>OX235277.1:46762655-49262655 GCA_944472155.2 Trichobilharzia szidati
GGCTGAATGGTCTACGAACTTGTCTTGTAACCAGAATGTTATAGGTTCAAACCCGAAGATGGAGATGGTTTACCGGTGGTTTTCTAACTGGTGTCAGCCACAGTGGACAAAACGAATGCTCCTTAAGATCCTACCAGACCAGAAAGGTCGTTTGGATAGCGGTTAAATTACACCATCTTGGAAGTCTAGGAGCAAAGTTGTAGTGTTAGGGAACAGGAATATAACAGCAGCAAAGTGTTCGTCTCTGTCGACCAGTTATGCATCCTCTCAACTCTGGGGAGGAGAGTTAGGAAGGAAGTCTTACTCCTAAACTGCACACCTCGTCTTATCTTGTGGCCCATTATCAATCAAATACCGTGTTAATATCTACCAAATATCATGTTAATCATAAGCATAATAAAAGTTCTCGTATTAGCAAATGATAGTCCGTCATAGACGGAGTATTTTGGTCTGATGAAATTAGTCAGCGGAAAATACAAAATAAACATTTCAACAAACAACTTTTCAGAACTATAACCTATTCAGCGATGAAATGAACACTTCGTTGTCTTTGACAAAGAAGTCTTGACTGGAGGTGTTGCTTCATTTACAACAAATCAGCATAAATTAGGGTTCATGGTCTATTTCATCCTGTCCTGATACCCTCGTAATATGAATGTCTTTGGTTCGACCTCCGATACCCTCCCTCCCGGGTGCTTAGTGATGAAAAGCACCAGAACAAGACCCAAATACCTGTCTACTATTCCATAGCTTCCCATGTCTCTTTAACTAATATCGATTCCTGATGAAACCTAATTTTGGAAACATTCCCATCTCCTCAAATCAATACTGGAAAATAACAATCATTGGTTACACATCATATTTGGTGAAATGGTCAGAAACTAAGTGGAACTTACAAGTAAAGTTTATGATGTACTTTGCTAAATTGTCCAGATAACTTTCATCAATTTTTACATGTTGTTGAAGAAGTTGAACAAAACCGGAGACAATTTTTAAGCCTGTCGGTCTAGACCAAGTGAACAGTGCACCGATAATAACGTATACTAGAGAAAATAGCTTCAAAAATAAATGAAGGAATATGTAAGTTTATAGAAAGGTTAGATATGATTTGAATATATAGAAGAGTGATTAATCGTTATACGGATAGGGTTGTAATTCAGTGAAATAGGTTCCATTTTCTATGAAGTTTACTCCTTTGCGTTCAAAGCGGAACATAAGGCTTTAAGCTTGAGTCTTGAAGTTTCGGTAGCAGTAGGTTTACTTTAAAGGGTTGGGGTCCCTAGCCTAACGCCTAACATCCACTCTTCGGCAGGCTTACTAACAGCCTAACTAGGCTTAGGAGTGTTACAACCGGGGGTCTTATCGCGGATGATATGCATGGTTGGCAAGCATTCTACAGAGGAACCACGAATGCAGTCTCTATAGATCTACAGGTGCTAGGAAGCTACTATCCTAATACACACACGCATAACACGACCAGCCTCGTCCATTAGGACGTAACGTACGATAACGGACGTGCTTTATGGTAGATTGGTGGTTACTAGCAATCAGGTGTTAACGGTTTTCTACTCAGTTATGTATTCCCCTATATCAGTCAGAAATTCATTGAAAACCGTGGATCGCTGGACAGCAGTTTCGTTCTGGCTTGCGACTCTTCGGCCAGTGATATATGAATTATAGTTTCTGACAGTTCCCTACACAGGGTTACCACCAACTAATGTTATTGGCTGGGAGTTCTCTACATCTCAATGCACTGGAGGATACTGACCACTTTTCCCTGGAATTCTAGAATAAACATCTTGTAGTCACCAATGAATGCGTCGGTGGCATAGCGGTTAGGACGCTCGTCGACCATGCACATGGTCCAGGGTTCGATCCCCGGCTGACGCACTTCTTTATCTCGCTAAACCAGAAATAATGCTAGTGAAGAGAAGAGGTTGGGCATGAGGCTAGCAACCCCATCCTGTAAAATAAACACTGCTACAGAAACTTCAAGCCACTATCTTGAAGCCCTATGTTCCACTGGGGAACGTGAATGAAAAAAATACCAAAATGCGGACAAGGTGTTGGCATTTCAGGTTACTACCACACTTCATAGAAAGAAAATAAGGGCAGAAACCAAAATTTACATGTGAAAGCATAACCAAAGATTTTTTGAATTTGGATGATCACACAGAATGAATACATCTGAAGCATTGAGAATGATTTTAAGCCATCTCGGTGATTCCGTGGTAGAATCCTCGCCAACCACTGAAGCGGTTCTTGTTTGATTCACAGAGAATGCACTCCCAAAACCTGGCCTAGTTTACCAGTCTGTTGCGAGCCCGCACAAAGATGGAAGATTGGGTTTGAGGTTAGTGATCCACCGCTATGGAAACTTCGAAGGTTGGAGGCCTGTTTCCCCCCCACAGCGCAAAGAAGGAAGAGATCAGCAGTCTCTAGCCACTGGCTCCTAGCGTGTCTAGTTCTCTGCCCAGATAATCTACTCTAGCTTATTTGTCTTACGTCAACGGTCAGTGACTTCATGGAGAAAGATGACAAGGGTGTGTAGTACATCTCCTTGCTGTCTCAATCGAAACAGCTTCACAATCTCATCGGTTAATTTACCCTCCCTGCCTAACTAAAATTTTATGATTAACCTCATTACCTGTAAATATATCATACCAGTTAATGTACATACAAGTTATTTTCCTAATATTTTATTCAATTTTAGATTTTCTCGTCGACTGATTGATCGTCGACTGATCACTGCCTAATGCAAGCACATTCAGATGACGAGTCCCAAATAGGAAAAATGCGCATCCTGGCTGGATTGCACTGCTAGTTACCATCCACCAGCTAACTTCTATTTTCCTAATAGCTAATATAGAGTACGGAGAATTCAATGGCACCTATATATCCGCACCAACAGTTTAAGACCGAACTTACCAGTAGTAGGGTGTTCACCAGAATAATTATTAGCTGACACGGAAACTTCATTTTGAAAAGTCAATATATAATGTAATAAACTGTAAAAGAAACAAGAAAAAAGAAGGAGGAAGAATTCATAGAAACATTCTGTTAAGATGAAAAAATTAAACAAATCCAACCTCGTGAATATTCCTACATCATGAATTAATAATCCATATGAACGAAACAACACAAGTAGACAGAAGAAGCGCTGAGGACAGGACTTCAAGTAGACGTTCAACTAACAAGATGGAAGACTAAAAAGATCCATCTACAGAAAGACACCACTAAACAGAAAACTCACTAATTTTCATAGTCGGCTGCCTCTGTATCCTAAAGGAAAATTGATCCTCAGACAAGACCGACAATGTTGTAATAAGAAAAATGGGGGCAGCGTTGCTACTTTTATTCACTCCAAATGGTCTATTTCTAATAATGTTTGCTTCTCATTCTCAAATGACTTCATAGACTGTATCACTGTCGAATGTCATCCCAAACATCTCCCCAAATATAAACATATCTTTATTACAAACATGTACATTTCTCCAAGTTGCTCACTGTCTAATCTTTCAAATTTTGCTGATGAATTCACCATGTTTGCCGCTTCCAACTACGATAACTCTCTATCTGTTATTACTGGGGACTTCAACTCGTCAGATTGCTCTTTCCTTGAAGCACTTGGTCACTCAAACATTGTAAAATTTCCCACTCGACTTGACAAAACACTTGATTAAGTTTTTACAAATGACGAAGGAATGTATGAAACACGTAAACGTGCACCGATCCTCAACTCTGATCACTCAAAAGGATTAATGCTGAAATCAAATCTGACATCAAAAATCTTAATGCTATCTACAATGATACACTTTTATCATGCAAATCTCCTATCAGCATGTGGAAACTTTTTAATGAAATTACTGACAATAGTAAGCGTTGTAATGCTTTTCCCTCTTATGATGTTAATGCTCTTAATCAGTCTTTTATACGCTGTCCTTCTACTTTAACTACTTCTGTGTTACCTATCATGTAGCTGAAAACTTTCATGACTTTAATACTCTCGATGTTCCAAAATGTCTTAAAACGCTCAAGCCTTCACGTAGCCTTGGCCCTGATGGTATACCTGCATATGTTCTAAAACAATGCGCAGATGCTTTGTGTTCTCCACTAACCAACATCCTAAATGCTTCTCTCTCCAAAAATGTCGCACCTGATGCATGGAAAGACATTAAAATAGTCCCTGTCCCTAAACCTGGAAACGGCAAGAACGTAAAGTTCAGACCCATTGCCATTACTTCCCCGTTTCTAAAGCTTATGGAAAAACTAGTACTTCTTAAACTTGAACCCTCCTTTAAAAACTTTGAAGACCCCAAACTTATTATTATTATCTGCAGCACTTACAGCCCTGACAATATGGAAGAAGAACTGAAAACTCTGGGAAGAATCTTTCCTGGAAACGGCTACCTATAGCGTTTCATCACAAAATCCGTGAAGCTTAAACCAATAAAACCACCCACGTCTACCGCTCCTGAAAGACTTCTCTACATGAATCTACAATTCGTTGGAGAATCGTCGGCAGAGATATTGAGAAATTGCCTCTCCCACTCGACTAACTTTCTGCACGAAACCAATGATTCGCATGAAAGTAAAGGCTAAGTCATCACTGTTTGTTTAATAAGTGTGTATTTATCAATTCGCCCGCTCATTTGGAACTAGGTATCTTAGCCGTGCCCAGTGTCTGCTATCCAAACATATGGTCGATAACTCATCCACAGTCATGGTTTTATAAAGGAAGAAAAAGATCCCCCCAAAGCAGCTCTATCCTGGAACACCTAATAGAATCTGGATACCTAGGTAACCCAGAAACCAACTTCAGGTTCATCTACAGAGTACTTGGGAATCTCGCTAAAAGAGTACGCATCAAACTTCTTCAGACCGCAGATGTAGTGTCAGTGCACATTTTAAATCCTGAACTGTGCATACAGAAGTAGTCTTTTCAGCCCCTGAATCTACAATGAACCTAGTCTGTCTTAACACTGGGTAGGTAATCTTGGTTTTTTATTTCTCAATTGTATTATCTTCTTCCTTCACTCTCTACTGAATTTCTACCCCTTATTACCTACCATTGTTGTAAACTTGACCCTTGTTCAATTTTAGTTGAATTCTCCTCAGTCCCATCAGTTATATTACGTTATTTAACTTACTTATTGAATTTTATTTTAGTTTCTACCCGATCGGCACTTTGTTATATTACGTGATTTGTTATCTGAAATAAATTTGCAATTCTATAAATGCATCTTTGGAAATATTCCTTTTGTTGCTAAGAGAATTTATTAAATAGTATGTGATTGTACATCTTAAGAATGATATCGCTGAAAACAGTAACTCTTTACTGAGCGTCTTTTCTTTTTTAAATGATTCAATGGGGATTTTTAAGTTGTTTGAACATAAAGAAGACAGAGAAGATGAGGATGCAACAGGTCGGGTGTGGGGACAAATACTCGCCGGCGATGACATTGGCGCTATGTCAAGAATTGGCAGAAGTTGGAATTCATGGACTGGTCATTGGATCGAGTCCCAGTGGCTTGATGGTCTGCGAGCACGCCTTGTGACTAGAAAGTCCAGGATTCGAACCCTGGAGGTGCGTGCTAACTGATGAAGAGTCCCAAACGAGGAAAAAAGGTTATCCAGTACTCCTAGATGGTTCTCCAGTGGCTCTCTAACCGATGACAGCTCATGATGAAATCCTGTAACTCATCAATGACTGTAAGCCTTAATCACTACCAATAGGATTTAATAGTGTGAAATATTCCCATATGATGATTAAAAAGTCAATCTGAACGAAGAATATTCTTTTCAATAATTTCTCCTATTCACGTTCTTACAATTATAAAATACAATATTTATTGTCGTTACAATAATGGCCAGTTAGTTATGCGGCGGATACATTTTTTAACGTAGAATAAGAGATCAGTTATGGGTGTAAAAACAAATAGTCGTATTTGTGTGGCGAATGTGGTCTGGGCTGAAATCGATTACAAAATATTGTGAAATGGGAGACAATGGTGGTGATTTGTGAGTCATAATAGAATGTGGGGTAGGAAAATTGACAAGTCGCTTACATCTACCACACATAGCTGAAGCTGTTGCAATAAGATCGACTAAACCGGAACTTTGTATGCAAAAAGAACATGTTCAGACGCTGTTCCTACCGTGGCCAAACTTGGATTGATGATTCTTCTTCTCACCAAGAGTGCCTCTTCCCCTTATCCCTCTTGGTTTTTTTCTTTTTTTCTTTGCTTATTATTACAATTATGATTATTATTCGTCATAATTTGTACCCCTCATGTAAACATTCTCTCAATACTGTGGAATTTTCCATTTATAATATCCAGACTTATTATTAGTGATGTTATCTCTTTTCTCAATATATGCCTCCACCTGTTTCATTTCACCACATTTCGGTTATTTCATGATGAACCTGTCTTTTCAGTTTTACTATTTCCTCTTTGATACATACCGCTTTGTACTAGCCACTCACCTGACACCTTTTATAAGCTTGAACTGACTTGTCAATTTTCCTACCCCACATTCTATTATGACTCACAAATCACCACCATTGTCTCCCATTTCACAATATTTTGTAATCGATTTCAGCCCAGACCACATTCGCCACACAAATACGACTATTTGTTTTTACACCCATAACTGATCTCTTATTCTACGTTAAAAAATGTATCCGCCGCATAACTAACTGGCCATTATTGTAACGACAATAAATATTGTATTTTATAATTGTAAGAACGTGAATAGGAGAAATTATTGAAAAGAATATTCTTCGTTCAGATTGACTTTTAATTCACCACCAATAGGATAAATCTAGAAGAAGGCATCTCTTTCACTTACTTAGGCAATGTTGTTTTAACTATAGGCAGATGGTAAGGATTAGGTTATCGAAACGAGGATGAGTTTTGGAAGGCAGGAAAGGTGTTCATTAATCTAAAATCACTGTGGAGATTTATGGCAGTCAGAGCAAGGAACAAAATGTTAATTCTGCTTAACTTTAATGTCAAGTCAGTCAGTACTTCTAATATGGTTCAGAGACTTAGCTAGAGCGTCACTGACTGATACGGACTTTCATCAGCAGCTGCCTACTCTTTAGGATTCTGAAGATAAGATGGCTGACTACAAAGGACAAACAAGGAGGAAATCCGGTAGGCAGCGAATTAACCAAGAATGTATTCCCTTAAGACCCTTAAGCGACGTCATGCGCCAGACTTGGGCGTCCAAAGGTGACATGGAGGTGTTGGTGTGTGAAGGAAGTGAAAGCTTATGGAAAACCATGGGACCTGCTAAACGAGACTGAGGAGAATAGGGTGACATAGCAATGTGTGGCTGAAGGTCTATGTCGGACGATTTCATATGGTTGATGTAGGCCTCATCCTTTATATAAGGATAAAACTTGGGCACTAAGGCAGAATATAATTCCATTATGGATAAACCTTTATTTTGATAAAGTCACACAGTGTTATCCAGGAATAAGGGTGGTATTCGAATCTAAAAACTCACTCAAGAAGAATAAGCTATGTAGGCTAAAGGACACTGCAGATTGACCCGATTAAACAAAATTATATATTTTACAGAATACCTTGCAATGACTGTGCTTGATGTCAACTACACAGGTCAAACTAGTAGATCGGAAGTAGTGAGACTGCCTGTCAGGTGATAAGAATAAAGCTAAGGCCAGAATGATTGATCCCACCTACGAATATAAGTAACTTAGAAAAAAGCTAAGCACTACATTGCGCTGCATGCACTAACACACAACCACACACACAATAGGACGGATGGGAGAGGGTTAACATTCTAAGAAATAATATAAGCAGGTGGAGAGAGAGAGATTGATTACCGGATCCTTGTTCATCGAGTCTACGCTCAACACATGCAACAGAAATGACTCAATGTAAATACCAGAGATGTGTATGGAAGATATTATTACCATCAGTCAGTCAAATCAGAGGAGGATAATAAATAATGTTAAAATGTATTCAGTTCAATTCGCATTATAAAATTCTAACAAGCTATTTATTTATTTTACTATAAAAACATCTTATTTTCCTTCTGATTGTATTTGATTGCTAACACTAATATTCTTTCCGACTGTACTTCATCTTATATTGATTTTATTCAAATGTCTAATCAATTTTCGACTCATGTGTATACAAACGAAGTTGGAAAGTTGTGTGATTGAGTATCTTGATATGATTATGAGCAGCAGTGAACTGTGCTCAAAACGCGGTCATCATTAAACATTACTGTATAACACTGTGTGTGACTTTATCAAAGTAAATTTTATCCATGATGGAATTGGGTCTCATCCTGTGTTACATTCTTGAACTAGATGTAAATGCCTCACAGTGAGTAATGGGCGATTCCACTGATACTGGAACTTAGTACCCATTGTTTCAAATGCCAAATCATTGGATACGAGGCCGCTGAGTCACTCCTAGGCACCACTAACCAAATAACATTAGGTTTGCCTTAAGAGATTGTCGAAGTGTCCGCCCTATGAACCGACACGTCAACAGAGACCGAGTATTTTAGTTCAGTAAAACAAAATAGTAAGAAGAAATACAAAATAACTTTCGCAAATAATAAAATTGACGGTCAATGATACAACACAGATTTTAGTCAGATAAAAGATGTTTACAATGTCACGAATAGTCCTCGCTTGCCCGGCACTCTACCAGTGCTCCGTACTTCCTTGAATGCAGCTAAAACTAAGCATTACTGAATAGGCCATCAGTAAGCTCCACTTTGGATCCCGGATAAGTGCCTACATTGATAAATCCATTTTTTCGTTGCAGGACTTAATCATGAGCTGACATCAGTTAGAGAATCATTGATAAGCCAGCTGTAAGTACTGGACAGCTGTTTAGTCAACCTAGTTTGGGACTGTTCATCAGTACAAACCAATATTTGAATATCAATGAGATACCACTAGCTACTGGCCCTATTGAGGTAGTGACCTGAAGTTCTAGTGGGAAGCCATGACCAGTAGGGTTCAGCAGGTTGAAGATGAGGCAGTAACTCATCGAAGAAGACATTGAGAAGTGGTCGCCCTATGTCAAGAATTGTAAGAAGTTCTAATTTATAGACTTGTCGTTGGGTCGGGTCCCAGTGGCTTAATTGTCTACGAGCTAGCTCGCCTTGTAACCAGAAGGTCCAGAGTTTGAACTCTCGTGGTGGGTGCGTACTCCTGAAGAGTCCCAAAGCAGACTGATCAAACGACTGTCCTGCAGTGCTCCCTGAAGGTTTTCCAATGGTTCTCTAACCGATGTCATCTCATGATAAAATCCTCCAACCAATCAAACTAAATCCCCATAAAAACCAATAATTGATATTCCATTTTTGCTAATTTGAATCCAACATATCTCTTTAACTATGTTTTCATACTTAGTTAGTTATTTTGTTAAAAATTTCCACTAGAAAAATGGTGTTTCGAAAAATACCATCTTTGCAAAGATATACTGTGGTGTGTGCTACTGATGAAATTTATCAGTAGTACATATATGTATATTTAAAGAGATGTTCGACGGTATAAAAAACATCAAATAGCAGGGAGATAGGTTGATGTCCGATGAAGCGAATGATGCGGAGTTGCGGAGATACATGTGAGACGTAGAAGGAACACAAAGAAACACAATATGAAGGGACGGCAGAAGTGGCACAGTACGTAAGATCTATGCAAATGGTGCGTTGAAGATGAGGTGTACAAAATTTGGTACAACAACACCTGAATATGGTTGTTTTAAAGAGTTGACAGGTAGTGAGTCATCTTCAAATCAATTATTGATTTGGCCTTCACACAGATGAAACTACGACATAGGAAAGACTCCATAACATTTAAATATTCAGAGTGAACCGTTTAGCGATATGTCAGCTATATAAGATCAATTTAGATTTCATCATGAGGCGTTGAACAGTCGTTTCAGTTCGTTCTGAGACTCCTGAGCAGTGAGTACTTATGGCCTCACTGAGGATTGGATTCAGGATGAAGAATGGAAGTCTCTAATCCGCAAATTCTGACTTTCGTCAGCGATTCACTAACTGATACTCTGGTTCGTGACGAGATCTACTCTGAAATTAATTCAAATCCGTACAAAACTAAAAAAATCTGAATTTCAATGTAGTGAAATTTTTCATTCCGACATTTAGACAAAAAACTGAGCCAAGAACATCTTTTTCGGTAGTTTCCTCTTTTGGCTCTATGTTTATATACACAGAATATTCTAGAATAGTAGTCATTAACAATATTGGCGTTTTTTTAAACAATATCAATTTGTTAAGTAAGATGACAGTGGAATTACGGTTCAAGAAAGACGTTTATGTTATAATTAGCATGAAAGTGTTATATTAAATAGGATATAAAGTGAAATTTAGGAAATTCCCACAAAAATTGAGGATCATTAGAACCTAGATGGCCAAGGTAGGGACAGTGTCTGGACCAGCTTCTTTTGGATACATAAGTCAGGTTTGCTATTAGTACTGTTCTCTGAGCTGGTTGTTTTAGTTGCGGAGCTTTCATCGTCCCCCTGCGGGACAATATCCCCTTTCAGCGCAATTTTTAGCATAAACTGAACTGATTTAATTTTTTTCCATGAGTGATAGAATTGCGTCTCCCGGTAACCATCTTTACATATGTGTATTGATCATTTTCTATTGACTTGGATTTTAAACTTTCTGGTCACATGATTTACCTTTTATTACTTGGTATATTTGGTCTATATTAGCATGTTTCTTAATTGCATATTCGTTTGAGTACCAGGCTTCTAGGAATTCCCTGACTGCACTTTTGGTGTTTCCTCTGTCTAAGATTTTGACATTATCCCATTCAAATTGATGACCATAATTGTCTATATGCATTGATATGAAACAGGAATTTATATCGTGTCTTTTCACAGCTGATTTGTGTTCCTGGATTCTGATTCGAAGGAGACGCCCACTTTGTTGACCGATGTAATGTCTGTTACAGTTCATACAATTTATTTTGTAAATTATATTAATTTTATCTTCTTTTTCTGTTGGATGGGTCGATTTAAGTGATTTGACTGGCTTGAGTGCAGTCTTAATATTCTAGCTGTTATTTCAGAGATATTTTTTATGTGTGGTAGGATGAATTTCCGTGTGGTCTTTGATGATGGTTCCTTGTCGGTGTTGCGATTCAATTTTAATCACTTTTTGGTGGAATTGTGGCGAGGATATCCATTCTTTTGGAAAACGGTTAGTAGGTATTTTTCTTCCATTCTTTTCAACGCTGGGGTGCTACAATGTGTTCGAACTCTTTTAAACAATGTCTGCACACAGTTTCTTTTGTGAGTAATTGGATTATTGCTAGTATAGTTGAGTATTTGATATATGTGAGTCAATTTTCTATATACATATGTTTCTAAATTTCCTGTGTTAGTTCTCCTGATTAAGACATCTAAAAATGGGATTTTGTTGTCTAATTCTTCTTAATGTAAATCCCAACAGCCAGCTTCATCAATATTTAGTAGGTGAACTCTTAAGGTAAAGTTAATATTAGTTGTTATGCGGTAAGTGACTTTGAAAGCTGCCTCGTTAACATCAATCTTGTAATCTGTATCCACGAATTTATTAGGAACTATGTCAGTTGAAAAGTATTCAAATATCAGTTTTTTTTAACAAAAATCTATATGTTTTATGGAAATGCAAACGAGATACGTCTTGCATTGTTATCACTCGTTTTAATCATGAAATCCATCCCCATTGCCTTAGACATGGATATCTAGTTGTTGTATTTTGCGGTGCAAGGACTAACATAAGTGGTACTGTTCGTAAGCCTGTTCTCTATGGACCAGGTTAAATCGGGGGTGATAGCCGAAGTTAACTTAGAAATCTGAGAGATGGCAAGAAAGAACTGTTTGTTGACCATGCAAAATATATATCACATCATTCCCTTGCGTTCCGAGTGGAACACAGGGCTTTAACAACACATCTCCACTTTGTTCTGTCTTCTGCCGTCTTCTTCAGCTGGATCCACCACTGACCAAACTCTCTCATCTCTTCCTCACACGATCTCCTCCATGTCACCCTAGGACGACCCACTCATCGCTTCTCATTCACCTTCCACTCGAGGGCCTGGTGTACGATATCATTCGGTAGCTTCCTCAGTGTATGCCCAATCCATCTCCGCTTTTTCCTACATATTTGTTGAGAGATCGGCTCTTGGTTGGTCTGTTCTCACAATTTCTTGTTGCTTATTCGTTCTGGTCGGCCATTTTATCTTCAGTGTGGAGCGAAGGCAGCTGTTGATGAAAGTCTGCAACCTGTTGGAAATCCTTTTCGTGACACACAGTGCAAGTTTCTCACACGTATTGAAGAGCCGACTTCACATTGATGTTGAAAATGCGAATCTTGTTCCATATGCTAAGTGCGGAAGATTTCCAATCTAGTTTAAAGTTCATGAGGGCGTATCTCGCCTTTTCAATTCCGACTTTGTCATCTTCGTCCATCCTGCCTGTATTTGAAACGATGCTTCCCAGATAAGTGAAGGAGATAACCTCTGTTAAATCTCTCCTGTTGATGGTGATTTGTGCCGGTTATTGTTGCTGCTGTTGTTTGATTATCTTCATCACCTCCGTCTTCTCTCTGTTCACCTGCAGTCCTGTTTTCGCTGCCTCTTCAGCCAGTTTGTTGGTTTTCGCCTGGAAGTCTTCGAGTTTGTGTGACATAAGAAGAATATCATCTGCGAAATCCAGATCTTCTAAAGTCTTCTTATCGGTGGCCCAGAGTATTTCTCACTCCTCGCCACCATCAGTCTGACGCATAATCCAGTCCACCACAACTAAGAATATCATCGGTGATGATAGGCAGCATTGCCTTCTCCTGTATGCACTTTATCCGACACAGGACTGGATGATTTATTAAATCCAGTTGATCACTGGAAAATATCTTCACCTCGACTATTGAATGTGAATGACTGACACCTAGTTGACTGTCGAACACGATGAATCAGGACACCAGCAGTTTTATCTTTATTTAAATTGGAATAGATCAGAACTGAAGGGAAAGCGTTGACTGTAAAATAGAGTGATTTTGTATACTACTGACTGACTAATATCAGTAGCTGGAAACCACTGACATCAAACATTAATGTTTCCTGTAGACCACAGACTGTGGTTTCTCTCACTTGGAGTCTTGATTATCAGTGTTATATCCAGAGTGCCTCGGTTCCGAGAGGTGAGTCACTTCAAGCTGCGCGGATTCTGGCTATCTAATTTCATGATCAGGTTCTTGAATTACACAGTTTGTGATGGACTGAGTTGAACTGAGAATGCCAGTGAATAGCTCGGCTTCAAACGATGAAACAGTTTTATTTGTGAATGGTGACTAGCAGTGGAATCCAGGATGAGCACTTCGTCCTACTTGGGACTCGTCATCTGGATGTACCTGCACAAGAGGAGGAAACAGTTGTCTGTTTTTTGAATCATTTCTATCTATCGGATATGCAATACTCTCTGACATAACTGGTTTCCAAATTCTCATATCATCCAGTAAGTATGTAATATATGTGACCATCACATTGTTTTGTTCGCTGGCTTAATTGCGATTTATAGCATCAAGGTATCCAAATAACGCTGTGATTCCTCACCCCGAGTTGCGCACTTTTCAAATGACACATCTCATTCTGATTGGTTAATGAGCTGACGTCAGCTGGAGAATAATCAAACACCAGACAGTGCCACAGGTTATTAACTGTCCTCCTACCTGACTTGAAGAAGACCCCACTGGTCACGACTTCTCGCTGTAATTCCACATAACTTCCTGCACGCAGCTGGTCGCGAATTCCCAGAAGTAGGAATTCACGGGCTTGTCATTCGATCAGGTCCCTATAACTCAGTGGTAAACGCGCTCGCCTTATAATTCGAAGGCCACTGGTTCAAACCCCGGTGGGTGTATGATGCTGGAGAATCTCAGATGAAGATGAAATAGCTGCTCGGTACTCTAACTGATGTCGTCTCATGAAAGTGTCTGTAGCCAATCCTTGCAGATCAGCACCTGAAAATTCGATCATGACTATCACATAGTTATCTGATCATGGCTTCCATTTGGAAAACTGATGTTATTGTAAGCGATCAATAATTTAAATTTAAAATTAAACCATTTGAATTATGATTTTTTTATCATGAGATAAAACATAAATAAAAGTAGGTTTGTTTCAGCCTCACTTATCAACTGTTGCAACGCCGACCACCCCCCACCCACATCTAATCGTAAAAGTTCGACGTGTTGTTTCACTCCTAACTATTTCAAAAGTCTTATTTTTAGATCACCACCTTTTCTCTAGTGTACTTGTGAGTGTATATGGGTGTCTGTATGTGATGGGGGTGTATGGAGCAGTAGAAGCAATGTTACTCAACGAGTATCCTACTTCTATTTGAAGATATTTTACAGCTTACAAGTGTTTACTTCGTGTGTTGGTATAAGTGGCATTCAGATATTGAAAAAAGTATGAATAATGAGGAATACGTAGGCACTATGTATAACACAGAATGGTAATATTTATATATATATATATATATATATATATATTACACATACTTTTGTGTAAACGTGCACTTATGATGTAAAGCGTGAAGTGAATTGGCTTGCAAACCTGTAAACTTACTACACCTTAACTTAGCCATACTGGGATAAGTTCTTGAGCTTGAAAAATCAAGTTCCTAGAGCAATGGTCTATATACTATTATTATCTTTCCTAATTTTTCTGACATTCAGCTTATTTTATGTTGATACTAATGAACTGTAATATATTTATATGATTGATTCGATGTTATTTAAACAACATTAATGTTGTCAATAATTAACACTAATTCATTCACTGTTATGTGTATATAACTATAGAACCTGATGAGGAAGTTATCGGAAAGAGTATTCTTTGTTCAGCAAACATTCAGATTAGTTTGTTTATTAGATATATTACACAGTGTAACAGTATTATTTAGTTGATGATAAAGTTTCTAACATAGTTTATTGTTCATAATCATATCATCAATTATAATCACACGACTTCAAAACTTGAGTTTTATATTTTTCTTTATTCCTTCCAATTCGTCGTAGAGGTAGTAGAATTTTCCAGATGTCCGAGACAGGTGTTGTTTCATTTCGAAAGCTTTATTTATCGAATCAACTGAAAATATATGTAGCAGAAGTGGGAAGGGGTATGACAAGGACACGCTGAACAGATAACAAGATTCTCGGAGATCTAGGCTTCACGGATGGTTTATGTCTAGTGTCACACAAACTCGAAGATGTATGGGGAAAAACCGACAGTTTGGCAAAAGAAGCAGCAACATCAGGACTTCAAGTGAACACAGAAAAGACAGAGGTGATGAAGATAATCAGCCAATCAACAAAAACAACAACATACATCAATCACTAACAATGGGAATAAATTTGGAAGGGGTCACTTCCGTCACTTATCTAGGAAGCATCGTTTCAAATACTAATGCCACAGATAAATATGTTAAAACCAGAATCCGAGAGGCAGGACAGACCTTCATCACTGTGAAATCAGTTTTGAAAATCTACTGGACTCAGCAGAAACAACAAGATTCCGGTTTCCAACACCAATGCGAAGTCAGTCACTTCTTCTATGTAGGTCAGGAACTTTGCGCCTCACAAGAAGCTTCCCGAACACGCTGCAGACTTTCGTCAACAGCTATCTTCGCTTGATACTAAAGATCTGATGCTTTTGATGTGGTTGTGTTCTCTGAGCAGATGGATGGTTTATTTGAGAAGCTTTCATTGCCCTGCTAGGCAACATCTTCTGTGCACACTTCAGTTTGAAGTGAGCGGTAGATTTCTCCACGAGTTTAGACGTCACCTCTCATGGTTGGTGACCTTGAACGTCACTGGTTGTTTTTGTGTGTTTTAACACCCTCTAGCCTATTTGTATTGGAAATGACTGTTTCCTTGACTTGAACTTTGACTCTTTGTGTATGAGATTTCTTTCTTATTAGTTGGTAAACAAAATCACTTCACTGAGCTCTACGTCAACCAAAAGATTCAACTACGAAAGAAGATAAAACCAAAATCATCTATAAAACAAATTGTAACAACTGCGAAAAACACTACATTGGCCAAAGTGGACGTCCTCTTCGTCTTTGTATCCATGGTTGTAAGCCAGCCGTCAAAAGGAATGACATCCATTCCCTCATATCACTACATACAGACAACCACGGACATCAATTCGACTGTGACAACCAACGTTCAAATATCAGACAGAGAAAACAACAAGAATGCTAGATGACTTTTAGAAGCCTGCCTGGTATTCCAGTGAATCGTCAATCAATAGACACATCGAGATAGACAAAATTTATCAACCGCTAAGAAAGAAACCTCACACACAAAGGGTCAGAGTTCAAGTAAAAGAAACAATCAATTCCAATACAAGTAGCCTAGAAGGTGTTGTAACACACAAAAACAACCAATCACATTCAAGGTCAACCATCAAGAGAGATGACTAATCAACTCGTGGAGAAATCTGAAATTTCACTTCATCGAATTGAAGTATGTGGTGAAGATGAAAGCTTCTCAAATAAACCATCCAGCTACACAGAGAACACAACTACATCAAGATGATCCACCTGAGCTACAAATCTTCTCCATCATTTATAAAGATCAGACGGCCAGAAAGGATAAGTGTAGCAAGGAACTCTAGTGACGAAGCAACCGTCAACCTATTGCCCAACAAATATACCGAAGAAGGTGGAGACGGGTTGAGAATACGCTGAAACGATCACTCAGTGATATCACGCTCCAGGAAGCCAAGTGGAAAATGACTAGTTTGGTGTAATTGTGATGGTGACATGAAGAAGATAGTGTGGGGAGAAAGGTGAAAGCTTATGGATGGTTATGGATCAACTTATAAAGGACTACAGACAACGGAATGAAATGAGGATGTTCTGCTGAAGTCTTTTGTTCCATTTGGAAGCCTAATGAAGGAATCATTAAAATGGACTTGGTTTAGGCTTTTAATACCATCATCTGATCTACCAAAAATGAGTCTCTTCAACAGTATAGTAGTCTTAAACTATTCCACTTAACAGATAGAGATTCTGAGATTCATCCGAAGTATAGTACGACAAGGGTGTCTTAGCCTGCGGACCCCTTTGCAAACTTGACTGATAATCTCCAGTCAGTAACACTACTAAGGAAGCGACTACTGACACTGGGTACACTCTGGCAGCCAACCAATGGCTCCATTACAATCCTGTAGGATTGTAATACTTCAGTGGTCATGTTTCCGACTTCAATAATTAAAGTAAATTATTCACATCAGTGCTGACAGGTGGTTGAAAGTTTATTTCCAAACATTTTCCAGCTGCATCTGTAAGCAATTTAAGATTGCTGTGACATTAAATCGCAAAATGAGTAAGCTACACTTTTTTTGATCTCAATAAATCGGTTCATTGGAAATCCGCTCACTACCAGATTTTTTCAGATCAGATTAGTGTCCCAGTAGATGGACGCTGATTAGATATTTTTAAAAGATACTTAAATTTTCTGAATTACCATTTTTCCTATCAAGCAGATTATATATGGTAGGTGTGCATGACCTGAATATTTTTCGTATCCAACAGACACTGAGGTGAACTGTCACCTCAAACTTTGTGAATTTTGTTAATTCCGAATTTAATTCTATTTCTTGTCAGTATTTTTTGTCAAAGTATCTAGCCAGAATTCAGGCGTGGTGAACTGATTCAGCTTTCTAAGCAAGGAAAATTTGTTCTGACAGTACAATTGAGAATGAAATAAAAGTTCTGAAGGATATTTTATCTAATAATGGATATCCTGTGAAGTTCACTAATAAATACTCTAAAGAAATGAGCCTCTGCAAAATTATCCAAACAGTTCTGAAGAAATCTGTCTATATCAATTTGCCATTCAAAGGAGATGATGTACAAGAAGTATTCAAATGAAGACTCGATAAAGCCATCAAGAGAACTTATTATGCTGCAAAACTTGTCTTCCTTAACACCGCCAAGTGAGTGTGCTTTAACAATCTAGGAAAGAATGGTCGCCAATCTTCGACACTTCAAACTGCGTATATCAATTTGTTGAGTGTGTTTGTGGAAGCAAATACGCATAGCTCGTACAGAAAAGCGATTGTCTACTTGCATGATGGAGCATTCACCAAAGTGGTTGAAAACAGCTGAATGCAAAGTGCAAAAACCTCAACAACCAAACATCTAGTGGACTATGGACATGATATCGACGCGGTCAAGTCATTCACTGTTGCCAGTCAGCAGACAAAGAAACAGGAAGACGCTTGTAGCTGCAGAGGCTTGTGCAATTCGAGTTTATACGACAGGTAGGTATCTGTGTACAAAAAGAGATGGTCGTCACTCTGAATCTACCATGGTAATACGTTTTACTTATTATTCTACCTATTATTATTATTATTACTATTATTCTTGATTCATTTAAAACTATCTTTTATCAGTAGGATTATCTTCACTCACTTCAACCCTATTATTATTTTTATTATTATAACTATTACTATTGATATTACTCTGTTTGCAATTCCTGATATATTCTCTAATCACCAATTGTTTATCTAAGTGATGTAACTGATGCGCGCAATGCATTTTATCTTAATTTCAATGTGTCATACTCCCTTCCCCCCACTTATCTATTTGAACATGACTTGAAAAACATTGGCACCTCTGTTGCTATCCTGACCTAAGTTGTAACATTTTAGCCAATTATATTACGTCATCTAGCTTTTTAACTCAATCTTACTTTAGTTGCTGTCTGATTAACTTCGTCTCTATACCACATCATTTTTGTATTAACTAATCAATTATCTAAACTTGACAAACCTCATGTACACACACACACACAAATATTTATATATAAATGCGATTGTACAGCTATGTGAATGAATTCGCCGAAAAGAGTCTCTTCGCTGAATGTCTTCTCTTTTTCACCTGTCTTTGTGTATGACTAATTTAATGTAGTTTATTTGCTTATCAGTCTTGTATATCTGCGAACGTAATTTCAGTAGTATATACATATCCCCGTATGTAGAGTATTCAGCTGACGAGTTCTACCGAAATTCGTTGAATTCATTAAATCCTGCTTTATTAAAACCTTTTTTTGCTTGTTTTAATTTCTAAGCTCAGTTGGACTTGTTAAATTGCTGATAAACACTGCTCCATCCAAGAGAAACGGTCACCTGGTTGTTTAGATTAATACGATGTGGCTAGTATACATTTTTATTTTGCCTGAGTGGTTTTCTAACTACTACGGTACTATATCTCTTGTCTTCTTTAATTACTACTCATGACCACATATTGTGATCTAACATGCTTTTGTCTCCTTAAAAAGGAATTTTGCATCCTTGGCTCAGCGGTTGGGACGCGTGCCGACCATGCACATGGTCCGGGATTCGATCCCCGGCCACCAACGCACTCTTAAACCTTGCTAGGGCAGTAATAAAGCTGGTAAAGAGGAAAGGTTGGGCATGAGACCGGCTAGCAACCCCATCCTGTAAAAATAATCACCAGTGACAGAGAAACTTCAAGCCTCTAGCTGGAAGCCCCCTATGTTCCTCTGGTAACATGAAGGAATAAAAAAGGGGAATTCTAGGGGATTTCATCCTTGAACTGGATAATTCGCCGATAATGAATTCAACTTAAACTAGTGATCAAATGGAAAACAAATTTAAATATTCAACAGTTGATTTGTAAGGGTTGGATTTGTTTTTCAAGTTTTACTAAGGATTGGTATTACAGTTAGAGAAACATTGAAGATCAGCAGGGAGTAATGGACAGCTGTTTCATCAGCCTATTTTCGGACTCATCGACAGTAAGCACGCGCTATGTTTTGAACCGAAGACTGGAAGTGAGTATGGCGTTCCGGCCAATGACATTGGTTGGTGGTCGCACTAAAAATCACGAAATGCTAGAAGTTGGAATTCATGCACTGGCTATTGAGTCGGTTTCCGGTGGCTGGATGGTATACAGGCTTGTCTAGTAATTGGAAGGTCCTGAGTTCAAAACTTATTGGGTGCGTAATGCTTATGGGGCCCAGACTAGGATGAAATGACTGTCCAGTACTCCCTGCTGCTTTTCAATGGTTCTCTAACTGTGATATAATAATAATGGCTTTATTCCAAACAGTATTTGTGGTACAGGTATGGAATTTTCAGCGTGCATTACAATATTGCATCTAATTACCTCATAAATTTTATAAGAATTTAAAAATAAAAGCAACAACATCAAAAGAAAAAGAAGAGAAATAGGAGAAATAAAAAAGAACAGCATTGCATTCACATATTTAAACAGTGCACCACAGGATATGAAATATAAAATTAGTGTGTAATAGAATATATGAACAACAATATAATAGTAACAAAGAAAGGAGAACAAAAGCTAATGGGAACTATTTGTTAGAGTGCCGCAGTAAGTTGATCGTGTCATGCCTAACAGTTTTCTCATCACATAACAGCTGTGCCAGATAAGGTATTGTGGAGTTTTATACTTGGTAGTCCTGGCATATAGCTTCCTATAGTTGCTTCTAGTTCTACCAGATGAAATGCAAGGAGAGAGCTGCGTATGGAGAGGGTGTTCGGGGTCTGACAATATAGAATTCGCTAGTTTCTTACATGACATTATATGTCTATCCACAACGGTGTTAACCAGTTGGTTTGACGAAATCCCACTTGCCCTACTAACAGATTTTAGTGCCCTACGCAGCGAAGCAAAGTCTTTCTTAAGTAGTCCAGGAAAGATTAATGGGGAGCAGTAAAGAGGGATGGGTAGAATACAGGAATCCGTGGTCAAACTCGTAAAAAAAAGAAACATTCAATTTCATGGTTAATTCCAACACGAACGAAAAACCACAGTACACTGGATAGTTGTTTCATACTGGTTTGCGACTACTCTGCGGTGCACACCAACGACATGACTATGGACCAAACCCATGACCTTCAGATTAAGCAACTGAGTTCATTGACCACTTAGTCACTTGGGCCAAGATTAAATAACTCATGATTTCCAACATATGTCATGCCATAGATGTTCGTCCACTTCACCTGGACACATGGCAGACCCCACAGGTCATGACTTCTCAGTCAGTACAACTATAGGACATTCCTTCTGTTATCATCAAAGAGTTGAACAGTGATATTTTGGAGTATGGGCTATTGTAGATATTTGAATTAATTTCAAAGGGGATTTCGTTCCAAATGGACACCAGTGAGATTTACAGATGTGCGGTTTTTCAGTGGTGACCTCTGAACGGTGTATGTTCATGACTAAATTTACATTGGCAATAATCAATATGAAAACAAAACACGTAGATCAGCGAAGAGTCTCTCTTCGCCGGCGAATTCATTTTCTTAGCTGTACAATCGCAAATATATATGTGTGTTATTTTGTATGTATGTATACATTAAGTTTGTCAAGCAAAAATAGACAATTGGTTATAGTTATTTAAACTAAACAGGTGAAGCTTGGTAATTGGAGTTACGTAATACAAAATCAGTCAAGAAAAATAGGTGTTAGTGAAATTAGGGTAGTGTAACAAAGGTGATGAGTTGTCACATACAGTTGTTAAAAAAGGGAAGTTATGTAATAATATGAATAGTTTGGTGAGTGAGTTTTACTCAGGATGCACATAGGAACAAAATAGATAATACGAAATCACGTAAGAGTTCTAAATGAATACAAGAATTATAAGCAATTAAAGAACAGGCAAAGAAACAAAATTCAGTCATCAAAATCAAAAAATCAAATCAAATGAAAAAAGTTGTTAGCAAGACAGTAGAAGTAGTTGAGTAATCCTGTTTTGTATGCACAGCTCCGGTTATTCTACCCTAATTTTACTAACACCTAATTTTTTTGACTGATTTTGTATTACGTAACTCCAATAACCAATCTTCACCTGTTTAGTTTAAGTGACTATAACCAACTGTATTTTTGTTTGATAAACTTAATGTACACATACATACAAAATAACCCGTATATATATTTGCGATTGTACAGCTAAGAAAATGAATTCGCCGGCGAAAAGGGACTCTTCGCTGATCTACGTGTTTTGTTTTCATTAATGCCTGGATTTTTTATTTTTATTTTTTATTTTTTTATTTTGATTTACAGCTTGATTCCACACCGTATTTTCAGTACAAGTGTGGAATTTTCAGCATGGATATCGGTAGCCCAAATTCAGGCCGACCATAGATATCGGGTGTGCGCCGGCAGGGGATCGAACTCCGGACCATGTGCATGGTCGGCGAGAGTCCCAACCAATGTGCCACCGACGTACATGAATAATCAATATCTGCACCCAAACTCATAATCTAACTACTCAATTCCCGTTTCTTTATGGATTTCGAAAAGTTACCTAGATAATTCCATTATGGGTAAATTTTTATTTTGATAGAGTCTCACAGTGTTATACAGTAATATTTACTGATGACGTTTCGAGCACAATTTATTGCCCATAATCATATCAATGTAATCACACGACTTCCTAAATTCACTATATAAATGAATTTAGGAAGTCGTGTGATTACATTGATATGATTATGGGCAATAAATTGTGCTCGAAACGTCATCAGTAAATATTACTGTATAACACTGTGAGACTCTATCAAAATAAAAATTTACCTATAATGGAATTACACTCTACCACAGTGCCCAAGTTTTATTCTTATATCAGTGTTACCTAGATAATGTGAATACAAGATGAAAAAAAATTATGTATTCTCTGATAGATTGTAACCGTCAGTTATATATAAACACAGAATAGTCAAACTCACTTTGATTCACGAAATAGTAAAGTAAGTAATACAGAAATACAGAAGTATCGTTGAGTTGGCTACACTGTCAGTTCGATACTCGGGAAACTAAACTGCGCAAGACTTCAACACTGTGTCTATATATATATATATATATATAGCACTATTTTTAGTCTCTAATATGTAATGAGGCCACTTCAGGTTGAGAAAATACTCTCAGACTAGCCTATCAATATAGTATTACTACAAATAACAACAGAGGTGGTAGGTTTAGATAAATATTTCAATGCACACATTCACGCACAAACAAACACACAAACACCTACACACTAATTTATTATTATTTTTGTGATGAGTTTATTTTAAATATTACACGGTGTTGATGCAAATGCAGTATTAACAATTGGATGACAAGGTGGTTTCGAGCATAAATTGCAGATCACACGTTTCATAATTTGTCTGATATACATATTTGTCTCTCTATTCTGTTTCTCCATCCAACTTTCCTTTGTTGTTTGTTGCCACATTCCATATCTCTGCAGTATAGGCGACACGTTGCGTTGCTTTGCGTCATTCTGATTGTACGTGTGAGGTATTGAATCGATAAACAAAGCTTCAGTCAGTGAGTAGTCTCTCTCTATCTCTCTACCCAACTATATTAGAAAAAGATGAAAAAATGATTAGTTTTGGCATAACCAGTTTGCGGGACTAATATTCCCATTAATACAGCTCTGGAGGCAGTTAAGAATGAAGTGAACATTGATTCTTAACTCTAAAATAGGACTAAGCTCTCGCTCGGTTGATGATATAATTTATTTTAGGTGTTCAGTTATGTCTAACCTCCACTGTATCCAAATAACAAAATAAACTATATAAACAGACGAACGGTGCGGCTATGGGATCACCGAATCCACAATATTTACATATGATAGAGAAGATTTGTAGCTCAGGTGGATGATTTTGATGTGGTTGTGTTCTCTGAGCTGGATGGTTAATTTGCGAAGCTTTCATCGCCCTACTAGGCAACATCTTCAGCGCATACTTCAATTCGATGAAGTGAGCTTTCAGATTTCTCCACGAGTTTATTATTCACCTCTCCTGGTGATCTTGGATGTGATTGGTTGTTTTTGTGTGTTTTCACACCTTCTAGGCCACTTGTATTGGAACTGATTGTTTCTTTGACTTGAACTTTGACCCTTTGTGTGTGAGGTTTCTTTCTTATCGATTGGTAAATTTTGTCAATCTCGATGTGTCTATTGATTGATGATTCACTGGAATGACAAGCTTCTAAAAATTCTCTAGCATTCTTGGTGTTTCCTCTGTCTAATATTTGAACGCTGGTTGTCCCAGTCGAATTGATGTCCGTAGTTGTCTGTATGCAACGATGTGAGGGAGTGGATATCATGTCTTTTGGCAGCTAGCTTGTGATTGTGGATACGAAGACGAATTGAAGTATGCGCTGAAGATGTCGCCTAGTAGGGCGATGAAAGCTTCGCAAATTAACCATCCAGCTCAGAGGACATAACCATTTCAAAATCCACAATATTAGCAGACATATTTATGGATAGTTGGGAACATAAGGCTCTTAGAACATTTAGGCTTGCTCCTAGGTTGTAGTGGAAATATGTGGATGACGCATTCACTACTGTGTTGAAATCTGAACATATCCCTCCAGTTCTGGGCACACATAAACTCAGTAATAGACGGAATCAAATTCCCTTCTGAGTTAAAAAACGAACAGGTTGATTAGGCCATGCTAGACTGTAAAATAAAAATAAAACAAGATGGTGGGTTAAATGAATACTAGCATTTAGAGAAAATCGACACTCTCTAATAAATACTTAGACTTTAACACTTCCCATCCAGAATCGGAGGTAAAGATACGTTTAGTTAAATGTCTGTATAATCGGACCAGGAGCCTAAATGACTGTTAAGCCAGAAGATTTAAATAATGAAATCAAACAAATAGGAAAGGAAATATTACTAGTGAATCACTAAATACCCATCTGAATTTATTCAGAAATATATCAAGAACCATAGAAAAACTAAGATCATTTGATCACAGGGAATAAACAGACAGTTGCAGCGAAGAAAATTTTCTTTTCGACGAAATCATCAACAATGCTGTACATCTGTGTATTTTTAATAAATGGGTAGAAAAGTTCCAGAATAATTCCTGAAACCGAATCCGACGGAACGTTCTACTTCCTCGACATCCATCTGACAAGAAACACCGACAACTCTCTGAAAAGGTTCATATACAAAAAGCCCACATGGACTGGACAATTCATCAATTTTCAAAGCTTCATTCCCCTAAGCAGAAAGAGGAACCTGATATACGCTCTTTCCTCGAGGATTCGGAAGATATGCAACAAGGTGGTGATTGATGGAGAACTGAGTAATCTTCGAAGAACCCTGGTGGAAAACGGTTTTCCGCTTAGGTTCATAGACAAGAACCTCAAATCAAAGAAGACTCCCGAACAAGTTCAATCCGTCCCGAATAGGATACTTCTGCTTAATCTACAATTCAAAGGTGATACTGAAGCAGAAATCCTTTGTAAACGCCTCTGTAAATCTCTGAGGAAGACATACTTTGCCGCGAGCCTACGACTAACGTTTTCCTGCAAGAAACTGTTTAACCAGAACGCGAAAGACAAACTGTCTCATTGGGCCACTTCAACGTGCATATACCAGTTTACTTGCTCTTGCGGAGCTGAGTACATCGTCCGTACCATGCTCCAACTTGAAAAACGCGCTTGTGAACACTATCCAGCCTGGCTAGTAAAAGGAGAACGAAAACGTGTAAATAGTTCAGTGACAGAACGTCTGACCAATTCAGGACATTCAGCGCCATTCGAAAAATCCTTCAAAATAATATACAAGATTCAACCAAAACTATCAAAGGGAGTAAAATTAAGACATATGGGCATATCTGAGGCACTAGCCATCCAAAAGCTCAAATCCACGCTACGTGTCCAAAAGAAATACCTTCATCCTTTGTCCCTGTCATGGCCATCACAAACAGGTAATTCTCCTAATAGTGACTATCCCATTGCCTTTCTTGTCCAGACTTCCTGTTTATTCATGTTATTTTAAGTTTTTCTTAATCCCTATTTACACTACCATATTTTCATATCCAAACATCCTGTCTGTTGTTTTTATTTCTACATTTCTAACCCCCAATTGCACAATATGTCAATCTTCTCAGTAATTATGATGCTACTTTGTTTGAGTTTTATCCGTCCCCTGTTTATTATGACATTTTAATTCCTAATTGTAATTTTATTAACCTGACCCTTGACCAGAAATTATTCTGGAACTTTCCTACCCATTTATTATAAGTACACGAATGTACAGCCTTGTTGATGATTTCGTCGAAAAGAAAACTTAGATCAATAAAATGACGAAAATAGAATAGAATACAAAGCCTCTGTAGTACTGTCATACAACGAAGGAACGTCAGACGCCTTACGTAGTACTCTCAATGAGGCTGGAATTAATTGGGGTGGCATTTAAACCAACCAAGCAGCCAATTCTCTCAGAGATAAACTTTATAGGCCTAAGAACCCAACAGATCCAATTAAGAAAAATGACATAATTTACCAAATATCATGTAATGACTGTGAGTGGAGTCAATTACATAGGTCAGACTAGTAGAGCAAGGTCAACTAGATTATTGGAACATGAAAATTTAGCTCGACCTAGAATGATTGACCCTGCTAAGTTAAATAACCTAGAAAAGATAGGGCTCAGCCATTGCACTGCATTCATTTGCATGTAATCATCACACATTAGGGTGGGACAGGGCGAAAGTGTCAAAATTTAACATAGTTAGTTGGAGAAATAGAGAGATAATCACTGACTGAAGTTTTGTTTATTGATTCAACATCACACACGTACAATCGGAATGACGCAACACAACGAATCGCCTATACTGCAGATATGGAATGTGGCAACAAACAACAAAGGAAAGTTGGAGAGACAGAATAGAGAGAAAAATATGAATATAAGACGATTTCTCACAAAGTGGAAGATATGCAAGCGAAAAGCAACAAGTTGGCAGAAGAAACATCAAAGATAGGAATTCAGGTGAACATAGAGAAAACAGAGGTGATGAAGATTCATCACCAGCAGCAACAGCCACACCAACAACAACAAAAAACAATCAGCATAAATGGGAAGAATGTGAAAGAAACAACCTCCTTCATATACCTACCTGGGAAGTATCGTTTCAACTACAACGGAAACTGACGAGGATATCAAAGCAAGAATCCGATAAGCAAGACAAGATTTCACTACTCTCAAGTCTGTGTGGAGGTCAACAGGATTCAGCGTTAAAAATAAGATCCGGATTTTCAACTCCAATGTGAAGTCAGTGCTACTTACTATACGGATCAGAGACTTGCACTGCGCGTCATAAAGAGCACCTCAAACAAACTACAGACCTTCATTAACAGCTGTCTTCGCTCAATACCACTCAAGATCAGATGGCCGGCCAGAAAAGATCAGCAACAGAGATCTCTGGCAATGAGCGAACCAACCAGGAACCGATTGTGAAACACATAGGCAGGTAGAAATGGAGGTGGATTGGCCATACTCTGAGGAAACCATCAAGTGAGTGACATCACTAGACACGCCATTGCTCGAGTGGAACCCGAAAGGGAAGCGGCGAGTTGGTCGTCAGTGCGAAGGTGACTTGGAGGAGGTCATGTGAAGAGGAGATGAAAGCATGTGGGCAGACTTGGAGCCAGGTGAAAACTCTAGCAGAGAACCGAACGCAATGGAGACGCACGGCTGAAGCCTTATGTTCCTCTAGGAATTAAAGGAAACAGTAATAATATAATATTAAGACGCATCATGAAACCGTGTGACTCAGCTGATCTCATAATGAACAGCAATCATTTATGCTCGAAACCACCTTGTCATCCAGTTGTTGATACCGCATTTGCATCACCACCGTGTGATATTTAAAATAACCTTATCTAATATAGAATTACATTCCACCACAGTGCTCATATTCTACACTTACATTAATTATTGTGATAAGTTAATTCCCTAGGGATAATTGCTTGTCAGCAGCAACATCCTGTTATCTCCTCACTTTTAGATAACTAATCGGAAAGGTTTCAAAACAATACTATGGAATGTGGCAACGAAGTGGCTATTGGCTTCTTTTAGCCAATCATATGGGATTGAAATACAACTCTTACTTATTCCTGATTGGCTAATACACCAAATAACCTTGTCGTCGTTGCCAATGCCTCTAAAGACATGATGCGTTAATTATTAAAATGAAGTAAAACTTCACAAGTACACACACACACACACACGCTCTTTATTTTCGTCATTTGAGAAGAATTTTTATGCAGTCATGGTCAATTTATAACGTTTATAAACTTACTAGACATCAAACATCTGAGTTCACAGGAATTCGGTCTAATAATAATTTAAAATCGTGTGAATACAAGGCATAGTGACGCATGTCAATATATATTTATATATACATCACATGTTGTAAAGATTATTTTTGATGCTTAGATGCAAGGTGTCTTTTCAACACCTAATAGCATTATTTTAAGTTTACTTCTATTTTAAATATAATCAGAGGTTTAATAAACATATTTTCAAGTATTGATTTTGTAGGGATTTTGTTTGTTTGATTGGATGGAGGATTTCATCGTGAGCTGACTGACATCAGTTAGAGAACCAATGAAAAACCACCAGGGAGTACTGGATAGCCAGCTGTTTCATCAGCCTAGTTTGGGACCGACAGGGTTCGAATCCAGGACCTTCCGGTTACAAGGCGAGACAGCTTGTAGACCATTGATGAAATCCTCCATCCGAATAAACATGTAACAACAGAAGACAAGGGTCAGGCAACAGATCGTTTATTAAGGAAAATCAACACATATTAATAGATTTTAATGTACATTATTGTAGATTATTGTTAGTAGAAAATACAGTCTTTTGATTAGTTGTTTCTCACAGAAAGTTAACCTTGCATCTCTTTGTGGCTGGCGGTGTCAGATCATCTATATGCTAACTGTATCCGCCCGCCTACGCAAAGCCTTTGTCCTCATTTTCTCACCATCAATATTGGGGACATAAACATTGACGTCAATTACTGTCCACCAACTTTGGCTAGCAGCCAGCTCTCACCACAAACATATATCGACAATGTTACGCCTGATATTGTACATTCAAATGCTAAAGTTGTACTTTATATACTACTTTACATTTTTTGTTTTTGAGTTCAACCAGTGTGCTCTTGGTATTTTGATGCCGGATAACCTCAAAATTGAACAACTGTATGTTACATCCACAACACAGATAACTTTAAACAAAGATATGAGCTTTCATACTTCAAACTAAAATACAAAATGAAACCTAGGTGGTGTCAAAGGCTTCCTGTGGCCGATTGCCTCCAACCATCTAATATCATCATTTCAATGTGCATCGTGATGGCTAGCTGCCTAAAAGAATTCACACTGCACCAGAGAAAGGACTAGACACATTACACTAGTTACTGACTAGTGTGCTATCAAAAATATCCAATACAGTCCTACAGGAGGTCAGTCGCGAGCCTGAATAGCTCAGTGGTAACGTCTCAGACTGCAGGCAGCATGGGGTGATGCGGGTTCGAATCTCAGAAGGGACATGAGTTCCTTCAAGGTTGCAGACACGCCTTGCTGACTGGTGAGTGTCAACTAGCACGAAACCTAGGTCAAGCAAGGCTTCCTGCCGATTGTCTTCAACTATCTAATATCATGAAACTAAATATTTCCAAATAGTATAATAATTCCCACTGTTCCATTAAGAACACAATATTCAGCGAAGAGACTCTTTTTAACGAGTTTACTTTCAAGCTGTACAATCGTATATATTTGGGAGTTTTTTAAGAAATTATATCCGGTGAGTGAATTAGGTCAAAGGTGTGAATACATGAAATAATAGCAGTATGGAATGCAATTAAAATATTTGTGATTATAATCACAATTTAATGTCAAGTGGTAAAATAATTAATGTCGTATATAGAATAATACAGAAGGTGTATAGATTTTGGAAAGGGGTGCATAATTATAGGATTAGTAGGCGAATATAAAATGTTACTTAACATGGTGTGAAATTTGATAAGATAGAATTCAATATTGTAAAAATAAAATAAAAATATAAAAATTAATAATTTTGGGTTTAAAATGTCAAGTGGGTCAAGTGGAAAAGATTCAGAGTGAGAATAGTAATAATAATAATGATAATAATATTAATAATAATAATAGTAACGAGGGAAAAGTACATAGAATAACTAAATAAACAAAATAAATAAATAATTGTCTATTCCTCTACTGCCAAGGCAGAAGTAGGGATTCCACATACTTCTATTGTACACGAAGGTCTGGCCAAGGCTTCCGTTGTCTTTAGAAGTCTATAACGAAGAAAAGGCCGCTGGCAAGTTAGTATGGATTCGATAGATGATCTTAAAATCATGGTCAAGGTTGTTAGAGAGGCAGGAGTTGTTCGGATATTCTAGAATAAAGCCTTGTACACCCTTACTTTCGCCCTTGTAAAACCATGCTGGAATATATTCTCGTATCCGTATAGAAAGCGTCCTCTAACTACGGCCAATGTACCTTGCTCCCCAAGAGCAGGTGAACTGATAGATGCACATGGAGGCATTCATAGAGGGGGGGGGCTTATCTTCTTCGGAGATGGAGAACAACTTGCGACTGGTGAACGTCATTTGTAATTTTGCTGCAAAGAAAGTCTTACTGACTACTTTAGAGAGACGATTTTTGAGCACCTTTGAATTTCAAGTTCATGAATAAGGTTTTCGTTGAAACTGAGTCGGTGACCAGTATAGACTACCTATCTTTCGTGTTTCCAAAAGTATTGAAGATGCTTCAAGATTTTGTTCTATTTGACAAAATACAACACGTAATTAATGATACAACCCCACTCCTCGCACCCAATTTCGAGGTTGTCCGACTTCCAAATACCAAGAACACATTGGCTGAACATAAAAACACATCATGGTTAACAAAATGTTGTTTCAAGCAGTCCAAGATGAACCACAAGATGGTCTAATTTACATCAATATGTAAAGTAGTATATAAATTATGATATCAGGGTTTTAAAAAAGTGAAAGCAACGGAATAAAAACGGTCAACAGTCAATATTAATCCATCTAGGGCCTAAAAGTAGTAACACAGCAAAGGTAACCAACAGAAATCTTCGGAAACTACTGACTGAGACATTTCCTGAGGCTAGACTGATTCTCGAGTACCTGACAGAATGTTCGTTGGTTCAGTCAAAATTAACAGATATCTTCCCTTTTTTAGCCGCGAATATGTGCACAAATTTACTTGTAGATGTTGTAGCGTATGCATTGGAAGAACAGAAGGGATAGTTCATGGGAGATTTTCCAAACCATCGGCAAACTGCTTGAATCAGTGGGGTACTTGAATTTCTATCGACGATGATGGGTCATATTTTCGCTAATTCTTATTGCTTTAACTGCTCAATCGTGCCCTTGAGTCGGCAAATATACTTACGCATCCTTTTAATTGGCTTCTTAACTACCAGTGCACATATCCTGGAGATGAAGGAAAAACATAATAAGGGGATTGATTAGTTTATGCTTTAGATAGAATATCAACGCTTCATATAACATACTATCGATTGCTAGTATACTTGAGCATCCTGGATAAAGAGAAAATGTATTTAGCAATAAATTACGCTGGGAACTCTGTATATTGTGTAAACATTTTATCCAGAATGAAGCTAACAGTATTATTATTAAAGTCTGAGATTAACAGGGAGCAAATCGTTAAGCATTGCAGTTATGCAGCATCTCACTGAAACAGAAAATCTTACATTACTTCAAAAAATAATAAACAATCAAAGAAGCACAAGCCGTCTAAAATTTCCAAGAGCCAGAGATTCTTGAAAAATTCCAATTCAAAAATTAATAAAAACACAACACAGAAAATTAAATGAAGAGTCACTTTTCGGAGTATTCCTTTTTTCAGTGAATCAAGTAGTGAATCCGTGTAGGAGAGGGTGAAATTAGGACGTTAAAAGTCATCAAAACAATTAACTAAAAGATGCTAGTAACAAAATATCTCAGTTTCGAAGGACGGGTGGAAATCAGTGATTTATGGAGTTCAAGAAAAGTCGACTCTTAGGCATTACCAACAAGTTGTTACATAATCAAGAAATTTGTAAAATGGAAATGACGACTAAGAAGAACAGGATGACTCAGAAGCGTTATGTCAAATACAAACAAGTCTATAGAATTAGCTAGCATTGTAAACAAAACAAAATGAGGAGATAGTCACAGCGGGAGGGGAAAATCCTTTTTATAAACTCAGTACACATTATGTAGTCGGCCATGGCAAAGAAAGGGGCTGTACAGATTTCCTTTGAACACAGATTTGACTTGTTCAGATGAATTCCAATCGCCTCTGCTGTGTGTAAAAGTCGTACTCGTAGATCATGTGGTGAGAGGTTGGGTGAAATGCGATAAATTACCGTGAAAGATTTTGTTAGAGTCGACTTGATGTCCAGTCAGTATCGATGAGATGACGCAATATTGATCTGCGTATAGCAGCTTTATTCGGTTCTCTGTCAAACCAAGATGGGAAGAGGTGTTCACAAATTCGATCATGAACTTGCCTCGTTTTTATTTCTTGAACTGAGTATTGGTTGGCTTTTGACTATACGGCACAACTTAGTTGCGTTTGAAGTCCTTGTGAAGGCTCTCCTCAGGCTTTGTGATTAGATCTCACTACTGACATCACCCGTGAATCGTAGTCATAGGAAGACTTTTTTGAGAACATTCGACAACTTTGACTTTTCTATTTTTGAGTTAATTTGCTTGTTCAAGAATTTGGTTGAAGATTCGTTTCTGCTTAGTCGATCACGAATATTACCCAATTCTTCGTTCATTGCCTCATTTGAACAGATAACTCTGTTCACCCCTCATTCAAAATTTATATATCTTGTTACTAACATCTGCTAGTTAATAGTTTTGATGTCTCTTAATCTCTGAATTCATTTGCATCTTAAGCTGTACAGTCGTATCTATACACAAGTTTTTCTCATGAAAGTGGATATTCAGATAGTGATGAACAGTCACAAGCTCATATTAATCAATCCATGTGAGAAGTTGAATAGTAAAGTAGTAAAGTCATGTAGTCACATTCGGATTTTCGCACCTAATTTTAACTGAGTGTACTGCAAGTCACAAGAAGCATCTACAACGACCAGGTGCAGGCTTTTATCAACAGTTGTTGACTCTCAGAAATGAAGGTGAGATGAACGACCAGAAAGAATAAGCAACGAAGAACTTTGATAAAAGTCCCGGTGTTGAATTCGAATGATAAGCGATAAGTTGGGAAAGAAGAGATGGGAGATTATGGGTAATCGTGAAGCCAGATAAGAAAGGGCTGCAGGGAACGGAGTGATGTGTTGATGTACCACTGAAGGTGTATGTTCCACTATGAACCAAAGGGAATGATAAAAATACTAAATAATTTATGCATCTCAATATCTTGTTTCTACTCTCATTCCTGTTATTTAATGAAAATTCAGTTAGGGGGTTTCATCATGAGCTGACGTCAGTTAGAAAGCCATCGGAAAACCTGCAAAGACTACTGAACGGCTGTTTCTTCAGCTTAGTTTGGGACTCTTCATCGGTACGCACCCACCGAAGTTCGAACCCAAGACCTTCTGGTTACAAGGCTAGCGAGCTAGCTCGTAGACCATTAGGCCACTAGGACCCAATCCAATGGCCAGTCCATGAATTCGAAGTTCTGACAATTCATGACATAACGCAACCACTTCGCAATATCTTCTTCGATGAGTTACTGCCTCCCCTGTGAACTGATGTATCCTACTGGTCACAGTTTCCCGTTAGAACCCCAGGTTCTCTAACTGATATCAGCTCATGACGAAACCCTCCAACCAATCAAACAGAATCCCTGAAAAACCAATACTTGGAAATTCAGTCAGATTACGCATGTAATTACAGCAGATCCTTTTGTTTGACTAACCTAATACATAGATTCGTGCACATATCACTGTGGTTCTTAATTACTGCTCAACATTTTATCTCCAATGAATTGTAGCATGCTTAAATCTTAACAAAACTATAAACTTTCATTTCTCAGGTTTTATGTGGTTGAAAAGTCCCCGACCTGTAAAATAAAATGAGTCTATTTTATTTATCTTAACCAGCTAACTGAAAGTCGTGGGTTCAATCTCTGGTGTGACCACAGGGCGTCAATGCTGAAGAGTCCAAAAGAAAGACGAAATATCTCTTCAGTAACCTCTGGGTTTTAGTGGTTCTCTAATTGAAATCAGGTCATGATGAAGCTGGAAATCAATCAAATTCCTACTTATATGGACACTTGAAAAGCAATCTAATACTCCCTATTAACTGATTTCTGGATGGCGGTGCCTGAAGTTCTACGGAGGAGTCATGATCAGTGAAGTACGTGAAGTTGGCTGGAAGGTCAGTAGCGCTATATACCACGTATAGACAAAAGTTAGAAGTAATGTGCAATTAGATTCTGTCCCAGTAGCTGAACATTTAACGAGCTGACTTCGTAAGCTGAAGGTCTTGAGTCTGATCCCTCCTAGAGTAATGATACTGATGAACAGTCACAAAGCAAGACAAAACAGGCATCCAGTACTCCTTTGAAATCAACCAAATTCCTGTAAGCCAACATTTGACAATTATCTAGGTTGGATAAATTCGCATTCCACTAACACCAATGTGACCGGAACAGGCTGGATTCAGGAGAAATAAGTCATGTATTGATCAAATCGCCACACTACGGATCATCATTGAACAGAGCTAGTTTGAAATGGCAGTCAGCTCTCTACCTCACTCAACTTCATCGACTTTGAAGAGGCCTTCAGAAGACAGCGTCGATCGAGAGGTGATTTGACAACTACTTCGCTACTACAATGGAGTGCCGCCAACAATTATACATCTCATCCAACAGCTGTACGACGATGCTGCATGCCAAGTAATCCACAACGGGGAACTTACCGAATCCTCCGAAGAAGTGAAGATGGGAGTAAGGCAAGGCTGGTTACCTACTATCGCCAATGGTTTTCCTGATTGCAGTAGATTCGATAATGCGACAGACAGCGGGCAATGAGGCAACAGGTATAAGATGGACCCTCACAAAAAAACTTGGAGGATCTGGACTTCGCCGATGATATATGTCTGATTTCCCACAAACTGGGAGATATGCCAGTGAAGAGCCAAAAGTTGGCAGAAGAAGTATCAAAGATAGGACTTCAGGTGGACATAGAGAAAACAGAGGTGACGAAGATTCTTGGCCAAAAGCAACAGCAATAACAACAGACAACAACCAACATAAATGGAAGAAATCTTGAAGAAACAACCTCCTTCACCTACCTGGGAAGCATCGTTTCAACTGCAAGCGGAACTGACGAGGATGTCAAAGAAAGGATCGGGAAACCAAGGCAAGCTTTCATTACTCCCAATTCTGTGTGGAGGTCAACTGCACTCAGCATGAAAAATAGGGTCCGGATTTTCAACTCCAATATGAAATCAGTGCTACTATACGGATCATAGACTTGACGCGTCATGAAGAGCACCTTAAACAAACTACAGACCTTCATCAACAGCTGTCTTCGCTGAATATTCAAGATCAAATGGCCAGAAAAGATCAGCAACAGTGATCTCTGGGAGCGAGCAACAAATAGGGAGGAAAAAATGGGGATGGATTGGCCATACTCTGAGGAAACCATCAAGTGACATCACATGCCAGACCATCGCTTGAGTGGAAACCGGCCGAATGGGAAGCGGTGAGTTGGTCGTCAGTGCAAGGGTGACTTGGAGGAAGTCATGTGAAGGGTAGATGAAAGCGTGTGGGCAGACTCGGACCCAGGTGAAAACTTTAGCAGAAAACCGAACGCAATGGAGACGTGCAGCTGAAGCCCTATGTTCCTCTAGGAATTAAAGGAAATAATAATAATATAATAACACCACTGTAAATCTTAATGTGAAACACTTAACATCAAAACGAATATCTATACGGCAGGCACCTATTCGACAGACCTTAATCGTCATCTGAGATTGCCTAGCATCGAATTATCAGTTCATCTACGCTGTTTATAACACCATCTGGCAATCAATATGTATTAAACCACTAAAATCCATTACTGAATAACACATCTAAGAATTACAGAGGAGGCCGTAAGTATGTTCCTCTGTTAATTGTCAAAAATGAGGAAACTAGATGCGTACACTGAAATTTGAACTTTACCAAAGCTAACATCTGGTAAATAAGTTGAATAACCGGAGATTATGTGGAGAAGATCGCGCAGATGAGGTTAATAAAAACTTGTGAGCTATCTGAAGGTGATAACAGACAACTGAGTTTCATGGATGTGTAGCACTGCGATCTCATATTTGACTCATAACTCATTGAATGAATAATGAGGATAATAACATGTCGTAAATGTCCAATGGCTACTTTTTGTTTAAACTCACTGAAATGAACAAAAAGAGATACTGAACAAAACTACAGATTTTTAATCTGGAATAAAAAAGAACGACCAAATGTAGATGTGGGGACATTTCTAAGCGAAATAAAAACCTTACCTGTAGTGATACTTTCCATAAACCATAGTAGATAGACAAACAATAACCCACTTTAAATCAATAAGCTCATTTTACCATCTAAACATAGTTCTTTCCAAATTAAGAAGGCAGATAATAAGAAACTTTAATGTTCTTCTAAAATAGTAACTTCTAATTATGTAAATCTATGACACGTTTTATTCACTTACTGGACAGTGTTTATTTAGTCTTCTTATCTATGGATTGAAAGTAACGGGTATTTTTCTCCGATTTACCCTGCTAACAGAGGACATGCATTATGTAATACCATTATGGGTTAATTTTGTGGATTTCAGTATTAGTTTTGTAGATTGGATTTAGCTTGTCTATGTGAATGATTGGTGGCTTGGTAATGCAGATTTCTGCTATCTCAACATTTATTAACGGCATACGTCCGAGAGCCTCGGTGGTTCGGCGGTAGAATGCTCGCCAACTACATATGTGGTCCGGATTCCAAATCTAGGCCAGCGCACACTTTTCTGCCTTACCTTAGCCGGTTATAACCCCAATAAAGAGGGAAGGTTGGACGTGGGGCTAGTAACACTAACCCTTAAAACCTCCACTGCTACTGAAAATTCACAGCTGAAGCTTGAAGCCTTATGTTCTATTTTGAAAGATCCATTTGTTATTCCGAATTCACTTACTAACTAGTTTCCAGTCTAATGTCAAATAAGTACACTTGGAGGATGGAGGATAATAAATGCATGCTACAGTATCACAACATCATCCTCTCCATCGATTTCCGGGAGATAGACACTTTAGAGAATTAGTTGGCGTGTGCGAACTTGTATTTCGCACGGATCCATAGTAAACTTTCATGGTGATATTTTAACGACCTTGGTCAAGGCCTGTAGTCTATCAGAGTGTGGAGTCTGTAACAATTCGATTGTACATTTTTTTGTTAGAAGTTGAAATTAGAAACACTGAGCACAACTCAGCATGAAAAATAAGACCCGGATTTTCAACTCCAATGTGAAGTCAGTGCTACTTACCATACCGATCAGAGACTTGACGCGTCATAAAGAGCACTTCAAACAAACTACAGACCTTTATCAACAGCTGTCTTCGCTCAATTAGTTGGCGTATGCGTACTTGTATTTCGCACGGGTCCCTAGTAAATTCTCATGGCAGTATTTTCAAGACCTTGGTCACGGTCTGTAGTCTACCAGAGTACGGATTCTGTTATAATACAGTTGTACATTTTTTCTTGTTAGATGTTGAAATTAGAAACATTGTACACAACTTTTGTTTAAAACGACTCATAGTAAGATATACATGACTGTGGAGTACAATCTTAAATACAGTGTGCTGCCTGCCACTTCATCTTCTCACTAGTGATTTTGTTTTGATAAAGTCTCACAGTGTTATACAAGTAATATTTACTGATGACGTTTCGAGTAAAATTTATTGCTCATAATCATATCATATCACCTTGATATGAGACTTTATCAAAACAAAATTTATCCATAATGAAATTACACTCTACCCCAGTGCACAAGTTTTATTCTTATATCAATGAGACATACATTGTGGTTAAGCTTTTTCGTCAGTAAATGTTGGACAGAATCAACTGTATGTACAGACTTTGAGGCCATTTATGACTGTTGGTACTCACTTGCTAACTTAATTTGTGCCCTTCTTGTGATACCTTAAGGGAGTCGCAGACGTTAACCACTAATCAAATCGTATTGCCTTACACAGTTTAATTCTCTAATGAACAATATTCTGTGCTAAGATATTGACTGTTACAACATGTAAGCCAATTTGTGGCTAGGGTCGTCAGTGGAGTGGCCTTTATAGCCATTCTCAGTTCACCTTAAGATTCCTAAATAAAATTACAGTCTTTCTGTCATAAGTTAACTCAGGTTGTATGAAGTTAATGACATCACCGTCAGAGTATCTCTTGTAGGCGACTTTCTAGCGAGCTAAGTAACAGAACAAGTGTGTGAATAAAAATACAAGTTAATGAAATGTTAGTGTAACAGTATACTGCAAAAAATACAGTAATGAGTTGTATAAATTAATCGGTTACTTGGCTATACGGTTGTACAGCTAAAGGAAATGAGTTCGCCAAAAAGGTGCCCTTTTGCTGAAACCACTGCTGAAAACAGTGCCAAGATGGACAATGGAAGCTTTGCAATTCAACAAACCATCTAGCTTAGTGAACATAATCACACAAAAATGTAAACTTCTTAAGGAACCGAATTCGTTTGAGAACTACTGAGACTTCGGGAACACTAATTAACTGTTTCCTACTTTATTTCGGATAGCTTTTCACCATTTACCTAGAACTCACTAGGCACAGAACTTATTTATATTTTCATGAAACGTGGGGAGTTAATTAAAACTTGTCCTGTTTTGACTCAAAACTAGTCAAATCTCCCCAAACAAATCACCCTATGTAAGAAAGAGTTTGATAATCAGCTTTAGATATTTTGCAATCATCTATACATGATATGCTTATCATGTTTATTAGTTTAAGTGCTTCACCATGTCAGCTAACCAACAAATTAGTCATTAGCTATAATACTACTTTATAAATCAATTAAGTAGTCAAAAAATATGTAATAATTTAAAGTACAAGAAAGTAAATGTGAGTCCCTATAGAGCCTGTATAAAATGAGACATACTAGTAAGCTGAGAGCAATAATAATCTAGTGAGCTAACTAAAACCATTTTAACTTCTAATCACAACGGCAACCTCAGCAAAATTGCTACTGGCGCACGAAAAGAAGGAAATGGATGGTCGTAGAGCACGATTTAAGCAAGCAAACACGTATTTTCAGTAAATTCTAACAGGATTCACACTTACATATAATGATGAAATATTAGTAGTCATAGGCATTTAAATGATGAATTTGGTTAGTAAAATACAAGACCAGAGTTCAGGGATGCGAATTAATGGATAAAAAACGAGGTGATCACAATAGGAATAATAATAATAACAAGGATAAATCCATTCCAGTGTTTATGTAATCTTCGAAACGGTGAGTATATAAGTAGGATGTGCATACTAGTAGGGGTAGGGGGGAAGATAACTATTGTCACACAGCAATTAGATAATATAATAACAATGATGATAAATTGTGAAACCAAGAGTAAAATATACAACTACAGCACAGCATAATATTGATAATACAGTTAGCATTACAAATAAGACAAAATAAAAATATAGTAAGATAACATTTACAGTTATCCGTTGTCACCGGGAGAGATAATTATTTTAGGCTGAGGGCGAAGGCCAAGAGAAGGAGACAGACTGAACAAACTTTTTCTGAACACATAGACTGGGTTGAAAAATTATTATGGCAATTACCTCAGCTATGCTCAGCAACCGAAGACGTACCAACCTGAAGTATTGAGGTGGCACCCTGTATAGAATTGTAAAAAGCTGAATTTCTTTTTCATACTTGCGCTCTGTATCCACTACGTGTGCCAGTATGGAACTTCTGACTGACTTTACGACTCCTCTACCTGACCACGTTCGACATTGCTCCAGAAGGCGACGGTGGACTTTCAGAGCCATTCTACCTATGTAACTGTCTCTAAAAGAGTAGTTAAATTCATAAATGTACACTGAAGCGGCAGACTCGGTAGCTTATCCTTTACATGCTTTGGAATTATACAACAAGTGGCGAATTTTAAACACTATATTTCAGCAAAGAATGTTTTAGCTATTATTTTTCGAAGTAATGATGCCATTAACTCAGTTGCTGTGTCTCCTTTAAGCGGTAAAGTCATGTATATACGTTTCTCCTGCTCAGTTTGCAAGCACGGATGGTTGGCGAAGTGATATTTCACCCTGTCGAACCAGTTGACCGAGAATCTAAGTACATACAAATATATATCTTTAATGATCTCCATATATACTTAATTCACTAATAAGTTAATGCGAGTTAAAAACAGTGAGAGTTCAGCTTCTAGAAAGAGTAAAATATAAAAAAGGCGCCATCAATGCGCGATAACTGCAAAATGTGGTAATTTAAACGCTATGAATACATAACAATAGGGTTTTTTTCTTACATTTACTGCAGTTTTCTCCAACGCAGCACTAAGTAGTATATTTTTAGAATAACCAGAAATAAATCTACATTGCATATTTAAAGAAATGCCTTTATAATATTACTTCTTAATAGTCTGAATGTCGCTTAAAAATACTGTCACTGTCTAATGTAAAGGTATTTATATACTTCCACGTTATTCAAAAACTATTCTACACCGCTAATCTTACCCACTCATAGTACCTTTTGTAGTTCACACATTTCCTGAAAACCGTACTCTCATTTTTCTAATTATACTTTTATTATGAAAAATGCAATGGGCAACGTCTTCAATGACATCAAATTCACAAGAGAAGAGGAATCCGAAAGCGAAATCCCATTATTGGACATCTTAGTCAAGCGAACAACCACAGGGGTATTAGAAACTCATGGAAAATTTAAATCAGTTCAGTTTGTTGTACTAAAAATTGCGCTGAAAGGGGATGTTGTCCAGCAGGGGGATGACGAAAGCTCCGAAACTAAACCAACCAGCTCAGAGAACACTACTAATTACAAATGCTTGTTTTATTCTAGATAATATGTTTATGTGCAGTAAGGAAATATCAGAGTATTTTAGTGAAAATATTAACTGTTTGTAGAACAACTTCAGAAAAGATAACTGTAAGCAATAATATATCACATGACGTAATATTATCCATTCTGAAGCAAGATCCAATACTCTCTCATATTTCCCATTCATCATCTTCAACAAATGCAAGACAGTGAGTCAAGATGTACATAGGAGTATGCGTTAGTACATGCTGCAATCCAAAGACAATTCGGCAATTCGTCACCCAACCTCTACTTTCACAATTTGTCAACTATTGTATCTTACCTATTCTACTTTACTGCTTCCCGTTAGTCTTTCCTGGGCTACTGAAAAAGGACTATACCATCCTGAGAAGGATGTTGAAGGTAGTCAGTAGGACTGGTGGTGTAGAACTTAGTCAGCTCGTCACTACATTAGTTGAAAGGCATCTGAATGCACGCGAAAAATGGTCTAAAACCATCCTCTCCGACCCCCAACACCCCCTATATTCCCAAATCCCTACTTGTATCTCATCAGGTAGAACCAGAAATAAGTATAAAATAATCTATGCTCGTACAACCAAGTACAGGAATTCAACGATATCATACTTGGCCCGTGTTCTAAATGACAGAGACAATGTTAAGCGCGAAACCTATGACTTGCTTTGTTGTTAACTATATAATTTTAGGCTCTTTTTCTCTCTTTTATTTTGTATTCTATAGTGAACTCCTTCTCAAACATACTTAGCTACCTAAATTATTAACATGGCTTCCTTTCTTGTAGTTTACTTTATTCCCTCTTTGTGTATCTACTGGTTCCGACTTTATTAGCACTATGAGTGTTACAAAATTGTCCTGTCATAAACCATCATGTAATTATTAGTTTTGTGGTTGTTTTTTTGTTCGGCAATATTAACTGACATTCTTGGTTGTGAAAGTCATTATCACCATCTTAAAATTTTTTATTATGTAGGATTACTCACACTACCACTACAAACACCGCATTAGACCTAATAAAAACAACAACCCTGAAATGTTATTTTATGATTGTTTAGTGTTGTTTCAACCTAAATTAACTGATCATCTTGGAGATAAACATTCTTAAATATCATTTCATAACTTCTTGTATGACTACAGCTTTACTGTAACCATGCATAATCATATCATAGCTTCCACTACGCAATACGGAGATATTATTTTATGCTGTTTATTTTCCTTTCTACTTCTTGGTATTTTTTCGCATTTTTTAAAATTATTTTTGTGTTGCTGTTGTCTTTATATTTATTTTTTGAAATAATCCTTTTAAATGTTTGATAAAGTTGGATGCAAATATTGTAGATATGTGCTGAAAATTTCACACTGTACCACTAGTACTGTTTCGGGAATAAAGCAAATCATTATTATTATTATTATTAATACAACCCCGAACTCTGTATAGAGAAAAAGTTTGTCCAGTCTCTTATTCTACCATGGTCTTAACCTCTTCACTGGTCGTTCCGCTGTAAAAACGTTTAATATTTTTAATTTTCAATTCTACTTTTAGTTTGCTTTTACTTATATTAATGATTAATTCACTATTATCACTCTCACATGTTCCTTCTGTACATTTTCACACCCTCTTGACTCTTGTTCACACTTTATTTTCACTCAATAACAATTTAAACCTTATCAAATACCTAAGGCTTTCTTCCTTTGTGCCGTTAAGTACTATGTAATTTACAAATTTTATGTTTTTTTACTACTAAAGTCACTTTTAAGTAATTGTATCAATTATGTCACCCCCCCTTTTATTCAATAATTGACTACTATACCTTTCTGATAAATATAAATACGACTGTACAGCCTCCGAAGGAAGATGATTTCGTCAATAAAGAAAATTTTCTTCGCTAAATTCATCTTTCATTTTCTTCATGACTGAATGGGGATTTTTGGTGACATAACAGATTAATTAAAACGATAGGGAATGGAGTCAATTTCATGCATTATCCATTATCCTGGGATGAAATTAAGGCACGTACTAACAGTTCCCCGAGGTAGTTATTCATAATTTTGGATGGCTTGAATATATTCAGCTGTCTCAGCAGAGTACAGTCTGTGACACTACCAAATGACTTCATAAAAATGAGGGACTGAAATTAACCAATATGTAAGTCAAAATAATATGCGCTTCATTAGGCCGGGGGTGCCCACTGAGTATCTGAGTGGATCAGTTCGCATTCTCAGTCTTACCTATGCGTCTCTGTACTGTTTTACTGTTGAGTTTTGAAATTCTTTCTGTTTAAATTCGCCCACATGTTTATTATGATTCTGCCTGAATCCTCAAACTTACTAACAGATCTTGAATCATTTTATGTAAACGGACACCAAAATTAGAAACACTGGGATAAAAACTCATTGATATAAGAATAAAACTTGGGCACTGTGGTAGAGTGTAACTCCATTATGGGTAAATTTTATTTTGATAGAGTCTCACAGTGTTATACAGTAATATTTACTGATGATGCTTCGAGCACAATTTATTGCTCATAATCATATGATTATCAGCAATAAATTGTGCTCGAAGCATCATCAGTAAATATTACTGTATAACACTGTGAGACTCTATCAAAATAAAATTTACCCATAATGGGATAAAAACTCGCCTAAAAAGTACGAAGTATTACAGTAATCTTAGCGGTGAAAGTTCTGTCTTCATAGATGCTTGACAAAACTGTATCTGTTGTGATCGGGTGGGTGGATTGAAAGGTAGATAGAACAATACTGATCTCACTGAGGCAGAATATGACCATTCTTCCTAACTACGTTTTGATTTACTCAGCCACGGCCACGTCAGAGGAAAAAGACCGTCTTGCAACGGTGAAGAATAGTCTATTAGGCAAAAATTCCCCACATATATACATTGTCACAAGAGGAACCATACCGGGTTCATGATGAGACAGTTTATTCAAATTGGTTGCGTGAGGCAACAAACCGCTCAGTAAAGATTCCATGTTTACATTGGATACTGACATATATTTAGGTCTCCAATATAAACTCTCCTTGTCTTCACAGTCAGTGACTCAAAATATTTGACTCCATTCGAACTATTATCAAGGAGTATCAAATTTATTCGCTTTTGATGATTTATAAGAGACAATGGTATGATCAAAATGCCATTTACGCACTCAGAAAAAAACAACCGATTGGGCGAAGTAATGTGTATTCCTTTTCAATTAGTCCTTCTTCACCGAATCCACACTATTACATAGTTTTTACACCTCAATTTTCACCAATCAGGTGGCTATTTTGGTTAGTGAGTTTTAGAAATCGGGGGGAGGTACCAAAATTAAGAGGTTAAAAGTCATCAAAACATCAATTAACTAACAGATGTTAGTAATAGGATAGAAATACAAGTTTTAAAGGAGGAGTGAAAATCAATTAATTACGGAATTCAAGATTAGTTAATTCTTAGGCGTTAGCAACAAGTTATTGCATAATCAAGAAATTTGTTAAACAGTGATGCCTAAGAAAAATATAATGACTCAGTGGAATTACGTAAAATACAAACAAGTCAATAGAACTAGCTAGAATCGTAAAGAATAACAAAGTCGAGAGATAGTTACAAGGGGAATAGAAAAAATCGTTTTTAAAAACTTAATACAAATTATGTAGTTGGCCATGGCAAAGAAAAGGGTTGTACAAATTTCTTTTGAACACACACATTTGGCTTGTTCAGAAGAATTCCAATTGCTTCTGCTGTGTGTAAAAGTCCATTGTGACAGGTGATTCTATTTCTTGTGACTGCAGTTTTCTTACTGTCCAAGGTCATGAAAATGTCGTTAACTTTCCCACCCGACTAGATACTTCTCTTGATTTTGTATTTATAAATGACTGAGGAATATGCGAATTTCGTAGAAGAGTCCCACTGTTTAACTCCGATCAGTGTATTGTACCGGATTTACCTAAAATTTATGGAAAGTTACACAAGAGAACCTTTTCACACCTTTCCAAGAAAATTGTAGATGGATGTTACTCTAAGGAGAATGTTCAGAATCTTAGGAGCATGTTCAAAGACACAAGATTGTACCTGTTTAATGGAGACTCTCTTGATGACACTGTCTCTAATAGTAGATGTTATCTCAAATGTTGTCTTGACACTTGTTGTCCCAAAGAAACACTCTTCATCAGATTTGACCGTTTTTCCTCTCCTCAACTTCAAATGCTTTGCAGGCACCGCAGCACCCGCAGCTCCAAACTTGTGTCTTCTCACGTAAAATAAGAAGTCTTTTCAGAAGAATTTATGCACGTAAGTCTAAGTATGAAAATTCCACTGTACCATATTTGGCACGTACTTTATGTGATGAAAATAGTATAATAGAGAAGATTTGTAGCTCAGGTGGATGATTTTGGTGTGGTTGTGTTCTCTGAGCTGGATGGTTTGGTTGCGAAGCTTTCATTGCTCTACTGAGCAACATCTTCAGCGCATACTTCGATGTGAAGTGAGCTTTTAGAATTCCCCATGAGTTTATTAGTCATCTCTTCTAGTAACCTTGAACGTGATTGGTTGTTTTCGTGTGACATTTCATCCCCTAGTTTGCTTGTCTCGGTGCTGGCTGCTTCTTTGGTCTGAATGTCGTTAGTCATTCCTTCTGCTAACCTTGAACGTGATTGGTTGTTTTTGTGTGACTTCTCACTTTCTAGTTCACTTGTTTTGGTGTTGACTGTTTCCTTGACCTGAAGTTTGACTTTGTTTTTGTGTGAATTTCTTCGTATGGATTGGTATATTTTGTCAATCTCTATGTGTCTATTTATTGCTGATTCATTTGAATACCAGGCCTCTAGGAATTCTCTGGCATTTTTGCAGTTCCCTTTGTCTAGGATTTGAACATTGTCCCAGTCGAATTGGTGCCCGTGGTTGTCTGCATGTAGTGATATGAGGGAGTGTATGTCGTGTCTTTTGACAGCTAGTTTGTGTTCGTGAATGCGAAGACGAAGAGGGCGTCCACTTTGACCAATGTAATGTTTGTCGCAGTCGTTGCATTTTATCTTGTAGATGACGTTAGTTTTGTCTTCTTTTGCCGTTGAGTCCTTTGGCTTACATAGAACTGAGTGTAGTGACTTTGTTGGTTTATGAGCGACATCGATTCCAAAAGGTTTGAATAGTCTTGCAGTGATTTCGGAGATATCTTTTATATATGGTAGGACGACTTTCTTTGTGTTTTCGCTGGTGGCCTTTGATTTGGTTGGTTGAGCTGGGGGTAGATGTCTTTTGATGAAGTTTCGTGGGTATCCATTTCTTTGGAAGACGTCCATAAGATGATTTTCTTCAACTTTCCTCAAGGCGGGAGTGCTGCAATGAGTCCTGGCTCTCTTGAACAATGTACGTATGCAGCTAATTTTGTGTGATGTTGGGTTGTTACTGTTGTAATTGAGTATTTGATCCGTGTGCGTTGGTTTTCTGTATACTTGGGTTTCTAATTTTCCTGTAGTTGTTCGTTTGATTAAGACGTCTAAAAATGGGATTTTGTTTTCATATTCTTCTTCTCTTGTGAATTTGATGTCGTTGAAGGTGTTGTTTATTATGTTGTGGGTATTGTCTAAGTTTTCTCTTTTGATTATCACGAATGTATCATCTATGTAGTGTATCCAAATTTTCGGTTTGATCTTTGGCAGAATTATGTTTTCCAGTCTTTGCATGACGGCTTCCGCAATCAATCCTGATATGGGTGATCCCATAGGTGTCCCTTGAATTTGTTCATACATTTGGCCGTTGAATTGGAAATAAGTTGTGAGACACAAGTTTATGCATTCCATCCAACTTGAATGCTGCATTTTTGATTGTTGTATGTGTTCGTCGTTGTTGAGTAGTTGTTCCATGGTTTCTTTTGCTAGTTTTAGTCCAATCGAAGTATATAATGCCGTGACGTCGAAGGATACCATTATTTCTTGGCTGTCTATTTCAATGCCTTTGATTTTCTCTAAAAATTGGGTCGCAGATTGGATGGAGTGATCACATGATTTCGTCAAGTGTTTCAGTCTTCTGTATAGTTCTTTGGATAAATTGTATGTTGGGGTTCCTGGGAGTGATACGATTGGTCGTAGAGGTATATTTGGTTTGTGTATTTTTGGTCTGCCGTAGAATCGAGGTATGACGGGTCCATTGGATTTCATTCGCCATTGATCTTCTTTTGTGATCTGACCCGTTTTGGTGAGTTTGCTTAGGGTTCTTTGGATGCAATCGTATCACTCCCAGGAACCCCAACATACAATTTATCCAAAGAACTATACAGAAGACTGAAACACTTGACGAAATCATGTGATCACTCCATCCAATCTGCGACCCAATTTTTAGAGAAAATCAAAGGCATTGAAATAGACAGCCAAGAAATAATGGTATCCTTCGACGTCACGGCATTATATACTTCGATTGGACTAAAACTAGCAAAAGAAACCATGGAACAACTACTCAACAACGACGAACACATACAACAATCAAAAATGCAGCATTCAAGTTGGATGGAATGCATAAACTTGTGTCTCACAACTTATTTCCAATTCAACGGCCAAATGTATGAACAAATTCAAGGGACACCTATGGGATCACCCATATCAGGATTGATTGCGGAAGCCGTCATGCAAAGACTGGAAAACATAATTCTGCCAAAGATCAAACCGAAAATTTGGATACACTACATAGATGATACATTCGTGATAATCAAAAGAGAAAACTTAGACAATACCCACAACATAATAAACAACACCTTCAACGACATCAAATTCACAAGAGAGGAAGAATATGAAAACAAAATCCCATTCTTAGACGTCTTAATCAAACGAACAACTACAGGAAAATTAGAAACCCAAGTATACAGAAAACCAACGCACACGGATCAAATACTCAATTACAACAGTAACAACCCAACATCACACAAAATTAGCTGCATACGTACATTGTTCAAGAGAGCCAGGACTCATTGCAGCACTCCCGCCTTGAGGAAAGTTGAAGAAAATCATCTTATGGACGTCTTCCAAAGAAATGGATACCCACGAAACTTCATCAAAAGACATCTACCCCCAGCTCAACCAACCAAATCAAAGGCCACCAGCGAAAACACAAAGAAAGTCGTCCTACCATATATAAAAGATATCTCCGAAATCACTGCAAGACTATTCAAACCTTTTGGAATCGATGTCGCTCATAAACCAACAAAGTCACTACACTCAGTTCTATGTAAGCCAAAGGACTCAACGGCAAAAGAAGACAAAACTAACGTCATCTACAAGATAAAATGCAACGACTGCGACAAACATTACATTGGTCAAAGTGGACGCCCTCTTCGTCTTCGCATTCACGAACACAAACTAGCTGTCAAAAGACACGACATACACTCCCTCATATCACTACATGCAGACAACCACGGGCACCAATTCGACTGGGACAATGTTCAAATCCTAGACAAAGGGAACTGCAAAAATGCCAGAGAATTCCTAGAGGCCTGGTATTCAAATGAATCAGCAATCAATAGACACATAGAGATTGACAAAATATACCAATCCATACGAAGAAATTCACACAAAAACAAAGTCAAACTTCAGGTCAAGGAAACAGTCAACACCAAAACAAGTGAACTAGAAAGTGAGAAGTCACACAAAAACAACCAATCACGTTCAAGGTTAGCAGAAGGAATGACTAACGACATTCAGACCAAAGAAGCAGCCAGCACCGAGACAAGCAAACTAGGGGATGAAATGTCACACGAAAACAACCAATCACGTTCAAGGTTACTAGAAGAGATGACTAATAAACTCATGGGGAATTCTAAAAGCTCACTTCACATCGAAGTATGCGCTGAAGATGTTGCTCAGTAGAGCAATGAAAGCTTCGCAACCAAACCATCCAGCTCAGAGAACACAACCACACCAAGATGATAATAGTGTTAGGCATGAACTAACTAACCTTCTTTGCACTACTAAATAGACCATTTCCTCCATCCTTATAACATCAACCTTTATTGTTATTGCATTTATCATATTTATAGTCCTCTGATTTTTTTTGTTTACTTTCTCATAAGTGTGGATATAATTTAACTTTGTTTTTGGTCTCACTATACTATACCACCAAAACATTAGATTCAATAATCTATAACATGCTAAAATTTTCATTCTGACTATATCGACAATACTGTTTGAAACCAACTCACTGTTATTATTATTATTGTATTTAATATTCTCAATTCTTACTTCGAATATTCTTGACTTTATATCGTAAATGTGGACAAATTCCTCTGATTAATCTTGTTTTAATTTTTACTTTTATTTATATTTTGAGTAAATCAGATGCAATATTGTGACAAATGCTGAGAATTCCATTCTCTATTATAAGTACTGTTTTTAGAATAAAGTATATTATTATTATTACTACTACTCGTAGACCATGCGGCGAGAGGTTGGGTGAAATAGGACAAATAACTTTGAAAGCTTTGGTAGAATCGACTTGATGTCCTGTTTCCACGAGCTTTAATCGAACCTCTACCAAACCAAGATGAAAGGTGTTCAGAAATTCGATGATGAACTTGCCTGATCGCAGGCCTAATGTAACTGGCTCCACACGAGCACTTAAACTGGTAAATACACATGGAAGAAGTGAGACAGAGCAGTCTGTCTTTATTTCTTGAACCAATTGTTGGTTGGCTAAAGAATATACAGAATAGCTCGACTGCGTTGAAAGTCCTTGTGAAGGCCCTTTTCAAATGTTATGGTAAAATCTCACTAATAAAATCACTCGTGAATTTTAATCTTATAAGGACTGATTTTTGAGGACAGTGGGCCCCTTTGACTCTTCCCTTTCTGAGTTCATGTCTTTGTTCGGATATCCGTTTCTACTCAGTGGATCATGAATATTACCGTGTTCTTCGTTCATTGTCTCATTTGAACAGATAACTCTCTTCACTCCTTCTTCGAAACTTAGACAACTTAGTTAATTGTTTTGATGACTTTTAAATTTTAATTTCGCCAACTGCCCCCTATCCCTTAAACTGATTAACCTAAGTAACCACTTGATTGGTGAAAATTGTGTTGTAAAAACTACATATTAGTGTAGAGCCAGTCGATGATGAGTAACAGTTAATTGAAAAGGAATATATGTCTTTGCTTTGCGTGTTGTTTTTTCTAAAGTTGAATGGATTGTCTGTAGAGACTCGAAGTAGAAAATTTATATGCTTTAAAACGTGTATATCGTTTGTTAAATAGTAAAATGCTCGCATGTCATTTACATGGTTCAGAATTTATTCCTAGCCTACTCACTGCTAAATCCCTCCCAATTTACTAATCGATTGTGAGTCTAGAAGAGGGAAAAGAGTGGGCGTGGTGCTCGCAGTTCTACCCGGTGAAAATAACACAACCATCGATGGACCTTCCCATTCGGAACTCAAAAGCAAGCAAAAGAGTAAAATAGCTACTTTGAAGCAGTGAACACAGGAAACGCAACCTTCACAACATATACTGCTTGCCATCTGACTCTCATTCTGAACAACAAATAAAACAAGCTTATTTACTGAAATTATTTTAAACTTTTTGATGATTAATTTTCATAGGACCAGATAGTAGCTTGACGTCTGGCGAAGCCTTGAGTTCAGTACAATTTCGTTTGATTGATATTGGCCTATGCTGGAACCTATGACAGCAACAACGGTTGTAAGTGACTGCAGAGCAGGCGGCTCTTGTGGCTCAGTAGCCGAGTGGAAACACCACCAACCACTGGACATGAAGACTCATGCAGCTGTTGTTTTCCAGATAGCATATTATACGTGTCTTGCGTCTCTGTGTGTTAGTCAACATCGATGAAATAAGTAAAAGCAGTTGCCCAAGGATGATTCATTTCAAAGTTTGAATATTTTTACTTAACTTTCCAGAGACATTTCAAGATTTTCACACTGATCTAAGAGTAACTAAATCAAGTATTGCGTTTTTGTAGGGATTTGATTGATTCGTTACAGGATTTCATGATGAGCTGACATTGGTTAGCGAATCATTGGAAAACCAGCTGGGAGTACTGCCAGACAGCTGTTTTGTCAGCCTAGTTTGGTACTCTTCAGATGTACGCACCCACCGCCAGGGTTCTAACTGACATTTCAGTACAGGTAGGCTGATGTCCTAATATTGGCTTACCTCGTTAACTGTTAGTGACGTTAACTTTAAACATAACGTCTATCTAATACAACTTCCAGTCGCGTAAAGAAAAGATCAGTTTGTGGATTTGAAAAACTGTTTTCTGCAAATCAAAAAGTTGTTGATCGATGTTACTGTCGTCATACTCTTGTCTGCACTTGGAAGTAACATTACTCCAACTGCAGTCTGTCATGTGAAAACCTTCAATTTAAATTGTTTTTAAAACAGTTTTTTGAAAACCTTTTTAAAAAATTCAGAAATCTTCATTTTCAGGTCAATTAGCTTGAATTGTCGGATTCATACTTCTTCCTGTTTAGCTTGGTTTCAAAATGGACAACATTCAATGGTCTCTTGTCTTAGATGGTTCTTCAGTTGATGTTATTGAAGTATATATTCAGAGGAATAAAACAAATCTGTTGTTGATCGATATAGCAAGTGCCCAGTGTCATGCTATTATCAACCGGATTCTGTCGGTGAAATTTTTAAGCAGGATAACCTAATTACGGAGATCACCAAAAGCCATGTACCTGTAACTGTTCTCAGATGATTGGCTGAAGTCATCCAGAATTCCCAGAATTTCATCATGAGCTGACATCAGTTAGAGAACCATTAGAAAACCAGCTGGTTCGTCAGCGTAGTTTGGGACTCTTCATCAGTATGCACTCAACACCGACCGGGTTCGAACCCACAACCTTCTGCTTACAAGACTAGCGAGCTAGCTCGAAGACCATTAAGCCACTGGGACCCAGTCCAATGGCCAGTCCAAGAATTCCAACTTCTGACAATTCATGACATAGCACAACAACTAGCCAGTCTCATCGCTGGTGTGTATTTGTCCTCACACTCGACCTGCTGCACTCTACTGGTCACGACTTCCCACTAGAACCCCAGGTAACTACTACCTACCTGAATACAGCCAGTCGCCAGTGAGCATCTCATCAATGTTCAAGTATTGGTTTGTAGGAATTTGAATCGATCGGATGAAAATAAGTAATTATGTATGCATTGACCATATATATATATATATATATATATATATATAACCACTGTATTTTAATGTAGACTGTTTACACAAAGTATTTTCTCATTTTTGGGTGTTTACTTTATTTGCTACAATTCGATCGTATTTCACTTCATTTCTTGTCAATATTGAATACATTCTTTTTGTGCTTTTGGTTGAAGAGCGAAAGCAGCTTTCTGTGATAAAATAATACAGAAACTGAAACCAAGTGTAATTACACAAAGTTATCAATCCTTACCTTACCTGTAGTACAATATTAAGTGAGTTTGTAAATTTAATTTCCCAGTGAAATATTAATATCTGCGTTATTATATCATAGTTTTCAGATGATATATTATTATTATTGTTAGTGTAAATGTTTGCCAATTTCACCTATAGTATTTAGTTTTCATTGTGGAGATTGTTCTCTGACAGAGATAAGCTGTGTTTTGTTCTTATTGTGATTCTTTAATTATTATTCTTTTTGGACAACTCGCTTTTAAGTGTAACTTCAATATGAAATAAGATAGATTGTCGAATACACGGTGAATGAATTGTCCGTCTTTTTCTAGTGACAGTGATTAGGATTTTCATATACTTATATTAATTTGTATTGATGGTGGTCATTTTTTCATAAGTAAAAACACAGTTCTTTGTTCAGCGAAGAAATTTCTTTTCAACGACTTCATTTTCAAGCTGTACAGTCGTATTTATATTACAGAAAAAGTTATTAAGTGACACTAAATAATTGCTCAGTCAATATACATATATAGATAATACCTTCATTGTCTGTGAGGAAAACTCTTCACCTGCCGAACTTCTTGGAATATTTAATAATTCTCACCCATCTTTGCTTTTCACGGTCGAAGAAAAGTGGAATTCCCAGTTTCACTTCCATGACGTTAAGCTAGATAGAAGAGAGAATGGAGCGTTGTTAAGGTCGATTTACTGAAAGCCAACATTCACTGGGCATTACACTAACTACAACAGTTAGGTACCTTTAGGGCGAAAGAGAAATCTTATTCATTCCTTATACTCCAGAATTCGTAAAATCTGCTCTGCAGAGACAATTGATAATGAACTGGATAACCTTCTATCAAATCTCCTTAACAATGGGTATCCTACAAGGTTTATTGAACGTAACATCAAGAAAGAATCCGCCCCTAGACAAATTACAGTGCCAAAGAAGAAACTGTTTATGAGTCTTGCATTCAAATTTGACACCATTTCTGAATTGATTAAAAATCGTTTATCTGAATGCATTAAATGCAATTTTCATGCAGCTGACTTGCAACTAGTCTTTACCAGCCAAAATATGATTAGACAATGCGTCAAGGATAGATTACCGCTTTTGTCCACATCCATGTGTATTTACTCTTTTACCTGCTCTTGTGGAGCTGATTATATTGGACGTTGTAAGCGTACTCTCCGAAAACGTGTAGCTGAACACTTTCCGGTTTGGTTAATGAAAGGCGAACATAGAACTGCGAAGTCGTCTATTTGTGATCACCTGTTAGAGTCTGGTCATTCAGCCCCACGTGATTCATCCTTCAAGGTTATCTACATGGTAAAATCGAATCGATCCAAAAGTTTACGTTTTCTTCACTTATGCATAGCCGAAGCTTTAGCTAAACATGAACAGAAACCTAAATTATGTGTTCAAAAACGTTTTGTCAAACCCCTTTCTTTACCTTGGTCATAGTAATGTTCTTTCTAGTTTTAACTTTATTTTATTTTACCACTTGAATTCTTTCCACTTCACTTCACATCTTCATTCTTATCGTAATCGTACTCCTAATTTTTAAAATTTTTAGACAACACTTGACATTTTTAAAAATTTTTGATATCAATTCACTTATAAAACAATCTTTAATAATTTTGTAATTCATCCACTTCAACTCTACCCCTTATAACATTTTAATTATCGTTATTCTTATCACATATATGTATATTGACTGAGCAATTATTTAGTGCCACTTAATAACTTTTTCTGTAATATAAATACGACTGTACAGTTGGCTTGAAAATGAAGTCGTTGAAAAGAAATTTCTTCGCTGAACAAAAAACTGTGTTTTTACTTATGAATAAATGGGTGGTCATTTCGTTGATTTGATATTTGAACATTTTCGTTAACTAATAAATTTTGACTTATACCGACATTGTCTGGTATTAGATGGTGGGAGGCAGTCGGCCACAGGGAGCCCAAGCTGATATAGGATTCATGCTGGTTGGAAATCACCAGTCATCAGCAAGGCCTATCTGCAACTGCCTTGAAGGAACTCATGTCCCTTCCGAGATTCGAACCTGCGTCACGCAGTGCTGCAGTCAGAGACGTTGCCACTGAGGAGGTATCCGGGATCGCGATTGACCTCCTGCAGGAATGTGTTGGATATTTTTGATTGGATACTAGTGATTAACTAGTGTAATGTGTGTCTAGTCATATCATGTCACCAGGTGACTCACCATCATGGTGCACTGAGAATTGCTGGTATTAGATGGTTGGAGGCAGTCAGCAATGGACAAGTGCCAACTAGCACGAAATCTAGGTTCAAAGCCTCCTGCTGATTGCCTCCAACCATCTAATACCAGCAATTCTCATTGCACCATGATGGTGAGTCACCTAGTGACATGGTGGCCACATTGCATGGAATTCAGTCAGCACTAAAGATAGGACTAGACGCTCTTTTCGCCAGTTACTGACTAGTGTGCAGTCAAAAAAATACCAGCACTGTCTATCGAGTATAGGCTGATCTGAGTACCAAGCTTCCAGGAAGTCTCAAGTATTCTTCTAGTCAACTATATGTATTCACTTGTCTACACAGATTGATGTGAGAAGGAAAACATGCCTTGTATTTTGAAGGTAAGCTTGTATTCTTCAATTCGATGTAGAAAAGAGAACGTTCACTTTAGTCAGTATATAGTGCCATACACAGATGATACAATTTATCTTCTGAATTTTGATTGGATGGAGGATCTCATCATGAGCTGATATCAGTTAGAGAACCACTGGAAAACCTGGGAGTACTGAACAGCTGTTTCGCTCTAGTTTGGGACTCTTCATCAGTACGCACCAACACCGACAGGGTTCGAACCCAGGACCTTCTGGTTACAAGGCTAGCGAGCTAGCTCGTAGACCATTAAGCCACTGGGACTCGATCCAATGGCCAGTCCATGAATTCTAACTTCTGCCAATTCATGACATAGTACGAACGTTTCAAAATGTCTTCTTCTTTGAGTTACTGCTTCATCTTCAACCTGCTGTACCCTACTAGTCACAGCTTCCCACTCCCAGGTTTTCTAGTGGTTCTCTAACTGATGTCAGCTCATGATGAAACCCCCCATCCAATCAAACTAAATCCCTTCTGAATTTTATTGGTCTTGTATTCATTTGGTGTTCTGCCTTTCTTTATCGATTTTAGTATCAGTCATTTGTGTTGGTACTTGATTAATTGGTCTGATTGATCACATCACCAATACTAACACAATCATCCAGATACTTGAACTTCTCAATTACTTTTAACTGTTCTGTTGTAAGTTTAATTAAGACTACCTACCAGCTCCGGCATTTTGATAATGCCAAGTAAATACCATAAAGTACTTAATGTAGTATCACAATGTTTGAACATACTTTGAGCAAAATCGCTGCAGAGTATTCACAGAAATCTTTGGCTGCTGAATTTTGGTCGACTGGATTTAAAAAAAAGTGGCTCTTATGGAGATTACCGATTTGTTGATACCAATTACTTTTATTCCTGTCAGTTGCAGGTGTAACTTACGGCTTCGGCAGCACATCTCCACTTTTTCCTGTTCCCTGATATCCTGTTTAGGTGCCTCCCCGATAGTTCATAACCCGTCATCTCTTCCTCATATGGTCTCCTCCGTGTCATCACTGGACGCCCCACTCATCATTTCATATTTGTGTTCCACTCGAACTCCTGACGCACAATCACAGCTTACGGTCCCCTCAGAGTGTGCTCCATCAATCTCCATTTCCTTTGGAATATTTGTAAAAAATTAGGTCCCTGATTAGTTAATTCTCGGAGTTTCTTTTTGCTAATTCTTTCTGAACATCTGGTGTTCAGTATGGAGCTAAGGCAGATGTTGATAAAAGTCTCAAGCAAGTTGTTGATAATGCTTTCCGTGGAGCTGGCGCCTAGCTTCTGACCCATATAGAAGAGTTGACCAACTTGACATTGGTGTTGAAAATCTGAATTCTCTTCTTTATTCTGAGTGTAGGAGATTTTCAAGCTGATTTCAGAGTGATAATTGTTTGTCTTGCCTTTCCGATTCTGGCTGGTTTTGACATTGTAATCCATAGAGACGCCTGTATTTGAAATTAAGCGAAGGCAGTGACCTCTTTCAAATTTATTCCCTTGATAGATACCGGTGCTTGTTGTTGTTGGTTGCTTATTTTCATCACGCACCCTTCTCAGTATTTACTTGAAGTCCTGCTTTGCTGCTTCTTCTGACAGTTTTTCGGTTTTCATCTTTAACTCTTTGAGTTTATATGACGTTACACAAGAATCATTCATGAAGTTCAGACCTTCTAGATTATTTTCATCGGCCCAGAGTATTCCTGTCTTTTCGCTGCCCACTCACAATATGCTGCAAAATCCAGTCCATCACAGTTACATGATAGAAGGTAACCATGTCTTACTCCTGCCTTCGCTGAGTCTTCCTTTGTGGATTACTTGTCATCTCGCCTAGCCATATAGATGTTGAGTTAGGTTGATAAAGATTTCGGACTTTCCGTAATGCTGAAGTAGTTTCCAAATTACTATGCAGTAACTTAGTCGACTGCATTTTCAGGCCAATCACTAGAGGACAATATGATTCATCAATTGTGAATCACTTCTGGATTTAGATGGTTGGAGGCAATCGGCCACAGGAAGCCCAACCTGACCTAGGTTTCGTGCTAGTTGGCACTTACCAGTCATCAGCAAGGCCTATCTGCAACTGCCTTGAAGGAACACATGTCTCTTCTGATATTTGAACCTGCGTCATCCAGTACAGCATGTACTCAGAGGCGTTACGACAAGGGAGCTTTTCGGGCTCGCGATTTACCTTCTGAATGACTTTGGTGAGGACTGAATTCTACCAGTCAATTTTACAAGGGAGTCTTTTGGCCACATTGCAAGCTTGGTTGATGGAATTCAGTCTGCACCGAAGACAGGACTAGACATACATATTACACTCGTTACTGATTAGTGTACAATCAAAAATACTCCAGGATTTATTTCACAGAATTTTGCTTTGGAAATGTCTGACAGGAAGAGAAGGAGTCTATCAATAGTGTACTTTTATCCTGAAAGCCTTAAGCACTGACTGAGTGACAGCATGTAATTAAACGACAAATTTCATGATTTTCCTATTTTCTCGTTGAAAGCATTCATTAAATGACTTCGGCGAAGGTAACTGCTGGTAGCACGGATTCGTCACATGCAATAATGAGTACACGCCACACGGCTGTTGCGCAATCTGCTGATTATTGCTTCACATGGTCAGATATTTTAGGTAATTTTGAAGAATTTTAGGAAGCCTGTACTTGTTTGTCCTGATGAATAATAAAGGAGTAGGTTCCATAATACTTTAAACTGGTGAAGATTTGAGATATTTTCACCGTTTGATAAATGCCAGGAAGGTACTAATAAGGTGGAATAATGTCTAAATCTGTTGCAATGTTATTCTCACTCGATTAGATACAGTGTATTTCTTGAAAATTTATTTCATTCCTTTACGTTCCCAGTGAAACATAGGGGGGTAAAGCTATAGGCTTGAGGTTTCGATAGAAGTGGTGTTTATTTTTACAGGATGGAGTTGCTAGCTTCATGCCAAACTTAACCTTCCCTCTTTACCGGCCTTATAACCGGCTTACCGAGGTAAAGGAGTGCCTCATCGGCCGAGGATGGAACCCCAGACCTGACGTGTGGTTGGCGAACATTCTACAACTTAGCCGCTGATGCTGAGTTACTGTGTACAGTCACGGCAATTTTGCGTGTATGATAGAGGCAGTTTTCCTAGGAGATACATCTGATTACTCTGGAATGTCATTTACACTTTCAATTGATGAAGTAAGAGAGACATCATGAGGTAGATTACAGATTAGGTAGATTGCCCAGTAGCTAGCAACGTATCTGCCTAGAATAACAAGGCACAAAACAATAGTAACGGCTTTGTTTTAAACAATACTTCTGGCACAGTGTGGAATTTTCAGCATGTGGTGCAACATTGCATCTAATTTTCTTTTTATACAGTACAGGGGGAAATAATTATATTGTAAATATATTGTTTAATAAGAATATGAACTTAAAGTTAAAATTTAAGCGGAAATATTAACAGCAATATAATAATTGAAGAACCGTTTACTTAGTGTTTCGTGCATTTATTCCCCTTGATGAATTTGAACAAAGCAAGAACAACAGCGATTTGTGCAGAATAAGATAATGGTACCGTCATTGTTTATTTCGTTGGCTTCTCATCAGCTCAGCTGCTTACAGCCTAAATAAATTATGAGGTTTATGTACAGATAAGTTTTAATATACGTGCAAATGTTACACGATGTCTATCAGTTGACAGGATGTTTAGGGCTTAGTGAACAGTGATCACAAAATTGCACTTATATAGATTTTACCCAGGCAATTCAAGTTTAAACAAAATAAATGTATGCATACAATGGTAAAGGAGTTACCTAATAAAGACGAGAGATGCGTAAGATGCAGAGTGACTAATAATGCAGGTAACAATGTGCTGAGTTCAACCGGAAACATAGAAACAAGAGACATGCAAAATTACACTATATCAAAGGGGGGATGGTGAAGTTAAAGCCAAGGATTATGTAATGAAATGAAAGAGGGAATAAAGACACTCAATTACCAGGATGGGCAAGGAAAGATTGACAACTACTTCTTTCTGAACACACAAATCTGGTTTCAAGCGTTTGACAAAAATTGCTTTGGCAAACTTGAGGAGAATGGAGCTCCTTTGTCTATTGATAATTTTAAACGATTTCGCGATTTCCACCTCATGACCCGCTATTGTAAGAGTTTGTTCCCTTGAGACGTAGGCTTTTCGGTGCATGTTCAGAAAATCGGAGGTGTGCCCTTCTTTCTGTCCTCCGAATGTAACTTAGTGTTTCTCAGTAAATTAGTAGTGCCACTGCCTACACTTTTTTATCACATAACATGTGTGCTATATAAGGTATTGTAGAGATTTTGTGTGTAGTCGTCCGAGCGTAAAGTCTTCTGCAGTTGCTTCTAGTCCTACCTGACGAGATTCAAGGAGATAGTTGTGTATGGACAGGATGACCAGAGTTCAGAAAGACAGTGTTCGCTATTTTATTGCAGGAATCCAAGTGTTTATCTGCGACAGGGTTAACAAGTTGGTTAAGCAAAATCCCACTTTCCCATTTGCAGTGTAACAAAATCATTCTCAAGTACCTCATGAAAGATTAAAGGAGAGCAATAAAGATGAACAGCCAGAATGTATGAGTCAGCAAACTGCAAAAGTAGAACCTGAGTGATGCCCGATTGTCTTAACTTCCTTATGTAAAAGGTAAGAGGAAATACCCTTCTAGAAATGAGTATGATGTGAGACAACCAGGAAAAATCAGACGAAATACACGATCCAAGATATTCAATGTCCAAGTTGACCTCAACCTCATGAAAAGAAATATAGCAATTTTCATATTATATCCCTCTGTGCCACGTAACTTTGAATGGTATCCAAAGGATAACGACAGCCTCTTAGGCGTAACTGATGAGATTTCCATTTGTCGAAACAATTGATGTCATATGTAGAATAATTCATAGAATGGATAGAACTTGAAAAAGAGCGTGCAATTATAGGATTAGTAGACAAATCGAATAAAATAAAATGAAAACGTTACGTAATATTGTGTGAAATTTAAAAGCATATAATTTAACGTTATAAAAAAAGAATTGATTTAGAATGACAAGTGGAACAAGTGGAATAATACCGGGGACAGTTCAAAGTGAGAGTAGTATTAGTAATGCTTGACGTAATAAGGAAGAGAATACAAATTGAATAGAAAAAATGAAAAAATGAAACATTGGTAGAGCCGGTATTATTTCACTTGTTCCACTTGTCATTCTAAATCAATTTTTCTTTTTTTACAACGTTAAATTCTATGCTTTCAAATTTCACAAAATGTTACGTAAAGCTTTTCTTATATTCAATTTGTCCTATAACTGCACACCCTTTTCCAAGTTCTGTTTCCACTTGCACATCTCACTCGACCTATAATGACGCTAACGGTTGCTGACGATATAACTGGTTGATAGTTTAGATTTAACACCGATCTAATCACCTATCGGCATCGATTGGAAAACCAGTGAAAATCACGGAGTTTTGGACAGCTGCTGTAGTCGTATTCTAAGTCACTCTAGGAATACGTGCCTATGAACTTATTGTGGATCGAACCAACAAGTTTACAAAGCCAGTGGGTAAGTTAGCATTCAGTTATCGGATCGGAATCCAATTACTCGTGAATTGTAACTGCTGGGAATTCGTGACATCTTTTTAAAATCCCTTTACTTTCCCAGTGGAACATAGGGAGGGCTTCAAGCTAGAGGCTTGAAGTTTCTGTAGCAGTGGTGTTTATATTTTTATGGGGTTGCTAGCCAACCTCATGCCCAGCCCAGCCTCCCCTCTTTATCAGTCTTGTTGCTGGCTTAGTGAGGTAAAGGAGTGCTTCGTCGGTTGCCGGGGATCAAACCCCGGACCACATGTGTGGTTGGCGAGCATTCTACCACCGTGCCTCCGATACACAAATTCGTGAGATAGCGTTACTGAAATTCAGCACCATCGAAAACAACCTTCTACGTAGACCCTTGTCCTAGTTTCGGTAGTCCTCTCTCTAACACTGATCAGTCCTCGTTTTGATTTGAAATTCCTACCCAAATGTTTACTAGTTATACTTATTTTTGTTATTGGTACTAGCTATTGTTCAAGCCCTATTACATAATCAATTGATTGCACTTTTATTGTATTGTAAATTTACAGGTCAGAATAAAAATGTTTGCGGGAAAAAGTCATTCAGCACTATTAACTATGAACATTATTGTGGCTGTAAGTTAACAGTTACACATACTTATTTAAATGGTTGTATTTGATTATTCATAGAACTTCATTTAAATATTTAGAGGACAAAATGAACAATTGAGTGAAGAAATATTTACCTTTTTTTAATTAAATACTTGTCAGATTGTTTCACATTGTTATTTATTCCGAGTGGAGCATAAGATTTTAACCTTGGGCATTGAAGTTTCAGTAGAGATGTTGATGGTAGTGGTGTTTTCTCGCCCAACATTCCCCGTTTTTTCTGATCATGCTACCAGCTGTTAAATTAGTGGAGGTTTCTGAGTGTATTGGCGGTGAAATGAACTCCTGCCACACACGTGGCTAATGAGCAATCTACTACGAAAATACTGATGCTCGATGTGTTATTATTATAATTGATCCCTTTAGTTCCTAGAGGAACATTGAGATTCATCTGCATGTCTCTACCACCTTCGAGTCTCCGAAAACGTTTTCACCTCTCTTTACGTATGCCCACATGCTTCCAACTCCTTTTCACATCAACTCCTAGATGTCACCCTCGCAATGACGACAAACTTGTTGCTTCCCATTCGGGTTCCACTAGACAGAGAGCCTTGCGTGTGATGTCACTCACTTGATGGTTTGTTTTATCACAGTATGACCACCAATCCACCTCCATTTCTTCCTGCATATTTCTCGCACAACTCGTTCCTGATGGGTTGGTCGGTTCATTGTCAGAGATCCCTGTTGCTGCTGTTTTCCTCCCGGCAATCTCATCTTGAGTAGTATTAAGAGAAGACAGCTGTTGCTGAAGATCTGCAGTTTGTTAGAAGTTGTTCGAAATGCCCTTCGTGACGTGGCGTGGCGTGGCGCCAATTCTGTGATCCGCATAGTGAGTAGCACTGACTTCACATTAGAGTTGAAATTCCGGATATCATTTTTCATGCTGATTACTGCTATTGGTCTCCACACAGACTTGCGAATAATGAAGGCTTGACTTTCCCGATCCTTGCACTTACATATTTTCATGAGTTCCGTCAGCCTGTAGTTGAAATGATGCTTCCCAGGTAGGTAGGTTGTGTAGCTGAAGGAGGTTCCTTCTTTCAGATTTCTACAATTTATGCTGATTGATGTCTGTAGTTGTTGTTGCTGTCGGTGTTGACCAGGAATCTTCATCACCTCCGTTTTCTCTATGTTCACTTGAAGTCCTATCTTTGATGTTTCTTCTGCCAACTTGTTGCTTTTCACTTGCATATCTTCCATTTTGTGGGAAATCAGACATATATCATTGGCGAAGTCCAGATCCTCCAAGTTTTTTGTGTGAGTCCATTTTATGCCTGTTTCCTCATTGCCCGCTGTCTGTGGCATCATCCAATCTACTGCAATCAGGAAAATCATTGACGATAGTAGGCAGCCTTCCTTGTTTTACTCCCGTCTTCACTTTGAAGGATTCCGTGAGTTTCACATTGTGAACTACTTGGCATGCAACTGTTGGATGAGGAGTATAATTGTTGGCGGCAACCCGTAGTAGCGAAGTATTTCTCAAATAACCTCTCAATCGGCGCTGTCTTCTGAAGGCCTTCTCAAAGTTAATGAAGTTGAGTGAGGTAGAGAGGTGACTGCCATTTCGAGCTCTGTTCAATGATGATACGTGATGTTGTGACTGGATCGATGCATGACTTGTTTCTCCTGAAATCAGTCTGTTCCGGGGTGTGTTCAATTCTCTTCAGGATGATGCAGCTTGGTATTTTGTTTTGGATAGACAGGAGCATAGTGCCACGCCAGTTCTTGGATTAACTGAATTCTCCTTTCTTTGGCAGTCTGAATAGGTAGATCGTCTGTGGCCATACGATAATTCAATACATAATTTACCAATCTAGTGATTGTAAGTTCATTAACAATAAATAAGCAATATCAGCTTCGTAAAGGGATGATAACAACTCGATAAAAATTAGTGTAACAATAAAAAGGGGTGGAAATCTGCGTGGAAATCAGATCAGGTGGTTGGGCAATGTATAATTTATAAGTCGATAAAGAAGAAGTACAAGAGGACAAACACAGTTGTTCAGAAGTCCTATTCTACACTACCTTGTTGGTGCTGACCATAATATTAACTTTTACAAAGCCAGTTCTAATTTTTCTCTACAATTTCACCCCACACATATTGCAGAAGCCAGTGGAACTGACCTGAAGAAGACAAATCTGTGATTTCGGAAGGAATTTGTACAGCCCCTTTATATATATTGAGCATGTTAATAGGAATGCTGAAAGTGACTAATTTCCCCACTCCAAATCATATTTATCAGGAGGAAAGCGAGACAGGCGTTTATTAATCTAAAATCAATATGGAGGTCAACAGTACAAAACTCAGGGAACAATAGTTGAATTTGTTTATTCGAGTTTGACCATGGATTGATATTGGTTAAAGAACCACTGAAAACCACCAGGGCGTACTGGAAAGCCATACCCACAGGGGTTCGAACCCAGGACCTTCCGGTTACAAGGCAAGCTAGGTCGTATACCATTCATCCACTCAGACCCACCCTGTCAATGGCCAGTCCATGAATTCTAACTCCTGCCAATTCATGTGCCATTGAATGGGATCCCAGTGGCTGAATGGTATACGAGCTAGCTTGCCTTGTTACTAGATGGTCCTGGGTTCAACCCCCTGTTGGTGTGGGTGCGTGCTGCCGATGATTCCCAAACTCGGCTGACGAAACATCTGTCCAGTACTCCTGCCTGATTTCAATGGTTCTCTAACTGTGATATCAATCCGTGGTCAAACTCGTATAAACAAATTTAATGCTTACAAACCAACTCTTGAAAAATATTCGAATTCTTAACACTAAATGCAAGTTAATGCTTTCATATGGTTCAGAGAACTGATGTTTCAATAAAACCATCTACAATAAACATTTATTCACACCCGAATTTTTCCCCCAATACTAAAGATCAGATCGCCATAAACGAAAAACAGTAAGAAACTCAAGTACCGCAGCAAATAAACTAATAACATATTACCCAACAAATATTCAGATGGAGAAATTGATGGATTCAACATACTCGGGGGAAACCTTCAAGTGAAATCATACAACAGGCTGTGGAGTAGAACCTGAACAGGAATCGGCGAGTTAGGGATGGCTTTCAGAGTGGTGTGAAGATTCTGTGGAGAAGATATGAAAGCCTGTGGGCAGTAAGGGAATCGTCAGGTGATAGTGCCGGTAGCTTAGCCAGTGGAATAAAGATGTGCCTCTGAGGCCGTATTTCCCTCTAAAAACTGATGGAATGGATAATAATAATAATGTAGTCATCTATTTTAACTTAGACAGGAAAATAAGAACAAGTATTTTAGAAAAAAAATTATTCAGCATTTTCAGTCACTATGCTGTACATTTGCATGCTGTATGTGTACTGTACAGCTGTAGTGTGCGTCGGTGGTACAGCGGTAGAATGATCGCCGACCATGCAGGTGGTTCGGGGTTCGATACCCGGCTGACGAGGCACTGCTTTACCCCACTAAGGCGGTAGTAGGGCTGGCAAAGGAGGGAGGATGCACATGAGACTAACAACCCCATCCTGTAAAAGTAAACACCACTTCTACCAAAACTTCAAGCCTCTAGCCTGAAGCCCTATGTTCCACTGGGAACGTAAAGGAATTACATATATATATATACTGTACAGTCGCAATTATATTTAATTATTTTTGTGTTCATGCATATTCAGTTTATCAAACGTAGCAAGGAAGGAAATTAATTTTGATCACTGTTCACATCATCAAAATATTTTAGAATATAGTGGAAATTAATTGGAACATATTTAAGGCAGTGAGTTCTGACCAGTGATTAGTTATGGCGAAAAACTGCCAGTGAGTAAAACGTAGAGACATTGCACTGCGTAACAGATCAGTGCAGCAAATGGGAGGGGCTGATTAAGAAAATGATGCTTACAGCTACATCATAAAATATATAAGACAAAAAGGGTTATGACAAGAAAGATATTATTGATGGATGAGTTCGGAATTGTAGGCGAATAACAAAGAAGCCTGGCAACGAGTCAATGAGGAACGTATTGCTCAACAAATATGAAGAAGAAGAAGGGAATGGAAATGGATTGCAAACACGGTGAGAAGACTGTTGAGTTAAATGATGCCCCAGATGCATCGGAAAAGACGAGTTGCTCCTCAGAGAATGACATGGAATCGATTATGTGAGGAGAAAATGAAAGCTTACGAACGACTGTGAAAGTCAGTAAGCTGTCCGTTCCACGTCGAATTTCTGTAGATAGATATTTTCAGTGTTCCGTCTTGTTCTCACCTTGTTAGTTGAACGTCAAGAAAGGATATTTTGGAGTTAGACTCTTAAACTTGCTCATGTTGAGCCAGGTATATCGGCCGTACTAAGCGTTTGCTTTCCAAACATATCACCGAACACTTACCAGCATGGTTTTACAGAGGAGGAAGTCGATGGTCCCGCAGCTCTATCTTAGAACATCTGATAGATTTCAGAGACCAAGCTACGCTCCAAACAAAATTCAGAAGTCACCTACAGAATACGAAGCAGTCTTCGTAAAAGTGTAAGAATCAGACTTCTTTAAACTGCAGAAGCAATAGCAATTAACTTGCTAAGTCCTGAACTCTGCACACAGAAGAAGTTCGTTCAGTCACTACACTTGTAATGGACGTAATCTATCTTATTACCCGAAAGGTAAATTCTTTTTCTTTCTTTCTATCTCTTCAGTAGTATTATTTCGTGTTTTCAATTGTTATATTTTACATTTACAACTTTCTTCTTCTCTACTCCTACCCGATTTAATTTCTACACCTCATTAACACTGTTACTGACTTGAGCAGCACTCAATTTCTAGTCATTTATGTTGCGTCATCCATTTTGTTTGCCCAATTTTGAGTCCTAATTTAAATGGCATTATTCTCTACTGCACCTTTATTTAGTCTCTACCTGTAATTACCTCTGTTGCTATCCTGAACTAAGTTGAAACACGTTAGTCAATTATATTACATCATCTAACTTACTGACTCGATCTTACTTTAGTTCCTGTCTAATTAACCTTGTTTCTACATAAGATCATTCTTGTATTACCTGATTAATTATCTAAACTTGACAAACCTAATGTAAATACACACACACAAACAATTGTATATAAATGCGATTGTACAGACAGCTATGTGAATGAATTTGCCGTCGAAAAGAGTCTCTTCGCTGAACGTCTTCTCTTTCTCAAAGATATTAATGATAAGTGAACTCGGAATTGTAGGCGAATAACAAAGAATTGTGGCAACAAATCAATGAGGAACGCATTGCTCAACAAATGTGAAGAAGAAGGGAATGGAGATGGATTGTACACATGGTGAGGAGACTGCTGAGTGAAGTGACGCCCCAGTTCCTCGGGTGAAACTGAAATGGGAGAAAACGAGTTGCTTTTCAGGGACTGACATGGAGTAGATCATGTGAAAAGCAATCATGGAACCAGCTGAAGATACTGAAGAGAATATGGTGAGATGAAGATGTGCTGTTGCAGCTCTATGTTCCACCAGGATCTCAAGGAAACAATAATAATAATGACAGTAGTAATGAAAGGAATGGTTTGAAAAGTTTCTTCTCTGTGCATGAATCCGTGATCTCCAGTATAAATGGCTAAGGCCACTAGAGTATAAAAAGTAGGAAAAAAATATAGTTTTGGAAGACTTATTTTGACGAGTTTTGTGAATGTGCTGGACTGTATGACTTCATCTCAACCCTTCATAGCCTCTTCTTCAAAATGCGCGACAATGTTCTTTCGCTCTTTTAGATAAAGCCTTCACAAAATGTACTAAATAACTCGCTAAATAAGAACAATTATTAGTTAAATGCGTTGGTTTCCTTCTTATGGAAAACATTGGGTGTCAACAGAATACTATTTTCAATGCCATTTCAAGTATGTCTCAACAACAGTGTATTCCATTACGTTCCCAGTGGAACAAAGGGGGTTTCCAGCTAGAGGCTTGGAGTTTCGGTAGCAGTGGTGTTGATTTTTACGGGGTGGGGTTGCTAGCCCCATACCCAGCCCATCCTTCCCTTTTGCTAGTCTTATTACTGGTTTAGCGAGGTAGAGGAGTGCCTGGTCGGCCGGGATCGAACCTCAAACCAGATGAGACGTGGTTAGCGAGCATTCTACCCTTGTGCCACCGATGTACAAGCATGTTTCAAAAGTTTGAATTCTACATTGTTTTCTATAGAGCGTGGGGGACACCTAATTTTAAACTTTGTCTTCTCCAAAGGGAGTGATGGTTTCATTGAATGACTCTGGACTACCCTATTCTTCCTATAAGTGGAAACAAGCATTTTTCACCTCCTAATTTTTGTACTAACTTTGCCCGGCTGATCATTACACTTGTGTCGGTGGTTCAGAGATGGAATACTCACCAACTACACACTTGGTTGAGGGTTCGGTCTCCAGACAACGCTTAGAAAGCACAAACTTTCCAAGGGTGGAAGTTTGACTGTGAGGCTAGTTACTCCACCCCGCAAAATACTTCATTTCTATTGAAACTTCAAGCTCAATCTTGAAGCCGTACGTTCCTTCTTAACAAATGTATCACCATTAGATTAACACTATGCGTTGATATAAGAATAAAACTTGGGCACTGTGGTTGAGTGCAACTCCATTATGGGTAAATTTTATTTTGATAGAGTCTCACAGTGTTATACAGTAATATTTACTGATGACGTTTCGAGCACAATTTATTGCTCATAATCATATCAAGGTAATCACACGACTTCCTAAATTCATTTATATATTTCCATTGTTTTTCACTTGATTTCCACTTGATTTGATTGGTAGTATTATTTTCCATTCCATTTCCGGTATGAGTGATGATTCATTCCTATTGCATGTGTTGGGTGTAGATTCGATGAACAAAGATTCAGTAATCAACCTCTCTCTCCATCTACCTAGATTACTTTTTAGAATTTTAACCCTCTCCCACCCTATTGTGTGGTTGTGTGTTAATGCATGCAATGCTATTGATGAGCTTTTTTCTAAATTACTTATCTTCTCGGGGTCAACCATTCTGCCCTTAGCTAAATTCTTATGTTCTGACAATCTGACTATCCCTGACCTACTAGTTTGACCTATGTAGTTGACCTCACAGTCATTGCAGGGTATTTTGTAAATTATATTATTTTGTCTAATCGGGTCCACTGGGTCCTTTAACCTACAGAGCTTGTCCCTGAGTGAGTTTGTAGGTTTAAATGCTACCCTAATTCCTGCTTTATTGTGAATCCTATGTAGGGTCTCAGATGTCCCCTCTTTATATGGTATAACTGTAGATGACTTATATTCTCTCTTATTTATGTTATTATTACCAGTTTCACAAGTTTCAGCTTAGGTTTGGGAAAGATTAAGTTACGCCTTAAGCCAAGGATAAGTAATGGTTAGGTTAACTTAATAAATACGACATTAGGGTGTTGGTGAGAGTTAGATTATAGTTAGTTTGGGGATATTTTGATATTAGGATTAAGTTCAGGAAAAATTAGGGTTATTGTTAGCGTTAGAAGACCTCAATAATTACATGGATAGAATGTGGTTAAATTACTCTGCTGATATAAGAATAGAACTTGTGCACTGTCGTGGAGTATAATTTCATTGTGAGTAAAATTTATTCTGATAAAGTCACACAGTGTTATACAATAGTAATATTTACTGATGACAACGTTTCAAGCACATTTTATTGCTCAGTAAATATTACTCTATTACACTATGAGACTACATCAAAATAAATTTTACCCACAATGGGATTAATTATACTCTGTTGATACTCCAAGCTAAAACTGAGAGCTACTTTTATCATATGTGAGGGGAAGGTATCCTCTGTAATAGTTTTCTATAGGTTTTATTCATTTTTTCATAAATAAGTGTATTCCATTCACAAAAGTGCCTCCTTCAAGTGGTTGGTGCGTTCGAGGTCACTCACTGATTGGTAGGTAGTGGTGGTGGTACTTCAAGTTTAACTTTGCCAAATTTTATGTACTGCAGGTCACAGATGCGCTCAAAGATACTTACATGTTTTTGGTTTTTACTCTTAATCATCATCCTTTTTCATTCAATATCATTCACTCTGAGAAAACAAAAATATCTCAAGCAGTCTCAGCAGCTGTTGCTTCCTAGTCTTAGAAAACTTCCCATGATGAGAAGTGTTGCTGGAGACTTGTAGCATCACAGTGGGTAGTAGTGTTCACCTGTGAATCGAAACAGCATCATTCTACTATTCATTATTCATGTACTCTGAAAATACGTTCAAAGCATAGACACATTTCTTCAATGTCATGAATTGGACTGTATAAGGACTTAAAATATTTTCAAAAAGCCTACAGAATCACTTAGAATTAGAAGGCACTGAATGGTAATTTTTTCATGAATTCCAGTGACTCAGTACTGATTACTCATAACCACAACATGGACTCTATCCACCGCCCTAAGGCTACGAGCCCACCACAGTTTCCTCTCAGCCTATATATATATTTATATAATAATTTCCTTTATTCCAGAAACAGTACTAGTGGTACAGTGTGGAATTTTCAGCACATATCTACAATATTTGCTTCTAATTTTACAAACATTTAAAAGGAGTATTTAACAAAAAAAAAAAAATAAAGACACCAACAGCAAAAAAACAAACAGGATAAACACAAAGATAATTATAAATGCGAAAAAGTACCAAGAAGTAGAAAGGAAAATAAACAACACACAATAATATCTCAGTATTGAGTAGTAGAAGCTATGATATGATTATGCATGCTGACAGTAAAGCTGTAGTTACACAAGAAGTTATGAACTGATATTTAAGAATGTTTATCGCCAAGATGATCAGTTAATTTAGGTTGAAACAACTCTAAACAATCATAAAATAACATTTCAGGGTTGTATTTCTTTATTGTCAGGTCTAATGTGGAGTTTGTAGTGGTAGTGTAAATAATCCTGAATAATGCAAAATTTTAAGATGGTGATAATGGCTTTCACAACCAAGATTGTCAGTTAATATTGCCGAACAAAAAAACAACAATAACCACAAAAACTAATAATTACATGATGGTTAATGACAGGACAATTTTGTAATACTCATAGTGCTAATATAGTCGGAACCAGTGGATACACAATAGAAGGAATATAGTGAAGTACAAAAAAGGAAGCTAATGTTAATAATTTAAGTAGCTAAGTATGTTTGAGAAGGAGTTCACTATAGAATGCAAAACAAGAGAGAAATAAAAGAGCCTAAAATTATGTTTTTAACAACAAAGCACGTCATAGATTTCGCGCTTAACATTGTCTCTGTCACTTAGAACACGGGCCAAGTATGGTATCGTTGAGTTCCTGTACTTGATTGTATGAGCATAGATTATTTTATACTGATTTCTGGTTTTACTTGATGAGATATTGTTGCTCAAATACCCTTGGAATGGTAGTGTAGTGGTCACTGGATCTCATCAACCCTGTGAAGGTACTCAGCTAACAATCCAAAGGTCCTAAAGTAGGCTCATACATGTGTAGTGCTGGGAAGTTTCAGTCAAAGACAATATAACTGACTAGTGCCTCCCCCACCTGTATTCAATGATCATCATGTAGGTGACGTCATTTTATGACAAAATCTATGAGGAAATCCTTTTGGTAAGTCGTTTTAATCACAACCACTCACGCAAACACGACACTCACCAGTTTCTGTTGATATTCAGAAATGAATATTAGTAAATCACGGAATATTCCGTGACGCATTGGGTCATAGGAGTTATTAAAAAGACAATTGCAGCAAAGAAAATTTTCTTTTTGACGAAATCATCATCTAGGCTGTACATTCGTGTATTTATATCAAATGGATGGGAAAGTTTCAGAATAATTTCCGGTTAAGGGTAAAATTAATAAAAATTACAATTAGGAATTAGAATGCCATAATAAACAGGGGGATGGATAAAACTCGAACAAAGTAGCATTATAATAACTAAGATGATTGACATTGTGCAATTGGGGGTTAGAAATGTAGAAATAACAAAATACACAGGATGTTTGGATAAAAAACTAATGTGATGAATAATTGTTTATGCAATCAGGGATTAAATATGTAGAAATAATAAAATGACAAAATAGACAGGAATTTCAGATATGAAAATATGGTAGTGCAGACAGGGATTAAGAGAAACTTAAAATAACACGAATAAAACAGGAAGTTTAGATAAGAAAGGCAGTGGTATAGCCACTATTAGAAGAATTACCTGTCTATGATGACCATGGCAGGGACCAGGATTGGACGTATTTCTTTTGGATACATAGTGTGGGTTTGATCTTTCGGATAGCTAGCTCCTCAGCTATGCCCATATGTCTTGATTTCACTCCCTTTGATAGGTTTGATTGAATCTTGTATATTACTTTGAAGGATTTTTCGAAAGGCGCCACCACCAATCCTGAGTTTGAGACCATCTCAAACAAACTACAGACCTTCATTAACAGTTGTCTTCGCTCAGTACTCAAGATCAGATGGCCAGAAAAGATCAGCAACAGGGATCTTTGGGAACGAACCAACCAGGAACCGATTGTGAAACAAATAGGCAGGAGGAAATGGAGATGGATTGGACATACTCCTAGGAAACCATCAAGTGACATCACTAGACAAGCCCTTGAGTGGAACCCGAAAGGGAAGCGGCGAGTTGGTCGTCAGTGCAAGGGTGACTTGGAGGAGGTCATATGAAGGAGAGATTAGAAAGCGTGTGGGCGAACTTGGAGCCAGGTGAAGACTCTAGCAGAGAACAGAACGCAATGGAGACGCACGGCTGAAGCCCTATGTTCCTGTAGGAATTAAAGGATACAATAATAATAATAAATAATTCCTAATTGTAATTTTTATTAATTTTACCCTTAACCGGAAATTATTCTGGAACTCCCCCCATCCATTCGATATAAATACACGAATGCACAGCCTAGATGATGATTTCGTCAAAAAGAATATTAGTAACTAAATAGAAAATTTAAACATACAAATAATCTAATTGCCAATAAACAATTATTCAGTGTTCAATAATTCTTTGAATAAAGCATTTAACTGACAATCTGTTTTAATTCATTCATTTAAACAAAGATTGTAAGTATATTAATGGCAGTCGGTGGCGGTTTATTTATGCTATCTGGAGATATGAATTTTATGTTTCTGCGTAAAACTGTCACACTGTTGGAGAAACGTGTAAATCCACCAAATGCAAATTTTGGTACCGGAGTTAGCAAGTTAATAATGTTACTCACAGGTAAGTTATACTCAATTTTTTATAGTGTGTTCCTGCATTTTGAAAATGTTGGACTAAACGGAACACCATTAGGTTGGTTTGGATGTGAACTAGTGCTGAATGGTGTAGGTTTTCTAGCTTGGAGGTTAAATTATCAAGTTATCGAGTTATGCAATTAGTTGTACGAGTTTGACCAGGGATTGATATCAGTTAGAGAACCACTGAAAACCAACTGGGAGTACTGGACAGCTGTTTCGTTGGCCTAGTTTGGGCATCATCGTCCGTGCGCACCCACACCCACTGGGGTTCGAACCCAGGACCTTCCGGTTGCAAGGCTAGCGAGCTCGCATACCATTCAGCCACTGGGACGCGACTCCTCAATGGCCATCCCATGAAATCTAACTTCTACCAATTCGTGACTTAGTGCCACTCCAACCAATGTCGTCTGTGGGACATCCATCCTCACACTTAACTGGATGAACCGCATTGGTCATGGGGTCTCACTAGAACTCCAGGAAACTCCATCCGTCCTGTAGCAAGTCACTAGCGAGCATCAGATTAGTTTCCTATGATTGGTTTTGTAAGAATTAGATTTGTTTTTACGAGTTTGACCACGGATTGATATCGCAGTTAGAGAACCATTGAAAACCAGGCAGGAGTACATGACAGCTGTTTCACTCTGGGTTCAAACCTTGGCAGTGGGTCGTACTACCAATGTTTCTGAAACTAGGCCGACGAAACAGCTGTCCAGTACTCCCTTGTGGTTTACAATGGTTCTCCAACTGTGATATCAATCCGTGGTCAAAATTAGTAGTACATTGGAATATATTTTCAGTGAACGGTCATAAAGGGGAATTATACTTTACTGGAGATCATTGCCAATACATTCCCTAATCTAGCCTAGACTGTAGTCACTCCGGAAGAGATGGAATGTTGGGCGTAGGCTTTGGCAAACCCCAACTGATTAACAGAGAACAACACCACAGCTACAGAAACGTCGAGGTTTACGCTTGGAGCCTTATGCTCCACTCGGAATCTAAGTGAATGAATGAAATAAATATATTTGTATATATAATGGCTGGTTTTACACATTGGATGACCTTGCACTCCTTCTTAAGGTTCATGACAGTATACCAAAACTTCAAGTATAAAGTAATCCCAGTGTAATGACGGGAGAAGGGTGTACATTTCCAGTTCAAGTGAACGATGGTTTAACTGTGAAACTGTCATTATCCTTCTAGACAACAACAATATTTTTCACTGAATGACTTTTACTGGTATTCATTTGTTCCCGTAGGTTTCTTTATGGTTATATTCACATGGATAAAAAAGAGGTGATGACGATTGCTGGCCAAAAGGAACAGGAACGACAGCAGACAACAATCAGCATAAATCCTCCATGCAATCAAACAAAATCCCTACAAAACCAATACTTGAAAATTAATCTGATGCCCACTAGTGACTGGCCCTATTCAGGCAGTTAACCTAGGGTTCTAGTGGGAGTCCGTGACCAGTAGGGTACAGCAGGTTGGAGATGAGGCAGTAACTCATAGAAGAAGACATTGCGAAATGGTCGCGCTATGTCGTGAATTGGCAAAAGTTAGAATTCAAGGACCATTGGATCGGGTCCCAGTGGCTCAATGGTCTACGAGCTCGCCTTGTAACCAGAAGGTCCTGGATTTGAACCCTGTCGGTGGGCGCGTACTGTGAAGAGTCCCAAACTAGGACGAAACAGCTATCCAGTACTCCCAGGTGGTTTTCCAGTGGTTCTCTAACTGATGTCAGCTCATGATGAAATCCTTCATGAAATCTGAAAGAAGCAACCTCCTTGAACTAGCTACACACTACCTACCTAGGAAGCATCATTTCAACTACAGGCGGCGGAACTGATGAAAATATGAAAGTACGAGGATCGGGAAAGCAATGGAAGCTTTCATTACTCTCAAGTCAGTGTAAAGATCAACACTCAGCACTAATCAGCATGGGGAATAAACCCGGATTTTCAACTCCAATGTGAAGTCAGTGCTACTTACTATACGGTTCAGAGACTTGGCGCCGCGCCGTGCCGCATCACGAATGGCACTTCGAACAACTTCAAACAAACTACAGACCTCCATCAACAACTGTCTTCACTCGGTACTGCTCAAGATGAGATGGTCAGCCAGAAAAGATCAGCAACAGGGGGGATGTCTTGCAATGAGCAAACCAACTTAGCAGGAACGAATTGTGCAGCAAATATGCATGAATAAATGGAGGTGGATTGGTGGCCGTAATGTGAGAAAACAAACCATCAATTGAGTGACATCATACTCCAGGCCATTGATTGAGTGGGACCGGAATGGGAAGCGGCGAGTTGGTGGTCGTTGCGAGTGTGACATGGAGGAGGTGATGGGAAGGGCAGATGAAAGCATGTGGGCATACGTGGAGGGAATTGAAAAAATTTGGGGGAGAACCGAAGGTAGTGGAGACGTGCTGAAGCTCTATATTCCTCTAGGAACTAAAGAAGACAATAATGTTATAACCATATGTTCATCTATATTTGTATTGCTCCTGTAGCAGACCCTGAATTCGACCTTGTGGTCGTGTGACTGACCTGTTCGTTATTGATCGATAAATCTGATTAAATTCTCTATGTATTTTCACGTGACCTATATCCATTCACACCGATTCATGTTAACAACTGTGAATATTAATGAGACTGGGAAAATGGGAAAATTCCAACTGTGGGAACACCAAAACATTCACTGCATTCTTAATAATGTGGCATCCAAATCACTTTGCAACTGAAAGATATGATGACGTCGATCAATAAATATCAGGTCAATGAGAAGATCAATGTCAATAGTTCTTCATTTCTTGCGTTCCTCTCAGGACATGAGGGTTAAAGCTTTCAAGTTTCGGTAGTGATATCGTTGTTTCTATGAGGTGGGATTGCCAGTATCTTACCCTACCTATGATATGATTATGAGAAATAAATTGTGCTCGAGACGTCATCAGTAAGCATTACTGTATAACACTGTGAGATTTTATCTAAGCAAAATTTACCCACAGTGGAATTACACTCTACCACAGTGCACAAGTTTTAGTCTTATATCAATCGGTTTCTGTTCATTGGTGGTATGGTAGCTTGCTAATATGACCAAAGAAGGATCCAATCCTGAAATAATCTCCTGGAAAAGCCAGTCACATCCATTGGGATCAGGGTAGATGGATGTTTCGATCATGGAGACTTAAAATTATAACTAGCTCCAAAGATTTTCTCTAAAAAGAAAACAGAAGCTTTGAAGTTAATAAACCGTCTTGCTCCAAAAACACAATACTAAATATACCATGAAGTAATATCGGCTCCAATATCCGAATGGAAAGAACACAAATCCTGTGAGGCTGCAAATATGGTAGGTGATAAATTGCATGACTCCCTGATTAGAACCTACTAACTCATGTTTTGCAATCTAATACTACTAAAAGCAAGTTACATCGTTCACGGTATGTCTTCGTCGACTGTTTCATGATTGATAATAATGAAGAGATACTGAGATTCACAGGGTTTATTCTTTACATTATCTGGTGGCAATATTTATTCATGGCGACCTATACGTCTTAGTCAAGTTGTAAGGTGCTATTTTAGTATAGTGATAGACCTTGAATATATCTATGGTGACTCAGCGAGGTGTACTGCCTTAAATGAATGCTGTTGCAGGCCGCATCATACCAGGAAGTTCAACTGCTTAGTTTTAGACTGAAAGCAGTAACCATCATAGTTGGCAGAAGTTAGAATTCAAGGACCATTGGATCGGGTCCCAGTGGCTCAATGGTCTACGAGCTCGCCTTGTAACCAGAAGGTCGTGGGTTCGAACCCTGCCGGTGGGTACGTACTGTGAAGAGTCCCAAACTGGGACGAAACAGCTCTCCAGTACTCCCAGGTTTTCCAGTGGTTCTCTAACCAATGTCAGCTCATGATGAAATCCTCCATGCAATAGTTCATACTGTTTGAAAAAAATTATATTTGTAAAATCTCAGCGAAATTTAAATGAGTAATTCTAACGTTTCCTGCGTTCGGTAAACTGGTCCGAACTTCTTCAGAGAAATTAATCGAAATTGAACTAGCAGAGGTTCATATAGAAAAAGAACATCTGTTGTTTTTAAAAACTTTGTCTAGTCATATGAGTCATGAAGCAGGCATCAAAATATAATAAACAAACAGAATGGTATGAGCTGTCATCAAATCTTACCTCAGACTTACAAATATCAGTCTACTTTTGTTAAACACTTTAAACACAGTGTACTTTTCAAATGAACTGTCGTCAAGATTTGACTGAATAGTTCTAAAATATTTGGGCGCCGAGTGAGAAGTAGACATTTGTAAAAATTATATTTGTAAAATCTCAGCGATATTGAAATGAGTAATCCCAACGTTTCGTTCGGCAATCTGGTCCGAACTTCTTCAGGGAAATTAATCAAAATTAACATAACAGAGGTTTTATATATAAAAGGCACATCTTTTTAAAAACTTTGTCCAATCATGATTCATAAACACAAGTATTAACAACTGTAATAAACAAAATTGTATGAGCTGTGATCAAAATTTGACCTCGGACTTACAAATATTGGTCTACCTTTGTTAAATACTTTAAACAGAGTGTGCATGCGTGTGTGTGTAAACAGTCGTAAAACATTTCTTAACGTCTCCATATAAAATTTTTTACAAATGTCTCCATAGGAAGATATAGACAGTCAGGAATTTGGCCAAGTATTATTAATTAGTGATACATATCCATTTTTATTTATTAATCAGGATTTCCTATGCATCAGCTAACATCAAACCTTCATGTCCGTTCAAACTGCTAGTATCTAGAATTTTATGATTAGACGTATTTTCAAAATTATGGTGTTTAGGATTAGTGTTTAGTTTAAGCACCCTGATTAATAAATAAAAATGGATATGTATCACTAATTAATAATACTTGGTCAAATTCCTGACTGTCTATATCTTCCTATGGAGACGTTAAGAAATGTTTTACGACTGTTTACACACACACGCATGCACACTCTGTTTAAAGTATTTAACAAAGGTAGACCAATATTTGTAAGTCCGAGGTCAAATTTTGATCACAGCTCATACAATTTTGTTTATTACAGTTGTTAATACTTGTGTTTATGAATCATGATTGGACAAAGTTTTTAAAAAGATGTGCCTTTTATATATAAAACCTCTGTTATGTTAATTTTGATTAATTTCCCTGAAGAAGTTCGGACCAGATTGCCGAACGAAACGTTGGGATTACTCATTTCAATATCGCTGAGATTTTACGAATATAATTTTTTACAAATGTCTACCTTCTTGTAGTTTAAAAATACTTAAGTGCTTTTACATAAGGAACTAAAAATTCCAACAATTTTATGCAAAACATTAAATCCATTTTTTTTCATTTGGATTGTTCTTTTCTCTTGCAGAAAAATTTAGTCTCGTGTTTTTCACATTTGGTTTAGTCAACTTCCTTGTTTGCATAGTTGGAATGTGCGCTGTGTGTACTCAAAAGTCAACTTTATTGACTGTGGTAAGAATTATTTGCTGATAGGTAAACATTGCTTGATTGCTTTCTTCATCGATTTTCGTTTGCTAAACATAGTCAACTGTTTATCGACTTTTCTTTATTTGAAAGGCGTGGAGAAAGGTAACCATATTTACGACAGATTCAGGAAAGAAAATTTTCTTTATCGACGAAATCATCTTCCTTCAAAGGCTGGCTGTAAAGTCGTATTTATACTTACAAAAATACATAGTGGTCTATTATTGAGTAATAGGAGGTGGGGTGACATAACTGATATAATTACTCAGAAGTGGCTTTAGAAGTGAAAATTACGTGGTACTCAACGGCAAAAAGATAGAAATTTGATAAGGTTAAAATTGCTATTGAGTGAGAATAAAGGTATTTGAGTGTCAATTTAACAAGTGTGAAGAGGGTGTGAAAATATACAAAAGGAGCATATGAGAGTGATAATAGTGAATTAATTATTAAAGCAAAAGCTAACTAAAAGTGAAATTAGAATGAAAAAATAAAAAATAAAAAAATTTTTTATTTACAAGGAACGATTAGTGAAGAGGTTAAGACCAAGGTAGAATAAGAGACTGGACAAACTTTTTCTGTATACAGAGTTCAGGGTTGTATTGACGAATTGCCAGCGCCTCCGCCATACACAAAAGCCGAAAGCTGACGCTCTTTGTACCATTTGGCTTCACTTTATAGATGATCTTGAAAGACGACCCCGGTAGAGCTACATGGCCTGAGTTCACCAAATGCTCGAGAATTGAGCTAGTAATTGTCTTACATTGTCCCTTTGCTAACCATGCCGGATAATGTTCACAGATGCGTTCGGAAAGCTTGCGCTTTGTGCAGCCAATATAACTAGCTCCACACGAGCAGGTGAATTAATGAACACATATTGAGGTGGCCCAAAGCGGTAGTTTATCCTTCACACATCTGTTGATCATTTATCGGCTGTAGAAATTGATACGTAGCTCAGCCATAAAGAAGGCTTTCCTCAGTGATCTGCATAAGCGATTCTTTAGGATCTCAGCTGCGGTATCACCTTTAAATCCAACACTCATAAATAGCAGTTTCTTCGGCACCATCTGGATTCTTTCAGGCTTTTCCCTTAACTTCATGTTTTTCTCGATAAATCTTGAAGGATATCCATTCTCTATGAGGACTTGTCTGAGTCGCCCCAGTTCCCCATCGACTGTATCACTTTCTATCTTTGTGCCGTTAAGTACTAACTTTTAATTTTCACTTCTAAAGCCACTTCTGAGTAATTATATCAATTATGTCACTCCCTGTAACTCATTAATAGACCACTATACACTTTTGGTAAGTATAAATACGACTGTACAGCCTCTGAAGGAAGAAGATTTCGTCGATAAAGAAAATTTTCTTCGCTGAATTTATCTTTTATTTTCTTCATGACTCAATGGGTATTTTCGGTATTTAAGACTCTTTAAACTGACGTATCTGTTTCTTAACGAGTCAGAACTATCTGACTGTGTCTTGAGCCTAATTTCAAGATTGAATATGAATTGAATTCATTTGGAGAACCACTGAAAGACAAGGAGTACTTAACAGCCGCTTCGTCCTACTTTGGGACTCTTCACAGTACTCACCAACCATCCCAATAGGAAGAGAACGCATGATCTTCAGGTTACAGGGCCAGCTTCTAACTGAGACAGAATCCAATGGTCAGTCATTTCTAACTTCTGCCGGTACTAGATCTATAGTGCGACTGCCAGCTACTGTCATTGGCGATTATCTGTCCTTCTTCTCAACTTGGTGCACCCCGCTAGCCACTAGAACATCCATCCCAGTGGCTGAATTGTTAACGAGCTCCTCTTGTAACTTGAGTTCCCAAGTTCTTTCCTTGGTGAGATAATTAGTGCGTTATTCTGAAGAGTCCCATAGTAAGACGAAACTGTCGTCAAGTTTTCTTTGTGCATTTCAGTAGTTCTCTAACTGAAGTCAGTTCATGGTCAGCCTTGAAATCAGTTGCATCTCTCCAGACCAACACATGGAGAGCTCAACACACGTCACATTCATAACACAATTACTATCTACTGTTTGTAAAGTACTCAGTTTACTGCATTGCCTATGTGTGAGGAAAACGAGCCAACCAATGTAATCCGCTATCCGCTACAATTCCTAGTTGATTTTTCCTGACGGTCAACTAGTGAATTGCATACGCACACACAAAGACACACTGTGTCGGACAAGAAAGTCTATTCATACAGAAGAGCCGAAAGTATCCATAACAAAGCTGAAAGTGTAGAAAATAGCGCATAATTCTGGTACAACATACTGGGTGTTTAAAAAGGATAAAATCGATTAGTTTCCTGTTAGTCTAACTACCAATCGATATTAGAGTAGCTTGAATTTTGATTGGTTCATTTCCTGACTAAGTGTTCAGTTATAACTAACACTAATCTACTGCATGTAGACAATTACCGATCGTCTGTCAGACAGTACTCATTTTCTCTGTGTCTCATTTTACTAAACTGAACCTCAGGGCAACGTTTATGTATACTCTACAAAAACCTATGCGTCAAAAGAATCCGACCAATTAGGCCTAGTAAATGGAACTCTGAGAAATCATATTATTAATATTATTCCCTTGGGTTTCGTGTGGAACATAGGGCTTCAACAACACGTCTCCTTTTTGTCCTATCTTCTACCGTCCTCTTCGGCTTGGACCACGATTGCCCACAATCTCTTATATCCCCATCACAAGATCTCCTCCATGTCACCCTAAGACGACCCACTCGTCGATTCCCATTGGGATTCCACTCGAGCATTGGCCTGGCGCGCGATGTCATTCGACGGCCTCCTCAACATATGTCAAATCCATCTCCATTTTCTCCTACATATTTTTTCAGCGATCGGCTCTTGCTCGTTGGTTTGTTCCTGCAGTTTTTTGTTACTTATTCTTTCTAGCAGGTCATTTGATCTTCAGTATGGAGCGAAGGAAGCTGTTGATAAAAGGCTGTAACTGGTTGGAAATCCCTTTCGTGACACGCAGTGCAAGTTTCTGACCCGTATAGAAGAACTGACTGACTGACTTCACATTTGTGTTGAAAATTCGAATCATGTTGTTTATGCTGAGGAGTGCAGAGCATTTCCAAACTGGTTTCAGATTGATGAAGGCGTATCTGGCGTTTCCGATTCTGGCTGTGCGTGCTGTTGGTGGTGGTGTATTTCCGGGCGAGTTGCAGGTGATGGTCGATTCAAGAGTCCTTTAAAGTGATCAGCCCATTGTTTGATGTGTCTCTTCTCCTTGGTAATTAGGTTCCGTTGAGCATCTTTTATTGGTTTCATCATCTGGGTTGATCTCTTTCTGGATACAGACCTGGTTATCTGATATAATGTCCTTAGGTCTCTTTTACCTGCGGCCTGCCTGTACTGCTTCGGTTGCCTGCCAGTGTGTCGTAGAACTGTCTTGTCTTTCCTAGCACTCTTCTTCACTTCACTCCTTATTCAGTGCACCGTACGTGGAACTCGGCTTCTCCCTCTGTTACCCATCTTTGCATTGAGTCATCTTCTCTTTCACCGTTCTCCTCTCCTCACTTCTATTAGCTTCCAGGTAGGTGTCCGTTGAGAGCCATTCCTTGTCGTGTCTCTTCTTTCTTCCTAGAACAGTTGTACCCGTTTCCTTGAACATTACCTTCAGAGAGTTCTAATGTTCTTCCACACAGGTTTTTTAAGTGATACCACGTGTTGTCTCCGGCTTCGCTCTGATATCTGTAGTGGAAGCATCCCTTGTGGTCTTTCCCTTTAGTTTCTGGACGCTGAACTTGAATTGTGGTCTGTCTCCAGTTGTTCTGAAGGATTTCAGCTTCACCTTGAAAGTTCCTTGAAGTAGATGGTGGTCTGAGCCCACATCTGCTCCCCTCCTCGACTTTGTGTCCAGTAAACTGACTGTGTCTCCACTTCCTTTAACAGCAGTGAGATGAAGTCTATCTGGCTTGTGGTGAGTCCGCCAGGCGAAATCTATGTTGGTTTGTGTATATCCTTGTGTTTGTACACGCTGCCTCCAATCACCAAATCATTGGAAGCGCAGAAGTCTGCGAATAATTCTCCGTTCTCATTCATTTCGCCGAGCCAGAGCCTCTCGACCCATGATGAGTTCTCTTCCTAAGCAGTCATGTACTGCTATTATACTGTATAGATGTTCAACGAAGTGAATTTATGCCTTTCATGTAGTTGTGCTACATGTTTTCTCCGTTGTTTCAAATTTAATATTTCTAGAAATTCCCCCTGCTTTACGTTTTAAATGATTTGCTCAGCGATTTTGAAACATTTCCCGTCGAATTCTCAGTTGATATCATTATTATTATTATTATGAAATGCGACGACTCCCTCACTTCTCGCATTTGATCACGTGATCAGTCATAATTGTTAAACAAAGTCTCACTGGGCATAGGTTTTGTATATGTTAACGCACTTTAGAAGAGCTTCTCTCCAATTGAAACGGAACTGATCTGACCTGACTCCTGCCTACTGATTCAAACTGGCTTCAATGAAACCTCGGAATAGTTTGTATGACGATTATTTCTTTTTGAGTCATGCAAAAGAAAAGACGTTAAGTGAAGAGTTACTCCCCTTTTCGGCGATATCATTCTCAAGCTGCACAATCACATCTAAATACATAGTTAATTTTCCTAGCAACAAAATCAATATTTCAACGATTTGTCGTTAGGGTTGTAAATATTAGTTAACAAATTATGTAATGTAGAAAGCGTTAAACTTTTACCCTTCAAATTCGTGCTTCCCATTTGGGTTCCACTCGAGCGATGGCCTGGCGTGTGATATCACTTGATGGTTTGTTTTCTCAGAGTATGGCCACCAATCCACCTCCATTTATTCCTGCATATTTCTTGCACAATTCGTTCCTGCTGGGTTGTTTCGCTCATTGTCAGAGATCCCTCCCTGTTGCTGCTGTTTTCCTCCCGGCCATCTGATCTTGAGTAGTATTGAGCGAAGACAGCTGTTGACGAAGGTGTTTAGTTTGTTCGAAGTTGTTCAAAGTGCTCTTCATGACGCGTCAATTCTCTGATCCGTATAGTAAGCAGAACTGACTTCACATTGGAGTTAAAAATCTGGATCCTCTTTTGTATGCTGATTAGTGCTGTTGATTTCCACACAGAATTGCGAGTAATGAAAGCCTGTCTTGCATTCTCGGTCCTCGCGCTTTCATATCTTCATCAGTTCCGCCAGCCTCTAGTTGAAACAATGTTCTCCAGGTAGGTTTGTAGGCAGGTAGGTAGGCAGGTGGAGGTTGCTTCATTTCTGATTTCTCCCACTTATGCTGACTGTTGTCTGTTGTTGTTGTTGCTGTTGCTAATGCTGTTGGCCAGGAATCTTCATCACCACCTCTGTTTTCTCTTTGTTCACCTGAATTCCTATCTTCTTTGGATGCTTCTTTTGCCAACTTGTTGCATTTAACTTGCATATCCTCCAGTTTGTGGGAAATCAGACAAATATATCTTAAATGAAATTTACAATTTACAGTTAACCAGTTCACTCAAGCAGCTAGCGAAAAACTTCGTGTTTTGAGTAGATTCCGTTCTTCAAGCTGATTGGATCAAGGTACAACGATGATGAATTCGTCGCCAAACGAGCGAAATGGCCTTCCTGTGCTTAGATCACTCCAATCTACCTGTTTAGAAAGTACTACTGCTTAATATGAGTGGTGTTCAACTACTTACGCGCCTACCACTCAGTAGTAAATCGTGTCAAACTAGAACAGAACAACAATTCAGTACTTTTTGACTCACAATGGTTCTATTTAACTGATATCGATTCATCACGAAATCTAACATGAAATCTATTTTAAATTCTATTTCCCTCATTTAACTTTATTTTGTTTCAAGTATCAAATACTTACGGCGTTTCTACTTGTTGGACATTTAAGCCTACTTATCGGTTATTACTTCAGTAAACAAAATGTAAGTATGTTGTGGAATTTTGTCTTAATATTTTGCTCATATTGAAAATATTGTTGGTACTATCATCTCATTGAACATAGAATAAGAGAGAAATTCAGTTTATTAAAACTTTAATTGCCCATCAACTCTACTGAAATGTTTCCACTCTTTTGGTCTGAAAGCTTCAGTGATGGCTCCAGTTTAAGCTGATGTATTACTTAGGTGGGGAATGACTATCAGTGAAGTACTGGATGCTTGAAGCGGCAAGTGGTGAGTTCGAATCTCACCAGAAATGCAGGTAAATCCAGATGAAGAGTCCCAAATAGGAGGAAATATGCGTCTTCTTTTCTACTGCTGACCATCATGAAATAAATACCACAGAGTATTAATGATTATTATCCGTCTGTCTGGATTCAACATAGAACTTGGCACCGAAGTGCAGCAGTTCGAGTTGCCACGTTCCAAAGAGCACACAAAGGTAGACAAGAAAATGAGTGAAGGGGATCAATAGAGTTTTGACAAGTATAAGAGTGAAACAGAATGAATAATAGTAGAAAGGAATATGAAAGATTACAGAGACTGAATACATTTGCGTAAGCCATTGACAACGATTTTGAGCCATGTCACCTATTGTCTCCAGCCATTGATTCTTAGAGTCCCGAGGGCCCCAACCGGAAGTCTCCATCTCCCTCCCTACCTGACTCAGTTTAACTGTCAAGGATTTCATGGATTAATGCCATGTTTTTGTTTGGCCACCACTTACTCTTTTCCAACCTGCACCTACCTATATCAGGTAGTAATGCCCGTCAGGGGAGGCGATGGTTAGGCATGCGCAGCACGTGACCTAGCCATCTCAATCTATGTAACTTTATAGCTTCTTCGATTGATTTTCCCTCTTTGCCCAACACTCTATGCCTAACGTCAACATTACTTACCTTATTTATGCCACCTAACGTGAGAAAGAGATCGTAGACATCTATGATCATATCCATATTATAATGTGATATGACAGCTATGCTTTCCACTCAAAACTGCATAACGATAACTTGTTACTTATGGAGTACTGTTTACTTCCTTTAGTGCATTGCTCCACTCCATAGTTTCCATTGATTCTCTAAATGACGTCAAATCATGACGAAATTTACCATTGTGATCGATCTATGTCCTTGCAAAAATTGAAAAATATTGCATGTTTGATAGTGAACTTATTTCAGTTAGAGAGCCACTGAATATCACGGAGTACTGAACAGCTGTTTCATCATTGTTTGAGATTCTCCACCAATATGTACCCATCATCTCACCAGTGTTCGAGACCAGAATATTTAGGTTACAAGGCCAGCTCGTAAACATTCAACCAGTGGGAGTCCAATGGCCCACCAATTCTAACTTCTGCCAGTTCATGAAATAGAACGTGACCGTTAGTCAGTGTTATGGGTGAGTAGCTGTCCTCATGTTCAACTCGGTGGGTGGATCCCGCTAGTCAGGAATACCCTCCAGAACTTCAAGCAACCTCATCATGCAGTCAGTCACTAATGGGCGCTAGATCTATTTTAAGGTGTTGGGCGTGATCTACGGCAAAGTACCAAACGAGGATGAAACGCCTGTTCATTATTTTAAGCCAGTTCGTGACCAGTCTTGAAGTCGATCAGTTCCCTGAAAATCAATCAATATTCCATCTATTTTCCTCTCCAGTTTTTAATAAATATTTGCACAATAAACAACAATAATAATAATAGTTATTTTTTTTTATAAATTTTAGTTCAAAGACCATTTGAGCAATATGCTAGGAGAATATATGAAAGATTATATATCACTGAGAAGTGGAGCATCGACAAGTATATTCGCTGGGATTGTTATGGCAACGGTAAGTGAGTAATATGCATGGAGTAGTGCTTTAAATGGTCACTGTACTATAAATGTTTAGTCGTGGCTCAATTGGTAAAACTTTGGATTGATGCCTCAGAGACCAGTGGTTCGAATTCTGCCTTAACTTGGCTTTCATATCATCTCTGGTCAAAATCTGTTTTATCAATCAATGAAACAGTCCAACGAACCAAGTCTGCGTCAGGACTAACTGTCATGATTCATTAATGACTTCTTCGTCTAATTTAAGATTTTACAGGAGCGGCTCCCTTCCCTCTGTTCTGCCAGTATGATGGACAGAGAGGATAAGGAACATGAAATTTCATACGTTTGGTTCCCTTGATAAATTTCAATAGAGAAAGAAAGACTAAATTTGCTGTATAGAATGATATCATACTATTTCACGGGTTATCGTCAGCTGCAAACTACCTGAAATTACAATGATTATGAATAATAAGATTTCATGCTTCAGTGTTTGAAAGGTAATAGAGAAGATATTATAAGATGAACGTGTCCGGAATATAAGTATTACAATTTATAGTTTAAGTTACCGTCAATTTATATACTATCAAACTATGAAAAAAAACAAATAAAGGAAGGTGTGAGAGAAGACACAAAACAGAAAAATCTAATAATCAGTGTTATCTTGTATGTCAACATGGCAACTCAAGAAGGTCGAATTTCATCAATTTGAAAACTTGCTTAGCGAGCTGAGCTCATTAGTGTGTATGAGTAATCAGTGTAATGAAAGTGATATGGTTGCCAATGGAGTGAGAGATTGACTACGCTCTCTTTCTGTGTGCATAAGTTTGGTCTGAGACGTTTAATTGCAATTGCTTCAGCAAATTGTAGTAGATTCGCCATCCTTTGTATGTTTAATATTTTGAAAGATTTGGTAATCTCGACAAAATGACCCGTATCCACAGGGTGGGTATCTGGTAATTGCACTTTGTAGTTATCTGCTTCCTTTTAAGCATAAGTTTCTCGGAATATGCTCTGAAAACCGAATAGAAGCCCTTCTTTCTGTCCTTCCAATGTACTTGCTGCCGCAGACGCACGTAAATGTATAAATGAAGTTGGAGGTAACGTCAGCATGGTAACTTAAACTATAAATTGTAATACTTATATTCCGGACACGTTCATCTTATAATGTCTTCTCTATTACCTTTCAAACGTTGAAGTATGAAATGTTATTATTTATTATCATTGTAATTTCAGGTAGTTTGCAGCTGACGAGAACCTGTGAAATAGTATGATATCATTCTATACAGCAAATTTGGTCTTTCTTTCTCTATCGGAACGTGAAATTCTTAGACAGTGAACTATGAAGTAAGGAACTATTACTCATCCGGGGTGCAGAAGGAAGTACAGATGAACTGGGCATACATTGGGGAGACCAAAGAGCGACATCACACGATGGGCCTTCGAAGTGAATCAAAATAGGAGGCCATGGGTTGAGTGTTCAAGACTGACACAATGAAGACAATGCGAATAGGAAATAAAGTTTGCATGCAATTGTAGAGCCAGTTGAAAATGATATCAGAGAGCAGAAGATGTGCTGCTGAGGTACTCTTTTCAACAGGGAATGTATGAAACAAATAATTAAACTGTCCAATAGGTGTGTTGCTGAACATGTAGATATGCTTCATGCACTAATAACTTGACAACAGGCAATTACCAGTTGTGGTTGTAGTCAGTCGAGGATGTAGTTAGTTGCTCAGTCTCTGAGGTCAGACAGTAAGTGATAAGGGGGCCAGAAATTAGAGCCCCGCGACGACCGAGATCTATATTTCACCTCTGATTACGACCCGTTAGGATAAAATTCGTCTGCCATCTGTAGACTACCTCAGATAGTCTCACAATCAAATATTTACATGTTATGTCGTCAGAGAATAAAATTTGCTGTCAGAGAATCGATAAGTACATATCCAGTCAGGTAATAGGGACACATTAACTGAATATGGGCTTCTAATCCCACAATAATTAAAGTAAACCGAGTCTCTTTTCTTTAATTCTTTAACTTAAATATCTTTAACCTTCTGAATAGAGAAAGAAATTAAATCAATGTTAGTTACAGGATTTCAACATGAGCTGACATCGGTTAGAGAACCATTGGAAAACCAGCTGTTGCTTCAGTCTAGTTCGGGACTCTTCAGCAGTAGGCAACCACCACAGGCGTTCGAACCCAGGACCCTCTGGTTACAAGGCGAGCTAGCTCATAGACCATTAATCAGTCACCGGGACACGATCCAATGGCCAGTCCATGAATTCCAACTATGGCCAATTCACACAACGATTGGCCAGTGTCATTGCTGGCGAGGATTTGTCCTCACACTCGATCTGCTGCACCCTACTGGTCACGAATTAGGGTGTGACAAATCGGGCGTGAGGACAAATACTCGCCAAAGACACTGGCTAGTGGTCGCGCTATGGCGTGAATTGGCAGAAGTTGGAATTCATGGACTGACCATTGGATCCGATCCCAGTGGCTTGATGGTCTATGAGCTCTCTAGCCTTGTAACCAGAAGGTCCTGGGTTTGAACGCCTGTGGTGGTTGCGTGCTGCTGAAGAGTCCTGAACTAGGCTGAAGCAACAGCTGTCCGACAGTACTCCTAGCTGGTTTTCCAATGGTTCTCTAACCAATGTCATCTCATGATGAAATCCATCAAATCCCTACAAATCAATACTTAAATCAATGTTAGGTGGTTGGAGGCAATCAGAAGGAAGTCTTGCACCTAGGTTTATTTCATATCAACAGCCTTCAGCATGGCGCAGAAGCAACCTCACAGGGAATGATTTCTCCTATGAGATTTGAGACTACAACCCTCTGTGCCATAGTCAGTGACTTTTCCGCTTAGATATTCCAAATACCATTTAGATAATTCGAATCCAGCCTATATTCACACAGTGGGATGGGACAGGATAACAATTTTTCAAGGTAAAATAGTCTTTTGAAAAGAGGCAGAGAGATAAATCACCGATTTTTCGCCCCCCCCCCCAAACCGCAGTTATAATGAACAACATCAATCGAAGTCATGAAAAGTTTTACTGGAGTAAAATAAGGACTAATAGGGCTAAACCGTGTGACTATCTTCCAGTGATGATTGACAATACCCTGCTATGGTGTCTAACTATGCGTGTATTGCTACGAAATAGTAACTACAAGTTTTGAATATCCGCTTTGTGTTACGAATCAATAAGATGTGGGTCAATTGCGCTGAGTAATGGCCGGGGAACTTTGGTGCTTAGGCTTTTTTGAAATGTCGTTAGAGCTTGAGTATGACAGTCAGATGAATATTTTTAAAAAAACGTACGAATGAAATGAAACAGTTATGCAACTGATTAAAAATACAAATTAAAATGTTTACAAAAGAATGGTTACTGAACAAAGAACACTCTTTTGGATAACCTGCCATCATCAGGTTCTACAGTTATACATACACACATAATAGTGAATGAATGAATTAGTGTTATGAACAACATTAATGCTGTTTAAACAACATCGGATCAATAATAATAATAACATCAGTGGATTACAGTTCGATTGCATCAGCATAACAATACACACTGAATATCAGAGAAATTAGGAGAAATAATAATACAAATTCATGAATTTATGGTCTCCACTGAAGGCCGGTCAGGGAGTGGTAGTGGCTGGCTGGACGTGTTTCCTCTGCACACAGAGTACGGGTTGTTCCAGGTGAATTGCGATAGCCTCTGCTGTTTGGAGCATGTGGTACCTGGATGATTTTGGAAATTTATTTGGCGCCCGATGGCAGATGATAGAGAAGGATTCTTCAATGCTGGCTTTGTGGCTGGTTACTCTAGGAACCTGATTTGTCGTGTTCGGGAACATCTTCCAGTATAGCTAAGTAAAGGTGCAGTAAAAACCATCAACAGTTCGACCATCTGGTCCAAACCGGCCACAAATCCATCATTGAAGAATCCCTCTCCATCATCTACCGGGTGCCGAATAAATTGCCGAAAACACCGAAACACCACATGCTCCAAACAGCAGAGGCTATTGCAATTCGCCTGAAACAACCAGTGATTTGTGTGCAAAAGAAGCAAGTCTAGCCACTACTACTACCCTGGCCAGCCTTCAGTGGAGACTATAAATTCATGAATTTGTATTATTATCTCTCCTAATGTTTATGATATTCAGTTTATTGTTACGTTGATGCCACTGAACTGTAATCCACTGATATCATTATTATTGTGCGTCGGTGGCATAGTGGCTACGACTCCCGCTGACCACCATGCACATGGCTCGGGGTTCGATCCTCTGCCGATGCACACCTGATATCTATGTCCGACCTGCAAAATTTGGGCTACCGATATCGCATGCTGAAAATTTCATACTTGTACAGAAAAATAGGGTGTGGAATCAAGCTGTAATAAAAAAAGAAATTACTAGTAATTCGATGTTATTTAAACAACATTAATGTTGTTAGTAACACTAATTCATTCATTCACTATTATGTATGTACATATAACTGTAGGACGTGATGAAGCGCAGGTTATCGAAAAGAATATTCTTTGTTCAGTATCCATTCTTCTGAAAATTATATAATTTGAAGTGAGTTTCATTTCACTGCAGAATGGAAACCACTGAGTTTTAACTTGCCTCCTGGATGTAACTTGTTCCCCTTGGACGACATCAACCATCAACTCAATACATTAATAATAATAATAATAACAGCTTTATTCCAAACAGTATTTGTGGTACAGGTATGGAATTTTCAGCGTGCATTACAATATTGCATCTAATTACCTCATAAATTTTATAAGGATTTAAAAATAAAAAGCAACAACAACAAAAAGAGAAAAGAGAAATAAAAGAAATAAAAAAAGAACAGCATCGCATTCACATATTTAAACAATGCACCACAGGATATGATATATAAAATTAGTCTGTAATAGAATATATGAGCAACAATATAATAGTAACAAAGAAAGGAGGACAAAAGCTAATGGGAACTATTTGTTAGAGTGCCGCAGTAAGTTGATCGTGTCATACCTAACAGTTTTCTCATCACATAACAGCTGTGCCAGATAAGGTATTGTGGAGTATTGTACTTGGTAGTCCTGGCATATAGCCTCCTATAACTGCTTCTAGTTCTACCAGATGAAATGCAAGGAGAGAGCTGCGTATAGAGAGGATGCTCAGGGTCTGACAATATAGTATTCGCTAGTTTCTTACATGACATTATACGTCTATCCACAATGGTGTTAACCAGTTGGTTTAACAATATCCCACTTCTCCTACTAACAGCTTTTAGTGCCCTACGCAGCAAAACAAAGTATTTCTTAAGTATTCCAGGAAAGATTAATGGGGAGCAGTAAAGAGGGATGGTTAGAATACAAGAGTTGACGAACTGAGAAAGCAAAGACTGCTGTAAACCAGACTGCCTTAAATTCCTAACGTAGAACGTTAAGCGAGACATCTTTCTAGTAACTAGCAAGATGTTAGAGGACCAGGAAAGATCGGAGAAAATACTCAGTCCAAGGTACTTGACTCTATGCCGTCAATGATAGTGGGACCATGTGAGCTAGCTAGTTGTTGTAGGTCACGTTTTCGTCTGAAAGTGAAATTTACTACTACTACCAGACATTTAGACGGATTCAGCTTAAGACTGTTTGAAGAGGACCACTGACTAATTTCCGAGAGAAAGTTATTTAGTATGGAACAGTCTGACTGAGAGTTGACAGGCATGGAGACAGAGAGGTCATCAGCATACTTGACAAAAGTGGCTACATCAGAATGGGGTAAGTCATGTAAGAAAAAAGAGAACAAAAAAGGAGAAAGAACAGCACCTTGAGGAACACCAGCTAAAGTAAGTGAGGTAGTGGAGGACTTTCCATTGTAGACAGTGTACTGCTTCCTATCAGAAAAATAGGAATGCAACCACTTATTTGTCCAGCTCTCAGTCTGTGTTGCAGCAAGCTTACGTAGCAAGAGAGACCTAGGAACAGAGTCAAATGCAGATGTGTAATCAAGGAAGGCACACCGAACATATTTGGCTCCTCTATCTAAAATAGAGACTATATTATGATATAGAACGACAGCGGCATCTAAGGTACTCCTACTATGTTTATAAGCAAACTGATTGGGGTCATTGAAAGGCTTTAAAGAGGGTTCAAGATTAAGTAAAATAAGTCTTTCCATAACTTTCAAAAAAGGTGAGGTAATAGCAATCGGTCGAAACTTAACAGTAGGTCCACTTGTTGATTTAGGTACTGGAACAACCTTGATATTTTCCATGAGTCAGGAATAATACTTTGGGAAAACGATTCATTGAAAATGTCGGTTAATTGGTAACATAAGATGTCAGCACACTTCTTAAGGATAACAGCAGGAACTCCATCAGGACCAAGGGACTGGGTAGGTTTGAGAGATTGAAGACACTTAAGGACATCATCCGTGTTAAAACATGAGAAGCAGTCATTATTTATACTACTAGATTTGAGAATCATAACATCTGCAGGGAACATCTGCAGTTTAGAACTGTTAAAATGTCAAATGGTCAGTAAAAATATGACTCGTCTTCAGCATTCATGACTTACAAGACCCAATAGTTTCACGTTCAACTCAGCATTCAAGTTATTGACTGATTACCGTGGACTATAATCTAGAATGGCTTACAATTATTACTGACTACCATATTTTTCTAGAATCACTGATAAAGTGTATATTTTCATTTCGATAAGACATACATTTACTTATTGTATTGTATCATGTTATTTTCAATTATTCAAGTACAAATGTTGTGGATTAGAGACACATCGATACTTCTGGGAAACGCCAGCCTTTTCTCCAATTGACACCTACGATAATTTAATGTATAAAGGTGAGATGAAGCCTTTTTTCCAAATTTACTAAAAAGGATTATACTTTACACCATACTTTTTTTATTAGTCTTTGAATTATAAGGAAACAGTGAGTTCAGTATATTTTCAGGGTTGATAATGAATGGTTTAGAAACTTAGATATGATGGAGAAGATTTGTAGCTCAGGTGGATGATTTTGATGTAGTTATGCCCTCTTGGCTGGACTGTTTATTTGTGAAGCTTTCATGGCTTTCAGCGCATACTTCAATCTGTCGAAGTGAGCTTTCAGATTTCTCCATGAGTTTATTAGTCATCTTCCCTGGTGGTGACCTTTAACGTGACTGGTTGCCTTTGTATGTTTTCACACCCTCTAGTCTATTGTATTGGAGCTTGTTGTTTTCCTGTCTTGAACTTTGACTCTTTGTGTGTGAGGTTTCCTTCTTATCGGTTAGTAAACTGTTTCTATCTCGATTTGTTTATTTATTGATGATTCACTGGAATACCAGGCTTCTGGACATTCTCTGGCATTCTTGGTGTTTCCTCTGTCTAATATTTGAACGCTGGTTGTCTCAGTCGAATTGATTTCCGTAGTTGTCTGTATGCAGTGAGGTGAAATGAGGGAGTGGATGTCATGTCTTTTGACGGCTAGTTTATGATCATGGATACGAAGACGAAGAGGGTAGCGTCCACTTTAGCCAATGTAGTGTTTTTCGCAGTTGTTACAATTTATTTTGTAGATGATGTTGGTCTTATCGTCTTTCGTTGTTGAGTCTTTTGGTTGACACAGAGCTGAGTGAAGTGATGTAGTTGGTTTGTGTGCGACGTCACTTCCTAATAGTTTGGAGAGTATTGCAGTGACTTCTGAAATGTCCTTTGTATATATGGTAGGGTGATTTACTTTGTGCTTTCCTTGGGGGCCTTTGATTTGTTGAATTGGCTCTTTGGTATATGTTTTTTAATGAAATTCCGTGAAACTACTCATATCGATCAGTAGTATAACACCGTTATACAACATTTCTCACCTACCATATTTCTATTTATGGTAACAATCAGTTTACATGTGGTAGTCTGAATATTTCGGGTCCGCAAAGAAAATCAAAGTGAATTTTTGACTCAATATACTACTAGTTGACTGATTTAAGTAGTCAGATACCTTTCACATTAAAAAAGACCGTGCTGAAATTTCACCTAAAACTGTGATAATCATTAATCATTTTGCAAACTGATTACCGATTAGCCCGAATTTTTCTTTCTTTATTCCTTTACGTTCCCCCAGTGGAACAAACGGCTTAAAGCTAGAGAGGCTTGAAGGCTCGGTAGCAGTGGTGTTTATTACTTTTACGGGATGGAGTTGCTGGCCTCATGCTCAGCCCAACCCCCCCTCTTTACCAGCCTTACTACTGGCTAAGCGTGGCAAAGAATGGTGCGTCATAGGCCGGGGATCAAACCCCGAACCACCAGCGTCATCGGCAAGCATTCTAACGCCACACCACCGACGCATGATTAGCCTGAATAGCTAGCTGGAATCAGGCTTTCTAGAACCGTTTCGGTCTTGTGAGTTGAGCAAAATTAGATACACTGCTGAGATCGGCCCTAAAATGTACGAAACGATTTCCTGAAGATTCGGATGACTTTGTTCCGGCTAGTTGCTAAACACACTACTGGTTGATATCAGCATTATCCGATATCTTTTCAGTGATTTCATTCTCAAAAACAGCTGTACAATCGCATTTATACACAACATTAGTTTACATGAATACAATTATTATTTATTTAAATCGATATAGTAAAGAAGGAGATAATAATTTCCAACTTGATAGGAAAGTTTGAAGGTACGAATATAGATTATAAGAGGGCTTAGAGACACGATTGCATAGGATTAGAGAAAACATTTTTCAACGTAGGCAAAATTAATTTTTGATAACTGGGGAAATAACGTTTTTTAAATTAAAGAAGGGACTTTCTGGTAAACCTCCAGTCGACGGTCAAATAAAACGGAGAGTAGCAAGAACATGTTTTAGAGCTCAGAGAATAATATATGTAAGCAATGAAAACCCAATATATCTATGGCTCTTCTCTACTATGTATTTAGCATTTTCAATACTGAATAATGCGACAGACGGTGGCGGGCAGCTAGGAAACAGGCATAAACAGGGCGCACACAAAAACCTGGAGAATCTGGATTTCGCCGATGATATATTTCTGATTTCCCACAAACTGGGAGATATGCAAGTGAAGTGCAACTAGTTGGCAGAAGAAGCATCCAGAGAAGATAGTATTTCAGGTGAACATAGAGAAAACAGAGGTGATGAAGATTCCTGGCAAGCAGCACCAGCAACAATTACAACAACAGGCAACAATCAGTATAAATGGGAGGAATCTGAAAGAAGCAACCTCCTTCATTCACCCAACCTACCTACCTGGGAAGCATCGTTTCAACTACAGGTGGATGGCATTGATGAGGACATCATCAAAGCGAGGATCGGGAAAGCAAGTCAAGCTCTCATTACTCTCAAGTCTGTGTGCAGATCAACAGCACTAATCAGCATGAAAAATGAGATTCGAATTTTCAACTCCAATGTGAAGTCAGCACTACTTATTATACCAATCAGAGACTTGGCGCGTCATGAAGAGCACTTCGAACAAACTACGGACACTCATCAACAGCTACCTTTACTCAATACCATTCAAGATCAGATGGCTGGCCAGGAAAGATCGGGGATCTCTGGGAGAGAAACAACCCAGCAGGAACTATTTGTGCAAGAAATATGCAAGAATAAATGGAGTTGGATTGACCATACTCTGAGAAAACCATTAAGTGGGTGACATCATACGCCAGGCTCTCTCTGTCAAGTGGGAGACGAAAGGGAAGCGGCAATTTATTTGTCATTGCGAGGGTGACCCGGGGGAGGTGATGCAAAGAGGAGATGAAAGTATGTGAGCAGATGTGGAGTGAGGTGAAAAAATTGGTGGAGAACCGAACTCCATGGAGACATGCTGCCGAAGCTCTATGTTCCCCTAGAAACTAAAGGAGACGGAAATAATGATAAAAATGGTAATGAAAGACGGTATATTCTACGAATTGATATGAGTAGTCGGTATCCAGTTACGTCAACCAGTAACGCTTGCTACTGATTATAAGCTCCACCTAAAACGAGTGAGATCGCGATCCCATGTTTAGATCACTTCAACCCGATCACGAAACACTTGTAGATGAATAATTCAAGAACAACAGTCTGAGTAGAATAAGATGGTACTGTGCGTTTATTTCGCCGGCTTCTCATCAGCTGTGCACATCCTACGAATTTTAGATAATGTCACTTAACTACAGGAGACTCTCTTACTTAATAAACAGCTTTCTGAAATTACACTTATGCAGTTTATTCCCAGAAAGTTCAAGATTAAGCAAAAATAAATGCTTGAATACAATGACCAAGTAGTTACGTAATGAGGGCAAGAGGTGAATAAGATGATGAGTAACTAATCAATTGGGTAACAATCAAATCATAGAAACAAGACACAGGCAAAGTCACACTATATCAAAGAGGGGAAAGGTTAAAATCAAAGATTACGTAATGAAATAGAAGGAAGAATGAAGACATGCGGTTACCGTGGCCAGATAAGACTGCCAACTACTTCTTTGTGAACACGTAAATCGGGTTTCAGGCATCTGATAGTGGTTCCTTCAGCAAATTTGAGGAGAACTGAGCTATTCTATCTATTGATAATTGAAAAGGATTTCATGATGTCTAACACATGACCCGTATCCATGAGATATCTGAGAATGACACTATTGCAGGAGTTTGTATTCATTCTTGAAGCTCTATATCCATTCATAAATACATTTTACAACCTTCTTTTTTACCTTTGTGTTATAGGATTGCTTTTCCCAGTGACTTGTTGTAAGATGGACGAGAATTTAAAAATTGTGGATAAAACGTGTCCATTGAAATTTAATAAGCTTAACAGCAATATTGGAATTGGGTGTGGTAAACCTTTCACTGACAAAATCGCATTCATTACAGATATGTCTGTATTCAGTACCCTGTTCATTTTAGTATGTAACGTAAGTTATGGTCGATTCCATCATATTTTTATGTAGCTTACTCTTACCTACTGAATATTTTTCTAAGTAGTCGACAAAATCGCAATAAAGTTTCAAAACCTAGGCACTACAGTATCGCGTAATTCTATATAAATTTGTTTATTGGCTATATCATATAGTGAAATTGCTACACTCCGGCTGATATTTAGAAAGCATGATTAATGAACTGTTCGAATAACAGGGGGAAAAAGTGAATGGGACAAAAGAAAATCCAAGGTGGGAAGTAAGAAATATAGGGGAAGCTGTGACACTGAATAATTACCCTGACTAATTAATCAGGAATTACTTAGGAAAATATAAGGATAAGATTAAAAATAATAATAAAGATCTCATAAATGACGAAAATACCCAGAAAGAAGAGGACAATTCCAACAATGGAAGATTTAAAGACATCATTAGTGCTTCCATGCATCACAGAATGAACCTCTGAAAGCTTATGCAGAATTCATCATAAGGCAGGAATAAAAATGGCATTCAAAAGCACGAAGTCATTTAGAAATAAATTGTGATTGTAATAAAGGATCATTTAGAGAATATTAAATAATATATAATTTGGTTTGCCTAATACCCTGCAATCATTCTGAGGTCAAATACATAGGCCGAGTTAGTGGGACGCCTTGAATTAAATCAACAGAGATTAGTTGACCCTAAAAAATCTTTAGAAAATAACCTACCTACAGCCATACATGCGATTATCGACAACCATAAAGCAGCATGGGATACAATGACAGTCTTAATTCTAATATAACAGTGTGCTCAGACAGAGATTGATAATGGAACATTTATTTATGGAATTAGCCAAGAATATGTGCAATAGAAGTGATTCAACGACTGTTCCGAACCTCTGGAAAACTCTACTTCCCTTATGACGGATAGAAAGGAAGGATGAGAACTATAAACTCAGGGTTTAAGAGTTGTTTATTTATAAGTGGTATGATTACGAACAATACATTGAGTTCTAAACTTGCTCCAGTAAAGTGCATTTAGACACAATACTGAATTTTCAGGGAGTTTCAAAGCAAGGTAATAATACTTCTTGTCGCGGAATCTTCAGATAATATAATAACCGATAATATGTCATATAAAGTAATATCTTTCTATCCGAAGCATGTTTCACAATGTTTCCTACTTCGAAAAACTACCTAGAGATAGAATAGACGCATATTCGAAATTGTACTCGAGTATAGACTGAGACTTATTGTGGTAATTTCAATATCAAATAGAGTGAAGATATTACATTTTGATGGAGAGAAAATTTAGATAGCTCATTCATTTAACCAGGCCGCCTTCATATATGTGCAGAATTTGGCACTGTGGTAGTAAGTAATTCGATATCAATTTGTTTATTAGATATGTCACACAGTGAAACAATATAATTATTATTCACTGGATGACACAGTTTCAAACACAATTTATTATTGTTCATAATCATATCAATCAATTATAATCACACTTCTTCGAAACTTGAGTTTTATAGTTTTCTTTGTTCCCTTCTATTTGTCGTCGTTGGGTTAGTAGAGTTTTCCAGATGTTCGGTTGGACAGGTTTTGAATCATTCTTATTTCATGTGTTTTCAGTTGATTCGATAAATAAAAGCTTCTGTTATCAATCTCTCTCTCCATTCACCCTGTGACATAAGATTTTAAAACTGTCATCCTATCCCATCCTTTTGTGTGGTTGTTTGTGATTACAAGTAGTGCGTGCTATAGCTGAACTATTCTCCAGATATCGAACACATCAACTCGAAGGTAGACGCAATTCAATTCACTTATGAATTGGAATGTCAGCAAGGGGAACTTCAAATGTTAGATTATAGCGTGAAAAGGAAAGAAGTTAGGAAGTTAAACACTATTGTTTACAGGAAACCCAAAGATATTTGGATTTCTGATCATCGCACCCTATATCAGTAAAAATTGGATTGGTGAAATGTTGAAGTAATAGAGCACAAAAACTAAGTAGTAAGAAGGAAAATCTAAGACAGGAAGTGAGGTATATAAGAGAAGCCTTAAAACTTAATAATCAGTCTCATAAATTAGTCAGAACGTATGTGGGGAATTGCAAAATTAAAATAAATAATGATAGCAGTGACAGTGATAATAATAGTAATAATAGTAATAATAATAATGACGACATGCAAATCAAACATGCGCAGGATAATGACAACACCAACAATAAGGAATCTAAATCACCAGTAATAATTCCATACAAGGAGGGAACCTCGGTAACCTTACGGCGGAAAATTCTTAACAAGGCAGGCAGGAATAAAATTAGCTGGCATTCAAACCCACAAATTCAATTAGAAACAAGCTTTGTCGGTTAAAGAATCCTGCCAGTGGAGCCAAATGGACAAAATAATTTAGTTTATCTAATACCCTGCCTTCAATAATTGTCAGGTCAAATACATAGGTCAAACTAGTAGAACAGGGGCAGTCAGTCAGACTAGCGGAGCATAAAACCCTAGCAGCACAATCTAGATTAGTTGATATGAATAAGATAAGAAATCTGGAGAATAGTTCAACTATAGTACTAACTACTTGCAATTATTCACAACCATACAGCATAGGATGGGGTGGGATAAGATGACAGTTCTAAAATCTAATGTAACAGGGTGAATGGAGAGAGAGATTGCTAACAGAAGCTTTGTTTTTATCGAATCAACTGCAAACACGTGTAACAGGAATGATTCAACACCTGTCCACAGGGATATATGGAAAATTCTACCACCCTTACGATAAAAAATGGGAAAGAATAAAGAAAACCATAAACCTCAAGTTTCGAAGTCGTGTGATAACAATTGATGATAAGATTATGAACAGTAATAAATTGTGTTTGAAACCGTATCATCCAGTGAATAATAATACTGTTTGTCAGTCTGTGTAGAATTCTTTACTAACCTGCACCAACAAGAGATTAACTGAAAATCCAAAAGCAATAGACAGGTGTTTCACTCAAGTACTGTACTCCTCAACCGCTACGTTAACTCGTTACCGTACGATTGATAGAAAGCAGGTAAAAGTTAAGCCTAACAGTCATTCAGACACTCGGGGTTATAAACCGAATGACCCATAATTTCTTAACTCTCTGTCAGCTTATTTCATAATGAAGTCTACATTTGTATTTTGAATAAAACCTGTAAATTTGATCTAATGTCTGTTTCTCCCCTCTACCTTTATACAGGTTATAGTGATGTGCATCACAGTTAAAGCTCTTAGAGACTTGGAACCAATAAGTATATGACGAATGTTCAAAGATAACTCAAATATGTATTGTAATGAACAAATGTTTGTCTTATTTTGAATGATCAATATATTCATGGCTGAATACGGAAAGATTATTACATGAAATTACTGTTGACAATTTCAATTTCCGATCTTTTTTCAACTTAGATTCCTTTGAATAGTTTTATATATATGATTGACAGTTACAGCGCAGGTTGCACCCTCTTTAGGTCTCGTAAGCTGAATGTACACACATCACCAGTGAATGTTGGAGTTCTCAGTAAGACTTGCAGCTAGCATTGATCATTCCAATGGCTAACACAAATCCATCATATTGATTCAGTAAATGTTGGCGGCCTGTTTGAATCATCAGGCTATCTGAATTTCAAGTTTTTCTTATTTTTATTGTTTTATTCTAAGAATGTAGTCAAACACATTTTTGTTAAACTGGCTTTCAACCTGCCGGTTAGCATTTCTCAATGGCGACGAAAGAAAACATCATAGGGAATTAGTGTATGTTTCAAAATGAACAGTATAGCGTCACATGATATATGTATTTAATTCCAACCAATTCCACCAACCAATGTCATCGGTGGGACATCCATCCTCACACTAGACTGGATGAACCTCACTGGACATCATGACTTCTCACTAGAACTCCAAGAAACTCCGTCCGTCCTGTAGCAAGTCACTGGCGAGCATCGGAGTGCAATCCTTCACAGTTCACACATCGCTCAAGCGATAACCAAATATCACTTTAACGCCAAAGACAATGCGATCTACTAGATGGTTGGAGGCAATCGGCTACAGGGAGCCTTGCCTGACCTAGGTTTCATGCTGGTTGGCGGTCACCAATCAGTAAGGCGACCTTGAAGAAACTCACATCCGTTCTGAGATTCAAACCCGTGTCACCCAGTGCTGCAGTCAGAGATTTTACCGTTGAGCTATTCAGGCTTGCACCTGACCTTCTGTAGGACGCAAGCTGGAGTCTCAGAAGGGAGATATGAGTTCCTTCAAGGCCACATATACGCCTTGCTGACTGGTGAGTGCCAACTAGCATGAAATTTAGGTCCAAGACCTCCCGTCTATGGCCTCCAACCATCCAATATCATCAAATCAGTGTGCACCATGATGGCGAGCTACCTAGAATGGTGGTCACATTGCAAACCTAACTGACTGAATTCAGTCTGCACCAAAGAAAAGACTAGACATGCCACACTAGTTACTAGTGTCCAATAAAAATACGAAAAGCAACAAGTTAGCAGAAGAAGCATCAAAGATAGGACTTCAGGTGAACATAGATAAAAGAGAGGTGATGAAAATTCCTGGGCAACACCACCAACAGCAACAACAACAACTGACAACAATCAGCCAGCATAAATGGGAGGAACCTGAAAGAAACAACCTCTTTTACCTACCTGGGAAGCATCGTTTCAACTACAGGCGGTGGAACTGATGAGGATATCAAAGCAAGAATCGGAAAAGCAAGACAAGCTTTCACCACTCTCAAGTCTGTGTGGAGATCAACAGCACCAGTCAGCAAGAAAAGTAAGATCCGGATTTTCAACTCCAATGTGAAGTCAGTGCTACTATACGGATCAGAGACTTGCACTGCGCGTCATGAAGGGCATCTCAAACAAACTACAGACCTTCATTAACAGTTGTCTTCGCTCAATACTCAAGATCAGATCGCTAGCCAGAAAAGATCAGCAACAGAGATCTCTGGGAGCGAACCAACCCAACAGGAACCGATTGTGAAACAAATAGGCAGGAAGAAATGGAGATGGATTGGCTGGCCGTACTCTGAGGAAACCATCAAGTGACATCACTAGACAAGCCATTGTTCGAGTGGAACCCGAAAGGGAAGCGGCGAGTTGGTCGTCAGTGCAAGGGTGACTTGGAGGAGGTCATGTGAATAGGAGATGAAAACGTGTGGGCAGACTTGGAGCCAGGTGAAGACTCTAGCAGAGAACCGAACGCAATGGAGACGCACGGCTGAAGCCCTATTTTCCTCTAGGAATTAAAGGAAACAATAATAATAATAATATCCCTCTTCTTAAGAAAACAGACGAGAAGTATCTTTTAGCCGTTTTCTATAATAATGGACGCCTACTTATACTCATCAAGATGTGTCTGCACCCAATTTAAACGGCAAGCACAAAACCATCTACTGAGAATGAAGAATACAGAAGAGTTTTTAATAAACATGTTATATGCTATCGCATACAAATGTATGTCAGCACTTACCGAGACTGATTTATCTAGCAATAATAGAGAATTTTCAAAAGCCGGGGTAATTTGATCTATTTTCAGACTTGTTAATATAAATAAAATTCACCAACCCATAGAGAATAGGTCATGCAAACAAAAAATAAAATATTACCTCAGCAGGAGGACCAATACCAATACAAGCCAATACAATCACGAGAGAAGCTCTGGAGTCGACCAATTATAACCAAGCTCAAAGACAGTTATTTCATCCATGGTGAAGATGGTGCCCGAGTGTTTCGCAATTAAACCACTCAGGCCAGACAACATAATACCAAAAGCAAACTGACAGGATTTCAACGTAGAGCTGTGCACAGACGTACCAATTCAAGTAGCCACACTCCATATACCACACAATGCTAGATAAAAGATAAATGAAATCCTCGAGAACTATGACGAGCAGAAATCTACGAGAGAAACAACAGTGACATGGAAAAACACAGAGGAATAAGTGAATTTGGGCGAGTACAAGGAGTGAATGCATTTGAACCAATAAGAACGGCTTTCAGCCAAATCACCAACGCCTTCAAGCTATTAATAATAATAATTTTTGCTTTATTGCAAAAACAGTACTAATGATACAGCAAGGAATTTTCAGCATTCAGTAGGATATTGCATCTAATTTACTCAAAACGACAAAAAAAAGTAAACATTACATAATAATAATTACGAAACGTTGTTATAGCAGCTATTTAGCAATTACAGTATGCGATAAGGAGAAAAATACGCATAAAGTATAAAATTATGGTAATAATAGTAATAACAACTGAAATAAAATAGCAAAGTTATAATTAAACAATAGAAAGGTTGACACCATAAAATTACAGAAAGATGAACAATGAAAGGGTCGATTCACTATGCTAATTACATAGTAACTTATATGTTTCACGTCTAACAGAGTCTTCATCACATAAAATACGGGCTAAATACGGTATTGTAGAATTTTTGTACTTAGTGGTACGAGCATATAATTTCTTATATGGACTTCTCGTTCTACCCGATGAGACGCAAGGGGATAGTTGTGAATAAAGGGGGTGCAGAGGGTCTGACAGTACGGCCTTCCCCCATTTTGTACAGGATTTTATGTCTCTTGACCATAATATTGGCGAGCTCATGCAGTGGCATACCACAAGCCCTACTCACAGTATTCAATACCCTTCATGATATAGTCTTTTTTGAGAAGCCCAGGAAAGATTAATGGAGAGCAATAGAGTACAATAGGTAAAATACGGGAGTTTAAAAATTGCAGAACTAAAGGTTGGTTGATACCTGATTGTCTTAACTTTCTAATGTAGAAGGTAAGACGGAACATTTTCTTAGAGATTGGTAAGATGTGGGATGACCATGAAAGGTCAGAGGAAAGAACTAATCCAAGGTATTCAATGCTTGACTTGGTTTCAATTTCAGTGCCATCTATGCTACAGGCACCATGGGAACTAACTAGTTCATGTATGTCACGTCGATGCTTGAAAGTAAAGTTAACTGCCTGACATTTGGAAGGGTTTAACATAAAACCATTTGACTTAAACCACTTGCTGATGTCCAACAGAAAGCTATTAATTTTGGAGCAGTCAGACTCGGAAGTGATAGGCAGTGATACAGTCAGATCATCAGCATATTTGACAAAGTTAGTTTCGTTTAAATGAGGCAGGTCGTGTAGGAAGAAAGAAAAAAGAAAAGGAGAGAGGACAGCAGCTTGAGGAACACCGGCTTTTGTAAGCGAGGCAGAAGAAGATTGGCCATTATATACAGTATACTGCATCCTATCAGAAATATAAGAATGCAGGCAACTCTTAGCCCAGAATCCTGTTTACGTCAACGAAAGCTTATTTAATAAAAGGCCCCTAGGTACAGATTCAAAAGCAGATGTGTAGTCTAGGAAAGCACCACGAACATATTTGGCCTTTTTGTCTAAACAGGAAACAACATTATGATATAAGACAACCGCAGCATACAAGGTTCATGTTTATATGCAAATTGTTTAGGGTCATTAAAAGATTCAATGAAGGTTCAAGACGAAGTAAAAGTAATTTTTCTATCAATTTTAAAAAAGAAGTAACTGCAATAGGCCTAAATTTAATATCAGTACCAGAAGATGGTTTTGGTGTGAGGATAATTTTAATGTTTTTCCATGCAAAAGGTAGAAGATTAATGGAAAAGGTAGCTTAAAAAGTGTTAGTAAGAGGGTAACATAAAATATCAGCACAGTTCCTGAGGACAAGGGCGCGTACACCATCAGGACCAAGGCTTTGGGAAGGCTTAAGAGACTGGAGACATTTAAGCACGTCAAGGGTGTTATAACCATTAAAATTGCTGTCTATATGATTTGTAACATTAGGAAGGGTATCGACAGAAGAGCTTATGAAAAACTTATTTAGAGTATCAACATTAAAAGATGGAACAGAAGTACATCGCTTACTACCAGTAATTTCTTTGAAAAGTTTCCACAAACTAGAAGGCGTTTTGTATGAAAAGAATCTTTGGTTGTTAAAATCCCAAGGCATTCTATATCTCGCCACATAACTGACTCAAACCAACAGTCAGACAAGTAATCTTGCTTTATGACATAGGCGGTGAATCGGCTTGTACAACAGGTGTCCTAACGATTTCAAAAACTGTCACCTCAAAACCTTATCGAGTGATTTACCCGGCTTGTCTATCACTCTACTCCAGACCCCAGTATTAGTCACCACCGAAAGAATCACTAGAATTCATAAACGCCCGGGTTTTTGATATCACCTTGTAATTCTCAAGAAGTGTGAACTGTGGTACCACGGCAGAAAATCGTCCAAAAATGTAGAACATTCAATCTATGTTTTTTAAGAGAAAGTTGATTTTATCAGAAATATGCTTCATTCCATTCTTGGAGATTTCTTATTAACACTATTCCCTTCTCTCGATATGGATGAGAACTAACAGTCAGTCAACAAGCCATTATGAAATCAAATTATGGTAAAGACGTCTGTCATCTGTACTGGTTTTAACATTTCCCATAATTTCCCTCACTTTCCATTTTGCATTCAAACATCAGTTCTTCCACTAAAGAGCTACCTGCCTACAGTGAAACCCATCTGAAGCATCCCTCAGAGAAAAATAAGACGTCAGCTGTGGTCGAAATGCTTTTGCAATTCGGTTCGTTTTTACTGATACTTTTAAGCCCGACAACATGTATCTGTTTACTTGACTAATATTCCCAGAGGGAGAAGGCATAAATGTATTCCTTGAGAAAAACCAATCCATGACCAGAAATTAAAACTCATTATCTACTTACGTCACATGTCCAATAGATCAGTAGTTTAAGATATAAAGACGCTATTTCGACTGGTTCCGTGTATGACAACAACAATAACAACAACTGATCGGTTCAGTCTTTGATCTGAGTTAAGCTCGAGTGTTAGACGCATAGATTACGAGGAAAACATTGACTCATTGAATGCCTCGGCATGTTCTATTGTAACAAAACCGATTTCGTTTATTGAATTAATAGTTGTCGATAAGATTTCCAATGTCCAATTATATATTCACCGTCGCCTAAACATAGGACAAGAAAGAGTGTATATCGGAATGGTGTTTCCAGCATGCCAAAACGATTCATGCAAATACTGTTCCCGTTTACTTTCCGTGCACTCTAACTAGCTCTAGCTAATTAATTCCTATGTAATGGAACAGAAACTAGAGGAAGTTCAATTAGAAAAAGATGAAAAAATGATTGTTTTTGACATAACCAGTTTATATGACTAATGCAATGGCAAGAGATCTAATCAGTCGAAAAAGAAACCTGATTAGATCTCTTGCCACTCGTTACGACGCATCTGCAGCTCTGGAAGAAGAACTACACTTCCTGAAAAAAAAACTTCATACAAACCGGTTATCCATTAAGATTCGTAGACAAAAATATCAAATAGAAAATCTAAAAGAAAGAGAAACCATCCGTGCCAAAAAAGATACTTTATATGAACCTCGACTTCAAAGGTGACCTACTCAGTGATGTCCTTAGGAGGAGCATATCCACTTCTTTAAGAAAAGAACTTTCTTTACGGCAACATTGAGAGTAGTGTACTGCAGTCACCCGCTGATCTGCAGAAGCCCAAAAGACAAGATCCCACACCTGACCACTTCTATGTGTATACATCAGTTCACCTGTTACTGTGGAGCCAGGTACATCGGTCGTTCAACACGCATCCTGTCGAAAAGGATCAAAGAACACTATCCAGCGTGGTTGCAGAAAAGAAGTAGTGGCCGTATAAAGAGTGCAATAATCGAACATCTCGTCAACACTGGTCATTCCATCTCAACAAACGCTTCCTTCAAAGTAATCTAAAAATTGAAGAACAACCTGTCAAAGACAATACGATTCCATCTTCTTTGCATTGCAGAAGCCCTGGCCATTCAGTTGGAAGAACCAGAACTATGCATACAAAAGAAAATTATTCAGCCACTTCTACTCTCATGGTAACAACTCCGTTGATTTCACTTAACTTTTGCTTGTATGCTTATTTTTCTAATTACTTAAAACCCTTGCGTAATTCCATATGTTATTTTGTTTCCATGTACACCCTGAGCACAAATCTTTCATCAAACTATCCACGTTATTACGTAACTCTTTTTTAACAGTCAATTGTGACAACTCATCACTTTTGTTTCTACCTTCTCATGTCAACATCCAATTCATCTGAACTTACTAATTGTACTTTCGTCGGACAAATTTAATGTAAACACGCATACAAAACAACCATATAAATAATTGCGATTGTACAGGTATGAAAATGAATTCGCCGCGGAAAACAGACTCTTTGCTGAACTATTGGTCTTCTGTCTAGTAATGTTCGAATGAGAAATTTTCATGAACTGAACATTGTGTGCTGAAGTCAAAAGTAGGACTAAGCTCTCTCTCAGTTGATGAAATAATATTAGGTGTTCAGTTATGTCTAACCTCTACCGTTTTCATATTTCAAAATAAACTATATAAGCAAACAAATGAGGGGTGACAATGAGATCACCAATTTCCCCGATAGTAGCAGACATATTTATGAACAGTTTGGTGCATACAGCTCTTGGAAGGTTTATTCCTGCTCGTAGGTTATGGTCGAGATGTGTGGATGACACATTCACTACTGTGTTGGAATCTGGATACATCGCGCCGTTCTGCAAAGACGTATAAACTCAAAAGTACGTGGAATTCAATTCACTTCTGAGTTAGAAAACGAACAGGGTGAGTAGGTCATGCTAGACTGCAGAATGAAACGAAAACAAGATGGTAGGTTAGATGAACACTAGCATTTCGAGAAAACTGATTCACTCTAATAAACACTTACACCTTAACACATCCCATCCTGAATCGTTGGTGAAGATAGGTTCAGTTAAATGCCTGTATAATCGGGCTTAGAGCCTGACTAGTAAGCCAGAAAATTTAAATAACTAAATCAAACAAAAAGGAAAGGAAATATTACTAGTGAATCACTAACTACCCACCAGAAGTTATTCAGAAATATATGAGAAACTATAGAAGAACTAAGATTAGCAATAAAAATGACGAAAATAATATACAAATCAAAGCTTCTTTAGTACCATTATGAAAAGAAGGAACATCAGAGGTCTTACGTAGGACTCCCAATGGGGCTGGAATTAGTTGGGTTGGCATTTAAACCAACCAACCAGCCAACTCTCTCAGAGATAAACTTTTTTGGCTTAAGGACCCAACAGATCCAGTTAAGAATTACATAGGTCAGACTAGCAGATCAAGTTCATTTAGATTATTGACATTAATTTTGTCAAATATGCTGACTACCTGACTGTATCTTTACCTATCAAATGTCAAAGTGACTGCTCTAAACTTAATGGCATTCTGTCAGAAATCAGCCAGTGGTCCAAGGAAAACGGTCTTACCTTAAACCCCTCCAAATGCCAAACAGTCAATTACACCTTTAGGCATAAATCTGACCTAAACAAACTGGTTGGCTCTCACGAGGTGTGCAACATTGATGGCACTGAAATAGAAACCAAGTCGGAAATTAAATACCTAGGCGTCATTCTATCTGTTGATCTTTCCTGGTCGTCTCATATCTTGGCGATTTCTAAGAAAATATTCCGTCTTACCTTCTACATCAAGAAGTTAAGACATTCTGGAATAACCCAACCCTTACTCCTACAATTCATTAATTCCTGCATCCTGCCTATTATTCTTTATTGTTCCCCCTTAGTTTTTTCAGGGCTGCTGAAGAAAGACTATACCTTATTACACAGGATGTTAAAGGTTGTCAGCAGGGTAAGCAACGTGCCACTTAACCAGCTTGTTAATATTCTGGTCAACAGGCACATGGACTCATGTGAAAAATGGGCCAAATCCATTTTATCTAACTCACACCACCCTCTTCACTCACAACTCTCCCCTTGCATCTCATCAGGTAAAACCAGAAGCCTATATAGAAAACTATATGCTCGCATTAGCAAGTACAAAAACTCAACCATACCCTACTTAGCTCGTGTTCTGTGCGATAAAGAAAGCATTAGGCGTGGTACCTATCATTGATTAAATAGTCAGTAGAACAACTGGATCTCGTCTTTCCAACTCATATCATTTATGGGTACAACATTTTCTTTCTTTCTTTTCCTTTTCTCTCTCTTTGATTTTCCGTCATGTGCTGCTTTGTTTCCTTCTTCCGCTTACGCCAGTAAATATGACAGCACCTACTTTTCTAACACCTTCAAACACTGTTAAGCTTTGGCTTTGCTACCGACATGCCAATATGTTGTTGTCATAATGAACTGAGATTTCCTTAATCTATGTAGAATTTTATTTATTGATAATGTACTAACTGGATGCATTACTGTATATAGTGAAATGCTGAGAATTCCATTCTGTATCACAAGTACTGTTTTGGAATAAAGCAAATTATTATTATTATATAAAACTTTAGCTGGACCTAGAAAAATTGACCGTGCCAAGTTAAATAACCCATAAAAATCACAGCTCAGCCATTGAAATGTATTCACTTGAATGTAATAACAAAATAAAGTGTGTGGGACAGGGTGAAAGTATTAAAAAGTAATACAGTTAGATGGAATGAGAAAGCGGTTTATCAATTCAACGCCGCACACGTACAATCGGAATGACTCAACGCACCGTCTATACTGCAGATATGGAATGTGGCAACAAACAACAAAGGAAAGTTTGAGAGACAGAATAGAGAGAAAATATGCATCATGAAAACAAATTGTGAAACCGTGTGACTAAAATTTATCTGATTATGAGCAGTAATAATTTATGCTCGAAATCACCTTGTCATCCAGTTGTTAAAACTGCATCTGCATCACTGTGTGCGATTATTAAAATAAACTTATCTAAGATGGAATTACATTCTACCGCCACAGTGCTCAAGTTGTACAGTTATATTTCATGCACTCTAGCAGATGTTTTGTACGGAATATGTCATGACTGTTGAAGTGTAATTCAGAATGCAGTTTCGATTGCAGAACCAAATTAGTTGCCCACATTAAGCATAATAATAATAAAAATCAAATATTTCAGTCTTACATTGAGGCTCTAGCTTACACGAATTATTCGTGTTTTGGTAGCAGGATTTCATCATGAGCTGACATTGGTTAGAGAACCATTGGAAAACCACCAAGGAATACTGCCAGATAGCTGTTTCGTCCTAGTTTTGGACTCTTCATCAGTACGCACCCACCGCCAGGGTTCGAATCTACCACCTTCTGGTTACAAGACTAGAGAGCCAGCTTGTAGACCATTAAGCCACTGGGACCCGATCCAGTGGCCAGTCCATGAATTCTAACTTCTGCCAATTCACGACATAGTGTGACCCCTAGCCAATGTCATCGCTGGTGAGTATTTGTCCTGACACCCAACCTGCTGCACCCTGCTGATCACAACTTCTCATTAGAACCGCAGGTGACTACCTACCTGAATAGGGCAAGTCACTAGTGAGTTTTGTTTCTTCCAACTTCATTTCATGCAGTTCACTTCATTCCTAATTTTCCCCAGTCAGTCATCCGACGATTCATGCTCTCCACGTTACATAATACCATACAATATACTACTTGAAAATAAATTATGTAGTAGTATACTCCAGGGTAGAATCTAATATATTACGAAAAGGAAATATCCGATCCAAATTGACCATTAAAGTCTATTGACTACTTAAATGCTTACTCATACCCTGAACATTCCAGTTAATATTTCCTTTGTAACTGGCATTTTAATAAAAGTAAGCCGATGTCACTATAGTGGCTTACCTCGTTAACTGTTAGTGACGTTAACCTTAAACACAAAGCGTCTATCTAATACAACTTCCAGTCGTGTAAAGAGAAGATCAGTTTGTAGATTTGAAAACAACTGTTTTCTGCAAATAGAAAAGTTGTTTATCGATGGTACTGTTGTCACACTCTTGTCTGTACTTGGAAGTAACATTACTCCGACTGCAATAAATCATGTGAAAACATTCATTTAAAATTGATTTTTAGACAGTTTTTGAAAAACATTAGAAAAATTCAGAAATCTTCATTTTCAGGTCAGTTAGCTTGAATTGTCGGATTCATACTTCTTCCTGTTCAGCATGGTTTAAAGATAGACTACATCCATTACGGATAAGATTTTATTTTTATTTATAAATCACACAGTGTTATACAGTAATATTAACTGATGACCACGTTTCGAGCACAAACTAATGCTCATAATCATATCAAGTCACTCACACAACGTTTTCCTTCATTTATATACATGTGTGGAATCGATTAGATATTGGAATAAAAATCAATATGGGATTATGTACATTCAGAAATAATATAATATGAGTGTTATTGATCAATTACAATCAGATGGGAAATAAGACGAGTGCTTTTTAGTCATAATAAGTAACTTGTAAGAGTGTTGTGATGTGCTTGATTTGAAATAGAATTTTGAGATTATTTATTATCCTCTTCTGATTTGACTGGCGGTAATAATATCTTCCATACACAACTCTGGTATTTGCATTGGGTCATACCTGTGCATGTGTTGGGTGTAGACTCAGTGAACCAGGCAGTCGACCAGGCCGACCTTTGACATCGGGTGTGCGTCGGCTGGGAATCGAACCCCGGAACATGTGCATGGTCGGTGAGCGTCCTAACCGCTGTTCTCCCGACGCACTAGTAGATCACGAGTAGTGAGATTATCGGAACTTAAGAATTTAGCTAAGGTAAGGATGGTTGACCTCACTATGATAAGTAATTTAGAAAAAAGCTCAGCGATTGCACTGCACGCATTAGCATACAACCACACAACAGCGTGTGTGGGAGAGGGTTAAGATTCTAAGAAGTAATCTAGGTAGGTGGAGGGAGAGATTGATTACTGAATCCTGGCTCAGTGAGTCTACATCCAACACATGCACAGGTATGACCCAATGCAAATACCAGAGTTGTGTATGGAAGATATTATTACCGCCAGTCAAATCAGAAGAGGATAATAAATAATCTCAAAATTCTATTTCAAATCAAGCACATCACAACACTCTTACAAGTTACTTATTATGACTAAAAAGCACTCGTCTTATTTCCCATCTGATTGTAATTGATCAATAACACTCATATTATATTATTTCTGAATGTACATAATCCCATATTGATTTTTATTCCAATATCTAATCGATTCCACACATGTATATAAATGAAGGAAAACGTTGTGTGAGTGACTTGATATGATTATGAGCATTAGTTTGTGCTCGAAACGTGGTCATCAGTTAATATTACTGTATAACACTGTGTGATTTATCAAAATAAAATCTTATCCGTAATGGAGTTACACTCTACCAAAATGCCAAAGTTTTGTACTTATATCAATAGACTACATCCAATGATCTCTTATCTTAGGTGGTTCTTCAGTTGATGTTACTGAAGTATATATTCAGAGGATTAAAACAAATCTGTGGGTGATCGATGTAAGAAGTGACCAGTGTCATGCCTTCTAGCCGCTACTATCAACCAAATCCTGTCAGTGAAATTTTTAAGTAGGGCTACCTAACTAGGGCAATCACCAAAAGCCGTGCACCTGTAAATGTTCTTAGATGATTGGATGAAGTTGTCGAGAAACCCTAGAATTTCATAATGATCTGACGTCGGTTAGAGAACCATTGGAAAACCACCTGGGAGTACTGCCAGACAGCCGTCTCAACAGTCTAGTTAAGGACTCTTCAGTAGCACGCACTCACAGCCAGGGTTCGAACCCACGACCTTCTGGCTACAAGGCTAGCGAGCTAGCTCGTAGACTATTAAGCCATTGGGACCCGATTCAATGGCCAGTCCACGAATTCCAATTCCCGCCAGTTCATGAAGTAGCGCGACCAGTAGCCAATGTCATCGCTGTTGAGTATTCGTCGTCGCACCCGACCTGTTGTACCCTACTGGTCACAACTTCTCACTAGAACCCCAGGTGAGCATTTTATTGATATTCAAGGGAAGTGGTGACCAGTAAGATACAGCAGGTCGGGTGTGAGGACAAATACTCACCAGCAATGACAGTGGCTAGTGGTCACGCTATGCCATGAATTGGCAGAAGTTGTAATTCATATACTGGCCATTGAATCGGATCCCAGTGGTTTAATGGTCTACGAGCTAGCCCACTAGCCTTGTAACTAGAAGGTCGAAGATTCGAACCCTGGTGGCGGGTGCGTACTGCTGTCTAACAGTACTCCCTGTGGCTGGTTTACCAATGGTTCTCTAACCGATCTATTAGGTTTCCTGACAATCATCTCCAATCATCCGGTCAAACCAAAGAACACGTTCATTCTCACCGGTACGCACTCCACCTTAAAAATAAGTCTTACAAACACTAGTTTTTCATAGAAAACTGACACATCAAAAAGGACATCGACTTACTCCTGAGAAGCTAAATTCCGCTGTAACCTAGTGGTGACAAACCCGCATGAAATCATTCTTAGTTAAAAATCATTAGGGTTATTAAAGTTTAAATTCAATTGCTAATAAGCCTGGCACTGAAGAGATTGTCTAGTGTGATAGCAAAACGTTCATGTTTAATGATCAAAGTCAAGTAGATGACCACTTTAATAGCTGTTATCAACATCCTAATACCACTGCCACAAGTGAGATCGTATTACAATGGAAAGAGTCTTTATAAATGTTAGGAGTTACATTGATTCTACCTATCGATTAGTATGTAATCAATACTAATAATAATAACAAGAATCAAGCTACTTTAGTTTAAATGAGTCTACTTGAAAGGCAACTACCTACATTGATTAATGCAATAATAATAATAATATTGAAATCAATAACAACAATAATAATAGCAATAGCGAGAGCACAACTCAAATTAATGAGCAAACAAAATACTTGCGTTTTTTGTTTTGAGATGTTTTTGTTTATGTAAAATGTGATGACTTTAGGTATTTTGTTTTTCTTTTAATTTTAGTGAGTATCCCTCTTCAAAATTTTGTCATACATCATCATCTTGACGACCGACGATATCTCGTCATCTCATCATGCAGTGTGACTATGCAACACCACACTCCAGTATAATTAATGGGTACACTAACACGAACACACACGCACACACAAGCACACAAACACCCAAACAAACACAAACTTATGCGTATATACTCGCAATTCTACCCTTGCATTCTCATTAACTCAATATTATTCTCTATGCATATTTTTTGAAGTATTGACCACGTATCTTATATTCTCTTGGAAGCTGATTTTTAATCCCCCCGTCTACACATTTATTTTTACTGAATTACTCAGAGAAGACAGAGAATAATCGGGAATGATGACGTTGTTCGTCCTAGTAGAAGGAATCATGTAATCATCTTGGTAAGTTCCGATATTATATATATATATTTGATAAATGTGACCCGTGTTCCTCAAGAGTTAGTTTGTAAGGATATCATTTGTTTGAAGTTTGACCACAAGGTTTTATCAGTTGGAGGACCAGTGGAAAATCAATCAGAGATTACTGAACGGACATTTTGTCCTACTTCAGGACTCTTGATCAGTATACACCCGCCATCATCACCCTACTAGGTGGCGTCTTCAGCGCGTACTTCAGTTTGAATTGAAGTGAGCTTTTAGATTTCTCCACGAGTTTATTATTCGTCTCTCCTGGTGAATGACCTTGAATGTGAATGGATGTTTTGTATGTTGTCACACCGTCTAGGTTACTGGTGTTGGAATTGGTTGTTTCCCTGACTTGAACTTTGGCCCTTTATGTGTGTGTGAGGTTTCCTTCTTATCGACTAGTAGTAAATTTTGTATATTTTTTTTGATTGCACACTAGTCAGTAACTAATGTAATGTGTCTAGTGCTATCTTCGGTACAGACTGAATTCCATCAGTCATGTTTGCAATGTGGCCATCATGCTAGGTGGCTCGCCATTACGGTGCACTGGTTCGAATCTCAGAAGGGACATCAGTTCCTTCAAGGTTGCAGATTGCCTTGCTGATGAGTGCCAACTAGCACGAAACCTAGGTCCAAGGCTTCCTGCCGATTGCCTCCAACCATCTAATACCAAATTTTATATATCTCGATGTGTCTATTGATTGATGATTCACTGGAATACCAGGCCTCTAAAAATTCTCCAACATTCTTGGTGTTTCCTCTGTCGAATATTTGAACCTTGTTCCAGTCGAATTGATGTCCGTGGTTGTCTGTATATAGTGATATGATGGAGTGGGTGTCATGTCTTTTGATGGCTAGCTTATGTTCATGGATACGAAGACGAAGAGGAAAGGACGTCAACTTTGGCCAATGTAGTGTTTTTCACAGTCGCTGCAACTTATTTTATAGATGATGTTGGTTTTATCTTTTTTCGTTGTTGAGTCTTTTGGTTGATACAGAACCCGTTGAGTGAAGTGATTTTGTTGGTTTGTGTGAGACATCAATTCCTAAAGATTTGAAGAGTCTTGCAGTGATTCCTGAGATGTTGTCTCTTATATATGGCAGGGCGATTCTCTTTGTGCATTCCTTGAGGGCTATAGGCTTGATAGGTTGGCTTGAGGGTATATGTTTTTTGATGAAATTCCGCGGATATCCATTCCTTTAGAAGACGTCCATGAGATATGTTTCTTCAATTTTCCTTAAGGTAGGAGTGCTGCAATCAGTCCTGGCTGGCCCTTTGAATAGTGTTTGTATGCAATTCCTTCTGTGTATTATTGGATTGTCGCTGTTGTAATTGGGGATTTGGTTTGTGTGAGTTGATTTTCTATAAACTTGAGTTTCAAATTCCCCTGTCGTTGTTCGCTTGACTAAGACGTCCAAAAATGGGATTTGATTTTCTGATTCCTCTTCTCTTTTGAATTTGATGTCGTTGAAGACGTTGTTTATTAAGTTGTGAGTTTTATCTAACTCGTTTCTTCTGATAATTACAAATGTTTCGTCTACGTAACGTATCCAAATCTTGGGTTTGGTCTTTGGTAGGATTATGTTTTCGAGCCTTTGCATCAGTGCTTGTGCAATCAAATCTGATATTGGCGATCCCATGTGTGTTCCTTTGACTTGTTCATATATATGGCTATCGAATTGGAAGTACGTTGTTAGGCATAGGTTTATGCATTCCATTCAACTTGTGTGTTGCATTTTTGATTGTTGTGGTAGGCATTCGTCGTTGCTGAATAATTACTCCGTGGTCTCTTTGACTAGTTTTTTATCCGATTGAGGTATATAATGCTGTGACGTCAAAGGATATCATTATTGGATTTTCATCATGAGCTGACATTAGTTAAAGAACCATTGGAAAACCTGGGAGTACTGGACAGCTGTTTCGTCAGCCCAGTTTGAGACTCTTAAGCAGTACGCACCTACCGGGATTCGAACCCAGGACCTTCTGGTTTCAAGGCGAGCTCATATACCATTAAGCCACTGGGACCCGATCCAATGGTCCATGAATTCTAACTTCTGCCAATTCACGACATAGCGCGACCCCTAGCCAATGTCTTCGGTGAGTATTTGTCCTCACACCCGACCTGCTGCACCCTACTGGTCACGACTTCTCACTAGAACTTCAGGTAACTACCTACCTGAATAGGGCAAGTCACTAGTGAGCATCTCATTGATATTCAAGTGTCAGATTTTCAATACAACCTCAAGTCAGTTTTGCTATACGGATCAGAAACTTGGCGGGTCACAAAGAATATTTCCAACAGCCTGTTGCAGACCTTTATCAACAACGACTGTCTTCGCTCTATACTGAAGATTAGATGGCCGGAAAGAATCACCAACAAGAAACTATGGGAACAAACAAAACAGGAACCAATCGCTCAACAAATATGCAGGAGAAAATGGAGATGGGTTGGACACTCGCTGAGGAGGCCGTTGGGTGAAATCGCGCATCAGGCCATCGCTCGAGTGGAACCCGAAAGGGAAGCGGCGAGTGGGACGTCCAAGGGTGACATGGAGGAGATCGTGTGAAGAGGAGTTGAAACAGCATGGACTAACATTGATGCAGGTGAAAAGTACAGCAGAAGACAGAAGCAAGTGGAGACGTGCAGTTGAAGCCCTATGTTCCACTAGGAACCCAAGGGAACAATAATAATACAATAATGACAGTCAAGCATGAAAACGTCGAATAGATTAACTGCAATCTGTTTCCCACATTGCTCATTAGTGTTATTTCATGTTATCAAATGAAAATGTCTGCTTAGTGCCAAAGAGTTCCAAACACAGTTTGAACGCTACTTGTTTGATGGTGGTGGCCAGAAGTAGAATGCAGGCTACACTTTTTGTCTGACTGGGAACTTGTCAGATGGATGCATTTGGCAACTGGCTAACAATACTATTTTCACTAGGCAAACTTGAACCCAGCTACCATCACACCATACAGAAAAGCGTTATCCACTCGACCATCTGTCTGTAGGACCCACGTCTTGTGCAACTGGTATGATTTCTCGTTGGTAGGTCTAGCCATAATGATTAACCTCACAAGATTTAGTGGATTATACAGGAAGGTTGGGAAATTTCAAAACAAGAGTCAGAAAGGGGAAAGTGAAACAATTATCGTTATTTCTCTGGGCTCCGAGTGGACCACACCGCTTCATTAGCACATTGCCATATCCCCCTGCGATATGCAGTCGGTGTTACCTGACCCCACGACTAACCAGAAGCTCTTAGTTTCTTCTTCAAACCATCTCCTCAGTGTCACCCACGAATTTACAGACACTTCGTCGTTTCTCATTTGGGTTCTACTGGAGACTCTTTATTCATTTTCTGAAAAGGATTTGTTGGGTAACAGGTTGTTGGCTGGTTTACTGTCTGTTGAAGTTCTTTATTGCTTATCCTTTTCGGCCATTCTATCCTCGGTGTGCATTGAAGGCTACTGTCGATGAAATCCTTCAGAGTGTTGGAAATCCTTTCCGCACCATTTAGAAAACATCAATTAACATTGCTATTGAAGATCTGGATCTTGTTTCTCTTCCACAATGAGTGAGTAGAACTTAAATGATAAGAAATTAAAATCTAATATGGAAGTCAAACGAAAAAAGGGAAAGCAAACTGACGTAACTGCAACACAAAGAGTAACTCAGAAGGAATTGAAGACCAGTGATGGATGCATTATGGACAGTAATCACCTCTCAGTCGTTTCACTGTGATTATTTTTTATTCCTTTACGTTCCCAGCGGAATTTAGGAGGCTCCAAGCTAGAGTCAGCTTGAAGTTCCAGTAGCAGTGGTGTTTTATTTTTACGGGATGTGTTTGTTAGCCAGCCTCATGCTCAACCTTCTCCCTTTATCAGTCTTATTACTAACTTGGTGAGTGCGTCGGTGGCCGGAGGTCGACTCAGAAACCACGTGCATGGTTGGCGAGCATTCTATCACTGTACCACCGGCGCAATATCCTCAACAAACTAGAAAAAGACGTGGACTGTTTTGTTGTTTGACGGCTGAGGAAACAGAGCTCTCCTGCCGCTTTAATCTAAGTCTATTTGGTACTTGAAATGAACTGTCGTCAAGATTTGACCGAATAGTTCTAAAATATTTGGGCGCCGAGTGAGAAGTAGACATTTGTAAAAAATTATATTTGTAATATCTCAGCGATATTGAAATGAGTAATTCCAACGTTTCGTTCGGCAATCTGGTCCGAACTTCTTCAGAGAAATTAATCAGATCACGAAAAATACCCATTTATTCATAAGTAAATACACAGTTTTTGTTCAGCGAAGAAATTTCTTTTCAACGACTTCATTTTCAAGCCAACTGTACAGTCGTATTTATATTACAGAAAAGGTCATTAAGTCTCACTAAATAATTGCTCAGTCAATATGCATATATGTGATAAGAATAACGATTATTAAACTGTTATAAGGGGTAGAGTTGAAGTGGATAAATTACAAAATTATTAAAGATTGTTTTATAAGTGAATTGAAATCAAAAATGTTTTAAAAATGTCAAGTGTTGTCTAAAAATTTTAAAAAAATTAGGAGTACGATTACGATAAGAATGAAGATGTGAAGTGAAGTGGAAAGAATTCAAGTGGTAAAATAAAGTAAAGTAAAAACTAGAAAGAACATTACTATGACCAAGGTAAAGAAAGGGGTTTGGCAAAACGTTTTTGAACACATAATTTAGGTTTCTGTTCATGTATAGCTAAATCTTCGGCTATGCATAAGTGAAGAAAACGTAAACTTTTGGATCGATTCGATTTTGCCATGTAGATAACTTTGAAAGATGAATCATGTGGGGCTAAATGACCTGACTCTAACAGGTGATCACAGATAGACGATTTCGCAGTTCTACGTTCGCCTTTCATTAACCAGACTGGATAGTGTTCAGCTACACGTTTTCGGAGATTACGCTTACAACGTCCAATATAAACAGCTCCACAAGAGCAGGTAAAAGAGTAAATACACATGGTGTGGACAAAAGCGTAATCTATCCTTGACGCATTGTCTAATCATATTTCGGCTGGTAAAAACTAGTTGTAAGTCAGCTGCAGGAAAAGTACGTTTAATACATTTAGATAAACGATTTTTAATCAATTCCGAAATGGTGTCACCTTTGAATGCAAGACTCATAAACAGTTTCTTCTTCGGCACTGTAATTTGTCTGGGGGCGTGTTCTTTCTTGATGTTACGTTCGATAAACCTTGTAGGATAACCATTATTAAGGAGATTTGATCAAAGCTTATCTATTTCACTATCGATTGTCTCTGCAGAGCAGATTTTACGAATTCTAGAGCATAAGGAATGAATAAGATTTCTCTTTCTCCCTAACGGTACCCAACTGTTGAAGTTAGTGTACTGCCCAGTGAATGTTGGCTTTCGGTAAATCGACCTTAGCAAAGTACCATTCCCTCTTCTACCTAGCTTTACATCAAGGAAGTGAAATGAGGAATTCGACTCTCCTTCGACCGTGAAAAGCAAAGATGGGTGAAAACCATTAAATATTCCAAGAAGTTCAGCAGTTGAAGAGTTTTCGTCACATACAATGAAAGTGTCATCTATATATCTTTTATACATAGACAAACTACCGATGGTTTCCTTTAGTGGGTCATTCTCTAAGCTAGCCATGAAGACGTCCGCTAAGAGCGGACTGTCCATATCTTCTTATGGAGACGTTAAGAAATGTTTTACAACTGTTTACACACACACGCATGCACACTCTGCTTAAAGTGTTTAACAAAGGTAGACCAATATTTGTAAGTCCGAGGTCAAATTTTGATCACAGCTCATACAATTTTGTTTATTATACTTGTTAATACTTGTGTTTATGAATCATGATTGGACAAAGTTTTTAAAAACAAAAGATGTGCCTTTTATATATAAAACCTCTGTTATGTTAATTTTGATTAATTTCCCTGAAGAAGTTCGGACCAGATTGCCGAACGAAACGTTGGAATTACTCATTTCAATATCGCTGAGATATTACAAATATAATTTTTTACAAATGTCTATTTGGTACATATTCAATGAATCTGACATGAGCCATTTTTCTTGTCCTCCCAATATAACTGCTGCTGTGGAAAAATGTGGATTGATATACAGATTCCGGGCTAATGTATATATATATATACATGAGGCATTTGATTTCGATTACGCCAGCGAACAGAAGTTTTGAAGCAGTAAGATTAGTTTCACTTCAGGATACTCCCTGGTTAGTGCTGTACTTCATCTTTTATTTATCAGCCTCGTAACATCATTACTTATGAAATCAAAGGGACTAAATTCTTCACTTCTTCATGGTCATTATAATGCTATATTTATGGATGGCACTAAGTGGGGGGCTGACCACTTTATTTCTGACGTTTTACAAGTAGCCTTTGTTCACTGCCTTGTGCACCAGCTGAACTCAGACTCCTGGCTCTACAAAACAGCACCTTTGTTGATAGCTGACCTGGCAGAATTTGATTGATTTTAGGCAGTCTTCCCTCCAGTGAGTAGGAAAGGATGAACTTTTATGGTGTTTTGTGCTATAAGAAATTTATATTTTGACTTTGTCGTGATATTAATATTAATATAGAACTTGGAGAATGTGGCACAGTGTATTTCCATATTAGATAAGCGTTTCTGACATGACACACAGTGATGCAGTATGAAATAACTGGATGACTTTTCGAGCATAATCTATCATTCATAATCACAACAGTTTGTTCGTAAGGCTTCATTATTTGCTTTATATTCCTCTGCTCACTATTTCTCACCGTTGTTGTTTATCGGAGTTTCGCATATCTCCGGCATTGATGTTAGATCATTTCGAATGCACGTATTTGGTGTTGATTCGATAAATAGAGATTCAGTGACTAACCTCTCTCTATCTCCACCTAACTATATTACTCTCTCACCTCCTTTACTTACCTGGGAAGCATCGTTCCAACTACAGGCGGAAATGACGACGATATCAAAGCGCGAGAATCGAGAAAGTAAGGCAAGCTTCCATTACTCTCAAGTCTGTGTGGAGGTCAACAGCATTCAGCGTCAAAAATAAGATCCGGATTTTCAACTCCAATGTGAAGTCAGTGCTACCATATGAATCAGAGACTTGGCGCGTCATAAAGAGCATCTCAAACAAACTACAGACCTTCATTAACAGCTGTCTTCACTCAGTTCTCAAGATCAGATGGCCAGAAAACATCAGCAACAGAGATCTCTGGGAGTGAACCAACCCAGCAGGAACGGATTGTGAAACAAATAGACAGGAAGAAATGGAGATGGATCGGCCATACTATGAGGAAACAAACAATCAAGTGACATCACTAGACAAGCCCTCGAGTGGAACCCGAAAGGGAAGCGGCGAGTTGGTCGTCAGTGTGAGGGTGACTTGGAGGAGGTCATGTGAAGAGGAGAAGAAAGCTTGTGGGCAGACTTGGAGCCAGGTGAAAACGTTGGCAGAGAACCGAACGCACTGGAGACGCTTGGCTGAAGCCCTGTGTTCCTCTAGGAACTAAAGGATATAATAATATAATAATAATACTCTCACCTCATCCCACCCAGCCTAATTTGTGGAAATTCAATTGGAAAAATTAGGTGAAAAAATGATTAGTTTTCACATCACCAGTTTATATGACTAATATCTCCATTATTAAAGCTCTAGAAACAGTAAGAATGAGCTGAACATTTATCCTGAACTCAAAATTAGGACTTAGCTCTCAGGTAATTAAATAACATTAGGTGCTGAGTTATGTCTAACCTCTACTGTTTTTAAATTTCGAAGTCACCAATATCCACAATAGTAGTAAACATATTTATGGATAGTTGGGAACATAAAGCGTTTAGAACGTTTAGCCCTGCTAGTAGGCTATGGTAGAGATATTTGGATGACACATTTGCTGTGTTGAAATCTGGACGTATCCCCCAGTTCTGCAAACACATATAAACTCAACAGTAGACGGAATGCAATTCCCTTCTTTGTTAGGAAATGAACAGGTTGAGTAGGCCATACTAGACTGTAAAATAAAACGGAAACAAGATGGTGGGTTAGATGAATACTAGCATTTAGAGAAAACCGATTCACTCTTATAAATACTTAGGCCTTAACACATCCCATCCAGAGTCGTTGGTAAAGATAGGTTTAGTTGAATGCCTATATAATCGGGCTAAGAGCCTGACTAGTAAGCCAGAAGATTTCAATAACGAAATCAAACAAATAGGAGAGAAAACATTACTAACTAATCACTAACTACCCACCTAGAATTTATTCAGAAATATATAAAGAACCATAGGAAAACTAAGAATAATAATATAAATGGCTAAACCAATATAGAACTCAAACCTTCTTTAGCACCGCCATGTAAAGAAGGAACGTCAGATGCCTTACGTAGGATTCTCAGTGAGGCTGCAAACAGGGTAGCGTTTAAATCAGCTAACTTTCCCAAAAATAATTTTTGTCGGCTTAAGGACACTACAAATACCATGTAATTACTGAGAGGGTAAACTGATAGATTATAAAGAGGGTTATACGGAATCCTACAATTAGGTGATTGTTATTCTGTAAGACCATGAGATTATGCCTTGGTTATTGAAGGGAAGCTTGTCACCTTCTTGACTTGAAATCTTGAACTTAAGGCTCTACGAGGCTGTAGATTTGTGAAGCCTCAAAGAATTACTTCTTAAATGCACAATGAATGTTCATTTTGTTTTCAATAATTCATACTGCCGACAAGTAGATGGAATAACTATGGGCTCACCATTAGGCCCAATATTAGCTGGCTTATTCCTCGCAAAACTTGAAAACGAGAAATCGAAAGACATCATCAAGGAGTTTGATATGTATTACCGATATGTCGATGATACATTTATCTTAGCTGATGGGAATGCAAACATTGACGAATTTTTGCTGAAATCCAATAACATCCACCCACTTCGCTTACTTTCACTTGTGAAGAGAAGCAGGATAGTAAACTACATTTCTGGGTGTCTTTCTAAGTAGGCGAGAAGGCGAGTTACTTTGAAGAAGCGTGTATAGAAGAAGAACATTCACAGGGCAATACCATCAAGTTGGATGTAAGTACATATGCTTGCCAACAACATCAACTTGAGGTGGCATTATATTTCTCGAAGTGAAAGAAGTGAGAATTCATGGACCATTGGATTCCATCCCGGTGCCTGAATTGTCAGCGGCCTCACCTCATAGGTCCTGAGTTCGACTTCAGATGGGATCATAAGTGTGACGCTTAAATTGGTCAAAAACTAAATCAATCTGTGCACATCCAGCCGTGAACGGTGCCCGTTTTTCCTGAACTGGTAAAAAATATTTGTCTCTTCCCCTTTTTTTGGTGAATTAAGTGGAACTTAAATTCACACTTCACTAGATTAGTATTCGAATCCCCAAGTTCATTATACAATATGCGTCGGATTGTAAATGACTTACTAAATGAGCATCAACGTATCTATCTATCTATCTACCTGTCTATCTATCTATCTATCTATCTATCTATATATCTATCTATCTATCTGTCTATCCCTGACAGACACCACTGCTTTCCGTAGTTTCAGATGGCCGCTCTTCATAAGCTCTTACCTGCCTATATGAGTTCTAGTAGAGTGCGTTATTTAGTGCAATATACTTTCTCCATACTGACTGTCAATAGTTAATTAATTTCAATGAGAAGTCGAGAATTACACAAGTGAGCACCGGCTACATTAAAAGTAGTCTACCAACCCAAGATTATCTCAGATAGTATTGCCATCAGTTACTCACACGCACAACTTGGATAATGACTTAACTGCATGAATTTGTGTGCTAATCAATCAATGTAGATGAGTAGTTTTACACCAGTTACACCAATCACCAGTAGTACTTCATTACCATTACATTATTATTACCAAGCAGACCACATATTGCTGTCGACTGAATAATTTCAGTTTCCAGAGAAAGCTATGGTGAGATATTCCCTTCTCGAAATGTGTAAATTGAGCATTCACGTTGGATATTACATTCGTTATGACTGGAGTGAAATGAGGACCCAGTCAGCAAACACACGGGTCTCTTTACTAACCTGGCACAGCTCTCTAATGACTAGTAAGTAATTTAGAAGTCACTGCCAGTTGAAGCCTTCAACACTATTGCTTGTTTCAGAGAAGACAAGCTATACTGACGAACATTGGACAAGGCAAGATATTAGTTTTGCACACTTAGACCACTAAAAATCACATAATTAGAAATTATAATTAAGCATAATTTATAAAAATATTTAAAATTAAGCATAAATTCTGAAATTTTAAGATACAATTCTCATGAAAAAAGATAACAGGTATCATGTTTCCTTTAAAAACAGCTCCAATATAAATAAGCAGAACATTTTAAAATTCAATATTCATTTCTTAAATGTTGAACATTAATCAGCTCAATGTAAACATGTGCCTGTTGTTTTTGCATTCTTCACCCTAGATAAATAAATAAATTAATTAATCGACATTATGCCAAGATCGAAAGTGAGAATTGCCTTTAAAGTACTGAATGTGGTAACTGGGGTAAGTTGTTACTTTGCATTTTCCTAACTCACAAGTGAATGTGATTCTTATTTCGATTTAATAATAATTTCTGTTTGTTTATTTGACTGGCAATGAATGACTTATGAGTTGTAAAATTCGACTTCTAGTCTGGGAGTCCTGAGTTCGAATCCTCCTCTACCCCCTCTAGACTAATTCAACTATTTTGATGTGGTTGTGTTCCCTGAGCATCTGGATGGTTTATTTCTCTGCGAAGCTTTCATTGCTCCCTACTAGGCAACATCTTCAGCGCATACTTTAATTTGTTGAAGTGAGCTTTTCAGATTTCTCCACGAGTTTATTAGTCATCTCTCCTGGCGACCTTGGACGTGATTGGTTGTTTTTGTTTGTTGTCACACCGTCTAGGTTAGCCGATGTGTCACTGAACATCTGCCATCGTCGTAAAGGACAGATAAATAACATCTGAAGTTCTGTTTGGTTGTGTTTAATTGATAGTGGTTACCCAATGGACAAAAGGAAGGCATTCAAGATGACCTACGACATCCAAATGAATCTTTCCAATGATCCTCATACTCTTTTACTGCATATAATGTAAGCAGTTGAGATTTGAACTACTAAGCCTAAAGGCTTTCGCACAGCAATTATCCGTCACTGAGTCAGTTAAAACCCGACCAACTGACTTTGCAGCCAGTACACCTTATAAACTATTAGTCCTTATATTAAGAGCTCTCTCGCTTTCTTAGTCTTACCACCATGATTGATGAATATTTCAAAATAGCAAAAATATTCATTCAGACATCTATAAAACAGCAAAACATCGAGCAATGAATATTCTTCAAATTTATAAGACACAAAATAATTGAACAAAGAATATACTCTTCGATAATTTCCTCTTCTGGCTCTACAATTATACACTGTGTTTATATACATAGAATATTCTAGATTAGTAATCAATAACAATATTGGTGTTTTTTAAATAATATCGATTTGTTAAGTAAGATCACAACGGAATTACAGTTCATTAGAGATGCTTAAATTATAACAAACACACAAATATAGTAGCAAATAGAATATCAACTAAAATTAGGAAAATTCCACAAAAATTCAGGATCATTCAAACTTGGATGGCCAAGGTAAGGATAATGTCTGAACTAACTTCTTTTCGATGTACAAATTAGGTTTCTTGATGTGGATTCCAACAGCCTCATCAATACTTAGTAGTCGAACTCTTAAGGCAAAACAGAGATTTGTAGGTATGCGGTAAACGACACTGAAAGCCACCTCGTTAACAACAATCTTGTGTTCTGCATCCACGAGATGAGATAGAATAAAGCTGCGAATAGATTTCGTTTATCCTTTGCTTAACCACTTTACTGGGTGATGTTTAGAAATTCGACGAGAAACACGCCTAATTGTACGGCCTAAGCAGCTAACTGGCTCACTCGACAGGAGCATTTAAACTGATAAATACACCCACATAGAAGAGACGAAATTGGGCACTTTATCTTTTACTTCCGAACGCGAAAGAGGAGTGGTTTTGAAGACACAGAGTAATTCGGCAGCAGGGAATGCTCTTCGCTTTACCGCATTTCTAAGGCGCTGTGTTAGTATCGCGCTGATGTTGTCCCCAAGGAACTGCATTTGTAAAAAATAAGGCCTTTTTAGGAACTGTTGGTACCAACAGTGCGTCCAAAAGAAGTTAGTTCAGACATTATCCTTACCTTGGTCATCTAGGTTTCAATGATCTTGAATTTTTGTGGAATTTTCCTAATTTTGGTTGATATTCTATTTGCTATTATATTATTATTATAATTTAAGCATCTTTAATGAACTGTAATTCCATTTTGATCTTACTTAACAAATCGATATTATTTAGAAAACACTAATATTGTTATTGACTACTATTCAAGAAAATTCTATGTATATAAACATATATATGTATATAATTGTAGAGCCAGAAGAGGAAATTATCGAAAAGGATATTCTTTGCTCAATCATTTTGTGTTTTATAGTTGATCAATATTTTACGTTTCTTTGTAAAGTTATATATATAATAAAATAAAATCGGATGCGATCTGAGTAGAAACAATATTGTCTTCTTACTTTTTCTGCTTTAACCTTTACTGTAGGAATATTTAAAATCCTGGAAAGTAGACAGTTAGTGAACTCTACACTTTCACAGTTCCATTTGTTATTATTCCGTTTACTTCTGAGTGGAAAACACGACTTCCATATGACAGCTACATTTCTCCCATTTCTCTTCAATCCTTTTAAGCTGGTTGCACAATTTCCCAGGTGCCTCTGATTCCTCCTCACACGATTTACTTCGTGTCACTCTTGGATGACCAGCTTGTCGTTTCCCACTCAGGTTCCTTTCTAGGACCTGGTGTGTGATGCCAACTAACGGTCTTCGTATCATGCTTTTAATCCATATGCCTTCCTTTCTGCATTTTTGTCGGGCAATAAGATCTTGACTGGTCTCCTGGCAGAGTTCTTTTCTGGTCAGCCATTTTTATCTTTGGTACTGAGAGAATGCACCATTTGACGAAAGTCCTCAGTAGACTGTAGGGAATGTTTTTACCGATGTACGCGTCAAGCCTCTCAATCGTATGTAAGCCTGGATCTGACAGAACTGTTGAAGATTCACGTCTTTTGTCTCGTGCTGATTGCAGCAGATATCCATACCGATTTCAGATTGATGAAGGTCTGCCCTGCTATTCAGATCCTGGATTTCACAACTTCATTTATGCATCATTAAATTATTAACTTTCTGGAGCTTAGAATGCTTATTACTGAGTTTACGGACATGGTGAATATTATTATTGCACAATAATATTTTGTTCCCGTGGGTACCAAGTGGAACATAGAGCTCCAGCGACACATCTCCACTTTGCTCTATTTTCTGCTGTCCTATTTAGATAGGTCTATCACTGCATGGAGGAATTCATCATGAGCTAACATCAGTTAAAGAACCACTGGAAAACCTGGGAGTTATGGACAGCCAACTTTTTCTTCCTAGTTTCGGAATCTTCATCAGTACGCACCCACCGCCAGGGTTCAAACCCAGGACCTTCTAGTTACAAGGCGAGCCCGTAGACCATTGAGCCACTGGGACCCGATCCTTGAATTCTAACTTCTGCCAATTCATGACATGGCGCGATCACTTCTCAAAGTGTTCCTCACTGGTCACGGCTTCTTACTAGAACCCCAGGTCACTGCCTGAATAGGGCCAGTCGCTAGTGAACATCAGATTAATTTTCAAGCATTGGTTTTGTAGGGATTTTGTTTGATTGCATGGAGGATTTCATCATGAGCTGATATCAGTTAGAGGACCACTGGAAAACCACCTGGGAGTACTGGACAGCTGTTTCATCATTACCCATAATCTCTTATCTCCTCCTCCAGCTCATACGATCTCCTCCATGTCACCCTCTTACCAATGAACCACACGTCGCTTCTCATTTGGATTCCACTCGAGCGTTTGCCTGGAGCGCGATGTCATTCGGCGGTCTCCCCAATAGCGTTTGCCCGCGCCCCATCCGTTTTCTTCTGCATGTTTGTTGAGCAATCACCTCTTTGTTGGTTTATTATCAAAGTTTCTTGTTGCTAATTCTTTCTGGCCAGTCGGTCGGCCATTTGATCTTCAGTTTGGAGCCAGTGAAAGTGGTTAATAGTCTGAAACAGACTGTTGGAAATGCTTCAACGCACAAACATGGTGCAGTTAAATCTAACTGGTAAGTCTTTTTATGAAACGAGATGCACACTGCTGTATCTACCTTCTTCGTCGGTCGATACATCCTCTGCAACCTGATATTCATAAAATCTGATTGCTGGTTATCAAGTCGTAAGTGTACACTTAGGAAGATTCGAATCAACATTGGATGAGCCAGTTGTTACGTAATGCCATTGTAATTCTTGCCCATTGTGTAAATACTGTCGATTTGTGACGAAATCTGACTGAAAACCATCTATTTTTCTCTAAGTGTGAGAGTGAGTTTGTCTTTTTCGTTTTTGAGAAAAGCAACATTTTTAAAAAATTTCTTTCCTGTCTTTACAGATCATTTGTTTCGTTGTGTTAATCCTTGGCGGTATATTACTTTGGTCGAAAGTTAGCGTGAATATTATACAACCCCAGTTGATGAAGTTAAGAGTGGAGATTAACTACAATAGTGCACCATTGCGGAGTGGATTGAAATATACTATTAGAAATTTACTTAGTAAGTTATTAGTAGTTATTTTTTTAACTAGTTTGATTTAAAAGCGTAACTAACAAATACTTCACTCCAATCAATTCCATATTGGTTTGTTTGTTAGATGAATCACACAGTCAGTGAAACAGTATTATTATTCACTGGATGACACAGTTTCGAACACAATTTATTGCTGTTCATAATCATACCAATCAATTGTAATCACACAACTTCGAAACTTGAGTTTTATAGTCTTCTTTGTTCTCTCCCATTTGTCATCGTTAGGGTAGTAGAATTTTCCAGATATCTGGCTGGACAGTTGCTGAATCATTCCTATTACACGTATTCTCAGCCAGATGATTCGATAATCAAAGCTTCCGTTATCAATCTCTCCATCCATTCACCCTGTTACATTAGATTTTAAAACTGTCATCTTATCCCATCCCTTTCTATTGTATGGTTGTGTGTAATTGCATGTGGTGTAGTGCTATAACTGAACTATTCTCCAGATTTCTCATCTTATTCGGGTCAACTAATCTAGATTTTGCTAGAGTCTTATGCTCCGCTAGTCTGACTGCGCCTATTCTACTACTTTGACCTATGTATTTGACCTGACAATCATTGCAGGCGGGGTATTAGATTGATCCTTTAACCGACAAAGCGTGTTTGTAAGTGAGTTTGTGGGGTGTTTGAATGCCAACCGCTTTTATTCCTGCCTTGTTAAGAATTCTGCGTAAGGTTTTCGAGGTTCCTTCCTTGTATGGGAGGAAGTACTACCAATGATTTAGATTCCTTATTTTTGGTGTTTTGCTATTATCTTGCGCACGTTTGACATGCATGTCGTCATTAATATTACTATTATTAACAAGGCAGGAATAAAAGCGGCTGGTATTCAAACACCCCACAAACTCACTTAGAAACAGGCTTTGTCGGTTGAAGGATCCTGCCAATGGAGACAATTAGACAAAACAATTTAGTTTATCTGATACCCTGCCTTCAATGATTGTCAGGTCAAATACATAGGTCAAAGCAGTAGAATGGGGGCAGTCAATCAGACTAGCGGAGCATAAAACCCTAGCAGCAAAATCTAGATTAGTTGACCCGAGTAAGATAAGAAATCTGGAGAACAGTTCAGCTATAGCACTCACCACATGCAATTACACACAACCATACAGCATAGGATGGGATGGGACAGGATGACAGTTTTAAAATCTAATGTCACAGGGTTGAGGGAGAGATTGATAACAGAAGCTTTGTTTATCGAATCAACTGAGAGAGAATACGTGTAATAGGAATGATTCAGCAACTGTCCAGCCAGATATCTGGAAAATTCTACTACCACTTCAACGACGACAAATAGGAGAGAATAAACAAAACCATGAAACTCAAGTTTCGAAGTCGTGTGTTCACAATTGATGATATGATTATGAACAGTAATAAATTGTGTTCGAAACTGTGTCATCCAGTAAATAATAATAATGTTTCATAGTCTGTGTGATATTATCTAATAAACTAACTAATAGGGAATTACTTACTACCATAGTGCCCAAGTTTTACTGCTATATCCACTCCAATCAAGTAAATGTTGTCAGTCTTCTGTCTGTTATTGTGTTTTCATTACTGGTTTTCTTTTAAGCTCAGAGTGGAACAAAGAAATTCTGGAGCACACCTGCATGGCATTCGGCTCTGTGCTACTGTTTTTTAACTACATTCGTCATTGTTCATAATATTTTATCTTCCATCTATGTAATCTCTTCACTATCACCTCTGAACCCACGTCCAACTCACTACTTTTTATCCATGTTCCACTAAATAGCCTGGCACCTGATAACACGCAACGGTCATTTTCGTAAATGACCAATATACTTCCAATCCTTTCTATATATCTACTGATTTCTCGCCCGAAATATTAGGTCTCCGTTGAGATGTTGGCGTTTCAAACGAAGGGTACTGAGTTTGAATCTCAATGGGACCATTATCAGTTGATGGAAATTCAGGAATCCAGATTAAAGACTCCCAAATAGGATGTAATGAGCATCCTAGATCCCACTGCTAGTCATCATACACCATATCACTTCAAGACAATGTTCATCACTGCTCACACTTTCCAGCACTTTATTTCATTTCTAGTATCGAGTGTACGCAGATATCGATGTGAGGCTGCAGTAGACTGTTGGAAATGGTTTATGTGACACGTGCACTAAGTCCCTGAAGCATATAGAAGCACTGGATAATCTGACACTAGTGTTGGAAATACGGATCCCTTGAACTGAGTGCTGTATGTCTTCATACAGGTTTTATAGCAGTAAATTTACGTTGAAATTCTCATAAGAGCCCTCTGCAGCTGGTTTCTCCGGCAGATGTTACTTAGTACTAGCAAATGGCTGAATTAGTATTTTCATCGCCTTGGTCTGTTTTGTGTTCACTTAAAGTTCACCATAAAAAGTACAGCAGAAGACAGAAACAAGTGGAGACGTGCAGTTGAAGCCCTATGTTCCACTAGGAACCCAAGGGAACAATAATAATAATGATTCTTTGTAATACCTTTCTAAGAACTTTGAAAGTTACTTGGTTTTCAAAGTTGTATGAACCCTGGAGAACATACGATACAATCAGACGTCATCTTTTGATAAATACAGAATGAAATACGATAAATTCGATGCAATAAGTAAACAGAAGAATAGGCAGCGCAACTTTCAAACGTGCCGCCAAGGTCGACTTTGTCAGACACAAGATAATAAATCACACACGGATTTTCTAGGGTCTTTCAGTCAGTTTAACGTATATTTATTTGTCTTCTCAGTCAATATGGTCTGTCTGATGATTGAGTCCACCACAGTCAAGAATACCCTCGATACCGCGATACTAACCAGGCTTGCCTTACTGCTATCTGCACCTCAAAGGCTAAGTGAGCTTTTCAGTGTCAAATGTTATCATGTGAAATCACCATGTTGCTGTTAAGTGACATATATGAATGTTTGCTGCCCGACACATTATCGAAGCAGTTACCAGCTAACTCCGCGGTCATTTTCGTCGAAGGCATAGATGCCAGTCAGTGGAAGATAAAATGGTGTGATTTGTCTACGGCGTCATCAGGCATCAAATCAAGGTCACCGTAACAAGCTGGTTGCATTCCTTTAAAATGATTTCTGTAAGCGATTGAAAAGACAACTTCAAATGATGTTAAATTTGCTGGAAAACTGGATATCTGACTAAAAACATGGACATATTATCTCAGATTGACAAATAGGATGACGTCGAAAACGCAGCTGTACACTTCCTGTCCCACCTTCAGGTCAAATAGACTACAATAGTTTCAATCAGTAGCTTCAAACAATTAACAACTGACAGCTAACCATTCATGGCTACTTCGGTGTTTCCATAAAGTGGTTGTAAACCCTTAATATTAGTGGAGAAATGTTGATGATAAGCTTAGTGAGGAGAAATTTATGTATAAATTTATATAAATGTGTTGTTTAATTCGAGTTGGATTATCCCGTTGACTGATTGAACCGAAGTGTTCGGACTGAGGTTGATATATCGGCTTCTTGTTTAGATGCTTCGTCGATGCCCGGTTATGTTAGTTGAAGTCAGTTAATTGATGGTGACTAGCAGTGGAATCCAGGATGTGAATTTCGTTCTATTTGGCGTTTGAGACTATGATTTTTGTGTACGAGCCTCGTTGGGAGCAGCATCACTGTCTCACCGGGGAATGCAAGTGCATCCAGTCGGTGAGTCCCAAATGGGATGAAATTTGCATCCTGGATTCCACTGCTGTTCACCACCAATCAATATATTTGTGTTGGTTTGTAGGGATTTGATTGGTTTCAGGATTTTCATCATGAGCTGACCTTAGTTAGAGAACCATTGGAAAACCTGGGAGTACTGGACAGCTGTTTCGTCCTAGTTTGGGACTCTTTAGTAGTACACACCCCTGGGGTTCTAGTGAGAAGTCGTGACCAGTAGGGTGCAGCAGGTTGGGTGTGAGGACAAATACTCGCACAAGACATTGGCTAGGGGTCGCGCTATGTCGTGAATTGGCAGAAGTTAGAATTCATGGACTGGCCATTGGATCGGGTCCCAGTGGCTTAATGGTATAGGAGCTCGCCTTGTAACCAGAAGGTCCTGGGTTCGAATCCCGGTGGGTGTGTACTGCTGAAGAATCTCAAACTAGGAAGAAACAGTTGTCCAGTACTCTCAGGTTTTCCAATGGTTCTCTAACTAAGGTCAGCTCATGATGAAAATCCTGAAACCAATATATTTGTGTTGGTTAGGTTATCTGATACAGTCACAGATTCTTAGACTGATGTAATTAGTCAGCACTTTACAGACGCCACAAAGCAAGAATCGGAAAAGCATGGTAGACTTTTATTACTCTGCAATCAGTGTGGAAGTCTAATGCACTCAGAATAAGAAGAAAGATTCAGCTGTTGAACAGAATCTCGAATCAATCAGTGATTTTTGTGTGGTTCAGAGAATTAGTCCTCATGGCACCAAAATGATTATTTTCAACAACCAGCTGTCTTCCCTCCATATCGAAGATCAAACAGTCATTGCAGAAAGCATTAGCAACAAAGAACTCTGGAGACAAACCAACTAAGAATCCATTTCCAAACAAATACGCTGAAGGAAACGGAGGTGTATTGCATACACTTTTAGGAAGTAAAACCTGTTGAGTGACATCATGCTCTAGATAGACCCTCAAGTAAAACCCAAGTGGGGAATGAAGACTTCGGCGTCTGAGTATGCGGAGAAAATGAAAGTTTGCGGCCAAACGTTCAGCCAGGTAAAGAAAACTGAAGCGAACCGAGTAAAATGAGGGCGGTCTTCTGAACCCTTCTTTCCACTTAGAACCGAAATGACCAATAATAATAAACACTTGTGAAAAATTTGATTTGTAAACTCTCAGCGAGATTGAAATGAGTAATTCCTACGTTTCGTTCGGCAATCTGGTCCAAACTTCTTCAGGGAAATTAATCGAAATTGAAATAACAGAGGTTAATATATAAAACGACATCTCTTGTTGTCCAATCATATGGGTCATGAAACAGTCATCAAAATATAATAAACGAACAAAATTGTATGAGCTGTGATCAAAATTTGACCTGAGACTTACAAATATTGGTCTACCTTTGTTAAACACTTCAAACAGAGTGTACTATTCGTCAGAATTTTAGTGATTACGTTCGTCTAATGTACACTTTTCACTCAGCGCCCAAATATTTTAGAACTATTCTGTCAAATCTTGACGACAGTTCATTTGAATTATTATTTTGCAATCGAATTAAATTAACAAAGAAACTGTGTAATTGGCACAATCATTGTGTTTTCACTCACCGTTGCCTGCAACAGAATAATGCATATCCTAAATCCGTAGCTGTCGAGTCACCTGACACCTACATTAGGTCGAATAAAGCAGCTCAATCTGCAGAAAGAAGATAAAGCAATAAGTCCGACAGGGTGCTTCTACTAAACTCTAATCCTAAACACCATAATTTTGAAAATACGTCTAATCATAAAATTATAGATAACAGCAGTTTGAACAGAAATGAAGGCGTGATGTTAGCTGATGCATAGGAAATCCTTATTAATAAATAAAAAATGGATATGTATCACTAATTATTAATACTTGGTCAAAATTCTCGACTGTCCATATCTTCTTAAGGAAACGTTAAGAAATGTTTTACAACTGTTTACCCACACACACACACATACACAAACACACTCTGTTTAAAGTGTTTAACCAAGGTAGACCAATATTTGTAAGTCCGGGGTCAAATTTTGATCACAGCTCATAGAATCTTGTTTATTATACTTGTTGAATGACTCATGATTGGACAAAGTTTTTAAAAACAAGTGATGTTCCTTTTATATATAAACCCCTGTTATGTTAATTTCGATTAATTTCCCTGAAGAAGTTCGGACCAGATTGCCGAATGAAACGTCGGAATTACTCATTTCAATCTCGCTGAGAGTTCACAAATATAATTTTTCACAAAAGCTGATGACACTACCTAGTTACTGAACTTAAAACTGAGCCCTTTGGATAGAAAATTGAAGTGCTAAATCCAATCAATAACATCTCTGCTTCCTTCGATTCCTGCTGCAGTCCAGGTTACTGTTTCACCTTGGATGACTACCGACCACATTGATTTATTCTTTGAACGTGTGCTCAAAACTTCTATTGTCACTTAGAAAACATTCGGGAATCTATTCAGGGATCAAAATCCCGTCATCAATCATAATAGACGTGTGCTATAAAATGAAACTCAAAGCATTAAGATAAGAGAGACGATGAATTTTTCTACATTTATAACAAACCAATGAATAATTGATATTTGAACAATGCAAGAACTACAGTTTTAGCAGAATAAAATGGTACCATCATTGTTATTTTGTTGGCTTCTCGTCAGCTGCTTACAGGGTAAAGGCATTATTTAATATATCTACATAAACAATTTTAATATACTTGTACAGAGTTCATTTTAAACTAAAAATCAATCGATCAATATATGCATACAGTATATATATATACATATATGCAATATTAAACACTATTCCGAACAATAATAATCATACACAATGGAAACTTTTCAGCATTACGCATTCACATGAAAGAGAGATAAAAATATTCAGTTACCAAGCTGGGAAAAGAAAGACTGATAACCGCTTCTTTCTGAACGCACAAATCAGGTTTCAGGCGCTTGATGGAAATAGCTTCAGCAAACTTGAGGAGAATTGAGCTCTTTTGCCTATTGATAATTTTGAACGACTTTTCGACGTCCACCTCATAACCAACCCGTGTCGAGGAGATGCCTGGCGATGACACTGTTTAAAGCATTTGTTCCCTTTAGACGTAAGCTTTTCGGTACATGTTCAGAAAATCGGAGGTGTGCCCTTCTTTCTGTTCTCCCAATATAACTGCTCCCACAGATACATGTAAATTTGTATATAAAGTTGAAGTTAACATGAGAAGGATATCTATCGATTTTTAAATGCACCAAAGAGCAAGTTGTTCGATAGACAGGGACGAGCTTAGCTGCAGGATAGGCTCTGGCCAGTGATGCACTCAGCCTTGTGTTGATCATCGCTGCAATGTTTTCACCTTTATAATCAAGCTGAATGTAGATTGGCTTTATACCCACCATGATTTGTTTTTCATTTGTGACTTCAGATCTTCCATACTTGTTGATGAATCCATCGCTCTTCAACATCTTTTCAAGAAACTCAAATTCTTCCTCTAATTTCTCTGTAGGGCATATTCTCCTCGCTATATAGTACAGAGTCTTTACATGTACTGTTTACATGTACTTCACATGTACTGTTTTGGAATAAAGCAAATTGTTATTATTATTATTACTAGTCGGCGTTTAAAGCTATTTGCACAAAAGCTATTAAAATGTAAGGCAACGAAATAAAAGATAATATCACTTTATTCTGCAAAAACTGTAGTTCTTGCTTTGTTCAAATTCATTAAGGGGAATAAATGTATAGAATAATTGATAAATCCTTTGAAATTCGCTTGAGTAAAACTGGAAAACAAATATTTATGCATTTTTTTAGTCCGACTGATGAGAATTCAAATGGACGGACGAAACTCATCCCTTTAGTTCACATAATATAAAAAAAGCCTAAATTTCCATTGATTTTTAGGTTCCTTTATTTTGTTGCCATAATCAGTAGTCACTTGGGCTATTTACGTGAAACAGATACCACGCTTATATATCAGTGAACATGTAAAGGCATGTTTTCAATTCCCTGGTCAATAAAATAAGTTCTAAAAATAGAAAAGATATAAATAGAACAAATGCTTTAAGTGTTTAGCGCTTACATTTAGTCAGAAGTGTGTGTGTAAATATGCTTCTTATCTATAATTAAAAGGATTAATTTTAAAATCTCGAGTGATAGATTACCACCTTGTTCATGGCGCGTAAACAAATACAAAGTGTAAGAAGTGGTCGGATAAAACAAAAAAAATGTAGAAACTGGAGGAGATCGATTTAATGCATACGGGTGCATATTTTCTAGAGTTAATAATAGTAAAAATACCGAAAATATCCATTGAGTCATAAAGAAAATAAAAGACAAATTCAGAGAAGAAATTTTCTTTATCGATGAAATCATCTGCAGAGGCTGTACAGTCGTATTTATACTTACCAAAAACGTGTAGTAGTTTAATTCCTAAGTAATACGGGGGAGGGGGACATAATTGATATAATTACTCAGAAGTGACATTAAAAGCAAAAATAAAAGTTGTAAAATACGTAGTACTCACCTGTTCTTGGGGAGCTAGTTATTTTGGTATCATAAAGCACACACTTTCCAAACGCATCTCTGAACATTAACCGACATGGTCAGCAGAAAATAATTATTTTACATTTAAAAGGAGTTTATATAGACAGACAAATGGTGTTGCTAGGGGTTCACCTGTCTCCCCAATAGTCGCTGACCTTTCATGAATAGATTCGAAAATAACATCTTTTCAAGCATACTCACTCCTAAAATGTGGTTAAGATGTGTAAGTGATACGTTTGTAGTGCTAAAACGAGATCTACCCAATTCATTCCTGGAGAAAATAAACTGTGTATCTCCTAGAATCCAATTCACTTCGGAAGCAGAATCAGACGTCGGTGAACTACCATTTCTAGACTACCTAGTTAAGAGAAGGGAAAACGGACATTTTGGTATATCCATATTCAGGAAGAAAACCCACTCCAATAAATATTTAGACTTCAAATCATCACAACCCATCAGCGCAAAGATTTCAGTTGTTTCAAGTCTTCTTAGACGAGCACACTCTCTGATAACGGATGAGAAAGAAAAAGAAGAAGAAATATCAAACATTACTGAAACTCTCAAGCAAAACAACTACCCAAGGAACTTCATCAACAAATTCAACACAGACATTAAGTATGGCCAAAAACGCATTTCGAAAACATGGACCTCAACAGACGCCATTTTATATAGAGTAGAAAGGTCAGATGTTATCAGAAGAGTACTCAATGAGCTCGACATCAGAGTTTTCTTCAAAACATCAGACACACTACGAAACAACCTTGTCCACATAAAAGACCACATCCCTAAAGATTCTCTATCTAATTGTGTCTACAAAATAAATACTTGGAACTTGAAGCGGTATACATCGGACAAATATCACGAGAAATCAAAATCAGAAGAAGTGAACACCGGAGGGCATCTGTTCGACCACTGAGAAATCCGGTTGAACTAGGAAAGCTTGAAAAATCATCAGCCATGGGTCTACACGCTAAAAAATCAGGCCACAAAATTGATTTTGACAATAATTGAAATAATCCAGAAAAACTTCAGAAATCACAAAGAATGTCTAATATCAGAAGCACTTCATTTCAAGTGGAATCCAAATTGCCTGAATAAGAGTGACGGACTAAAACAGAATTTAACGTGGTTACAACACCTCCCTCCCCCATGAAACTACAAAATTAACACGAATATGATAAGCAAGTTTCACTATGTAAACACATACTGCCTTTATAATTTTAAACACTGATCAAATCCAACAATCTACACTTGATTTTGATTTTGTTATCTTTACCAATTGATCAACTTGACAACGAAAAATGACCCCAGACAGACGAACGATGATCAAGTTATTGAACTTTGTTTTGATACCATAACAGATATACTGTTACCTTTGTTATTTGGTTTAGTGATCTTCATTGTTATTTTGACTTTCAATATGTTCTTTTAACTTGACCTAAGTCTATTTTCTCACCCCTTAACTCTTTGTTATATATATGCTGAGATTTTGTAAATTCCGGTTTAATAATGCTGCTCGGATGAAGCTATTAGCAGTATTAAATAGCGAAACGTCAGTAAAAACAATATCTTTCTATTTCTCATTCATTGGTAAATACAAAAACCTTTATTATAATGAATATCATTTACCCAGTGCCCAATTTTTTTCAAACTGTTAAAAGTGAACTTGGCTTGGACATATATAGGTAAATTTGAATAAGGCATTAAGAAGACAAATTTCGCGAGATGATATCATTTCGCAGTTTCTGTACAACCGCTTTACAACTAACATGGTTAACAATAATAAAATAAAGTTCATGACAATTACTCAGTTAAATAAAAAGAAAAGTACATACTAATGACCAATCATATTTATATAGGTCAAGTAGTCCAGGGTAGGCGAAGATTGAAGTCTATTGATTTTTGTACACACAGTTTAGGCTGTATGTGATTAATCCAAAGTGCTTCCATCACCTTCAACAACTAACCTTGAATTAGAGTTATGTGAAATAATTGTGAAACAGTCATCAATTAATATTGACTTTGTGACCTGACATTAATAAGTGTTTTGCAATGGATGATGCTGGATTTCTATTCAGATTACTGGCATTGGGATTTTCTATGTGATTTAGTAGCCATTTTGGAACATGTTCTTTCCGACGACATTGGAACATTCTGTTGGTTCTACCTATATAGGTGTCACCGCAGCTGCGGGTGAACTTGTAGGTAATGTAAATTAAAATCACAATTAAAATATGCATATCAGGGCTAGAGGAGTATAAATAGAAGTTTTTTGGGTCTAATCCGTTTGGCCACATCGTTGATACAACTAAGTAAATCGGTTATTTCTTATTAAGATAACCTCAGCACTCTTTAGCCACTGTGAGGTCTAATTTTTTAAATTACTGCTTTCAAACTACTTATTTTAATTGTTAGTAGCACGAAACGTAGTGTTCATTCTATCTCTAATAGATTATATTGGTGTGATCTCACTTTAATTTAGAATTTCAAGTCTGTATTTAATAAAAATCTCACTTTCTTGAGTCGCTTTTACCTGTCTCGATTCAACCAACCCCCTCTTATCTTTATATGTAGATGATTTTTGCCTGTTTCCAAACTCCACAAATATATCTACCGAACAAGGGAACTCGTATTCATATTTCCGGTATTTCAAAGTGAATAAAGTTAAACTCACTGAAGCGGATATCCAGTAGATTAATCAGTGTCTAACCAGAAAGCGCTTTCTATTGTTTAAGAGATATCCGCCAAATGGGTTCCTGGATAGTAATCAACTCAGTTGACTGGAAATTATACATCAGAAGACCGATAAATGTATTTCAGCACCATCAAAGATGGAATGGTGAATGGGCCTGCAGATCTTGAGTTTGGCACCTGTTGGGGTCATAGGACGAAAGAAGCTGTTCAGTACTACCTGGTTTTCAACGGTCGTCTAACTGACGTCAGTCTGTGATTATAATGCCATGCTTAGCGTCATTGACACCAACCTACACTTCTGACTTTAATAGTAAATTTCAGAAGTCCCTAGTCATTCAGCCATGCCTGTTCCAAGTAACTTAGACATATCCACAAACACCAGGGCTTTGACTTTATAACTGATCATTGCATAAATTATATTTCCCATGAAATTGCACTATGCTTCACCACTGGTTGAAGTTGAAACTCTTAAAAATAGGCTATTCCAATCGGAAATGATTGTTACACAGATTATAAGTGTCGATAAAGTAATTAAAGTATAACTTCCACCCCATCCTTTATCGGACTTGACTGCACACACCAACTAGCCATTACTGTGCCTATCGACCAAAAGAGTAAATGTTCAGTCCAGCGTCCAACAGCTCCTTTTCAGGGATTTGATTCCTTTCAAGTTAATCGGCGAAATGTCACCATTTAGAGCACCTGGAAGTGCTTGACAGCTATTTAGTCCCAGTTTATGACTTTTCAAGAGAACGCTGGAATAACCCTGCCAGGGCATAAAAAAAGAACTTGTGCACTGTCATAGTGAATAATTCATTTGTGGGTAAGATGTATTTTGGTTAGGTCTCACAGTGTTATACAGTAATATTTACTGATGACCACGTTTCAAGCACAATTTATCCCTAATGCTCATTATCATATCAAGGCATTACTCACTCACACAACTCTCTAACTTCGTTTATATAATTCCATCACTATTTTCCATCGCTTGACTTGATTGGTAGTGGTATTTTCCATATTTCCGGTATGAATGATGAGTCATTCCCATTGCACGTGTTGTGTTAAGCGTAGATTCGATGAAGCAGGATTGAGTAATCAACCACTTCTCTCTCTCTCCATCCACCTACCTATATCACATTTTAGAATTTTGACTCTGTCCCACAAACCCTATTGAATGTGTGGTTGTGTGTGCAATTGCTTAGCTTTCATCCAAATTACTTATCTTCTCGAGTGGGGTCAACCATTCTAACCTTAGCTAAATTCTCATGTTCCAATAATCTCACTACTCCCGATCTACTAGTTTGACTTATGTAGTTGACCTAATTCACAGTCATTGCAAGGTATTTTGTAAATTATATTATTTTGTTTAAATGGGTCAACCTAAAGAGGTTATCCCTGAATGAGTTCGTAGGTTTGAATGCCACCAACCTAATTCCTGCTTTAATAAGAATCCTACTTAATCTCTCAGATGTCCTCTCCTTATACGGTGAAACCACTGTAGATGCCATATATTCTCTTTTATCATTATTAGTTTTCCCATACCAGGGATCGAATCCAAGACCCTTAGGTCACTAGGCGAGCTTGCTGACAGTTTAGCCCCTAAGACAAACCCCAAAAGACCCTGAATTCTAGCTTCTGTCAATTTGAAACATATGTCGCCATCTTCAACCAGTGCCGTCAGCAAGCATTGTCCTTATGCTCAGCTTGATGGACGCCACTATCTACGACGTCTCGCTAGATCCCCTGGCACTATTACTACTACTGTGAATTTTAAGCAGCGCTGATTTGCACTTGGTAAGCAATGGGAGAACGAAAACAATTGCTTACTCTTTCTAATCGAATTTCGCAGTTAAACTTTAAAATAACCGTAAATACGATGAGCCATTTAAAATTTTCTTCTACACATTGTAAATACGATTTACACATTACACCTAATACAAAATCTACTACTAACATGTCACTTTAAATACCTCTATTTCAGATCCGATTTTCTTCCCAGCTATTGTCACATCAGCCTGTTATGTATGCTTATGCGTATATGGATACTTTATATCGTTCAATCGAAGCGCAACATTTTTTCTCATAGTAAGTATGATCCAATCATTTTATTACTTACTCTAACAGTAGATTTCATATCAAAATATAAAATGAATCAAAACAGTGTGGATTAAACGTCGATGTTCCATGTTTTTAATGAGATGTCTAGCAGTTGAATCCGGAAGGTGTGGGCTTCGTCCTTTTTGAGACCCGTCTCTGGATACACCTGGCCCGCAGTCTTGTCGACTTAGAGTATGAGGATGATATTGTCCTCTTAGGTGAAGACGCTGATAAAATGCAGAAATCTGGGAGTATTTGGCATGTGATCCACTCCTGCGAAATGTTAGATGAAGATGATGCAGGAGTGGACCACACCCACTCCTAGCGTGAAGATAGGCGATCAAGCGATAGAGCTTGTTGACTAGTACAATGTTTCAGAAGCTGCGTCATCTCTGACGGAGTGATTGCCACGGATCGAAATAGCTCGTGTGGGACATTCCAACTTAGCCCGAGCCCGAATAGCACAGTGGTAACGTCTCTGACAGCAGCACTGGGTGACGCGGGTTCAAACCTCAGAAGGGACATGAGTTCCTTCAAGGTTGCAGATACGCCTTGATGGCGAGCGTCAACTAGTACGAAACCTAGGTCCAAGGCTTCCTGCCGATTGCCTCCAACCATCTAATGTCAACTTATGTAATCTCTGACGTAGACATGATATCCAATTATCGATCAAAGGACTTGTGTAATGCATGGCAATTCTCTTTCTCCTCCTTTATCTTGGAGAGTGATAGCCATTGAAAATCGTAGCTGTCTATGACCACCGATGTCTGAGTTTTTTTCTCCCGTGTTAAATGGTATAATGTGATGAATAATGCTGCGTTTGAGTGTATACTTGTAATGACAGAATATAAGGGCAAGGCAACAGATCGTTTATTGAGAAAATCAAGAGATATTTATAGATTTTAATGCACATTATTATTCGTTATTGTTAGCAGAGAAGCAACATCTTCTGATTGGTCGTTTTCATGCTGAAGGTTTATTCTATACTGCTTGTGACCGTTGCTTACAAAGTTATCCATATTTCTGTGTATTGTATTTGCACACACACTAAGTCTGCTGTGATTGGTTGTCCAGTTTCTCAAGGTTAGGCTTTGTTCTTGTTTTATTTCGTGACTGCAATTCGGGACGTTAACATTGACGTAAATTTGTGTCTACAATTTTGGCTAGCAGATAGTTAGATGATAATTTGAAGGTGAATCGATAGAGGCGGCTAAGAAATGTGTTTAGTACCTCGAGCCATCGACAGCCTCAACGAGCAGTGTTAGCCGACATAAAAAGATTAGGTTGTAGAAGAGTTGTGTGTGGTCATATACCATAGACTGGGACCAACTCAGGAATTCTTTGACATTTAGTCTGAGACATATATGAAGGTGAAGGTTGTCTTAATGGAGCTCTGAAAGCACAAAGTTCCTTTGAATCTACCTTTGCTTGCCACATATATAGTGCAGTAACTTGAACTTCTGCGCTAAAGTCTGCGTTGAAACTCACTCACTCACTCAGTCCTACTGACACCCTAACCTATAGACCATAACTTCAAATGTCAAAGATTTGCGAACTAGGCCACCGGTTATGCCGAGGTATGCTTTCAAGGAGTCTGTACACCAAAACTGGTGAAACAGATCAACGGGAAATCACAAACATTAATTAAAATTACTAAGAAAACAGTTGAGTTACCATTGACTATCTAATTCAGAATGATCAAAAAACCTTTTACGAAGGAATCATCCCCCCTGAGACAGCAAAACAGGTCACAAGACTACCATTCATCCATGGTTATGAATACACTTAATTATCTACAAAATCTCTATCTACAAACCTTGTTCAACAGCCGTACGACAACGGCACATGTCAAGTGATCCACAACGGAAAACTTTGCGAAGCGTTTGGAGTAAACACAGGAGTCAGACAAGGGTGCTTATTATCACCAATGATATTCCTAATTGTGGCGGACTGGATTTTGCCTCAGACAGTGGGAAACGAGAAGACAGGGATATCCTGGACCGACGTAAAGAATTTAGAAGACCTAGATTTCGCGCGTGGATGATTTATGTTTGATGTCACACAAAATCGAAAACTTACAAGCGAAAACCGATAAACTGGTCGAAGAAGCAGCAAAGACAGGACTCCAGGTGAACATAGACAAGACGGAGGTTATGAAAATAACCGACCAACAACAACAACAGCAGCAGCAACATCCAACGCCAATCACCATCAACGGGAGGGATTTGAAAGAGGTTACTTCTTTCACTTATTTAGGGAGCATTGTCTCAACTACAGGAGGAACGGAAGAGGATGTCAAATCGAGAATCGGGAAGGCGAGAAACACATTCATCAACCTGAAACCAATCTGGAAATCTTCGTCACTCCTCAGCATCAACAACAAAATTCGGATTTTAAATACAAACGTCAAGTCAGTCAGTTCTTCTATACGGATCAGAAACTTGGCGGGTCACGAAGAATATTTTCAATAGGTTGCAGACGTTTATCAACAACTGTCTTCGTTCTATACTGAAGATTAGATGGCCGGAAAGAATCGCAAACAAGAAGCTATGGGAAAAAACGAAACAGGAACCAATCGCCCAACAAATATGCAGGAGAAAGTGGAGATGGATTGGACACTCGCTGAGGAGGCCATTGGGTGACATCGCGCGTCAGGCCAGTGCTCGAGTGTAACTCGAAAGGGAAGCGGCGAGTGGGACGTCCAAGGGTGACATGGAGGAGATCGTGTGAAGAGGAGTTGAAACAGTATGGACTAACATGGATGGAGGTGAAAAGTACAGCAGAAGACAGAAGCAAGTGGAGACATGCAGTTGAAGCCCTATGTTCCACTAGGAACCCAAGGGAACAATAATAATAATATTATAATAATAATCTACAAAATCTCTGCAATAGTTTTCCGTAATACCATCAACAGACGTAATCCATATGTTTTAAATCAACCAAGAAATCTGGCTTCATGGGGGTTGACGAAGTGAGGTGAACTATCTCTTTTTGCTCGCTTTTTCATTCCTTTTCAAAGTTGTCTTCATGAAGGATAGACATGAGGTAGGATGACACTGAAATCTAGAAAAATACCATATGGCGGAAATCCCTCTACCTTGATGTCTTCAGCCATTCACTAGCTGTGATCCTGTGAATAATTAAATCCAGAACACAGAGATCATGTGATTACTACTCTGTCACTCAGCTTTCCATTTCTCTGGCTTCTTTCAGATTGTTATATATATAGTAACCTGTACTCTAATGTCAATAACAACTCACTGTTATCATATATCAATTGAATGAGAGCGTGTTGTTTGAAGAGACCGCTAGTTTAAGTTCTTCCAAATCCCATGGTTACACAACAAACTATCATCGGCAAAGTTAAACTTTCGACACCAGTAACAACCAATCAGCAAACGACCTTGAACGGACCAATCACATAAAAGAGGCGTTTATGATAAGTGGTAACGTATTTTATAGAAAAATGCATAAAAACTAGGATAAAACAGTTACAACGGGTATCTTTCCCGAACATGGGACAGAAACATTTCCCAATTCAGCATCGGACTGTCAATAGAAAAGTCGCATCACATTCTACACATATATTCATCTAAATGACTATAAATGAGATTCTTTCGGGATCCATTTATAGCCCTTATCCGATTTTTCAACCGGCCCCAAAATCGTTTAATAGAATTTGTATGAGTTCCGGTAACTGCATCCACAAAACCGTTTGAATGGTTCACTCGGTGATGATTATATCCCAAGGATGACAGCGAATTATAACCTTTCCACTCGTCCGTGTGTATAATTGAACCGCGTTTGACAACTCTCGTATTAACGTTGTCGCCTTTCTATCTCCTATTCCTTCAATGAATCCCTTTCAGAGGGAAGTATCGTATAAACTTATGACCCAGATATTATTCGCTCGCTGGCGACCACGGTTGTATTTCTTCTTCAGCAACACAGTCTCATCCACGTGCACTACGACGCCGTCCCCGCCCAACAACGAAGTAATCTTCTCCATTTTCCAAGATGCTATATCTCTACATTGCTGGTACCATTGGACTGTTGAGACGAGGCTGTTCTCCGTCTTGGCAGCTGCAGCTCTCACACGCTGTTTCAATACCCAGTAGTTGCAGATATATAAAATTTGCGTCAACAAGAGGTGTGACCTTGCAAAAAAAGTCCCTACGAAATATTAAGATTATCAAATTACCCTCTCTAATGCTAACACGCCTGAAGCATATAGCACAACGATGGACAAATCCGTCAGTTGACCTACTATAGCTTTTTAACCTCATGATACCCCCACACGAACAAGATCGCAACCCTAAATCCAGACAATACTGGAAAACACTGTCCTCCTCGAATTGAAACCGTAACATTGTAAGGCACGCATATGAAATGAATCAAGCGCTAAACAACATTGAACTGAGTTCGTGAATCTCATTAGATAATTCCACGTCGTTCGCTGATTGGTAGTTAGTGGTGTCTAAAGTTTAACTTGGCCCCATCATATAACCAAGAATCTGGTAATCTCACCAGGTTAGACAGCTAGATTTTAGGAATATTTGACAAACTTTTGACCTATTCCTACTGTAGGATTAACTCAATGAAAACTTTGTTAAGATGCTTGAGTTTTATTAAATAATCTTAGGACTTTTCTCTAAACATTAGGAGCTGACAACTGAGGTAATATTTTGTGGGCGCATAGTCAGATATATTTCAAGTTCTGTACTATTCATGAGTTATCCATCTGAAACTGGTGTTAAGCACTTTCGACAGTCTGAAATCTAGTGACAATGAAGACGACCATTGTTCATGAGTAAGGATGTGAATGTTACTGTAAATGACTAACATCACAGGGGTAATAGGTATGCCGGTTGAATTCCAACCAGAACAAGCTGGATTCAGGAAAGGCAAGTCGGGTTCTGACCAAATTGCAACTCTACGCATCATCATCGAACAAAGCATGGAATGGCAATCAAACCTCTATCTCAACTTTATAGACTTTTAGAAGGCCTTCGACAGCGTTGACCGCGAAGTAATTTGGATACTACTCGAGTATTGCGGATTACCCCTAATATTCATCAACCTTATACAACAGCTGTACGACAACGGCACATGTCAAATGATCCACAACGGAAAACTCAGCGAGGCGTTTGGAGTAAACACAGGAGTCAGACAAGGGTGCTTATTATCACCAATGATATTCCTAATTGTGGTGGACTGGATTATGCGTCAGAGAGTGAGAAACGAGAAGACAGGGATATCCTGGACCGACGTGAAGAACCTAGAAGGCCTGGATTTCGCGCGTGGATGATTTATGTTTGATGTCACACAAAATCGAAGACTTATAAGCGAAAACCGACAAACTGGTCGAAGAAGCAGGCAGCAAAGACAGGACTCCAGGTGAACATAGACAAGACGGAGGTTATGAAAATAACCAACCAACAACAACAACAGCAGCAGCAACATCCAGCAACAATCACCATCAACGGGAGGGATTTGAAAGAGGTTACTTCTTTCACTTATTTAGGGAGCATTGTCTCAACTACAGGAGGAACGGAAGAGGATGTCAAATCGAGAATCGGGAAGGCGAGAAACACATTCATCAACCTGAAACCAATCTGGAAATCTTCGTCACTCCTCAGCATCAACAACAAAATTCGGATTTTAAATACAAACGTCAAGTCAGTCAGTTCTTCTATACGGATCAGAAACTTGGCGGGTCACAAAGAACATTTCCAACAGCCTGTTGCAGACCTTTATCAACAGCTGTCTTCGTTCTATACTGAAGATCAGATGGCCACCGGAAAGAATCACCAACAAAATTAGTGGGAACAAACAAAACAGGAACCAATCGCTTAACAAATATGCAGGAGAAAGTGGAGATGGATTGGACACTCGCTGAGGAGGCCGTTGAGTGACATCGCGCGTCAGGCCATCGCTCGAGTGGAACCCGAAAGGGAAGTGGCGAGTGGGACGTCCAAGGGTAACATGGAGGAGATCGTGTGATGAGAAACTGAAACATGGATGCAAGTGAAAAGTACAGCAGAAGACATAAGCAAGTGAAGACGTGCAGTTGAAGCCCTATGTTCACTAGGAACCCAAGGGAACAATAATAATATTACGTAATATGAAATGGCTGAAGAGAATCACCAGGAAGTCATTGGATTAGGTTTCAATCTCATTAAGCCTTACCACCCCTCCTTCGGAGCACAAACGCTTCACTCATGACTTCTGAAAGTGCAATAATAGGTGAAAGAAGTTTGAATCTTTAAGAAGATATCAGTTTCTTCTAAATCGTAGATTCACCTTACCTGACGTGAAACAACCCGAGACATAGGTCTAGGTGCTCCTCGTGATCTCCTTCAACTAAGTAAATTATCAGTTCAAAGTTCACTCTGCTAGCAACTCGCCTATCTTGGTGACCATAAATAGCAAAATTAACTGACAGAAATCTGTCTCCTGTGAGATCAAGTTATATCCCTGCAATTTCAGTGCCCAAATTCAATCTGTGCACAGTTATCTCTATATATTTTGACATTTTGGTGAACGTTTTGAAAATCGTACCATGATTCTCAGTGGTCTGGTTTAAAAAGGGAAGATTCTATCAGAATTTGGAGGCTCCATATCAAGAAATTCAGAAAATTAAGAGAACTTACGTACAAGTGAACCTTTCAAATGTTTTTTTTTACCTCATCTATGTTATCCACGAAATACATTGACCAATATTAATTTTATTATTACTGAAGTTCACTAAATTCAAATAATATTATGTCCTTATTTTAAATTTTGCAGTATGAAGTGCTCTTCTCAGTTTGTGTCATTGTACACTTCTCTATGGTGGTTGCATTTTTGAAGGATTCAAGTTCTGTGAGTTGTTGAATTATATCATTATTATTATTGTTAATATTGTGTCCTTTTATTCCTACAGGAACATAGGGCTTCACCCGCGCGTCTCCATTGCGTTCTGTTGTCTGAAAGAGTCTTCACCTGGCTCCAAATCTGCCCACACGTTTTCATCTCCTCTTCACATGACCTCCTCCATGTCACCCTCGCACTGACGACCAACTCGCCGCTTCCCTTTCAGGTTCCACTCGAGGGCTAGTCTAGTGATGTCACTTGATGGTTTACTCAGAGTATGGCCAATCCATCTCCACTTCTCCCTGCATATTTGTTTTACAAACAGTTTCTGGTTGGTTCGTTCCCAGAGATCCCTGTCGCTGATCTTTTCTGGCCAGCCATCTCATCTTGAGTATTGAGCAAAGACAACTGTTAATGAAGGTCTGTAGTTTGTTTGAGATGCTCTTCATGACGCGCCAAGTCTCTGATCCGTATGTGTAATAGCACTGACTTCACATTGGAGTTGAAAATCAGGATCTTATTTTTGATGCAGAGTGCTGTTGACCTCCTCACAGACTTGAGAGTAATGAAAGCTTGCTTTGCTTTCCCAGTCCTTGCTTTTATATCCTCATCAGTTCCGCCGCCTGTAGTTGAAACGATGCTTCCGAGGTAGGCAAAAGAGGTTGTTTCTTTCAGGTTCCTCCCATTCATGCTGATTGTTGTCAGTTGTTGTTGTCGCTGCTGTTGGTGGTGTTGCCCAGGAATCTTCATCACCTCTCTTTTCTCTATGTTCACCTGAAGTCCTATCTTCACTGGATGCTTCTTCTGCCAACTTGTTGCTTTTCGCTTGTATATCTTCCAGTTTGTGGGAAGTCAGACATATATCATTGGCGAAGTCCAGATCCTCCAAGTTTTTTGTGTCAGTCCATTTTATGCCTGTTTCCTCGTTGCCCACTGTTTGTCGCATTATCCAATTTACTGCAATCAGGAAAATCACTCGCGAGAGTAGGCAGCCTTGCCTTACTCTCGTCTTCACTTCTTCGAAGGATTCCGTGAGCTTCCCGTTGTGGATTACTTGGCATGCAGCATTGTCGTACAGCTGTTGGATGAGATGTATAATTGTCGGTGGCACCCCGTAGTAGCGAAGTAGTTGGCAGTTGTTGAATTAAAATACATATTTTTATTAATTTTGATGTTAATTTTCGGTTGCATAATAACTTGTCTATTTTGAGTGAGGTGTCACTAAGATCCCCCGGGGCTATTATTATTATCTTCATCATTCACTGCTTGCATTCTGAATGGAAGTCTCGATGTAACATAATGAATTTTATAGGATAGTTTGTTATTTAACACCAACCAGCTACTCTTCTTCTATCTGTTTCATTTCATCATTTAGGTCTTTTCTTGTAGTACTTAGCGCTACTGCTCGGTTTGTTAGACACTTAACTAAGCCTGCCTTAACAGTTAACGGATGAGATGAATTGAAGTCCAAATATCTATTAGAATGCGTTGGCTTTTTATAAACGCTAATGTACGGTTCACCTCCTTCTATTCGTTTTATTTTACAATCTAACACCATAGCTAATTCTCCTTGTTCATTTTCTGATTCAAATGTGAATTTTATTCCCAGGACTAGTGAGTTTATGCATGTGTCAAGAAGCTAGAGATACGTTCTGATTTTAGCACTGAATGTGAAAGTGTCATCCACATACATCTCCAACATATTTTTGGAGTAGGATAAAATGTATTAAGAGCCATATTTTCCCAGCTGTCCATAAAGATATCTGTCAAGGTAGGTGATATTGGTGATCTCATTGCCACACCTTCTGTTTGTCTATAGATTTTTGTCTTCTTTATTCCAATAGATATTTAGACTTTAATTCGTCTCATCCGCTAACTGTTAAGGCAGGCTTAGTTAATTCCATTATGGGTAAATTTTTATTTTGATAGAGTCTCACAGTGTTATACAGTAATATTTACTGATGACGTTTCGAGCACAATTTATTGTTCATAATCATATCAAGGTAATCACACGACTTCCTAAATTCATTTATATAGTTCCATAATGGAATTACACTCTACCACAGTGCCCAAGTTTTATTCTTATATCAGGCTTAGTTAAGTGTCTAACAAAACGAGCCTTAGAACTAAGTAGTGCAAGAAAAGACCGAAACGATGAAATAAAACAGAAAAAGGAAGCGTTGGTGTTAAATAACTATCCTGTAAAATCCACTAGGAATATCAAAAAACGTCAAAAGCAAAATAAAAATAATGGTGAAACCAATAATGATAACATAAATAAGGGAGAATATAAGGCATCTACAGTGGTTTTACCATATAAGAAGGGGACATTAGAAATCCTACATGGGATTCTAAATAAACTAGGAATTAGGGTGACATTCAAACCTACAAACTCACTCACTCAGAGAAAAGTTCTGTAGGCTAAAAGACCCAGTGGACCCAATTAAACAAAATAATATAATTTACAAAATACCTTAAAATGACTGTGAGTTAAGTCGACTACATAGGTCAGTCAAACTGGTAGATCGGGTGTAATCAGATTATGAGAATATAAGAATTTAGCCAAGGTAAGAATGATTGACCACACTCGCGAAGATAAGTAATTTAGAAAAGAGCGAAGCAACTGCACTGCATGCACTAACACACAACCACACATTCAATGGGGTATGTGGGACAGAGTCAAAATTCTAAAGTGTGATATAGGTAGGTGGAGGAAGAGAGAGAAGTGGTTGATTGCTGAATCCTGGTTCATCGAGTCTACAGCCAACACCACACGTGCAATGGGAATGACTCATCATTCATGCCGGAAATATGGAAAATACTACTATTGTAACGACAGAAGGCAAGAGTCAGGCAACAGATCATTTATTAAGGAAATCAACGCATATTTATATATGTTTTCATGTACATTACTATGGATATTTAAACAAACAAACACAGTCTTCCGATTGGTTGTTTCTCACGTAAAGTTAATCTTTCATCTATTTGTGACTTTCTTGAATGTCACATCCTCTATATGTTAACTGCATCCGCCTACGCAAAGTCTGCTGTGGTCGGTTTTGAATCAATCTTTGTTCACATTTTCTTACGACAGATCTTGGGAACGTAAATATTGACGTAAATTACTGTCTACCAATTTGGCTAGTAGACAGCTCTCACCACAATATCAATCAAGTCAAGCGATGGAGAATTATGGAATTATATAAACAAAGTTAGATAGTTGTGTGAGTGAGTAATGCCTTGATATGATTATGAGCATTAGTGATAAATTGTGCTCGACAATTTGTCATCAGTAAATATTACTGCATAACACTGTGAGACTTTATCGAGCTAAATTTTACCCACAATGGAACTTCTTGATTAGCATTTCCGGTGTTAAGAAGATCTCATGCTGTGATCCGAAAATGTTTCTTTTCTGAAAGAAACTGGACGGCATTCTTACGTCACACTGTATAATTTGTAATACATCAATTTGATTTCACCGGTGAGGATTCATGTACACGCAAAAGCTAAAAGTTCCTTTTCCCAAATATTTTATGAAGCAATTGACATTACTGATTATCTCAATGTCCATGAGGAGGAAATGAAACTTGTGGGAGTCAGGTTTAGGTTGTGTTTGAGGAACAAATGGAATAGGATATCCCCCACCCCCGCTGAGGCCTTTTATTCCACACAACTAGTGAAGCATTAATAATACTATACAATCCCGCTTTTTAAAATTATCAACCGCTTTTATCCAGGTTATATCCGAACCATTTTCTACAAAGGAATTCTCATTGAAGTCAAACACAAAGTTTCTTTAAACAACTCTGTATATTCACAACTATTTTTCTTTTTCAGATCGTGGAAAACATCCGTGTGGACATTAGAAAGGAGAGAACAGGAAGTTCATCAAAGATATCTGCCATCTTTTCGGCGATTTCATTTTCAAAAACAGCTGTACAATCGCGTTTAAATACAAAATTTTACATGTGGTTACAATTCTTGTTTGATTCCACATAATTACGGCGGCGAATAAAAGGTGACTATTATTTTCAACTAGATATGGTTTACGAGAGGCTTAGAAACAAAATTACACAGGATTAGAACGGATAACGAGTGTGTAAAAATGAGCATGGAAACAAAATTGAAATAGTAATTTCCAGCTTGACATGGGACTTAGGAGGTGCGAATATAGATTACAAGAGCCTTAGAAACACAAAAATTGCACAGGATTAAGACATAATTATAAAGCAGTTATTTTAAACGAATTATGAAAGTGAACAGGAAAAGCATGGAAACAAACAAAGTGAAGGACAAACTCTCACATATGACCAATTCAATGTGCATATACCAATTCACCTGCTCGTTTGGAGTTAGTTACATATGTCGTTGTATGCGCGTCCTTTCAAAACGTGTTAGAGAACATTACGCAGCGTGGCTGCAAAGAGGAGGCACCGGTTCAGTCAGAAGTGCCATTATTGAAAATCTGATTAACACCTCCCACAACATCTCAACTGATTCTTTCAAAGTAATTTACAAAGTCAACAGAAACCTACCAAAAGCAGTATGTTTCCAACTTCTCTTTACTGCAGAAACCGTAGCAATATGCATCAAGAAACCAGAGCTGTGTGTTCAAAAGAAATTAGTCCAATGTCTATGTTCCCTAAGCTTCCTTTTTTTCTTCTTTCGTTCTCTTTTTTCTTTTTGATCCTTTTTCGTTCGCTGTGTGTGTGTGTGTGATTATTACTCCCTCAGTCTCCATCCGATTCACCCCATTTTTCCAGTTCTAAAAACAGTTATTTTAAGTTTGTTTCCATGCTTTTCCTGTTCACATTCATAATTCGTTTAAAATAACTACTTTATAAGTATATCTTATTATTATTGTATCCTTTAATTCCTACAGGAACATAGGGCTTCAGCCGTGCGTCTCCGTTGCGTTCGATTCTCTGCCAACGTTTTCATCTGGCTGCAAGCCTGCCCACATGCTTCCATCTCCCCTTCTCATGATCTCCTCCAAGTCACCCTCGCACTGACGACCAACTCGCCACTTCCCTTTCGGGTTCCCGTCGAGGGCTTGTCTAGTGATGTCACTTGATGGTTTCCTCAGAGTATGGCCAATCCACCTCCATTTCTTCCTGCTTATTTGTTGCACAATCGGTTCCTGCTGGGTTGGTTTGCTCCCAGAGATCCCTGTTGCTGATCTTTTCTGGCCGGCCATCTCATCTTGAGTAGTATTGAGCGAAGCCAGCTGTCAATGAAGGTCTGTAGTTTGTTTGAGATGCTCTTTATCACGCGCAGTGCAAGTCTCTGATCCGTATAGTAGCACTGACTGACTTCACATTGGAGTTGAAAATCCGGATCTTATTTTTGATGCTGAATGCTGTTGATCTCCACACAGACTTGAGAGTAATGAAAGCTTGTCTTGCTATCCCGATCCTTGCTTTGATATCCTCCTCGGTTCCGCCGCCTGTAGTTGAGACGATGTTTCCGAGGTAGGTAAAGGAGGTTGTTTCTTTCAGATTTCTCCCATTTATGCTGGCTGATTGTTGTCTGTTGTTGTTGCTGTTGGTGTTGCCCAGGATTCTTCACAACCTCTGTCTTCTCTTTGTTCACTTGAACTCCTATCTTCTCTGGATGCTTCTTCTGCCAATTTGTTGCTTTTCGCTTGCATGTCTTCCAGTTTGTGGGAAATCATACATATGTCATCGTCAGCGAAGTCCAGATCCTCCAAGTTTTTTGCGTGAGTCCATTTTATGCCTGTTTCCTCGTTGCCCACTGTTTGTCGCATTATCCAGTCTACTGCAATTTTTATGTTTCTAAGGCTCTTGTAATCTATATTCACACCTCCTAACTCCCATCTCAAGTTGAAAATTATTATTTCAATTTTGTTTCCATGCTCATTTTTACACACTCGTTATCCGTTCTAATCCTGTGTAATTTTGTTTCTAAGCCTCTCGTAAACCATATCTAGTTGAAAATAATAGTCACCTTTTATTCGCCGCCGTAATTATGTGGAATCAAACAAGAATTGTAACCACATGTAAAATTTTGTATTTAAACGCGATTGTACAGCTGTTTTTGAAAATGAAATCGCCGAAAAGATGGCAGATATCTTTGATGAACTTCGTGTTCTCTTTTCTTTCTAATTTTTCATTTTGGTTGCTTAAATACTGCATTTTAGACTTGCCTAGATTTATGAAATAATGGTTTGTGCAGGTTTGTAAAACCTTACACCTATTTGGCATCCCAGAACTCTGGGCCTTATTTTAAGACATGAAGAACAAACAGCTGTTTCTTTTGCCTGAAACCACTTTTCGTCGACTAAGAGCCGTAAGAATATAGGACATTTCTAGTCTGTTTAGCTTCCTGCACGTACAACACGTAAGGGTTTCACAACAATTACAATATGAGGCAACTGCTTTGTGGAGAATATGTTGTTGTACTTTCTGTTCATCGGCTGTTTATGGCTAGCCATATATGTATATATATTCACACAAACTGACACAAACTGCATCAACTCTGTAAATGTCGCTTCACAGATGGTTAAAAACCTTTAAAGATAGTAGAGAAGAATGGTTGGCAGCAGTCGCATATATATATATGTTTTGAATGCCCTTGAGAGGCATTAATTACACTGATAAGTTAAAACAGTCAACAACCAATGGGATTTCAAGGTCATGAGTAGAGGGGTGGGCAATACAAACAGCACTACATTGTGAAGATAAATGCAGTATTTTTAGTAAAATTAGGTCTACTTAACAAATTTTTTTTTAAAGTAGTCTATTTATTTTATTGCTGTTATTGTTCGCCTTTGTTTCTATTATTTATTCTACAATATGTAAAAACAGATCGTTAAATATGCGGAAAGAGATTTGGAAAAGTTGGTTAATGCCTATGTGTCTTTATCTAGTATGAGACCGGGCAGTTTACTCCTTGGATACATTATGATGCAAGTAAGTTTCATGCTCAAAATTTTGTTCAGTGTCCTTAACCAGGATTTAATAGAAACACACACATACACACACACAGATAGCGGTGTCAGCTTACAAACGCTTTTGTATTCCTGATTTAGACTTGTCGGTATGAACATTGAAACGTTCACTAGTGAAATTGCTGCTTCGCTGAGTCCAGCTAATATGGTGGAGCTGTGTGAGTGAAAGTATGCATCTAACTTGATTAGATAATATTTGAACTTCAGGTTCTGTAGAGAGTTTGATTTAAGCACCATTAACTACCAATCAGCGAATGACCTCGAATGGTCCAATGAGGTTTTTGCATGTGAGTTGAAGGTTGTATTCGGCTTGATTTTATGTCAAATGCCTGCTCCAACGAAGTTACGGTTACAGTTCAATAAGGATGAGGTTTCGCGATATATTGCCTGGATGTGGGGTTACTTAGGAAGGAGAGGATCTGTTCATGTGAAGGTGTCATGAGTTTTGATAAGCTTCAGCAGGTCGATTGATGGATGTGTCCATCGTTGTACAATTTGCCTGAGACGAGTGAGTGTTAGGGAAGGTAAGCTGATTATTTTAATATTTCGTAGGAACTTTTTTTCTAGGTCCCATGTCTCATTAATCCGAGTAATTACTGGGTTTAGAAACAGCCTATGAGAGGTGCAACTGCTGAAACTGAAAAGAGCCTCGTGGCAACAGTTCGGTGATTCCAGCACAGCAGGGACATCGCCTCATGGAAAATGGAAAGAATTACTTCGTTGTTAAGAGGAGAAGGTATCACGTGTGGACGAAAATATCTTATTGAAGAAAAATACAACCGTGGTCGTCAGCGAGCCAACAATTTTCGGGTGATCGGTTTTTATGACACCTCCCTACAGAAATGATTCGTAGAGAGAATAGCAGGCAGAAAGTCTACTACCTTAGTACCTATTGTCACTCAACTAGCGAGACTGGGATCTATAGTACATACCGAAGAATGGAGAGGCTATAACTAACTGTCATCTCTTGGATATATTCATCACAGAATGAACCATTCTAGTAATTTTGTGGAACCCATTACAGTGGCACACAAGAATTCCACAGAAGGATTATGGGGAAGATTAAAAAAAGGATTAAGGCTATAAATGAACCTCAAAAGGATGTCATTTAAAGTCATTTGTATGAATATATGTACAGAATGTGATGTAACTTTTCTATTGACACTCTTATGCTCAACTGGGAGATGTTTCTATCACATTTTAGGGAGAAAAATACCCCGTGTAACAGTTTCATGCACCTTTTATGCTTTTTTCATAACCAAAAATCCCTCTTTCATGTGATCGTTTCGTTTAAAGTCACTCACCGATTGGTAGTTAGTTAGTGATGCTCAAAGTTTAACTTCGCCCTGATTTGGAACTCTCTCTCAGTTACAAGCCAAGCTCGTAGAACATTCAGCATTGGGTCCTACTGTCTTAATGGTCGACAAGCTTTACCTCATAACCAGTAGATCTTGGATTCATTCCCCTGTGTTGCCATGAGTGCCTGATGATGAAGAGTCTAAAACTAGGCCAAAACACCCGCTGGGTACTCCCTGTTTTCCAATGTCAGCACTGGATAACTGTTTCCTCCTGGCTTCGGAATCTTCAGCGCCACGTGGCCATTTCCCTTTAAAAAGAATAATCCAAGGACCTTAAGTTGACGAGGTAAGCCTTTTGACCGTTCAGTCACTAGACCAATAACACTCAAGGATCGATCCAAGAGTTTGAATTTTATCACTTGACGATATACCGTTATGGGTCGTTGAGTTCCGCCACACAGTAGCTGAGTGGTTGACGACCTGTGCTGTTGATCTGAAGACCTTGGGTTCGACCTCTCGTGGAGTCACATCTGTCATGATAATAATACTACTTCTTCTGACCATTCAGAGTGAAATTCCGGATTATTTCTTCGCTTAGAGAAAAACACTTTAGTGTCTTGTTGAAGCGGAAAATGTCTGTTATTGAACACTGGTAATTTATCTGTATGAGACAAAGATGATCAATAGTTTGTCTTTTATTTTGCTTAGAACAACACATTTAAGCGAACAATATTGTGTTTTCAATTAGATCTCATCAGGCTTAACTCTAATATACATAACTTTACAAATAAAATTTAAATACAAAGCAATCATGGTGTTTTGTCTATAGGATAATACGACGGTGAATATAAATTGTGCAATTAGTCATAATAGTAGTAATGCTAATATTAGTTATAATAGTAATAATAAAATTGTTTTATCATTAATAAGGATGAAAAAGTGAAGCAATCTGTGATAACACGAATAATGAAAAAACAGTATGATTAAACAAACAAATGTGTTCAGGTGGACGTAGTCGATAAAGGCTAGTAAAAACAGATGAACCGCTTAAGTAATGTTAGATTGTAAGGGAAGTAAATGAAACACGTTTCTAATGAAGTTGTGATAAGATTAAGGGATGATAAGAAAGGGGTTGAAAATATAAACAACGGGTGGTGTAGACGTGATTAGTTGGTTAAGTCTTAACTGGCCAACAAGGGAGGGATAATGACTGTACAAACCTTTTTTGAATGCATAGTTTAGGTTTAATATAGTTCGAGTGCCTATCGCCTCAGCTGTGTGCGTGCAGTAGACGAATACGAAGATTCGGTGGGATATAATGAATTACTTTGAAAGCTCTCGTTTTCTCCCCTACTTGACCACTATCAAACTAAATGTGACAAAACTGAGCTATGGATTGTTTTTGTCTGTCTGTCCTTTGTCAAAACACCACGATGGAAGATGCTCAGTAACACATTCGTTGGCTAAGCTGTCTAGTAGTAGTACGCCCAACATAACTGTCACCTCAGGAAAGCAGTTGAATTGATAAATGCGCAGAGATGTGGCAAAACTATCTAGCTTATCCTTCATTTGCGTCCCAATCATTGGTCGGCTAGAGAATGACAATCATTGGTATGCTGCATGAAACGTTCTTCGAATGCTCCGGGAAAGTCTCTGGAATAAAATCTCACTTGATAAGTCACCATTAAATTGTAACTTAATAAATAGATAACAGTTTAGAACTTCAGTGCATAACGTCTAGTATTATATAATAATAATAATAATAATCACTTTATTCCACAACAATAACAATTTACAGCATGGAATTTTCAGCGTTTCATTTTACATTTTGCATTGGTTTAGCTCTTTTTATAATTATATAAATGTATAAAATTTTAAAAATATTGATAGTTAATAGGAAAAATAAAAAACCCCAACAAAATAACCATTTCTAGGTCATAGTGAATAATAAATAAATAATATAACAAATCACACATGCAATAATATGCATCATTACATTTTATAGTTTAGTTAATGATTTAAAAGTTGTAAAAGTTCTTTTCTGATATTCGTCTCTTCACACAATACTCGTGCCAAATATGGTACGGTCGAATTTTTATATTTTGTAGTACGAGCATAAATGTTTATGAAATTTCTTCTGGTCTTACCCGAAGAGATACAAGGAAACAATTGTGAATGAAGAGGATGTTCACTATCAGACAAGATAACTTAAGCTGGGTGTTTACAAGAATTCATATGCCTATTGACAACAGTGTCGGTTAGTTGAGTCAAAGGGATAGCACAGCCCTCAATGTTCTTCGTAGTATTATATGGTCTTTTTTGAGTGGCCCAGGGAAGAATAATGGAGAACAATAAAGAATAATGGGCAGAACACATGAATTAATAAATTGTATGAGAAGAGATTGGGTTATACCTGAGTGCCTCAACTTCTTTATGTAATAAGTCAGACGGAAAACTTTCGTAGAAACTATAAGAATATGAGACGACCAGCAAAGGTTTGAAGAGAAACTAATGCCAAGATAAGAAACACTTGACTTACTCTCTATCATGGTACCATCAATATTACAACAATCATGAGATTGGATCAATCCATGCATGTCTCTTTCACTTCTCAAGCTGAAATCAACTGTATTACATTTAGTTGGATTTAGTTTAAGACCATTTGAGCTAGACCAATCCTTAACTTCAGCTAAGAAGCCATTCATATGGGAACAATCCAATGTGGAAACTACATGGACAGAAACGGTCAGATCATCAGCATACTTAATGAAGTTAACGTTGGGTGAGTTCGGAAGGTCATGCAAAAAGAAAGAAAAAAGAAATGGAGAAAGTACTGCTCCTTGAGGCACACCACTTTCAGTTAGCTGAGAAGTGGAGCGCTTTCCAGCCAAAACAGTATGCTGTTTCCTATCCTTAAAATAAGAAGACAGCCATCTAGTTGCCCAGGACTCTGTCTGTGCTGAAATCATCTTTCCTAATAAAAGTGTCCTAGGAACAGAGTCGAAAGCTGCAGTATAGTCTAAAAAAGCTGTTCGAACGAACTTAGCACCCTTATCAAGGCAGGAAACAATATTGTGGTGTAGTACAATGGCTGCATCTAATGTACTTCTTCCACACTTATAAGCAAACTGCTTAGGGTCACTAAAAGCTTTTAAAGAAGGTTTAAGAGTATTCAAAAGAAGTTTCTCCATAGTTTTCAAAAAAGGAGATGTTATAGCGACCGGTCTAAACTTTATACCTGCTCCAGAAGATGATTTCTGTACAGGTACAACCTTGATTTCTTTCCAGTCTTTCAGTCTTCTGCACTTAGACAGCATCAAGAACAAGATTCGGAATCTATTCAACACAAATTTGAAGTCAACTCAGAAACTAGGCATGTGACGAAAAAGATTTCCAAAGAAATTACAGACTTTTATCAACAACTGCCAAATTTGCCACTCCCAAAGCAACCAAGAGACAATCACTCAACAAATATGTATATATCGTGGCTTGCTGATGACACATGATGGTGACCATATATCTCTATATTAGCTTAATAACCAAGGGGTTAGAATATTATTATTCCCTAAGGTTCCAAATGGTACATAGGGTTTCAACATCGAATCTCCATTCCACTCTTTCCTCGATAGTCGTTTTTAGCTGGCTCGCTTATAGGCTTTCATTTCCTTCCGGACCCCCCCCCTTATACAACCTTCTCCATGTCATCCTCAGACCTACGCCCAACTCAGTGTTTCTCAGTCCGAGTCCACCTCGACAGCCTATTGCATGTGTCCATTCCATCGTCATTCCCTTCAGTATATTTTTGTTGGACAATAGTTTGTTGGTTGGAACCAGAAGAAGAATTCTATAAAATGAGCAGACCGGTTGTCCAATAATGTATGCGTAAAAGCTTGGACACTGTGATATTAAGTAATTCCGTATTAGTTTGTTTATTAGATGTATCTATCACACAGTCAGTGAAACAGTATTATTATTTACTGGATGACAAAGTTTCGAACACAATTTGTTGCTGTTCATAATCATATCATCAATTATTATCACACGACTTCGAAACTTGAGTATAATAGTTTTCTTTGTTCTCTCCTATTTGTCGTCATAGGCGTGTTAATAGAATTTTCCAGATATCTGGGTGGACAGGTGTTGAATCATTCCTGTTACATGTATTTGCGGTTGATTCGATAAATAAAACCTTCTGTTATCAATCTCTCCCTCTATTCACCCTGTGACATTAGGTTTTAGAGCTGTCATCCTATCCCATCCTTTTGTGTGGTTGTGTGTGATTACAAGTTGTGCGTGCTATAGCTGAACTATTCTCTAGATTTCTTATCTTAATCGGGTCAACCAATGTAGATTTTGCTGCTGGTTTTTATGCTCGGCTAGTCTGACTGACTGCCCCTGTTCTACTAGTTTGACCTCTGAATTTGACCTGACAATCATTACAGACAGGGTATCGCATAAACTAAATTGTTTTGTTTTAAAGGCTCTATAAGATCCTTTAACTAACAAAGCTTGTCTCTAATTGAATTTGTGGGGTGTTTGAATGCCAGGCACTTTTATTCCTGCCTTACGCAGAATTCTGCGTAGTACGCTGCCTGAAATGATTGTCAGGTCAAATTCAGAGGTCAAAGTAGTAGAACAGGGGCAGTCAGTCAGACTAGCCGAGCATAAAAACCTAGCAGCAAAATCTACATTGGTTGAACCGATTAAGATAAGAAATCTAGAGAATAGTTCAGCTATAGCACGCACTACTCGTAATCACACACAACCACTCAAAAGGATGGGATAGGATGACAGTTTTAAAATCTAATGTCACAGGATGAATGGTGGGAGAGATTGATAACGGAAGCTTTTATTTATCGAATCAACTGCAAATACATGTAACAGGAATGATTCAACACCTGTCCACCCATATATCTGGAAAATTCTACTAACACGCCTACGACGACAAATAGGAGAGGACAAAGAAAACTATAAATTTCAAGTTTCGAAGTCGTGTGATTATAATTAATGATATGATTATGAACAGCAACAAATTGTGTTCGAAACTTCATCATCCAGTAAATAATAATACTGTTTCACTGACTGTGTGATATATCTGTAACAACAGAAGACAAGGGCCAGGCAACAGATCAGTTTTATTACGAAAACCAACAGGTATTTATATGTATTTTACGTACATTAATAAGGCTCTGCCCGCAGAAAGAAGGCGGTCTTCTGATTGGTTGATTGCAAACAAAACGGAGTCTTCTGCTTTCTCGTTTTCGATATTTCTCGGAAATGCGAGCCACTTGTCTGCGAATCATATTTGTCCACGTCTAGGTCAGCTGTGATCGGTTGTTAAATCAGCCTAGATTAATTTCCACCAATCAGCGTAGATCAATGTCTACCAATTGGCTAGCAGCTTGTTCTCACCACACTCGTCCCCCCGTCAAATAGCTTGGACTGAATTCGGCTCGGTCTTCTCGGTTCTTGGGGCTTTTCTCTGTTGTCTTGCTGTCTGGAATCTCGGCGCTTGCGGATGTCCACTTGTTTAACGGTGTTTGCCATTGCGATTGTGTCTGCGTAACCCCATCTCAACGTGACCATATATGGTCCTTCCCACTTTGGAAACTGTTTGCCTGACCCTGTCGCACATTCATAGGTATTTCGCCTCACACTTCCATATGCTGCCTTCTCCCGATCTCCCAGCAGCGTCCCAAGTAGCAGCCTCGTCGCTGACAGATCTTGAACGCCACTCAACTGCGAAGAAGCCTCGAAGTCCTGCGCGAAGATCCATATGTCTCCATCAAAAACTGCAGGGCATAGGCTTTCCATTTGTCGGTAGGCAGCGACACCAAATGTAACAACAGAAGACAAGAGCCAGGCAACAGATCAGTTTTATTACGAAACCAACAGGTATTTATATATATTTTACGTACATTAATAAGGCTCTGCCCGCAGAAAGAAGGCGGTCTTCTGATTGGTTGACTGCAAACAAAACGGAGTCTTCTGCTTTCTCGTTTTCGATATTTCTCGGAAATGCGAGCCACTTGTCTGCGAATCATATTTGTCCACGTCTAGGTCAGCTGTGATCGGTTGTTAAATCAGCCTAGATTAATTTCCACCAATCAGCGTAGATCAATGTCTACCAATTGGCTAGCAGCTTACTCTCACCACATATCTAATAAACAAACTAATACGGTTCTTCAATACTTTTTTTGTTGTTTTATAACACCTTTCTGAGTGATGTCAGTTCAGAATTTAGAAGCTAATTTTAAAAGCCAATTCAACATAACCTGTATTTAATTCCTATTTTTTTAAACATTTTTAGCTACAATGCTGTGGATTCAGAGATGGATATGACTTTTATGATTCAGCACATTTTGGTGTTGAAGACGTTTATGACGGCGTTAAATATGAAGGTAAGTTCACCAGCCTCCACCCACCCGCACCACCCCATTTTGTTGATTAATACAGTCCGCTTTATATTTCGAATTGGTGGATGGTGACTAGCAAGCAGTTGAATTCAGCAGTTGAACGCTCGTTTCGTCCTATTTGGGACTCGTCATCTGGATGTGTCTGCATTTCTCAGTGAGTGATGATGATGATCCCACCACCAAGGCTCGAACCCATTGCCCATAGTTTCAAACGACAAAGCGTTATCCACAGTCCACTTTCTTTTGTTTAAAAATGGGTGCGCTAACTGTACATAACCAGAATTAGATGATGAACAAGAGGAGACCAAGAGAGTAAAGTAGATTGACATTCAAGTCAGTCAGTCAGTCTAGAATCAACCAATGCATCGTAAAATAATATCCCATCTACCATCTGATACGCAAGAGGAATGACGATTATAAAGTCGAAGGTCTTCTATTCATACAGTTAATTATAGCATTTAACTACTAATAAAACTGACCACATCATAAAAGCGATTAAAGAGGATTGCTAAACCACTTGTGAACATTCAGCAAAACATCGTGATAGCATTCAAACAAATTTTGAAGAGTTCTCACTTGCATCTGGCATGTCAAAAGGAACTGGACACTTCGAATCAATAAAAAAAATGTAATCAACGCCTTAATATAGGGAAACCCAAAACGGTTAATACGTAGCTGGCACAGTGGTAGACTGCTTTCTAACCACGCTTCATGTGGCTCTAGGTTTGATCCCTGGACGACGCACTCCTAGACCTTATTAAGCCAGTAAGTAATAAGACGGGCAAAGAGAAAAGGAAACTTCAAAGCTCCCAGCTTGAAGCCCAGTGATCCACCGGGATCGTCAAGGAATAAAAAATAAATGAACAGTTAGTGACTGCTACCTGTTGCAAAAGAGGTGGCTTGATGGTCAGCATTTCAACGTTTGAAAGAGCGGACTCTGAGTATGGGTCCCTGTGTGAACATCATAATTCATTTGGGGGCAAAGTTAAACTTTCGACACCAGTAACAACCAATCAGCAAACGACCTTGAACGGACCAACCACATGAAAGAGGCGTTTATTATAAGCGGAAACGTATATTTATAGAAAAATGCATAAGAAAATGATAAAATGGCTACAATGGGTATCTCTCCCGAACATGGGAGAGAAACATTTCCCAATTCAGCATGGGACTGTCAACAGAGAAGTCGCACCACATTCTCTACATATATTCATCTAAATGACTATAAATGAGATCCTTTTGGGATCCATTTATAGCCCTTATTCTATTTTTCAGTCGACCCCAAAATCCTTCAGTGAAATTTTTATGAGGTATTGTAAGTGAATCCCCGAAATCACTGGAGTATTTCACTCTGTGATGCATGTATCCCAGAGATGACAACGAATCATAGCCTTTCCAATCGTCGGTATGTACAATTGATCCCGGTCTCACAAGTCGCTTTATAATAGGTACCAGAGTAGTCGCCATCCTTTCTGCTATTCTTTCAACAAATACTTTTCGGAGGGACGTGTCGTATGAGCCTATGACCCAAATATTGTTCGCTCTCTGACGACCGCGGTTGTATTTCTTCTTCACCAACATTGTCTCATCCACATGGACTACTACATCGTCCCCGCCTCACAACGAAGTAATTCTGTCCATTCTCCATGGGGCGAGTCTCTGCAGTGCTGGTGCCAGTGAACTGTTGAGACAAGGCTGTTCTCCGTCTCGGCAGCAGAGGCTCTCACGGGCTGTTTCAGTACCCAGTAATTGCAAATGTACCAAATCTGGGTTAGAGAGAGATGCGACCTAGCAAAAACAGTTCCTAAGAAATATTACCCTCTCTAATACTAATTCGCTTCCAGCAAATTCCACAACGATGTACAAAGCCATCAGTTGACCTAGTATAGCTTTTTAGAGTCATTACACCACCACACAAACAACTTCTCTCCTTTCCAAGCAAGCCTAAGTCCAGGAAATACTGAAAGATACTGTCCTCCTCGAACTGCAAACGTAACATTGTAAGGGCACGCATTGAAATGAGTCAAGCGCTATACAACATTGAACTACGTTCGTGAATCCCATTGGATAATTCGACGTCGTTCGCTGATTGGTAGTTATTGGTGTCTAAAGTTTAACTTGGCCCATTTGGGATGCAGTGATATCCAACTGACGACTCACAAATGAATTAGGCTGCTATCCACAACCAACCAGATAACACTTGTAAAGCAACTGCAGTAGCTCACAATTTTCAAATATATAAATTTTTATTCGTTTACGTTCCCAGTGGTGGAACACAGGGAGGGCTTCAAGCTAGAGTCAGTTTGAAGTTTCGTTAGCAGTGGGGTTTACCATAACGAGATGGAGCTGCTAGCCTCATGCCAAACCTTCCTTCTTTACCAGTCTTATTACTGGCTTGGCGAGGTGAAGAAGTGCGTCAGTGCCTGGGGATCGAATCCCTGACCACATGTGGCGTGGTCGGCGAGCATTGTACCGCTTTGCCACCAACGCAAATATATATATTTTTTCAAGAGTTAATCTGTAGGGATTGAAGTTCTTTCAAATCTGATCACGGATTAATATCAGTCGAACGTGAGAACGTTAGAATCAAACATGCCCTGGATGAAAACTTCGACCGGAACAGGCTGGATTCAGGAGAAACAAGTCATGTATTGATCAGATCGCCACAATACGGATAATCATTGGACAAAGCTTGGAATGGCAGTCACCCCTCTATCTCAACTTCATCGACTTTGAAAAGGCCTTCGATAGCGTCGATCGAGAGGTGCTTTGACAGCTACTTCGCTACTACAGGGTGCCACCGACAATTATACGTCTCATCCAACAGTTGTACGACAATGCTGCATGCCAAGTAATCCACAACACGAAACTTACGGAATCCTTCGAAGTGAGGACAGGAGTAAGACAAGACTGCCTACTATCGCCAATGATTTTCCTGATTGCAGTAGATTGGATAATGCGACAGACAGTGGGCAACGAGGAAACAGGCATAAAATGGACTCACACAAAAAACTTGGAGGATCTGGACTTCGCCGATGATATGTGTCTGATTTCTCACAAACCGGAAGATATGCAAGCGAAAAGCAACAAGTTGGCAGAAGAAGCATCCAGAGAAGATAGGAGTTCAAGTGAACAAAGAGAAGACAGAGGTTGTGAACAATCCTGGGCAACACCACCAACAGCAACAACAACAACAGACAACAATCAGCCAGCATAAATGGGAGGAACCTGAAAGAAACTACCTCCTTTACCTACCTCGGAAGCATCGTTTCAACTACAGGCGGCGGAACTGACGAGGATATTCAATTGCGAGAATCGGGAAACCAAGGCAAGCTTTCATTACTCTCAAGTCTATGTGGAGGTCAACAGCACTAATCAGCATGGAAAATAAGATCCGGATTTTCAACTCCAAAGTGAAGTCAATCAGTGCTACTATACTGATCAGAGACTTGGCGCGTCATAAAGAGCATCTCAAACAAACTACAGACCTTCATTAACAGTTGCCTTCGCTCAATACTCAAGATCAGATGACCAGAAAAGATCAGCAATAGGGATCTCTGGGAGCAAACCAACCCAGCAGGAACCGATTGTGAAACAAATAATCAGGAGGAAATGGAGATTGATTGGCTATAATCTGAGGAAACCATCAAGTGACATCACTAGACAAGCCTTCGAGTGGAACCTGAAAGGGAAGTGGCGAGTTGGTCGTCAGTGCAAGCAAGGGTGACTTGGAGGAGGTCATGTGAAGAGGAGATGAAAGCATGTGGGCAAACTTGGAGCCAGGTGAAATCTCTAGCAGAGAACCGAACACAATGGAGAAGCGCGGCTGAAGCCCTATGTTCCTCTAGGAATTAAAGGAAACAATAATAATAATAGTAATAATAATAATAATAATAATGAGAACAAATACTCACCAACAATGACACTAACTTGTGGTCGCGCTAAAATGACGAATAGGTATAAGCTGGAATTCATGGGGGCCAATGAATTGCGTTCTAAATGTTGAATCGTCTAAGAGCTTGCCTTGTAGCCATAAGATCCTGGGCTTAAGTCTAGGACAGTGGATATAGCCAGAAAGTCCTAAACCAAGACGAAACAACTGCCCAGCACTCCCTCGTCTCCAGTAGTTCCCCAAATGATATCAATTTGCAATCAAACTTGGAACATATATATATATATGATGGGTGAAGATCTCCTCAAAATCCCATGTGTTACCTTAATAAATTTGCCAGTCTGACTCAATAAACATACTTCGGCCAATAACACTCGAGCTAATTAAGTTTTAGTAGAATAAGGAGCAAATTTAGACAAGTGTTACTGAGATGGTTCCTTCCGCATTTTAAACATTCATCAAAATCAATTCATGTAGTTTATCTGCCAAAGGTTAACCTGGAGCGACTCAAACAACTCCTCATAGAGAATGGATATCCTCCAAGATTTATCGAGCAATAATTAAGTTAATTAAGCAAAAGTCTTAAAGAACCCAGGCGATGTCAAAGAATCTGCTATTTTAAGAGCGCTGAATTTAAAATTGTGATACCGCAGCTGAGATCCTGAAGAATCGTTCATGCAGATCACTGAGGAAAGCCTTATTTTGCGACTGAGCTACGGATCAATCAATTCCAACAGCCGACAAATGACCAATGGATGTTAGACCATTCCCCGGCGGTGACTGAAGATTGAATTCATACTGTGACATATCTCTTTTTTATTCCGTTTTCCAGTCTTTCCCGAATCACCTCAATTCAATTAGTATAGGTTCCAATAAAAGAATCAACAATTATTTAACTAGGGAAATGCGCATAATAAAAATAAAAATAGCACCAACCTGAAACTTAATCCTAGTCCTAACCGTAATCCTAATGATTTACTAACACACACATTGTCCAAACACTACTTAAAAAAAAGGGAGATCGGGATGAAATTTGCTCCTCGATCCGTGCACAGCGTTCACAGTGATACTATAGTAGTAATAGTAGGCCTCTTCATCCAACGAACAGTATGAAGAGTTCAAGGTCACTGGGTAGCTAGCCTTCCTGGGCCGTTCTACTTTAATTAGACCCTGCCAATCGGGTTAAATGAGCTTAAGCAGCATTCAGTGGTAGGTAAAAAACAGTTTCGTGAGTGAACAAAAAATTGATTAGTGGTTTGAATTTGACAAAATTGAACAATTACAAATCAATATTCAGCTAATGTACATAATTTAGTCTGAAGCTTGACCATCCATGAGGAGCTGAAAACTTGATAAATAAAAAAAATCTAAGACTGTTGCACTTGAATGACATGAGTATGTATCACCAATTTTGATTACATAAATCTCGCCAAGGTGGAAGGTGCACCTTACTAATGATTATAGCTGAATACCAACTCAATTTCTGATTAGCTATCTGGCTGAGTGGTTGTTAACATGGCGTGGTGCATGGTCTGACAATTATCCCGTCCATTAAATTATGATTGGATGGAGGATTTCATCATGAGTTGACATCAGTTAGACAGCCATTGGAAAACCACCTGGGAGTACTGCACAGCTGTTTCGTCCCGCCTAGTTTGGGACTCTTCATCGGTACGCACCCACCGGGATTCGAACCCAGGGCCTTCTGGTTACAAGGCGAGCTAGCTCGTAGCCCATTGAGCCACTGGGACTCTATCCAATGGCCAGCCAATGAATTCTAACTTCTGCCAATTCACGACGTAGCGCGACCACCACTTCGATGAGTTACTGCCTCACGTTCAACCTGCTGTACCCAACTAGCTGGTCGCGGCTTCTCATGATGAAATCCTCCATCCAATCAAAATAAATCCCTACAATAATCAATACTTTATGTATAATTAATTAACTGTCAATAATTTTTCTTTTCAAAATATATATTCCTAGACTTATTAGTGCCAGTCCCATGCTGTAAAATGAACAGAACCTATCAATTATTGGATCCTCAATGTCCAGAAGACAATTCAACAAGCATTCATCAATATACTAGAGGATGTCGTCAGCCATTTTCAAACACTTTTGTAAAATATGTAATGTACTTCGCCTATAGTTCTACATTTGTCATCTTACTTGGAGTAAGTGGTTTCTATATGGATTTTTTTCAAAAGGGAAGGGTGGATTTATAAGTACTTATTTGAATATTAGTTAGTCCGGTATTCATTGAAAGCCAGATAGAGCTATTCAACATCTATTCAGACTCAGATTTATTGGTTGAGTATAGAAAGCATGGAGCCTGTGGTAATCCTTTTCCAGTAAATTTCTGTGGTTGTCCAAACCCTTCTTGAATAAATCAGTTGAGGTTGCGCAGACACCACTTCTTCTGGTAGTCGGTTACAAGAGTGTTTATAACTCGATGTGAGAACCAGTACTCAATAGCAGTATGATTTCTTCTGGGCTTTTGAACTCTCCTGCTTTGTCCTCTAAGGTGTCCCTACCTGGTGGGAAGGAAAAGAGAGAATAGGTCAGGACCGCAGTTATTATTTAGAATTTTAAACATTGTGATTAAATCGCCTCTCTTCCTATGGTATGACAGGAAGAAGAGATTTAAACTTTCTAGTCTTTCGTCGTATGATAAATTAGTCATGCCGAGAACCATACGTGTTGCTTTCATTTGAACCCTTTCTAGAATGTGTGAGTCCCCTTTTAGACAAGGACTGACTGCCTGGATACAGTTTTCCAGTCTTTACCTCACCAGAAATGTATATAAGGGGGTGAATATATATCTCTGTTGATTCTAGTAAAGGCTCTGCGAATTGCCCATAAGGACCTGAAACTACGCGCAGCCACGGCGCGACAGTGTGCTGTAGTTTTTAAGTCTTGCCTAATTATGACACCTAAGTCCAAGTGATTCTGAACTGATTGTAGTGTTGTTGTTCTCTCTAGTTTGTAGGAGCTGTTGCTTGCTTGTCCAATGCGCACGGCTGCACATTTTGCCAAGTGGACCACTATGACAATTTTTTGAGGTCCACTTGCAACATGGAGGTATCACTGTCGCCCTTCAACTCTCTCCAAATTTTTAAGTCATCTGCGTATAGGACCATAGAGGAGTCGGTGAGCAGAGATAACTCATTGATATACAAAATAAATAGTAGTCATTTTGCATAGAATGCTGTTGAATATTATCATTTGCGGCTTGCTTGAACCATCGGTATACGATGTGTCTAAGTTCACTGAGCTGTACTTTTTAATGCATAAAACTATATACTACTCGTTGGTTGAGATGAGTAGTTGCACACAGCACTTACATCAACCAGAAGTAGTGTCGACTAACCAACCAGACTGAAGTAATCTGAAAACACTGGATGGCCGTTTCGCTCATCAGTGGTGTTCCGGGTTTCACTTAGATTAGAAAGGTGAGTCATTTTACGGGACACAGGAAGTTTTGCTGGCCACCTGAGCAAACTCTTAAAACTTCAAATTAAACTCCTTCAGAGACCAAAATTATTCAAATCAAAATATGTGATCCGCTTGATATCAAAAATGGTAATGCGTGAAACTTTATCCTAGTGATTGAATGAGATGATATATGTTCAGATGCTAGTCATTAACTGGTGTAATGTGTCTAGTCCTTTCTTTGTTGCAAACTAAATTCTATTGGTCAAGTTTGCAATGTGGCCACCACGCTAGGTAGCTTGCCATCACGGTGCACTGTGGAGGCAATCGGCCACAGGAAGCCCAGCCTGAACTAGGTTTCGTGCTATAGTTGGCATTCACCATTCAGAAAGGTGCATCTGTAACCACCTTGAAGGAACTCATGTCACTTCTGAGATTCGAGCCTGCATCATCTAATGCTGCATTCAGATATGTTACCAATGAGTTAGCTATTCGGGCTCGCGATTGACCCCCTGTAGGACGACTGTACTGGATATTTTTGATTTTTGCACTAGTAACTAGTGTGACGTGTCTAGTAGTCCTTTGTGACTACAGCACTGGGTGACGCGGATTCGAATCTCAGAAGGGACATAAGTTCCCTCAAGGCGGAACGCAGATACGCCTTTCTAACTGACTGGTGAGTGCCAACTAGCACGAAACCTAGGTCAAGCAAGGCTTCCTGTCGATTGCCTCCAACGACCTAATACCAACAATTCACAGATGAGTAACAACTGTATGCCACTCATATCAACCAGTGGTGAGAAAAACTACTAATCAATTTGCAAATTGAGAATTTGATTTACGGGATTAATAACTTACCTGAGTAGGTAGCTGGAAACCGGATGACTTGAATGGATGGACTTGACACCCTTAGCTGAGTCGAACCAGGAGCAACACACTGATGAGTTCTACCTTAAACTAGGGAATCAGCATTCTAACTCCATTATGGATAAGATTTTATTTTGATCAATCACACAGTGTTACACAGTAATATTAACTGATGACCAAGTTTCGGGCACAAAGTATTGCCACTCATAATCATATCAAGTCACTCGCTCACACAACTTTTTCCCTTCATTTATATACATGTGTGGAATCGATTAGATATTGGAATCAAAATCAGTATGAAATAAGGTGCATTCAGATGGGAAATAAGATGAGTGTTTTTATAGTCATAATAAGTAACTTGTTAGAATAGAAGGTAAACTACACACTAGCGTTTATAGAAAACCAACGCATTCTCATAGATATTTAGACTTTAATTCATTTCATCCGTTAGTGTTAGTTAAGTGTCTAACAAGCCGAGCAGTAGCACTAAGTAGCACCAGAAAAGACCTAAATTATGAAATGAAACGGAAAGAAGAGCCGTTGGAGTTAAATAACTATCCCATAAAATTCATTAGGAAGATCGAAAAAGGATGAAAGAAAAAGAATTGTGAAACTAGTAATAATAACATAAATAAGAGAGAATATAAGTCATCTACAGTTATACCATATAAAGAGGGGACATATGAGACCCCCCCTACGTAGGACTCTTAATAAAGCAGGAATTAGGGTGGCATTCAAACCTACAAACTCACTCACTCAGGGACAAGCTCTGTAGGGTAAAGGACCCTGTTGGTTGACTCAATTAAACAAAATAATATAATTTACAAAATACCTTGCAATGACTGTGAGGTCAACTGTATAGGTCAAACTAGTAAATTGGGGACAGTCAGATTGTCGGAACATCAGAATTTAGCTAAGGTAAGAATAGTTGACCCCGAGAAGATGAGTAATTTAGAGAAAAGCTCAGCAATTGCACTACATGCATAAAACCACACAATAGGGTGGGAGAGGGTTAAAATTCTAAGAAGTAATCTAGGTAGATGGAGAGAGAGGTGGTTGATTACTGAATCCTGGTTCATTGAGTCTACACCCAACACATGCAACAGAAATGACTCAATGCAAATACCAGAGATATGTATGGAAGATATTATCACCGCCAGTCAAATCAGAAGAGGATAATAAATAATCTTAACATTCTATTTCAATTTAAGCACATCATAACATTCTAACAAGTAACTTATTATGACTATAAAAACACTCATCTTATTTCCCATGTGATTGTTCTTGATCAATAACACTCATATTATTATTTCTGAATGTACATTATCCAATATTGATTTTGATTCAAATATCTGGTCAATTCCACACATGTATATAAAATCAAGTAAAAAGTTGTGTGAGTGACTTGATATGATTATGAGTGGCAATAGTTTGTGCTCGATAGGTGGTCATCAGTTAATATTACTGTGTAACACTGTGTGATTTATCAAAATAAAATCTTATCCATAATGGAGTTATACTCGACCACAGTGTCCAAGTTTTATACTTAAATCAGTAGTCCAGTGTTCAGGTCACTACGATCTGGCTGATTAGCAAGCACTACTAGTTGATACGAGTCGTATACAACTCTTCATTTCAATCAATCAATCAATTTATTAGCATATAGTTTTGTGCATTCACACTTGCTTTGTTGATTACTTACTATTCATGGCATAAAGCAGTTCAGACACTGTGTGACCTAAATACTCACTGCATCCAAAGGAAACCCTTTCGTGAAATCTCACCTCTTCTAACTGTGTACAAAAAAAATAGGAAATCGCTAATCACATTTCGCGATTTGCCAAGGGAAATACATGTCGGAGGTTGGATAACTTTGCAGATGGACTGAAACACTTATTGTGCATCCCTCTTCTCACCACTGTGGATAATGAAAGCTCCACAAATAAACTGTGCAACTCAGAGAACCACATCACACTAGTATCACCAGTCTAACCATAAATATTCCTCATCATATTTAATATATAAACATAACTTATCCATATATCATTAGGTGCGTCAGTGGCATAGCGGTTAGGACGCTCACCGACCATGCACATGGTCCGGGGTTCGATCGCCGGCCGACGCATTCCTTTACCTCGCTAAGCCAGAAATAATGCTGGTGACGAGGAAAGGTTGGGCATGAGGCTAGCAACCCCATCCTGTAAAAATTAAACACCGCTACAGAAACTTCAAGCCACTAGCTCGAGGCCGTATGTTCCACTGGGAACGTGAAGGAAAAATATAAAAATAATAATATATCATTAAATATTCCCATTTACAATATTAGAACAAGATATATAAGCGAACATTATTGTGGTTTTCAATAAGATCTTCTTCAGGCTTTACTCTAATTTATATAGATTTATATATAAAAATCGAATTAAACCAATGACTGTGATTTTGTGGACCAAATAATGATAATAATGTGGTAAATGTTTTGAACTTAGTTAATAACGATGATTATAATGATAACAAAATATTGATAATAAGGGTTATGCAGGTGGCGACAAGAAAAACAAAGGTAGTATATATGTGTATATGGAGACAATTCAATAAATAAATGTTCTGCCGCCTCAATTTTAAATCGAATGAATGAAGTTCAGAATGGCATATCACTTACATCCGTAGAAGAGGAAGATAATTGTTTATCTTTCCTAGACATATTGCTTAGTTGATGACTTGATGGGTCAATGAAAAGATCTATTTATAGAAAATCTACTTGGACAGGGGAGTATGTTAATTACCACAGTTCCTGCCCTGTTCGGTACAAAAGAGCCTTAATAAGGTGCCTCTTCAGTATAATCCAACGAATATGCACTGAAGACACACTTGATGCGGAAGAAGGAATGTTGACACAAACTCTGGTTGATAACAATTATCCAGACAAGTTCATCAGGAGATATAAAGTAGTCAGAACACCAAGACCCACTCTCCAGCTCGCCCCTAAGAAAGACGTGTACATCAAGCTACCCTACAAGGGGTATCATAGCAGCTTGATAACTAGACAAAGACTGAACGCTGCTGTTAACAAGACTTTCTATGCAGCTAATATAATTATAATTGAGAATGTAAAGCCAATATATCCATCTAAGCCCTTCGAACATGCGAAAAGTGACGTGACATCCCACTGTATTTACCAATTTGAATGTACGTGTGGACACACATACATAGGGAGGACTCATTGATCTCTGCAAGTAAGGGCTGCCTTCAGAGCATATTCCTAAATGGCTCCAGAAACAAATGGAATCTTCAGAACCTATTAACGGTGAGAACAGGAGACCTAGCTCTTCTATTGCGAAACATATTATAGAGACAGGACATAAAATTGACGTTAACACATCTTTTAAACCTATCTATAAAACGTGTTTGGGGCGTATCCGAAAGTTTGTGGAAGCCCTAGCAATTAGAAAGTTTGAACCACCTTTATGCGTTCAAAAACAATTCGTCATCACATTAAACCTTTTTTGGTAAATTTTGTTTTGATACCATAGCAGACGTACTATTACCTCTGTTATTTGGTTTAGTGATCTTCATTTTTACGTTGACCTTGAATATATCCTTTTAACTTGACCTAAGTCTATTTTCTCACCTCTTTACTCTTTATAAATTGCATTCCTATGACAAGTCTGTGTGTGATCAGATTGTTCGGAAAGTTTTGCGCAAACACACATTACACACGATTCAGACAAATTACGTCTTCTTATTGCTTTATCTAAATAAATTAGGTCAAATCTTAAAAGGTGAAGTGGACAGATAATCAGAGTTCAAACAGGTAAATATCATAAAAGTACGAAGGAGATGGAAAATAAGAAAGGGTGGGAGGGTTTTGATAAGAATTCACATAGGCCAAAGGAGAGACAGAGGTAGAACAAACTTCTTTTGTATGCAAAGACTAGGATTGTTCTCTCGAATTGATTCCGATATCTTCAGCTATGTCTAAAATACGGGATCAAATTGCGTTCGAAAGCTTCGATGGATTGCGATAGATAACTTTGAAGGCACTATTTCTGTCCACTTGGCGAGCGGCACCAATGAAATGAGCCAAAATAGAACTTCGCATAGATTTTATTTGATCTTTTCCGAACCATGAAGGAAGATGCTCATTAGTGCATTTGTTAAGCTGTCTAGTTGTTCGCGCTATATTTCTCTCTCTCCACAGGAGTAATTAAATTTGTAGATACACATAGAAGTGGCAGAGCTAGGTAGCTTGTCTTCCACTTGAGCAATCATAATTGGTGGGCTGGAAAATGACAAATAAAGGGTGGCGGCAGTAAAAGTCCGTTTTATTGCTCTCGATAATCTCAGATGTAAGACTTGGCTAGCCACGTCCACATTAACTTGCAGTTTCATGAACAGTTGTTTCTTTTTAACCGTTGTCAGTTTCTCTTTATTATACCCGGTGTTCATGTGTATCCTTACAAATCTACTAGGATAACCCATTTGGACCAACGTATTTTGGATGTATCCTAGATCATTTTCTAGGGAGTCATCTGTACAGATACGTCTTGCTCTATTCGTGAGGCATCTGACCAAACTGACTGTGTATCGGATTGGTACAAAACTGAGGAAATGTGTATACTGTCCTGCAGATGTAGGTTTTCTATAGACATCTTTCTTGAGTGAACCATCCTCTCTTCTGCTCATTTGGACGTCAAGGAAATGTAGTCTACCATCATGTTCTTTTTACAAGTGAAGATGAGCGATGGATGCGCATCATTAAACTTTTTTAACATTTCATTCTTATCAACTTTCAAATCAAGAATAATAAACGTATCATCAACATAGCGAAAATAAGAATCAGTTTTACCCATTACTTGTTTCAATGGACCATTTTCAATCTTGGCAAGAAAGAAATCTGCCGAAATTGGCCCCAATGGAGAACACATCACAATGCGGTCGATTTGCCTGTAATAAAGGTTGTTGAATGCGAAGTGTACATTCATAGTACATCTTAAAAGCAATTCTTTCAGACTAATAACTAGAATTCCGATGTTGAACTGTTTTTCTAGTATCTGTTGGCATTTGAATTCCACAGTCTCCATAAGTGGTACATTGGTAAACAGTGATGCTACATCTAAGGATAGCAGCATTTGCTTCCCATTTACATTGATATCATCCACGTTAGCGATGAATTCAAAAACGTCTTTAACACTATGATTTACTACCAAACACATATATACATATACTACCTTTGTTATTCTTATCGCCACCTGCATAAACCTTGTTATCAGGTTTAAAAGATCTGTTAACGTCAATTTTATGTCCTGTCTCTATAATATGTTTCGCAATAGAAGAGCTAGGTCTCCTGTTCTCACCGTTAATAGGTTCTGAAGATTCCATTTGTTTCTGGAGCCATTTAGGAATATGCTCTGAAGGCAGCCCTTACTTGCAGAGATCAATGAGTCCTCCCTATGTATGTGTGTCCACACGTACATTCAAATTGGTAAATACAGTGGGATGTCACGTCACTTTTCGCATGTTCGAAGGGCTTAGATGGATATATTGGCTTTACATTCTCAATTATAATTATATTAGCTGCATAGAAAGTCTTGTTAACAGCAGCGTTCAGTCTTTGTCTAGTTATCAAGCTGCTATGATACCCCTTGTAGGGTAGCTTGATGTACACGTCTTTCTTAGGGGCGAGCTGGAGAGTGGGTCTTGGTGTTCTGACTACTTTATATCTCCTGATGAACTTGTCTGGATAATTGTTATCAACCAGAGTTTGTGTCAACATTCCTTCTTCCGCATCAAGTGTGTCTTCAGTGCATATTCGTTGGATTATACTGAAGAGGCACCTTATTAAGGCTCTTTTGTACCGAACAGGGCAGGAACTGTGGTAATTAACATACTCCCCTGTCCAAGTAGATTTTCTATAAATAGATCTTTTCATTGACCCATCAAGTCATCAACTAAGCAATATGTCTAGGAAAGATAAACAATTATCTTCCTCTTCTACGGATGTAAGTGATATGCCATTCTGAACTTCATTCATTCGATTTAAAATTGAGGCGGCAGAACATTTATTTATTGAATTGTCTCCATATACACATATATACTACCTTTGTTTTTCTTGTCGCCACCTGCATAACCCTTATTATCAATATTTTGTTATCATTATAATCATCGTTATTAACTAAGTTCAAAACATTTACCACATTATTATCATTATTTGGTCCACAAAATCACAGTCATTGGTTTAATTCGATTTTTATATATAAATCTATATAAATTAGAGTAAAGCCTGAAGAAGATCTTATTGAAAACCACAATAATGTTCGCTTATATGTGTGTTTATCCATATATGTATTGATAATCATCAAAGTCCTCGATTTCGTCTACTTCTGCACTTTCAGATTTCCATGATCGCCTGCTGTGTACTCGTACTCAAGGAGTTATGGACTGTAATATAGCCGTGTAACACCGATTATAACTGATAGAGTGAAGAGTACACTACTTGTGTGTGCGTGTGTGTGTCTGTTGTTTAATTTCATGCTACATCTCAGCTTATTTTGTATGTGTGTGAGTCTAGAAACAATCAATAATTAATCTCCAGCTTCACAATGTGTATATGCCGTCAACATATTCACGTGGAAACTGGAAGCATATTGGCGAAACGAAGCCAGATCAACCTATGTCTCTGCACTTATCTACTTATCATTATTAGTTAAATAATAATGATAATAATAATTTTAACTATTTCCAACTTGTTGAATAAAGATATAATTTTGCTGATTGTGCTGATTGCTGATTGTACGCATATTGAGAATGAAATCGCACAATAAAAAAGATACTGTTTTCAGAACTTCTGCTTTTCTCTAAAAGAATAAAAGTAATTTTCAGAAATAATGTTTCTTCAGCTTTGTAAATTAAGGAGGGGGAGGTGTTCATCTTAGAGACTGGCATGGGTTTTCACGTCATATGATGCAAGTCGGAAGCAACGTAATTCTTGTTCTTAAAGAGCGGATTTGACTGAAGAGGAATAGACAACACTTTGTGTTGAAGTCATTTTGAAATCCTCATTGATTGTTTCATACTCCAGCCAATCGCTCTGTACCTGTTGATTGCCTCCAGCCATCTAATATATCGTCAAATCAATGTGCATCATGATGGCGATCTACCAAGAATGATGGCCATATTGCAAACTTGACTGATAGAATTCAGTCTGAACCAAACAGAGGACTAAACACGTCACACTATTTACTGACTAGCGTCCAATCAAGATATCCAACACACTGTCCTACAGGAGGTCAATCGCGAGCCTGAATAGCCAACTCAGTGATAACGTCTCTGAATGTAGCATTAGGTGACATAGGCTCCAATCTCAGAAGGGACATGCTACTTTTCAAGCTTTCAGATGCACTTTTCTAACTGTTGAGTTCCAACTTGCACGAAACCTAGGTCAAGTAGGGCTTCCTGCCGACTGCCTCCAATCATATGTTAACTCTTGATTTGTCAACTCCCTATAGAGACCCTGTAGCGTTGCTTAGGCATTTGAAACGATATATTCGGGTAGTGAGTCTCTGTAGAGACACAGTCATTATATGGGGAATGGCAACTACCTCATCCAGCCGACTAGTCCCAAGTAGGATGAAATGAGCAATCTAAATGTAAGTGCTAACCACCGCTAACCAAGTAACATAGGAGTAAATAAAGTTTATAGACAGAAGACCAGTAGTTCAGCGAAGAATCTCTTTTCGGTGGCGAATTCATTTTCATACCTGTACAATCGCAAATACATATGGTTGTTTTGTATTTGTGTGTACACTGAAGTAATCTACAAAGTGAAGAACAACCTGCCAAAGACCATACGTTTCCATCTTCTTTGCACTGCAGAAGCCCTAGCTATTCAGTTGGAAGAACCACAGCTATGCATACAAAAGGAAATTATTCAGCCACTTCTACTATCACGGTAACAACTCTGTTGGTTTGACTTAACTTTTGTTTGTATGCTTATTTTTCTAACTAGTTAAAACCCTTGCGTAATTCCGTAGTTAATTTTGTTTCTATGTGCACCCTGAGCATAACTCTTTCATCAAAATATTCATGTTGTTATTACGTAACTCTTCTTTAACAATACTTTGTGACCACTCATCACTTTTGTTACTACCCTCTTATATCAACATCCAATTCATCTGACCTTACTAATTTTATTTTCGTTTGATAAATTTAATGTACACACGCACACATACAAAGCAACCATGCATATATTTGCGATTGTACAGCTATGAAAATGAATTCGCGGCCGAAAAGAGACTCTTCGCTGAACTACTGGTCCTCTCTCTGTTAATGTTTGAATGGGAATTTTACATGAATTAAATAACGTGACTCAGTAGTAAGTTATTCAGCAGGTCATTGCGAATAATAATGGAATATTTTGGTATTCTGAAAAAAATTTGCATTTATAGCCTTAATCCTTCATTCTTCTAACCATTTTTTGAAACAACATAAAATATACTACTGATTAATTGTTATAAGTAGCTGAAATCATTCATGTCAAATACCTGGCTTACTCGGTAGATTCAGTTAACTTAAATATCGAATGAAGGGCGTCAGTTGCACAGCAGTTAGGTCACTCGTCGACCATGCACATGGTCCGGGGTTCGGTCTCCTGCCGACGCACTCCTTTGTCTTGCTAAGCCAGTAATAAAAACAAAAGCTGGTAAAGAGGAAAGGTTGGGCATGAGGCTAGCAAACCCATACTGTAAAAATAATCACCACTGCTACAGAAACTTAAAGCCTTCAGCTTGAAGCCTTATGTTCCACTGGGAATGTGAAGCAATAAAAAAATATCGATTGACCTCTACTCTTATTTGACACCAGACGCATTAGTGGTTCACACTGTACCACTCACCTGAGAGATCCGATTCCTCACAAATTATGTGATTACTTTCAAACTGCACATGGATGGGGGGGGGAGTATCTAAATTATCATAATTTCTGTCCGCTGCAGCATAAAAAGTCGGTGGTTAAGTGTTTGTTCAGATAAATTCACCGTATATGTTCAGCTCACACCATTAAGGAAGGAACACAACACCTCACTGAAATATTGTCAGATAACAATTGTCCATTGAAATTCATTAGGTGTGTAACAACAAAAGGCAAGGGTTAGGCAACAGATCATTTATTAAGGAAATCAACGCATATTTATATATGTTTTCATGTACATTACTATGGACATTTAAGTAAACAAACACAGTCTTCCGATTGGTTGTTTCTCACGTAAAGTTAATCTTTCATCTATTTGTGACTCTTTCTTGAATGTCAAATCCTCTATATGTTAACTGCATCCGCCTACGCAAAGTATGCTGTGGTCGGTTTTGAATCAATCTTTGTTCACATTTTCTCACGACAAATCTTGGGAACGTAAATATTGACGTAAATTACTGTCTACCAATTTGGCTAGTAGGCAGCTCTCACCACAGGTGTTACGGAATTTCGATAGAGAAAGAAAGACCAGATTTACAGAATAAAATGATATCATTATTAAAACACTTAGTCCCTTTGATAAATTTGAATAAGGCATTTAGAAGACAAATTTCGCGAGATGATATCGTCATTTCGTAGTTTCTGTACAATCGCTTTACACTTAACATGGTTAACAGTAATAAAATAAAATAAAGTTCATGACTCACTTATATAAAAAACAAAAGTGCATACTAATGACCAATCATATATTTAAATAGGTCGAGTAGTCCATGGAAGGCGAAGGTTGAAGTCTATTGTTTTTTGTACACACAGTTTAGGCTGTATGTGATCAATCCATTTTCGATCCCTGTACCTACGATTAAAGAATGAAATTCTGTGGACTCTACTTCAAACTGTATCTACAAGTTCATCTGCAGCTGCAGTGACACCCATATAGGTAGAACCGATAGCATTTTCCAATATCGTCGAAAAGAACATGTTCCAAAATGGTTATTGAAACATATAGAAAATCCCAATGCGAGTAATCCGAATAGAAATCCAGCATCATCCACTGCAAAACACGTATAAGTGTTAGGTCACAAAATCAATATTAATGACTGTTTCACAATTATTTCACATAACTCTAATTCAAGGTTGATTATTGAAGGTGATGGAAGCACTTTGGATTAATCACATACAGCCTAAACTGTGTGTACAAAAACAACAATAGACTTCAACCTTCGCCTACCATGCACTACTTGACCTGTTTAAATATGATTGGTCATTAGTATGTACTTTTGTTTTTTATTTAACTGAGTAATTGTCATGACCTTTATTTTATTTTATTATTGTTAACCATGTTAGTTGTGAAGTGGTTGTACAGAAACTACGAAATGATATCTTCTCGAGAAATTTGTCTTCTAAACGTCTTATTCAAAACGATATCATTCTATTTCACAGGCTGTCGTCAGCTGCTGCAAACTTCCTGGAATTACATTGGTTTCACAAGAATGACATTTCATGCTTCAATGTTTGAAAAGTAACAGGGTAAACACTATAAGTTGAACGTATCCGGAATATAAGTATTACGATCAACTTAAGAGCTAGCAATAGTGTTTTGTTTCTATGGGGTGGGATCGCTAGTTTCACGCCCAACCTTCCCTCATTTGCCAGGCTTATTACTGGCTTAGCGAGGTAAAGGAGTGAGTTGGTGGCCGGTGATTGAATCTCGGACCACATGAGTGGCTGGCAAGCATTCTACCACTGTGCCGTTGATGCAATTCCAGGGGTAAAATACTTTATGTTATTCTAATTACATTTTGTTTTGACAATACAATTTTCTGCGCTTAATTTTGCATTCTTGACTGGGCCGTTTTCAACCTCTGTTCAAGTGAATCACTTGACCTTCAAGTAACATACAGTGTTGGTTTGACACGTCTGTTGAATTAGCAACATACATATGCAAATCTAGAATATTCCGTATTCATTAACAATATTTTCTAACAATCTTTACAATGACTTTTATTGCATTCCATTATGCTATTTGAATCACCTAAGACTAATATCCTTCACATTTATGATCAATATCACTAAAATATTTGAATATTTTATTATTTCTTATTGATTATATACAAATTGTTCGTGGGTACGTGTGCAGCTGACAGCAACCAATGAAATATATATAATGACGCTGTTTTAACTCCATCATAGCTTAACTATTTTATTCCGATAAAACCACACAGTGTTTGTTATACAGTAATATTTACTGATGACCACCTTTTGAGCATAATTAATTGCCGCTCATAATCATCATATCAAGGCATTACTCACTCACTCACACAACTTCCTTGCTTCATGCATATACATGAGTAAAAATTGATGATTCGACATTTGAATAAAAGTCAATATAAGATGAGAAAGTACATTCGAAAATAATAATAATATTAGTGTTATCAATCAAATACAGTCAGACAAGAAATAGGATGTTTTCATAGTAAAATGAATAAGTAACTTGTTAGAATGTTATAATGTGAATTGAATTGAATACTTTTTAAGATTATTTAACACCCTCTGATTTGACTGGTGGTAATAATATCTTCCATGTCTCTGGTATTTGCGTTGAGTCATTTCCGTTGCTCATGTGTTGGGTGTAGGCTCGGTGAACCCGGATTCAGTAATCAACCCGTGTCTCTCTCCACCTACCGATCTATGCTACTTTTAAGAATTTGGACTCTGTCCCACATAGACCATTGTGTGTGGTTTCGTGTTAATGCATGCAGTGCGATTGCTGGGCTTTTTTCTAAATCGATTATCTTCATGGGTGACTTCAATCATTCTAACCTTAGCTAAATTACTATGTTCTGACAGTGTGATAACTCCTTATCTACCAGTTTGACCTATGTAGTTGACCTCACTCAGATTCATTGCAAGGTTTTTTGTAAATTAGATTATTTTGTTTAACTGGGTCAATATAGTCCCTTTAGCCTACAGAGCTTGTCCAGCCTGAGTGAGTGGAAGATGTCGTTATGATCTTACCCAATTTGTTTTTTCTTGATTTGTTTAAATGTATCAAGGTTACATAAACTGAATGAAGTAATTTAGTATGACTGGTTTTCGAATACTCAAACGAATCCTTAGTATGTGCTCCAATGGATGGAATACAATTTAATGTGAAATAATAGAGGTGTGGATGAAATTACGAAACTAGTAGACTATTTGCAATTAATAGTGTTCTCTGAGCTGGTTGGTTGGTTTAGTTGCGGAGCTTTCGTCATCCCCCTGCTGGACAACACCTCCCTTCAGCGCAATATTTAGCATAAAGTGAAATGATTTAAATTTCTTCATGAGTGATAGAATTGCGTCTCCCAGTAACCATCTTTACATATGTATTGACCATTTTCTATTGACTTGGATTTTAAACTTTCTGGTCACGTGATGATTTACTTTTTATTAGTTGGCATATATCCTCCTCTATATTAACGTGTTTGTTAATTGCATTTTCGTTTGAGTACCAGGCTTATAGGAATTCCCTGACTGCACTTTTAGTGTTTCCTCTGTCTAAGATTTTGATGTCAGATTGTCAGGACATAAGAATTTAACTAAGGTAAGAATGGTTGACCATGAGAAGATAAGTAATTTAGAAAAAAACTCAGCACTTCATTGCACTGCATTGATTAACACACAACCACACAATAGGGTGTGTGTGGAAGAGGGTTAGAATTCTAATTAATCTAGGTAGGCGGAGAGAGAGAAAGGTGGTTTATCACTGAATCCTGATTCATCGAGTCTACACCCGAGTCTACACAACACGTGCAATGGGAATGATTCATCACTCATACCGGAAATATGGAAAATTCTACTACCGATCATCAAATCAAGCGATGGAAAATAATGATGGAACTATATAAGCGAAGTTAGAAAGCTGTGTGAGTACTGCCTTGATACGATTGTGAGCAATAAGTTGTGCTCGATAATTTGTCATCAATAAATATTACTGTATAACACCACTGTGAAACTTTATCAAGACAAATTTTACCCACAATGGAAATCACTTGAATCCCTTCGTCAATAAGCGTGCATGATCCCACCAAGGATTAAACTTAGGGTCTTCAAATTACGAGGTCATCCTCCTCACCATTCAGCTGCTAACTGACTCCGACCTGTGCATCCAAACTCCTATCAGTTCACGTGATTTAGCCCTAACGCTAATTAATGCCACCAATGCGCTTCCTTACTCTGATTAGGACTTCATGACATCCAGCCTATTACCACTAATGAGCTGGAAAGTGATATTCGGAAACTTAAATTATGAGGAAACCGCTATCAAGTAACACGCTTTGGCATTCAGTTATTGCCTAATTGATGTCGTCCAGGGATGAAATCTAATCCAATACAAAAGAGTTGATGAAAAGCCACGTCCCCTCCACACACACACACACACACACACACACACACTTACACTCTGACACCTATCACCTACATTTTCCGACACTTTGAAAAATGATTCAACACAAAAATGATACATATTTTCTAAAAAACTTTTATTTACTTAGTAAATTATAATTTGATAAATAATTAGATTTTAGCATCTTAAAAAAATCCAGTGAATTTTGTAATTATTATTATTATTCAAATAGGGTTGGTATTTATATATGCATATAGGTTTAAAGATGTACCCATAACTCTCGGAGAATAAGAACGACACAGACGACAAGTGCACACTGAAATATAAAGAAACAAATCAATAGAGTCAAAATAGTAATATAGTAGCATCATTTGAAGTTTGAAAATAATTTTCAGGTATTGATTTTTAGGGATTTTGATTGATTGATTGATTTGAATAATAATAATAATAATTTGCTTTATTCCAAAAACAGTACTTGTGATACAGAATGGAATTCTCAGCATTTTTACAACAGCATTGCATCCAGTTAGTACATTATCAACAAATAAAATTCTACATAGATTATGGGTAGTCTCAGTTCATTATGACAACAACATACTGGCATGTCGGTAGCAAAGCCAAAGTTGAACAGAGTGTTTGAAGGTGTTAGAAAAGTAGATGCTAGCATATTTACTGGCGTAAGCGGAAGAAAGAAACAAACAACACATAACGGAAAATCAAAGAGAGAGAGAGAGATAAAAGGAAAAGAAAGAATGAAAATGTTGTACCTATAAATGATATTAGTTGGAAAGATGAGATCCAGTTGTACTACTGACTATCTGATGAATTATAGGTGTCACGCCTAATGCTTTCTTTATCACACAGAACACGAGCTAAGTAGGGTATGGTTGAGTTTTTGTACTTGCTGGTGCGAGCATATAGTTTTCTACATAGGCTTCTGATTTTGCCTAATGAGATGCAAGGGGAGAGTTGTGAGTGAAGAGGGTGTTGTGAGTTAGATAAAATGGATGTGGCCCATTTTTCACATGAGCCCATATGCCTGTCAACCACAATATTAACAAGCTGGTTAAGTGGCACGTTGCTTACCCTGCTGACAACCTTTAACATCCTGCGTAATATGTTACAGTCTTTCTTCAGTAGCCCGGGAAAAACTAAGGGGGAACAATAGAGAATAATAGGCAAAATGCGAGAATTAACGAATTGTAGGAGTGAGGGTTGGGTTATACCAGAATGTCTTAACTTCTTGATGTAGAAGGTAAGACGGAATATTTTCTTAGAAATTGCTAAGATATGAGACGACCAGGAAAGATCAACAGATAGAATGACGCCTAGGTATTTAATTTCCGACCTGGTTTCTATTTCAGTGCCATCAATGTTGCACACATCGTGAGAGTCAACCAGTTTGTTTAGGTCGGATTTACGCCTAAAGGTGAAATTGACTGTTCGGCATTTGGAGGGGTTTAAGGTAAGACCGTTTTCCTTGGACCACTGGCTGATTTCTGACAGAATGCCATTAAGTTAAGAGCAGTCACTTTGACATTTGACAGGCAAAGATACAGTCAGGTCGTCAGCATATTTGACAAAATTAATGTCATTTGAAGATGGTAAGTCGTGTGGAAAGAAAGAAAAGAGAAGTGTGTAGAGTACAGCCTCTTGGGGGACACCAGCTTCAGTGAGCGCAGCAGAGGAGGATTCGCCTCTGTATACAGTGTACTGCTTTATGTTAGGGAAGTAGGAATGCAACCAGTTAGCGACCCAGGACTCAGTTTGTGTCATAGAGAGCTTATTTAGCAAGAGACATCTAGGTACAGAGTCCAAAGCAGAAGTGAAGTCGAGAAACGTGCAGCGGACGTATTTCGCACCTTTATCTAATGATGAGACGATTCTGTTGTGTAAGACGGCTGCAGCGTCTAAAGTGATCCTACCCTGTCTATAGGCAAATTGTTTGGGGTCTTCAAAGCTTTCAAGGGAGGGTTCAAGTTTAAGAAATACTAGTTTTTCCATAAGCTTTAGAAACGGGGAAGTGATGGTAATGAGTCTGAACTTTACGTTCTTGCCGTTTCCAGGTTTAGGGACAGGGACTATTTTAATGTCTTTCCATGCAACAAGTACGACGTTTTTGGAGAAAGAAGCATTTATTATGTTAGTTAGTGCAGAACATAAAGCATCTACACATTGTTGGAGGATTTCAGCATGAGCTGACTGACATCAGTTAGAGAACTACTGGAAAACCAGCATCGGAGTACTGGACAGGCAGCTGTTTCGTCCTAGTTTTGGTGGGCGGGTGCGTGCTGATGAAGAGTCGCAAACTAGACTGATGAAACAGTTATAGTCCCTGTACTCCCTGCAGGTTTTCCAAAGACTCTCTAACTGATATCAGCTCATAATGAAATCCTCCAGCCCATGAAAAGATTTGTCGAAAAATCTGAATAAAAACAAGAATGAGTGCGTTAGGATAGCCAAGCTTTTTTGTTAGCCTTGAAGCCATGATTCAGGCATGTAATAACATGATGACCCCACTGGACAGTTTTCTTATTGGTTTATTTATTGCTTAAATTCTTAAGAGTTTGTAAATATGATAGACCATGTATTTTGTCTGATAAAATATTTTGTCGTTATCATCTTAGTTGAATGGGACTTTTGTTTTCAACTCAGTGTGTAGGCAATATTTTTGTCAAGTGATGAGGTGGGTGGTCATAGTTCCGTGTCTGGGGGTGCATTCTAGTCCAGTTAGAGGCATGCAACAACCCAGTATCACTCAGCGATTTAACGATTTAGTTTACATTCTAATAATAGTAATAATAATCACTTCATTCCAAACAATAATAATGATCATACAGAATGGAATTTTCAACGTTTTAATACGTATTGCAACTATTTAGTTGCCTTTATAAATATGTACATACATAAAATTTAAAATAGTAATAACAATGCAAGCTCTTTCGTCCTAGTTTGGGACTCTTCATCGGTACGCACCCACCGGGATTCGAACCCAGGACCTTCTGCTGACAAGGCGAGCTCGTATACCATTAAGCCACTGAGACCCGATCCAATAGCCAGTCCATGAATTCTAACTTCTGCCGATTCACGACATAGCGCGACTGGCACTAGCCATTGTCTTCCGTGGCGAGTATTTGTCCTCACACCCGACCTGCTGCATCCTACTGGTCACGACTCATGATGAAATCCTGTAACCAATCAAATCTCTACAAACCAACACTCGAATAATGCAACCACTATAAACAGAATTTTGTTGGAAACATAATGAAGTATAAGTAGACAGTATCACAGAGCATACATGTAATAATAATCTCTGCTTATACTTTGCAGTTCAGACTACTGATTTAAAAGGCTTATAAGTTCTTTCCTGACATCTGACTCTCTCTCTTCACACAACCAACACTCGTGCTAAATATGATGGTATGGTAGAATTTTTATATTTAGTAGCTATACGAGCATAAATACTTCTTATGAAGTTTCTCCTGCTTTCACCGCCCCCCCTCTTCCCACCCCGAGTAGATACAAGGAGAAAGTTGAGAATAAGGAGGATGTTCAGTATCAGACAAGATAACTTTAACCAAATGCTTGCAGGAATTGAAATGCCTATTGACAGTAATGTCAGTTTGCTGAGTCAAAGGCACACACACACACACCACTGACCCCATTTACAGCCTTTAGTGCCCTAAGTAATATGATACAGTCCTTTTTGAGATGTCCAAAGAAGAACAAGAGGGAACCACAAAGAAGTATGGGCAGAATACATGAATTAACGAATTGTGAGGGAAGAGGGAAGAGTTATTCCAGCACGTCTCAGCTTCTTTAGTGTAATAAATCAAGCGAAAAAGTTTCTTACAAATCAATAGCATATCAGATGACCAACAAAGATCCGAAGAGAAACTGATCCCGAGATGAGAGATATTCGATTTACTCCGTCTCATCACAGTGCCGTCAATATTAAAGTAATCATGAGATTGAATAAGTCCACGTAAGTCTTGTTCGCACTTGAAACTAAAATCAACACTGCAATATACTCATAAATTAGTAAATAACATATTTGGAGACATCCAATTTACAAGAGAAAAGGAATTAGACAACAAAACCCCATTTTAAGATGTCTTATTCAGGAGAACTAACACAGGAAATTTAGAAACACACGTATGTAGAAAATCAACGCAAACCGATCAAATACTCAACTATACTAGCAAAAATCCAATTACTCACAAAAGAAATTGTGTGCAGACATTGTTTAAAAGAATCCAAACACACTGTAGCACTCCAGAGTTGAAAAAAATGGAAGAAAAACACCTACTAACGGCCTTCAAAAAGAATGGATATCCCCCTAATAATTTCATCAAAACGTCTTTAAACTCGAGTCATAACACTAACAAAAAACCATCATCAAAGACCACACGGAAATTCCTCTCACCATGTAGATAAAAAATATCTCTGAAATAACTAACAGCTAGAGCACTGAAACCGTTTGAAATAGATATAGCACACATGCTAGCCAGCCAACACAGTCACTTCATCAGATATTGTGCAAACCGAAAGATCCAACAGAAAAAGGAGGTAAAATTAATACCATTTACAAAACAAACTGTATGAACAGTCACAGATATTACATCAATCAAAGTCGGTGTGTTCTTTGAATCAAAATCCAAGAACACAAATTGACTCCAAAAATACATGATATCTATTCCTGTTTCATATCAATACATGTGGATAATTATGGACACCAGTTTAATTGGGAAAATGTTGAAATTTTAGACAGAGGAAACACCAATAGTAGCAGGGGATTCCTAGAAGCCTGGTACTCAAACGAATATGCGTGAAACAAACATGTTAATTTAGACCATATCTACCAAAGTAAATCATCACATGATGAGAAATTTGAAAATCCAAGTCAATAAAAAATGATCAGTGCAGATGTAAATTGACTACCAGTCACGAAGATAGTTGCTGCCAGGAGACATAATTCTATCATACATGGAGAATTAAAATCAGTTCACTTTAGGCTAAAACTAGCTCTGAAGGGGGTTGTTGTCCAGCAGGAGATGACGAAAGTCCCACAGTTGAACCGACCAGCTCAGAGAACACTACTAATTGCAAATCACCCACTTGAGCAACAAATCTTCTCTATTACTGTGGTATTTAGATGGATCCAGTTTAAGACCATTTAGGTGAAACCATTTGTTAACTTCAGACAAGAATCTATTCATCATATAAGAACAATCCAAAGCAAAAGCTACTGGGACAGAAATGGCAAGATCATCGGCATATTAAACGAAGTTATCTTTGAAAAAATACAGAGGGTAGTGCAAAAAGAAATAAAAAAAGGAATGAAGAGAGTACAGTGCCTATCGAATCTTATGAACAGTGTTTCAGTAGGACAGCAAATGTGCAAACAGAACTTGAGATAGGAGTACTGGACAGTGGTTTCTTCCTAGTTTGCGACTCTTCACCAGGGTTCGAACCCGCCAACTCCCGGTTACAAGGCGAGCTCGTATACCATTGAGCCACTGAGACCCTTGTAACCGGAAGGTCCTGGGTTCGAACCTCGGTGAGCGCGTACTGCCGAAGAGTCCCAAAGTAGGACGAAACCACTTTCCAGTATTCCCAGGTTTTCAAGTGGTTCTCTAACTGATGTCAGCTCATGATGAAATCCTCCATGCAATCAAACAAAAATCCCTACAAAACTAATACTTGAAAATGCTATTTTTCTTAATTGGATCTATTGGGTCCTTAGTCTGACAAAGTTTGTCTCTGTGTGAGTTGATTGTTTTACATACCACCCTAAATTCCATCCTTAGAAAGAACTCATTTTAAGAATTCTAATGTTTCTTCTTTATATGGCAGTACTGAAATGGGTTGCAGTTATCTGATTTCGAATTATATTCCGCCACAGTGCTTATATTCTACGTTGTATTACATTAGTCAATACAAGACGAGTGGGTTTCGTCCTATTTTAGGACTTGTCGGTTGAATGTACTTGCATTCGCAGCGAGCCTCAGTAATAAACACAAGAGCTATGGGAATCATTCTTCATTGATTTTATTTTAATTTCATCATAGCTTGATTCCACACAGTATTTTTGATATAAGGAAGGAATTTTCAGCATGTGATATCGGTAGCCCAAATTGTGGAAGCCGACCATTGGTATCAGGTGTGCGTCTGCCGTGGATCGAACCATGCGCATGGTCGGCTAGCATCCTAACCGTTGTGCCACTGACGCCTTTCCTGTTGTTTCTCTTCCATTGTGCTAAACCGAAATTGTTAATTTGTGTTAGTATACACAGTGTAGGTTAGGTGAATTGAATCGACGTGGATTTGGGGCTAATTGACTCTCATTGATAGGGTACTCTTGAAGAACTTTATTCAACCCTTCAAAAGTTTAATTAACAATAAGATTACTTAATCTTGGCTGTGGTAGTAATAATCATAGCGGTTTTATTCGCAACATTATTCTTGATACAAAGTGGAATTTTCTGTTTATAGTTACCTATTACTGGAGGGAATAATTAACGAGACATTTATTTACTTTACCAATAATTTCAATAAGAATATGTGAATTTGAAACTGAAATTAAGTAGAAATATTGACGAAAATATTACACTAATGGGAGAAAGAATGCAAAGGGTAGTTTACTTACTGTTTTTCTCAATAAGTTAGTAGTCTCATGCCTAACACTTTTCTTATCACATAAAATGTGTGCTGAATAAGGTATCGTGGAATTTTTATACTCAGTTGTCCTTACATAATTATTAATATTATTCCCTTGGGTTCCAAGTGGAACATAGGGCTTCAAAAACACGTCACCACTTTCTTCCATTCTCTACTGTCCTCTTCAGCTGGGGCTGTGACTGCCATTAATCTCCCATCTCCTCCTCCTTAAACAATCTCCTCCATGTCATCCTCGAAGCAACTACCCACTCGTCGCTTCTTATTGGGATTCTACTGGGGCAATGGCCTGCATTACGCGTGATTTCATTTTACTTTCTCCTAAATCGTGTGCGCCCAGTCCACCTCCATTTTCTCCTATTTGTTGAGCAATCAGCTCTTGGTCAATTCGTTCCCAGCCAGAGTTTCTTGTTGCTAATTCTTTCTGACCAGCTAGTTGGCCATATGATCTTCAGTATGAGGCCATAAAAAGTGGCAGGTGTCGATAAAATTCTGTAAATTGTTGCAAATCCTTTACATGACTCACCTGCAGTGCAATTTTCTGATCCGTATAGAAGAACTGACTGACTAGTTTCACATTTGTGTTGAATAGAATCCGAATCTTGTTCTTGATGCTGTCTGAGTGCAGAAGATTCCCAAATTGATTTCGGGTTGATGAAGGTGTATCTTTCCTTTCCAATTCTGGCTGGCTGGCTTTGACATCTTGATCCATTCCAACTCCCTGTGGTTGAAACCGCGCTACCTATCTGGATAAGTGAAGGAATTAACCTCTGTTAATTGTCTCCCGTTGGTGGTGATGGGCTCCGGTTGTTTTTGCTGGTGGTCAGTGGGTATCTTCTTTCTTCCTCTTCTCTATGTTTACCTGGAGTTCTGTCTTCGCTGTCTGCCCCTCCTGCCAGTTTGTTGGTCTCCGCCTGTAAGTCTTCAGATTATGAAACCTGTTTTCTATGTTTAAATATTACTCGTTATGTCTTTGAGCCCATCTCTGGTTAATGCAATCTGGGAACCGGGGTGTATTTTAATTAATAATACTTTCATCCCCCGTCTATTTTCTTCCTTCATTATCCTACCTCTTTTCTGTGACTATGATCAGTAAACATTGTGAGTTACATTGATAAAATTGTGATAGTTCTTGCTCTGTTACTCTTGATACAATCATCTATGACAAGCACGTGTGTGATCGGGATTTTGTGAAATATCTTGGGCATATATGCTAGGCTCTTGATTTCATGCAGCAGATTTGCTAAAGGGATTTTGGTGTGGTTGTGTTCTCTGAGCTGGATGGTTTGGTTGAGAAGCTTTCATTGCTCTACTGAGCAACATCTTCAGCGCATACTTCGATGTGAAGTGAGCTTTTAGAATTCTCTATGAGTTTATTAGTCATCTCTTCTAGTAACCTTGAACGTGATTGGTTGTTTTCGTGTGACATTTCATCTCCTAGTTTGCTTGTCTCAGTGCTGGCTGTTTCTTTGGTCTGAATGTCGTTAGTCATTCCTTCTGCTAACCTTGAACGTGATTGGTTGTTTTTGTGTGACTTCTCACTTTCTGGTTCACTTGTTTTGGTGTTGACTGTTTCCTTGACCTGAAGTTTGACTTTGTTTTTGTGTGAATTTCTTCGTATGGATTGGTATATTTTGTCAATCTCTATGTGTCTATTGATTGCTGGTTCATTTGAATACCAGGCCTCTAGGAATTCTCTGGCATTTTTGCAGTTCCCTTTGTCTAAGATTTGAACATTGTCCCAGTCGAATTGGTGCCCGTGGTTGTCTGCATGTAGTGATATGAGGGAGTGTATGTCGTGTCTTCTGACAGCTAGTTTGTGTTCGTGAATGCGAAGACGAAGAGGGCGTCCACTTTCACCAATGTAATGTTTGTCGCAGTCGTTGCAACTTATCTTGTAGATGACGTTAGTTTTGTCTTCTTTTGCCGTTGAGTCCTTTGGTTTACATAGAACTGAGTGTAGTGACTTTGTTGGTTTGTCAGCGACATCGATTCCAAAAGGTTTGAATAGTCTTACAGTGATTTCGGAGATATCTTTTATATATGGTAGGGCGACTTTCTTTGTGTTTTCGCTGGTGGCCTTTGATTTGGTTGGTTGAGCTGGGGGTAGATGTCTTTTGATGAAGTTTCGTGGGTATATATATATAAAAGATATCTCCGAAATCACTGTAAGACTATTCAAACCTTTTGGAATCGATGTCGCTGACAAACCAACAAAGTCACTACACTCAGTTCTATGTAAACCAAAGGACTCAACGGCAAAAGAAGACAAAACTAACGTCATCTACAAGATAAGTTGCAACGACTGCGACAAACATTACATTGGTGAAAGTGGACGCCCTCTTCGTCTTCGCATTCACGAACACAAACTAGCTGTCAGAAGACACGACATACACTCCCTCATATCACTACATGCAGACAACCACGGGCACCAATTCGACTGGGACAATGTTCAAATCTTAGACAAAGGGAACTGCGAAAATGCCAGAGAATTCCTAGAGGCCTGGTATTCAAATGAACCAGCAATCAATAGACACATAGAGATTGACAAAATATACCAATCCATACGAAGAAATTCACACAAAAACAAAGTCAAACTTCAGGTCAAGGAAACAGTCAACACCAAAACAAGTGAACCAGAAAGTGAGAAGTCACACAAAAACAACCAATCACGTTCAAGGTTAGCAGAAGGAATGACTAACGACATTCAGACCAAAGAAACAGCCAGCACTGAGACAAGCAAACTAGGAGATGAAATGTCACACGAAAACAACCAATCACGTTCAAGGTTACTAGAAGAGATGACTAATAAACTCATAGAGAATTCTAAAAGCTCACTTCACATCGAAGTATGCGCTGAAGATGTTGCTCAGTAGAGCAATGAAAGCTTCTCAACCAAACCATCCAGCTCAGAGAACACAACCACACCAAAATCATCCACCTGAGCTACAAATCTTCTCTATTATATCTAAAGGGATTTTGTCAGACTGTAAGCATCCACCGCAGCTTTCACCTTGTATCTCCTCCTCAGGTAAAACAGGAAGTCATTTCATCAAAAGACTTTATGAGAGCACGTCTTAGTACAAAATTCCATAATGCTATATTGGCGGCAAGTATTTTATGTGGTGAAAATAGTGGGACGAACTAACTAAATAACCAACCTTCTTTGCACTTGTGAAAATAAACCATTTTCTCCATCCTTATTCCACTAAATTTCACTGTTATTATTCTTCTTATATTTATAATCGTCTCACTTCATTTTTGTTTATTTTCTCATAAGTATAAACACCACTTAAACTTTTATCCCCCTACTAGGCAACATATTCAGCACATACTTCAATCTGTTGAAGTGAGCTTTTAGATTTCTCCACGAGTTTAGACGTCATATCTCCTGGCAATTACCTTGAACGTGATTAGTGGTTTCTGCGTCTTTTCACACACTTTAGTATACTTGTATTTGTATTGATTGTTTCCTTGACTTGCAATTTGACCCTTTGTGTGAGATTTCCTTCTTATCGATTGGTAAATTTTGTCTATCTCTATGTGTCCATTGATTGACGATTCACTGGAATACCAAGCAGGCTTCTAAAAATTCTCTAGCATTCTTGTTGTTTCCTCTGTCTAATATTTGAACACTGGTTGTCCCAGTCGAATTGATTTCCGTGATTGTCTGTGTGTAGTGATATGAGGGAGTGGACATCATGTCTTTTGAAGGGGGACGTCCACTTTGACCAATGTAGTGTTTTCCACAGTTGTTACAATTTATTTTGTAGATGATGTTGGTTTTATCTTCTTTCGTTGTTACGTCTTTTGGTTGACATAGAACCAGCTGAGTGAAGTGATTCTGTTGGTTTGTGTGCGATGTCAATTCCTAAAGATTTGAAGAGTCTTGTAGTGATTTCTGAGATGTCCTTTATATATGGTAAGGCGATTTTCTTTGTGCTTTCCTTGGGGGCTTTTGGTTTGATAGGTTGGCTTGGGAGTATATGTATTTGATGAAATTCCGCGGATATCCATTCTTTTGGAAGACGTCCATGAGATATCTTTCTTCAATTTTTTTAAGGTTGGAGTTCTCCAATGAGTCATGACTGGCCATCTTGAATAGTGTTTCTATACAATTCCTTTTGTGTGTTATTGGATTGTTGCTGTTGTAATTCAGTATTTGATCTGTTTGAGTTGATTTTATATAAACCTGAGTTTCTAATTCCTCTGTGGTTGTTCCCTTGACTAAGACGTCCAGAAATGGGATTTTGTTCTCGGATTCCTCTTCTCTTGTGAATTTGATGTCGTTGAAGACGTTGTTTATTAAGTTGTGAGTTTTATCCTACTAGTTTCTTCTGATTATTACAAATTTGTCATCTAAATAACGTATCCAAATTTTGGGTTTGATCTTTGTTAGGAATTATATTTTCGAGCCTTTGCATCACTGCTTCTGCAATCAAACCGGATATTGGCGATCCCATGGGTGTTCCCCTTTCGATTTGTTCATATATTTGGCCAAATGCATCAAAATCATCCACCTGAGCTACAAATCTTCTCTATCATATCTACATCACTTGAACTCTGAAATAATTGTTACGCTTTTGTGTTTCCCCTCACCATACTATGTCAAAAGAACATTAGATTCAATACCTCTATAACATGCTAAAATTTCCATACTGACTCTATCGACAATACTGTTTGAAACAAATCCACTGTCGTTGCAGTTATTATTATTATTAGAGTTCTTATTCTCATTCTGTGCTTTGCACAATTTTGACTATATTCCTACCGTAAATGTAGACAAACTCCTGTAGTTAATTTTATTTGCGTTATTTTGAGTAAATTAGGCGCAATAAATTAGATGCAGGTCTCATGTAAGGACAAATACTCGCCGAAGACATTGACTAGCGGTTGCGCTATATCGTGAAATGGCAGAAGTTAGAATTGATGGACTGGTCATTGGATCGGGTCCCAGCGGCTTAACGGTTTACGAACGCGCCTTGTAACCAAAAAATCCTGGGTTCGAACCCTAATGGGTGCGCACTGATGAAGAGTCCCAAACTAGGACAAAACCGCTGTCCAGTACTCCCAGGTGGTTTTCCAATGGTTCTCTAATCAATATCAGCTCATGATTAAATCCTGTAACCAATCAACCAAATCCCTACAAACAAATACTTGAATATTAGATGCAATATTCTGTGACAAATGCTGAAAATTTCATTCTGTATTATACGTACTGTTTTTGGAATAAAGTAGATTATTATTATTTTATTCCTTTACGTCTCCAGTGGAACATAGGGAGGGCTTCAAGCTAGAGACTTGAAGTTTCGGTAACAATGGTGATTATTTTAAGGAGTAAGATGGTTAGCCTAGGGCCCAACCAGACATATTTGTCTGGCTTGCTACGGTCAACGGAGGTTTTGAAGCGCATCGACCGGGGACAGAACCCTGGACCATGTGCATGGTTGACAAGGAGTCTATTGTTAGTCCACCGACAAGACATCTGTCTGCATAATTTATATTATTTAACGCATCACGGAGTCTCAAAGCTGTGTCATTCATTAAAGCTATGTGTGCATTAGAGTAAAACCTAAGGAGGATCTAACTAACTAAAGGCAAAATAATGCTCTCTTATCTACCTCCTGATTGTAAACAACAATTTCCCCACTTTACCCTGACTCAACATGACGAAAACGATTCGTAATTTCAACACCAGTATCAAATCAGCTTTTTTTATACAGTTCTCAAACTAATTGTCCGCGCCATTTAAAGCATTCTGGACAGTTTACTGCAGCCTTCGTCGGTTTGATACTGAAGATTAGATGGTCGGTTAGGAAAAACAAGCGAAAAAGTATCCCCAACACGTAGCCAACCAGCCTATCTCTTGACAGATATGCAGAAGTACACTGAGGAGACCGCACCGCTGAGTTACATCACACACCAAACCGACCTCCTTCAAATGAAACCTGAATAAGAAGCAAGGTGTTAGGCATAGACCAGAGAAAGAAAAAAGCTCATAATTAATCAGGTGGCCAGCTATAGAAGACTGCAGAGAACAACATGAAACGGCGATCCACTGCTGAAGCCTTATTCTTCCCACTTGTAACTCAAGGTAATCACAATATCACCGAAAAACATCCATTGAGTCATGAAGAAAATAAAAGACAAATTCAGCAAAGAAAATTTTCCTTATCAACGAAATCATCTTCCTTCAGAGACTGTACAGTCGTATTTATGCTTACCAAAAAATATATAGTGGTTTATTAATGAGTAGTAGTTCTGGGGTGACATAACTGATATAATTACTCAGAAGTGGCTTTCGAAGTGAAAATTAAAAGTTGTGAATTACGTGGTACTCAACGGCACAAAGATAGAAATTTGAAAAGGTTAAAATCGTTATTGAGTGAGAATAAAGGTAGTAACTGAGTGTCAATTTATCAAGTGTGAAGAGGGTGTGAAAATGTACAGAAGGAGCAGATGAGAGTGATAATAGTGAATTAATTATTAAAGCAAAAGCAAACTAAAAGTAAAATTAAAAACTAAAAATCAAAGAAAAAATCAAAATTTTTACGCGGAACGACTAGTGAAGATGTGAAAACCAAGGTAGAAAAAGAGGCTGGACAAACTTTTTCTGAATACAGAGTTCAGGGTTGTATTGACGAATCGCCAGCGCCTCCGCCATACACAAAAGCCGAAACCTGACGCCCTTTGTACCATTTAGCTTCATCTTGTAGATGATCTTGAAAGACGAGTCTGGTGGAGCTACGTGGCCTGAGCTAGTAATTGTCTTGCATTGTCTCTTTGCTAACCATGCCGGATAATGTTCAGAGGTGCTTTTGGAAAGCGTGCACTTTGTGCGGCCAATATAACTAGCTCCACACGAGCAGGTGAATTTATAAACACACATTGAGGTGGCCAGTCCAAGGCGGCAGTTTATCCTTCACACATCCGTTGATCATTTGTCGGCTGTAGAAATTGATCCATAGCTCAGCCATAAAGAAGGCTTTCCTCAGTGATCTGCATAAGCGATTCTTCAGGATTCCAGCTGCGGTATCACCATAAATCACTGGTAAATAGCAGTTTCTTCAGCACCGTCTGGGTTCTTTCATGCTTTTCCCTTAACTTCATGTTTTTCTCGATAAATCTTGGAGGATATCCATTCTCAATGAGGACTTGTCTGAGTCGCCCCAGTTCCCCATCAACTGTATCACTTTCTATCTTTGTGCCGTTGAATACCACGTAATTTACAACTTTTAATTTTCACTTCCATAGGCACTTCTGATTAATTATATCAATTATGTCACTACAGTTGTATTACTCAATAATAGACCACTATATATTTTTTGGTAAGTATAAATACGACTGTACAGTCTCTGAAGGAAGATGATTTCGTCGGTAAAGAAAATTTTCTTCGCTGAATTTGTCTTTTATTTTAATCACAATATCATTGGAAATGACAACACAGATAGATACTAAACAGAAAAAACACAATATTAAAGTGTGTACAAAAACAACACAATCAAAGTAACACTTACATTGATCACTATCAATAGAATTGAAGCATACGCTACCATTGCTATAACTTGGAAAGCTTTCTCACCAAATGGTTCTTTACATCCATCAATATAATATGAATCTGGAGTTCCTGATGTTGGACACTCTTTATCCTTCAATTCTAAGTTTTCATCCATATGACAACAGGGTACAGCAGTCACGACATCTGAAAATGAAATTTTCAAAAATGAAATAAATCCAAAACACTTTCAAGAAACTGTCAATTGAATTTTAGATTTTTCCGTCAACTGATTGGACCGAAGTGCTCGGAACATCATCACTCACTGGGAAATGCAGGTACTTCCAGCCAACGAGTCCAAAATAGGACGAAATGCGCATCCTGGGTTCCACTGCTAGTCATCATCCACCAATTTAACTTTCAAGAAACACTAACCAGTTGATATGACTGTTAATCCACTTGTAGTTGCGCTGACGAATTTCCAATCCAGCTGATTTGTGGGTTTACTGTTCTAACCACTACCAGCAACAACAACAACGCCAACATAACGAGACGATACCGCCAAAAAGCGAGGACAGAAGACAAGAAAACAGGTCAGGCTGTCTCATATCAACAGTGAAAATGAGTGACAGCGCCTGCTTATATATATATATATATATATATATATGTGTTTTGAATGGCCTTGAGACACTAATTACACAGATAAATTAAAAGAGTCAAAATCCAATAATAATAACATTAACATTAATGATGACATGCATGTCAAACATGCGCAAGACAGCACTAAAAATTAGGAATCTAAGCCATCAGTGGTAATTCCATACAAGGAAGAAACCTCGGCAAACTTACTCAGAATTCTTAACAAGGCAGGAATTAAAGCGGTTGGCATCCAAACCACCTACCTACTCAATTAGAAACAAGCTTTGTCGGTTAAAGGATCAATCCTGTGGAGCCTTTAAAACAAAACTATTTAGTTTATCTAATATCCTGCCTGCAATGACTGTCACGTCAAATACATAGTAGAACATGTGCAGTCAGTCAGACTAGCCGAGCATAAAAACCAGCAGCAAAATCTACATTGGTTGAACCGATTAAGATAAGAAATCTAGAGAATAGTTCAGCTATAGCACGCACTACTTGTAATCACACACAACCACACAAAAGGATGGGATAGGATGACAGTTTTAAAATCTAATGTCACAGGGTGAATGGAGGGAGAGGTTGATAACAGAAGCTTTTATTTATCGAATCAACTGCAAATACATGTAACAGGAATGATTCAACACCTGTCCACCCAGATATCTGGAAAATTCTACTAACACGCCTACGACGACAAATAGGAGAGGACAAAGAAAACTATTATACTCAAGTTTCGAAGTCGTGTGATTATAATTGATGAAATGATTATGAACAGTAATAAATTTTGTTCAAAACTTTGTCATCCATTAAATAATACTGTTTCACTGCGTGATACATCGGATAAACAAAGCAATATAGAATTACTTACTATCACAATGCCCAAGTTTTACACATATATCAATATGCCTGTCTCGTCATTTAAGATCAGAAGAAAACGACACCATTTGCATAAAAATCTTTCAACTACTCACTGGTATAGTCACGACCATCATATCTATCTTCATATGACATCTTGACATCATTGAAATCTGAGGCATCTCTGAATCCACAACATTTCAACTGTGTAAATAGAAAATCAAAAAAAGGTTGGAATACAAACGAAAGAGACGGAAAAAACTGTTGAAAACGTCAAACTTGGAAATACTTATATTTGATTCGTATTCGCTGATTATTTTTTTAAAACTGAAGTACTCGGTCGCTACTGACACATCGGATCTTGGTAACGATGCTTCGATGGTATCTGATAATAAATGCTTGATTATTACTATCGGTGGAATCCAAGAAGCTCATTTCATCCCATACGGAACTTCTCAGATGGATGTATCTGCCTTCACAATGACTGGTGGAGTTCCTTTCCACTGAGACGCAAACACTTCACCTCGTGTTTCATACCCCCCCCCCAAAGCATTATCCACTGAAATTTACAAGATACAAGACAGCTGCCTCTTGGTTCTCAGTGTTCAGCAACGTTTTTAAACCAGCCTCTTTTATTATAGTCGACAGGCATTTAGTGTATTGAGAAATTTTTTTGATAGTTCCTAATTTGTAGCTTTGAAAGCTTCCTATTTAAAGCGCTCTGAACTGTTATGGCTGAATTCATGCAGAAATATTTACTGTCCTTCACAAACGCGCTATAATAAAGAGTTCATTCGATGGTAGTAGATGGTTGGAGGCAATCGGCCACAGGAAGCTACACTTGACCTAGGTTTCGCGCCAGTGGGTACTCACCAGTCAGAAAGGCGTATCTGCAAGAGGTCAATCGCGAACCCAAATAGCCAACTCAGTGGTAGCATCTCTGACTGTTGGCAGCATGGGGTGACGCGGTTTCGAATCTCAGAAAGGACATCAGTTCCTTCAAGGCGGTTGCAGATTCGCCTTTCTGACTGACTGGTGAGTGCCAACTAGCACGAAATGTAGGTCAAATAGGGCTTCCTGTGGCCGATTACCTCCAGCCATCTAATATCATCAAATCAATGTGCACCGTGATGGGGGGCTACTTGGAATGGTGGCCACAATTCGCAAACCTGACTGATAGAATTCAGTCTGCACCTAACAAAGGACAAGACACATCACACTAGTTACTAGTATCCAATTAAGGAGACCATTCCTCTACCTAGCCGTCTAATTAACTCAGAACACCCACTGAGACGAATAGGAAAGTGCATTCATACAGAAGTTCCTGAAGTACATATTCAACATAACTAGGAACATATAAACTAATTCAAATTCTGAACCAAAATATCCATCAAACTGACTATTAAACAATTCACTAGATGTTTAGCCCACTTATTAGAATTCTTGTGTGGTACTAGCTTAATCGAAATTCATTAAATAAAAGAACGGCCTATCAAGGAATAATTTTATTTTGGTGAAGGCACAGAGTGAAACAGTGTTATTTATCTTAGTGATGGCTTTTCAAGGACGCTTTATCAAAAGGCTCACATAACTTTCAGAGTCTGTTAATGTAATCGCATTAAGCTAAGACAGACAAGCTTTCCTTATTTGTCGTGAAGTCATGAATGATACATGCACTGAAATGATAACCTGATTGGATGGCTTTTTTATTCGTTTATTTTTAGCTTCAATTCCTGAGGTATTGTAAACTAATTGTACCATGTATTTTGAATAATAAAGTGTTACCGTGGTCAAATCTGACTTTTCTTGTCCATCTCAGCGTGGGAGGTACTTTCAAGTGATCAGTTCGTTATAGTGTCGTGTCTGGAGGCTCATTAAACTCAAATTAGATCGCCACTGCATATCTGTAACTCCTCGGCATAATACATTATGTCCCATCCGTTGGTTCTAAAGGTAATAATATTCTCCATGTCCCTGATAATGGTGTTTGAGCTTTACCTACTGGACTGACCTATGTAATCTACCTTACAGTCACTAGAAGGTATTTTGTAGATTAGGCTTTTTGTTTAGTTGGGCCAGGAGGAGCCTTTAGCCCACATAGTTTTCTCGCTGGGTAACTTCTTAGCTCTGAATGTCTCCCTAGTCCTGATTTGTTGGGAATCTTACTTACGATTCCCCCCCCCTGTTATATGCACATAATTTGCTCTGAACGCTTCGAGTTTCGACTACAAATTTAATTAGGTTATGATGTTTCAGTTTTGAAACTGACGGCGACATTCGTCATCACTGTCTATGAAGAACAGTAAATAAGGTAGTGAAACTGAAGTTTGTCCGCTCATATATCGGGGTAACGCATTACCATTCAGCTAAACATTTTAGAAACTAATAAGAACACAAAATCCATCATTATTTTTTCTTGGAATTGATCCCATCCGATGGTTTCTTCAGTTTGCATCCGATCCAAATCCATTTCCTTCCGCATATATGTTGAGCAATAGATTCTTGGTTAGTCCGCTCCCAGAGTTCCTTGCTGCCAGTTCCTCCTACCCATCCGACTTTCAGTGTGAAGTCAAGGCAGCTGTTGATAGAAGTCTCCAGCTGGCTGCTAGGAATGTTACTCATGACTCGCTAAGTTCCTGAACCATCATAAAGGAGGACTGACTTAACACTGGTGTTGAAAATCCAATTATTGTTTTTTATGCTGTGGAGTGAAGAAGATTTCCAAATTTACTTACCTTTCCTTATCCGTTTCGACTGCCTATAGTTGAAATGATGCTTCCAAGATACGTGAAGGAAGTCGATAGCGACTGATTTCTAATGTTTCTAATCAAAATATAGCATTGGCTTCCTTTCAACCACCATCAACTATTCAATATCACTTCTTCAAAGTTCAGGACGAAGGTGAGTCATCTAGCCTGGCGACTATACTGAAAACTGAGCTAACACAATTCAGTTTTGAGGACGGAAGTAGTTGCTAGGTGTTTTCGCACATAGTACAGCAGCGTAGAAAATCGATAAATTACCTTTAAAACAGTCACACGTAACATCTGCTGTAATCACAGCCTTCCTCTTAGCACATAATTCACAATCATATCAGACTTACTACCTGAGGAATTTCAAAACGCAATTAACTGGTCATTCATGTTGATTTTCCTGATTGCGGTAGACTGGATAATGCAATAGACAGTGGCAGACAGTGAGGAAAAGGGCCTAAAATAGACCCACACAAAAATCCTGACGGATCTGGACTTCGCCGATGATATATTTCTGATTTCTCACAAAGTGAAAGATATGCAAGTGAAAAACAACACGTTGGCAGAAGAAGCAACAAAGATAAGACTTCAGTTGAAAATAGTGAAAACAGAGGTGCTGATGAAGATTCCTGGCCAACAGCAACAACAACAGACAACAATCAGCATAACTGGGAAAAATTTGAAAGAAGCAACCTCCTTTACCTGCCTACCTACCTACCTGTGAAGCATCGTTTCAACTACAGGCGGAAAGAAGCGATGAGGATATCAAAGCTCGAGGATCGGGAAAGCAAGACAAACTTTCATTTCTCTCAAGTCTGTGTGGAGATCTATGGCACTAATCAGCATGAAAAATTAGATCCGGATTTTCAACTCCAGTGTGAAGTCAGTGTTACTTACTATATGGATCAGAGACTTGTCGCCGCGTCACGAAGGCCGCATCGATCAACTTCGAACTACAGACCTCCATCGACAACTGTCTTCGCTCAATACTCAAGATCAGATGGATGGTCAGTAAAGATCAGCAACAGGGATCTCTGGAAATGAATGAACCAAGCCAGCAGGAACCGACTGTGCAACAAATACACAAGAATAAATGAAGGTGGACTGACCATACTCTGAGAAAACAAACCATCAAGTGAGTGACATCACACACCAGGCTGTCAAGTGGAACCCGAAATGGAAGCGGTGAGTTGGTCGTCAGTGCGAGGGTGACATGTAGGAGGTCATGTTAAGAGGAGATGAGAGCACATGGGCAGATGTGGAGTTAGGTGAAAACGCTGGCAGAGAACCGAACGCAATAGAGACGTTTGGCTGAATCCCTATGTTCCTCTAGGAACTAAAGGAAACAATATTAGTAATAAAAATGTTGACAGAAACGCAACGGAGGTGAAATCTGTTTTAGCGACAATTTATGCTTACTCTGTAGTAATGATAGGCAGACAACGTCAACTTACCTGTATCATTACAACAGCTGCAAATAAACTCTGTCCATCAAGACTTTGCATGGACTCGTATCCATAGAATTGTTTCTCAAAAATATTCTCCATACCTCCACGTAACTGCATTTTCATTTGAAAAACACAAAAATAAAAAACAACTTTAACACAAAATAACAAGGTGATAAACTCATAAAATAGGATAATGCGATATCATTATTTCATTTCATCATCTGGAAGATTCACGTGCGATTTCCGGCTGAAGTACTCCTAGATCTCACCCAGACTGTCACGTGGTAGTGAGCTCAACAAAGGGGAAGAAGTGTGCGGCATGACGCTACTGTTACTTAGACTTCAAAGTCTCAAAACCTTACTCCGATCAAAATGCCTAGAATAGATAATACTTCAGCGTTTCAAACTAGGCGGTGTTGAGTTCTTGTTACAGTGGGAAAATCAGCACTCACTGGGGAATGCAAACACATTCATTTAACGAGTCCTAGAGGAGACGAGATGCAGCTGTTAGATTCCACCGCTAACTATCAACAACTGAGTAATTCATGGATAATCCCCACCCAGGCATTAATGAAAACAAAACACGTAGTTCAGCGAAGAGTCTGTTTTCGCTGGCGAATTCATTTTCTTAGCTGTACAACCGCAAATATATGCATGGTTATTTTGTATATATGTGTACATTAAGTTTGTCGAACAAAAATACAATTGGTTATAGTTATTTTAACTAAACAGGTGAAGATTGGTAATTGGAGTTACGTAATACAAAATCAGTCAAGAAAAATAGGTGTTATTGAAATTAGGGTAGTGTAACAAAGGTGATAACTTATCACAAACAGTTGTTAAAAGAAGTTATGTAATAATATGAATGGTTTGGTGAGTGAGTTTTACTCAGGATGCACATAGGAACAAAGTAGATAATACGAAATTACGTAAGAGTTCTAAATGAATAGAAGAATTATAAGCAATTAAAGAACAGGCAAACAAACAAAATGAAGTCATCAAAATCAAGAAAGTTGTTACCATGACAGTAGAAGTGGTTGAGTAATCCTCTTTTGTATGCACAGCTCCGGTTTTTCTGTGTGAATGGCCAGAGTTTCAGTGATACAAAGAAGACGAAACCGTATTGCCTTTGGTAGGTTATTCTTGACTCTGTAGATTACTTTGAAGCAGGAGGCGTTTGCTGAGATGGAATGATCAGTGTTAACCAGGTGTTCAATTATCATACTCCTTATTGCACCAATATAGCCTTTTCGCAACCATGCTGGATAGTGTTCTTGAATCCTCTTGGGCAGAATGCACGTTGAACGACCGATGTACCTGGCTCCACAGCAACAGGTGAACTGATATATGCACATAGAAGTGGTCAGATGCGAGATCTTGTCCTTGAGGCTTCTGCAGATCAGTGGGCGACTGGAGAACACTATTCTTAGTGTTGCTGCAAAGAATGTTCTTCTCAGAGATGATGTGATCCTTCACTTGAGAATATCGCTTGTTGAATCTCCCTTGAAATCCAAGTTCATGTAGAGTTTCTTTTTAGGAGAAAGTGAAGTTTCGTTTCTTCGAACTCTCGGTTTAATGTTTTTGTTAATGAATCTTATTGGGTATCCATTTTGGATAAACGTTTCTCTGAGAATATCTCATTATGTTTCCAGAACGTCGGGACTACAGATGCGTCGGATGCGGGTGGCAAGTGATTTAATTAAATTCCGCTTTTGTTGAATGGGTACCAAGCTATAGAAGCTGGTTAGTTGACCATTCTAAGTAGCTTTTCTGTGGATCGATCTTATTAGGCTCCCACCAGTTCTTCTTGTTAGTTTCACATCAAGAAACGGAATTTTTGATTCGTTTTCCATTTCGAGAGTGAATTTTATCACTGGATGGCAACAGCTAAATGTCTTCAGCAGTGGATCGAGGCCATTGTTGTCACAAATAATGAATATGTGTTGTATTCATTTAGAACTCTTACGTAATTTCGTATTATCTACTTTGTTCCTATGTGCATCCTGAGTAAAACTCACTCACCAAACCATTCATATTATTACATAACTTCTTTTAACAACTGTTTGTGATAAGTTATCACCTTTGTTACACTACCCTAATTTCAATAACACCTAATTTTCTTGACTGATTTTATATTACGTAACTCCAATTACCAATCTTCACCTGTTTAGTTAAAATAACTATAACCAATTGTATTTTTGTTCGACAAACTTAATGTACACATATATACAAAATAACCATGCATATATTTGCGGTTGTACAGCTAAGAAAATGAATTCGCCAGCGAAAACAGACTCTTCGCTGAACTGAGTAATTACCTGAAGCAATTTTAACACATCAGCGTACTGAAAATATTCACACGCTTCAGCTAATTGGCATGTAGATGAGTGGCATTAGTATTACTTGTTTGAATTAAATCGTTTTACTAAGCAAAGTCACAAAACTGTTCTAGAGACAGACTATTTTACATTTTTAGGTTATGAATTTTGTAGGGATCATCTACTAATTTCACTGAAGATTACATCATTTACACAACCACTGAAAACCAGGGAAGACTTGATGGCTTCTTCGTCATAGATCGAGACTCTTCAGTAGCAGACAACCAACTCCAGGATTCAAACCTAGAAACTTGTGGGTTACAAGGTGAGCACACTGACCATTAAGCCGCTGGGACCCGATCCAACGGCCCATGAGTTCCCACTTCTGCCAAATCACGACATAGCGCGACCCCTAGCCAATGTCTTCGGCGATTATTTGTCCTCACACCCAACCTGCTGCACCCTACTGGTCACGACTTCTCACTAGAACCCCAGGTAACTACCTACCTGAATAGGGCAAGTCGCTAATGAGCATCTCATTGATGTTGATTGGTTACAGGATTTTCATCATGAGCTGACATTAGTTAGGGAACCACTTGAAAACCTGGGAGTACTGGACAGCTGTTTCATCCTAGTTTGGGACTCTTGATGAAAACCCTGTAACCAATCAAATCCCTACAAACCAACAGTTGAATATCAATGAGATGCTCATTAGCGACTTGCCCTATTCAGGTAGGTAGTTACCTGGGGTTCTAGTGAGAAGTCGTGACCAGTAGGGTGCAGCAGGTTGGGTGTGAGGACAAATACTCGCCGAAGACATTGGCTAGGGGTCGCGCTATGTCGTGATTTGGCAGAAGTGGGAATTCATGAGCCATTGGATCGGGTCCCAGTGGCTTAATGTTATACGAGCTCACCTTGAAACCAAAAGGTCATGGGTTCGAGTCCCGGTGGGTGCGTACTGCTGAAGAGTCCCAAACTAGGATGAAACAGCAGCTGTCCAGTACTCCCAGGTTTTCAAGTGTTTCTCTAACCAATGTCAGCTCATGATGAAAATCCTGTAACTCCCTGGTATCTTTTCAATGGTTTCCTAGCCAATATCAGTTCACGGGGAAGTCCTGTAAGCAATCAAATGCTTGCAGACCAACATTTAAAAATCTATACCGTTACTTTAATTTGGGTAATTCAATGACAATTAGGCTTGGTAAAGTAATTTCACAGCCTTAATTTTGTCTTGATCAATACTCATGAATCGACCATTTTTGCTCACCTCTACTCAATGAAATTATTCAAGGCGTATGTAGCATATATTGACAACTTTTGCAAGTCTAATCAATTTCTTAATTCCATTCTTAACTCAAGAATATTCCTGTATTTTCCTTAAAGTGTATGTGGACAAGTATACTAAGGTGACGTCAAAGTATGCCTCCCCAAGAGAATGAGTATACTAATATCTTTGCAGAGAAAGAGACATTGAGAACAAGCAAGAAAGCGGAGATATAGTGTCAAGTATTTTGGTAACTGAAGGCTGTCCGGGATTAATGAGAAACGATATTTTTTCCAGAAAGGGGCTTTAAGTAAATCCTTACCTTAAGCTGAATCCATCTTAATCCCAACTCTAATCAACCTTGATATTGAAGAATGGTCATTTGAGTAAATATTTATACTTCTAAGAGAGAAAAATTTGAAGTTATTCTTGTAATATATTTAAGGAAAGTTAATTGGTGAATGGTGACTAGCAGTGGAACCCAGCCAGAATGCGCATTTCGTCCTGTTTTGGACACGTCATCTGGATGTACCTGCATTCTGCAGTGAGTGATAATGTTCCCACCAAGGCTCGAACTCCGGTCCAATCTGTTGACTGGAAAATCTAAAGTTTAATTAAATAATCAATAAAACTGGTTGCAGAAAATGTGGCTCTTGTGGCCCAGGTGGTGTAGTGAACAACACTTTGGCGTTTGAAACTATGGACACTGGGTTCGAGCCTCTATGGGGACATCACCGCTCACTGTGGAATGCAGGTACACCCAGCTGGCAGACGAGTCCAAAATAGGATAAAATGCGCATTCTGGCAGAATTCCATTGCTAGTCCTCATCCACCAATTTACTTCTAATTAAATGCCCAGACATAGTCGAAGTATCTGCACAAGAAGCCGACATGTCAAACTGAAACCGAGCACTTCGGTTGAATCAGTCGACAGGAAAGCCAAAATTAAATTAAATAACAGTTTTGTACTGAACAGTGTTGATATAATGTAGAGAACTTTCAGCAAAGGTATGATAGCATGATATTTCCTGCTAGCCAAGGATTTTCAAATAAAATAATAATTGACAGTAGATCGTGTGACACAGCGCTGTTTCCCTTGTAGGGCAAATCAATCCACTATGATATCTCTTCTTTGCCTCTTTCGATAACTGTATGACATTTACTTGAATGCCAAGCGCGTACCATGCGCCAACTTCAAAAACGCACTCGTGAACACTATACAGCCTGGCTAGTAAACGGAGAATGAAAATGGGTATATAGTTCAGTGAAAGAACATCTGATCAATTCAGGATATTCAGCGCCATTCGAAAAATCCTTCAAAATAATATACAAGATCCGATCAAACCTATCAAATGGAGTGAAATTAAGACATCTGAGCTTAGCCGAGGCACTAGTCATCTAAAAGCTCACACCCACTCTATGTATCCCAAGGAAATACATCCAACCCTCGTCCCTGCCATGGCCATCGTAAACAGGTAATTCGTTTAGTAATAACCATCCCATTGCCTTTCTTATCCAAACTTCCTGTTTATTCATGTTATTTTTAAGTTTTTCTTAATCCCTATTTACACTACCATATTTTCATATCCGAACTTCCTGTCCTTTTTGTCATTTTACTATTTCTACATATTTAATCCCTGATTGCATAAACAATTATTCATCACATTAGTAAAGATCCCACTAGATTTTTTATTCAAACATCCTGTCTATTGTTGTTATTTCAACACTTCTAACCCCAAATTGCACAATCAGTGTCAATCTTCTCAGTAATTATGATACTACTTTGTTTGAGTTTTATCCGTCCCATTGTTTATTATGGCATTTTAATTCCTAATTGTAATTTTATTAATCTGACCCTTGACCAGAAATTATTCTAGAACTTTCCCATCCATTTATTATAAATACACGAATGTACAGCCTAGTTGATGATTTCATCGAAAAGAAAATTTTCTTCGCTGCAACTGTCTTTTTATTCTATATGACATTTAGTTGAATTCCGATTATAAAACCTACAGGAGTACATTTTGTGAGCCAAGGGCACAACCCAGGAACAGTTATTTCACGTACTGGGATCGGCTGCCATCGAGGATAAGGCTTTTAATCATGTTCAATGGAAAGTTGCTAGTCAAAAGGTTGTAAACTTTTCACATACTCGCGAATCTAGAAAATGGGCCTTTGAAGGATGTTACTGATGAACTTGAATTCTATTGCCGGTACATGAATGATACATTTGGGATTATGAAAAATTATAAGAAAGCAAAGAACATCCTGCCTGGACAAATTTAACGATGTTCATCCTGCAATAAATTTTATTATTGAGAAAGAAAAACACCCTAGTATTTCATTTCAAGACATCCTTAGGACCGGAAAAGAGGATGGCACAAAAAGGAGAAGTTTATATAGAAAACCTACATCAACTGACTGTCAGTATACTCATTTTTTTCAGCTTCGTGCCCTTGAAATACAAACGCAATCTGATAAAGTGCTTGGTCTGACACGGAATAAGAGCAGTCTGCTCGGATGATTGTCTTGATGAGGAACTAAATAATATTAGACGGTTGCTAAGTGAAAATGGTTATCCAGAAAAGTTTACTAATAAGATTATGAATCTGAAATCAAAGCAGACCAAGGTACCAACAGTTCCCCAAAAAGGCCTTATTCTTACAAATGGAGTTCCTAGTGGACAACATCAGCGAGATACTAGAACAGCGGCCAAGAAATGCTGCCGAATTACACTGTGTCTTCAGAACCACTCCTCCTTTGTGTTTGGGTGTAAAAGATAAACTGACTAATTTCGCCTCTTCCATGTGTATCTACCAATTTAACTGCTCCTGTGGACCCAGTTACATAGGCCATACAATTAGACGTGTTTCTCGTCGGATTCCCGAACATCACCCTGGGTGGTTGGTTAAGTGAAGGACAAACAGAATCCGTTCATATCGCTATTCTATCTCATCTTGTGGATGCAGAACAAAAGATTGATGTTAACGAGGTGGATTTCATAGTCATTTACGCATACCAACAAATCTCAATTTCGCCTTAAGAGTTCGACTACTAAATATTGCTGAGGCTGGCTGTTGGGATCCATATTAACAAGCCTAATTTGTGCGTCCAAAAGACGTTAGTTCAGACATTATCCTTATCCCTGTGGCCATCTAGGTTTGAATGATTCTGAATTTTTGTGGAATTTTCCAAATTTTAGTTGATATTCTATTTGCTACTATATCTTTATTATTGTTATTATTTAGGCGTCTTTAATAAGCTGTAATCCCATCGATCTTACTTTACAAATCGATATTGTTTGAAAAGCACTAATATTGTTATTGAATACTAATCTAGAGTGTTCTGTGTATATAAACATATGTATATAATTGTAGAGCCAGAAGAGGAAATTATAGAAAAGGATATTCTTTGCTCAGTTATTTTTTGTTTAATACCATTAAAGCTCGTATTATATTAGATTTAAAGAAACTGACCAAGAGAAAGTATATACAATGTATATTGATGGAGGTTTTTGGTACCTTAAGTTTTAAGCATGTCGCCAACAAATAATTTAACGTAATCGGTCCGTTGTGCGTCCTTGTGGAAGTCATTCGATTGAGACTCTGTACTTTTACGTAGTCATTATCAGCACCTATTATTTCAATCTCTCCTATTCTATTTTTCATGTAATATCGTTGCATCTATTAGTCTTGTAATGCTAATTAATCGCAGTATGTGGGTACTTTTGTCTCTGAGGTTGGCTTGCAGTTGTATCACATGAAGTGACGTCATCAAAAGTTCGGTGTTCTCATATACTTTTTTTCAACTTTTAACCGAAAATGTTAACTAATACGAGTGCCAACCTACAAAAAATCGATTACTTCATATGATTTTTCAAAGAAATTACGAGATATGTATTTTTTTATAGATTTAGACACCGCAATAGAATCATCTGCGCCTTTTTTTCAAAATCATGTCTTCTGTAATACGACAAGTTACGTAGCAACGTTGCCGAGTTGGTTTTTTTCACCGATATTGATGACGAACTTTAAGTTAATATAAGTTAAATTAAACGCATGGAATTTGACGTCAAATGACTCTGGTTTTCTTGCCAAGAGGTTGATTGGTCTTTTTAAAGTTCTTGTTCCATATTAGTATTTTTATTAGATGTATTATACAGTGAAACGGTATTATTTACCGGATGACGTTCTGAACACAATTTATTACTGTTCATAATCATACTAATCAGTTATAATCACACTTCTTCGAAACTTGAGTTTTATAGCTTTCTTTGTTCTCTCCTATTTGTCGTCGTAGGCGTGTTAGTAGAGTTTTCTAGATGTTCTGGTGGACAGGTGTTGAATCACTCCTATTACACGTATTCTCTCTCAGTTGATCCGATAAACATAGCTTCTGTTATCGATCTCTACCTCTACTCACCCTGCTGCTACATTAGATTTTAAAACTGTCATCTTATCCTATCCCATCCTATTGTATGGTTGTGTGTAATTGCATGTGGTGTAATGCTATAGCTGAACTATTCTCCAGATTTCTTATCTTTTTCCGGTCAACTAATCTAGATTTCGCTGCTAGGTTTTTATGCTCGGGTAGTCTGACTGACTATACCTGTTCTACTACTTTGACCTTTGTATTTGACCTGACAAACATTGCAGAAAAAGTATAAGATAAACTAAATTGTTTTGTTTAATTGGCTCCACAGGACTGCTGCTTTAACCGACAAAGCTTGTTTCTAATTGAGTTTGTGGGGTGTTTGAATGCCAGCCACTTTTATCCCTGCCTTATTAAGAATTCTCCGCTGTAAGGTATCCGAGGTTCCTTCTTCTACTTCCCGAACGATGACAAATAGAAGAGAACAAAGAAAACTATAAAACTCAAGTTTTGAAGTCGTGTGATTATAATTGATGAAATGATTATGAACAGTAATAAATTGTGTTCAAAACTGTCATCCAGTGAATAATAATACTGTTTTGCTGACTGTGTGATATGTCTAATAAACAACCTATATGGAATTACTTACTACCACAGTGCCCAAGATTTACACATACATCAATAAAGTTCTTGTTCTCAAGTTAATCAAAACAGAAAACATCGGAAAATAAAACTGATTCTCCGACACATTCAACTAAAGTACTGATTCATCACTAGGTGTGCGGTGGGGTGGGTGTGCGGTAACCTACTCCATACTTCTGGTCTTAATTACTGCTGCTGAAGTGTCAGTCAAGTTTGGAATTCTGACCTTGAAGTTTCGGGGATTCGCTGTCTAGGTGTACTTTAAAGAATTTGGAAATCTCCATTTATACATTTGGAAGAAACAACAATTTCAGCGAAGAAATATGTATTCCTCTTCAACTAGCTCCTCATCATCGACTCTAGACTAATTTATAGTTTTTACGTCGAAATCCTGCAAATCCTGTGGTTATTTTAGTCCATAAGAATTACCAGTTTCAGATGTAGACGGGTGAATGAAGATGAGAGAATAAAAATTGTCGAAACAGCTAACTCGGAGATGCAAGCAACAAGATATCTGAAACCACATAGCCACAAATTTAGGTGTTCCTAAGATTGCAATTCACGGGAGATCTTAACAGTGAGATTTTACCACAACATCTGAAGAGATCCTTGGGAAAAGGGTTTAAAGCAGCTAATTTATGCTGTGTATTCACCAGCTAACCAATATTCAGTTCAAGAAATAAGGACAAACAGCCTTGTTTCGCCTCTTGCATGTGTATCTGCCAGTTTAACTGCTCGTGCGAAGCTGGTTACATTCAGCGTACTAACAGGCAGGTTCATTTCGAACTTTTTCCCACCCTGGTTTGCCAAAGGTCCAAATAAACTTATAGACAGCCCAATACTAGCTCATTTCGTCAATACTGGCTGGACATCAAGTTGGCTCTAACGATGCTTTTAAAGTTATCGATCCGTTTTCTCACAAAATAATATAATTTTCAAAATACCCTGCAATGACTGTGAGTGAGGTCAATTACATAGGTCAAACTAGTAGGTCGTGGGTAATCAGATTATCAGAACATAAGAATTTAGCTAAGGGAAGAATGATTGACCGTGAAAAGATAAGTAATTTAGAAAAAAGCTTAGCAACTGCACTTCACGCATTTACAAACAACCATACGATAGGGTGGGAGAGGGTTAAAATTCTAAAGAGTAACATAGGTAGGTGGAGAGATAGGTTGATTACGTAATCCTTGTTCATCGAGTCGACACCCAACACATGCAACAGAAATGACTCAATGCAAATACCAGAAATATGGAAGATATTATTACCGCCGGTCAAATCAGGGGAAGATAATAAATAATCATAAAATTCTATTTCAAGTCAAACACATCAAAACACTCGAACAAGTAACTTATTATGACTACAGAAACACTCCTCTTATTTCCCATCTGATTGTAATTGATCAATAACACTCGTTTTATTATTTCTGAATGTACATTATCTCATATTGAATTTTATTCCAATATCTAATCGATTCCACACATGTATATAAATGAAGGAAGGAAGTTGTGTGAGTAACTTGATATGATTATGAGTGGCAACAGTTTGTGCTCGAAACTTCGTCATCAGTTAATATTACTGTATAACAAACACTGTGTGATTTATCAAAATAAAATCTTATCTATAATGGAGTTATACTCTACCACCACAGTGCACAAGTTTTATACTTATATCAATAATTATGTTAAACTTCTTTATTCTTCTTGGTCATAGTAAGATTGTTTTTTTGTTTTAAATGTTCCACTTCACTTGATCTTCTCCCTCCTGATTGTTATCATTATTTTACTTTTAGTTTTTTGACATCACTTGACCTGCTTTTAAAATCCTAATACCAATTCATTTATTTAGTAGTCTTTTAAAGAGTTCTTAGAGTTCATCCACTTCAACTCTACCCCCTTAAACAAACCGAGTCCCTACAAATGAACTCTTGAAATACTAATCTGACGCTCGCTGGTGACTGGCTACAGGACAGAGTTTCCTGGAGTTCTACTGAGAAGTTGTGACCAGCCAGTGTCGTCCATCTAGTCCGGAGTGAGGACGAATGCTTGACGATGACATCGGCTGGTGTCAGTCACGCTAAAATCACGAATTGGTAGAAGCTAGAATTAATGGGCTGGCTGGCCAGTGATTTGGGTCCCAGTGGCTGAATTGCCTGCGAGTAAGGTAGCCTTGTAACCGGAAGACCCTTGGTTCGAACCCTGTCGGTGGTTGATGCGTACTGATGAAGAGTCCCAAACTAGACTGACGAAACAGCTGTCTGGCAGTATCCCCTGCAGGTTTTCTGATGGTTCTCTAACTGATGTCAACTCATGATGAAGTCCTCCAACCAGTCAGACAAAAATCCCTACAAACCAATACTTGAATTCCATCAGCCAAGTTGGCGAGTCTACATCAAACGAAGAACTACATACATGAAACGAGTATTCAATCCAAATAGCCATGGCAGTCCTACAGGAGTTCAGTCACGAGCCCGAATACCTCAGCCGTAACGCCTCTCACTGCAGCACTAAGTGACATGGATTCGGATCTCAGAAGGGAAGTGAGTTTCTTCAAGGCAGTTGCAGATACGCCTTTCTGACTGGTGAGTGCCAACAAAAACACAAAACCTAGATCCAAAGCTTCCTGTGGTCGATTGCCTTCAACCATCGAATAGTAACAATTTAGAATACATCATTATTTACCATGGTGGGCTTATTTCACAAATGATTGATAGAATTCAACCTGCACTAACACCAAGGTCTAGCTAGACTCATGACACTAATTGCATTACCTAGTTTGTTTGTTTTTTCCTTCACTTTCCCCAGTGGAACATAGGGCTTCAAGCTAATGGCTTGAAGTTTCTGTAGCAATGTTTATTTTACAGGATGGGGTTGCTAGTCTCATGCCCAACCTTTCCTCTTCATCAGCATTATTTCTGGCTTAGCGAGGTAAAGGAGTGCGTCGGTGGCCGGGGATCGAACCCCGGACCATGTGCATGGTCGGAGAGCGTCCTAACCGCTACGCCACCGACACTACCTAGTATTCAAGTCAAAGAAATCCAAAAGTTGAGCGTAGTTCTCACAGAAGTGGCGGTGATTTCGCAACCAACTTGAAGCGTTATTCACAGAAGAAAATGACACTGTCAAGAAAGATCGAATAATAAATAATCCTGTGCACTGGAGAAACAAAACACAAAGCAAAATTCGAAACTGATGATTTCATGCAAAGTTATCGATTTGAAACTTCTTTTTTTGTTAGAACTTACCGTTTTTGGATTAGTCAGTAGGGTAGCCAACATGAGTATATGAAGTATAATAAACACTGTGATGGCGACTTCATACTGTGAAAAAAAAGAATAACATAATATTATATCATATTTATTATACATGTCCAAACCAAGTTCACTTTTAACAGTTTGAAAAAATTTAGGCATTGGGTATATGGTATTCATTATAACAGAGGTTGCTTTTTGTATTTCCCATGCGTCAGACAGTGGGAAACGAGAAGACAGGGATATCCTGGACCGACGTGAAGAACCTAGAAGACCTGGATTTCGCAGATGATTTATGTTTGATGGCACACAAAATCGAAGACTTACAAGCGAAAACCGACAAACTGGTCGAAGAAGCAGCAAAGACAGGACTGCAGGTGAACATAGACAAGATGGAGGTTATGAAAATAACCAACCAACCAACAACAACAACAACAGCAGCAGCAACATACAGTGCCAATCACCATCAACGGGAGAGATTTGAAAGAGGTTACTTCGTTCACTTATCCAAGGAGCATTGTCTCAACTACAGGAGGAACGGACGAGGGAGGATGTCAAATCGAGAATCGGGAAGGCGAGAAACACATTCATCAACCTGAAACCAATCTGGAAATCTTCGTCACTCCACTCAGCATCAACAACAAAATTCGGATTTTCAATACAAACGTCAAGTCAGTCAGTTCTTCTATACGGATCAGAAACTTGGTGGGTCGCAAAGAATATTTCCAACAGCCTGTTGCAGACATTTATCAACAACTGTCTTCGTTCTATACTCGAGATCAGATGGCCGCCGGAAAGAATCACTAACAAGAAACTATAGGAACAAACAAAACAAGAACCAATCGCTCAACAAATATGCAGGAGAAAGTGGAGATGGATTGTACACTCGCTAAGGAGGCCGCTGGGTGAAATCGCTCGTCAGGCCCTCGAGTGGAACCCGAAAGGGAAGCGGCGAGTGGGACGTCCAAGGGTGACATGGAGGAGATCGTGTGATGAGGAACTGAAACAGTATGGATTAACATGGATGCAGGTGAAAAGTACAGCACAAGACACAAGCAAGTGGAGGCGTGCATTTGAAGCCCTATGTTCCACTAGGAACCCAAGGGAACAATAATAATAATGAATGAAAACAAACTCGTACCCAGGACCTTCTGGTTACAAGGCCAACGAGCCATCTCGTAGACCATTCTTCAGCCACTAGGAACCGACCCGATCCAATGGCCAACCCTTGAAATCCAACTTCTGCCAATTCACAATATAGCGCGACTGGCACTAGCCAGTCTTCAGTGGCGACTATTTATCCTCACACCCAATCTGCTGCACTCTACTGGTCACGATTTCCCACTAGAATGCCAGGTAACTACCTACCTGAATAGGGCCAGTCGTTAGCGAGCATTTCATTGATTTTGAGTATTGGTTTGTAGGGATTTGATCGATTGGTTACAGGATTCATTTACGAGCTGACATCGGCTAGGGAACCATTGGAAAACCTCCAGGGAGTACTGGACAGCCAGCTGTTTCATCAGCCTAGTTTGATACTCTTCAGCAAGACGCACCCACCGGGGTTCAAACCCTGGACCTTTCGGTTAGAAGGCGAGCTTGTAGACCATTCATCAGCCACCTGGACTCGACCCGATCCAATGGCCAGCCCATGAATTCCAACTTCTGCCAATTCATGACATAGCTTGACCACCATCCATTGTCTTCGGTTAGTATTTGTCCTCACATCCGACCTGCTTTAACCTACTGGTCACGACCTCCCACTATAACCACAGACTACTACCTACGTAAATAGGGACAGTTGCTTTGGAGATGGCGCGTGCGGACAAATACTCGCCAAAGATATTGTTAAGTGGTCGCGCTATGTCATGAATTGGCAGAAGTTGGAATTTATGGGCTGGACATTGGATCGGGTCCCAGTGGTTGATGAATGGTCAACGAGCTCGCTAGCCTTGCAACCGGAAGGTCCTGGGTTCGAACCCCTGTGGTGGTTGCCTGCTGATGAAGAGTCCAAAACTAGGCTGACGAAACAGCTGTCTGACAGTACTCCCAGTTGGTCTTCCAATGGTTCTCTAACCGATGTCAACTCACGATGAAATCCTGTAACCAATCAATCAAATCCCTACAAACCAATACTTGAAAAGTTTATTGTAATAATCCCACAGACGGATGGTGCAGAATTAACTACTGGATGACAATGTTTCGAGAATAAGTTATTAGTGCTCATAATCATATGAATTTTTGCTCACACGGTTTCACAATTTGTCTTATATATATTTTCTCTCTATTCTGTCTCTGCCTCTATCTTTCCTTTGTTGTTTGTTGCGAGATTCCATATCTCCGTTATAGGCTATGCTTTGCGTTATTCCGATTGCAAGTTTGCGGTGTTGAATCGATTGAAAAAGAGCTTCAGTCAGTGATTAACCTCTCTCTCACTCTACCTAACTATATTACATTTTAATACTCTCACCCTGTCCCACCCTACTATGTGATGATTACATGCAGCAAGTGAATGTATTGTAGTGGCTGAGCTTCTTTCTAGGTTATTTAACTTAGCCGCGTCAATTATTCTAGATCTAGCTAGTACATTTTACATGTTCTTTGGAATTCCTGAATGTGATGAACTGGAACATGCGGACGACTGTTGAGTAGGGAGCAGATGGTCATACCTTGGAATTGACTAGAAGACCCTAAAAGATACGCAATTCACAGATGATTTAAATCTAATGTCGAACAAACTCAGAGGTCTACAGGGAAAAAGCACCAAGTTGACAGAACATGTAGTGGAAACAGGACTTCAAGTAAACATAGAGAAAACATAGAGGCGACAAAGATATATAATCATCGACAACAAGCACTAGTCACTGTCAGCAAGAGAGATCTTTTAGAAATTACTTTGTATTTCCAAATGAATGAAAACCAAAACGATACTGTTTTTACTGACATTTCGCTATTTATACGCTTCTGCTAATAGCTTTGTCAAAGTACTATTAAACCAGAATTTACGAAATCCACTCAGCTAATATATAACAACTCAATCATCGTTCCTCAGCATGGGGGAATTTTTACCTATGTCAAGTTGGCCATTTGTAAGAGTAACAAATCCAAGTGCAGATTGTTGAATTTGTTAAGTGTGCAAAATTATAAAAGTAGTGTTTGTTTACATTATGAAATCGCTTATCACACATTCGTGCTGATTTTGTCATTTCATGAGGGAAGCGGGTGTTGTTACCAGGTGAAATCCTGTTTTAGTCCGTCATTCCTATTCAATTCAGACAATTTGGATGCCATTTGATATGAATGGCTGGCTTCTGATGATGTGAGACGTTTTTTGTGATTTCCGGAATTTTTCTGCATTATTTTAATATTATCGAAATCAATCCTGTAACCTGATTCTGTAACATGTAGACGAGCTATGCCTGATGATTTTTCAAGCTTTTCTAGTTCAACTGGATTTGTCGGTGGTCAAACAGATGCTCTAATGTATTCATTTATTCTGATTTTGATTTCTCGAAATGTTTTTCCGGTGTATATCGCTTCAAGTTCCAAGCATTTTATTTTATAGACACAATTAGATAGAGAATCTTTAGTGATTTAGTCTTTTATGTCGACAAGGTTGTTTTACCGTGTGTCTCATGTTTCGAAGAAAACTCTGATGTCAACCTTATTGAGCACTCTTCTGATATCTTCTAACGTCTCTGACCTATATGGAATGACAGCTGTTGTTTTGCTTTATAGTCTCAAGCAAATATTATTCTCACATATATTTTCCCAGTTCAACACTGCATTAGCAACAGAATACTACGTATATCTGAACTTTCTGTTTCATGCCGTTTAATGTAAACCAAAATCAGACGCTCAATGATTGGTTAGAGAAAATAAAACTATCTATATAAATAGCGGTTTGGTCACTTGAAAATATTCCCTGGCTTCCGTGTCTTGCCTTCTGTCGTTACAAGTTTTTGAGGTAGTTGTGTTCTCTGAGCAGCTGGATGGTTTATTTGCGAAGCTTTCATTGCCCCCTACTAGGCAACATCCTCCGTGCATACTTCAATTCGATGAAGTGAGCTTTTAGATTTCTCCATATGTTTATTAGTCATCTCTCTTGGTGGTGGCCCTGAACGTGACTGGTTGTTTTTGTGTGTTTTCACACCCTCTAGGACACTTGTATTCGTACTGGTGTTGATTGTTTCCTTGACTTTAACTTTAACCCTTTGTGTGTGAGAATTCTTCTTATGGATTGATAAATTTTGTCTATTGATTGACGTTTCACTGGAATACGAGGCTTACAAAAAGTCTCTAGCATTTGTGGTGTTCCCTCTTTCTAATATTTGAACGTTGGTTGTACCAGTCGAATTGATGTCCGTAGTTGTCTGTATGCAGTCAGGAGATATGAAGGAGTGGATTTCATGTCTTTTGATGGCTAGCTCGTGATCATGGATGTTAAGACGAAGAGGAGGGAACATCCACTTTGTCTATGTAGTATTTTTCGCAGTTGTTACGATTTATTCTGTAGACGATATTGGTCTTATTTTCTTTCATTGTTGAGTCTTTTGGTTGACATAAAGATGAGTGGAGTGATTTTGTTGGTTTCTGTGTGACATCAATTCCTAAAGCTTTGAAGATGGTTGCGGTGATTTCTGAGATGTCCTTTATATATGGTAAGTCAGGGAAACAACCAGCTCCAATACAAGTAGCCTAGAGGGTGTGAAAACACACCAAAACAACCAACCACGTCCAAAGTCACCAACCAAGACAGGTGACTAATAAACTCGCGGAGAAATCTAAAAAGCTCACTTCATCGAATTGAAGTATTCACTGAAGATGTTGCTTAGTAGGAGGCAATGAAATCTTCACAAATAAACCATCCAGCTAGCTAGCTCAGAGAACACAACAACTGCATCAAAATCATCCACCTGAGCTACAAATCTTCTCCATCACGTGTTACAGGTTTACTATTTTAATTATTATTATTAATTATTATTATTCTCATCAACTCTCTGTCTCCATGCCTGTCAACTCTCAGTCAGACTGTTCCATATTAAATAACTTTCTCTCGGAAATTAGTCAGTGGTCCTCTTCAAACGGTCTTAAGCTAAATCCGTCTAAATGTCAGGTAGTAAATTTTACTTTCAGACGAAAAAGTGACCTACAACAACTAGCTAGCTCACATGGTCCCACTATCATTGACGGCATAGAGGTTGAAACTACATCTAATGTCAAGTACCTTGGATTGAGTATTTCCTCCGATCTTTCCTGGTCCTCTCACATCTTGCTAGTGACTAGAAAGATGTTTCGCTTAACGTTCTACGTTAGGAAGTTTAGGCAGTCTGGCATAAAGCAGTCTTTGCTTACTCAGTTTGTCAATTCTTGTATTCCAACTATCCCTCTTTACTGCTCCCCATTAATCTTTCCTGGACTACTGAAGAAAGATTTTGCTTTGCTGAGAAGGGCACTAAAAGCCATTAGTAGGGCAAGTGGGATATCGTTAAACCAACTGGTTAATACTATTGTGGATAGACATATAATGTCATGTAAGAAACTAGCGAATACTATATTGTCATACCCTGAGCATCCTCTCTATACGCAGCTCTCTCCTTGCATTTCATCTGGTAGAACTAGAAGCAACTATAGGAGGCTATATGCTGGGATTACCAAGTACAAAAGCTCCACAATACCTTATCTGGCACAGCTGTTATGTGATGAGAAAACTGTTAGGCATGACACGATCAACTTACTGCGGCACTCTAACAAGTAGTTCCCATTAGCTTTTGTTCTCCTTTCTTTGTTACTATTATATTGTTGCTCATATATTCTATTACAGACTAATTTTATATATCATATCCTGTGGTGCATTGTTTAAATATGTGAATGCAATGCTGTTCTTTTTTATTTCTTTTATTTCTCTTTTTTCTTTTTGTTGTTGTTGCTTTATATTTTTAAATCCTTATAAAATTTATGAGGTAATTAGATGCAATATTGTAATGAACGCTGAAAATTCCATACCTGTACCACAAATACTGTTTGGAATAAAGCCATTATTATTATTACTATTATTATTATCCTTATTTTATTATCACTCTACCACGGTTTGATAGTAACATTGCATTTTCACACAGATCTATAAAAAAAAACCTTATCGTCTTTCCACTCTACACAATCATATTAATTAGTCATTTTCGCGCACGTGTTACTGCATGCTAACACTTCTGCCCCCACTTTTTGTAATTTCCACTTAGTTACCCGTCTAGCCTACGCCTTACATTACGTAGTACGTTTTTCAAGGACAAATTTTACCAGTAGTATCTGATTGGTCGTCTTATGATTTCTTTACTAAATATGGTAATAACGATTTTACAGCAGCTTATGAAAATGAATCGTCGAGAAGAAAATTTTCTTCTATGCTGTTCACATCTTTTTCTTATCATTAAAATATTTTGAAGAAAATAAAAGACAAATTCAGTGAAGAAAATTTTCTTTATCGACGAAATCATCTTCACAGGCTGGCTGTACAGTCGTATTTATACTTACAAAAATATATGGTGGTCGATTATTGAGTAATAGGGAGCGGGTGACATAATTTATATAATTATTCAGAAGTGGCTTAACAAGTGAAAATAAAAAGTTGTAAATTACGTGGTACTCAATGGCACAAAGATAGAAAGTGATACAATCGATAGGGAACTGTGGCGACTCAGACAAGTCCTCATTGAGAATGGATATCCTCCAAGATTTATCGAGAAAAACATGAAGCTAAGGGAAAAGCCTGAAAGAACCCAGATGGTGCCAAAGAAACTGCTATTTACGAGTGTTGAATTTAAAGGTGATAACGCAGCTGAGATCCTAAAGAATCGCTTATGCAGATCACTGAGGAAAGCCTTCTCTATGGCTTAGCTACGTATCAGTTTTTACAGCTGAAAAATGATCAACGGATGTGTGAAGGATACACTGCCACTTTGGGCCACCTCAATGTGTGTTTATAAATTCATCTGCTCGTCTGTGGAGCTAGTTATATTGGCCGCACAAAGCGAACACTTTCCAAACGCATCTCTGAACATTAACCGGCATGGTCAGCAAAGGGACAATGTAAGACAATTCTCGAGCATTTGGTGAACTCAGACCACGTAGCTATACCGGAGTCGTCTTTCAAGATCATCTACAAAGTGAAACCAAATGGTACAAAGGGCGTCAGGTTTTGGCTTTTGTGTATGGCGGAGGCGCTGGCAATTCATCAACACAACCCTGAACTCTGTATACAGAAAAGGTTTGTCAAGTCTCTTATTCTACCTTGGTCGTAACTTCTTCACTAATCGTTCCTTGTAAATAAAAAAATTTCGTTTTTTTCCTTTCATTTTAATTTTACTTTTAGTTTGCTTTTGCTTTAATAATTAATTCACCGTTATCACTCTCATATGCTCTTTTTGTATATTTTCACACACTCTTCACACTTGTTAAATTGACACTCAACTACCACCTTTATTCTCACTCAATAGCAATTTTGGTCTTATCAAATTTCTAACTTTGTGCCGTTGAGTGCCACGTAATTTACAACTTTTAATTTTCACTTTGAAAGCCACTTCTGAGAAATTATATCAGTTATGTCAACCCAGTTGTATTACTCAATAATAGACCACTATATATTTTTTGGTAAGTATAAATACGGCTGTACAGCCTCTGAAGGAAGAAGATTTCGTCGATAAAGAAAATTTCCTTCACTGAATTTGTCTTTTATTTTCTTCATGACTCAGTGGGTATTTTCGGTGATTTAAAATATTTTAAAAAACTGCAAATAATATGATCAATTTTCACTTGTAACAAGGCTGAGGGTAAGTATTAGTGTGAGGTGAGTGGTGGTGAGTTGTCTAAAAATAGTTGTCAGTGTTACTCGAATGCATAAGAAGAGTTTAATAACTATATTAGAGTTACGAATAATTTAATTAGTGAGTTTTGATTGGGATGTACATAGAAATGAAGGAAAATATATAATTATAAAAGAGCTAGAAAAATAGGCACACAAACACCCAGTCACTAGAAATCAACACAGTTGTTGCCATGATATAGTAGAAGTGGTTGGATGATTTCCTTTTATATACATAACTATTAGTGGCTAAGACTTCAACAATAAAAAGGAGGCGAAAGCTTTTTGCCTTCGATAGGTTATTCTTGACTCTGTAGATGACTTCGAAGAAGGCATTTGTTGAGATGGAATGGTTAGTGTTGATGAGATTTTCGATGATCGTACTCCTTTTATAGAGCCACTACTGCCTAATCGTAGCCATGCAGGATAGTGTTCTCGAATTCTTTTAGACTGGATACATGTTGAACGACCAATGTGCCTGGCTCAGAAGCACTAGGCGAACTGGGAGATGTACATAGAATTGATCAGATGCAAGGTCTTGTCCTCAAGACATCTGTATAACAATAATAATAGCTTTATTCCTAAAGGTATTTTTGGTACAGGTATGGAATTTTCAGCGTTCATTACAATATTGCATCTAATTACCTCATAAATTTTATAAGGATTTAAAAATATAAAGCAACAACAACAAAAAGAAAAAAGAGAAATAAAAGAAATAAAAAAGAACAGCATTGCATTCACATATTTAAACAATGCACCACAGGATATGATATATAAAATTAGTCTGTAATAGAATATATGAGCAACAATATAATAGTAACAAAGAAAGGAGAACAAAAGCTAATGGGAACTACTTGTTAGAGTGCCGCAGTAAGTTGATCGTGTCATGCCTAACAGTTTTCTCATCACATAACAGCTGTGCCAGATAAGGTATTGTGGAGTTTTTATACTTGGTAGTCCTGGCATATAGCCTCCTATAGCTGCTTCTAGTTCTACCAGATGAAATGCAAGGAGAGAGCTGCGTATAGAGAGGATGCTCAGGGTATGACAATATAGTATTCGCTAGTTTCTTACATGACATTATATGTCTATCCAGTTGGTTTAACGATATCCCACTTGCCCTACTAATGGCTTTTAGTGCCCTTCTCAGCAAAGCAAAGTCTTAAGTAGTCCAGGAAAGATTAATGAGGAGCAGTAAAGAGGGATAGTTGGAATACAAGAATTGACAAACTGAGAAAGCAAGGACTGCTTTATACCAGACTGCCTTAACTTCCTAACGTAGAACGTTGAGCGAAACATCTTTCTAGTCACTAGCAAGATGTGAGAGGACCAGGAAAGATCGGAGGAAATACTCAATCCAAGGTACTTGACATTAGATGTAGTTTCAACCTCTATGCCGTCAATGATAGTGGGACCATGTGAGCTAGCTAGTTGTTGTAGGTCACTTTTTCGTCTGAAAGTAAAATTTACTACCTGACATTTAGACGGATTTAGCTTAAGACCGTTTGAAGAGGACCACTGACTAATTTCCGAGAGAAAGTTATTTAATTTGGAACAATCCGACTATGAGTTGACAGGCATGGAAACAGAGAGGTCATCAGCATACTTAACAAAAGTGGTTACATCAGAATGGGGTAAGTCATGTAAGAAAAAAGAAAACGGAAAAGGAGAAACAACAGCACCTTGAGAACACCAGCTAAAGTAAGTGAGGTAGTGGAGGACTTTCCATTGTAGACGGTGTACTGCTTCCTATCAGTAAAATAGGAATGCAACCACTCATTTGTCCAGCTCTCAGCCTGTGTTGCAGCAAGCTTACTTAGCAAGAGAGACCTAGGTACAGAGTCAAATGCAGATGTGTAATCTAGGAGGGCACACCGAACATATTTAGCTCCTCTATCAAAATTAGAGACTATATTATGATATAAGACAATAGCGGCATCTAAGGTACACCTATTATGTTTATAAGCAAACTGGTTGGGGTCATTGAAAGGCTTTAGAGAGGGTTCAAGATTAAGTAAAATAAGTCTTTCCATAACTTTTAAAAAAGGTGAGGTAATAGCAAACGGTCGAAACTTAACAGTAGGTCCACTTGTTGATTTAGGCACTGGAACAATCTTGATATTTTTCCATGAGTCAGGAATAATACTTTTGGAAAAAGATTCATTGAAAATGTCGGTTAATGGGTAACATAAGATGTCAGCACACTTCTTAAGGATAACAGCAGGAACTCCATCAGGACCAGGGGACTGAGTAGGTTTGAGAGATTGAAGACACTTAAGGACATCATTCGTGTGAAAACATGAGAAGCAGTCATTATTTATACTATTAGATTTGGGAATCATAACATCTGCATGGATACATATGAAGGATTTATTAAGCATATCAACATCAACGGAAGTATCATTCATTATTTGCTTACCACCTGTGATTTCCTTTAATAGCTTCCACATATTAGATGAGGATTTACATGAAAGAAACTTCTGGTTGTAGAGAGCATTTAGTCTTTGTAATTCGGCTTTAATTAAAGTGTTCATTCTCTTAACACCAGACTTATTTTTCATTTTGTACAACCTCTCTTTTTCACGGCGAAGCTTTTTGAGTTGAGAAGAGGAGAAGCGGTCGAATTTTAAGAAGATTGTCTCTTTAGGACAACAAACATCAAGACAGAAATTAAGATAATGTGTTATGTTACTAATTGTGTTATCGAGAGCTTGTTCAGTAAACAGGTCCCAGTTTGTGTCTTTTAACATTGTCCTTAGATTCTGTATGTTGTCATGTGAATAACATCTGTGTTGTGTTTTCTTTTCAAGGTAGGAGAAGACCCTTTTGTGCTCCCTTCCATATACTTTGGGCAATATTCTTATGATGCAGTGATCAGAATTAAGTAGTGGGGCTCTTTTCCTAGCTTCAAATATTCCTATGTCATTTGTAAACACAAGATCTAGAGTATTTTCCATTCGAGTCGGGAAGTTGACAATGTTACCATGACCAAGTGAAATAAGGAAGCTGTGATCACTAGAAGTGAAATCTCCAGTAACTGTAGACAAGGAGTTTCCAAAGGAGGTGGCAGCAAAGGAGGTAATTTCATCCGCAAATAAAGACAATTCAGTGGAATTGCATCCAGGCGCAATATAAATGTTCGAGATATATATGTAGTTATATTTTGACAAATGTTTAGGTCGACATTTAACGGTGAGGCAGTCAATGTTGTCACTAGAGAATTTGAAACATATCTTATCGGATGTACACTATTGTGAATTGATGAAGATGGCGACTGGACGACTGGAAAACACTAACTACTCTTGGCGTTGATGCGAAGAATTTTCTCCTCAAAGATCCTGAAATTCTTCTCTTGAGGATATCACAAGCCAAGTCTCTCTGGAAATCCATGTTCTTGTGAGGTTTCTTTTTTGCAGCAAGTAATGTTCCATTCCTCTACACTTTCGGTCTGATATTCTTTCTGATGAATCCATTTTGGATGAAGGTTTCTTTCAGGAAATCCAGTTCTGCTTCCAGGGTGTCAGGACTGCAGATGCGTTGGATCTGAGTGGCAAGGGATTTAATCGGATTTCGTTTTCATTTAACGGGAACCCAAGTGAGATCCCATGACAGTACCGTCCTTTTGTCCGTAGATGGTGTCATTGAAAGTGAATTGTATGTTAAGAGTACAAAATTGAACCAGGACATTTAAATGATCAAATAAAACAAATAAGGTAAACATAACTAGCTGGTGACTCTCACCAAATTTTATTGAAAATGTATGAAGACTTATGGGAATAAATAAGAATGGTAATGCAAATATCGGAAATACAATAAAGAACTCAACGCCTTGATAATACTACCGTTTTAAGAAGGAACATGAGAGGATCTACATTTGGGATTAATTTGGTGGATAGTGACTAGCAGTGGGATCCAGAATGCGTATCTCGTCCCAGTTTTTGGACCACTCGCCAGCTGGATGTACATACATTCCTCAGAGGGTGATTTTGTCTCTACTGAGGCTCGAAGCCGGTACACGCCCTTCTAAACGCTAGAGCATTATCCACTAGACTACTTGAGCTACGAGAGCCACTGGGGAATGCAGGTTCATCCAGTGACGAATCCCAAACAGGACGAAATGCAAATCTTCAGTCCCACTGCTGGTAACTCAGCACTATAAATACTTCAGGTCATTCCTCAGACATCGTTAAAGCGTACACATTGGGAGTTTACATATCAACAAAGGTCAAACATTTCGGTCCACTCAGTCAACGGAAAAGTCAAGACCGAATTAAAAATATGGCCGGAATTAGCTATAGAGATACAACTGTACAGACTGAAAATAAAATCCGTATGCATGAAAAGAGGGTAAAGTTAAAGAATGACAATTCAAGCGGTTCGAAAACACAAGTGACCTAGGGGCGACCAATTAGAATGACCACTGTGTTGTTTCCCATAAAAACGCCATTTACTTACTGGAAAATCAGAGGTAACAATTGTGAACACCTTAAACCTGTTTATTAGAAAAATTCAGATAATAAAAGTATTACCCATTCCATCTGGTCTCGCAGATTCCCACCACTTCTATACCATATCTTTGCATTTCTTTAGCTACCTGGGTAGCTTCCCCAACAGGCTTCATACATTTCACATACTTTCTACGTCCCGATTCTTATTCTTGCTTTTACCAAGAGAAGACACATAGTCTGGCTAACTAGCCTCCAGAAGGCGGGCTTTCACTAGCCCTCTGTGACATTTTCTCCCCTCCGATTTCAATAAAGAATAAGTTTGTTTTATATATTTCTTTTATTTCTAGTATTCTTCTTGTGCATTGAAGTTTCTGTAGCAGTATGAATGGTTTTGCGGGGTAGGGCTACTGGCCCCAAGCCCAACCCTCTCTCTTTTCCCTACCTTGGGACCGGTCAGAAAACCACCTAGCCAGTAAACTAGGCAAGGTTGATAATTTAAGTAAAACACTGTAATCCCAATCCTAGTCCTAACCCGGTCATACCCTAGCCTTAATCGTAGCCCTAATCGAAACCCTAACCATGATTTCAAACCTAACTGTGATCCTAACAAACTGTCAACCCATTATCCAAACAGTATTAAAAACGAGATCGGAATGAAATCTGCATCACAATTCGTGCACAGTAACCACAGCGACTCTATAATAAAAGAAAGGTGCCATCATCTAACAAAGTTAATGATGCTTTCGTACTCTTGGGTCTCTATTGTTTAATTTGGCCAAAAAATGGACATACATTTGTCCACCAAGAACCATTATCAGGGGAGACATCCAACCTCCAAGTATTGCTTAAAATCACAAAATGCAAATATTGAATATTATTATTATTTCCTTTAGTTCCTAGAGGAACATAGGGCTTCAGCCATGCGTCTCCATTGCGTTCGGTTCTCTGCTAGATATATATATATATGTATATATATATATATGTATATTTATGTATAATCTACCAGTTGTATTAACTTACCATGAGGAAAAATGTACTGCCTCGGTTATAAGCAACCAGGACACCGAAAGCGTACAAGCAGATAAACATTACAGTTATCGCCATCAACGTTAGAGTGATTGGTCCTAAATAATAATAAATTAAAAAAGAGAACAGAGACAGATACATACGGAGAGAATGAAAAAGAGCAGAGGATCATAAGGTAACTATCACTGACTAGCTCCACTAAAAGTTCTAACTGACATAAGTTAGAATTTATGGACCGGTTATTGGATTTCATCCGAATAAGTGAATGGTCATTTATTTATTTATTTAAACGCAAAAAACTTGGTACAATATGGCACCAAGAAAGATGCGCCACACAATAATAATAAAACAACATAGATCAAAGGTAAAAAAGTATGAGTAGAGAACGGATAAAGAACTTCATCTGGTAGGAAAACAGTCATACATAACAAGTTCAAACAGTATTCGTCAACTGCCATCAGGAAGGGAAGAAAGAAGGAAATTGCAACACGTTCGCCATTGATTACGATTCCTGGCCATATCCGATAACGTTTCGAGCCATCGATTCGAGCTATCTCGCGGACCCCAACCAGGGAGTCGTGACGCATCAACCGATGCCAATCTAGCACAAACATCCTTCATCCCACGACGGCACGTTATGGGCTGACCACCCCTCCGCCTTTTCCATCCCGTCCCAGGGCTAGCGAACAGAGACCTGTACGGAAGCCTCTGGGATGACATTCGCAGCACATATCCAAGCCACCGGAGCCGGTGTTTCCAGATGACGACACTCATTGAATGGTGATCTCCAATGTGTTCAAACACACGCCGCCGAACCTCAGAATTACTCACGCGATGATGCCATCGAACGCAAGCAATCCTGCGGAGACAGCGATGATCGAACACGCAGAGCCGCCGCACATCACCAGCTCGGAGAGGCCAAGTGAATGGTCAACAAGTTCCCCTGATAACATGAAGGTTCTGGGTTCGATCTCCCTTGAATGTGTGTGTGGGTGTGTGTAGGGATGAAGAGTCCCAAAGTAGAACAAAACACCTGTCCAGTACTCCCTGTTGCTCTTCAATGCTTCTTTTTAATGATATCAATCCATGATCAAACTGCAAACAAATCAAATCCCCATAAAATAAAACCTGAACATAATGTCAGTCCATACAAAGATGTATCACAGGGGTTCTATTCATCTTCTCACGGAATAATCGATGAGATGCTCACTAGCGACTGGCCCTGTTCAGATGGGTAGTTACCTGGGTCTCTGATGGGAAGTCGTGACCAGTAGGGTACAGCCGGTTGGGTGTGAGGACAAATAGTCTCCGAGGACATTGGCTACTGGTCGCGACATGTCATGAATTGGTACAAATTAGAATTTGTAGGTCATTGGATCGGGTCCCAGTGGCTTAATTCTCTACGAGCTAGCTTGAATTGTAACCATAAGATCCTCGGTTATCCATTGATGAAGAGTCACAAACGAGGTTGACGAGACAGCTGGCTGTCCAGCACTCCCAGATGGTTTTCCAATGGTTCTCGAACCGATGTCAGCTCATGATGAAATTCTGTAGCTGATCACAAAAGTGTTCAAAATTAGTGAATACTGAATACCTGTTTCATCCTACTTTTAGAATCTTCATCCGTGCTGCTCAATCGGGATTCTATGAATGGTGTCGACTAGTGAAGAACTCTGCACTGGAATACGTTTAAACTGATTAGTTCCATGAACAAATGTACTTCAACCACTCACAGTTTTCAGGAATAAGAAGTGAAAGGGTTGAGCATTTTGGCTAATCCATTTATTTGAGAAGTTGCATCATCCGTAATCGACTGGCTGTTAGTGAAATCTCATCTGCCAACCTACCTTATCTTTCGCTCAGATGTGATATGATGCAATTATCAATCAAAGAGGGTGCGTAGTCTGTAACAGTTGCCTACTTCCTTCTTCATCACAGATTAACTATCGGCTGTTACTTGAATTCTCTTCCAATATACTGATGCATGACAACTGCTCTAGTTGTTATTTCTGTAACCGTTAGATTATGTCCATGAATTTCAAAATGTAGTCACATCCATTTTTGTTAACTGGCTTTCAGACTGCTTCTACACGTGTCACGGAGATGAAGGAAAAGTGTCATAACGGATTAGTCTATGCTTCAGATCGAACAGCACTGTGTGTCACACAATATACCACCTGTTACTGTTTTACTGTGGAGATCCTGGATGAAGAAACAATGTATTACGCTGGGAACTGTGTACATTGTGTAGACATTTTGTTCAGAATAAGGCTACTGTTATTATTAAAGTTGAAGATATGAAAAAGGAGATCCTCTGTAATCTTTGAGGGCTGCATTCTAACACTCACATAAAAGGGTATAATGTGTTTAGTAATACTGACATCAGACAAAGAGTGCGTTCCCTTATCTGCCAACGTTTTCACCTGGCTCCAAGTATGCCCACATGATTTCATCTCCTGTTCAAATGACCTCCTCCACCATGACGATCAACTCGCCCCTTCCAATTTGGGTTCCACTTGACAGCCTGGCATGTGATGTCACTTGATGGTTTGTTTTCTCAGAGTATGGCCAATCCACCTCCGTTTCTTCCTGCAGATTTGTTGTATAATCGGTTCCTGCTGGGTTGGTTCGCTCCCAGAGATTTCTGCTGCTGATGTTCCCTGGCCACCCATCTGATCTTGAGTAGTGCTGAGCGAAGAGGGCTGCTGATGAAGTTTTGTAGTTTGTTCAAAGTGCCCTTAGCGATGCGGCTTGGTGTCAAGTGTCTGATTCGTATAGTAAGTAGCACTGATTTCACATTGGAGTTGAAAATCCGGATCTTATTTTTCATGCCGATTAGTGTTGCTGATCTCCAAACAGACTTGAGAGAAAAGAGAGCTTACCTTGCTTTCCCGAACCTCACTTTAGTGATATCCACATCAGTTCTGTCCGCCTGTATTTGAAATGATGCTTCCCAGTTTGGTAGGTAAAGGAGGTTGCCTCTTTCAGATCTCTCCCGTTTATGCTGATGCATGTTCAGCCATCGCCTTTTACATCAACTAGTGTTAGCCAACAAAGGGTTAGAGGGGTGAGTAGTGACCAGAACGAAACCTGTCATCAATCCATGAAGTCTGTGATAGTTAATTTGATCCACTTAGGGTGGTTTAGACTGCCTGGTCGGGATCCTCAGGATTTTAAGAACCAGTAGCTGTCGACTATTGGTGGTGCAATTTGAAATTGTTCTCAGTGGCGTCAGTCCATTCACTCTGAATCATCTCCTAAACGCATTACTTCTCCATTACTCTGTATGTGATTGTGTCCCTCTATAATAGTTTGTTTGTTTTACTTCTTGCTTCGCTCTCTCTGTCTCTGCCTTCACGTGTGCGTTTCTGAATAATAGCAAGCTGAACTTTCGCATTTCTGTGCAATATGCACGTGATCCGAGGTTCGATTCCTGATCAAAATATTCCTAAACCTGGCTTAACCGGCAGTAAATAAGGTAGAGAAAGAACGTTACACGTGAGGCTAGCAGTCCCTACTCTTCAGAATAAAACACGGATGCTAGTGAAAATTCAAGGCTGAAGACATCTTGAAGCCGTCCACGTTCCCCTCGGAAAGGAAAAACAAATGAAATAAATAATGTCAGTAGAATGTTTGAGCATTGTGGAATAGATTGAGTAAAGTATAATTATATTTTAATGGTTTACACGCAATGAAATTTTTTTATTATTCGTAATATTTGAAAAATATGCACTAAAGAAAGCTTACATGGTATTATACGAAAGGCATTCACAATAGGGAAAGATATAAATGAAGCAAAAGAAAAACTCATGGTGGCAAAAAGCACGAATGACATAGAAGTTACTATCTACCTGCGTCGGTGGCACAGCGGTTAGGACTCTCGCCGACCATGCACATGGTCCGTGGTTCGATCCCCTGCCGGCGCACAGCCGATATCAATGGTCGGCCTGCAATATTTGGGCTACCGATATCACATATATCTGGAAATCTTCGTCACTCAGCATCAACACCGAAATTCGGATTTTCAATACAAACGTCAAGTCAGTTTTGCTATACGGATCAGAAACTTGGCGAGTCACCAAGAATATTTCCAACAGCCTGTTGCAGACCTTTATCAACAACTGTCTTCGTTCCATACCGAAGATTAGATGGCCGGAAAGAATCAACAACAAGAAACTATGGGAACAAACGAAACAAGAACTTATCGCCCAACAAATATGCAGGAGAAAGTGGAGATGGATCGAACACTTGCTGAGGAGGCCACTGGGTGACATCGCGCGTCAGGCCAGTGCTCGAGTGAAACCCGAAAGGGAAGTGGCGAGTGGGACGTCCAAGGGTGACATGGAGGAGATCGTGTGAGGAGGAACTGAAACAGTATGGATTAACATGGATGAAGGTGAAAAGTACAGCACAAGACAGAAACAAGTGGAGGCGTGTAGTTGAAGTCCTATGTTCCACTAGGAACCCAAGGGAACAATAATAATAACAATGACATCACATGCTGAAAATTCCATACTTGTACCAAAAATACTGTGTGGTTTCAAGCTATAATCAAAATATAAAAATATAAATACAAAAATAAAACCATTTGGATTGTAAACACGTCAGACAGAAGGCTAACAGAAGAGCGGAGGAAAGCGTACTGATGAAAGGGATGAACTTAAGCATTAGTAACAAAAGATTAAAACCTGAAGATATTATACCGATGGCTGAAAGAGCACTAGAAGGACATGACAAGCAAAAAGCAGAACTGGTACGAGTGCAATGTGCATTAACCTTAAGAAAGCAAAAAGCAGAAAAACTGAATGTAACGAAAGGGGAACTAAAAGCACTTCAAAACATAAAGGCAGACAAATCCATTGTCATTAATGAAGCAGACAAAGGAAACACAATAGTTATACTTAAAAAAGCAGACCCTATATCCTAATGACAAAATCATCAGAAACAATCACAAACAAAATAATGCCAGAAACAGCAAAGGTGACAGATGAAAGAAGTAATTAGTAAGTCGAAATGGTTTGAAATTATGCCAAAATCATGTAATATACCTATGATATATGGCAAGATAAAATTGCATAAAGAAGGATATCCGTTAAGACCGAGTGTAGATTTTAGAAACACACCAGCGTATATGGTGTCAAGATTTCCCTCAACAATACTAAGGCCAACAAGAGACAACTCAAAAGCTAGAATAGTAGATTCATTTGAATTAGTGAGACGACTAAAAAACATCAAAATAGAGGAAGAGGAAATACTAGTCAGCTTTGATGTAAACAGTCTCAGTACTAAAATAAAAAATAATGCAATTTACAAAACACCTTGTACTGAGTGTCTGACTAAGTATATTTTCTTTGATTATAGCCTAATTCCACACGGTATTTTTGGTTCACGTATGGGATTTTCAGCAATTGATGTCGCCGGCCCAAAATGTTTTGCTGGCTGACCAATTGATATCAGGTGTGCATCGGTTGGGGATCGAACCCTGGACCATTTGCATGGTCGGCGAGAGTCCTAACCTCTGTGTTACCGATGCATATACGTCCAGGTCACTCAAAATAAGAGTGAATGAACATAAACGCCTAACCGACTAAAGGTCATCTCACAGGAACACAACCCTACAAGAATTTAGAGAATAATTCATCTATATCTGCACATGCACGGGACAAAAACCACAATATTGAATGGACCAATGTTTGTATTCTGAAAATCAATGTGAACAAATGGAAAGAAAGTCTAATAACAGAATTTATAATCATTAAGGTCACACCGGATACATGTAACAAGAGTGACTCAGCAGCACAACTATCAACAACCTGGAATATAATGCTGAATATGCAAAAATGAATGAACAAAAAAATCTATATTTAAGAGTACAAATCGTAAATGTGTGAATTAAAAAGCAAAATAATCCCCTATAGTTGGTTTGCAAGGATAAGTTTTTGTTTTTACGAGTTGATCACGGATTGATATCATAGTTAGAGAACCATTGAAAACCAGCCGGGAGTACTGGAGAGTGAGCTGTCTCATCCTAGTTTGGGAATCATCGGAAGTACGCACCCACTGGGGTTCAAACGCGGGACCTTCTGGTTACAAAGCAAGCTCATAGACCATTCAGCCACTGGGACCCGACTACTCAATGGCCAGTCCATGAATTCTAACTTCTACAAATTCGTGATTTGTCGCGACCACAAAACAATGTCGTCGGTGGGGCATCCATTCTCACACGTGACATCTAGATGGACCTCACTGGTCACGACTTCTCACTAGAACTCCGCGAAACTCCTTCCACCACTTGGTGTGATCACGGGGCAGTAATTTTGCTCGAAATATTACCAAAAAAACAACAAAAACTTAGAATTGTGTGTAAACCATTGAAATATAATTATACTCTATTTCACTAAAATAATAACAATAAAAAGACAACTTACTTGCAAAATGTCTTAACACACGGTTCACACTATCAGTTACTGTTGAATTACTGAGATCACCGTCAACTTTCAAATTCTTCAGTGTAGGCTGTAGGGCTAATACTGCCACTTTCGTCCAGAATATAATGGCAAACAGTATAAATGCAATTATACAAATTAACTGAAATTGAAAAAAATATTTACAAAATTAAGAAAACAGTTTTTAAGTGATTAAAAATGCCCATTGAAATTTTCAAAAGAATTGACACGGAACAAAGAGTACTCTTTTCGATAAATTAATCATCAGCTTCTACAATTATATGTATACATTATAATGAATGAATGAATTAGTCTTATGAACGACATTAATGTTGTTTAAATGACATCAAATCAATAATATTGATAGATTACAGCTGAACAGCATCAACATAAAATAAACTGAATGTCAGGAGAATTAGGAAAGGTAATAGTACAAATTCATGAGTTTATAGTCTCTACTAAGGGCCAGGTCAGTAGTAGGGGCTGGTTGGACTTGTTTCTTTTGGACACATAGCACTGGTTGCTTGAGGCTAATTGCAATAGCCTCTGATGTTTGGTACATGCGGTGCTTCGACGATTTCAGTAGTTTGTTAGGCACCCGGTATATCATAGAGAAGGATTCTTCTACGCTGGCTTTGTGACCGGTTTGCACCAGATGGTCTAATATCGAGCTGTTAATAGTTTTAACTACACCTTTACTTAGCTATAGTGGGATATGCTCTCGAACACGAAAAATCTAGTTCCTAGAGCAACGGCCAACATAACTCGCTCCACAAGCGCAGTTGAATTGATAAATACAATTTGAAGTGGCTAGTCTAGGTACTTCATCTTTCAGTCGAGGTAGCACCATCGGTCATGTAGAGAATAATAGGTGTAGTTTCCAGCATTAAAATTTCTTTGAACTGATTTTCTTTATTTCTTCGTAATTAACTCGCTTGCTGTAAATTGTTACTGTTGTGGAATAAAGTGAATTATTATTATTATTATTATTGGTATATCTCTCATGAATTGTAGTCGTATATAAAAAGGCTTCTTGTTTACAGATAGTGGGTAGTCCTTTTCGGCTTTCTTTGTCATATGTTTCTTGATAAATTTGTCAGGATAACCATTTTCGATTAAAGTATCATATACCATGCTTAATTTATCTTTAATTACTTCTTCAGAGCATATAGCTCTAACTCTTTGGCTAAGGGTCTTCACTAAATTTCTTTTGTAATGATGGGAACGAAGCTGTGAAAGTGTTTATTTTGTCCCTTCCAAGTACTTTTTCTGTGTAAATTTCTTTTTATGCTACCGTCTGGTTTTCTTGTAAGTAGGACATCCAGGAAGGCAATTCTGTCTTGGGATTCCTCTTCACATGTGAATTTCATAGCCGAATGTACTTCATTGAATTCAGTAATTATTGTACTCCTATCGGAACTATTATCACAAAGAATAAAGGTATCATCCATATATCGGCAATAAAATGAGAGCTTACTGATAAGGTTGTTCAGAGGTCCATTTTCTAGCTTACTTAGAAAGAAATCAGCCAGAATGGGACCCAGTGGGGAGCATATCGCCACCCCGTCCACTTGCCTGTAAAGCGTGCAGTCAAATTTGAAGTTTACATTCATGGTACATCTTAATATCAATTCTTTTAGGATTTCAATATGGATTCCAATGTTTATCGACTGCTTGTCCACTTGTTCACATAGATAATTAACTGTTTCTATTAGAGGTACATTTGTGAATAACGATGTTATGTGCAGAGATATCATGGTTTTGTCCTTGATGTTAATATCTTTGATTTTGTCTACGAATTCAAATACATCTTTGACGCTATATTTCACTATCTTCTCATGCAATGGTTTGAGAATATTTACTAACCATCCAGTTAGAGCATGGTAGGGCGAATTTTGCATATCAAGCATTGGTCTTAATGGTACCCCGTGTTTTTATTTTTCTAAAGGCATGAGAACAATAAACATTGTCAAGGTCAGTGTGGGAAGGGTGAGAACTGGATTCAGTATCTGAATAAAGCGAGAACAACGGTAGTTTTTGTGGAATAAGATGATGGTACCATCACTGTTTATTTTGGTCGGCTTCTCATTAGCTCAGCAACCTGCTTACAGCCTAAATAAATTGTTATTAAGTTCATGTACAGAAAATTTTTTTCTACACACTTGCAAATTTTACACGATGTCTGTCAGTTGACAGAAGGTTCCGGGCTTAGTGAGCAGTGCTCAGAAAATGCGCCTATGTAGTTTTTACAAAAGGAGTTCAAGTTAAAACAAAGTGAGTGTATGCCTACCATGGTAAAGGAGTTACGTAATAAAGACGAGAGATGCTTAAGATGATGAGTAACTAATAAAATTGAGAAACAGTGTGGTGAATTCAAATCAAATCACAGAAACAGGAGACAAGAAAAGCTGCTCTATATCAAAGTAGAATGAGGTTAAAGCCAAAGATTACGCAATCAAATGAAAGAGCAAATAAAGACACGAAGTTACCAGGATTGGCAAGGGAAGACTGATAACTGCTTCTTTCTCAAAAGATAAATCGGGTTTCAGGCGTTTGATAAAGATAACTTCGGTAAACTTGAGGTGAAGTGAGCTTTTTTGTCTATTGATAATTTTAAAGGATTTCACGATTTCCACCTCCTGACCCATGTCAAGGAGATATCTCGTAATGGCACGATTGTAAGCGTTTTTTTCCTTGATACGTAAGCTTTTCGATACATGTTCAGATAGTCGGAGGTGTGCCCTTCTTCCTATTCTTCTAATGTAACTGCTCCCATAGATACACGTAAATCACAAAATAATTGAGTAAAGAATATCCTTTTCGATGATTCCCTCTTCTGGCTGTACGATTATATACATATTTATATATATAGAATACTCTAAAATATTCGCTGTGTATTCAAACCACTCCACTTTTCCTTTCGGGAGTAAAAGATAAACTGCCTGATTTCTCCTATTCCATGTGTGTGTGTATCTACCAATGCAACTGCTCCTGTGGAGTGAGCCAATTAGCTGCGTCGGACGTACAATTAGGCGTGTTTCTCGCTGGATTTCCGAACATCACCCTGTATGGTGGTAAAGCAAAGGATAGAGAACACAAGATTGATGTTAACGAAGTGGCTTTTAGGGTCATTTACCGCATACTAACAAATCTCAATTTCGCCTTAAGAGTTTTACCACTAAATATTGCTGAGGCTGGCTGTTAGGATCCATATTAACAAGCCTAATTTGTGCATCTAAAAGAAGTTAGTTCAGACATTATGCTTACCCCTATGGCCATCTAGGTTTGAATGATCCTGAAATTTGTGGAATTTTCCTAATTTAAGTTGATATTCTATTTGCTACTATATCTTTATTATTATTATTATTATTATTATTTAAGCATCTTTAATGAACTGTAATTCCGCTGTGATCTTACTTAAAAACCGATATTATTTAAAAAACACCAAATATTGTTATTGACTACTAATCTAGAATATTCTATGCATATAAACTTATGTATATAATTGTAGAGTCAGAAGAGGAAATTATCGAAAAGGATATTCTTTACTGAATTATTTTGTGTTTCATACACGTTAATTAGTATACACAGTCGAAGGTAACATGAGAAGGGTATCTGACTGCACCAAAAAGCATGTTCTCCGATGGTGCCATATTATTCTGCTAAAACTGTTGTTCTTGCTTTATTCAAATTCATAAAGACGAATAAATGTATGAAGAATTCAATACCATCAGGTGTATGCTTTAAACCCTCCATATACAGACTAAATTGAGGATCTATATACATTTGAATAGCTTAAGATATCACTACAAAATATAAACAATTTGACATCGTGTTTAGTGGTACAATCAACAACAAAGTAAGTTACTAGTGTCCAGTCAAAATAAATTTCAATGCGGATATCATGACAAAAGGGACATCAGTTAGAGAATCATTGAAAACGAAAAAGCACTGGAGAGCTGTTTCATCCTAACTCGGGACTCTTCAGTCATTCATACCTACAACACAACCAGAGGTTTTCAGATTATGAGGCCTAGACTGTTGATCATGTGGCCACTTGAGCCGGAACCTAATGATCCCCGTATCCAAACTTCGTTTTTCGATTTCTCGTTATAACTACAGGACATCCAGCCAGTAGTCATCAGTGACCTGGGGACTGATATTTAGACTACACATTTTGTTACCTGAAGGTGCCCGGTCCAATCTCCGATGGAGTCAAGAGTACTCGCTGTCGAAGGTTACAAAATTACCGTGAAACAGCCGCTCAGTACGCCCTGATCTTCAGTGATTCTTTAACAAAATGTACATTGAAACCAAATAGGCATTATTGCATCTACACAACACTAGATCGCATACAGGGCTTCTGCTTTTGTTGGAGGATTGGTGTCCACTGGCAGGCAGTTCCGTGTGTCCTGTTGGTGGTAGTGGTGTATTTCTGGGCGAGTTGCCAGTGGTGATCGTTTCAAGAGTCCTTTAAAGTGATCAGCTCATTGTTTGATTTGTTTCTCCTCCTTGGTGACCAGGTTCCCTTGAGCTTCTTTTATTGGTTTCCTAATCTGGGTTGGCCTCTTCCCAGATAGAGACTTGGTTATCTGATATAATGTCCTCAGGTCTCTTTTACCTGAGGTCTGCCTCTTCTGCTTCAGTTACCGGCTAGTGTGTCGTAGAATTGTCGATTGTCTTTTCTAGTGCTCCTCTTCACTTCTTTATTCAGTGTAGTGTACATTGAATTCAGCTTCTCTTTCTGTTGTCCATCTTTGCACTGAGTCTTCTTCTCTTTCACCATCCTCCTCTCCTCTCTTCTGTTAGCTTCCAGGTAGATGTCCATTGAGAGCCATTCTTTGTCGTGTCTCTTCTTTCTCCCTAGTACAGTTGTACACTTTTCCTTGAGCATCACCTTCAGAGAGTTAGTTTCAATGTTATTCCACGCTGGTTTCCTCAGTGATGCCACGTACTGTCTCTTGCTTCGCTTTGATATCTGTAATGAAGATTTTCTTTTTATTGGTAGGAGGCTTTCATCATGAGTTGACATTAGTTAGAGAACCATTGGAAAATAATCTGGGAGTACAGTTGTTTCGTCAGTCTAGTTTGAGACTCTTCAGAAGTACGCACCCACCCCACTGCCAGGGCTGGAACCCAGGACCTTCTGGTGACAAGTTGATTTAGCTCGTGGACCCTCAAGCCACTGGGACCCCATCCAATGACCAGCCCACGAATTCTAACTTCTGACAATTTACTACATAGTGCGACCACTTGGTTATGTCCTCTTCGAGGAGTTGCTTCCGCACCTTTAAACTTCTGTACCCTACTGGTCACGGCTTCTCACTAGGACCTCAGGTAACTGCCTAAAAATAGGACCAGTTACTGGTGAGCAACACAAAAGGTCCTGGGTCCTAACCCAAGTGTTGGATGCTAACTGATGAGGAGTTCCCGACTAGACTGACAAGACAGCTGTCCAGTACTACCAGGTTTTCCAATGGTTCTCCAAATGATGTCAGCTCATGAAGAAATCCTCCAACCAATCAAATAAAATCCCTACAAAAAAACCAGTACTTTTCTTTTTAGTCTTGTCCTTTAGTTTATGAATGTTGAACTTGAACTACAGTGGCCTGTCTCCAGTTGTTTTCAGGGTTCTTTAAACTAGATAATGGTCTCGATCCAAGTCCGTTCCCCTTCTCGACTTTGTGTCCAGCAGACTGGCTGCGCCTACACTTCCTTGAGTAGTATTGAGATGAAATCTATCTGGTTTGTGGTATGTCCATCAGACAAAAAATCCATGTTCCTTTCCATTATGCCATATAATCACGTGATATTGATATCCTCCTAATTTATGATCAATAGACAGAATATGTGAATATTTTGTACTATATTGAGATTAAACTATTGATGCTTGTATGCAGCTGACAGGATCAAACGAAATATAGTGACGTCATTTCACCAAACACTAACCATTCTGAAAGATAGGTCACTCAGTGTCCAGTTCAATTTAATTCTCTTATCGATGAAAGAAATCAGTCGGCCGCACCATACCTATACAGACAAACAGTCATAACACCACTGAGTTGCAGTATTTTTCCACGAATTTCATTATAAGCTCCTATTCTGTATACATCTGCCCGACTGAAACAAAGATATTACAGACGTCAAAAAGATCGATACGCATCTTTATTAGTAAACGTCAATTATTTATTGATTTGTTACAGGATTTCATCATGAGCTGATATTGTACTCGGAAGGTCCTGGGTTCGAGCCCCAGTGGGTGCATACTGATGAAGAGTCCCAAACTAGGACGAAACAGCTGTCCGTCAGTACTCCCAGGTTGTTTTCCAATGGTTCTCTAACCACTGTCAGCTCATGATGAAATCCTGTAACCAATCAATCAAATCCCTACAAACCAATACTTGAATTTATTGATTTACTGATTTACTGTTGGAGATCATTCAGATTCAGCGAATGGAAATTCAATCAATCACACAAAATGACGTCATATTATGCCATAAATGTTCTTCTTTCTATTGAATTACTTTAAATGGCTCATATTGGTTTCGTTGTGGAATGGAATAGGGCGAAGTTCAACAATAGAGTCCCAGGATTGTAAATGTTCCAATGACCTTGTGAATGTTCCAATGACCCTGAACGCATGCTAGTCATTGGTTGAGGAAGCTCACCATTATTCTAGCGCGAATAATTGTGCATACTGGTAAGTGACACTGAATTAATTGTCTTCTAGGAACTTTCTTTGAAAAGTTGAAACTGTCTTTGATGATTGGTTGTTATTGGTGTCGAAAGTTTAACTTTGCCTGAATATCTTGTTTCTGTCCAATTACTGGGTGCCAGAGCGAATAACGTTTGGGTTTTGGGAATTTATGACACCTAGATTCGCAAAGGGTTTATGCAGCTGATTCTAGATAGGAGTTCTGATACACTCCTCCCTATTATTCAGCGTCTAGTGTTACCAGGCACCACCATTCACACATGAATGGGCGGGATATAGCCAATTGTCCCAATTGGGATATATACATCATAGAGTGAACCATTCGAATGATTCCGTCGACCCTGTCACCGGTACTCATAATAATTCCATCGAAGGTTTCTGGGGAAGACTGAAAAATAGAATCTGAGCTATCAACGGATCACAAAACGAAGTTTTTTTCGGTCATTTGAATGAATATATGTATAGAAATTGGTTTAATTTAAAAACTGAAACTCCTCTTAATAATCGGAACATTTTTTAATCTCATATTAGAGGAAAGTACCCTGTTTGACTTTTTTCATGCTTATTTATGTAAAAATACGTACAATTTTATGCAAAAATCATCCTTTTTTCTGATTTGTCGGTTCAAGGTCACACGTGCGTTCGTTCCTTGGGACTCTATTGTAGAACTTTGCCTGGAATAGTTGCCAGACAGACACGCTTTATGCATTTTTCAGCAGTGACCACATCGATGTTTCTGTTGATTAACCCGTCACTGTAGCAGCATATTGAAAAAGTGGATAGGTTATCTGATGAGGAGTATTGCTGATTTTGGCTTCCAATGAACTTGAGACTCAGCAATAGTACATTATTACTATTACTATTATTATAAAGCTTTATTTGAGACGATATGCGGGCGTATAGCACAGAAGCGTATCTGAAGCGTATCACGTGGTATTGCATATGAAGAGATTACCAATTCTCTACATATTTCCCTCATTTCCTTCAGGAAATGAACAGTGTTTTATTTATTGAAAGCTAATTAAATATGCGCGCGAATTCATATGAAGGTTACCTGATATAATTGCACGATTAAAACAATAAGAAGTGCAGAAGAGCTTGAGCATTTTAATGAATGGGAGTACTGGTAGCCGAGTGATTTAAGCAAGACGCTGTAGACAGGGACACACCCCTTTGAGATTTCTAAATTTCATGAGCTAATTTACAAAGTACATAGCAGAATATTCTTTCAGGTCACTGAATTTGTGAGGATTTTGACTAGATTTCAACTGTTGCGTTCTTGTTACGAACCAACCTGTGATGTGAATATCAATCGCCAACTCACTGATGTCTACTGAATCAATTTCATGAAGCTGTAGAGGGAAGTCATCACCAGTCAGGTCCATCATTGTCAAAGCAGGGTCACTGTTATATAATGAGTTGGCAAAGTTGGAATTCAGGGTTGGTTGGTCTCGTAACCTGCAAGCCAACGAGTGTATCCCCAGTGAGGTTATGGTTATGCACTGATGTAGAGTTTTGAAAATAGGACGAAACAGCTGTCCAGTGCCCCCTGGTTTTCAATGATCTATCTAACTAATGTTGATTCATGAAGAAAATATAACAATCACAATTACTTTTTGTCCGAATTCCCATTATTATTTTTCAAAAATAATCATATATGTACACTTTTTTACAGCCTGGTAATGAACTCATGGAAAAGAGACTTTTCTCTGACTCACTCCTTTACCTCACTCACTAAGCCAGTAATAAGACTGTTAAAGAGGGAAAGTTGGTCATGAGGATATGATAGAGAAGATTTGTAGCTCAGGTGGATGATTTTGATGTGGTTGTGTTCTCTGAGTAGGTGGATGGTTTATTTGCGAAGCTTTCATTGCCACCTATTAGGCAACATCTTCAGCGCATACTTCAATTCGATGAAGTGAGCTTTTAGATTTCTCCACGAGTTTATTAATCATCTCTCCAGGTCGGTGACCTTGGACGTGGTTGGTTCTTTTTGTGTGTTTTCACATCTTCTAGGTTGCTTGTATTGGAACTGATTGTTTCTTTGCTTTCTTTTTCTGTGTCAACCAAAAGACTCAACAGCGAAAGAAGATAAAATCAACATCATCTACAAAATAAATTGCTACGACTGCGAAAAACACTACATTGCCTAAAAGGGACATCACCCTCTTCGTCTTCGTATCCATGAACATAAACTGGCTCCCAGAAGACATAATATCCACTCCCTCATATCACTACATACAAACAACCACGGACATCAGTTCGATTGAGACAATGTTCAAATATCAGACAAAGGAAACAACAAGAATGCTAGAGAATTTTTAGAGACCTGGTACTCTAGTTAATCATCAATCAATAGACACGTCGAGATAGAAAAAATTTATCAACCGATAAGAAAGAAACCTAATGCATAAAGGGTCAAAGATAAAGTCAAAGAAACAATCAGTTCCAATACAAATAACCTAGAGGATGTGTGAAAACACACAAAAACAACCAATCACATCCAAGATCGCCGACCTGGAGAGATGATTAATAAACTCGTGGAGAAATCTAAAAGCTCACTTCATCGAATTGAAGCATGCGCTGAAGATGTTGCCTAGTAGTGCGATGAAAGCTGGTCATGAGGATGGCTAGCAACCTCATCCCGTAAAAATAAACACCACTGCCAGCGACACTACAAGCCTCTAACTTGAAGGCGCCCTATTTTCCACTGGGAAGGTAAACGGATACTGCCAACACAGTGTTTAATCTACTTTCTTGTCGCCACCGGTCATCACCGATTCGCGGTTTAATGAAGACAAACAGTGAAATGGTTGAGTGTGCCCGTCTATGATACATATTTAACTTGTTTGTAAACTCAATTTATTAATTTTTACAAAAAGAAATTAGATTATCTTTGTGGTAGCCTTGGATTTGCAGAAGGAAGATCTAGATGGGTTAGCTGGTGTAATTATATTCAATGGACAGTGATACCATTACATGGCAGCTTGACATTAACTGTGGTGGTCTGATGACCCCATTAGCAGTCAAGTCCGAAAGACTAGTAGCTAACTGGTGTAACGTAGATACACTAATCCATAAACCATATGTCTAAATCCATCCATCGCCTAGATCTTCACTTCATTGTCCAGATGATGAATCGCAAATCGGACGAAACATTTCTAGTCACCAATTGCCACTTAAGATCAAAATAAAGAACAGTTACAACCTTATGTGTGTGTATGTTAAACTGATCTAAGCGAATTTAAACAAACGCATCGTTCAACGGTTTCAATATCAGCTATCTGTTGTTTATTTGACAAGATTATTATTATTATCATTATTTGAAATTCAATTAATTCGAAAAGTTCATAAACATGGAAAATTATGCAACGAAAATGCAAAGCAAAAGCAAGAATAAATATTGATTTTTTCTTAAGAATAAAATACTTTATCACTTACTAAACATATAATGTTTAAAACCCTAAAGACTGTACGCACAGTGGAATGCATTTGGCGATGATTTTCTGTAATTTTATTTAAACAAAAAAATCAATAAATTAAATCGATACTTTATATATATATATGTACGTGTAATAGTTAATAATTGAAGGTGAAATAAGCATCTAGTTAGCTTCAAGATCCTAAGCTACAGCCGGGGAATTACTAGCACAGCACTCTACAAATTGAATTACAAGAGCCGACTTCTGAATAGGTCACCAGTTCACTGTCAAGTAAATATTTGATGCGCAGTTGTCTGTCCATAGTCGTCGGGGATTCGATCCCTGGCCATTGACGTACTGCCTTACCTCACTAAGCCAGTAATAAGACTGATAAAGGGGGAAGGTTAGGCATGAGGCTGGCTAGCAACCTCATCTCGTAAAGTTAAACACCACTGCTACCGAAAATTCAAGCCTCTAGCTTGGAGCCTTATATTACACTTGGAACGTAAAGGAATAAAAAAGTTGTCTGTCCATTAGTCGTCAAACACCACCAGTCATCACCTGTCAACCCTCAAGTTGACATAAGAAGATACACACCAACTTTAGCGGCTGGATTTTGATATAGAAAGGACTTATTTGGCGCATCAAAAGAGTGACCAATAGTGAACAAACAGTGTTTTCAGAGTGTACCGTGATGGCAAGCCGACTAGAATACTGGCCACATTGCAAACTTGACTGATAGAATTCAGTCTGCACTAAACAGGGGACTAGACACACTACACTAGTTACTGACTAGTGTCCAATCAAAGGATATTCCTTTTGGTAACTCTCTCATCAGGTTCTACAGTTACATGTGTCTACATCACTGTTGCTGAGATCCCTAATGTTTTCAGAAACAAAAACTCTTAATCAATAATATCGATAGATTCCAGTTCGAAAACTTCTGTGAGTAACAATATGCATCACTCTAACAATAAACTGAACATCAGGTAAATACAGAACTTATAAGTTCCAGGGTTATCCAAGGTAGCAATATTAGCGGAACCTGCTTCCTTTGCATGCAGAGTTCCAGCTGTCTTAGGTGAACTGCAATGACCTCTACTGTTTGAAGTATTCAGCAACTAGAGGCCTTTGTTAGTTTATCTGAAACTTGATTTTTTTCATTCCTTCACGTTCCCAGTAGAGCATAGGGCACCTTCAAGCTAGAGGCCTGAAGTTTCTGTAGCAGTGGTGTTTATTTTTACAGGATAGGGTTGCTAGCCGCATGCTCCACCTTTTCCCCTTTACCAGCTTTATTTTTATTACTGGATTAGCTAGCTAGTTAAAGGAGTGAGTCAGTGGCCGGGGATAGAACCCCGGACCACACGCGTGGTTGGCGAACATTCTACCACTGTGCCACCGACCCACTGAAACTTGATAGATAAGAGAAAACGATTCTTCCGTACTGGCCTTATTGCCTGTTTCAAACAGGAGATGCAATATTGAGCTGTTAATATTATTTACTCTAAACGACAGAAGCCATTGCAACGCGCTAAGTGTAAAAGAAACAAGTTCGGCCAATACTACTACTCTGACCTGATGTTAAACCTTTAAATTCATAAATTTGGTATTATTTTTTTATTTATTTATCTTTTTATTTTGATTACAGCTTGATGCCACACCGTATTTTCAGTACAAGTATGGAATTTTCAGCATGGATATCGGTAGCCCAAATTTTGCAGGCCGACCATAGATATCGGGTGTGCGTCGGCAGGGGATCGAATCCCGGACCATGTGCATGGTCGGCGAGAGTCCTGACCACTGTGCCACCAACGCACGTGCCACCGACGCACATACTTAATTCATAAGAGATTCAGTTTAGTGTTACATTCAATTGTAATTATAATCTAATCTTGATCACTGTCGTCAGCAACAATTACTCTTTAAATATGAGGTAATATATAACTGTAGAACTATGCTTAGATGATTCAACGGTAGGATGCTTGCCAATATTGCAAACAGTTCGGGATTCGATCCCTGACCGACACACTCCTTCACATCGCTTAGCCAGTAGTGGGGCCGCTAAAGAGGGAAGGTTGGACGTGAGGCTAGCGAAACCAAACTATGCTTTAAAATTCATTAGGAAGATTGAAAAAGGCCAAAAGAAAAAGAAAAATAATTGTGAAGCTAGTAGTGATAACTTAAATAAGAGAGAATATAAGTCATCTACAGTTATACCATATAAGGAGGGGACACCTGAGACCCTACGTAGGATTCACAATAAAGCAGGAATTAGGGTGGCATTCAAACCTACAAACTCACTCAGATAGGACAAGCTATGTAGGTTAAAGGACCCAGTGGACCCAATTAGACAAAATAATATCATTTACAAAATACCCTGCAATGACTGTGAGTGAGGTCAACTACATAGGTTAAACTAGTAGATCGGGGGTAGTCAGATTGTCATAATATAAGAATTAAGCTAAGGGAAGAATGGTTGAGCCAGAGAAGATAAGTAATTTAGAAAAAAGCCCAGCAATTTCAATGTGTGCATTAACACACAACCACACAGTAGGGTGGGAGAAGGTTAAAATTCTAAAAAGTAATCTAGATAGGTGGAGAGGGAGGTTGATTACTGAATCCTTGTTCATCGAATCTACACCCAACACATGCAATAGGAATGATTCATCACTCATACCCGAAATTTGGAAAATATTACTACCAATCAAATCAAGTGAAAATCAAGTGAAAAACAATGGAACTATATAAATGAATTTAGGAAGTCGTGTGATTACCTTGGTATGATTATGAGCAATAAATTGTGCTCGAAACGTCATCAGTGAACATTACTGTATAAAACTGTGAGACTTTATCAAAACAAAATTTACCCATAATGGGATTACACTCTACCACAGTGCACAAGTTTTATTCTTATATCTGTCTTAATTTCTCTATTGATTTGACAGTTCTCAGTGCGGACACTTCTAGGGTGGCTTACAACTGGTCCAGGCATAGACTTGACACACTTCAACACATCTATGAATGGCTTGCCATATGAAAGTTTGAAAATACCCCACCCACCAACTCCCCGATTCGCCAGCTTGAAATATCACATGCACACAACCGCAACATTATTCAAACACTTTCATACAATTCATGAATGAGTTGTCGGCATACTGGTGGTATGCACGTCGTCTGGAAAATAAATGACTTCTTTTACAGATGATTCCGGCCTTTCAGATCAATTTGATTTCGCCTTTGTACAGAAAATCTCATTCAGTTATCTTCGATTCTAATAAAATTCATAATTTTCCCTATTACCAATATGGTTCATCACTGAGATTACCACCTATCTTCTATACAATCCTCTATGAGTGTGATATATTCTGTGAAGGTTGTTTAACTGCTGTGTAGCATAACTGATCCTCAGTTCAGAGGGGTTTCTTGGCATTACTGAAACAAACAAATCCAGTTAGGCTGAAAACTATAGGTTTATCATTGACTTTTTATTCATTTATTTATTGTGTACACTAAGTAAGAGTGCAACGTGAGAAGACAAAAGACTTGGTAACAGACTTTCTACTTAGACATTTTAGCCACATTTAAAGTCAGCTAAGCCAGAGGATAATAAGCTATTCTGATTGGCTGTTAATTCTCTGAAGGTTAAACCTTAGGACAAACAGTCATCTAATGAGGTTATTTCCTGACCACAACGTAAACTAAATTCAGATTTTAGGAATAAACACTCTTGCTTCTGTAGCTACTTGCTTAAAATATTGTTTCCAGTTTTGCCTACTTCTTATGAATCTGACTGTATATACTACTGACAAATCTTGTTAGTAGAACACTCCACAGTAGTAGTATAGCTTAGAAAATAAAAATTAATTTTGAGGCCATCCCCGGGATAAACAATATGCGAAGAGAGTACTCTTTATTTGATGGGTATCGATTGAAGACATAATTCAAATCTGGATCGTGTCAAGATTGGAATGGAGCAACCTCTTGAGTCCTAGCACAGTGCTCTCTTTCTCAGTCAGTGGAGTTAGAATACCATGAAATTTTTCCTGCCGGTAAATGTGCCTGAACTCTGACAACTTGGAGGCATATTTAAACCCTGTTGGCTCATTAAATTTCCCTACAGCATCATGCTGTGCATCTACTTTCCTCCGTTTCTTGTTGGTTTATTATTCGTGCCACGTCTTTGGATTGATATTTCAGCGCAAGCATATCTTTTAATCGACGTTCTACTTAACACTGTGCACTTCAAACAAGAAAGTGAAGGAAACATGAGGTTGAGAACGACCATAGTGTTGTACGCTATACTGCCGATGAAAACTGTTTTAGCGGTGTGAAATGTTCCTATATCACACAAATTAAAAGTCAATCTGAACGAAGAATATTCTTTTCAATAAACTCACCTCTTCACGTTCTTACAATTATAAAATATAACATTTGTCATCTTTACAATAATGGCCAGTTATTCGGTGGATACATGTTTACGAAGAATAACAGATTAGTTGTCATGAAGTGTCAAAATAAATAGTCGTATTTGTTTGACAAATGTGGTCTGGGCTGAATTCAGTTACAATATATTGTGAGATGGCAGACAATGGCGGTGATTAGTGAGTCATAACAGATTCGTAGAATGTGAGATAGGAGAAATTGACAAGTCAGTTCAAGGTTACAAAAAGTGTCACGTGAGTGAGTAGTACTGAGCAGTACAGGGCAGACTACTTATCGATCTCTGAAAGTAAGGGCTTCAGGGAATATTCCTAAATGGCTTCATAAGGAAATTGAATCTCCAGAACCAATTAATGGTGAGAACCGGAGACCTAGCTCCTCTATTGCGAAATATATTGTAGAGACAGGACATAAAATTGATGTGTACATGTCTTTAAACCTATCTATAAAATGTGTTTGGGGCGTATCCTAAAGTTTGTGGAAGCCCAAACAATCAGAAAGTCTAAACAGCATTTATACGTTCAAAAGTAATTCGTTATCACACTATACCTTCCTTAGTAAACTTTGTCGTGATACCAGTCAGGGTAGATGCACTATTACCTCTGTTATTTGGTTTAGTGGTCTTCATTGTTATTTTGACCTTCAATGTGTCCTTTTAACTTGACCTAAATTTATTTTCTCATCTCTTAACTCTTTATTAGTTTCATATATACATATTCCTATGACAAGTTCGTATGTGATCAGATTGTTCGAAATGTGTTCCGCAACTACACATTACACAATTTAGACAAATTACGTCTTCTTAGGTGTGTATTAAAGAGGAAATAGTAAGACTGAAATGAGAGGTTCATCATGAAATAACCAATATGTGATGAAATGAAACAGGTGGAGGCATATATTGAGAAAAGAGATAATATTACTAATAGTAAGCCCGGATAGTATAAATGGAAAATTTGATAGTATTGACAGAATGCACAAGTGAACGGTTTAAATTTTATAACGTGGCCAAACTTGTGTTTAAGTTTCTTCTTCTCCCTAAGGTCGCTTCTTCCACTTATCCCTTCGTTTTTCTTTTTCTTTGATTATTATTACAATTATTATTATTAATTCGTCATAATTTATACCCTTCATGCAAACATTCTCTCAATACTATCGAACTTTCCATTTATACTATCCGGACTTATTATTAGTGATATTATCTCTTTTCTCAATATATGCTTCCACCTGTTTCATTTCACCACATATTGGTTATTTCATGATGGACCCCTCATTGCAGTCTTACTATCTCCTCTTTAATACATACCACTCAGATAAAGCAATAAGAAGACGTAATTTGTCTAAATTGTGTTATGTGTAGTTGCGGAACACATTTCGAACAATCTGATCACACACGGATATGTCATAGGAATATTTATGAAACTAAAGAAGAGTTAAGAGATGAGAAAATAAATTTAGGTCATTAGCCGCTGACCTTTTCATGAATAGATTCGAAGATAACATCTTTTCAAGCATACTCACTCCTAAAATATGGTTGAGATATGTAGATGGTACTTTTGCAGTGCTAAAACGAGATCCACACAGTTTATTCCTGAAGAAACTGAACAATCTATCTCCCAGAATCCAGTTCACTTCGGAAGCAGGCAGAATCAGGCGTCGGTGAACTACCATTTCTAGACTGCCTAGTTAAGAGGAGGGAAAACGGACATTTTAGTATATCTGTACTCAGGAAGAAAACCCACTCCAATAAATTTTTAGACTTCGGATCATCACACCCCATCAGCGCCAAGGTATCAGTTGTTTCAAGTCTTGTAAGACGAGCATACTCTCTGATAACGGATGAGAAAGAAAAAGAAGAAGAAATATCAAACATTACTGAGACTCTCAAGGAAAATAACTACCCAAAGAATTTCATCAACAAAATCAACACCGACATTAAATATGGTTGAAAAAGTATTCCAAAGACATGGACTTCAACAGTTGCCATCCCATACAGATCACAGACGTCAGATGGTATCAGAAGAGTACTCAATAAGCTCGACATCAGAGTTTTCTTCAAAAAATCAGACACAGTGCAAAGTAACCTTGTTCAAGCAAAAGACTAAGTCCTTAAAGATTGTCTATCTAATTGTGTCTGTAAAATAAAATGCTTGGAATGTGATTCGATATACATCGGACAAACATCTCAAGAAATCAAAATCAGAAGAAATAAACACTCTAGAGCATCTGTCTGACCACCAAGAAATCCAGTTGGACTAGAAAAGCGGGAAAAATCATCAGCCATAGGTGGTCTACACACTATAAAATCAGGCCACAAAATTGATTTCGACATTATTCAAATCACCATCCAGAAACATTTCAGAAATCACAAAGAACGTCTCACATCATCAGAAGCACTTCCTATCAAATGGAATCAAAATTGTCCGAATAGGAATGTTGGACTAAAACAGAATTTGGCCTGGTTACAGCACCATTCTCTCCCATGAAATGACAAAATCAACACGAATGTGTGATAAGCAATTTCATTATGTAAACTTATCAAATGCAAGAATAATCTACATCTGGTTTTGTTATCTTTACCAATTGGTCAACTTGACAACGCAGAAATTCCCCCCATGCTGAGGAACGATGATTACGTTGTTATATATAAGTTGCGATCTTGTAAATTCTGGTTTAATAATACTTTGATAAAGCTATTAACAGCACTAAATAGGCAAACGTCAGTAAAACAACAATATCGTTCATTGTTTTTCATTCATTGGGAAATACAAAAAGAACTTTTATAATAATGAATATAATATACTCAATGCCCAAGGAATTTTTCAAACTGTTAAAAGTGAACTTGGTATGGGCATATTTAACATTTATATACTACTAATGGGCTCAAATGAGTAGTTGTGTACCACTCATAATAATAAGTAGTGTCTGCTAGCCAGATCCAGGTGATCTAAACACCAGACTTCCGTTCTCTTCGTTTGAATCGACCTCATCAGCGGTGTTCCCAGTGTGATCCAGATCAGAGAACCGAATCAGTTCGAACCACTCCGGATTTCTGACTAGCTACCCGGTGAACTGTTGACAGCCGTAAATCAGATTTACAATTGGCAAATTAGTTTGCTGTTTGCAAAAGCAACAAGTTGTCAGAAGAAACATCAAAGATAGGACTTCAGGTGAACATAGAGAAAACAGAGGTGATGAAGATTCCTGGCCAACACCAACAGCAAAAACAACAACTGACAACAATCAGCATAAATGGAAGGAACCCGAAAGAAACTACCTCCTTCACCTATCTACCTGGGAAGCATCGTTTCAACTACAGGTGGACGGAACTGACGAGGATATCAAAGCAAGAATCGGAAAAGCAAGACAAGCTTTCACTACTCTCAAGTCTGTGTGGAGGTCAACAACACTCAGCATCAAAAATAAGATCCGGATTTTCAACTCCAATGTGAAGTCAGTGCTACTTACTATACGGATCAGAGACTTGGCGCGTGATAAAGAGCATCTCAAACAAACTACAGACCTTCATTAACAGATGCCTTCGCTCAATACTCAAGATCAGATGGCCGGTCAGAAAAGATCAGCAACAGGGATCTCTGGGAGCGAACCAACCAGGAACCGATTGTGAAACAAATAGACAGGAAGAAATGGAGATGGATTGGCCATAATCTGAGGAAACCATCAAGTGACATCACTAGACAAGCCATTGCTCGAGTGGAACCCGAAAGGGAAGCGGCGAGTTGGTCGTCAGTGCGAGGGTGACTTGGAGGAGGTCATGTGAAGAGGAGATGAAAACGTGTGGGCAGACTTGGAGCCAGGTGAAATCTCTAGCAGAGAACCGAACACAATGGAGAAGCGCGGCTGAAGCGCTATTTTCCTCTAGGTATTAAAGGAAACAATAATAATAGTAATAATTGCAATGAACACAGTTCGATAAAGTGAAATCGCACCTTAGATTCCTCTAGAAAACAAATATTATTCAGATCACAGTATGATCCGGCTCTTTGAGCTGAGTCGAACTTAGGTACATAGTTGGCGAGCAAGGTTTTAAACAAGTGAAACAGCGGTCCGGCGTTTGGATCACCTCGAGCTGGCTAACAGACACTACTGGTTGATGTGAGTGGCACACAACTACTGAATTCAGTCAATCAGTAGTAGTTTACAGTTTTATGCAAATATGCTTGGTTTTTTGATCGCCACCCATGGTATCAATCAGATCATATATTGTGTGACCTAAAATAATTATCTCCATCATTTCTTGCCACCAGTTTATGTAGTCACAGTCTGGTTTCAGTACCTTCATGATTGGGTATAGTCTGTTTTTTACAATACATGGCAGTGAATTCTCCTAAACCTCAGACAGTTATGCGTGTTCTTTTACCGACTACAGATTCTCTGAATCTTCCTACAAATTTTGTTTCTCAAAGGATGAAAGTTGTTGTAAAAGGGATGTATGAGGACCTGGCTTTCTTGATAGAATTAGAACAACCTTTAGATTTAGACTAGGGTGGAGGTTATGTAGGTGTACTGTTGTAACTCCTGAATCTCAGAAGTAAGAGATAGAACCATGACGGAATGCATTAAAAGGTGTTTTAAGATGTATGAAGAAATTTCGGTATTGTGGCGTGTGCTACTGACAAAATATATCAGTAGTGTATAAACAGACGCTCATTGGCACCAAAGTATCGAATAGTGGAGAGGTAAACTTGAAGTCAAAGAGAGGAAATGAACCGGTATATTGTGAGAGAACATGGGAGACACGAAAAGAAGACAAAGAAATAAAATACGAAGGAAGGGCAGGAGCAGCGCGACTCCGAAGATCTATGCAAATGAAGATTTTAATGTAAAGTATACACAGTTTCATTATAATAAAGGTTTTTGTATTTCCCAATGAATGAAAAACAAAACGATATTGTTTTTACTGACGTCTCGCTATTTAATGCTAATAGCTTTATCAAAGTATTATTAAACCGGAATTTACAAAATCTCAGCATATATATAACAAACAGTTAGGGGGTGAGAAAATAGACATAGGTCAAGTTAAAGGGACATATTGAAAGTAAAAATAGCGATGAAGATAACTATACCAAATAACAAAGGTAATAGTATGTCTGTTATGATATCGAAAAAAGAAAGAAAAGTTTACTAACTTGATCATCGTTCGTCTGTCTGGGGCATTTTTAGTTGTTAAGTTGGTGAATTGGTAAAGATAACAAAATCATCATGTGTAGATTGTTGGATTTGATAAGTGTATGAGATTATAAAAGCAGCGTGTGTTTACATAATGAAAGTGCTTATCACATTCGTGTTGGTTTTGTCACTTGATGGGGGGGAGGGAGGTGTTGTAACCAGGTCAGATTCTGTTTTAGTCCATCATTCCTATTCAGGCAATTTTGATTCCACTTGATATGAAGTGCTTCTGATATTAAACGTTCTTTGTGATTTCTGAAGTTTTTCTGGATTATTTCAACATTGTCAAAATCAATTTTGTGGCCTGATTCTATAGCATGTAGACCTATGGCTGATGATTTTTCAAGTCTTTGTAGTTCAACAGGATTCTTCGGTGGTCGAAGAGATGCTCTACGGTGTTCATTTCTTCTGATTTTGATTTCTCGAGAAGTTTGTCCGATGTATATCGCATCACATTCCAAGCATTTTATCTTATAGACACAATTAGATAGTGAATCTTTAGGGATTTGGTCTTTTATATGGACAAGGTTGCTTTGAAGTGTGTCTGATGTTTTGAAGAAAACTCTAATATCGAGCTGATTGAGTACTCTTCTGATATCGTCTGACGTCTCTTCTCTATATGGAATGACGACTGTTGATGTCCATGTTTTCGGGATGCGTTTTCGGCCATACTTGATGTCTGTGTTGATTTTGTTGATGAAGTTCCATGGGTAGTTGTTTTGCTTGAGAGTTTCAGTAATGTTTGATATTTCTTCTTCTTTTTCTTTCTCGTCGGTTATCAGAGAGTGTGCTCGTCTAAGAAGACTTGAAACAACTGAAATCTTTGCGCTGATGGGGTGTGATGACTTGAAGTCTAAATATTTATTTGAGTGGGTTTTCTTCCTGAATATGGATATACTAAAATGTCCGTTTTCCTTTCTCTTAACTAGGCAGTCTAGAAATGGTAGTTCACCGATGTCTGATTCTGCTTCCGAAGTGAATTGGATTCTGGGACATACACAGTTTATTTTCTCCAGGAATGAATTGTGTAGATCTCGTTTTAGTACTACAAAAGTATCATCTACATATCTTAACCATATTTTAGGAGTGAGTATGCTTGAAAAGATGTTATTTTCGAATTTATTCATGAAAAGGTCGGCGACTATTGGTGAGACTGGTGAACCCATAGCAACACCATTTGTCTGTCTATATAAACTCCCTTTAAATGTGAAATAATTATTTTCTAGACAGAATTTTAAGCTCTTAATTATTTGACTGGTGTCCAGTGGACATCTTTGTGATAGCGTTGTATCTGATTCTAGAAGACTGGAGATGATATCAAGACTTTCGGTAATGGGGATTCTAGTATATAATGAGTTAATGTCATAGCTTACCATAATGTCTTCTTTATCAATTTCTCGGTGTTCTATTTGGGATTTGAAATCATATGAATTCCTGACAATATTTTGAGTGTCCTTTTGTAGTGGTTGTAGTATCGAGAGTAAGTATTTAGATAGGTTGTATGTCGGTGAGTTGGTGAAATCTATTACTGGTCTCAATGGAACTGTGGGTTTATGTATCTTTGGTTGACCGTAGAATCTTGAAGTTACATAGGACTTTGGTTTTAGTTTAAACCAGAGAGGATTTCCAATTTTGGGTTTCATTTCTTGAAGGACTCTGTTTGTATTTATTTTCATTTTGTTGAATTCGGCGGATTTCTTCTTCTCTTCAATGAGTAAGTATGGTCCTTCAGATAGGTGTTCGATCGCCTTCTTTTCGTAATCCGTTCTGTTCATAATCACGGTGACATTTCCCTTGTCGGCTTTCGTTATAACGATGCTTTTGTCCTTCTTCAAATTTCTTAAGGCTTCATATTCTTGTTTGTTGAGATTAGATGGTATATATCCATATTCAGGAAGAAAACCCACTCAAATAAATATTTAGACTTCAAGTCATCACACCCCATCAGCGCAAAGATTTCAGTTGTTTCAAGTCTTCTTAGACGAGCACACTCTCTGATAACCGACGAGAAAGAAAAAGAAGAAGAAATATCAAACATTACTGAAACTCTCAAGCAAAACAACTACCCATGGAACTTCATCAACAAAATCAACACAGACATCAAGTATGGCCGAAAACGCATCCCGAAAACATGGACATCAACAGTCGTCATTCCATATAGAGAAGAGACGTCAGACGATATCAGAAGAGTACTCAGTCAGCTCGATATTAGAGTTTTCTTCAAAACATCAGACACACTTCAAAGCAACCTTGTCCATATAAAAGACCAAATCCCTAAAGATTCACTATCTAATTGTGTCTATAAGATAAAATGCTTGGAATGGGATGCGATATACATCGGACAAACTTCTCGAGAAATCAAAATCAGAAGAAATGAACACCGTAGAGCATCTCTTCGATCACCGAAGAATCCTATTGAACTACAAAGACTTGAAAAATCATCAGCCATAGGTCTACATGCTATAGAATCAGGCCACAAAATTGATTTTGACAATGTTGAAATAATCCAGAAAAACTTCAGAAATCACAAAGAACGTTTAATATCAGAAGCACTTCATATCAAGTGGAATCAAAATTGCCTGAATAGGAATGATGGACTAAAACAGAATCTGACCTGGTTACAACACCTCCCTCCCCCCCATCAAGTGACAAAACCAACACGAATGTGATAAGCACTTTCATTATGTAAACACACGCTGCTTTTATAATCTCATACACTTATCAAATCCAACAATCTACACATGATGATTTTGTTATCTTTACCAATTCACCAACTTAACAACTAAAAATGCCCCAGACAGACGAACGATGATCAAGTTAGTAAACTTTTCTTTCTTTTTTCGATATCATAACAGACATACTATTACCTTTGTTATTTGGTATAGTTATCTTCATCGCTATTTTTACTTTCAATATGTCCCTTTAACTTGACCTATGTCTATTTTCTCACCCCCTAACTGTTTGTTATATATATGCTGAGATTTTGTAAATTCCGGTTTAATAATACTTTGATAAAGCTATTAGCATTAAATAGCGAGACGTCAGTAAAAACAATATCGTTTTGTTTTTCATTCATTGGGAAATACAAAAACCTTTATTATAATGAATATCATATACCCAATGCCCAAATTTTTTCAAACCGTTAAAAGTCAACTTGGTTTGGACATATATATACACAGTTTCATCCATATGGGTATGTGAAACTGCTAATACAAATTCCATCGCCTAGTCACTCATTTGGATGTTCCAGCTAACTTTATATTTAAAATGTCTGTGATTATAATCATAGTTAAATGTCAAGTGGCAAAACAATAAATGTCATATATATAGAATAATTAATAGGATGTATAGAACTTGGAGACGACAGCTGATATGCTGACTCCACTATTGTGCCTACTGACTGGAGGAAAGGTTACCTGGTGAAACTACCAAAGAAAGGCGACTTAGGACTCTGCGAGACCTGGCGAGGAATCATGCTCCTATCGACGCCAAGTAAAATTCTGAGTCGCATCATCCTGGAGAGAATAAAGGACGCACTGGATACAGAACTCCGACCAGAACAAACTGGATTCAGGAAAGGCAAATCATGTTCTGACCAAATTGCAACTCTACGCATTATCATCGAACAAAGCATGGAATGGCAATCAAACCTCTACCTCAACTTCATAGACTTTGAGAAGGCCTTCGACAGCGTTGACCGCGAAGTAATTTGGAAACTACTCGAGTACTACGGCGTACCCCAAATATTCATCAACCTTATTCAACAGCTGTACGACAACGGCACATGTCAAGTGATCCACAACGGAAAACTCAGCGAAGCGTTTGGAGTAAACACAGGTGTCAGACAAGGGTGCTTATTATCACCAATGATATTCCTAATTGTGGTGGACTGGATTATGCATCAAACTGTGGGAAATGAGAAGACAGGGATATCCTGGACCGACGTGAAGAACCTAGAAGACCTGGATTTCGCGCGTGGATGATTTATGTTTAATGTCACACAAAATCGAAGACTTGCAAGCGAAAACCGACTAACTGGTCGAAGAAGCAGCAAAGACAGGACTCCAGGTGAACAAAGACAAGACGGAGGTTATGAAAATAACCAACCAACAACAACAACAGCAGCAACATCCACCGCCAATCATCATCAACTGGAGGGATTTGAAAGAGGTTACTTCATTCACTTATCTAGGGAGCATTGTCTCAACTACAGGAGGAATGGACGAGGATGTCAAATCGAGAATCGGGAAGGCGAGAAACACATTCATCAACCTGAAACCAATCTGGAAATCTTCCTCACTCAGCATCAACAACAAAATTCGGATTTTCAATACAAACGTCAAGTCAATTTTGCTTTACGGATCAGAAACTTGGCGGGTCACCAAGAATATTTCCAACAGTCTGTTGCACACCTTTATCAACAACTGTCTTCGTTCTATACTGAAGATCAGATGGCCGCCGGAAAGAATCATCAACAAGAAACTATGGGAACAAACAAAACAAGAACCAATCGCTCAACAAATATGCAGGAGAAAGTGGAGATGGATTGGACACTCGCTGAGGAGGCCGTTGGGTGACATTGCGCTTCAGGCCCTCTAGTGGAACTCGAAATGGAAGCGGCGAGTGGGATGTCCAAGGGTGACATGGAGGAGATCGTGTGAAGAGGAGTTGAAACAGTATGGACTGACATGGATGCAGGTGAAAAGTACAGCAGAAGACAGAAGCAAGTGGAGACGTGTAGTTGAAACGCTATATTCCACTAGGAACCCAAGGGAACAACAATAGAACTTGGAAGCCGTGTGCAATTATCGGATTATTAGACAAATCGAATAAAATAAAAACCTTAGCTAACATTGTGTGAAATTTGATAACATAGAATTTAACATTACAAAACAGCATTGATTTACAGTGACAAGGGAAGTCAACAATCCAAAGCTTTCAAATGTATAAAAGGTATGTAGATGACACTTTTATTATTTGTAGCAGTGATTGTAATTTGAATAATATATTAAATGCATTTAATGCATTTGCCATCCAGCGATAAAATTCACACACTCGAAATGGAGAGCGAGTCTAGTATTCATTTCCTCGATGGGAACTTATCAAGGAGAACCGATGGAACTCTGATGAGATCGATTTATCGTAAGCTGTCATGGAATGGTTAAGCGAAACCTGATCCGGTCGCATTGAGCGCATATGTATTCACCTGATACTGTGGAGGATGAGTCAAATCTTTCGAGAAAAATCCTAGGAGAAAATGGATTTCCATCACGTTTTTTAGACAAGAATATATGGTCAAATCCTATGAAATTTGACTTTCCATACGTACCCAAGAAAATACTGTACATGAGCTTGGAATTCAAAGGGGACTTAGCTTCCGATATCATGAAAAGAAGGATATCACAGTCCCTGAAAAGAACATTCTCTGCTACATCTTTTAGAATAGCCTTTACCAGTCGACCATTACTGTTCAGTAACCTGAAGGACAAGATCCTGCTGTTGACCAACTCTATGTGCGTTTATCAATTCACCTGCTTATGTGTAGCTAGGTATATCGATCGTTCGACTGGAGTTTTGTCCAGGGGAGTGGAAGAACACTATCCTGCATGGTTACGAAGAGGTGGAAGTTGAGTAATAAGAAGCGCGATCATTGAACATCTGGTCGGTAATGATCACCCTATCTTTATAACCTCCACCTCTAAAGTCATCTACAAGACAAAAAGTGATTTGCTCAAATCACTAAGTATTCGACTCATCTGCTGCATTGCTGAAGCTTTGGCTATCAAAATGGAAAATCCAGATCTCTGTATACAGAAAAAGTTCGCTCGACCCCTCCAGCTTTCATGGTCTTAATCCCTCTATGCTAAAGTACTGTAATCCATAATCATATTTTGGCTTTACCAATTTTTTCATTTTGTTTATTCAGTTTGTGTACTCTTCCTTTATTACGTCAGTTGTTAATATTACTACTCTCGCTTTGCACACTCCGCGGTATTATTTCACTTGTTCCACTTGTCGTTCTCAATGAATTCTGTTTTGCAGCGTTAAATTCTATGTTATCGAATTTCACACAATATTACGTGACGTTTTTTTTATTCAATTTGTCTACTAACTTTATAATTATTGTCCGTTTTGCTTCTGGACTGCAAATCATTATTTTGACGCCTGCATATCACATGTTGACTTGACCCCATATTATATGTCTTAGTGCTTGTTTATTATCTAAATTTTATGCTTATCTTTGTGGTCGTGTAATGCATTGATAATGTGTTGTTTTATATGGTGCGATCTTGTTTGAGTGAGTGAAAGTCATTCTGACCTCGGATTGTCTTCGAGAAGCTTAGGTGTGTGATTCTTATGGACAGAGCTTTTGGTCCCATCTTCTTGGGAATATTCTACTTGATTCTATGGTACTTGTTTCGCATTTAGACTGGACTGCATAGCTGCCTAACAACGGCACTCACTGTTGAGGTAGTCTCGAGATTTTGATGTTATTATTATTTAAAAGAACCGCAGAATTAGTCAAGAATAGTCGTCTTTTTCCTGTCTTTGGAGCGTTTCGTCATTGTGCGTTTCTCAGTCAAGTTTGTCAGCTGTACACGGAAAACTCATGGAACTCTTCAAAGTGAAGATGGGAGTAAGACAAGCTGGTTGGCTGGCTGCCTACTATCTCCAATGATTTTCCTGATTGAGGGTGGTAGACTGGATAATGCGACAGAAAGCAGTGGGCAACGAGGAAACAAGCAATAAAAGGAAACCACACAAAAACCTGGAGTATCTGGACTTCGCCGATGTGATATTTTTCTGATTTCTCACAAACTGGAGGATATGCAAGTGAAAAGCAACAAGTTGGCAGAAGAAGCATCAAAGGTAGGAATTCAGGTGGACATGGAGAAAACAGAGGCGGTGATGAAGATTCCCGGCCAATGGCAACTGCAGAAACAACAGACAACAGTCAACATTAATGGGAGGAATCTGAATGAAGTAACCTCTTTTACCTACCTGGGAAGCAGGATGCGGAACTGATGAGGATGTCAAAGCGAGGATCAGGAAAGCGAGGCAAGCTTTCATTACTCTCAAGTCTGTGTGGAGATCAACAACACTAATCAACATAAAAAATGAGATCCGGATTTTCAACTGCAATGTGAAGTCAGTACTACTTACTATGCGGATCAGAGACTTGCACTGCGCGTGATAAAGAGCATCTCAAACAAACTACAGACCTTCATTAACAGCTAGCTGTCTTCGCTCAATACTCAAGATCAGATGGCCAGAAAAGATCAGCAACAGAGATCTCTGTCCATGAGCGAACCAACCCAGCAGGAACCGATTGTACAACAAATATGCAGAGAGAAATGGAGGTGGATTGGTGGCCATACTCTGAAAAAACAAACCATCAAGTGAGTGATATCACGCACCAGGCTCTCTGTCAAGTGGAACCTGAATGCGAAGTGGCGAGTTGGTCTTCAGTGCTATGGTGACATGAAGGTCATGTGAAGAGGATATGAAAGCATGGGGTCAGACATGGAGCCACGTGAATACGTTGATGAAGAGTCGAAAGCGGTGGAACCTTACGGCTGAAGCCCTATGTTCTTCTAGTAACTAAAGGAAACAATAATTATCTTATTATAATAAAGTAGAAAGCAGAGGTCACATTCCTGCTCTCAGAGCACAATGAATAGGTTTTGGTCTTAACAGTTCGTAACTAACCCGCAAATCAATAATTTGATTTGTGGTTATTTCCAGCTTGGAAGACAACTTTAGCAGGATGATGTTTTCCCTCCGTGTAGCTTGACCACTGTATAAACACTTTCGTAAAGTGGAGCATTGAGGAAACTACTCTTCATTGCTATAGACTAACAGCAGTACTCATAAACACCACTTAAGTCGCCGCCGCATTCAGTGCATCTCCACTGGAATAGCACTGACCAAATACACTTAAAGCACCATTGTATTCTAACATTATACTTATTACATACGTTATCTGAATTTATTCTAACATGAAATGAAGACCATTTTAGTCTGAGACGAGATTTTTTAAAGAGTAATCTATTCCGTGGAACCAGAAGACTATACTCAAAACGGTCTTTAGACATAAAGTTGTTGAAAAGCTCAGAAGAGATGTGTCTGTGTAGAAAGACGACGGGAAGTTCAAGTTCAAAGAATATCCAATCTTCTTCAAAAGTCAATAAAAGGCTGATTAGATGACTGACAGAATTTACCCCCCCCCCACACACACACATACACACGGACACACAAAGTCTGAAAAACCAACACTGTGAACAAAACTGCTGAACAAAAGCCCTTTCATTTCCCATTAATCAATTTTTATCCAAGCGATAATGAAAGTCAAGGTCATTGGCATGTGATTGGCTAAGAATCTTAACGCTACAAATACCATTTGAATTCCTGCCATTTTTCTAAGTGTCATCATCATCACCATAGTAAAATCGATTATGTCAATCAAAACAAACTAATAAAGTAAACGTCCGCAAAAGACAAAAATATATTTATCTATAAAGAAAAATAATAAAAATAATACTCACATAAATATATGTATGTATGTATTTCAGAAACTTCTGATTATTTTGAATATTTGTTTTATTATTCCAAACATAAGTATTCAAACTGCCTGTTAACATGAAACATTGAACACCGATGTCAAAACAACAGTCCACCCATCGTCACCTCGATTCACTTCAACTGTCTCACGTATAAAGCACTCAGGCAATTTAAACGCTAAAAAATAAATCAACAACAAAGAGAAATATATTAGTATGACGCAGAAACCATTTCCTTCATTTCACCAATCAGGTAAACGCGCTTTTGTGTTTTTACTAATTATTGATCAGTCGACAGAAATATTGATTTTTTCGTGGTTACTTTTCCAAGGAAAACATGAAACACTTTTCTTCTGCTTTCAGTATCACTAATTTCTGTCATTTTTCATTTATTATTTTTGGCTGGTAACAAGAAAGGCTTGATGGTAATTAATTAACGGCATGTCATTATCAAATATGCTATTTGAAGTTGCGTCACTTTTCATGAAATTAGTTTTAACTTGCAGAAGAGAAAAAAGATCAATAGTTAATTGTTTGAGAATTTTTGAATGTCTTTTGTCGGAAGAATAACTTGCCTTGAGAAGGGATCATGTGACAGTGAGCGTGTGGAGGAGTGTAGGTGGGTGTTAATTGGTTGATTCGATGTACAAGTATGTAAGGCATCTTCACAGACGCACATGTACACACACACACACTCAAGACATACAGACAAATGCACACAGTTTTGGTTGATAAGTCAATGGAATCTGGCTAGACAGTTATGTGATTATAAGGTAATGAATCCCTTTAATAACTGTGGTTAGTGCTATTAGTAAACGGAGATTATCGGAAAAAGGTTGTCATTGATTTTTCGCAATACACTCCGAACCATCTGATTGCATGCTTAGCAACGAAGAACACCACCCCCCCCGCACAACCATCAAAAATGCAACACACAAGCTGGATGGAATGCATAAACCTATGCCTAACAATGTACTTCCAATTCACAGGCTAAATATATGAACAAGTCAAACGAATACCCATAGGATCGCCAATATAAGGTTCGATTGCAGAAGCAGTGATGCAAAGGCTCGAAATCACAATCCTACCAAAGATAAAACCCAAAATTTGGATGCGTTACGTAGACAACACATTTGTAATATTCAAAAGAAACGAGTTAGATAGAACTCACAACTTAACAAACAACGTCTTCAACGATATCAAATTCACAAGAGAAGAGGAATCCGAGAGGGAAATCCCACTTTTGGACATCTTAGTCATGCGAACAACCACAGGGGAATTAGAAACTCAGGTTTATAGAAAATCAACTCACACAGACCAAATACTGAATTACAACGGCAACAATCCAAAAACATTATTCAAGAGGGCCAGCCAGGACTCATTGCAGCGCTCCCACCTTAAAGAAAATTGAAGATATCTTGTGAACGTCTTCCGAAAGAGTGGATATCCACAAAACTTCATCAAAATACATATACCCCACAGCCAACCCACCAAATCAAAGGCACCCAAAGAAAACACAAAGCAAATCGCCCTATATCAGCTATTAAATAAATTGCAACGACTGCGAAAACCACTACAGTGGTCGAAGTGGACGCCTTCTCCTCTTCGTCTTCACATCTATGGTCACAAACAAGCCCTCAAAAGACATGACATGCACTCCCTCATATCACTACATACACACAACCATAGACATCAATTCGACTGGGACAACGTCCAAAAACTACGCAGAGGAAACACCAAGAATACCAAAGAATGTGCAGAAGCCTGGTATTGCAGAGAATCATCAATCAATAGACACACTGACTTAGACAAAATTTATCGATCGATAAGAAGGAAACCTCACACACACAAAGGGTCAAAGTTCAAGTCAAGGAAACAATCAATACCCATACCAACACAAGTAGCCTCGAGGGTATGAAAACACACAAAATCAACTAATCGTGTTCAAGGTCACCACCAGGAGGAATGACTTGTAGACATTTGGAGAAATCTAAAAGAAATCTAAAATCTAAGAAGTTAAAACATTCTGGTATAACCCAACCCTTACTCCTACAATTCGCTAATTCTCGCATCCTGCCTATTATTCTATATTGTTCCCCCTTAGTTTTTCCAGGGCTACTGAAGAAAGACTATACCTTATTACGCAGGATGTTAAAGGTTGTCAGCAGGGTAAGCAACGTGCCACTTAACCAGCTTGTTAATATTCTGGTTGACAGGTATATGGGCTCATGTGAAAAATGGGCCACATCCATTTTATCTAACTCACAACTCTCCCCTTGCATCTCATTAGGCAAAACCAGAAGCCTATATAGAAAACAATATGCTCGCACCAGCAAGTACAAAAACTCAACCATACCCTACTTAGCTCGTGTTCTGTGCGATAAAGAAAGCATTAGGCGTGAGACTTATAACTTATTAAATAGTCAGTAGAACAATTGGATCTCGTCTTTCCAACTCATATCACTTATAGGTACAACATTTTCTTTGTTTTCCTTTTCTCTCTCTCTTTTCTTTTTTTTCCGTTATGTGCTGCTTTGTTTCTTTCTCTCGCTTACGCCAGTTAATAAGACAGCTCCCACTTCTCTAACACCTTCAAACACTGTTTCAGCTTTACCTTTGCTACTGACATGCCAATGTGTTGTTGTAATAATGAACTGTGGTTTCCTTAATCTATGTAGAATTCTATTTATTGATAATGTACTAACTGGATGCAGTACTGAAGTAAAAATGCTGAGAATTCCATTCTGTATCACATGTACTGTTTTGGAATAAAGCAAATTATTATTATTATTACAAAAAAAGAAGCCCACTTCATCGAATTGAAGTGTGTGCTGAAGATGTTGTCTAGTAGGGGGCAATGAAAGCTTTGCAAATAAACTATCCATCTCAGGGACCACAACTACATCATAAACACCTTGTCTTTTTTTTTCATCCATACTCTGGGAGGATTGTTCATGAATACCAATCAACATACCTTCAGTGTAATCAGAGTGTATCCAACCCCTGGAATTGGCTTGTCCGGAGATAGAGGGCTAGACTCCGTAAACAAAGCAACATGGAATTACTTAATAGCACAGTGCCCAAGTTTTACACATGTATTAATGCATTCAGTGTACTGCTGTGCTGCTAATTATTGGGCGGCCTGCTTGAAAATTGGGCTACTAAAAACGTCCATAAATATAGTGTATATAATTTCCATTTTAATCTGATAAAATATGACCTCTAGTAGTGTTATTTGCTCTGGTGAGTATTTAAAAAGTTTACATCCTGCTGACTAGCATGTTTCTATTAAACTTGAGAAAAAGCATTATCCAGCTTGATGGATGGCAGCTTATCCCAGTACATGAGCTAACTGTTCCTGAGTTGAGCCCATGGTTCACAGAATGTACTTCTATGGTTTCTTATAACCGACATTCAACTAAATGTCGTAAATTTCTCGAAAGAGACAAAGAAGAGATATCAAAGTGGATTGGTTTGAGCTTCAGATCAGACAGAACCCTGTCACTAGATCTACTGTCAATTAATATTTTATTTGAGAATCCAGGACAAGGAGGACATATCACACAATAAACCCTGCTAAAAATTCTGTACATTGCATAAACACTGTTTAGAATTAAGCCATTATTATTATTATTATTAAATAGTCAGAAAGAAGCAGTTATCAGTCTTTCCTTGCCCATCCTGGTAACTTCGTGTCTTTATTCTCTCTTTCATTTGATTGCGTAATCTTTGGCTTTAACCTCATTCTACTTTGATATAGAGCAGTTTTGCTTGTCTCTTGTTTCTGTGATTTGAGTTGAACTCACCACACTATTTCTCAGTTTCATTAGCTACTCATCATCTCACGTATCTCTCGTCATTATTATATAACTCCTTTACCATGGTAGGTATACACTCACTTTGTTTTAACTTGAACTCCTTTTGTAAAAACTACATAGGCGCATTTTCTGAGTATTGTTCACTAAGCCCGGAACCTCCTGTCAACTGACAGACATCGTGTAAAATTTGCAGGTGTGTAGAAAACATTTTCTGTACATGAACTTAATAATAATTTATTGAGGCTTTAAGCAGCTGGGCTGATGAGAAGCCAACCAAAATCAACACCGATGGTACCATCACCTTATTCTGCACAAACCCCACTGTTGCTCTTGCTTTATTCAGGCGTTGAATTCAGTTCTCGGTCTTCACACACTCACCTTGACAATGTTTATTGTTCTCATGCCTTTATAAAAATATTTAAAAAGAAATTGTTTTCTTTATTTTGTAAATTTTTTAAAATTTCAGTTAATTTGTATAATTGCATTTATACTGTTTGCTATTATATTCTGGACGAAAGTGGCAGTATTAGCCCTACAGCCTACACTGAAGAATTTGAAAGTTGACGGTGATCTGAGCAATTCAACAGTAACTGATAGTGTGAATCGTGTATTAAGGCATTTTGCACGTAAGTTATCTTTTTATTGTTATTATTTTATTTAGATAGAGTATACTTATATTTCAATAGATTACACACAATGATAAGTTTTTGTTTTGGTAATATTTCGAGCAAAATTACTGCCCCCGTGATCACACCAACTGGTGGATGGAGTTTACTGGAGTTCTAGTGAGAAGTCGTAACCAGTGAGATCCATCCAGATGTCACGTGTGAGGATGGATTTCCCACCGACGACATTTTTTTGTGGTCGCGATAAATCACTAATTGGTAGAAGTTAGAATTCATGGACTGGCCACTGAGTAGTCGGGTCCCAGTGGCTGAATGGTCTACGAGCTTGCCTTGTAACCAGAAGGTCCTGCGTTGGAATCCTTGTGGTGGGTGCGTATTTCCGATGATTCCCAAACTAGGATGAGACAGCTCACTGACCAGTACTTTCTGCTGGTTTTCAGTGGTCCTCTAACTGTGAAATAAATCCTTGATCAACTAGTAAAAAACAAAACCAATCCTTACAAACCAACTATAGGGAATTATTTTGCTTTTTAATTCACACATTTATGATTTGTACTCATATATATATATATATATATATATATATATATATATATATATTGTCCATTCATTTTTGTGTATTCAGAATTATATTCCAGGTTGTTGACAGTTGCGAAGAGTAACATGTTGGTAATCATGAAAAAGAACGACGCTGAGAAATTCCTCTCACACACATAAACAGCCATGTAGACACAATAAAATTCACCACGGAAATTGAGGGACTGCTTATGTAAGACTTCGAAATACAAAGAGTAACAGATAGTAGCATAAAAACGATGCTATATAGAAAAACTACACATTCTGGGTGATTCTTTTATTATCACTCAGGTCATCCACTCACGGTAAAACGAGGATTAACACAAGGTTTTGCAGATAGAAAACGTAGACTAACAACTACACTAGAGGACCAGTGTAAGGAAATAAACGTCCTATTCCAGCTGCTACTCGATAACAATAACTCAAAAGAATTTATCAGTGATAATATAAAGAAGACGAAAAGAGGGTAAAAACAATGAATGATAAGAAAGAGGATGGCCAACAAAGAACCATCACAATGTCATACAAAAATGGTATATCAGAGGCGGAATTCGAAGAAACCTCAATAATATTGGAATTCACATCAAGTTTAAACCGACGAATCTAATTAAAAATAAAATAAATCAGCTAAAAGATCCAAAAAAATGATGGATAAAAGTAGTAATGTAATTTAAAAAATATCTTGTACCGAATGTCTCACTTAATATTTAGGTCAAACGTCCAGATCACTCAAAATAAGACTGAATGAACATAACCACCTAACTAAAGGTCATCCAACAGGAACACAAGCTTAAAACAATTTAGAAAAAATCATCTATAGCTGCACATGCATCATAGTACATATATATGATTCTGTTAATCCACAAAAATAAATACCACACTTTCTGACCATACTTGACCATAAATATTTAATTCGAATCATCTGAGTGTACATGTGTACTTATCAACCTGTTACACGCTATACATATCATCTACATGGAATATGTAGACTTTGGTAACATACTACTAACTTTTGATAAAGTAGCTACATATTTTAAACCAAAAAAGTAGTTGCGATATTGTACAATGTGAGAATATGTTATACTAGAAAGTGATGATTCCAATTTCATAAGAAGCATAAGCTTCCTGTTGGTTGTAGATACACTCTGCTGATAAGCGCCAATAAGTTTGAGGCATTAACTAATTCAGACAGCGGGCTAGTTGACTACTAACCTTGTGGCGCAAAACACTCTAAGCATAGTGTTTAAGAGGATGGACTGGTTAGTCATTTTAAAGGCCATTTTGTTTATGTTAACTAAAACCGAAATGGCTGACTGCCACTGGCATATTGACTCCTAAGACGTACACTTCAATCACCTTGTTGATATGATTATTTCCGTCTCAAAAACTGAAGAACAGTACTTATAATTTCACATTACAAAAATATTGTCTACTAAAATACTGACTAGACTACTGAATTAAATAATAGTAGTAAATACCAAAAACCTAAAAGCATTCATCAAATAATAACACCGGTCAGTTTCCGTTGGACAAGAGGCTGGTCTCGCAACTCAGTAGCCTAGTGAATCATACTTTATGATGTGAAACTGTGTTTTCTGGACTATAGTCTCGGTCAGATTACAAAAACGTCTTTGCTGGCACGTCCAGGTAGGACGAAAAGTCAATACTTGCCAAATAAGAATATGCCGGCTGTAATAACCATGACAAAAGTAGCAAACTGATTTGTAATCAACAAGTGGTAATTGTTTTTATTCCTTTACTTTCCTAGTGGAACATAGGGCTTCAAGCTGGAGCTTTGAATTTTCGATAGCAGTGGTTTTATTTTTACAGGATGGCGTTACCAGTCTCGTGCCAAACCTTCCCTGTTTACCAGGCTTAATACCGGCTTAGCGAAGCAGGTTTAGGAGTGCTTCGGCCGGGGATGAAACCCCGGACCACGTGAGGCGTGGTTGGCTAGATTCTACCGCTGAACGACGAACGCACAACAACAGGTAATATGGAGAATAAGTTTCCTTTTTCTGTACTTTGACATTTCAGTAACGAAGCGGTTAGCAGAAAAGGCATAGACGGCATGAATTCAGGTGAACATAAAGAAAACACAGCTGACACAGATACCCAGACAACCAACAACAAAAACAGGCACCAGTCACCACCAATTGGAGTCAAAGTCGACAATTCGAGACTTATACCTCCATTCAAAGTGTAAGTGCAACAATATATTGACTAAAGGACACAGAGAACAGCTCAACCAACTGAGAAGTGGCGAAGAATTGCTGAACACACAAGCTGATAAACGTACTGGCTTACTCCTAGTTGATAGAAAAGACTACATTGATAAAATGTTGGCAGTTCTTTCAGACAATAACAAGTTCGTCAAACCTGAAGAAGAGAAAGACATAACAGAAATAACAGAACTGCAACTCCCCAGGGTAGTGAGTAAGCTAAAAAGTGACCAACTTATCTCTGAAAACGTCCATGACAGCATCCAACCAACCGGCTCGATAATAACCTGACTATGTGGATTACCAAAAAACTCACAAAAAGGGACTTCCGTTGTGTTCTATTTTGGGCAGGTCTGGATCTCCATACCATCCAGTTGCAAAATGGCTGGCAGGACTCCTACAGCCCGTTAAAGAACAAATTTCAAAATATTCTCTTTGAAACACGTTTGGATTAGTCGACTGTATCAAATCTCTGGAAATGGGCGACAAGTGCATGGTATCTCTTGATGTCAAATCCCTCTTCACAAATGTCCCGATTATGGAGAAGCTTTGTTTCTTATGAAAGTACTTGGAAGATAGCGACTTGAATATTGGAATACCCACACCCAAGTTAAAAACACTTATACTTAGGTGCTCTTTGAACGTTCAATTCACATTCGGTGGTACTATTTATGGACAGCAAGATGGTGGGTTTACCTTTAGGCCCGTTATTCGCAGATATTTTCATGGGAAGTTTAGAAAATGGTCCATTGAAACTTACAATCGAAAACTTCACTCTGTGCAAAGGGTACGTTGATGACACTTTTATCATCTGCGATCATAAATGTGACCTAAATAATGTTCTTAAGATTTTTACAAGTTGCCATATAGTAGTAACATCTTTTTGTTAACCAAACCTTTATTCACTCTTTCTACCTATTACATAATTTATCTTTTGGGCATATGTCCCCGTTAACATTCTATTTCATAATACGTTACCCTTGTGAATACTTACCAATCTTCACCCTCCCCTACTCACAATTTGATTATTCATCACATTTCAGAAACATTTCGATGACATGAGCAATAACGCTAACCAGTTTTTATTTTTGTTTGACAATCCTAATGCACACATACATACACACACAAAATAATTATATATAAATGCGACTGTACAGCTAAGTGAATGAATTCGCCGGCGAAAAGAGACTCTTCGCTGAACTTTATAGTTGTTATATTCACATATAAAGGAATTCGTCTATTTCAATTATCTCCACAGCATCATTTCAATCACAGGCGGAATAGACAAGGATACCAAAGGCAGGCAGAATCACAAAAGCACGACAGACGCTTTACTACTCTGAAATCGGCGTGGAGATTCATAGCACTTAGCACAAGGAACTCTAATGTCTAGTTAGCGCTTCTATATATATACATATATGCCTCATAAACTTTGCATGCCTGTCACTAAAAACGTTTCCGATAGACTGAACGACTTTCATCAAAAGAAGTCTGCATTCAGTACTGAAGATCAGAAGGCCGACAGGAAAGGATAAGCAAGCGACAAGGATCTGTGACAGCCAGCGAACCAGTCAGTAGCCTATCGGTCAACAGATATGCAGAATATGCAGAAGCGGAGGTGGGTTGGAAATTGTTTTTGAGGAGACCTTTAAGTGGAACTCAAACTGGAAGCAAATAGTAGGCCATCCGAAGGTGATATGTGCAGAGTCAAGTCAGCAGGGAATAAAAGTATGTAATTAGTCGTGGAGCCAGATGGAATTGGTAACAAAAAGCCCACTATGTTACACAGCTTATACTGACGCCGTATGTTCTACTCCGGAAGCAAGGAGTGAATAGTAGGGATAATTATAATAAGTAATGAGGATGGTCTTCATAGTAGACAGCTGTGAGGAGTGTAAGATCTTGAAATGAATTCTAACTTTAAGTAATTGATTGAGGTTACGGCGATAGAAATTCACCGACAATCTCAACTTCACTTATTGGTTTGTAGGGATTTTGTTTGATTGGTTGGAGGATTGCATCATGAGCTGACATCAGTTAGAAAACCACTGGAAAACTACCTGGGAGTACTGAACAGCCAGTTGTTTTTTCAGTCTAGTTTGGGACTCTTCATCAGTACGCATTCACAGCTAGGATTCGAACCCGGGACCTCCTGGGTTGCTCACTAGCGACTCGCCCTATTCATGCAGTTACCTGGGATTCTAGTGAGAAGCCGTGACCAGCAGGGTATAGATATAATAGAGAAGATTTGTAGCTCAGGTGGATGATTTTGGTATGGTTGTGTTCTCTGAGCTGGATGGTTTGGTTGCGAAGCTTTCATTGCTCTACTGAGCAACATCTTCAGCGCATACTTCGATGTGAAGTGAGCTTTTAGAATTCTCTATCAGTTTATTAGTCATCTCTTCTAGTGACCCTGAACGTGATTGGTTGTTTTCGTGTGACATTTCACCCTCTAGTTTGCTTGTTTCGGTGCTGGCTGCTTCTTTGGTCTGAATATACCAGTCCATACGAAGAAATTCACACAAAAAACAAAGTCAAACTTCAGGTCAAGGAAACAGTCAACACCAAAACAAGTGAACTAGAAAGTGAGAAGTCACACAAAAACAACCAATCACGTTCAAGGTTAGCAGAAGAAATGACTAACGACATTCAGACCAAAGAAGCAGCCAGCACCGAAACAAGCAAACTAGAGGGTGAAATGTCACACGAAAACAACCAATCACGTTCAGGGTCACTAGAAGAGATGACTAATAAACTCATAAAGAATTCTAAAAGCTCACTTCACATCGAAGTATGCGCTGAAGATGTTGCTCAGTAGAGCAATGAAAGCTTCGCAACCAAACCATCCAGCTCAGAGAACACAACCACACCAGCAGGGTATAGTAGGTCAAAGGTGAGGCAGTAACTCATCTAAGAAGATAATGCGAAGTGGTCGCGCTATATGGTGAACTGGCAGAAGTTAGAATTGATAGACTGGATATTGTATCGAATCCCAGTGGCTTGCCTTGTAACCAGAAGGTGCATACTGATGAAGGTTCCCACGCTAGGTTGACGAAACAGTTCGCTGTCCAGTACTCCCGGATGGTTTTCGAATGGTTTTCTAACTGATGTCAACTCACGACGAAATCCTCCAATCAATCTCAACTTCACTTTGAATGTAGCCAGTTATCTCACTAGACAAATAAAATAAACCATCTAACTGGCCTTCAAAGTTGATCAACTCCACTATACCAATCATCCCGTCACTGACACATATGCCCAAAAGCAGAACTCAGAGCTGGTCAACTACAAAATTCACAAAATAATCGAGCGAAGAATATCCTTTTCGATAAATTCCTCTTCTCGCTCTACAATTATATGTGTATGTTTATGTGCATAGAATATTCTAGAATAGTAGTCAATAACAATATTAGTGTTTTTTAAATAATATCGATTTGTTAAGTAAGATCAAAATGGAATTACAGTTCATTAAAGATGCTTAAATTATAATAATAATAAATATAATATCAACTAAAATTAGGAAAATTCCACAAAAATTCAGGATCATTCAAAACTACATGGCCATAGGGGTTAGGATAATGTCTGAACTAACTTCCTCTTTTCGACGCACAAATTAGGCTTCTCAATATGGATACCAACAGCCAACCTCAGCAATATTTAGTAGTCGAACTCTTAAGGCGAAATTGAGATTTCTTGGTATGCGGTAAATGACCCTGAAAGCATGGGTCAAAATTACATAAGTTAAAAGGAAGAAAAATATTACAACTTCACATGGCAAAACTCTCCTTTTTTTCACGAAGTATTTGAGTTGGGCTTACCTCGACTCTTTTGTAATACTTCGCATGTGGGTTCACGGTTTTCTTCGTTTCCCTTGTTTTGGGGCTTTAATCTATACCCGCTCTGTTCGAGATTCTTGCAGAAGACATTATACACGCAATATACTACTTACACATTTTTTTCGAGCATCACACAAACTCCTATGTGTATGTTAGTAATATAGACTTTTCAAAATATTAATATAAATGTGAGTATTTTGACAGGCAGGCTTCAGCTAACGCCCACCGCATACTCCTGTTTTTGGATTAGTGGCGAAATCTTTTTTGTTCTGTCAACTGAACGCATCACTAAAGATAAAAAAGGAACACAGAAGGAGAGAGAGAATAAAACAAAAATGAATTTTGGTGATCAGAATTGTCTTGATTTGAGTGTTTTGATATGCTTTAACCAAAATGTCATAGTAAATGACTAAAACACACGCACATGCGCACACGCGCACATATTCAAACAAGAAGATAATCGATTTCAATGATTGGAAAGATTTTCAAAATAAAATAGCGTATTATTTCTATCTCACAAGTTTATGACAAATACCTCTCCGATTCACACAGAAAATATACACTCGCAAGCGTACAAGCTCCATAAATAAGTGAAAATTATTGTTTGAAGCTGTCAGACAGTTGACTAATATGAAGGAATGGTAAGTTTAGCTTTACAATCAAAGCTGTCGTTTGTAAATTACACAGTCTTAGTATTGTCCTTGATGTAGTTGTGTTCTCTGAGCTAGCTGGATAGTGGTTTATTTGCGAAGCTTTCGTTGCCCCCCCCCCCCCAATAGGCAACATCTTCAGCGCATACTCTTCAATTTGTTGAAGTGAGCTTTTAAATTTCTTCACAAGATTATTAGTCATCTTTCTTTGTGGTGACCTTGAACGTGACTGGTTGATTTTCATGTGTTTTCACACCCTCTAGGCTACTTGTGTTAGTAATATATGTGTGTAAAACTTGGGCACTGTGGCGGTAGTGAGTAATTCCATATTAATTTGTTTATTAGATGTATCACACAGTCAGTGAAACAGTATTATTTACTGGATGACATTTCGAACTAAATTTATTACTGTTCATAACCATATCAATTATAATCACACGACTTCGAAACTTGAGTTTTATAGTCTTCTCTGTACCCCTACGACAAATAGGAGAGGACAAAAAAAAACTATTAAACTCAAGTTTCGAAGTCGTGTGATTATAATTGATGATATGATTATGAACAATAAATTTAGTTCAAAACCTTGTCATCCAGTAAATAACACTTTTTCACTGTGTGATATATCCATCTAATAAATAATGTCGAATTACTTGTGGTAGCATTGATTGTTTCCTCGACCTGAAGTTTAACTTTTCGTGCATGAGATTTCCCTCTTATGGTTTGGTAAATCTTGTTTATGTGTCTATTGTGTGTCTATTGATTGACGATTCACTTGAATACCAGGCTTCTAAAAATTCCTTGGCATTGTTGGTTTTTCCTCTATCTTCGGTGGCACAGTGGTTAGGACTCTCGCCGACCATGCACATGCTCCAGAGTTCGATCCCCTACCAACGCAAACCCGATATCTATGGTCAGTCTGCAGAATTTGGGCTACCGATATCACATGCTGAAAATTCCATACCTGTACCAAAAAATACGGTGTGTAATCAAGCTGTAATCAAAAAAATAAAATTAAAATAAAATCGATGTCATTGATTGTCTGTTTGCAGTGAGGCGACATGAGGGAGTGGATGTCGTGTCTTTTGACGACTAGCTTATGTTCATGGATACGAAGACCAAGGGGACGTCCACTTTAGCCAATGTAGCGTTTTCCGCAGTCGTTGCAACTTATTTTACAGATGGTGTTGGTTTTATCTCCTTTCGCTGTTGAGTCTTTTGGTTGACATAGAGTTAAGTGAAGTGATTTTATTGATTTGTGTGCGGCATCAATTCCTGAAGATTTGAAGAGTCTTGCAGTGATTTCTGAGACGTCTTCTATATATGGTAGGGCGATTTTCTTTGTACTTTCCTTGGAGGCTTTTGGTTTGATAGGTTGGCTTGGGGGTAGATGTCTTTTGATGTAGTCTAGTGGATATCCATTCTTTTTGAAGACGTCTATAAGATATCTTTCTTCAATGTTCCTTAAGGTAAGAGTGCTGCGATGAGTCCTGAATCTCTTAAATAATGTTTGTTTGTTACTGGGTTGTTCCTGTTGTAATCCAGTATTTGATCTGTGTAGGTTTGACTTTCTGTAAACTTGAGTTCCTAACTTTCCTGTGGTTATTCACTTCGGTTCAGATTCCTCTTCTCTTGTGAATTTGATGTCGTTGAAGACGTTGTTTATTCAGTTGTAAGTTTGGCCTAAGTCGTTTCTTTTGATTATCACCAATGTGTTGTCCACAAAACGCATCCAAATTTTGGGTTTGATTTTTGGTGGGATTATGTTTTCGAGCCTTTGCATCACAGATTCTGCAATCAAGCCTGATATGTGTGATCCCATAGGTGTTCCTTTGACTTTTTCATATATTTGACCGTTGAAGTGAAAAGACGTCGTTAGGCATAGGTTTACGCATTCCATCCAATATGAGTAATGCATTTTGAGTGTTGTGAAAGGCGTTTGTCGTTGGTGAGTAACTGCTCCATGGTTTCTTTTGTTATTTTCTGTCCAATCGAAGTATATTATACTGTGACATTGAAGGATACCATTATTTCTTGGTAATCTGTTTGAATCCCTTCAATTTTCTCTAGAAATCGGGTTGCAGATTTGATTGAGTGATTACAGGATTCCCATAAATGGTTCTTTATAGTTCCTTGGTTAAATTGTACATTGGGGTTCCTGGGAGTGATACAACTGTCGTGGTGGGATGTCCGGTTTGTATAATTCAGGCCTGACGTACATTCGGGATTTCATTCGCCATTGATCCTCCTTTTTGATCTGACCTGTTTTGGTCAGCTTGTTTAGGGTTCTTTGGATGTGATTGTCTAGTGTTTTGATGGGATTTGTTGTAAGCTGTTGGCATGCATTTTCATCTTTGAGTAGCTCTTCAGCATTCTTGATGTTTTAGTCATAGGCATTATAGACATATGCACCGAGGATTCTGTCAGAGATGAAATCGAAAATATTAAAAGTGTCCTGCTACAAAATAACCATAAAGAATTATATTTCTAGAAGAAATGACCAAATTAAGCAGGACACATTGAGTCAGAAAAAGCTTCATTTAAGGGTACAATTCAAAGGCGACACAACCAGTGATATATGAAGCCACAGGTTGATCAATTCAACTGAAAGAACTTTTCAACAGTTGGTTTGTAAGGGTTAAATTTGTTTCTACGAGTATGACCACGGATTGATATCAGTTGGAAAACCATTGAAAACAAGCCACAGAGAGTACTGGACAGCCAGCTGTTTCATCCTACTTTTTGGGAATCATCGGCAGTACGCTCCCACCACGGGAGGTCCGAACCCAGGACCTTCAGGTCACAAGTCAAGCTAGCTCGTATAGCATTCAGCCACTGGGACCCGATCCAACGGATAGCCCATGAATTCTAAATCCCCCGATTCGTGATTTAGCGCGACCACAAACCAGTGTCATTGGTAGGACATCCATCCTCACACTTGACATTTGGATGGACCTCACTGGTTACGACTTCTCATTAGAACTCCAGGAAACTCCGTCCTGCAGCAAGTCACTAGCGAGCATCAGACTAATTTTCAATAGTTGGTTTGTAAGGATTAGATTTGTTTCTACGAGTTGATCACGGATTGCCTTGGAGTTGAAAGGTGATGGTTTAGAACCCTGTCCGTGGGTGTGGGTGCGTACTGCAGATGGTTCCCAAACTAGGATGAACGAAACAGCTGTCCAGTACTCCCTGTGGCTGGTTTTCAATGGTTCTCTAGCTGATAACAATCCGTGATCAACTCGTTGAAGAACTTTCAATGCTGCAGAAGTACACGTCTGTTTTTCAGCCAGACCGATATTGACACAGTGAACTACAATGAGTGCATATATATATATATACATATATATATATATATATATATATATATAGACATTAAAGTTCTGTTTTTGTCCATGTACTTTTTTTTCCGGCAATTTGTTGCTTACCTCTTCTCTTCTATTTGCCTTGTAATAGAAGTTGCACAGACCTACAGGAAGACTGAAACTAAACAGGACTTGAAGCCACTTATTTATATATATACCACATCATCCTTCAAACTCCATAATGGATAAGATTTTATTTTGATAAGTCACACAGTGTTGTACAGTAATATTAACTGATGACCACGCTTCGAGCACAAACTATTGGTCATAATCATATCAAGTCACTCACACAACTGTTTACTTCATTTATATACATGAGTGAAATTGATGATTAGATATTTGAATAAAAATCAATATTGGATAATGTACATTCAGAAATAATAATCTGAGTGGTATTGATTAATTACAATTAGATGGGAAATAAGACGAGTGTTTTTATGGTCACAATAAGTAACTTGTTAGAATGTTGTGATTTGCTTGAATTGAAATATAATTTTAAGATTATTTATTATCCTCTTCTGATTTGATTGGTGGTAATAATATCTTTCATACACATCTCTGGTATTTCCATTGGGTCATTTCTGTTGCATGTGTTGGGTGTAGATTATTCGATGAACAAGAATTCAGTAATCAACCACCTCTCTCTCCACCTACATAGATTACTCTCCCACCATGCTATTGTGTGGTTGTGTGCTAATGCATGCATTGCAATTGCTGAGCTTCTTTCTAAATTACTTATCTTCTCGGGGTCAACCATTCTTACCTTAGCTAAATTCTTATGTTCTGATAATCTGACCATCCCTGACCTACTAGTTTGACCTATGTAATTGACTTCACAGTCATTGCAGGGTATTTTGTAAATTATGTTATCTTGTTTAATTGGGTCAGCAGGGTCCTTTAACCTACAGAGCTTGTCCCTGAGTGAGTTTGTAGGTTTGAATGCCACCCTAATTCAGAACATAAGAATTTAGCTAAGAGAAGAATAGTTGACCCTAAAAAGATAAGTAATTTGAAAAAAAAAAGCTCAGCAATTGCACTTCACGCATTAACAAACAACCCCATATTAGGCTGGGATAGGGTTAAAATTCTAAAGAATAACATAGGTAGGTGGAGAGAGAGATTGATTACTGAATCTTGGTTCATTGAATCTACACCCAATACATGCAACAGAAATGACCCAATGGAAATACCAGAGATGTGTATGAAAGATATTATTACCACCAGTCAAATCAAAAGAGGATAATAAATAATCTTAAAATTATATTTCAATTCAAGCAAATCACAACATTCTAACAAGTTACTTATTGTGACCATAAAAACACTCGTCTTATTTCCCATCTAATTGTAATTAATCAATACCACTCAGATTATTATTTCTGAATGTACATTATCCAATATTGATCTTTATTCAAATGTCTCATCATCAATTTCACTCATGTATATAAATGAAGTAAACAGTTGTGTTAGTGACTTGATATGATTATGACCAATAGTTTGTGCTCGAAGCGTGGTCATCAGTTAATATTACTGTACAACACTGTGTGACTTATCAAAATAAAATCTTATCCATAATGTTGTTATCCTTCAAGCTGTTGACTCATAATAACTCAACATTTTTAAAAACTCCAGTGTCACCATATGAGGACGCTGTATAACATCCTACACGAGCTCTGTCCATTATATAAAATGAGGATGCAGCTGGTTTGCAAATAGTTTTCTTCATCTTAATCAACTTACTTGTACAGAACACCATGCAGCCGGAATTGGCGGTGATGGCTGACCTCGGTGAAGTAAAACGAATCTGCCTTGCTATGGCCGATATTCCTCTGCTTGGAGTACAATTTACTTCTAATGTTCCCCTACAATGACAATGCTGAAACTTATACAAATGTATTACTCTTTCTAAAGTGACACCTCATCTGATTATAAATCAAGAATATCCAAGTATTGGTTTTGTATGGAATTTTGTTTGATTGGTTGGTTGGAGGATTTCATCATGAGCTGACATCAGTTAGAGAACCATTGGAAAACCACCCGGGAGTGCTGCCAGACAGCTGTTCCGTCAGTCTAGTTTGGGACTCTTCGTCAGTACTCACCCACCACAGGGGTTCGAAACCGGAACCTTCTGGCCAGTGAGCCCGTAGACCATTCATCAGCCACTGAGACCCGATCCAATGACCAGCTCATGAATTCTAACTTCTGCCAATTCACGACATAGCACGACCACTTCGCAATGCCTTCTTCGATGCCTCGCATTCTACCTGGTCATGGCTTCCCATTAGAACTTCAGGTAACTGCCTAAATAGGGCCAGTTACTAGTGAGCATCTGGGGTTCTAGTTGGAAGCCGTGACCAGTAGGGTACAGTAGGTCGGAAGATGAGGACAATAACTAATCGAAGAAGACACCGAGAAGTGGTAACGCAGTGTCGTGTATTGGCAGAAGTTAGAATTGATGGACCGACCATTCGATCGGGTCCCAGTGGCTTAATGGTCTATTAACTAGCCCACCTTGTAACCAGGTTGGTACATACCGCTGAGGAGTCCCAAACTAGCTTGACGAAACAGTTGGCTGTCCAGTACTCATGTACTCATGTTTTATCTTCACGCACTTGTGAACATGTTCCTATTTGGTTTGGAAAAATTGTAATCAAATCAATAAATAGTGCCACTTTGTCTCATCTAGTAGATAGTGAACACCTTATCAAAATAGATGAGTCATTTATAGTCGTCTTTCGAGTATCAAACAATCTGCTTTAAGGCACACGATTACGTCTCCTAGCTCTAGTTGTAGAAGAAACCTAACCAATATGTGTGAAAAATAAGCACATTCTGATATGTAGTTACATAATGTCTGCCTTGTTCTGTCAGCTTGATATATTTTGCTATGTGTATATTGATCGTTATTCCATTATAACTCACCATATATCTTGTCTGTCCATGAACTGAATAAACATTGTATGACCTCTGTGATATGACATAACAACCAATCAGAATCCAGTTGGTGGTTAGAAAAACTACTTGTCAAGGTCATCAATTCGTTCTACGACTATCTGTCTTATTGGTTCATGTATGTTTGTTATTTTCTCTGTACTACTGTATTGTACAGTTAATTCACTCTCTTTCGTACTTTTCCGCTGACATTATAGTTAAAAAGACGGTTGCAGCGTAGAAAATTTTCTTTCCGACGAAGTCACCGTCAACTAGAAGGCTGTACATTCATGTATTTATCACAAATGGATGGGAAAGTCCCAGAATAATTTCCGGTCAAGGGTCAAATTGATAAAATTACAATTAGGAATTAAAATACCATAATAAACATGGAGACGGATAAAGCTCAGACAAAGTAGCATCACAATTACTGAGAAGATTGACAAATTGTGCAATTAGGGGTTATAAATGTAGAAATAACAAAAATAGACAGGATGTTTGGATAAAAAATCAAGTGGGATCATAACTAATGTGACGAATAATTGTTTATGCAGTTAGGGATTAAATATGTAGAAATAATAAAATGACAAAACAGACAGGAAGTTCGGATATGAAAATATGGTAGTGTAAATAGAGATTAGGAAAAACTTAAAAATAACACGAATAAAACAGGAAGTTTGGATAAGAAAGGCAATGGGATGAGCGCAATTCGATAAATCCTTAAAAATAATATACAAGATTCAATCAAACCAATCAAAGGGAGTGAAATTAAGATATCTGGGTATAGTTGAAGCACTAGCTATCCAAAAGCTCAAATCCACGCTATGTTTTCAAAAGAAATCTGTCCAACCCTTGTCCCTGCCATGGCCATTATAAACAGGTAATTCTTTTAATAGTGACTTCCCCACTGCCTTTTTTATCCAAACTTCCTGTTTTATTCGTGTTATTTTTAAGTTTTTCCTAATCCTTATTTACACTACCATATTTAAATATCCGAACTTCCTGTATGTTTTGTCATTTTATTATTTCTACATATTTAATTCCTGATTGCACAATATGTCAGTCTTCTCAGTAATTATGATGCTACTTTGTTTGAGTTTTATCTGTCTCCCCATGTTTATTATGGCATTTTAATTCCTAATTGTAATTTTATCAATTTGACCCTTGACCGGAAATTATTCTGAGACTTTCTCATCCATTTATCATAAATACACGAATGTACAGCCTAGATGATGACTTTGTCGAAAAGAAAATTTTCTTCGCCACAACCGTCTTTTTAATAGTTCACATTATTGTGGGAAGGTTAGTTTCCCTTGTTGGAAAATACACGTATCTATCGTGAATGTGGGAGTCTTCTGATTTCCCTCTTCTGGTCAGGACAGATTAACTACTAAGCAATAGCAGTCTTTACGTTAACGTCCGTTATATCTTATTAGCCTTATATGCACTCGGTCACTCCATAACACATTCATCCCTTTTGTTTACTCTGACTTACTATATGGTCATCAGGGACATAATTATCGCATATTTTCATGTCATATTACTCCTTTCTTAATCATCTTCCCCTAGTTTTGCTACACTCCATTGTTGTCCTAATTATGTATTGACCAAAACTGGACAGATCACAAAACAGAACCAATGGCGAATGAAATCTAGTGGACCAGTCCTACCCCGATTCTACGGCAGACCCGAAATACACAAGCCAAATATCCCGTTACGACCAAGTGTATCACTACCAGGAACTCCAACATATAATTTATCCAAAGAATTATACAGAAAATTGAAACACTTAACAGAATCTTGTGATCACTCCATCAACTCTGCTATCCAATTTGTAGAGAAAATCAGAGGCATCCAAATAGATGAACAAGAAATAATGATATCCTTCGATGTCACAGCATGATATACCTCAATCGGACGAAAACTAGCAAAGGAGACCATGGAACAATTAGTCAGCAACGACGGACACCTCCCACAACAATCAAAAATGCAACGCACAAGCTAGATGGAATGCATAAACCTATGCCTAACAACGTACTTCCAATTCAACAGCCAAATATATGAACAAGTCAAAAAAGCACCCATAGGATCGCCAATATCAGGTTTGATTGCAGAAACAGTGATGCAAAGGCTCAAAAACATATTCCTACCAAAGATCAAACCCAAGATTTGGATGCGTTACGTAGACGACACATTTGTAATGCTCAAAAGAAACGAGTTAGATTAAACTCACAACTTAACAAACAACGTCTTCAACGATATCAAATTCACAAGGGAAGAGGAATCCGAGAACAAAATCCCATTTTTGGATGTCTTAGTCAAACGAACAACCACAGGGTAATTAGAAACTCAAGTTTATAGAAAATCAACTCATACAGACCAAATACTGAATTACAACAGCAAAAATCCGACAACACGCAAAAGGAGTTGTATACAAACACTATTCAAAGGGTCAACCAGGACTCATTGCAGCACTCCCACCTTAAGGAAAATTGAAGAAAAATATCTTATGGACGTCTTCCAAAAGAATGGATATCCATGAAATTTCATCAAAAGACATATATACTCCCCAGGCCAACCTATCAAACCAAAAGTACAAAGAAAATCGCCCTAACATACATAGAAGACATCTCAGAAATCACTGCATGACTCTTCAAAACTTTAGGAATTGATGTCGCACACAAACCAACAAAATCACTTCACACAACTTTATGTCAATCAAAAGACTCAACAGCGGAAAAAGATAACACCAGCATCATCTGCGAAATAAATTGTAACAACTGCGAAAAACACTCCATTGGTCAAAGTAGACGTCCACCTCGTCTTCGTATCCACGAACATAAGCTAACCATCAAAAGATATGATATCCACTCCCTCATATAGCCTCACTGCATACAGACAACCACGGACATCAATTCGACTGGGACGACGTTGAAATATTAGGCAACAGAGGAAACATCAAGAATGCTAGAGAATTTTTAGAAGCCTGACTGGCATTCCAGTGAATCGTCAATCAATAGACACATCGAGATAGATAAAATTTACCAATCGATAAGAAGGATATCTCACACACAAAGGGTTAAAGTTCAAGTCAGGGAAACCATCAATACCAATACAAGTAGCCTAGAGGGTATGAAAACACACAAAAGTGACCAGTCACGTTCAGGGTCACCCACCAGGAGAGATGACTAATAAACACATGGAGAAATCTAATAAGCGCACTTCATTGAATTGAACTATGTGCTGAATATGTTGCCTAGTAGGTGTCAATGAAAGCTTCGCAAATTAACTGTCCAGCTCAGGCAACACAACCACATCAAAATCAGCCACCTGAGCTAGAAATCTTCTCCATCTCCACATCTAAGTGTTAACCTTTTGTAATTTACACTACGCCTATCGTGTCTTTAGAATGTGATCACAGTTCACGACTTAACTTCCTTATTTTATCACTACACTTGATATCTGTCAGCCCTGGCTTGAACTTACATTTAGTGTTCCCATTCGTTGGTATTTGTTTGTATGCATTTTGTGGTAATCATATTTCTGACCAAGTTAAACTTTAAGCGCCATTAACTAGCAATCAGTGAACGACCTCTAATGGTACAGTGAGGTTCATGCACGAGAGTTCAAGGTTGTATAGCGCTTGATTCGTTTCAAATGCTTGCTCTAACGAACTTACGCTTGCAGTTCGAGGAGGATAAGGTTTTGCAGTATTGCCTGGGTTTGGGGTTGCTTAGGAAGGAGAGGATTTGTTCATGTGGTGGTGTCATGAGTTTAAAAAGCTTTAGTAGGTCGATTGATGGATATGTCCATCGTTGTGCTATTTGTCTGAGACGAGTTAGTATTAGGGAATGTAAGCTGATAATTTTAATATTTCGTAGGAACATTTTTTGCTAGGTCGTATCACTCCCTACTAACCCAGATTTTGTATATTTGTAACTACTGGGTTTTAAAACAGCCTGTGAGAGACGCAGCTGCTGAAACCGAAAATAGCCTGGTGTCAACAGTTCAGTGGTATCAGCATTGCATCATGTAAAATGGAGAGAATTACTTCGTTTTTGGACGGAGAAGGCATCGTCGTGCACATGGACGAAACTGTGTTACTGAAGAAAAAATACAACCGTGGTCGTGAGCGAGCCAACAATGTTTAGTTAATTGGTTTATATGACACCTCCCTACAGAAAGGATTCGTGGAGAGAATACCAGACAGAAAGTCAACTACTTTAATACCTATTATTACTAGACTTGTGAAACAGGGATCAATAGTACATACTGATGAATGGAAAGGTTATAACTCGCTGTCATCTCTTGGATATATTCATCACAGAGTGAACCATTCCAGTGATTTTGTGGATCCCATTACGGGGACACACACAAATTCTATAGAAGGATTTTGGGGAAGATTGAAAAATAGGATTAGGGCTATAAATGGATCTCAAAAGGATCTCATTTATAGTCATTTGGATGAATATATGTACAGAATGTGGTGTAACTTTTCTATTGACAGTCCTATGCTTAACTGGGAGATGTTTCTGTCACATGTTAGAGAAAGATACCCTATGTAACAGTTTTATGCAGTTTTTATGCTTTTTTTCTCCATAAATATACGTTTTCCTTTATCAAAAATCCCTCTTTCATGTGATTGGTCCGTTGAAGGTCGTTCGCTGATTGGTAGTTAGTGGTGCATAAAGTTTAACTTAGTCATATTTCTCTTACACAATGTTAATTTTCAAGAGTTGGTCTGTAAGGATTAGGTTTGTTTTTACTAGTTTGACCACGGATTGCTTTCACAGTTAGAGAACCATTGAAAACCAGTCGGGAGTACTGAACATCTGTTTCATCAGCCTAGTTTGGGAATCATCGGCAGTACTCATCTACCATAGGAGGTTTGAACCCAGGACCTTCAGGTTACAAGGCAAGGTAGCTCGTATACCATTCAGCCACTGGGACAAACTATCATTCCAATCTTATGCATCGCACTAAAATACAGTTTGTGATATAATTTTCACATTTGCCAGCCTTTACTGGCTGGCTATTTGTATTCTAATGGAATCATGGATTTTTAACTGTGAAGCCTGAGGAACACCTGATTTTATTTCGTCACATCAAAGAAATTAATGTGCTTCAATTGAAGTCAGTGAATTGAACATATTCCCAGGAGACTTACAACTGGAATCACACGCCATGCCATCGAATGGAAGGTGACAAGTTGAACTTGGGCCGGAGAATAACAGGGCGGATTCACCTACTTCTACTAGAGTCAGTTATATTGACTGTTGCTCCGGAAACTTAGTTTTTCGTGTCCCGGAACGCCTAACAGTATAGCCACATAAAGTTCAGGACATGAGGTCAGTATGGAAAAATCTTTCCCTGTCATCTCTCAGCTCACAATTAAGCTAACAAGGGCTTCTAGATACTGAATACTTCAAACAGCAGAGGTCATTTGAAGCTCACCTGTGGTGAGAGCTGGCTGCTAACCAAATTGGTAGACAGCAATTTACGTCCCCAATATTGGTCGTGAGAAAAATAAGAACAAAGACTGATTCAACAACCAGTCACATCAGACTTTGCGTCGATGGCACAGCGGTTAGGACTCTCGCCGACCATGCACATGGTCCGGGGTTCGATCCCCTGCCGGCGCACACCCGATATCTATGGTCGGCCTGTAAATTTGGGCTACCGATATCACATGCTGAAAATTCCATACTTGTACTGAAAATACGGTGTGGAATCAAGCTGTAAATAAAAATTAAAAAAAATAAAAATAAAATAGATAGATAATCTGAACTTCCATAAATGGCCACAAAGAGGTGAAAGATTAACGTCCAGCGAGAAACAACCAATCAGAAGACTGTGTTTTTCTGCTGACAATAATCTATAATAATGTACATGAAAAACTATAAATATCTGTTGATTTCCTCAATAAACGATCTGTTGCCTGGCCCTTGTCTTCTGTTGCTACAACCTAAGACAACCGGAACTCTGCGTGCAAAAGCAACAGGTCCACCTACTACTACTACTACTACTACTACTACTACTACTACTACTACTACTACTACTACTACTACTACTACTACTACTACTACCCTAGCCTGTTGTGGGACACATGAATTCACAAATTCTCTGTTACCTCCCGTCATTTATCTGATATTCAGTCTAGTCTTCTATTAATGCATATTATCTCTTCAAATTCTTTTAAACTGCAGTCTATCGAAATTATTGATTCAGTGTAATTCAAAACACAAATGTGGTTAGTAACAATAGCTGTTTAATCGATTAAAAATGCTCATTAAATTTTTTTAAAGATTGGTTACTGAAAAATGAATATTCTTTTCGATAACCTGCTCTTCATAATCAGGTTCTACAGTTATATATACACATATAATAGTGAATGAATGAATTGGTGTTATTAACAACATTAATGTTGTTTAAACAACACCGAATCAATAAAATCAATACATTACAGTTCGATAGCATCAACATAACAATACACTGAGTGAAAGTCAGAAAAATTAGAAAAGGTAATAATACAAATTCATGATTTTATAGTCTCTACTGAAGGCTGACCAGGGCAGTAGTAGGGCCTGGTTGAATCTGCTTCTTCTGCACACAGAGCATTAGCTGTCTCAGACGAATCACGATAGCTTCAGCCAATTCGAGTATTCGGTAACTGGATGTCTTCGGCAATTTGTTTTGTACCCAACAGTTGATGATGGAGAAGGATTCGTCAATGCTGGCTGTGTGGCCGGAATAGAATTGCCTTCTTTAATGTCCTTCTTAAAAGTAATCAAGATGGTAGTGTAAAAAGAAATTTGCATAGGAAAAGCACATGGACAGGACAGTATACACACATTTTCATAGCTTCGTTCCTTTCCGGAAAAAAAAACTTTTAGCAATGACCCACAGCCATAGTGTTAGTGCTAAATGCTCAGGAGAGGGAATTGAAGATGAACTAAGGAGTGTATATGATACCTTGATCGAAAATGGCTATCCAGATAAAATTCACCAGGCAACATATGACCAACAAAAGTTGAAAGGACTGTTCTCCATCTGTAAATAAGCAGCCTTTATACATACGACTGCAATTCAAGGGCGATTTACCTAGCGAAATGATTACGGAGAAGTTAAAAAGATCAGTTCGAAGAACTTTTAATGCCGCCAAACTGCAAGTCTTATTTTCTTCATGACTGGTAGCCATTCCCCAAATGAAAGATGAAGTACCTAGACTAACCACTTCCAACTGTATCTACCAATTCAGCTGCGCTTCTGGAGCGGGTTATATCGGCCGTTGATCTAGAAACTTGATTTTACGTGCTTCCTTGGGAACATCTACCAGTGTGGCTAAATAAAGGTGCAGTAAAAACCATCATCAACAGTTCGATATTAGACTACCTGGTCTAAACCGACTGACCACAAAGCCAGCATTGAAGAATCCTTCTCCATCATCAGCTATAGGGTACTAAACAAATTGCCGAAGGCATCCAGTTACCGAATACTGCATACAGCAGAGGCTATCGCGATTCGCCTTAAGCAACCGGTGCTCTGTGTGCAGAAGACACACGTCCAGCGCACCATTACTAGTACCCTGGCTAGTCTTTAGCGGAAACTATAAATTCATGAATATGTAATATTATCTTTCCTAATTTCTCCGATATTCATTCGGCGTATTGTTATGTTGATGCCATCGAACTGTAATCTATTCATATTATTATTATTATTGATTCGATGTTATTTGCACAACACTGATGTTGTTATTCACAATAATTGATTCATTCACTGTTGTGTGTACGTATAACTGTAGAACCTGATGTAGAGCAGGTTATCGCAGAGAATATTCATTGTTCAGTAACTGCTCTTTTGAAACTTTTTAATCAGTGGAAAATCTGAATACCAATTTCAAGGTCATTATTAGTGGCTACTGGATTTGTGTTCAGAAGTTCTAATGAGAAATTGTGGCGCTTTGGATCCACTATGTCAAGATGAAGCGGATGTTCGTTGATTGCACTCGTTAGTCGTAGAGCTATATCGTGAATTGACAGAAGTTAGGGTTTACAGGTAATTCAATCTCAATGGTAACCTAGAGGTCCTGAATTCGATTATAAGTGATCATTACTGGTGAGTCGCAACACTAGGACGCTCCTGACTGACTAACTGGTTTCAACATAGAAATTTGCAGCGATGTGCAGCAGTTTGAGTTGCCACACTCCATGTAGCATAAAAACCAAGAAAAGAAAGTAAAAAGAAATGCAAAATAGAGACAGTAAACAGAGATATGAGGCAAAAGGAATAGTAATATGAGAGAATTATATAGTTTTATTGGGAATTATAAGTCACAAGGAGTGGATGCATCTCCACCAGCCACTGAGAACGATTTTCAGCCATATCACCAGCCACTGGTGTTTACCGTCCCGAGGACCCCAACCAGGAAGTCTACACCTCCCTACGTGGCTGGTTGGCTTTAACTAACTGTTGTGGATTTCACTGACTGATGAAGCCATGTTTCGGTTTGACCACCACTGGCTCTTTTCTAACCTGTGTCAGCTAACATTACCCGTTATCAGGGAAGGTGATGGCTAGGCATACGTAACACATATCCTAACCATCTTAGTCGATGTAACTTCCCAGCCTCGTCGATTGATTTCCCCTCCTTGACTTACCTAGCACTCGACGCCTAACCTCAATATTGCTCACTCTATTACATCACTTCACTTGATTAGATGTCACTGTTTCTGAAGATGATATCAGCACGAGACTAAACGTGTAACCAATGAAATCCCTGCACACTTGAAAATATACTACTGTATCTAGGTCTAACCAGATTGGTCATTTTGTAGGTTTGTGAGTACACATTGAATTTAACTGGATATTGTTTAAATTTTTCTGAAAATCTAGTAACTTTGAGTCCACAACATTCCCTTCCCATTAATAATAAATTGACAGTGAGAATATCTGAGGTAGCCTTGAGTGGGAATATTGTTATTGATATAAAGGGGTGATGACTTGAAAGTGAAATGAAAATCTGGGTCGAGGTGAGTTTCAAACCAGCAACCTCTGAAATACTAATCCAGTGGTTTGGAGATGTAGCTTATTGGCTCAAGCACCCCAACTTATAACCCACAGAACCTCGGTTTCAATCTCAATCCATTTACTCCAGCCTGGCTCATGGTCTGATATATTTAAAGATATCATCCGGGTAACTGAATTCAGACAAAACAAAATAAAGAAGTCCGGTGATCTACTCAACCCGACTACTATCCACAACCTTTACTACCTTACCGTCACCAGGTGTAATGACTATACATGTTGTTGATGTAGTTGTGTTATCTGAGCTGTATGGTCTATTTGAGAAGCCTTCATTGTCCCCCTATTAGGCAATATCTTCAACACATACTTCAATTTGAAGTGAGCTTTTAGATTGTTCCACCAGTTTATATGTCATCTATCCTGGTGATGACCTTGAACGTGATTGGTTGTTTTTGTGTATTTTCACACCCAGTTGACTGGGACAACGTTCAAATATTAGACAGAGGAAAAATCAAAAAAGCCAGACAGTTGCTAGAACCCTGGTATTCCAGTGAATCAGTAATTAATAAACACACTGACAAGATTTACCAATCGATACGAGGGAAATTCCATTCACAAAATGTTAAACTTCTGGTTGAGGAAACAATCAATACCAATACAAATAGACTTAAGGGTGTGAAAACACGCAGAAACAACCAATCACGTTCAAGGTTACCGGAGGGAATGACAAATAAACTCAAATTGAAATCTGAAAGCTTATTTCAACAAACTGAAGTATGTGCTGAAGATGTCGCTTAGTAGGGGGCAATGAAAGCTTCGCAAATAAAACATCAGCTCAGAGAACACGACTACATCAAAATCATCCACTTGAGCGACATATCTTCAACATTATATCTACACATGTTCATTCTGCCATCATTTAAACTTCAGTTCAATCATAGGTCAAGATATTATTCTTCCTAACATTTAAAATTTCATCACCTCTTCCACAATATTCAGTTGATCACTTCATAAACAGTTTAGCGTCTCGTAATTTCATTTACTCGTAGTGTAACGACAGAAGACAAGGGCCAGGCAACAGGTTGTTTATTGAGAGAATCAAGAGGTATTTATAGATTTTTATGTACATTGCTGTTAGCGGAGAACCAACCTCTTCTGATTGTTTGTTTTCTTGCTGAAGGTTATTCTGTCCTCTCTTTGTGGCCGTTTCTCAGAAAATCAGGTCATATATCTGTGAATCATACTTCTACACGTTAACTCCACTGTCATTGGCCGGTGATTTTCTCAAGGTTAAGCTTAGTTACTGTTTTTTATCTCATAACCCTGATTCGGGACGTGAACATTGACGTAAACTGTTGTCTATAATTTTGGCTTGCAGACAGCTCTCACCACAGTAGTAGTTTTCATCCACTCATCTATGTTTTATAAGTCATACTATGGTGGTGTGATACAGACAATGTGTTCCAGCGGAATATTATTCTCACATGTTCCCACAGTTCAATACCTTGTCTTTTATTGTTACAAGTTTTTGATGTTGTTGTGTTCTCTAAGCTGGATAGTTTATTTGCCAAACTTTCATTGCCCCCTAATAGGCAACATCTTCAGTGCATACACTTCAATTCAATGAAGTGAGCTTTTTAGATTTCTCCATGTGTTTATTAGTCATCTCTCCTGGTGGGTAACCTTGAACGTGACTGGTTACTTTTGTGTGTTTTCATATCCTCTAGGCTACTTGTATTGGTATTGGTGCTGATTGTTTCCTTGATCCTTTGTTTGGGAGATTTTCTTCTTATCGATTGTAAATTTTGTCTATCTCGATGTGTCTATTGATTGATGATTCACTGGAATACCAAGCAGGCTTCTAAAAATTCTCTAGCATTCCTGGTGTTTCCTCTGTCTAATATATGAACGTTGTCCCAATCGAATTGGTGTCCGTGGTTGTCTGTATGCAGGGAGGCTATATGAGGGAGTGGATATCATGTCTTCTGAGAGCCAATTTATGTCCATGGATACGAAGAAGAAGGGGACGTCCACCTTAACCGATGTAGTGTTTTTTTCGCAGTTGATACAATCTATTTTGTAGATGATGTTGGTTTTATCTTTTTCCGCTGTTGAGTCTTTTGGTTGACACAGAACCAGCTGAGTGAAGTGATTTTGTTGGTTTGTGTGCGACATCAATTCCTGAAAGTTTGAAGAGTCATGCAGTGATTTGTGAGATATCCTTTATATATGGTAAGTCAGAGAAACAACCAGCTCCAATACAAGTAACCCAGAGAGTGTGGAAACACACAAAAATAACCAGTCACGTCCTGGTGTTACAATGCAACCTAGATGTAACAACATCCTTATAAAGGAAATAAATGGAAGCATTACTGAACAACCAGTATTTCCATTTTCCATGCAGTTGGCAAAGAAATACAGCATCATCTATTATGTAAAGACTAAATGATACCTACTACCCGGTTGCCCGAACCCTGGCGGCAGGTAGAGAGAGGTGGGGAATCTAACCAGTAAGTGAGTGAGTGACATAGTGGTTACAAAATTGAATGAATCCTTAGATCAGGGAGTTACAGCCCACTGGTTCCATATTTCAGTCCATCATTCATTATATTCTACCAACTTTGATAGAAATCAAAATGAACCTGTGATGCACTATTAACAACTGGATTACAAGGTTTCGAGGATGAATTATTGCCCCTCATCACCATATCAATTTCGGTCACACGTTTTCGCAATTTGTCTTATATATACTTTTCTCTCTATTCTGTCCCTCCAACTTCCCCCCGCGTTGTTTGTTGCCACTTTCCATAACTCTGGTGTAGAGTACCATCAGCTCCAACGGGTTGATCTCCAACGAAATCTCAGCACGAATACAGAGGGCTAGTTTCGCATATGCCAGTTTACGCCGTCTCTGGCGTAGACGTGATATCCGACTATCGACCAAAGGGCGTGTGTACTGCTCAACATTCCGCTTCATCCTCATTTATGGCTGTGAGACCTGGCCATTGAGAGCAGAAGACATGAAAAGATTAGCTGTCTTCGATCATAGGTGTCTGCGTTCTATCTCCCGTGTGAAGTGGTATAATAAGGTGAGCAATATTGAGGTTAGGCGTCGAGTGCTAGGTAAGGCGGGGAAATCAGTCGACGAGACTGAGAAATTACATGGACGGGCAATCTTAGCTGATATAGGGTCAGGCTGGAAAAGAGCTAGCGGTGGTCAAACGAAAACATGGCACCAGGCAATGAAATCTACAACAGTTAGTCTAAGCCACGTAGGAAGGTGTAGATCACCAGACTGGTTGGGGTCCTCGGGACGGTAAAAACCAATGGTTGGAAACAATTGGTGACATGGCTCAAAATCGTTCTCAATGGCTGGCGCAGATGCAGCCACTCCTTGTGACTCATGATTTCCAATGAAACTGTTTTGTTCTTCGTTATTACTATTCCTTTCTCTCACACCTCTGTATACTGTCTCTAATATGCATTTCTCCTACTTTTTCCTCTTCCTTTGTGTGCTACATGGAGTGTGGCGACTTGAACTGCCGCACATATGTGCAAAGTTCTATGTCGAAGACCGACCGACCGACCTGGTATAGGCGTTACATCATTCCGATTGTACGTGTGCGGTGTTGAATCGATAAACAAAGATTCAGTGACTAGCCTTCCTCTGTCTCTCCATCTAACTATATTACATTTTAATACTCTCACCCTGTCCCATTCACCTGATTGTATGTGATTACATGCAGGTGAGTGCAGTGCAATGGTTGAGCTCAGCTTTTTCTAGGTTATTTAACTTAGCAGGGTCAATTATTCTAGATCTAGCTCAATTTTAATGTTCCGATAATCTAATTGACCCTGATCTACTAGTTTGACCTATGTAACTGACCTCACTCACAGTCATTACATGGTATTTGGTAAATTATATTATTTTTCAAAAGAATGGATACTGAACAAAGAATACTCTTTTCGATAACTTCATCGTCAAGCTCTACAGTTATATATACATTATGGTAAATGAATGAATTAGTGTTATGAACAACATTAATGTTGTGCAAATAACATCGAATCAATGATAATAATATCAATAGATTACAGTTCGATAGCATCAACATAAAATAAGCTGAATGTCAGAAAGATTAGGAAAGATAACATTACAAATTCATAGTCTCTACTGAAGGCCAGGACTTGCTTCTTTTGAACACAGAGCACTGGTTGTTTGAGGCGAATTGCGATAGCCTCTGCTGTCTGGAGAATGCTGTGCTTCAAAGATTTTGGAAATTTATTAGGCACCCGGTAGATGATAGAGAAGGATTCTACTACGCTGGCTTTGTGGCCGGTTTGCACAAGATGGTCTAATATCGAGCTGTTAATAGTTTTAACTACAACTTTACTTAACCATAGTGGGAGATGTTCCCTAGTGAGCACGAAAAATCAAGTTCCTAAAGCAACGGCCATCATAACTGGCTCTACAAGCGCACTTGAATTGGAAGATACAATTTGAAGTGGCCAGCTAGTCTAGGTACTCCACCTTCAAATTGAGGGATCACCATCGGTTGTGTAGAGAATAAGACGTGTAGTTCGCCAGCATTAAAAGTTCTTTGAATTAATTTTCTTAACTTCTTCGTAATTATTTCGCTAAGTATATTGTTCTTGAATCGCAGCCGTATTTGTAAAGCCTTCTTCCTTACGAATAGTGAATAGTCCTTTTCAACTTTCTTCGTCATGTATTTCTTGATGAATTTGTCTGGATAGCTATTTTCAATCAAGGTGTCGTATACAATCCTTAGTTCATCTTGAATTACCTCCTCTGGCTATACAGCTTTAACATAATGGCTGTGGGTCGTTGCTAAATTTCTCATGTGCTTGAGAGGAACGAAGCTGTGAAAATGTGTATATTGTAACTGGGTCTTTTGGGCGAGTCCTTAAGTTTATTTCTGAGAGAATCGGTTGCCTGGTTTAAATGCCAACCTAATTTTAGCGCCATTGAGAACTCTACGTAAGGCTTTTGACGTCCCTTTTTTATACGGTAGCGGTACAGAGACTTTGAATTCTATATTATTTCCGTAACTTTTATTGCTATTCTTAGTATTTCTTTGGTTCTTCATATATTTCTGAATAAATCCCGGTGGGCGATGAATAACTCTACAGTTAATTTGTGGTGAGAACTGGCTGCTAACCAAATTGGTAGACAGGAATTTACGTCAGTGTTTACGTCCCTAATATTGGTCGTGAGAAAAATAAGAGCAAAGACTGATTCAACAACCAGTCACATCAGACTTTGCGTAGGCGGATACAATTGGGAGATAGATAATCTGAATTTCAATAAACGGCCACAAAGATGTGGAAGATTAACGTTCAGCGAGAAACCACCACCAATCAGAAGACTGTGTTTGTTTGCTTAAAATAATAATCTATAATAATGTACATAAAAATCTATAATTATCTGTTGATTTCCTAAATAAAGGATCTGTTACCTGGGGCCCTTGTCTTCTGTTGTTACAAATTACTGAAATGGACTTATCTAATATGGAATTACATCCTACCACAGTGCCCAAGTTCTACATTTGCAATAAAGACGAAATGGAGATGTTCTACCGCAGCTCCACGTCTCACTCAAAACCGAAGGGAATAATAATAATAATGACCTAACAAAGAATTGATTTATTATCATTCATATATCTTAATAAGGGATGATTGACTGAAGGTGAAATAAAAACCCCAAACACGGCAGGACTCGAACCAGCCACCTCCAAATGATCACTCCGACCTTCAACATCAGTTGAGACCACATTCCAAAGTCACACTCACTTACAGAATTGCAACAGTTCAAGTGCACACAATCCATATAGCACTAAAAGGTGTAAGGGAAAAAAAGAAATTCAACCCAACGCAAGTAAGAAATAACCCCATGGGAAAACATGACGGTTCAATAAATATGGGGAATCACAAACAGTGAGTGCATTTGTACCACTGAGAACAATTTCAAACCATATTACCAATAGTCTCAAGGAAATAGATCTTAGTATCTCGAGTAACACAACCCAACCAGGCAGTCAACACCTCACGGGACTAGTTCATAACATCAGTCAAAGACTTCATGAACTGATATCAGCTTTTGATTTGACCAACTCGTACTCTTTTCCAACCTAATCCTACGTCATAGAGATGTGACAAACTGGCTTAAGCACTTAACTTCCAGTCAGTATATCACGGGTTCGAGTCCTACTTCACTTGCCTCAGAGCGTGGACAACTGACTAAGTAAGGCTTATTAGCCCAGTAGTGGGTAACTGAGATATAACTAAATAACTAACTAACTAGTCCTATGTCGGCTAATATTGCCCATCGAGTATGACGATGGCTGAAGCATATGCAAAACCTTGTTTTAGCCATCTCAACCAACACACCTTTACAACGTTATATCGCGACTGACTTATTCTCCTTAAGTAACACTCCACCACCAAATAAGAGAACTAGTCAACAAGCAATGAAACTGGTAATCACTCAGTCCCGTTTCGAGAGGTACACAGAGTGAGAGACAAAGACAATAATTGGACAAAACTACTGTATTTGTAATGATGATGATAGTAATAATAACAGTAAGAATATTGAAATATTATATTAAGCACTCATGCCAAACATATTATCCATAGATGCGTGTACACATACGAAATAAAAGACAAAAATGGCTTGAAGAAGAAATCATGGTAGAATAAGAGTAAATTGTATAGATACACATGTGCATTTGTATTCGTATGTATGTGTGTCGGTGGTGCGTGTGAGCGCGCGCAGATGAGTGCGTATTTTGGAGTGTTAATGTGATTATGAAACAAACAGGTATAAAATTGAGAATACAACAAGAAGACAATTCAAATTAATGTTTAAAAGAATTGTTATTGGCATATAAATGTTGGTTGCATGACGACAATACGAGGGAATATTATGAACTACTTTGGAATATTCGCCTAACAAACACAAAATGCATTATACATACATACACATACACACATACATAGGTACACGGAGACGAAGGACTTTAGTGCGCGATTACGTTATGCAAATATGGAGGCGAAACCAACTGCATATCAATCTGAAATGAAGAATTAATACAACGAAAAAGGAATACAATATTAGCCATTATTGATAAAGAGTAATCTTTAGAGAACAACACCACACCGCACATATTAATCATACTGACTAGGTAATTTGTAAGTGTCAGTTGGCACGGATTTTATTTCAATTTTGATAACGAAATGAATTCCGTTAGGGAACCACAACCACTAATAACTAGGGAGAATTAGATAGCTGTTTCGACCTTGTTTGAAACTCTTTATCAGTACGCACCCATGACTGCACCCGGGATTCAACCAAGGGCCTTCAGGTTACAACGACAGCTCGTATCCTGACCGATAGCTGCTACCTTGACGTGGTGGTCGGGCTTGCACATTGCAATGACCCAACAAGCTACACTGACTGGAACCAATGTTCCTGCAGGTCCTACCATGCCAGGAAGGTAGTAGGGGTAGCCATTAGACTAAAAGCAGTTATCGGCATAGTGTAACAATTTTTTACACTATGCTGGGGATCTGTGGGTGAAGTCATACTGCTGGGGAACAGCGATGTAACAGCAGTGAGGTGTTTCCCTCAGATGACCAGCATGCCAGCCAGCTATGCTGTCTCTCCACTCTGGAGAGAGGGAGGTTAGAAAAGGTCGAACCCAAAAATTGTACTTCCCAACTTACCCTATGGTGGTCCGTAACCGGCGGTAAGTTTACTAACACAGAACCAAACCAAGAGACCAGTGTTCATACAGGCCGTGTGTGACCGGCCTCAAGCAGTTGTCCCCTGGGCTCTGCGGTCACGCAACACTAACCCTCTCTCTGTTTCAGGTACCCGAAGAATCAAACAACTTCCACGGTGTGGGCAGCCGGGAAGTAACAACCACCCACACACTTCCACAGATAGACAGCCTGTATACCATTCAGCCACTAGAATGGAATCTAATGGTCCATCAATTCCAACCTGCGCTAATCCACGATATACTGCGAAACCACCCGATAATGTCATCCCCATGAGTAGTTGTCTTAATTCTAATCTGCCACCATAGCGTCAACCTCAAAAATTGCACATCACCTCTTATCCTGTGACGGTTGGCAGGTAGTCGGTGACAAGTTTTACATACGGACACAACTTCAAGAAACCACTTCACATAGGCTGTGTATGACCTTCCAGCTCTGTGGTTACAGTACACTTGAGCACCTTCTGTTTTAGGTAACTTAAGGAAAAATAAACTTTCTCAGCGTGAGCAGCCGGGAAGTAATAACCAGACGATGGACTTGTCCATTTTGACGGGATTAAATTCTTGATGTCAGTCCATGTACTAGGTTTCGCAGTTATGCTTGATGAAAGTAAGAAGGCTGGAGGAGTTATGATACAACCGTCCTAAATCACCTACCTACCTAGGAGATAAAATCGTCCAGTTTAAATTTGTGACTTCTTGATTAATAAGTCAAATGGTTGAAGGCAATCAGAAGGAAGCCTTGCTTTATCTAAGAGGTATCATGCATGTTGACATTCCTCAGCTAAGCGTATCTGTTAACATGAAGCAGCTGATGTCCCCTCTGAAATTCGAGTCCGTACTACTCCTCACTGATACAGCGAGAAACGTTACAACCACTGTGCTGAGCTTTTCGGGTTTACGACTGATTTCCTGTAAGACTGCAATGAATACACATTTTCAAGTCAGTCAAATGCTGAAGCCAATGAACTATACATACATCTATTATATACATAAAAAGGTAACTACCAAATATGAAACAGAAATCCAAAAGTTGTTCAAAAGCTTACTAGAATAAACTTACTGGGGTTATCATGATGACTATTCAGCATGGAGTCGAATACGTCGCCCGTCAAATAGTTTACCATCATAAAGGTCTGCATAATATATACAGCAAAAAGAGAAAATTCTTAGTGAAATCATTAAATGCATTTCGAAGTGTAATAAACGAGATAGTAAGACAGCAGAATAGCAGTAGTAACAGTAGTAATTATATGTCTAGGTAATGAGTGAATAAGATCACTCCTTGAAAACTTTAGCAGCTATTTTCTACACCATTAGCTTGCAGCAGCAGTTAGACATTTTCTTGACTATCTATACTCAATCGAAATTAACTGACGCAAGAGGACTGATTCCAGTGGATTGTGAGCATGATAAAGAAGGAAAGTTGCTTAAAAGCAAACTTTGTAACGGCTGAGAATATTGGTGGGCGACAAAAGCGAAAATGAAGAGAAAAGAATCGGCGATAGGTAACACCAGACAACTATTTCGGCTTTTTAACGAAACAGGTTGCAAAAGGCAAAACATAAGTAAGGCAATCTCCGAGAAAAGCAGTGCCTTAATAACTTCTCAGAATGGACAACAGGAAAGTTGGAGGGATACTTTGAGGAACAATTTAATTAGCCAACAGCCAGGCTTAACATATGCCCAGCATCCAACACCTATCTGAATGAGATTTAGATATCGATCTTCCATCTGTAATTGGAGTACGAAGGCTGTCTCTATAATCCGATACAAAGTAAAGCAGCAGGACCCGACTGAATGAATCCAGAGGTGCTTAAGAATGAAAGATATAGGTAATGTCTGAGAATCACAGATAACTCCGTCAGGCTGCTGTAAATCATTGCTTATCCCAGTTTACAAGAAGGCAAACAGGTCTTCCTGTGATAATCATAGGGGGGGGTGGGATAATCTTGATTAAAAACAAAAGCTCTGGATTCAGTAAGCATGCGCAGACTAAGTGGTGCTCGGAAAAGACAAGCCTTGGGAAACCAGGCAGGCTTTAAGCTAAGAAGACGGTAAACTGAGCATATATATTTATCCTTCAACAGACCTTGGAACATAGGCACCGTTTACATTTTGTTGACTATAACATGTATTGTACAAGTTGCTAAGAGAAAAAATATGTGCTAACTCACACGATAATAACATCAGCAGAAATTACGTCTTGACATCTGCATTCTAGAACATTCCAACTTACCTGTTAGAAATGCTTACAAATCCATGTTTCCTCTTAGCTTCAAGTTGAGATGTCCAACGGCTGCTATTCAGTGACATACTCAAATGCAGCAGTAACATGGAAAAGTTCAGCAACCGGTAATAGTAAAAAAAATTGGGACCCAAATGAACGATCCACCGAAATGACAATGAAAAACCAATGAAGTCCGCACTATTTTAACATCTATTCAAATGTATGAGCATATCTACGATTCTGTCTTGATCTCTCTTCATTTTGAGTTAGATTTACTGTTATGATCAAGGCTAGGTTATGTGGTTAAGGAATTAGTATTAAGACTAAGTGTTCCCATTAATGACCTAGATACGACCAAAGGTGAATAGACTTTGGTCTTCTTCTCGAAATGCTCTCATGTGGTCAAGCGTTCACAGCCTTTGTCAGGTAAGTCCTATTCATCGCCTTCACGCAAAACTGGAAAGGCGAATACGAGGGTCTGGCGCTTACAACAAATGGAGTGTTGGACAAACTGGTCTAAACTAGCGGAGCTAGAAAACGCTGAATCCAAACCTATGGTGTACATGGGGGCTCCAAAATCCAAACTAATTCAATGAGAGTGGCCTATTCAAGACAGCCACCTTCTGAGAACTAGGTATCTGGGTTGTATCACAGCCCTCGCACAAACTATGATATTTTGTGCAGTGTATCTCTTGGAGGCCGCAATACACCACGCTTAGGTTTTAGCAATTTTGATAATAAGATTAGGTGCTAATTCCCTGGAACCTATACATTTTACAGCATTTGAAACATATATATATATATATATATATATGTATATATATATATATAATCATTCACGTTCCCCAGTGGAACAAATGGCTTCAAGCTAGTGGCTTGAAGTTTCTTTAGCAGTGTTTATTTTACAGGATGGGGTTGCTAGCCTCATGCCCAACCTTTCCTCTTCACCAGTATTATTTCTGGCTTAGCGAGGTAAAGGAGTGCGTCGGCCGGGGTTCGAACCCCGGACCATGTACATGGTCGGCGAGCATCCTAACCGCTATGCCACTGACGCACCAATCACATAAATATTCGCTAAAATCACACACTTCAACCACAGGAATGAAAGGTAAACGTAAAATATAACAGTTTGTACTCAATATAATTAGATTTATTATAAAAAAAAGTTGTTTGATATTAATTCAACTCACCTATAGCTCTATAAATATCATCAGGATTTGTGTAGGCGATAAACGCGATCCCTTGTGAACGACCCTCATTATCCGTGACCAGATTGAAATAACTCATTTCCCCAACCTCTCTAAATATCCTTTTCACATCATTAGCAGAGAGAGAGAATGGAATCTACGGAGAAAAAAGTAATGAAAACCTGCATATCCCGATACCAATTTCAAACACGCAAAAAAAGTTTAATCAAGCAGAATTAAGTGAATTCATAGGATCTCGGTAGAACTCGTCAACTCAATACTCTACACAAGCATATATATATATATATATCCTATCGGAATTTCATTTATTCTACTTATCATTATTGTCATTGTTATTCTTGATTCATTTAAAACTATCTTTTATCACAGTAGCATTATCTTAACTCACTTCAGCATTATTATCACTATTACTATTGTTGGTGTTATTATCATTATTATAACTATTACTATTGATATTACTCTGTTTGCAATTCTTGATATATTCTCTAATGACTAATTGTTTATCTAAGTGATGTAACTGAAGCGCGCAATGCATTTTATCTTAATTTCAATGTGTCATACTCCCTTCCCCCACTTATCTATTTGAACATGACTTGAAAAACATTCGCACCTGTCTTTGTGTATGACTAATTTAATGTAGTTTATTTGCTTATTTGTCTTGTATATCTGCCAATGAAATTCCGATAGGATATATATATATATATATATATATACACTGTTAGAGAGAATTGACAACGTGACTGACAACTGCTAGTTTGAACCTACCCGTTACAACGATTCAACAGGTTATGGCAGATAAAGTGAAATTTCCTGTAGGTTCAAACGTGAAAGAAAGGTTGCACGGAATACAGAGATTAGAATAAAAGTAACAGTCAGCAGCATGATAGTAAACAGCTTACGTGCAAATAAACTGGAAGCTGGTGGTGGTGGTGGGTTTGTACCACCACTGGTAGAAATGAAGTATCTCTCTCTTCAGCAACCAGAACGTCGGCTGTATACTGTCTCTTCATCCTCGAAGTAAGGTATTTAAGAAGATCAACTTTGAGAATTTGGCATCCCAACTTATCACACGTATTACGATGCTCTCTCTGTATTTATGCGGTGATCACTCACTCTTATTACACGCAAGAATAATCACAAATATTCTAACAGCTGCACAACAAGCCGCATTTGATCAACCTCCAAGGTGTTGGCTGTCAAAAAGAGTGAACATTTTTGTCCCCATCTAGATAGTGTAAACACATATGACTTACACGTTAGCCAACACAGGCATAAATACGCACCGATAGTAATTTACAATAAAGATTATACATTGAGTGAAATATTTTCAGATATATAGCGCAACAATCAGTTAGTGTCATGGGCGAATAATTGTTCTCTGACCTGACTTTATGAACACCGCCAGTTACGGCTTCACGCCATAGCTCCTGTATACAGCCAGTCAGTCAGTCACTAGTGAGCAACAGATTAGTTATCAAGTGTTGGTTTGCAGAGATTTGACTGGTTACAGGTTTCATCACGAGGTAACATCAGTTAGAAGTTGGAGTTATTCATTTATTTATTTTATTACAACCTTGACTCCACACAGTATTTTTGATACAAATATGGAATTTTCAGCATGTGATATCGGTAGCCCAAATTTAGCAGGCCAACCATTGATGTCAGGTGTGCGTCGGCCGGGGATCTAACCGCGGAACATATGCATGGTCGGCAAGTGTACTAACCACTGTGTCACAGATACACTGGGCCATTAGGTCGGGTCCCAGTGGCTGAATGTCCTACGATCTCGGCTTGTAACCAAAAGATCATGGGTTCCAACCCCAGTGAATGCATACCGCTGAAGAGTTCCGAACTAGAAGGAAAAGGCTATCCGGCACTCCGTCGTTTCTCAATGATTCTCTAACTGATGTCAGCTTGTAACCAGACCTGTAGCTAATCAAATTACTGTAAACCCTGATTCCAAACCTCCAACGACTGGCGTATGAATCTCACTGGAGCTCACCGGCAGACGTATGGACAAAGGGCTTGTTGGATGTCCTGGATGTCTGGCCCCATTCAAAAAGGCGTATGAACCGAACTCCGGTCACCGGCTGCCAATGGATAGTGGACTCCCTACTCCACTCCTACCGCCTTGTAGGTCACACTTGGTTGTGTAAAGGCTAGAGCTGCACTCTCAAACAAAAGGCCGAGCGATTCTGGGGACATCACTCGTACCAAATTCCCATGAAACTTCATGAACTCTCTTACCTTGTCGCAAAACCTTGCAACAGATCGCCGCGCCTGGGCAGCGATGATTCGAGATGTTCATGAAGCCGGCTCATCCTTCCGTAGGAGATAGCCGAAGTAAAGTAAAGTAAGTAAGTAAACGAACACTTGACATTTCTAGATAATAAAAAAATTTTGCTATAGACACATTTCTTTTACAAATAACAAGACAACATCACTGGAACTCTTAGAGTTTAACATAATTTAGTGCGTAGATTACACTAATCTTATAAGCTTAGAACAATGTGACATCATAATTTTTTTTTAATAACAATCTTACATTTTTCACAATCAACTTTTCGGTTGCATTCCATCGACTATTATCATACTGTGAAACATCTTCACCACGTCCGCGTCCTCCATGCACATAATTGCCTGCAGGTTCAGATCTCATCATAGGAACAGTACTACGCGAGTCTAGACGATAATTTCCTGGTAAATGAAAGATGATGATAATAATAATAATATTAATAGATAAGCAATACGAGAATGAAAATATCAGTGTGATTTGCTCCTTTGAAGACTACCACCCTAGCGTAGCGTGTAATATACATATATATATATATACATATATATATATATATATATATATATATATATATATGGACGAATTCAAGCATCTGGTGATAATAAGGTGAAGTGTATTACAACCTCCATTGGAAAGTATACGAGAAAAGTGCTAGAAAGCATATTACTAGAACAGGACAATCATCATTCAGTGCAACAGATGAAAGAAAAACCGCCTACAACATATATCTTTTGTTGGTCAAGAATTCAAATTACTTAATGCTTAAGATAATTGATATCTCAATCAACATCAAAAGGCGACTACTGTTCAAAGTGATGCTACCATTCTATTCTACCTAACTGCATAAAAGAAGACATAAACTACGATATAACAACTAATTCCACTCGCGAAAATTATGTCCATTATTAAGCAGAATTATGAGCGAACCCGGTGAAGACAAATAACGCCAATAACCATATCACAGAGCTTGACAGAAAGACAGATATCTTAGACAAACCAAGCGATATAACCCGTTCCGCATTATTGTTGCTGCTTACTACTACTACTATTAGGAAAATGCATACTTCAAAGAAACTTCTTCTTTATATCGAAAAATAAACAAGCAGCTATACACCAATTGACAATAGAATAAGTGTTTTGAGTTAAAGGTGCTGCTGAACAGAAAATGCTGAAAATATACCCCCCGAAAAAACAAAATACTTCGCATTGCTGGTTAAAGCATAAAAATATTACTGATGCAAAAGAAGAATTCGTAAATGAACAAAATCCAACAACAAGCGTTGAACCCAACAGATATACGTGTTTAAACACTTCCAGACAGACAAACAAATACATACACACACACACACAAGCAAAACAGCAACGACATTCTAGCTCACCTGAAGTATCATATTTTAAGTGATTTCCGCTGTCAAAACGTGAATTATCAAAGTCTCGATCACCAACAACACCACCAACAACCCCACCAGCAGTACCATGTCGACCAACGATATTTGAACCATTCAACTGACCAGACTGATCCAAATGAGAACTCTACACATATATATATGTATATGCGTGTGTGTGTGGAATAGATAAGAGGTGAAACAACTGAGAACAAAACGACCAAGTGAAATAACAACGGACACAACACCAGTTCATGTATGTAAGCATACCTTGACTGCAAAATAAATACTAATGAGGAATAACAACCATCAATAACACATAAATACTCTGTAGGACTGAATTCCAAAACTGATGAGCACATCCTTTCAATAATAACAAGTTGTATACAACAAAATGGATACTGATGAAATTAAAATATACGAAGATAACAGTTTTATAGATGTTTGTTTTTTCCAGAGAAACTGATCAACATATTCAGCTGAAACTCCGATACAGAACACGTCACTTGATAAATATCCATAAATAATCATAAATTTCCTTCTAGTTAGATCACACACTCTAAGGATAAACACCAACTATCAAACAGATGATGAGAACACGCAAGCATAGATATACTTGTAAATTTTCTCTCTACTCACTCGTATTTCAAAATTCAACACAGTACACAACAAAATGACAAGTAATCATATCCAATATAACGAAGTGTTGAAATGTCGCAAAGAAGAATACAGATGTTCATACTTGCAACTAGTTAGTATCTTGTTGTCTTTGATCCATCTCTTCAATTTCAGCAGAACACCACCACCACCACACAGTAAACACACAGCTACCCGCACCCCCACCCCCACCTGACAGATACCTCTATTTAGCAGGATAAATTACATTCACAACTTATATTAGCACGGTCGGTCAGTCAGTCAGTCAGCTAGCCAGCCCACAACCGTGACTACTAACCACAGAATTTATTTTCCACAACTGAATGTAACTAGATACACGTGCAAGTTGAATTCTAAAACAGGTTTCGTAAGGTGAACACTCAATATCAGTCGCTCTGAAAGTTAATAATGATTCATTTATTGCGAAATTATGATAGAGAACTCAAAAAATGCGACAAAGACTAAGAATCCCAACTGTTTCAAAAGAAACCATACACATACGACAAGCTGATACGTATATGACAATAACCACTGTATGTATCTGGAACAGCTGCAGATGTGTCACAGATCGAGTTGTTTGTTCAAATATTTTTTTTTAAGTTGTCGTTTTAGTGGTGAAATTTTTCAACATCCTGCTAAACAATCATCAGTGATAATGTCAAGTCAAACACTGGAACACATTTGTTACACAAAATCCTAGGTAAGCTGTAGTGTACAGTAGCAGCTTAAGTACACACACACACACACACACACATGCACATACCTGAGACAGACCAAGAGTTGACAATACATTGGCTATTTGTGACTGAGACATCCCACCTGCGGCAGCTGCTGAGATCAGTTGTTGTAATCCCTCGTCTGTAAATTGGCCTGAACCAAGTCGATTCCCCCCTGAACCTAATAGTAGTAGTTGCAAATGTGTAAAGTAAAGTCGAGAGATGACAAAAGAAACATTCCAGGATATACAGAACAAGAATGGAACTTTATAACACCGAGGGATGAGATAGTGTTTTAAGTTGAACAACTATAACTTGAAAACCAGGCTATGATATGAATGAAATCCTAAAAAGAAAGCAACCACAAAATGTAATGATGCATAATCCTCTTTATTTTTTTTTTCATTTCCAGGCGTTTCAAGTCGACCATGTAGCTTCAAGCGTTGCGTTGATGTCTTAGTAACGCTTTATTACAGAGTGAGGTTGTTAGCCTCACCCCCGACCTCCCCCTCTTTGCAACGCCTACTGTCAACCAGTAAACTATACAACGTCTAGGAGTGCATCGACCAGGAATGAAACCCGGATCTCCCGCATGGCTTGGTTAACACTCTTAATTGAAGCACCAATCCCTCTCTTTATTGTTAAAATCAGAACATGCTAAAATTATGAAAAAATTACTGACATCTGGTGTTTACGACTTTAATTAAGGAAATGTATTATTATTATTACTGTTAATAGTAGCATTACTTTACTATTCCCTAGGGTTTTCGATGGGACACATGGCTTTAGCAGAACAATACCATTTCATTTTGTTCTCTACAGCCTCTCCCAGTTGACTTTGACATTCTCCTCCCACGATCTACTTCATTTGTCACCTTCAGACTCACGCCCAACTCGACGTCGTTTCCCATTAGGAATCTACTCGACAGTCTGGCGCGTGATGTCATCCCACAGTCTACTCCGTATGTGTCAAATCTGCCTCCATTTCATTCTGTATATTTATTGGGCAATAAGGTAGGTTTCTTGATTGCCTCGTCCTCCTCAGAGTTCCTTGTTACTAAACCTTTCTAGCCATCTCTCTAATTAGGATAAATAGTAGTGAACTTCTTGTGAAACCCTGAAAACTTAAATAAATGTTCACAGAATTTATAACGTGTATCCAATCATCAATCAAGGTAAGCTTCTCCACAGTAACTCTATAAACATTTGTAAAGCCATCTATATAACATTGGCTTAAACAATATGTTGCTTTCATTACAGAAACAACGATAGAATTTTAAAGACAAATTCCACATAGTACAGTTAGTCATCGGTCTCGAAAAGATATAGAATCCCATATTACACTTCATGAAGATTCACAAGGTTGCTTTGTTCAGTCTTTTAGATAAAAATAGAGGAATTATAAAATTTGGGTTATAATGCACATAATAAAACACAATACTAAATCTGTTTAAAAATATATAATAAAACCTATTGAAAGGAATCATACTCTGTGAAACATTTGACAACGAATGGTTGCCAAAACCCAAAGAACCGTTAGATTGTCCAGATGACAAAGCATTAAGACCTCCAGCAACATTTGTATTCCCTCCCAGAGTACGCAGAATTTCAGCTATCCCACCACCTTGGGGATTCGAATCCACAGTTGTCTTGAGACCAAGAAGAGTTAAAAGAGCGGCAATAAGGTTTGAAGACTGTCCAGTTGAAGCAGGATTAGAAGTCAGTGGTGCAGTAGAGCCCAGGATGCCAGATGAGCCAGTTCGTGACGGAGGATAAAGTATATCTGACGTAGCAGGAGTACCCTGACGATCAATCTTTACACGCATTGGTCTATCTTTTAATATCTAAAAAAACAGTAATCGGTTGTGTAAGAGGCAGTATCTAAATACAAGTAAGTAATTTATTAGTCTATTTGTGCAAAATAATCAACCATAACATTATTTTAAACATAGTTTGTCGAATTTACTTAATGTAGTGACTCGGTCATACTGCACGCAAAAAGTTAACTTTGAAGGGTTTAACATCCCTTTTAAGAGGCCCACAGATATTATTTGTAACCAATTATTATTGAATAAATAGTTTAAAGTGTTAAACACGGTACAAGTTGACAGTAATTTGCACCAATGAATACCTGATGTCAAGATTGCTCTTATTTGAATAGCGAGGTCTCCATATCAGCACTTTTTTAATTATAAGCAGTTTAGCAGCTTACTTCCTCAGAAAAACTCGTGTAGATGGCAAGAATACAAAAAGTTAACAATCAAACATAGGCAGCACAAAGGGGTGAAATACTCGTGTCTCCTTATTTCAAATTATTGAAAAAGAAAAATTAGAGTGGCAGCAAAGAGAGCGATTTCCTGTGCAGTTCTGACGATCAGTCAAGAATTTAATGGAATATCATGTTTATACTACATATTTTTAATATCGATGGATTTTGATAAACGTGTAATTCAAGTTTATTTACCCGATATTGTGTACGCCTCACTTAATGTTACACCACAAACAGACAAAGTAGATAAATTAGTGTTATAAAACCCCACATATTTTTTCATTTCATATTATGGATCGTATTTCTCGATAAAGTAGCAGAAGAAAGCAGTTCACGGTAGTATGCGGTTGCCATGGCATACATTCAAATATCTTACGTTAATTACGACATAAGGCAGCCCCATCTAACTGACATTTTTGCGTTATTATTGAAATACTAATCAATTATCCACTTAGATGTAGGTCAATAGCTACGGTATACCAATTACAGTCACTAAGTACAGGGTTCGACTTTTACTCTGCCTACTTCAGCCTGGGTAACTGGGCAGCATCATCAGCCCTCACAATGCATGTGGCTTACAGAATCGACAAGTAAGTTCAGGTAAACACCCACCACGACCGATGCGTCTTCTGACAGTTGAATACGGTAATGAACGTAAGCAATTCGTCCAATGGTCAGACTAAGTATCCCAAAGAAACATTCTTCAAGTGGAAAACAAAATGACAATCGTAAATTTAAATATGAAGGCCACCGATATCTATTAAAACCTTGAAAATTCCTATTTAATTGAGAAATATAATTGGCCATTGGCATATTTCACAGTTCTTTTGTGGAAATTCGCCACCATTTCCTTAAGAAACTTAAAATGTTCGGATTAAAATAAATATACGATGCGACAAATAGCGGTTAAAAAAGGCAGGGAAATAGCATGCTATTGTGAATGACTGATTGGTGTGTGTGAATCACGAGTCTGTACTAAAGATATGAAAGGAACAAAGAAAGATGTTACTGAGCACATACAAGAACAAAACCAGCTGATCGTGAAAAAGCAAAGAAGGCCAAATTCGCATTATAAAATGTCATCTTATTTCACAGGTTCGCATCAGCTACCTGAAATTGCAATAGTTATAAAGCAATGAAAATTACAACAATGTTGGAATTATACCATCTTGAAGTTTGATATTATGGGAAAGTCGAAAAGGCGAAACAATCAACTATGGAAAAGTAAAAATACTTATGTTCTTCATACAAAGGAGTAGTATGCCGAAGGATTAACGAACGAATAAAAGGAGCAGTGAACAGATGTTATCGTGCAGCTAAGTTAGTATCGTTACACCGTACCACACAATCAATAAACAAATCTAAGCTAGCTAAGTAACCTGTTGATTTCACCTCCAAATACATCTATAAAATTACTTGCACTTGCGGCAAGTCTCCCCTCGTTTTTTACTTCAAAATGCGTATACACTGATGGTAATTTGAACTAAAAAGGTGGAGTGATGACTACGTTCCGAACACTTTAATTTATAATATTTTCTTCGCTACCATCCCAATACTGTAGTATATTACTTTCATTCCCCAATGACTATTATAATTTTAGGAAGCATGTAGTTGAAGAATGTCCGTGAAGTAAGATGACATCACTCATACTTAAAATCTTGTCTTCCGTGTATTATGAAGGTTTTTCAAGGTAACTGCTCTCATAGAGCGAATTCAGCCCCTATCTGTTAGAAAACAAAGGTTCATCAAGTTGACATGACTGGAAGGAGGACTTTGAAGTCCCTGTCTCCTTAGACAAACACTGAAAAGTATAAAAATTGTTACCCGACCAGATCACTACAATCTACAATATTCCTGAAACGAAATTTACTATCAGAAAAATCCAGAATTCATCAAGATACAATATCACTTTCATCTTGTCTGCAGTGTGTCGGTTCTGGAGTTTTATCGTGCAAGTCAAGTCCTAAAAACATCCCACTTATTGTACTCACCTGGTTGTTAAACATACTAACAGCTTGAACAGCTTCATAAGGACTTGAAAACTTTAATATGCCAACTCCACGTGATTTTCCTTCAGAGTCTGTTTTAATAACAGAACTGGTGATTTTTCCTGCTAACTTAAATACATCCTTGAGTTTCTGCCAGGTCACGCTATAATCAAGCTGCAGAGAAAAGATTAAGAACAATGAGTATGACCTACATTACTAACATACACCGAATCTGTAATTGGACCTTCAATACCCATTTGATTAAGCATCTGTGGGGTGTAAATTGGTCCCACTGGCGCTGAGTTAACTGTTTCACTTGTATTCATGGAGTCACTTGGAAGCGGGGTATCCACCTCCATTGTTGCAATACGAGCAGCATCACGAGCAGTTTCTTCTCGAACGACCAGCTTTCTGTCCCCAATTTCAAATCGGTGCATTTTTTCTATAGCTTTTTCAGCCCCTTCAATTGTCTTGAACTCCATCAGACTTAGATATTAAAGAATGTCAGCATATGTATAAACCACCTTACCCCATCCCGTTAGGCTTGCCATTTTTCTTAAACAACTGCAGGAAACCCGTGAATCCAACTGAACACAATATTTATTAAAAACTCTGAACTTGCTTTGTTCTCTGAATAATTCTTTCAACTTTTGCCAATTAAGATCATATGGAATGTTAGCGATAACTATGCGCTTTGATTTCACTCGAACGCGACGAGGAGAGCGGCTTCTTGATCTTCTCTCAGTAGATGAACGACGCCTTGCAGGACTATGATCATCTTGACTCCTGTGAATGAATTAATAAAGACTTAAAACCTAACCTTTCACTTGAGAATGAGCTCATTGTCAACAGAGAGCAAGACAGTCAAAAAGCGCGCGTAAGACAACCACTTTGGAGACAAACAGTACAATTTCCAATTATTAATGCTTTATACTTCACATTTACAAAAAAAACCTTACATACTCACAGGTTAAAGTTCTCCTGAACATTGGTAGAGATGCTGTGATCTAATGTTACTCTGAAGGATAAACAAGGTACTGGGAATACATGAAAAATTAGATAGGCATTATTAATTCGACTGTGTTCAGAAATTGGAAGGAATATGCAGCCTTGGCCCTTCGCAAATAGGTATTGCTACCCTCCATATTTCGCTAAACATGTACTATGGTATTTTTGCTCTTCACACATGAAGCAAATAATAGGTTTTAATTTAATAGCTTTTTCCGTGTTCGTTGTTGGAATCAATTTTCGCTAGTAAAAATTAGTATGTATTCTCCATCTGCATTTCTAATGTCCCTGCATCTTTCATGAGTTACTTTACTGCCACCGTTGTGAAGAAAGTTTCTCAGTTACCTTTGTAACTTTCAACATTTTAAAAGCACCACTAGTGCAATCGAACTACTGTGTAGTTCTTCATCAGTCACCGCAGCCGGGAAATTATCTAATACTACAGCAAAGATCATATATAACACTGGAAAGTTGTAATTGGATTACTACGCTGGATGTCGAAGTGGTGACTTTGCCACGGATAAAGAGTTAAAAGGGTGATATCGCCCAGTATTTTATTAACCCAAATGATAGTACCAGTCTTTCAATCACGTCCCTTGCGAATATCGATTATTTTTGTCATAAATAGTAAAAATTCTCGACCGTTAAAATCTTCGTCCAGCCGATAGCTGACAAAAAATTTGCCAGGCCAACACACCATGAGTTTGTCTTCATTGGAACACCCACGAGTTATGATGACTCCCACATGTAAAAACAAAGGAACACCCCTGCTTGTGATATCAAAGTCGATGATACAGGTTCCCTAATGCGGTAAAGCCTTACTGAAGTATCGGTTATCAAGTTGACAATTTCAGATTATACACTGAATCAAAACCATGCTGTGCATCATCTTGTCAGTGTACTGGCGGTTTAGTACGGTGGTCGGTAGCACAAATAAGTCATAAGCTTCTCAGTCAGGCAATTCACTTGTAAGAAATTCATACACCGACTCCGAGCTGAGAATTATGCCGAAAACGAATCAAAAGCGTGAGCTAGGAGTTATTTTCCTCGATTTTTCGTTTTTTACTCTGGATTTTAGTGTATAATGATTGCAGGTTGCATTTCCGTTCGTCATTCAACAGTAGGGTTGTCACTTGTAGAGATGTATTGTGAATACTCTGTCAGAAGGACGACGAAAGCTTCGCAACTAAACCAACCAGCTCAGAGAACACTATTAATTGCAAAACTGTGTCAGTTAAATCGATCGAAAAACCGGCCAAATGCCTTTTGTTGGGTCTTTCATTATGCTTTTATTTTTGTCCCAAAACATCAATAAAGTATATGATAACAAATCGAACCTTACTTTTTCATCCCTCCAATAAAGCACCATAGATGTTGCCAGAGTTAAATAATAATCGAACCGGAACTCTGTCCAATAAAATAACGGATTGGCAGGGGTTAATTCAGCTCGTGTTATGCTACAGGGATGAAATAGCACAGTGAATTCAACCTGACATCAAATATTTCATCTGCAACCTTCAATTCCTTTATCTGTACCGACGGCAGCCAGTCGGGTAATGTGCGCACAGTTGGATTTTCAGGGACCATTAATGTGTGTGTTGCTCTGCCACTGTGTATCCACATGCTTCCAACTAAATACACATTTGAACCGCTGTAACATATCCTGCCCTCGTTGGGCTGGTGATAAGAGTAGCCTGTCCACCAGGGTGGGTGGTCGCAGCTGTCGAGCCATCCACTTGCGACCAAAGCATTTGTCTAGTAGAACAGGTGTCTGCACGCCATTCACGAACGCTGTTTCTATCTGAGGCCATCATAGAATTAACCCTAATTCACTCGAGCAACATAACCTACCCCCTCCCAAGAATCTGTCCATCAAGATACTGCAACATTTGTTACCCTGTGGTCAGCAAGGGTAATTTCTCCTCTTACCACTTGAATGATATAAGGAAAAATCCTCCCACCAAGTTAAATAGGGTCAGAGTAAGGATTTAGCTAATTATACGATAACGAATTTCACCTGTCACTGTAGTTTGCGACATAACAATCTGAGTGGCTTTGCTGCATATCCCCACTAACTGTGTCGTCGCAATGCGTTGCCATGTTAGTTTAATGGCAAGTTAAATAGTTATATGCTTTTTAAATAAAATTTTGCTCTAAAAACTTTTCTGACGTACATGTGTCATCCCAATCATCAAGCAATGATCTGAAACAGAGAGCAAAGCGCACGTTAGCAGAGTGATCACACAAATGCCGCGTGCTAGCACGAACGGCGACTCAGGGTCAAGGGTTACATTTACAACCAATCATAATACAATTAGGTGAGAGGGAAGGGGCACTGCTGTCGGTCATCCGTTGCATCGTCTTGGGCGACTGATCCCTGCACGCTACGTAGCAAACCTGAAATTATACAAGCATAGTTTGAACATCCAAAAGCCGCCGAACTTACCATGCCTTACACTACCCCGTCTCCCATGGGAGCACTGCACGTGGTGCTAGGCGACTGCCCTGCAGGACTTCCCCGAAATAAGGCCTTTTGCCAAAAAGGTTTTGATCTATTGAAATGTGTTACTCGACTATGACGAGAATTGGGTTCCTGGATTCTACAGGTGCAGTCATTTAGTGCATCTACTACAGCAAGTAGTCCCTTCTAGAGTTTGTGGAATTTAAGGGCCTCCCCTTTATGTGGTGCCTCCTTAAGTAGCATTATCTTGTCCCCTGGCTCCATAGGTGATCCATGTGCTTTCCTGTTATAATATTCTTTCTGTTACCTCGGGTTTGTTTTCAGTGCATTCCAAGTAATTTGGTGTACCTTATTCGGGTTTCGTCTCAGTCTGATTACGTGTTCCGATGCAATCAGTGTGTCCTCTCCTAGTGCGTTTGAAGTCAGATCAGTTGGCAATCGGAGTTCTGTTCATGTGGCCATATAATGAGGCGTCTGACGCGTAGCCTTGGGAATGGTTGCTCTATACGCCATTAAGCACTGCGAGAGAGATCGGTCCCATTCCCTAGGGTTGTTTTGGCCTACAAATGCCTGCAGTGGTGATTTAAGTGTCCGATTGGTGTGTTCATCCAAACCATTTCCCTGTGGGTGGTACGTGGTATTTTTTTCTATAGCTTTTTCACCCCCTTCAATTGTCTTGAACTCCATCAGACTTAGATATTAAAGAATGTCAGCATATGTATAAACCACCTTACCCCATCCCGTTAGGCTTGCCATTTTTCTTAAACAACTGCAGGAAACCCGTGAATCCAACTGAACACAATATTTATTAAAAACTCTGAACTTGCTTTGTTCTCTGAATAATTCTTTCAACTTTTGCCAATTAAGATCATATGGAATGTTAGCGATAACTATGCGCTTTGATTTCACTCGAACGCGACGAGGAGAGCGGCTTCTTGATCTTCTCTCAGTAGATGAACGACGCCTTGCAGGACTATGATCATCTTGACTCCTGTGAATGAATTAATAAAGACTTAAAACCTAACCTTTCACTTGAGAATGAGCTCATTGTCAACAGAGAGCAAGACAGTCAAAAAGCGCGCGTAAGACAACCACTTTGGAGACAAACAGTACAATTTCCAATTATTAATGCTTTATACTTCACATTTACAAAAAAACCTTACATACTCACAGGTTAAAGTTCTCCTGAACATTGGTAGAGATGCTGTGATCTAATGTTACTCTGAAGGATAAACAAGGTACTGGGAATACATGAAAAATTAGATAGGCATTATTAATTCGACTGTGTTCAGAAATTGGAAGGAATATGCAGCCTTGGCCCTTCGCAAATAGGTATTGCTACCCTCCATATTTCGCTAAACATGTACTATGGTATTTTTGCTCTTCACACATGAAGCAAATAATAGGTTTTAATTTAATAGCTTTTTCCGTGTTCGTTGTTGGAATCAATTTTCGCTAGTAAAAATTAGTATGTATTCTCCATCTGCATTTCTAATGTCCCTGCATCTTTCATGAGTTACTTTACTGCCACCGTTGTGAAGAAAGTTTCTCAGTTACCTTTGTAACTTTCAACATTTTAAAAGCACCACTAGTGCAATCGAACTACTGTGTAGTTCTTCATCAGTCACCGCAGCCGGGAAATTATCTAATACTACAGCAAAGATCATATATAACACTGGAAAGTTGTAATTGGATTACTACGCTGGATGTCGAAGTGGTGACTTTGCCACGGATAAAGAGTTAAAAGGGTGATATCGCCCAGTATTTTATTAACCCAAATGATAGTACCAGTCTTTCAATCACGTCCCTTGCGAATATCGATTATTTTTGTCATAAATAGTAAAAATTCTCGACCGTTAAAATCTTCGTCCAGCCGATAGCTGACAAAAAATTTGCCAGGCCAACACACCATGAGTTTGTCTTCATTGGAACACCCACGAGTTATGATGACTCCCACATGTAAAAACAAAGGAACACCCCTGCTTGTGATATCAAAGTCGATGATACAGGTTCCCTAATGCGGTAAAGCCTTACTGAAGTATCGGTTATCAAGTTGACAATTTCAGATTATACACTGAATCAAAACCATGCTGTGCATCATCTTGTCAGTGTACTGGCGGTTTAGTACGGTGGTCGGTAGCACAAATAAGTCATAAGCTTCTCAGTCAGGCAATTCACTTGTAAGAAATTCATACACCGACTCCGAGCTGAGAATTATGCCGAAAACGAATCAAAAGCGTGAGCTAGGAGTTATTTTCCTCGATTTTTCGTTTTTTACTCTGGATTTTAGTGTATAATGATTGCAGGTTGCATTTCCGTTCGTCATTCAACAGTAGGGTTGTCACTTGTAGAGATGTATTGTGAATACTCTGTCAGAAGGACGACGAAAGCTTCGCAACTAAACCAACCAGCTCAGAGAACACTATTAATTGCAAAACTGTGTCAGTTAAATCGATCGAAAAACCGGCCAAATGCCTTTTGTTGGGTCTTTCATTATGCTTTTATTTTTGTCCCAAAACATCAATAAAGTATATGATAACAAATCGAACCTTACTTTTTCATCCCTCCAATAAAGCACCATAGATGTTGCCAGAGTTAAATAATAATCGAACCGGAACTCTGTCCAATAAAATAACGGATTGGCAGGGGTTAATTCAGCTCGTGTTATGCTACAGGGATGAAATAGCACAGTGAATTCAACCTGACATCAAATATTTCATCTGCAACCTTCAATTCCTTTATCTGTACCGACGGCAGCCAGTCGGGTAATGTGCGCACAGTTGGATTTTCAGGGACCATTAATGTGTGTGTTGCTCTGCCACTGTGTATCCACATGCTTCCAACTAAATACACATTTGAACCGCTGTAACATATCCTGCCCTCGTTGGGCTGGTGATAAGAGTAGCCTGTCCACCAGGGTGGGTGGTCGCAGCTGTCGAGCCATCCACTTGCGACCAAAGCATTTGTCTAGTAGAACAGGTGTCTGCACGCCATTCACGAACGCTGTTTCTATCTGAGGCCATCATAGAATTAACCCTAATTCACTCGAGCAACATAACCTACCCCCTCCCAAGAATCTGTCCATCAAGATACTGCAACATTTGTTACCCTGTGGTCAGCAAGGGTAATTTCTCCTCTTACCACTTGAATGATATAAGGAAAAATCCTCCCACCAAGTTAAATAGGGTCAGAGTAAGGATTTAGCTAATTATACGATAACGAATTTCACCTGTCACTGTAGTTTGCGACATAACAATCTGAGTGGCTTTGCTGCATATCCCCACTAACTGTGTCGTCGCAATGCGTTGCCATGTTAGTTTAATGGCAAGTTAAATAGTTATATGCTTTTTAAATAAAATTTTGCTCTAAAAACTTTTCTGACGTACATGTGTCATCCCAATCATCAAGCAATGATCTGAAACAGAGAGCAAAGCGCACGTTAGCAGAGTGATCACACAAATGCCGCGTGCTAGCACGAACGGCGACTCAGGGTCAAGGGTTACATTTACAACCAATCATAATACAATTAGGTGAGAGGGAAGGGGCACTGCTGTCGGTCATCCGTTGCATCGTCTTGGGCGACTGATCCCTGCACGCTACGTAGCAAACCTGAAATTATACAAGCATAGTTTGAACATCCAAAAGCCGCCGAACTTACCATGCCTTACACTACCCCGTCTCCCATGGGAGCACTGCACGTGGTGCTAGGCGACTGCCCTGCAGGACTTCCCCGAAATAAGGCCTTTTGCCAAAAAGGTTTTGATCTATTGAAATGTGTTACTCGACTATGACGAGAATTGGGTTCCTGGATTCTACAGGTGCAGTCATTTAGTGCATCTACTACAGCAAGTAGTCCCTTCTAGAGTTTGTGGAATTTAAGGGCCTCCCCTTTATGTGGTGCCTCCTTAAGTAGCATTATCTTGTCCCCTGGCTCCATAGGTGATCCATGTGCTTTCCTGTTATAATATTCTTTCTGTTACCTCGGGTTTGTTTTCAGTGCATTCCAAGTAATTTGGTGTACCTTATTCGGGTTTCGTCTCAGTCTGATTACGTGTTCCGATGCAATCAGTGTGTCCTCTCCTAGTGCGTTTGAAGTCAGATCAGTTGGCAATCGGAGTTCTGTTCATGTGGCCATATAATGAGGCGTCTGACGCGTAGCCTTGGGAATGGTTGCTCTATACGCCATTAAGCACTGCGAGAGAGATCGGTCCCATTCCCTAGGGTTGTTTTGGCCTACAAATGCCTGCAGTGGTGATTTAAGTGTCCGATTGGTGTGTTCATCCAAACCATTTCCCTGTGGGTGGTATGTGGTAATGCGTGTTTTTCTGATACCCATTACGCGACATAGTTCGCTGACAACGATACTTCCAAAGTGGGATTCTCGATCTGAGTGCAGCTGAATTGGTGTCCCCCGGAAGGTTGTGCCAGTGGTTGAAAATTGATTATGCGATGGTTACAGCATCAATTTGTGGAATCGCGATAGCCTCACACCATTTACCAAAATGGTCTACCATGACTTAAATATATTCATTATCTGTGAAGGTTGCTGGGAGAGGCACAACCAAGTCTATTTGCACTAAGTCATTTGGATGACCAGTTATAATGGGTTCTAAGGGTGCCTTGTTATATTTGTGCAGAGCCTTGATAGTTTGGCATACCTCGCAGGAGTCACAGAAATCTACAATGTCCTTTCTCCGATGAGGCCACCATTAACGCCTTTTAGCCACTTTGATAATTTTTCCTGAGCCCGAGTGGCCTAACTGCTGGTGTACTGGCAATAGTACCGTGGGTAGTACGGAATGTGGAGCCACAACTCGACGACTATTGGTGGGTCCATGTTAGTAGTAAACGATGTTATCGACAATTTTCCAATGATCCCACAGAAACCGTAAACACCGAGTTTCCCATCCAAGCTTACTTATTTCCTGGGTTGTCGGTCGTTCGCAAATCAAGGCCATTTAGGGGGCTGAGGACTGAGGATCAGGCCAACTATATGAAGTATGAGCCCCTAGTTTGAGTGGCTTCGGTGCTTGATGGGCTGTAACCGTGATACCCAAGAGGTTTTCTTGACAGTGCCTCTACATATCCATGATTTTTGCCGGGTCCATACATTCATTCGAAGTCATATTCCTGCAGGTGTTCTTGCCATCTAGCAGTCTGACCCTAAGCTTCTTTGAAGTTCTGTGGCCAGCTAAGGGCTTTAGGATCAGTCTGTACTACAAAATGTCTACCGAGGAGACATGCTCTAATGTGTTTAATGAAATTGACTAGTGCCACCATTTCTTTCCGCGTGGTGCAGTAATTCTTCTCACTCTTGTTGAGTGCTTGAATTGCATAGGCTATCACCTTTTCTGCTCCATCTGCGTCCTTTTGAGACAGAACAGCCCCGATACCAGTGTCCCTAGCGTCTGTATCTAGAATGAATGGACCTGCCTGATCAGAAACATTAGGATGTGCTAGGATAGGAGGGCTACATAAACAGTTTTTAAGTCTTTCGAAGGCTTCAGTAGCCTATGTTGTCCAACTGTAGTCTGTCTTCTTCAGAATGTCGAATAAGGGAGCTACAAGAAAAGGAGTGCTAAGTACAAAACGTCAATAATGTGAGGCTAACCCTACAAAACTATGCAACTTGGGTGCTGAGTTTGGGAGCAGCCAGTCTTTAACTTCCTTAACGTTTGCTGGATCGCATTCAATGCCTTCGGCTGAAACAATGTGACCTAAGAAATACACTTCTTTCCTGAAAAATTGGCATTTCTATGGGTTCAGTTTTAACCCAACCGTCTGCATTCTTTCTAATACTTTGGAAATATCACTTAAATGTTCAATCATTGTCTTGCTATGTACGATAACATTGTCCAGATATACCAAACACTATCCTAATAAAGAACCACTCGAGACCGTTTGCATGAGGCGTTGCAATGTTGCTGGGGCATTTGTTAAGCCGAACAGCATCGTTTCAAACTCATACAGGCCTGATTGTGCAATGAATGCTGTTTTTTGCCAATCCACTTAGTGTACTTCTACCTGCCAATATCCCGATGCCAAATCTAGAGTGGTTAATCAATTCAACTCCTCTTGGGCATCAGAAGTGTCGTCTATGTGTGGCAGAGGAAAACAGTCTCGTCTAGTTAACAGGTTCAACTTAAGATAATCTACACGTAACCGAAGTGTTCCATTCGATTTCTTAACCTAAACTACTGGGTAAGGGCTGAAATTATCCCGCATGCTTAAGGTCATTGGAAGAGTTAAGTACCTGAAGGTCACTTTCGTCCATTTGATCGGCCATGTTGAATTGACGTTCCTTAACCGTTCGTTTGCACATCGGCTTTTACGTTTATCTTGCAGTTATTCACGACTTATCTTGATACACATTGTTCACAAATATTGCGTTTCACCTCATTTGTGTTTCCGTTGCAGTTAAAATTGGTTATTTTGTTTGTTTTGAAATTTTTATCACCAGGTCAGTTCATCCAGTTTTTGGTAATTGTTCCATACGTTGCATTCATACGTGGTTTCAGTGTTTTAGTTGTTTTTCAGCTGTTTTGAAATAATACTGTGTAAAAATTTTGGAAAATATGCATGTGTACATGCTTGGGTGGCAGAAGGTGTTGTTTCCAGTTCATTTGTTGTTTACCGTTATTGTTACTGGCTCAAATGCTTGCTTAATAATTAGGAACCTGGACAAAAAACTATGTCTTTCACGTTCATGTTTACAGCATGCAACAATCTACGAGTGAATCTGGTGAAGACAGAATGATCAGTGTTGATATTGGCAAGGTTTCCAAAGAGCATATTAAACCTGGAGAATTTAAAACCTGGGATGAAGCTGGAAAAGCTTTGAAGCTTTTCGAGAAGGCGACTATACCATCAGTGTGTGCATTAACAGTTAACAAACACCCAAAATATTGTGGAAAAATCTAAATTAAACAAGTTTGATTTACACGAGAAGTATGAATATGTGGTGTTCGTATGCATTTTTATAAACAAAAATCAATCGGAAGGCGATCAGAAACCCGTAGAGGGTAGGTGTTACCTATGGTTGTTAATGTCTAATGTCATCATCATCAGTCCCTTGACTTTCGTCGTGGGGGTGCTATGACAGTTCGCGCTATCAGTCTTCGCCATTCTTCTCGGTTTAATGCTATTTTCTGTAGCGTATCCAAGGGCATTTCAGTCCACTCTTTTATGTTGTCAAGCCAGCTCTTATTCGGTCGACCTCTCTTTCGTGCTCCTCCTACTGTGCCTTGTAGAATCGTTTTGGACAATGTGTCATGTCTTACCGTGTGGCCGAACCATTGTAGTTTCCGTTTCTTTACGATTGAAAGGAGTGGTTCCTGTTTTCCTGCCAGTCTATGGACCTGGTGTAAGACATATTCATTAGTTTTCCTTTCAAGGTAACTTATTCCTAGGATCCTTCTATAGCTTTTGTTTTCGAAGGCTTGTATTCTTCTTTCTGTCTCTGCATTCAGGGTCCAGCTCTCACATATAGGAATACAGAGAGGACCAGTGACGAGTAGAGTTTCATTTTTGCTGAGACGCTGATGTTGCTCTTCCATATTTTCCATAACTTGGACATGGTGGCAGAGGCCAGGTTTAGTCGAATTTTTATTTCCTTAGTGGACCTTCCATCTTTTGTTAGGGTAGACCCAAGGTATTTGAAAGTTTCAACCTCTTCTAATACATGTCCATGAAGTCTGATACATCTATCTGAGTTGTTTCCTCCGTTAATGAGTATTTTGCTTTTTTCTGTGCTGATTTCCATGCCCACAGATTTGGTTGCAACATCAAGTCTTGAGGTGAGGTCCTGAACTTGATCAATATTTTCCCCAATGATGGCTATATCATCAGCAAATCTGAGGTTGGAAATTGGTCTTCCGTTTATGCTAAGTGTCGGTGTAAAGTCATGTAGGGTTTGTGTCATAATATGTTCGAGGAATAAATTAAAGAGGACTGGTGAGAGAATGCACCCTTGGCGTACTCCTATAGTTGTTCTGAAGAACTCGCCAGTTTGATTATTTAGAGATACTGCACTACTAGATTTGTTATATAAAGACTTAATAACCTCAATTATGTTTTTATCTATATTGTAGTTATTCATGACTTGCCATAAGCCTTCGTGCCACACACGGTCAAAGGCCTTCTTAAAATTGATAAAGTTGTGTAATAGCATTTTTTGGTGTTGTAGACATTTTTCGTTTAGTACCCTTATGTTAAAAATTTGTTCAGCAGTGCTTCTGCCCGGCCTGAATCCGGCCTGTTCTTCTGAGAGTATTTCCTCTACTTTCTTTTTGAGTCTGTTCAATATTACTTTCAGCATGACTTTACTTGGGTGGCTGATTAAACTTATTGTTCTGTAGTTCTCGCACTGCTTTGCGTCCCCTTTCTTAAATATTGGAATGATTAGTGACTGAGTCCATTCTTTAGGCCATTCTTTTTCTTGCCAGATTTTTTGACAGGCCGCTTTCAGCCATTTAACTGTTTGTGGTCCACCATGTTTAATTAGTTCTGCCGGTATGTTGTCAATTCCTGGTGATTTATCTCCCTTAAGTGATTTTATTGCTTCCTCTACTTCTGACTCTAGTATGGGTGAATCACCGATCTCCCTATTGTCCCAGCATGAATTGTTTATTAGGCTATAATTAGGGCTTATTTTATGATTGTAGAGTCCCTTACAGTATTCTGTCCACCTTCTAAGGATATCTGCTTCTTCTGTTAAGAGGGTGCCTTTACCATCCTCAATTACGGTTGCTCTATTCAGTTTCGTATTGGTCAGCTTACTCAGTGTTTCGAATGCTTTTTTATTGTTGCCTCCCCTTAAGCTATTATCGATGATATTACATTGTTCAGTAATCCAGCCCTCTTTTGCTCTCTTCATTTTGGAGCGTATTTCTTTGTCTACTGTTCTATACTCTTCCCTGTACTGGGAATTAAGTCCTTTCTTCTTTTTTAGTTCTCTTCTTGTATCACACAGGTTTAAAATATCGTCTGTGACCCATGGTTTGATTTTCTTTCTTTTGTTACCCAGAACTTCTGTTGCTGATTCATGCAGCACTGTTTTAATGGTTTCAGTGAGTGAATCGATATTGTCGTGAATCAAGGTAAGTGCAGCGAACTTGCCCCCTACATTTGCCTTAAACATTTCTGCTATGTTTGGGTCCCTAAGTTTCTCTAGGTCATATCTGATTCGAGGGCTTATTTGTCTGCGGTTCTGTTTTAGTTTTAATTTTATAGTCATTAAAACCATGTCATGATCGCTGCCTATGTCTGCTCCAGGAAAAGTTCTGGTTTTAGCCTTGTTAATGCTTGACTTGAATCTTGCTGGGAACAGAATGTAGTCTATCTGGCTATGTGTTTTGTTGTCAGGTGAGTGCCATGTTGTTTTCCTTGATGTCTTATGAGGGAATAGAGTGTTGGCCAGTGTGAGCTTGTGGCTGCTTGCAAATTCCAGCAGTCTTATTCCTCTCTCATTGGTTTCACCTAATCCAAAACGTCCAGCTGTGCCTGCCCATTGGTCATATGCATCTTCACCTACCTTAGCATTCCAGTCACCCATGACAATAAGAATGTCTTTTTTCGGAGCCTCATTAATACACTCCTCTAGTTCATCATAGAAGCATTCTACTTCCTCGTCCTGGTATTCAGATGTAGGCGCATAAACTTGTATTATTGTTATGTTAAGTGGTTGAGCCCTAACTCGTAGAGAAATGATTCTATTGTTTACGGGTCTACAGCTTATTACAGAGTTAACTTGTTTTTTGTTTACGATGAAACCCAGACCATGTTGGTGTTTCTCTTCGTCCCCACTGTACCATATCTTATGACCCTCTTCTGTAGTTGTTACTCCCGAGCCTGTCCACCTAACTTCTGATAAGCCTAGGATGTCCCGTCGGTATTTACTGAGTTCATGGGTCAGTTCTTTTACTTTCCCACAGGCATAAAGCGTTGGAACATTCCATGTTCCTATGACTGTGTCAGCATTTGGGAGTTTTATTAGTCGGTGTGTCTCAGTAGCTAACTTATCACTTCTGCCCTGTGACACGGCAGCAGAAAGCGCGGTCGTTGTTAAACCGGGCCCCGACCGATCTGGCATGGCGTTTACTGATATTGTTCTCATCATAGCATTACACTGGGTTTGATAGGTCTTGACGGCACCCATCTCCTCTCCAAGACCGATTTTTCCTCAGGGTTATCTCCCGAAGATGGACTGTCTTTCAGGACTCATGAGCTCCATCTGCCCAGTATTGGGTTTGATAGATCTTGGTGGCACCCATCTCCTATCCAAGACCGATTTTTCCTCAGGGTTGTCTCCCGAAGATGGACTGTCTTTCTGGACTTATGAGCTCCATCTGCCCAGTATTGGGTTTGATAGATCTTGGTGGCACCCATCTCCTATCCAAGACCGATTTTTCCTCAGGGTTGTCTCCCGAAGATGGACTGTCTTTCTGGACTTATGAGCTCCATCTACCCAGTATTGTGTTTGATAGTTCCTGGTGGGAACTATCTCCTCTCCTAGAGCGATGTTCCCTAAGGGTTGTCTCCCTAAGGTGGACTTATATTACTTACCTTATCTTACTTACCTTACCATGTCTCCGCAACCGTAAGCCCTACAGAGACGAGACTAGTACCAATAGATTCCTCTCGTCGAGCAAAATCCAATGGTATATAAATCAAGGGGTCAACGCTCTTCCTAAGGAAAATACCGGGGTTTCCCTGCGTAGCCGTTCCCGCCTCTCTGGTGTCCCTGAGGTTGATGCTGCCTATTACAGACCTATGCCATAGCATACAGCCTAATGTTGCGGAGCTAAAAGTGTCAGGAGCTACGCCTGTAGCATGACCTACAGGCCAAGAGACAGAGTATCCTCCCTAGTCTTTGAAAATCCCTAGTCGGCCGAGGAGAAGATATGTGTCCTTGAGACTGGTGGTAGTGGATAGATCTCATCGAGGGCTATCCATTGGTATATAGCTTCTCTAGGTCCTGGCCTCCCTAAGGAAAATTGCAGGTCTCGGCCCTAAGTGCCCTAGCATAGTAAGCATGAAGCTAGCTAAGTCCGAAATCTGGCCTAAACATGAATAAAAATAATAAGATATAATGTAAAAGGATAGAAGACTTATCAAATTCTTCTTTGTGTTTGGTTTGCAAGCCGCCATAGGCCTGCAAGCGTTGCAGTGTGGCCGTAGTCAGCCATGCGTCCGTCCCGTGCCATGCATGGTTTGTACATTATTTCATTATTTTTAGGTAGAATGATAGAATGACCAATCAACCCATCGATTATAGTCTTGCAAAAAGTCAAGCGTGAGACTATATTACTCGATGATAACATCGCCGACTGCAGCGATTAATGGTGTGTATTCAAATATCTGAGAGGGAGTCAGTTTCTTTAACGTTACAGACACGTTCTAATGGTAACTGCCGGCAAGCTTATATACTGCGTTTAAGGTTTCTTAACAAATGTCTCCAACCATCTCTATTAATAATAGATGAGACTTTTCTTTAACAGTAATCGGAACTCTGTCAAACTATCAAAATGCACTGATCGGATTGTATTTGACGTTTAATTCATTTCCAGTCTCATGTATCTGAGTAATATAACAACACGCTTGTCAGTTACTGTTACATCTCTTGAATCATTGCAAGACTTAAAACTTTATGTAACTCATGTTGTCCACAAAACAATAAAATCACTTCAAGTGTTGCTTTACAGGGATTTGATTGGTTTCAGGATTTCATGAAATGTCTAATGTACTAGATCCAAATACATGAACTAGGACTGCCTGCGCTAAAGCCAGTGTTAACAGCCATTCAATTTGTTGCAAAAAGATTTAAAAGCTGATAACATACGAAGATCTGGTGAGTGTACGAACTCTCCCAGTTAAGGGTAAGACTTTAATTAGCAAGAATAACGTTTCGAGTTGTGGTCTACAATCGGTGGTTTTCTCGAAGTTACAACAAGTTGAGAAGCTGGTTATTATTCGGAGCAAAAGCATTGGCTGAATACAGATTGCTTGTTTCAGTTCAAATAATGAAATTCTCATTTTTCGGATGTTTGTGATTTCTCCGTGGCTATAAATACGGATGTCCATGGTTTTTAAGAAAACTTTAAATAAATTTCCTTTGAACCAATGGTCTTCTTTTTCTTGGCGAAACATCTGTTGACACGATTAAACGATTAGGTAGCAAAGCACAATATTCTGTGATTAAGAATCGTAGTCGTTGGGTTTCAGATTAATATCGCGCGTCTCACTGTTATGACCTTATAGATATAGCTTTCTCCTCACGGTACATTATGATATCTAGAAATCATAAGCACACTATCTTCGGTAAATTTATTTTTACTTCTTAAGTGACTGCAAATAGTGAGTCATTTGAAGTGATAGGATGAATACCTCTAAATGCTTTAGTGGAGACTCTGATATATTTACCTTTTTCGTCTAGGAGACGATCTTTTTACCAAGGAAGTTCTCAGGATTTTCACTTTTACTTCGCAATTTAAACGTAAAGTTAATTTGCTCACTAGCTGTTGGATATAACCTTCAGTGGAAACTATTTTAAGGTAGCTGCGTAGCTTTAGGCTATGCGTCAAAGAAGTAAGCAGCGTACGTTGATTGTGTGTATGTCAAACGTTGTATAACTGGTCAAACCGTAGTTCTTACATACTAGTTAGTCTTATAAATAGTGAATGTAAGGTGGAAGCGTTTACTTTGATTTGCATACCTAGCTCATAAGCATTATGCCTAAGTGTGGTATACATCTAGGGCTGATACGCTGTGTGATGAGTTCTGTGATACAGCTCAAGCAGGATAAAGCGGCGTCGTTAAAGTCTAATAATAATTATTGTTTACTTAAATTCCCCAAAACAGTACTTATAATACAATGGAATTCTCAGCATTTGTCACAGTATTGCATCTAAATTACTTAAAATATAAATTAGCCACAGGAAATTGCTCACAGTTATGGTATTAAGTCAAAAATATTCGAGAGAGGATTGCAAATTGAAGAGTAATAGCAGCAAAAGTTGATAGGATGAGGATGGGGAAATGGTTTATTCACTAGTGCAGATTAGGTTAGTTAGTTCGTCCCTGACACTATTTTCATCGCATAAAGTACGTGCCAAACGTAGCATCGTAGATGTTTTATACTAGGTAGTGCACGTATACAGTCTTCTGAAGTGACTTCTTATATTACCTGAGCAGACACAAAGCGAAAGCTGCAGGTAAAGTTAATGCTCACAGTCTGCCAAAATCAAATGCCCACCGTCAATGACGACTGCAACGATATGGCCCAAAGCGAGATCACTCGCCCTACTGACAGCCTTAAGAGTTCCACGAAGTATGACGTAGTCCTTTTTAAGCAATCCAGGAAAGAATAAATGTGAACAGTACAGAAGAATAGGTAAGATGCACGAGTTAGCAAACTGTAAGAGGGGGGGTTGAGTTATGCCTGAATGCCTTAACTTCTTAAAAATAAAAGTCAGACGAAATATTCTTTTAGAAATCGCTAAGACAGGGGAAGACAAGGAATGGTCAGAAGAAACAATTAATCCAAGATACTTAACGTCAGACTTGATTTCTACGTCACTATCACCAACCTTACGAATGTCATAGGCATTAATAGCTTCATTTAACTTTCTTTTACATCTAAAACAGTAACTAACAGTCTGACATTTGGAAGGATTCAGTCTAAGGCCATTTACTGACTTCTGATAGAAAGCTGTTTATCCTAGTACAGTCTATCTGGGAGTTAACGGGCATTAAAACAGTTCGGCCATCCGCATACTTAACAAAGTAGACATGCAAATATTGCAGTTGTTGATCATAGGAATGATGGATATTAGATAACATCACATGATCCAACAGTATATTAGCAATAAATAAAAATTGTTTCTTAGCTCATCGCCAAGTAAACAGTGTATTTGATGATGTCACTGCATATTAACAGATTAAAGAAGTAGCTATCAACCCTAGGTTACTACACTTTCTTGTACTACAGACTTGGCGTTTAGCAGTTTACAGACTTGTAGTTGGTTACATAAGGTGAATTTGGCGCATCGAACAGTAAGGAATTTTTATTCAACTTGCTAAATCCTACTTAGATTTTACAATGAGCTATTGTATATAAACAGACGCGAAATCCTATGCATGATTGAAGTGACAGTCTCATAGTACTATAATGAGTCTCCGTTCCACTAATTAATCTTAACATGCATTATTCCGAATTCACGTATTACAAAAGCTCATAGTATAGCGACGCACTGAAAAAGTCCAGAAGAAGTAGAAATTAAGAGTATATTAAACATTTCATTAATTAACAAAAGAAAATTCCGATGAAGGGTATCAGCTTAGTTTGACTGATTGACATTTCCGCTGATTTCATATTCCACAACACCCATATACCTGAAAAATAAAGCACATGTAAGGACTAGCACAACATACAGTTATAAAAGATAATTCTACATATTAGCATACACTATGAATACACTAATTCTATTAATACTAAGTATAGTTCTCATGTAAATAAAAGTATTTGTAGTCCACAGCTGGTCTTTATATTGGCACCGTAAGTGTAGATAGACCTCTCATAAGATTTAGGTATGATGGAGAAGATTTGTAGCTCAGTTGGATGATTTCGATGTGGCTGTGTTCTCTGAGCTGGATAGTTAATTTGCGAAGCTTGCATCGCCCTACTAGGTGACGTCTTCAGCGCATTCTTCAATTTTAAGTGAGCTTTTAAATTTCTCCACGAGTTTATCAATCATCTCTCCTGGTGGTGACCTTGAACGTGATTGGTTGTTTTTGTGTGTTTTCGAGTCAGAGAAACAATCAGTTCCAATACAAGTAGCCTAGACACTAGCGACATTAGCTCATGACGAAATCCTCCAACAAATCGAACAAAAGTCCCCACAAACCAATACTTCAAAATTGATCTGATGCTCACTAGCGACTGGCCCTATTTAGGAAGTTACCTCGGGTTCTAATGGGGAGCCGTGACCAGCAGGGTACAGCGGGTAGAAGGTGAGGACAGTCACACGTCGAAAACACTGTTTAGTAGTCGCGCTATGTCGTGAGTTGGCAGAAGTTGGAATTAATTGGCTGGACACTGGGTCGGGTCTCAGTGGCTTGAAGGTCTACGAGCTAGCTCGCTCTGTAACCAGAAGATCCAGGGTTCCGACTATGGTGGTGGGTGAGTACTGCCGAAGAGCCCTAAACTAGGATGGAACAGCTGTTCAGTACTCCCAGCTGGTTTTCCAATGGTTCTCTAACCGATGTCACCCCACGGCGAAATCCTTCAACCAAATATTCATTTAGCAGATAGGTGAATCGTTTTATTGTGGTGCTGGTTTTGATTTCACTTGGCAAGAAGTGCCACATTTGCCTACATTTAACTGTAAAGAAGCTGGAACGAGACTTCATTTGTCAAAGAATATGACTTAGAGAAGACCCATTGCCGCGTAATTCATACTTTAGTGGAGTAAAGGCTACATTTTGGAAAGTAAGTTATTCCTTTGGGAATTTTTAATAGGAGAATGGGGTTAAGTCGTCGAAGCATGAACCAAAAGGATATGATCTTAAGACTTGTGCAACGATAGCTGTATGTAACTTTCAGACTTCTTCCTAACATTCTAGTTGTAAATATCCTTTTGACAATTTCAGCGTTTAGTTCGTCCTTGACAGAGGTGCTACCTGGGACAAGTAGACTGTACTCAAGGAGGGGCTGCATGTGCGTTTTATACAACAGCATTTTAGATTCTTGGGTTTGAAAATTATGAAATATAAATCCAAGTAATTTTCTGGCTTTATAAACCTGGTAAAATAGTAAGACAATTTAAAATCAACAGAGTAACGGAGCCTGAGGCCAATTACAGAGGGAAAAATAGTGATTGTCTTGTCGTTTACAGTTATGCGTGGTGCGATACGAAGGCGAGTTGAGCTTAATAGACCGCACTTCTCTTCGTTGATGTACATCATCGACGACAAGTCTCAGCGTTATCACTATACGACTGAATTTAATGAAACAGATTTCTTACTTCTTACGTGGTACTGTGGTAAACCACCTTTAAGTCGTTGACATATAGGAAGGGTCTGCGATGATTTATGACCAGATACACCACAATCCTCCAGTTTTTTACAGCAGTAAACTATGACACACCTAATCTAATGCCTTCTTAAGGTCAATATACATAGTAAGTACGACGAAATTTTCATCTTTAAGTTCAGTTATAAAGTCAAATGGTTAAAAAGGGCAAGTCGTACATGACCTGGACTTTATAAAACTGTGCTTAGAGGGTGTTATGAGGTTTCCAGTCAATAAGAAGTCAGTGATTTTAGTAATGATTATCTTCTCAAGTATTCTTGACAAGACAGATGTTATACTGATCGGCCTGCAATTCTTTACATCACATTTTGAGCCGGATTTAAATCTAGGGATGATATATGTCTGCTTCCATTTAAAAGGATAAACTCCGTTCATAAGGGATGTTGAAAACATTTTAAGCAAAAGGAGAGGGAGATCGGGGCCACCATTTATCAACAAACGTGAGCAAGTTGAGTCGGGTCAAGGAATATTGGACGATTTTAATTGGTTGATTACACTTTTTGTAAAATTAACACTCAAGCATAGACTTGACAGTGTTTTGCTTGTTATAGAGTCAAAGTCGAAGCATGTGTTGTGGTAGTCCTCTTACAAACTATAACTATGGCGGAGACAACCACTTAAGTGACACACGGGGGTGACGAAAATTAAGCAGGGAGGAAAAAACGATGGAGGGTTGCCATCCCGGCAGATGGAGAAAAAGCCATTCACAACATGGGCCTCCTTTATTTGGAGACAAGGAACTAGCTGTCTGAAACAGCGAGAGACTGACTGATGTGTGTGACTAGGTGCCTGACTTTACTTCTACTTTTCATAGGTCTGATACGAAAAATATTAAATGCTGAATTGTCTTACAGGGGACGTCATGGCAAATCTCTCGACAGATGTCCCTAAGTGCACCCACATACTTGCTTACTTTGAATAAAACAAATGGTGTTTATCCAAGAAGTCTAAGGTCCTCTCCCACTGTGTGCTTTGTCATTTTTTGACACTTCGCTAAACATACTCCAGCTGATATACGTTGGTTTAAAGCAGTTGGCGGCTAATACAGGCTGTAAGTGCTGATAGCAAAACAAATTTTAGAGGCTGTTTTACGATGGAGTGTCATCAAGTAAAACTATTTACGTGCATATTAAGTAGAACTTAAACTAATCCCCAGCTATTAGTGGCTGAACCTCAGTCCCAGCTCATCAGAAGCAAATATATGGTGCCAGGTCCTGCTGGATTAGGTTCTTGTTAAATCAAGACATAAAATAAACAGGAATGTGTTTATTTTCGGGGCACAGAAATGCACTGCAGCGTTCAGACTTCATAAACATTTTGTGTACGAATTAAAAGTATTCTAACTAAGTGATTACGGTAATACGTGATAGTATAAGGGAAAGAGGAAAATAAGGAATACTTATATGCCGAAGAAAGTCATTGAAAACAACCGAAACTTGAATACGATACGCTTTCCTCTTTCCAACCGGAAAATACCTATTTTGTGAATTATCTGCTTGCGAAAACTGATCTTCCTAGCCAGTGAATTAAATTCAACCATTACTTGCATATCAGATCTCTGTGTAGCAAGTCCGGCTATCTCGAACTACTAACAAAGCTTCAGGTGCTACTTCTAGAGCAGCATCTTCCTCACTAGTTCAGATAAACAAGACTTGTTGGTCTACAACGTGGTTGCTGTGAAGCCGATTAACCAAAAAGTACTAGGTAAATCGAAAACGTTTCTTTTCCTCATCTTGTACTTTATCAGTCTTATTCTTGTTCTTTTGGGTAGATACTATTGCTCTCTTATTCTTACATAGCATAAGTTATAGTGATTGTTGATGTGGCTGTTGAAAGTAGCCTTAGAAAAAGCACTAAAATACCATATTCTGCAGTCACAAGGGCTTTAGCCAGAGGAGGCAATAATCCAGTGACATCAACCCCATGTCACATACCGATTCTAAAGACCCGTGTACATCTCGCCTGGTCTGATACTATGCCTCTATCGCCACAGTCTAGCACTGAAACAGCACAGGCAATACCAGGTGGACATGATACTATACCTGTATCCATCGGGAGCCAGTGCGCGACACAAGTCGAAACAAAAGGCTAACGCTCAAGGCGTCATAAGACCAAGAAAGAGTAATCTAGAAAAGGAGACGAATGTCAGGCTTTAGTGTTATCGTTCCTAAAACTGATTCACCATTTGAAAACAACAATGGGTACACTGCCGTAATGATAAACGGGTGCCAAAACCATATTATGAGTTTATGCGAAATAACCCTTGCCCATGTTTCTGGTACATCTGCCCACTTTGTTGCTCTGACACAGACTCACACAGCGTGTCTGCGGATAGCAGAAACGGCACGCCACTCTTGTGTCTCGATACAGTTTCATGCAGCTGTCCACCCGATAACACCACGACACCGAAACTTGGTACAAACAGTAAGAAGGATACTACAGACCAGCCGACTGGAAATACCAATCTTCGTGAAGTGAAGACTCCCAAGGTTACACCTACAACATCAGGGGAAGATGGAATTGCCAAAGCACCACTTGCATCCACTAGCAAGCTTGGCAACATAGCAAAGGCTAGTCAGAACCTGATGAAGTCCAAAGTGACTGACCCTGCAGACAAAAGCCAAATCTAGGTCTGAGGTCAGTCGGTCTAATTCCCTTATCCTGCTTAATGTACCGGTGTGCAATGATAGCTTGCTTCAACAACAGGCCCTGTTTGATCAGGAGCAGGTCCACATCATAACTCCTATAGGAAGAAGTGACCATGCAGTCGTGGGATTCCATCTTTTTCTCCTTTAGCACTTGCAGTGGGTCATTATGCGACTATGTATGTGTTACAGCAAGGGGGACTATGCTGAAATGCGAAGGCTCTTGTCCGACGCAGACTGGCCCTTAGCATGGGATGAGTTATCTGTGGATGAACACTGGGAAGTGGTAAAAAAGATTATTCATACTGCAATCTCGGATACCGTCGCTTTAGTCACAACACGGCTCAAAAGAAAGTCATCATGGCTGAAAACAGGCACGCAACGTATTCTGCAAGCAAAGCGGAAGGCTTGGTTTACGTGGTGCGACCACGACGCATACCTGGAACTGAGGAACCGGTGCAACGCGAGAGTCAGGAGTGATAGGAGGTCATTCCAGGCTAACCTTGTCAAAATATCTCACTAGTCTGGAGATGGCGGAAACATTCAGTTTAGCTTTCGCCAAACAGTTAAACAGCAATGTGGGTATTACTGTTACGGACCAGAATGGCGACATTACTATTTCACCGGAGGAAGATCTGGTGGCTACTCCCAAAATAAACCCGACAATAGTACTAAGGAAGCTACAGCGACTCACACCTGGGAAGTCCCCAGGTTGTGAAGACATCAGGCCATTTGTTCTGAAACACCAAAGCTCTCTGTAGGCCCTTATGTGGCTTGTTCCAACACTTGATGGATTCGGGGAAACTGCCAAGGGAGTGAAAAAGAGCCCTCCTTTCTCCGATCTTCAAGGGTGGGGATAGGCAAAATACCATTAGTTATCGACCAGTAGCTCTACTCCCAGTGGTATCAAAACTACCGGGAAGCATTATTGACGATCACATTAGGGATTACCCCGATGGGTCTAATATACACCATGAAGCCCAACACAGTTTCAGGAAAGACAGATTCTGTGTAACGAACCTGCTATCAGCTTGGGACGATTGAACGTCATGCTTGGATATGAATGTTCCAGTACATGTGGTCTCCCTAGACTTTGAGAAGGCATTTGACACAATTCACCATGGCTTTCTCGTAAACAAAATAGGCCTGGCAGGTACATGTAAGCCAATTCTGTCATGGTTGAAGGACTACCTAACTGAAAGGAAATTTTGAACTAAGGTCAGTCGAGTTATCTTGGCATGGCTAGTCATCAGGATTGTCACAGGGTTCTATCCTAGGACCCCTGATGTTTTTGATTTTTATCAATGACCAACCATGCCGTCTAAGCTGCTCGACTCTTCTGTACGCTGACGACGTGAAGATATGGAGAGCAATAAAGTGTTCAGAAGACCCAGATAGGCTGCGGGCAGATCTAAAGCTTCTGGAAGACTGGGAGTGGCTAGTGGTGTGACTTTCAACTTGAATAAAGTGCAAAGTGATGAAATTACGCACCTGTAGACAGCAGAAAACACTACGTGGCACCACTGAAGACCACTGGAACTCTCTGAAGGTAATTTTCAACGAAACGTGTTCAACGGTTTTATGAAGAAAGAAGAAACAAGACAAGGAATGGCTCTCAACGGACACTTGGAAACTAATAGAGGAGAGGAAAATGGTGAAAGAAAAAATGATTCAATGCAAAGATGGACAAGAGAAAGAGACACTGAACTCAACTTACACAGCACTGGACAAAGAAGTGAAGAAGAGTGCCAGGAAGGACAAAAGACAATTCTACGACAACCTGGCTACTGAAGCTGAGAAGGCAGCAGGCAAAAGGGACCTGAGGACACTATATCAGATAACCAAGTCTCTATCCGGGAAGAGATCAACACAAGTGAAACCGATAAGATGACAGCCAAGGGAACCCAATTACCAAAGAAGAAAGACAGATTAAACAATGGGCGGATCACTTCAAAGGACTCTTGAATCGACCACCACCTACAACCCGTCCAGTAATACCAACAACAGCACGTACACAACTGCAAGTTGACACCAATCCTCCAACGAAAACTGAAGTCATGAATGCAATCAAGCTTCTGAAAGCTGGAAAAGCAGCTGGACCAGATGGAATACCCCCGGAAGCACTGAAAGCGGACCCAGAAACGACAGCAGATATGCTGACTCCATTATTGCAAAAGATCTGGAAAGAGGGAAAGGTGCCTACCGACTGGAGGAAAGGCTACCTGGTGAAACTACCAAAGAAGGGCGACCTAGGACTCTGCAAGAACTGGCGAGGAATCATGCTCCTGTCGACGCCAAGTAAAATCCTGAGTCGCATCATCCTGGAGAGAATCAAGGACGCACTGGATACAGAACTTAAACCAGAACAAGCTGGATTCAGGAAAGGCAAATCATGTTCTGACCAAATTGCAACTCTACGCATTATCATCGAACAAAGCATGGAATGGCAATCAAATCTCTACCTCAACTTCATAGACTTTGAGAAGGCCTTCGACAGCGTTGACCGCGAAGTAATTTGGAAACTGCTCGAATTTTTTGGAGTACCACAAATATTCATCAACCTTATTCAACAGCTGTACGACAACGGCACATGTCAAGTGATCCACAACGGAAAACTCAGCGAGGAGTCTGGAGTAAACACAGGAGTCAGACAAGGGTGCTTATTATCGCTAATGATATTCCTTATTGTGGTGGACTGGATTATGCGTCAGACAGTGGGAAACGAGAAGACAGGGATATTCTGGACCGACGTGAAGAACCTAGAAGACCTGGATTTCGCGCGTGGATGATTTATGTTTGATGTCACACAAAATGGAAGACTTACAATAGAAAACAGACAAACTGGTCGAAGAAGCAGCCGGTGAAGACAGGACTCCAGGTGAACATAGACAAGACGGAGGTTATGAAAATAACCAACCAACCAACAACAACAGCAGCAACATCCAGCGCCAATCACCATCAACGGGAGGGATTTGAAAGAGGTTACTTCATTCACTTATCTAGGGAGCATTGTCTCAACTACAGGAGGAACAGACGAAGATGTCGAATCGAGAATCGGGGAGGCGAGAAACACATTCATCAACCTGAAACCAATCTGGAAATCTTCGTCACTCAGCCTGCATCAACAACAAAATTCGGATTTTCAATACAAACGTCAAGTCAGTCAGTTCTTCTATACGGATCAGAAACTTGGCGGGTCACAAAGAATATTTCCCACAGCTTTTATCAACAACTGTCTTCGCTTTATAACGATTCTCAGACGGCCGGAAAGAATCACCGACAAGAAACTATGGGAAGAAACAAAACATGAATCAATCGCCCAACAAATATGCAGAAGAAAGTGGAGATGGATTGGACACTCGTTGAGGAGGCCGTTGGGTGACATCGCGCGTCAGGCCATAGCTCGAGTGGAACCCGAAAGGGAAGCGGCGAGTGGGACGTTCAAGGGTGACATGGAGGAGATCGTGTGAAGAGGAATTGAAAGAGTATGGATTAACATGGATGCAAGTGAAAAGTACAGCACAAGACAGAAGCAAGTGGAGGCGTGCAGTTGAAGCCCTATGTTCCACTAGGAACCCAAGGGAACAATAATAATAATAGACAGCAGAATGCAACAAAAGCTTGCCCTGTACAACGCTGGAGCGCGATTTCGGTCTTGTTCTAACGGAAAAATGGACACAAGCGGAAATTACACTAGTGGTGTAGCGAGAGTATATGCGGTCATACAGTTTACACATAGACAGTTAGGTGCACTCACTCCTGAGTTCTTTCTGAGGTTGTATAAAACATACATCAGACCACACCTTGAACTGCATAATATCATTGCACCCACACTGCTTCGAAGAGACGCAAATCTCTTGGAAAGAGTCCAAAGACGGGCGACAAAAGTTGTTGGTCTCCGAAATAAACCATATGAAGAAAGGCTAAAGAAATGAGGCCTATTCACACTTAGCTACCGTCGGCTTAGGGGGGATTTGATTACTGCCCACAAGATAACAAATGACCAGAATCACCCAAACAAAGGTATCCTGCCATTGAGTGGGTATGGGCTTTCCCATGAAAACCCCAGAAGGATAGCTCACCAGAGAGCAAGGACCCGGGTGCTCTTCCACTTCTTTTTACTAAGGGTTTACCGTCCCTGAAGCTCCTTACCGGCAGATGTAGCTATGGCGCCGTCTGTGAACACCTTTAAGCGAAGCCTCAAAAATCACGCAGCGACACAAGGACTGCGTCCGAATGGCATATTCCCTTAAACTCCCATACAACATTCAGAGGTAGACAACTAAATTTGTCGTTTTGCTTCTTTACATCATCTCCCCTCTTACTCTCCTGACAACTGCAACTGCTGCACTTACACTTATTAATATTATTGCTGATATTATATACATATATAAATATATATGTTTATATATGTATATACATATTTCAACTTCAAATTTAATTAGCTGTCTGTTTTTACGTTTTATTTGTTTCTTTTTCTATCTATTAGTCTGAATAGCCTACACTAATTATACCTATTATTATTATCTCTTTTCTTTTGACAACGATACAGGAGGACTAACTGATGAAGGGATCGACTCTATTCACAGTAGTAACAAAGTCTTAACACACCGGCTACTACAAAGAAATAATTAATCCCAGCACTACTCCCTTTGGAGTCAACCAAAGCTACGACAGTCGAGTGGCGGGACGAACTACGCAGTTTACGGAAGACCAGGAACCTTTACCTGACAGTCAAGAAGCGAGCACAAAGAAATCAAGTTGGTTTATAATAGCTCGTAAACACGATATTGGATATATTGGAAAAGTATTCTACCTAAGTGATTACGGTTATACATGACACTAAAAGGGAAAGAGAAAAATAAGGAATACTTATCTGCCGAAGAAAGTCACTGAAAAATACCGAAACATGAATGTTCACTTTTTATATTCATAGTACTGATTTTGCTTTCCAAGCTTTGTTTAAAGCTCTCATTTAGCTTGCACTTACCAGGATCATATTTCAATCAAAAAGAATTTACCGTGTGAGGAGTTTCGTACTCTCTAGTATTTCAGATATTGGTAAGGTTGTAATACTGACATACTTATAAATTTTGTCAGAATAAATTGAGTCATAAAGAAATTTTTATCATATTTTTATAACTATGACAAATAACTAGCGCTAAATATTTATCTGTATTATATAGTTGTCTCAGTATGCATGTAAACCATATGTATCCGAGATCTTTGTGTACGTTCGTTTTCCACAGTTAATTTTGGATATCCACAGCCTTTCCAAAACGGAAAGCAGACAATGGCAAGAAAACATTAGGTGTTGTCAATCGACCAGATTGGAAAATCTACACGTGTAGATCTTGTCACTTGGCAGGATACTGCATATGTGAAGCATATGCTAGAATTCGGTGAATCTAGTTTACGCATATTGCTTTCCTAGATTCAAACCTGCAGACAGAGGACCGATAGTAAAATTCAGAATCCCTTTCCTATACAAGCATTCCTGAGTATCATGTTCTTCAATTCATCCCTTATATTGTGGCTTCTTGTGAAACCACCTTCTTTACCTGAGATGAGAATACTAATCTCTTGGCGCTTTAACAAACCATATGAATACATATTCATTAGATTTGATTTCAGTAATTCTCATTCTCATGTGGAATTTGTGGAATGTGAACTTTCTGAATAACAAATGTGTTGGTACACCTTAACAAAATCATCTACTCAGAATCATGATGATGCACTGATTATACATCTGTTATTGTGAAAACGTAAAGACAGTCAAATTAATCACACCGTATGTTATTATCCTACCTCATTTAATAATCTACAAACCTTGAAGTTATTAAAACGTCCGGTGGTCTAATGAAATATTTCAATGAAAACGAAATTTAGATGGGGTTATGCGTTTTATCCTAAGTTACTCAACACTAGACTTTATAGTGTTGAATGTCAAATTTAAAAAGATCCAATTTTCTTTTAGCACTGAGTTTATGAGATCTTCCCTGATGATTACTAAAGAAAGGCCATCATAACATTCTATATTTTAGTTTTTGCTGTTGGCATGATCGATACCAAGATTATAAAAGTATGTATTTATGCTTGATATATCTCGAAGACATAAATCAAGGCATCCATTCATTTTCCATTGATAAAGAATAAATGTGACTCTTGGAAACTCATACACACTTTGACTAAAGCCGTTTGAAAACCTCTTACTGCTAATATATCGAGCCTTTTAAAAAGGACAGAAGTTCATATTTCTTTCGAAAGCTTTTTTGGCCATTATGAGTAAAAAGAAACTGAGCACTTTTCATTTAAACTATCAAGTTAAAATATGACAGCAGCAAGGCATCAGCTCCACCTAAATACACTCATATTTATGTTCTTTAATATGTGTCCTAATGATTATATTGGTAAAATTAGATAAGCCCATTATTTGTAACTTTTCTAAGAAGAATCATATATTACAGGCTCCACTCTGTTAGTCCTCGTAATGTCTGAGATACAGGTGAATAGTCTACTATGGACTGTTACACTGCGATAAGTGGTCGTTCGTCTAGGAAGAACACTGAAACTCCGAAACAATCAATGGCTCTTTGTGATAATATGGTGTTTGTGTGTGTATGGGAATCGTAAAATTGTAAGCCTACCTTTGGCAGTGTCTAGAATACTGGCTGAATGCTTGCGAACTCTTTTAGAAGCATGAGAAACTGAGTTCGTTAAAGAAAATCGAGCCTTACTTATTTCATTGATGAAAATGGAAAGCAGTGCAGTTTACTAAATACTGTGTAATCTTTATGGCTTGGTGTAAAGGTCAATCATGACCAGTCAGGTTAACAAATCATATCAACTTTGATAAATCCAGAATAGTAGAAACTCCATCAAGATAAGCGATGTAAGAAAATTACTACTACACTGTAGTGCACCCACTAACATACACTATTTATAGAGTAATAATATTAAATGCGAGGATAGACGGGCCGATTACTGACTTTTTGTCAGTCGAACCCACAGTCAATGCATACACCAGCAAAACTTTAACCCAAATACTTAGTGAAGAGCTCTAAATCAACTGAAGGCGAGGAATAAAGCCTGTACAAGACAAACTACAGGCGTGTTTAAAGTTTTATTGCATAAGTAGTGCTGTTTATTTGTAGGCCAACTTTAATTTGTTTCTATAAAGTCTTGAGTGCGCAATGAGCTGTTGGAGGGACATCTCTTCCGAATGCTATCTAACATCTCGACTGCTGACATGATAATTGGTCAAACAAACTGACTGCTTAAAACTACTCATTTACGGTTTAAAATACATGGGAATTCAATAAGTTCACATGACTCACTATTATTCTTAGACTTTCCTATCGGTAGCATTCCGGGAATCATAGATGTAAAATGGTGCACATCTCCTTTTCGAATAACCATTAAGTTTAGGTATGTATGCCATAACCTAAACTTGGTCAGTTCCTCACTTAAGTCTGAGGCTCTGTATGTTGTTTTTTACCGTCAGCACTAGCTACATTTACTGATATTGGCAGTAGCATTTTTTCACACATTTAATTGTCAGTGGCCAGCTTACTGGTTAGTTCAAGACATTGAGGATTACAGCTGAGAACTTAACAAAATCACCGAATTTATGGAGTCACACTGCTATTGCAAAACGTCCAGGAAAAAGTACCAAAAGTTCGTAAGCCAGCTAATAAAAAGTCTACCTCAGTGAGTTAGTTGAATTCATTGGTAGCCTTACTTCATCGCTTTTCAACTATAACCCTCTTTATCTTACGTAATCATTTCAGTAATGTTAATACTGACCGACTGAGATTTCACTGTAGAACTTTACACAGGAGTGCAGCAGTCGAATTTGTTGCACTCCATACAACACACAATGATAGAGAAGAAGAATTTCAAACAACCGTTACGCACTGCAGAGGACGCGAGGAAGAATATTGGATTTCGAAAATAGCAAAGAGTTAATTCCATATTAGTTTGTTTATTAGATATATCACACAGTGAAACAGTATTATTTAATGGATGACGAAGTTTCGAAAACAGTTTATTACTGTTCATAATCATATCACCAATTATAATCACACTTCTTCGAAACTTGAGTTTTAGAGTTTTCTTTGTCCTCTCCTACCTGTCGTCGTAGGTGTGGTAGTAGAATTTTCCAGATGTTTGGGTGGACAGGTGTTGAATCATTCCTATTACACGTGTCTGCAATTGACTAGACAAACAAAGCTTCTGTTATCAATCTCTCCCTCCACCCTGTTACATTAGATTTTAAAACTGTCATCTTATCACATTCTATTGTATGGTTGTGTGTAATTGCATGTAGTGCTATAGCTGAACTATTCTCCAGATTTCTTATCTTATTCGGGTCAACTAATCTAGATTTTGCTAGGATTTTGTGCTCGGCTAGCCTGACTGTACCTTTTCTACTAGTTTTACCTATGTATTTGACCTGACAATCATTGCAGGCGAGGTATTAGATAAACTAAATTGTTTTGTTTTAAAGGCTCCACAGGATCCTTTAACAGACAGAGCTTATTTCTAATTGAGTTTGTGGGTTTGGATGTCAGCCACTTTTATTCCTGCCTTGTTAAGAATTCTGCGTAAGGTTTCCGAGGTTCCTTACCTGAATCGAAGTACTACTGATGGTTTATATTCCTTATTGTTGATGTTGTCATTATCCTGTCGTCATTAATATTACCATTATTATTATTATCACTATCACTACTATCATTATTGAATTTATTTTTAAATTTCCCCAAATACTTTCTGACTATTTTATCAGAGTAATTATTAAGTTTCAAAGCTTCTCCTCTTATATGTTTCACCTCCTGTCTTAGATTTTCCTTGGTTCTACATAGTTTTTCTGCTCTTTTACTTAAACATTTCTCCAATCTTATTTTCACTGACAGGGTGGAATGATCGGAAATCCAAATATCTGTTTGAATGTGTGGGTTTCCTGTAAATGCTAATGTTTAAATTCCCAACTTATCTCTTTTTACGCTACAACCTAACATTGGAAGCTCCCCCTCCTTCCTGACTTTCCAATTCATAAGTGCATTGAATTGCCTCCACTTTTGAGTTAATATGTTCGAATAATCTGTCTATATCCTGTGTTCTAAGTACAGTGAATGTGTCATCTACATACCCCCACCATACTTTTGGGGTGGGGCTGAAGGTTTCAATCGCTATGTTTTCCCACCTATCCATGAAAACATCTGCCACAACCGGGGATATTAGTGATCCCATGTCAACTCCCTCAGTTTGTTTATATATCTTCCCCTGGAATTTAAATACAGTGAAAGTCAGGCATAGCTGCACTCCCAGCATTATGTCCTCAAGTGGCACTTTCGTCCTAAGTTCGAGTTCTTGGTCAGAAATGAGTTCGTTTCTGACTGCCCCTATAGCCACATTTATTGGTATACGTGTATTATTATTATTATTATAATATTATCATTATTATTACTGTTTAGTGAATACATCTGCTCCTTTGAGAACAGTGTTTTAACTCCATTATGAAGAGTTTCCAACCACTGATTCTTAAAGTCTCGAAGACGCTAACCAGGCAATGTAAACCTCTCTAAATGGCTCAAAGCAACAGTCAAAGACATTATGGATTGATGCCAGGTTTGAACTACCTCTAACTCTTTTCCAACGGGATTGTATGTCAGCAATTATTGCATGTCAAGGAAGGCGACGGCTTGGCATGCTCAATACTTGTTCTAACCATATCGATCGGTTTAGATTCACAAGCTTATCGACTATCTTACCCTCCTTACCTAGCACTCTACGCCTAACTTCAATATTGCTCATCATATTATACGCTTGATCGAAACACCTGTGTTCAGAGACAGATTAATTAACTACTTTCAGTAACATTGAACAAACCGACTGTAACTATGATGCTTTTTCTTGTTGTTGTTTTTTTATCAGAGACAGTATGGATAATCTCCTTCCTAGAGGTGATCCTCGAGTAGAAAATTGGCCATTAATGCATAGCCCAATGCCTGTGCTGCTAATTCTTTCACTATATTGGGCTTTTGTTCTTTGGCTTGGTCCAAAAATTATGAAAAATCAGTCTACAGGATTTCATCTACGTCCACTTATGGTTATTTACAATGCTGTTATGGTGGCATTTTCATTTTGGCTGGTGTATGAATTCGCTGTATCAGGTTGGCTGACTGGTTATACATTTGGCTGTCAACTGGTCGATCGTTCAACAAGACCAAAAGCTATGCGTATGGCTAATGTTTGCTGGTTCTACTTTATTACCAAGCTTATTGAATTATTTGATACTGTATTGTTTATTCTTCGAAAGAAATTTGAATTAGTCAGCTTTCTTCATGTATTCCATCATTCAATGATGCCTATATCTTGGTGGTTTGGTGTAAAGTATGTTCCAGGTAAGAATCATTGTACTTTGAAATAATAGAGAAAAGATTTGTAGCTCAGGTGGATGATTTGCAATTAGCAGTGTTCTCTGAGCTGGTTGGTTTAGTTGCGGAGCTTTCGTCGACCTCCCTGCTGGACAACATCTTAAAGTCGAGTGAAAACACCAACAAGAAACCATCATCAAAGAGCACAAGAAAATTCATCTTACCATACATGAGAAATATCTCTGAAATAACAGCTGGAATATTGAAACCGTTTGACATAGATATAGCACACAAGCCACGACAATCACTTCATTGGACGTTGTGCAAACCAACAGAAAAAGAAGATAAAATTAACACCATTTACAAAATAAATTGCATTTATGAACTATAACAGACATTACATCGGTCAAAGTGGGCGTCTCCTTCGAATCAGAATCCAAGAACACAAATCAGCAGTGAAAAGACACGATATATATTCTTTAGTATCAATGCATATAGACAATTATGGACATTAATTTGATGATTGGGATAATGTCGAAATTTTAGACAGAGGAAACACTAAAAGTGTAGTCAGGGAATTCCTAGAAGCCTGGTACTCAAACGAATATACAATTAACAAACATGTTAATATAGACCAAATATACCAAATAATAGAAAGTAAATCATCACATGACAAGAAAGTTTGAAATGCAAGTCAATAGAAAATGGTCAATACATATGTAAAGGTGGTTACCAGGAGACGTAATTCTATCACTCATGAAGAAATTTCAATCAGTTCACTTTCTGCTAAAAATTGCGCTGAAGGAGGATGCTGTCCAGCAGGGGGGGGGGGGACGACGAAAGCTCCGCAACCAAACCAACCAGCTCAGAGAACACTATTAATTACAAATCATTGTACTTTGTATTAAATATTTCTATTATTTGTTTTTCTATGTATGTAAAGACAAGGTTGCATATTCGATCTGTGCAATGTTATACTATGTACCACAAGAACCACTGATAGTCAACCTGTCAACATCCTATTGTCGAAAAGTCGGCAGAAGGTAGTGGAGATGACATCATACTCCACGCTGTCGAGCGGAACCTCAGTTGAGAAGTGACAAGTTATAGAGAGGAAAAATACAAACAAACAAGAAATTCAGCAAACAGACATCTTTTCAGCGATTTGATCCTCAAAGCTCTACAACTGCATTTGTTTACATAAGTTTACATAGTTACAGTTATATAATTTAATTCAGCATAATGAAAAATGGAGATTAAAAGAGAGGTGGTAATTTTCAACTTGATCTGAAAGTCTGAAGGTGTGAACAAAGATTGACTGACTGACTGGTTTCAACGTAGAACTTTGTAGAGATGTACAGCAGTTTGAGTTGTCACACTCCCTCCATATAGTGCACAAAGCACAAGAATGGAGAGATAATAAACAGAAATATGAGGTAGAAAGCGTAGTAATACGGAAGAACAATAGAATTTTATTAGATATTATAAATCACAAAGAGAACGATTTTGAGCCATATCACCGATTGTCTCCAGCCTTCATTGGTTTTCGCTATCCCGAGGACCCCAGCCACGAAGTCTACACCATTCTATGTGGCTTAAACTCACTCTTCTGGATCCCATCGACTGATGAGGCCATGTTTTGGTTTGACCATCAGTGGCTCTTTCCCAACCTGATCCATCCTGTGTCCGGTAACATTGTCCGTTGGTGAAGGAAGGCGATGGCTAGCGATGCATGCGTAACACATGTCCTAACCAACTCTCTTAATCGGTGTAACTTCACAACCTTGTCGGTCGATTTCCCCTCCTTAGTGATCACTCGACCGACGCCTAACCTCAATATTGCTCACCTTATAAAGATTATAAGGAGGATAGAAACAGAATTGCATAGGTTTAGGAAATAGTTGTGTAATAAATGAAGTAGTTGTTAATGAAGACGGCTATAAACGGAATGTGCACAGTAACAGATTGAAATAATAATAGTTTTTATAACTTAAGGTGAAAAAAATGAAGGGAATGCTGAAAAGACAAAAACAAATGAAAAGTAAAATAGTCAAGCCAAACTAGATCCATGGTAAATGCAGCAGTTAGACTAGTTTCTTTTGAAGACACCATAGCTCCAAGCTTACAATATATGTGGCAAAGGATTCTGCAGCCCAAAGAACTCGGAAGCACACAGCCTCTGGCAGACTTTTATTCACTTCTGTAAATAACTCCGATTGATGAGTCAGTCAGTTGAGACGCTGTAACTGGTGCTGACGAGTTGTTCAATTATAGTGCTTATGATTGAACCAGTACCTCTTTTTTGCATCCATACTGATTAGTATCCTCTTGTAAATTTTGAAAGGACGCGCACATATAGAACGATAGATGCTCATACATCCTCAAGAGGAAGTGAATTGATATATGCACACTGAAGTGGTCATATGCAAGAATCTGTTCTTCGAGTTGATTAGAAGCAATAGGAGGCTAGAGAATATCACTCTTTGTGTTGATACAGGAAGTGTCTTCTTTAGGAAACTAGAGATTTTACTCTTTAGGGCATCTGATGCTAACTCTCCCCCCCCCCCGAAGTCCAGGTTCATATGTATGTATACATACATATAGAGTACTTTCTTTGAGGTTGAACTGCATTCTTCACTTTTTGGCTTCGATTTCATGTCCTTCTCCACGAAGCATTCTGGGTATCCATTTTCATCTAGGAAACTTATTTTTGAAAATTAAGAACCCTTCTTCTAAGTAGTCAATACTGCAGATTCTTCTGATACGGTGAGCGTCATGCTGAAATAAATAATAATTGTAGCTACGTAGAGTTATGCAGATAAATTCGACTGTACAGCTTTGAGGTTGAAGTCGCCAAAAAGACATCTCTTTGTTGAGCTTCTTGTTCCTTTCCCTCTAATGTTCTGATGGGTATTTCTTTCGATTTGGAAAAGCCACAAATCGCCCGTAGGTAACATGGAAGAGATCATAGAAGGTGGGAATGTGAAAGCTTTTGTGAAGTTGTGGAGCCAGTTGATAGCGATGACAGAGAACCAAGCGGAAGAGAGTAGATGTAATGCTGAAGCTTTATGCTCCATTTAGAACACAAGAAAAGAATATTAATAGTAATATGAGGTCAACTGGTGACTGGCAGTGGAATCCAGCTTGATGCGCATTTTGTCCTATTTGGGACTCGTCAGCCAGTGGATGTACCTGCATTCCCCAGTCAGTAAATGATGATGTTCCCACTGAGGCTCGAAACCGGTGACCATAGTTTCAAACGCCAAAGCGTTATCCACTAGACTACTTGGGGCCTTATTAATTATTTAATTCAACTTAGATTTACCTGTCGATTGATTGGACAGAAGTGCTCGAACTCAGGTTGACATGATGGCTCCTTTTGCAGATGCTTCGATGATGTCTGATCATGTAACTTGAAGTCAATTGGTGGATGGTGACTAGCAGTGGAATTCAGGATGCGCATTTTGTCCCATCCGGCACTCGTCATCGGATGTACCAGACATCGTCGAAGCATTCATACAAGGAGCCGACATGTCAACCTGAGACTGCGGACTTCGATCCAATCAATAGACGGTTAAATCTAAATTGAATTAACAAGTAATAATGCCATATTTGAGCGCTATACTTTCAATCTAACAAATTCATCACTATGAACATCTTCAAGTATTGGTTTGTAGATATTTGATTGATTGGTTACAGGGTTTCATCATGCACTGACATTGATTAGAGAACCATTGGAAAACCTGGGAGTACTGGACAGCTATTTCGTCCTAGTTTAGGACTCTTCACAGTACACATCCACCACGGGGCTTCGAACCCAGGACCTTCTGGTTACAAGGTGAGCTAGTTCCTAGACCATTAAGCCACTGGGACCTTATCCAATAACCAGTCTATGAATTCTAACCAGAAGGTCCTGGGTTCGAACCCCTGTGGTCGGTGCGTGCTGTCAATGATTTCCAAAACTAGGACGAAACAGCTGTCTAGTACTCTCAGGTTTTCTAATGGTTCTCTAACCAATGTCAGCTCATAATGAAATCCTGTAACTATGATCATCTGTTTATGTTTGATTTAAATCGGTTAAATGTGTATATTTTTTTAATGTGATCGATTACCAAGTTGGCAAATATTATTTTGAATTACTTTTGAGTTAGAATAACGTGCAATAATGAAATTCGTATTCAATATAACATTTATTGGCTTTATTTTTCTCTGTTTTCAGGTGGTATAGGAACTTTCCATGCATTTTTAAATAGTATTATTCATTTCTTCATGTACACCTATTATGGTTTGGCTGCAGCTGGGCCTCGTTTTCAACGTTATCTATGGTGGAAAAAGTAGGTTTAACATTAATGAAATTATTTTTTTTTCTAGTTGTCTATATCAGGTGTTGTTTTTTTAAAAATTTGATTCTGCGCAGTCACTAATCTAACTCAACTTTCAAAAGCACTGCCTGACGCCTTTCAAAATGTTATTTGCTTAGCTGAATTGTCTTCAAATTATTATTATTATTACTGTTACTGTTCCCTTGGGTTCCGAGTGGAACATAGGACTTCAACGAGAACAAATCTCCACTTCGTTCTGTTTTCTGCTGTCTTCAGCTGGGCCCACGAGGGCCCATAACCTCTCATCTCCTCCTTCCCAAACGGTCTTCTCCATGTCACCCTCGCACCGACAACCCACTCGTTGCCTTCCACTGGGATTCCTATCGAGCAAGGACCTGGCTGGTGCGTGATGTCTTTCGATCGCCTACCCCATAACGTGTGCCGCCATCCGCACTTTCTCCTACATATTTGTTAAGGGATCGGCTCTCACCTGTTGGCTTGTTCCCAGCCAGAGTTTCTTGTTTGCTAATTCGGCCAGCCATTTGATATTCACTATGGAGCCAGAGATGTGGGAAGTTAGTGATAAAAGTCTGTAACTTGTTGGAAATCCTTTTCGTGACTCATGTGTAGTGCAAGTTTCTGACCCATATAGAAGAAGTGACTGACTTCACATTTGTATTGAAAACCCGAATCTTCATAATGAGTGCAGGAGGTTCCGTAGTTCTATACTCCACATTGTTTTCTTTTCTCATTACGCCATAACCGCATCGCAAGAGTATTGGTATAGTTGTGCTGGCTAATCTGAGTGGTTTAATTACAATCGTCTTTCATTGTCCTTCAATATGAAATTAGCCCTGAAGATGTGTTACCCAGAAAGGCAATGAAGGCTTCACAATTTCAACCATCTAACTCAAAGAGCACAACTAGACTAGTATCATCCACCTGAGTTACAAATCTTTCCTATCATTTCCATATCATAATTCCACATATAACCAAGTATAGCTCATAGCCTAGTTCGAATACTCACCAGTACTAAGTAACTGAGTCAGTCTTATACTCACTGGTGACGGACTACAGAAAGAGATTTCTTGAAGTTCCGGTAAGAAGTCGTGATTAGTAGTGTCTACCAGGTCAGGTGTGAAGACAAATACTCACCGATGACAGTGGATGGCACTGGCGCTAAACAATCGCAAAGTGATGGAAGTTAGAGTTTCAGGGTAGTCGGATTCTTTCCCAGTGGCTGAATGGTCAATGGGCTCACCTCGTAGGCTGGAGGTTCTTGTTACGATGCCCGGTTGAGTCATGGTCGAGCAGTGATGGAAACTGCCGAACAAAGACGGAATAAGCGTTCAGTAATTCGCGGTTTTCAAATATTCTCTCCAACTGATATTAATCCGTGATCAAAGTTGAAACGAATCAAATCCCTGCAGATTAACACTTAACTGGCTGTTTTATCAAGATTGATTAATGTTTCTTTCGAAAATAATTTCATCAGAATGCAGACTATGTGTTGATTTAGTTCCCCTACTGCGGTATGTAGAATTCTGTGGTTGCTTAATTCGTGTGTTCATTCCAGACCCTTGATAGTGTTTAATCAATTCTAGGGATCGACTGTAGCACTTGACTTTCAGCCAGCTACTTCAATCCTGGAGAGCTGGGTAGTAAGTATTGTCAGTCTAGCAAGTGACGAACTCGTTTCAGACGACTGATTACTAGATAGATAAAAAATACCCCCGGGAATCATGACTGCAGCAGATAGTTATCAACAGAAGGCCTAGAACTGCTGCTGCTTGGCGATTCCAGTTGACATATGTAGCACCTTCACAACAGCATAAGAAGAATAAATGATGAGTAAGTGAGAAAAGTATTACAAACAATGTCATAAGACAGAACAAGAAGACACAGATTTAAGCAACCAAGTTGAGTACTTTTGCAACTGTTGGGGAAAATAAATAAATAAATACTTCTGTACCAATGCTACCTGGTGCTGTGCTGTACCACTCACGGTCTCCAGTCCTCGGTTTCAACTGTCCCAGCAGGTCGAGAGTTAGTCAAATTGCATTTCGATAAGCTGCTCTGACCAACATTCATGTTTTGGCGTAATGTGTTATTACAACGACAACCTCTAGCATCATCATTATTATATAATCCTATGTCATATGAATTTTAAGCGTGATCAACGAGAGCCAGTGAAAGCCAGGGAGTTCTGGACAGCATCCATGGACTAGTAGGGGGTCGAACCCAGAACCTTTAGGTTACGAGGCAAGCTCATTGAATATATATATAGTCGGTGGGACGTAATCCGATGGCTTGGGAAACTCTAAGTCTTGAAAATTCTCGATAATGAATTTGCCTATTTATTATGTGGAGCGACTTTGCAAGAATAGTTCGACTGTCCTAATTACTTTAGTATAGTCACCAGCATTATTGATATGAGTATAAAACTTGGCAACTGTGGTAGAGTATAACTCCATTATATATAAGATTTTATTTTGACAAATCACACAGTGTTGTTATACAGTAATAATAACAGATGACCTTTCGAGCACAATTTATTACTACTGCTCATAATCATGTCAAGTCACTCACACAACTTTCTTGCTTCATTTATATACAAGAGGAAAAATTGATGATTAGACATTGAATAAAATTCAATATCGGATAATGTACATTCAGAAATAATAATGTGAGTGTTATTGGTCAATTAAAATCAGATGGGAAATAAAACGAGTGTTTCTATAGTCATAATAAGTAACTTGTTGGAATGTTTTGATGTGTTTGAATTGAAATAGAATATTAAGATTATTTATTATCCTCCTCTGATCTGACTGGCGATAATAATATCCTCCATATTTCTGGTATTTACATTGAGTCACTTCTATTGCATGCGTTACGTGTAAACTGTTCGATGAACCAGGATTCAGTAATCAACCACTCTCTCCCTCCACCAACCTATATCACTTTTTAGAATTTTGGCTCTGTCCCTTATAGACCATTATGTGGTTATGTGCTAATACATACAGTCAGATTGCTGAGCTCCTTTTTCTAAATTGCTTATCTTCGCGGGTGCGGTCAATCATTCTAACCTTAGCTAAATGCTTATCTTCCGACAATCTGACTGCTCCTGATCTTTTAGTTTGACCTATGTAGTTGACTAAATTAACAGTCACTGGAAGGTATTTTGTAAATTATATTATTTTGTTTAATTGGGTCAACCTACAGGGTCCTTTAGCTTACAGAGCTTGTCGCTGAGTGAGTGAGTTTGTAGGTTTGAATGCCACCAAACTAATTCCTGCTTTATTGAGAATCCTACGTGGGGTCTCACATGTCCCCTCCTTATGTGGTAAAACTACTGTAGATGTCTTATATTCTTTCTTATGTTATCATTATTAGCTTCACCGTTATTTTTATTTTGCTTTTTACTTGTCATGATTATGAGCACTAATTTGTGCTCAAAACGTGGTCATCAGTTAGTATTACTGTATAACACTGTGTAATTTATCAAAATGAAATCTTATCCATAATAGTCACGAGCAGTAGAATTTCCCTCAAAATACCGTCTAATAAACAATACCGTGTAACCGGATGCTTTACCATATCAACTTATCTAACTGTAGGACAATCATTTTCGTAATTTTCAGACTATGCTGCACTGCACTACATTCAACTCCAAATAAGCTATGGAATACACTGGATGTGCCAATAACCAGTATAGCATTGCTCTGCTGTCTCCACCACTTCAACGCCTACTATCAGCTCATTAGAGCTTGTATATGAGTTTCATGTTATATGCTCAGATATGCTACTGCAGTATTTATTGCATAAAAAAACAACATAAGATTGAGTTGACTCAATTTTCGCATAATTTCGAACTCATCATTACTTCCTTTTCTTGTTATGTTTCTTTTTCTTTTCTTCCAAACATTTCTTTCTTTTTTTCTAATAGATATATGACTACAGCTCAGATAGTTCAGTTTATCATTGTGATTTTCCATTCCGTGTATACTCTGTCGTTAAGAGACTGTGATTATCCAAAGTTGTTCAACTACTGGATTTTATCGTCTGCATTGATTTTCCTATTTCTGTTCGCTAAATTCTACTCAAAGGTAAGCACTTTTTAAACTGATATACAACACGTATATTATAGTTAGTGGTGATGTTCTCTTTTGCTCGTTTTGCGTGTGTGTATGTGTTTGTGTGGAGTTGACTCTGTCGGCAGTCACTGAATTGTTAGTCCGAAACTAGCCTTCAGCACGGATACAGAAGACTGGTTTCGCATATGCCAGTTTACGCCGTCTCTGGCTTAGTAGACGGGATATCCGGCCGGCCGGCTGTCTACCAAAGGGCGTGTGTACTGCTCAGCAGTCCGCTCCGTCCTCCTTTATGGCTTTGAGATATGATGGCCACTGAAAGTGGAAGATATGAAAAGTATAACTAGCTGTCTTTGGTCATAGGTGCCTGCATTTTATCCCCCATGTGAAATGGTATAATAGAGTAAGCAATATTGAGGTTAGGCATCTGTCGAGTGATGGGTAGGTGAGAGGTAAAATCAATAGACCAGGTTGTGAAGTTGCATCGATTGAGAGAAATGGTTAGGACATGTGTTACGCATGCATGCTTAGCCATCCATCGCTTTCCTCAACAACGGGCAATGTTTGCTGACTGACATAGGATGGATCAGGTTGGGAAAGAGCTAGCACATGGTGGTCAGATCAAAACATGGCTTCATCAGTCAATGAAATCCGCAACAGTTAGTTTAAGCCACGTAGGAAGGTGTATACTCCCTGACTGGTTGGGGTTCTCAGGACAGTAAACACCAATGGCTGGAGACAATTGGTGATATGGATCAAAATCGTTGTCAGTGGCTAGCGCAGATGCACCCACTCCTTGTGACTTATAATTTCCAATAAACTATATTGTTCTTCGATATCACTATTCTTTTTGCCTCATATCTCTGTTTACTGTCTCTAATTTGCGTTTCTTTTTACTTTCTTCTCTGGTTTTCTGTGCTGAGTGAAGTGTGGCGACTCCAACTGCTACACATCTGTGCATAGTTCTATGTTGAAACCGGTCAGTCAATCAGTCCCGACTTCTACCAGCTCAGATGGTAGAGATGCAATTGTTTCACACCAGACCATCGTTTCATTGTAGTCACCGCCCTGCAAAACCTTCCCTTGTTAGTTTAATTATTATTCTTATTATTCCCTTGGTTTCCATTTGGAACACAGGGCTTCAACAGCACATCCCCATTCCATTCCGTTCTCTGCAGTCCTCGTTAGCCGACTCCGCGGCTGCCCATAAGCTCTCGTCTCCTCCTAATACGATCGCCTTCGGGTCACCCTTGGACACCATGCCCAACTCCTTTTTTCTCATATGAGTTCCACTTGAGAGTCTGCCTGGTATGCTAGAATAAAAGCAATAAGAGTGAGGCGAGTGGCATTCAGATGGGAAATATTTCAAACAGAATAGAAGATATAGAAGAATGCATGACGTAATCAAGACTGTATACCTTTGTTTTATAGTCATAACCACGTGGGTAGTGCATGGTTCATCACTGCAACCATATGTATGATTTTAACCATTTGATAGCGATTGGTTCAGCAAAAATGTAACAGGCTAGGTTTGTTTCGCCCAACAGATGGCCCCGCTAATCACTCTTTAGTCTCAGTCATTTTTGGTATATATTGGGAAATGCTAACAATGACCCTTGTCGATGTTCTTCCAATGTATATACTTTGGTAACAACATGTAAACTGGTAGATACAATCTGACGTAACATGTCAAGTTTTGATTGGCCAGAACAACTATTCATTTGATAAAAAACACACGACCTTGAAAATAACATCAGAAATAATCAAAATGAGCTAACATTATCATCCTACTACACCACATTTGTTGTTCTTGTCTTGTTCAGCTTGATTTCAGTATTAACTATCTTCTGCTTATGTCTCCTGTTTTTATTACTGTGCTAAGTATGATTAAATTTCCTTTAAGCTGAAATATTTTGAAGCATACTCTGATTAAACACTAAGTGGCTAAGCCTCTAATGCCTCCAGTGTGCAGTCCTTCGTTTGGTGCAAACGACCGGCCACATTACAAACATAATTGACAGAATTCAGTCTGCACTAAACGAAGGGTTAGACGCATAACATCAGTGACTACCTTGTGTCCAATAATGTATCCATTACAGTCCTACATGAGGTTAATCACGAGCTCGAATAACCAGCTCAGTGGTAACATCTCTGACTGCAGTCTGCATTGGGTGACACTGGTTCGAATCTCAGAAGGGACATGAATTCTTTCAAGATTGCAGATACTCCTTGCTGATGACTGGTGAGTGTCGACAAGCACGAAACCTAGGTGCAAGGCATCTTAATGATTGCCTCTAACCACCAACTGAAAACTTCTGAAGGACTTATATAATCACATTCCCTTTTTTATACCGGCTTATATGATATTTAGGCTGTTGTAGCAGAAGAAAGTCTGTGAATTCACCAAGTGAGCTCATTTTCTATCCTGCCTGCTGATATCTTTGTTTCAAAGGAATCAAAAGAATCGGGGTTGTATGAAAATGTTTAAGTGTTTATTTAATCGCATCATTACACAACATGAAACATGGCTCTTGATCACTCAAGTGGCATACTTTCTAACACTTTTATTATCGAGCTGTTGCTATTCTTCTTCTTTTCTCCTCTGGCTAACCAAGCTGGACAGTGTTCCAGAATACGTTTGTGGACTTGACGTTGCGTACGGCCGGTATACTTTGCTCCACACGAGCAAGTAAATTGATAAATACATACTGAAGTGGCCAAAATCGGTATCTTGTCCATGGCGTTAGACTGGATTAGCTGTCTGCAGGAAAATGTGATACGTGGAGTGGCTGTTGGAAATGTCTTCTTCAGACATTTAGAAAGGCGGTTTCTGAGAATTTCCGCTGCAATACCACCTTTGAATTCTATGTTCATGAAGAGAGTCTTCTTAGGAACCGTTGCGATGTTTGACACCGGAGGCTTCTCCTTCATGTTTTTGTCAATAAATCTTGGTGGATACCCATTCTCTAGTAGGGTTTCACATAATAAATTTAATTTTTTCTCTACCATGTCTTCCGAGCAAATTTTTCTAATCCTTGAACACAATGTGCGTACCAGGTTTCTCTTTCGGATCAGTGGGACAAAGCTCTGGAAGTTGGCTTCCAACAGCCACTCTACGTATCACATTTTCCTGCAGACAGTTAATCCAGTCTAACGCTATGGACAAGATACCGCTTTTGGCCACTTCAGTGTGTATTTATCAATTTACTTGCTCGTGTGGAGCAAAGTGTATCTATCGGCCGTACGCAACGTCAAGTCCATAAAGGTATTTTGGAACACTGCCCCGTTTGGTTAGCCAGAGGAGAAAAGAACTTTTATTATCATCAGGGAGTATCTGGAGCTTTCAGAAATGTCACTTTCAGTCTCATGGATACTCTAATGTGTGTTACTCAGTACTGAAATAAAATATTCAGGTTACGATTAATCTTCTAAGGGACTGATCTCCTTCGATCCTTTGTGTTCCGAATGTAAGATGGGGCTTCAAACCTGAGTTGTGAAGTTTAAGTAGTCGGACAGCAAAACGAGGCAAGGTTGGTCGTGAGGTTAGCAATCCCACTCCGATGTTTTAAGAGTGCACCTGCTGGCAGCTGGGCACAACAGCACGTGTATAGTTGGTGAACATTATACCACGGAACCACCGATACACTAAGGGGTTGATTACGTATACGTATTAATCATCGTTTGATAATCAGTGTAGGTGCTTATCCAGTGTTCGAAGTGTTTCTCCAGCTGTGTACACTGTGGTAATTATGCTTGGTGACATGACATAAAGTAACATGAGTCTTTTGTAAAAAATTATATTTGTAAAATCTCAGAGAAATTGAAATGATTAATTCCATCGTTTCCTGCGTTCGGTTATCTGGTCCGAACTTTTTCAGGGAAATTAACCGAAATTAACATAACAGAGGTTTATATATAAAAAGAAACATCACTTGTTTTTAAAAACTTTGTCCAGTCATGAGTCATTCAACAAGTGTAATAAACAAAATTTTATGAGCTGTGATCAAAATTTGACCTCGGACTTACAAATATTGGTTTACCTTTGTTAAACACTTTAAACAGTGTGTTTGTGTGTGTGTGTGTGTGGGTAAACAGTTGTAAAACAATTTCTTAACGTCTCCATAAGAAGATATGGACAGTCGAGAATTTTGACCAAGTATTAATAATTAGTGATACATATCCATTTTTTATTTATTAATAAGGATTTCCTATGCATCAGCTAACATCACACCTTCATGTCTGTTCAAACTGTTAGTATCTAGAATTTTATGATTAGACGTATTTTCAAAATTATGGTGTTTAGGATTAGAGTTTAGTAGAAGCACCCTGTCGGACTTATTGCTTTGTCTTCTTTCTGAAGATTGAGCTGCTTTATTCAACCTACTGCAGTTGTCAGGTGACTCGACAGCTACGGATTTAGGATATGCATTCTGTTGCAGACAACGGAGAGTGAAAACACGATGATTGTTCCAATTACACAGTTTGTTTGTTAATTTAATTTGATTGCAAAATAATTCAAATGAACTGTCGTCAAGATTTGACAGAATAGTTCACAAATATAATTTTTTACAAATGTCTACTTCTCACTCGGTACCCAAATATTTTAGAACTATTAGGTCAAATCTTGATGACTGTTCATTTGAATAACATGAGTCTCATCGAGATTTGAGATTACATCTTACTGATAATAAGTGCTAACAGACATGGAGGCTAGATCATGTTTATCTTCTTGTCAATTGACGTCTTAATAGACTGAGTGTGCTGTAGTGTGTCATACTATCGCGTCAATTTTTATGACTGTGTCACACATCTAATTAACATTTTTTCATCAATCTTTTATAAAATGTATCCCCTACACACACGTCTTTTGATTAGAACTCAACTGGGTGGGGGAGGTGACGAGTTTGGCGTCTAAGGGTGACATGGAGGAGAGGAAAAGAAAAATTTCCTGAGAAGTGATGAAGTCAGCTGGGAAAAGATGTCACAGAACGGATTGGAATAGGAATGTCCTGCTGGAGTCCTATGTTCCACTTGGAATCCGAGGAATGAAAGGAAAAATGTGGCTTGAATGTGTAAGAGAAATTATCATGTTGCGAGTATATTGATAACTACAAGATTTAATAGTGTGAAACATTCCCATACCACATGAATTAAAAGTCAATCTAAACGAAGAATATTCTCTTCAATAAATTCACCTCTTCAGGTTCGTATAATTATTATTTTTTTTATTCCTTCACGTTCCGAGTGGAACATAGGGCTTCAAGCTAGAGGCCTGAAGTTTCTGTAGCAGCGTTTATTTTCACAGGATGGGGTTGCTAACCTCATGCCCAACCTTTCCTCTTTACCAGTCTCATTACTGGCTTAGTGAGGTAAAGGAGTGCGCCGGCCGGGGATCGAACCCCGGACCATATGCATGGTTAGCGAGCGTCCTAAACGCTATGCCACCGACGCCAAAAACCTGGGGGTACTGGACAGCTGTTTCGTCCTAGTTTGGGACTCTTCCACAGTACGCACCCACCACCAGGGCTCGAACCCAGGACTCTCTGGTCACAAGGCGAGCTCGTATACCATTAAGCCACTGAGACCCATTCGTACAATTATAAAATATAACATTTACTGTCATAACAATAATGAAAAATACCCATTTATTCATAAGTAAAAACACAGTAATTTTTTTGTTCAGCGAAGAAATTTCTTTTCAACGACTTCATTTTCAAGCTGTACAGTCGTATTTATATTACAGAAAAGGTCATTAAGTGGCACTAAATAATTGCTCAGTCAATATACATATATGTGATAAGAATAACGATAATTAAAATGTTATAAAGGGTAGAGTTGAAGTGGATAAATTACAAAATTATTAAAGATTGTTTTATAACGTTTTGTCAAACCCCTTTCTTTACCTTGGTCATAGTAATGTTCTTTCTAGTTTTTAATTTATTTTATTTCACCACTTGAATTCTTTCCACTTCACTTCACATCTTCATTCTTACCGTAATCGTACTCTTATTTGTAAAATTTTTAGACAACACTTGACATTTTTAAAACATTTTTCAATTCACTTACAATAATGGCCAGTTATGCGGCGGATACATCTTTTACGTAGTATAACAGATTAGTTATCATGGGGTGTCAAAATAAGTAGTCGTATTTGTGTGACAAACGTGGTCTGGGATGAAATCGATTACAAAATATTGTAAAATGTGAGATAATGGTGATAGTGATCAGTGAGTCATAATAGATTCATAGAATGTGGGGTAGGAAAATTGACGAATCAGTTCAAGGTTATAAAAGGTGTCAGGTGAGTGGCTAGTACAAAGTGGTATGTATTAAAGAGGAGATAGTAAGACTGCAATGAGAGGTGGTCCATAATGAAATAACCAATATGTGGTGAAATGAAACAGATGGAGGCATAAATTGAGAAAAGAGATAATATCACTAATAATAAGTTAGGATAGTATACTATCGAATTTTCCATATATACTATCCTAATTTATTATTAGTGATATTATCTCTTTTCTCAATTTATGCCTCCATCTGTTTCATTTCACCACACAGTGTTTATTTCATTCGTTCAGATTGACTTTTAATATTGATAAGTGTCTCTTTCTCAACACATTAAGTTAGGTTTTAACTTCTTCTGAGTGCCAGCTTCAAGCATGCGATTAGTTATGGAGTTATAGTAATAAATTAAAGCATACATGTTAGTATTTGGCTTAGGTAGATCCTCACCTATCCTGTTGACTTCCTTGTAAAAGATACGCTTGTTGTTATTTGGTTTTTCCGCCTAAATGAAGTTTCATACACTTATTCTCCTTTATGAACACAACTTTCCATGATGAACATAGAAAAGACCAAGGTGAGGGAGATAACCAATCAACAGCAACAACGAACAGCACCAATCAGTGTCAGCGGGAGGAACTTGAAAGAGGTCTCTTCCTTCACTTATCTAGGAAGCACTGTGGCAACCACAGGCGACGGCACAGATGAAGATGTCAAAGTCAGCCAGAATCGGAGAGGCAAGATACACCTTCATCAAACTGAAATCGGTTTGGAAATCTTCTGCACTGCATGGTATGTACAGCAGGATTCGGATTTTGTTCAACACAAATGTCAAGTCAGTCACTTCTTCGATATGGGTCAGAAACTTGATGCTCACATCATGTAAAGCATTTCCAACATCCAGCTGCAGATTTTGATCAACAACTGCCCAGATCGCTGGCTCCATACTGAAGATGAAATGGCCGACCGACCGACCAGAAAGGATTAGCAACAAGAAACAATGGGAATAAACTAGCCAAGAACTTATCATTGAGCGAATATGTTGGAGAGGATGGAGATGCATTAGGCACACACCTCTGAGGAGGCTGTCGAATGACATGGGGCTTAATGCAGGACAGGGTTCGAATGGAGCCTAAATAAAAAATCGACGAGTTGGGCGTCGCTTTTAGGGTGATATGGAGGAGGTCGTGTGTGTGTGTAGGAGGAGATGAGAGATTATTGGCAACTGTGAAGCAACCTTGTTCATGTTAAAGACCAAATCCCTAAGGATTCTCAATCTAATTGTGTTTACAAAATAAAATGCTTGGAATGTGATGCGATACAGGTAGGACAAACATCGCAAGAAATCAAAATCAGAAGAAATGAGCAACGTAGAGCCTCCTCTGTTCGACCACCGAGAAATCCAGTTGAACTGGAAAAGCTTGAAAAATCATCAGCCATACGTCTTCTGCACTCTATAGAATCAGATCACAAGATTGATTTCGACAATAGTGAAATAATTCAGAGAAATTTCAGAAATCACAAAGAATGTCTCACATCATCAGAAACACTTCATATCAAATGGAATCCAAATTGTCTGAATAGGAGTGATGGACTAAAACAGAATTTGACCTGGTTACAACACCTTCCTCCCCCATGGAATGACGAAATCAACACCAATGTGATAAGCAATTTCATTATGTAACCACATGCTGCTTTTATAATTTTATACACTTATTAAATCCAACACTCTACACCTGGTTTTGTTAACTCTGTTTTGATCCCAGGGTAGACGTACTTTTACCTCTGTTATTTGGTTTAGTGATTTCCACTGTTATTTTGACCTTCAATATGTCCTTTTAACTTGACCTAAGTCTATTTTCTCACCTCTTAACTCTCTGTTATCGTTACAAAATGGAAAACTTGACAACGCAAAAATGACCCCATGCCGATGAACTATGATTAAATTTGACTTATATAAGCTGAGTGGATTTTGTAAATTCTGGATTAATAAGACTTTGATACAGGCTATTAGCAGCGGCGTATAAATAACGAAACGTCAGTTAATAGTTTTCACTACACCTTTACTTAACCATACTGGGAGATGTTCTCGAGCACGAAATATCCGTAAACAAGAAGCCCTGATACATACGACTTCAATTCAGAGGCGAAATACCTAGCGAAATAATTACGAAGAAATTAAGAAAATCAGTTCAAAGGACTTTTAATGCTGGCAAACTACAAGTCTTATTTTCTACACGACCCATGTTGCTTCTTCAGTTGAAAGATGGTGTACCTAGACTAGCCATTTCCGATTGTATCTAACAATTTAACTGCCCTTGGGGAGCTAGTTAAACTGACCGCTGCTCTGGGAACTTAATTTTTCGTGTTCACTCGGGAACATCTACCAGTGTGGCTAAGTAAAGGTTCGATATTAGACTATCTGGTCTAAACCGGCCAAATAGCCAGCAATGAAGAATCCTTCTCCATCATCAGCTATCGGGTACCAAATAAATTGCCAAAAACATCCAGGTACAGCATGCTCCAAACAGATGAAGCTATCGCAATTAAAGTGAAACAACTGGTGCTTTGTGTGCAAAGGGAGCAAGTTCAGCCACTACTACTGCCCTGGTCAGCCTTCAGTAGAGGCTATAAATTCATGAATTTGTATTATTATCATTCCTAATTTTTCTGATATTCATTCAGTGTAGTGTTACGTTAATGCTATTGAACTGCAGTCCACTGGTACTATTATAATTGATTCGATGTTATTTCAACAACATGTTGTTCATAACACTAATTCATTCATTCACTATGATGTATGTATACATAACTGTAGAACCTGACGATGAAGAGCAGGTTATCGAAAAGAATATTCTTTGTTCAGTAACCATTCTTTTGAAAACATTTTAATGGGCAATTATTTTTGTCAGTATGTGTTTATATGCATTCAATTTGTCAAGAATAACTGACTGACTGACTGCGTGAGTTTCAATGCAGCACTTTGCAGAGAAGTACAGCAGTAGAGAAGAGGGCGAGACAGAGAGAAGAAAAGACCTTCAAATAAAATTTACTGAGCAGAGATGTACAGAGGAAGAGAAATAGTAACAAAGAGGATTTAATGGGAAATTATAGAGAATGAATGCAACTGCACCAGTGAGAACAGTTTCCAGCCATATCATCAGCAGTCTCAAACGATTGGTTCTTAGCATTCTGAGGATCTTAACTAGGCAGTCAGTCTACTACACCTCTCTGCCCGGCTAACTCAGACCAACAGTCAGTGACTTCATAGATTGATACCTTCCATACTTCGGTTTGACCAGAGATAGCAAGCAATAAAAAGAAACTATGTTTGGAATATTGCTTCCAATATCAACATATTTCGGACATAATGAAGATTCATCAGAATACAACTACGAGTGTAAATTACTAGAGAGTTTAAACTGTTTAGAAAATTAGGCATTTATGGAAAGAGTAAACGAATTGGTTCCGGTTTTTTTTCGTCTGCTATCCTTTATAATCTGAGTGTACACACAAATCCATATACACAAGTAAAATAACTATGCATATAATGACGTTTGTACAGTTGTTAAGTGAATGAAATCACCGAAAAGAGCCACTTCTCCGAGTTATTCATTCTTAAGACGATAAGAAACAGATTACCGAGTAGTATCAATAAGCGAAGAACCTTCAGAGTGGCCAGCTGAAATGAAGATAATCAGTGATGTCCATCAGAGATGCCTACTGCCTCCATTTGGTGCGTTGGCGGCACAGTGGTAGAATGATTACCGACCACCACACACTTGGTCCGGGGTTCGATCTCCGGCCACCGACGCACTCCTTTACCTCACTAAGCCAGTAAATAAGACTGATAAAGAGGGAAGATTGGGCATGAGGTTGGCTGGCAACCCCATCCCGTAAAAAGAAATAAGCCCCACTGCTACAGAAACTTCAGGCCTCTATATTGAAGCCCTATGTTCCGCTGGGAACGTAAATGGAATAAAAAAAATCATTTTCAAGTGTTGGTTTGTAGGGATTTGATTGGTTACAGGATTTCATCATGAGCTGACATCATCATCCAGGTGGGTGCGTGCTGATGAAGAGTCCCAAACTAGGACGAAACAGCTGTCCAGTACTCCCAGGTTTTCCAATGGTTCCCTAACTGATGTCAGCTCATGATGAAATCCTGTAAAAAAATCATTGTGGATACAGGGATTGACTTGTAAACTTGGAGTATGCAGATTATATTGAAGACGCTGATAAAGTACAGAGTCATTTGAACATCCTGAGATGATATTTTGGATTTTTGCCATGCGATTCACTCCTTTCCAAGATAAGATTGTCCTGAAAGACTGGTTTACTCCACTTCTAAGTTTAAAGATAGGTAGTGAAGTGGTAAGGCATCTTGATCACTTGACTTCTCTAGAAAGTCGTATCAGTCCTAATGGACTGTTTGGTGATGAAATCTCAGTACGAATACAAAAGGCTCATGTGGAATTCACCAACTTACTTCATCTCTGAAGTAGATAGGATATCCATCTATAGATCAGAGGATATGCATGCTGTGTACCAGTTCGCTCTGCCTTTCTTTATAGCTGTAAGCTATGGTCACTGAAGATGGGAGATATGAAAAGGCGAGCTACCTTTGACTACAGACATTTACGTTGTTTCCCGTGGTAAGTGGTATGATATAGTCAGTAATATTGATGTTAGGCGTAGTGTTAGGTAAGAAGAGTAGGTCTGCTGATGAGGCGAGTTTGTTGAGATGGCTTGTACACACGTGATCACGCATGTCCAGTCACCTTGTAACAACAGAAGACAAGGGCCAGACAACAGAACGTTTATTACGGAAAATCAACACTTATTTATAGATTTTGATGTACATTATTGTAGGTTAATGTTAGTAGAAAATACAGTCTGTTGATTGGTTGTTTCTCACACAAAGTTAACCTTGCATCTCTTGTGGCTGTGTCAGTTCATCTATATGTCAACTGTATCCGCCTGTCCATCTTGACCTTGTTTTCACATGACTAACATTGACCTCAATTACTGTCAACCAATTTGGCTAGCAACCATCTCTCACTACAACCTGTTTCCTCATTCAGCAATGTTAGCTAGTATACAGTTTGGTTGGTAAAGAGTTAGGGGTAGTCAAGTCAAAACCTGGCATCAGTCTTTGAAGTCTTCGGTTGTTATTTTTTATCCAGCTATGTAGGGAAGTGCAGACGACGTGACTAGGGTCCTCAGAGTGCTAAGAACCTGTAGGTTGCGACTATTGGTTATATGGCTCAAAATCGTTGTCACAAGGAGTAGATGCATTCACTTTCCTAAATCCATTATTATATTATTATTATTTCCTTTAATTCCTAGAGGAAAATAGGGCTTAAGCTGCACGTCTCTAGTGCGCGTTCGGTTCTCTGCTAATGTTTTCACTTGGCTCCAGGTCTGCCCACATGCTTTCATCCCCTCTTCACATGACCTCTTCCAAATCACCCGTGGACGACCAACTCGCCGTTTCCCTTCCGGGTTCCACTCGAGAGATGGCCTGTCTAGTGATGTCACTTGATGGTTTCCTCAAAGTATGGCCAATCCACCTCCATTTCTTCCTGCTTATTTGTTGTATAACCGGTTCCTGTTTGGTTCGCCTCCAAAGATCCCTGTTGCTGATCTTTTCTGGCCGGCCATCTGATCTTGAGTATTGAGCAAAGAGAGCTGTTAATGAAGGTCTGTAGTTTGTTTGAGGTGCTCTTTATGACGTGCCAAGTTATCACTTCTGTTTTCTCTATGTTTACTTGGAGTCCTATCTTTGATGCTTCTTCTGACAACTTGTTGCTTTTCACTTGCATATCTTCCAGTTTGTGGCAAATCACACATATATCATCGACGAAGTCCAGATCCTCCAGGTTTTTTGTGTGAGTCCATTTTATGCCTGTTTCCTCGCTTCCCGCTAACAGTCTGTCGCATTATCCAATCTACTGCAATCAGGAAAATCATTGGAGATAGTAGGTAGCCAGCCTCGTCTTACTCCCGTCTTCACTTCGAAGGATTCCTTAAGTTTCCCATTGTGGATTACTTGGCATGCAGCGTTGTCTTACATCTGTTGGATGAGATGTATAAATCCGTGAAACCCACCTATTACTATTCTTTTCTCTGAATGTTTCTACCTCTTGTAGTTCTTTTTTTTCACCTACCTTTGTGTGCTACGTGGAATGTAGCACTCTGGACTGCTGTACTTCTGTGTCTAAGTTCTATATTTAAAGTCAGTCAGCGAGTTAGAAGGTGTCGATGGTTTAGAGGTGGAACGCTCGCCAACCAAGCACGCATATGGTCCGGGGCACGATCCCCAGCCGACGCATTCCTTTACCTCGCTAAGCCAGTAAAGAGAGGAGGTTTGGCATGAGGCTAGCAACCCCACCCCGTGAACATAAAACCACTGCTACCGAAACTTAAAGCTTCAACTTGAAGCCCCTTATGTTCCACTGGAAGAACGTAAAGAAGTACAATGTAAAATTTTAATAATAATCATTAATTATATATTTTTTATCATATTTCTTCTAGACATACAAGAAGCCAGTCCATTCAATGAGTGAAAACACGCTTGAAAGCAAATACAATCATAAGATCCACTCATTGAAATCTGATTAACTAAATTATTGAGATAAATAACCCTTCAAATTGTGTTATTCGTTCAACTTCTCATTCTATTTGTATACGAGTGTATACATCAAAATTTATTTAGAAGAGGAATCATTACTGTACAATAACAAAACAAAACACAACAACTAATCACCTGAGAATGAATGAAGCAAACCGAAAAGGAAGCGAAACATCAACAACAGCAGCAACAACCACAACGAGTTTCTGCTACATTGTCTAGTTATCTTTCTTCCACTCTGTCTTTCGTCATTCCTCTGTGCTTCATCTTCACATTCTTCTGCATTTTCATTGCTACCGTCTTCTTCTTCTCCTCTTCCTTGTTCTCCTTCTGCTTCCTGTTCGTCTTGCTTTGCTGCGCCATATATAATCATCATTCTCCGTATCCTTGTCATCAACTCAATGTGTTATCTATGTGTATGCAACAGTTTATGCCATTCTTGTCTATCAAGAGAAATATGCCTACTACCTATTTGGTTTATTATGATTATTATGATTATTATTATTGTTATTGTTATATTTTGTGTGTATTCATAAATATAAATTATCCTGTTGAATGGAATTGTGGTCGCAGAGTGAAGTGAAGATGACTCACTAGCCTGCAGAATAGTGCTAACTGTAGTAGAGAAGCAAGATGAGGAAGATGATGTGAGTAAGGGAGAGTGATGCTCAGGAAGGCTTCGTGTGCATCTGGAAGTGTGTGGGCGGTTGTAACTTCCCGGCTGCCCACACCGTGGAAGTTGATTGATTCTTCGGGAACCTGAAACAGAAAGAGTGTTGCATGACCACAGAGCCCAGGGGACAACTGCTTGAGGCCGGTCACACGCGGTTTGTTCTTCTTTGTTTGGTGTGTCTCAGTAGCATATTTATCACTTCTGCCCTGTGACATAGCAGCAGGAAGCGCGGTCATTGTTAATGCGGGCCCCGACCGATCCGGCATGATATTTTGTGAATTTGTTTGAATCATAGTATTGGATTGATTGGGTAGCTGCTTTTTGTCTAACCGCTATCCAAACAACCTTTCTGGCATGGTAGGACCTACAGGAACATAAGTTCCAGCCAGTGTAGCTTGTTGGGTCATTGCGATATGCAAAGCCCGACCACCACGTCAAGGTAGCAGCTATCGGTCGAGCAGACAGATAGACATTGAATGCAATTGATTGGTTACATGAGCAGACAGTTGACGGCTTGTCTGCAATCATCAATCACTGGTGGATGCGTGAAGGCCACTACTAGGCGATTCAAGTGACTGATGGGAAAATCGTCTACAAGCTCGCCTTGTAACCGACAGCTGTTAGGTGCGAACCCTGGTAAGCACATGCTATTGGAGACTGCGAAAGTAGGGCGGAACAACTGTTGAATACTCCCTGGTTATCCAATGGTTCTGTTGTAACAGCAGAAGGCAAGACAGGGAAGCTAAGGTGTATTTTCAAGTGATCAAACTGTTATTTATGCAGATACAGTTTTATATTCCCTGACTAGTCATTGAGCGTGTGATTTCGGTGTACACATTAAACGACATGAAATAGAATGTTCAAATAGATATTTCATATTCTGTTGTTAACGCAGCATCTAACTGTGGGAATATGTGACAATGATATTCCTTTGGTACACACTGTCTGTATCACACCGCCACACTCTATTTTTTATTTTGGTACAAATATAGAATTTTCAGCATGTAATATCGGTAGCCCAAATTTTGCAGGCCGACCAATTGATATAAGGTGTGTGCGTTAGCAGGGGATCGAACTCCAGACCATGTGCATGGTCGGCGAGAGTTCTAACCGCTGTGCCACCTACGCACATTGATATCATCTCGTGATCAAAGAACCTTTAACCAATGAAATCCCTACAAAGCAAAACTTGAAAAATAATCTGATGTTCACTAGCAACTAGGTGTATACAGGAGGTTCACTGGGTATCTTGTGGAAAGTTCTGACGTTTCCCCGTTGATCGAGTCAAGTAAGAAAAGAGTTACTCGCCTATGCTCTCTCTATATATACATATATCACGAATTAGCACAGAATTGGAATTTCATGAGCGATTAGTTCGGTTGTGCAGTAGATAGATGAATAGTCTACGAGCTTGCCTTGCAACCAGAAGGTCCTAGTTTCCAACCTTCTTGGGAGTGAACTGCTGTCAGGATTTATATTAAGTTTAAAACAATTAGTTCCTTTTATGAATTCAGATGAAGCAATAAGAAGATGTAATTTGTTTGAATCGTGTAAAGTGTATTTGCGCAACACACTTCGAACAATCTGATCACATACGAACTTTTCATAGGAATATATATGAAATTAATAAAGAGGTAAGAGGTGAGAAAATAGACTTCTTAGGTCAAGTTGAAAGAACATATTCAAGGTCAAAATAACAATGAAGACCACTAAACCAAACAGCAGAGGTAATAGTACATCTACCCTGGCTAGTATCAAAACAAAATTTACCAAGGAAGGTTTAATGTGGCGAGTTGGATAGTGGGTCTTGGTGTTCTGACTACTATATATCTCCTGACGAACTTATCTGAATAATTGTTATCAATCAGAGTTTGTGTCAACTTTCTTTCTTCTTCATCAAGTGTGTCTTCAGTGCATATTCGTTGGATTATACTGAAGAGGCACCTTATTAAGGCGCTTTTGTAGCGAACAGGGCAGAAACTGTGATAATTAACATACTCCCTTGTCCAAGTAGATTTTCTACAAGTAGATCTTTTTATTAACCCATCAAGCCGTCGACTAAGCAATATGTCTAGGAAAGATAAACAGTTATCTTCCTCTTCTACAGATGTAAGTGATGTGCTATTCTGAACTTCATTCATTCGATTTAAAATTGAGGTGGCAGAACAAAACTTATCATTGATGATTACAATATCATTTACATACCTTCTATAAAGTGGCGCATTCTCGACTAAATCCTCTGATAAATTCTCAATGTACGACATATAGATATCTGCTAAAAGGGGCCCTAATGGACTTCCCATTGCAACACAAACAACTTGGCGGAAGCAGTCGCCTTCAAATGTAAACCTAACATTTTTAGTACATTAATGGTGAGAAGAGACAACCTAGTTCCTCTATCGTGAAACATATTATAGAGACAGGACATAAAATTGACGTTAACAGATCTTTTAAACCTATCTATTAAACGTGTTTGGGCTGTATACTAAAGTTTGTGGAAGCCCCAACTGACAATTAGGAAGTTTAAACCACCTTTATGCGTTCATCAAAAACAATTCGTCATCACACTAAACCTTCCTTGGTAAATTTTGTTTTGATAGCAGTCACGGTAGATGTACTATTACCTCTGCTATTTGGTTAAGTGATCTTCTTTGTTATTTTGACCTTGAATATGTCCTTTTAACTTGACCTAAGTAGTCTATTTTCTCACCTCTTTATTATTTTCACATATATTCCTATGACAAGTCCGTGTATGATCAGATTGTTCGAAATGTGTTGAGCAAATACATTACATGATTCAGACAAATTACGTCTTCCTAATTGCTTTATCTAAATTTATATTAAGTATCAAAAGAGATTTCACACTCTTTTACCCCCCCCCCCCTTTGTGATTTTAAATAAAGCAAAAACAATAGTTTGTATAGAATGACATGGTACCATCACGTATTTTATTGGCTTCTCAACCTTAAAAATATTTAATAAGTTTTATGTATATAGAAATTTTAACATACTTACAAAGGTTACAAAAGACTCCAGAATTTTTAAAAAACAAACAACACAGAGCTCAGCAATTAAATCAATACACAGAAGGTTCGCATTTTTACACTAAGAAAATCAATGTTCAAATATCATTGGAAAAAAAGTTGTCTAATATATAAAGCCACGAGTTGATAAGTTAAACTAATAAGTTGAGTAACAATGTGGTGAGTTCAACTCAGATCACAGAAACTAAGACCAGACAAAAAATTACATTGAGACAAGTAATAGAGAAAACTGATTCTTATTTTCGTTATGTTGATGATACGTTCATTATTCTTGATGTGAAAACTTACAAGAATGAAATGTTAAAAAAGTTTAATGATGCACATCCATCGCTCATCTTCACTTATGAAGAAGAACATGATGGTGGATTACATTTTCTTGACGTCCAATTGAGCAGAAGAGAGGATGGTTCACTCAAGAGAGAGATGTCTATAGGAAACCTACATCTGTAGGACAATATACACATTTCCTCAGTTTTGTACCAATCCGATATAAAATCAATTTGGTCAGATGCCTTACGAATAGAGCAAGACGTATTTGTACAGATGACTCCCTAGAAAATGAGCTAGGATACATTCAAAATACGCTGGTCCAAATGGGTTTTCCTAGTAGATTTGTTAGGAGACACATGAATACCAGGTACAACAAAGAAAAACTGACAACAGTTAAAAATAAAGAACTGTTCATGAAACTTCAGTTTAATGGGGACGCGGCTAGTGAAGTCTTACATCTGAGATTATCGAGAGCGATAAAACGGACTTATACTGCCGCCACCCTTTGTTTGTCATTTTCCAGCCGACCAATTTTGATTGCTCAAGTGAAACATAAGCTACCTAGTTGTGCCACTTCGATGAGTATCTATAAATTTAGTTGCTCCTGTGGAGAAAGCTATATAGGGCGAACAACTAGACAGCTCAACAAACGCATTAATGAGCATCTTCCTTCATGGTTCGGAAAAGGTCAAATAAAATCCATGCGAAGTTCTATTTTGGCTCATTTGATTGATAGCGGTCACCAAGTGGACAAAAATAGTGCTTTCAAAGTTACCTATTGTATTCCATCGAGTCTTTCGAATGGAATCAGAAACCGTCTTTTATACCTAGCCGAAGCTATGGGAATTCGAGAGAACAATCCTAGTCTTTGCATACAAAAGAAGTTTGTTCTACCTTTGTCTCTCCCTTGGCCTAGGTGAACTGTATTCAAAACTATCCTATAAAACTCGTTAGGAAGATCAGAAAAGATCAAAAGCAAGATAAACATAACGGTGAAACTAAAAACGATAACATAAATAAGAGAGGAAATAAGTCATCTACAGTAGTTTTACCATATAAGGAGGGGATATCTGAGACCCTATATAAGATGCTTAATAGAGCAGGAATTAGAGTGGCATTTAAACCTACAAACACACTCACTCAGGTAGGACAAGCTCTGTGGGTAATGGACCCTGTTGACCCAATTAGACAAATAATGTAATTTACAAAATACCTTCCGATGACTGTGAATGAGGTCAACTACATAGGTCAAATTAGTAGACCAGGAGTAGTGTAGATTATCAGAATATAAGAATTTAGCTAAGGTTAGAATGATTGCCTACACCCGCGAAGATAAGTAATTTAGAAAAAGGAGCTTAGCAATCTGACTGCATGCATTAACAAACAATCACACTATATGGTGGGAGAGGGTTAAGATTCTAAGAAGTAATCTATGTAGATGGAGAGAGAGGTGGTGATTACTGAATCCTAGTTCATCGAGTAATCCACACCCAGCACATGCAATAGGAGTGACTCAACGCAAATACCAGAGATATGTATGGAAGATATTATTACCACCAGTCAGTCAAATCAGAGGAGGATAATAAATAATGTTAAAATATATTCAATTCAATTCACATTATAACATTCTAACAAGTTACTTATTTATTTTACTACGAAGCATCTTATTTCCCATCTGATTGCATTTGATCAATAATACTTATATTATTATTTCTGAATGTAGTTTATCTTATATTGATTTTTATTCAAATGTCTAATCAATTTTTATTTATGTATATAAATCAAGCCAAAAGTTGTCTGAGTGAGTGACTTGATATGATTATGAGCAGTAATTTGTTATCGAAACCTCATCAGTTAATATTACTGTAAAACACCACTGTGTGATTTATCAAAGTGAAATCTTATCTATAATGCAGAAAGATATAAGACGATAATAAATAAATTACGATGATGAAAAAGAAGGTTTTTACAGTCGCAAAGAAGTCTGAACAGAGGTAATGTATCAAATCCAATGAGCGAAAGAGCTAAGAGTTACTCCCCACCATAACTTAACTGGCAGCTGAACTTAATCGTTTCTGCAGTACTCATCCTGTTCTTCGATTGGATATTATTTAGTAATTAGTGTAATGCGACTAGTCCTTTGCTTAGTGCAGACTGAATTCTATCAGTCAAGTTTACATTATGGCCACCATGCTAGGTGGTTCGTGATCACGGTGCACTGTGGATTGTTGGAGTCAGTCGGTAGGATATCTTGGACCTAGGTATTGTGTTGGTTGCCACTCCCCAGTAAGCAAGGCGTATTTACGAACTTGAAGGGACTCATGATCCTTCTGGGCGTCGAACCTGTGTCATCCATTGTGGCAATTAGAGATGTTCGGGCTCATGACTGACCTGTACGCCCTGCTGACGAGTGCCAACTACCACGAAACCTTGGTCCAAAGCTTTCTATCGATTGCCTCCAACCATCTAATATTAAATCCTGTTCTTTGTCAATCGAAAGTGGGCAGGAATGCTTTTGGTTGTTAAGTGAATAGGTATATCTATGCAAACCACAAGTGAATTCGAAATAATGGACGCAAAGATTGGATATTTTCAGTAAAGTTGTGTTCTCTAAGTTTGGTGGTTTATTCGTGAAGCTTTCATTCAAAGATTTCCTTGAGCAGCAATCTTTGAATGTTTGGCATGCAAGTTGTTCCTGTCAAATGTAAGATGATGCTACAAGATTGGACTGTACCGGCTGCTAGCTTAAAAATAGGGTGTGAAGTGGTTGGTTGTGCGTGTTGACCACTTCACTAATTTGGAAGTTTCATCAACCCCGGTGGACTGATTGCTAAAGAAATCTCAGCGCAGATTAAAAAGGCTTGTTTAGTATCTGCTAGCTTACATCATATCTGGTGTACACATGATTTCAAAGGATGTGTGGTGTGCACAGCGCCTCACTTCATCCTCCTTTATGACTATGAAATACACCTAAAGAAAATGGAGAGCATAAAAAGACTAACTGTCTTTGATCGCAAATGCTTACACCGTACCTCTTGTGTGTTACATGTTGTAATATGGTGAGTAATATCGAAGGTAGACGTGGAGTATTAAGTTGTAGTGGTAGGTAATTCCTCAGAATTATTGGCCACAGCATTCATCACTGAACATTGGATGCTGACCCTCATTGTTTAAGTCGATTTGTTTAGCTGAAGGCTTCCGGTCAAGCATCCACGCCATTCGGCACGCCGTCGCCTTACGTTCGTTTGTTCGTGCACGATCTCTAGCTAGTTAAGCGATCATCTCGCACTCCGATTCGGTCCTGAGTTGTAATTCATAATTTGGCCGATCAGTTTCGGTGTTTTGCTTCGCCTTCGGTTTACGCGGAAAGAATACTATAAAAGTTGTGGATATTAGATCTAGAGTTAGTATACTTCGTACTATCCGTGAACGTCAATACCCTTAGCCTCTAAAAGGTGAAGCGAGTAAGTCCATCGATGAGGTTGTGAAAAAGGATCGGCTGAGATGACTAGGATACGTTTTGCACATCCATGGCCATCGTCCTCCTCAAGGGCCGACAAAGGACTAGGTTGTATAAAAGAGTTAGAGGTAGTCAAACCAAAATCTGAAATCGGCCCATGAAGACTTTGACAGTTTGTCAGAGAAACACAGAGTGGTGTAGACTATCTGGTTGAGGTCCTAGGGGTGCTAAGAACCAATGGCCGGAGAATATTGATGATATGGCTTAAAATCGTCCCCAGTAGTGTGGATGCATTCATTTTGTGATCTCCTATTTCCACTAAACTGTTATTTCTTTCCATGTTACTATTATTTCTCCCTCCCATTTCTGCTCACCATAGTTCTTCTGAATCCTTTCTGTCTCTTGTTCGTCTACCATTTTATGCTACATGGAGTGTGTTAACCTAAACTTCTGCACTTCTGTGCTAAGCTCTATGTTGACACTCAGTCATCAGTCAGTCATTACAGGAAAGACGGTTATTTTATCCATGGAGAATCCACAAAGCACACTGTCCACTGAAGATATTGTCTAGATGGACAGTGAAAGCTTCGTAATTTTATCACATTCTGACCACAGAACACGACTATACTGGAATAATTCCATACCAATTTGTTTATTAGATATATCACACAATCAGTGAAACAGTATTACTATTTACTGAATGACACCGTTTCGAACACAATTTAATGCTGTTCATAATCATATCAATGATAATCACACGACTTCGAAACTTGAGTTTTATAGTTTTCTTTGTCCTCTCTTATTTGTCGTCGCAGGAGTAGTAGAATTTTCCAGATATCTGGGTAGAGAGGTGTTGAATTATTCCTACTACAAGTATTCTCAACCATTTGGTTCGATAAATAAAGCTCCCGTTATCAATCTCTCCCTCCACCCCGCTGTTACATTAGATTTTAAAACTGTCATCTTATCTCATTCCACATTCAAACCGATATTTGGATTTCGGATCATCCCACCCCATGTCAGTAAAAAAAGGATTGGTGAAGTGTTAAAGTAACAGTTCACACAAAAACTAAGTAGTACCAAGGAAAATCTGAGACAGGAAGTGAGGCACATAAAAGAAGTTTTGGAACTTCATAATTACCCTGATAAATTAATCAGCAAGTATGTAGGAAAATGTAAAAATCGAATAAATATTAATAGCAGTGATAGTGATAACAATAATACTAGTAATATTAATGACGATATGCATGTCAAACATGCACAAGATAATGACAACACCAACAATAGGGAATATAAATCATCAGCAGTAATTCCATACAAGGAAGGAACCTTGGAAACCCTACAGCGGAGAATTCTTAACAAGACAGGAATAAAAGTGGTTGGCATTCAAACACCCCACAAACTCAATTAGGAACAAGCTTTGTCGGTTAAAGGATCAATCCAGTGGGGCCAATTAGACAAAACAATTTAGTTTATCTAATACCCTGTCTGTGATGACTGTCACGTCAAATACATAGGTCAAAGTAGGATAACAGGTGCAGTCAGACCAGCCGAGCATAAAAACCTAGCAAAATCTAGACTAGTTGACCCAAATAAGATAAGAAAACTAGAGAATAGTTCAGCCATAGCACTCACTACATGCAATTACACACAACCATACAATAGCATGAGATGAGATAAGATGACAGTTTTAAAATCTAATGTAACAGGATGGAGGGAGAGTTGATATATGAAGCTTTGTTTATCGAATCAACTGACAGGAATGATTCAACACCTGTCCATCCAGATATCTGGAACATTCTACTACCACACCTACGACGACAAAAAGGAGAGAACAAAGAAAACTACAAAACTCAAGTTTCGAAGTTGTGTGATTATAATTGATATGATTATAAACGGTTATCCAGTAAATAGTACTGCTTCACAGTCTGTGTGATGTATCTAATAAACAAACTAATATGGAATAACACACTACTACAGTGCTCACATTTTACACATATATTAATATTTATTGTATGGTTGTGTAGAATTTTTCACAGCTGATTCAGTCTAAACAAGACAGTGCTACTGTGCATATTTTAAATCCCCTCCTCCAATAATTTATTCGAGGTGAAATCTTCATCTGAGAACGATAAGATCAGCAGTCTAAGGTCAACGGCGATTGTTAAAACAAAGTGGGTTATCAATATCTCAACACATGTGTTAAGTGTCCCACAGAAATAAGTGTAGTGGTAGACAAGCTGAAAACTGAGGATTTTATACATAAAATAGAAATAGCACTAAATGGGTTAGACAAAACAATGGCTGATGAAGTACGGGCACAAAATGTGCACTAACATTAAAACGACAAAAGTGAGGAAAGCCTAACCTGACAAAACCAGAGATGGAAGCCCTAAAACACCTTAATAAATCCCTTCTCTTTGTGCATATATATTCTATAGTTTGGTTTGTAAGGGTTAGTTTTGTTTTTTCGGGTTGATCATGGATTGATATCAGTTAGAGAACCATTGAAAACCAGGCAGGAGTACTGGACAGCTGTTTCATCCTAGTTTAAGAATCATCGGCAGTACGCACCCAATGGGGTTTTCAAACTGATATCAATCCGTGATCAACTCGAAAAAATAAAACTAACCCTTACAAACCAAACTATAGAAAATTAATCTGATGCTCGCTAGTGACTTGCTACAGGTTGGAGCTTCCTGGAGTTCTAGTGAGAAGTTGTAACCAGTGAGGTTCATCCAGATGTCACGTGTGAGGATGGATGTTCCACCTACGACAATGGTTGGGGTCGCCCTAAAACCACGAATTGGTAGAAGTTAGAATTCATGAGCCATTGAATCGGGTCCCAGTGACTGAATGGTATACGAGCTAGCTTGCCTTGTAACCGGAAGGTCCTGGGTTCGAACTCCAGTGGGTGCGCACTGCCGATGATTCCCAAACTAGGATGAAACAGCAGCTGTCCAGTACTCCCTGGTTTTCAGTGGTTCTCTAACTGATATATATATGCATATATAAATTAATAAATTCATATGAATAAAATTAGATATCTTGTGGAATTTAGGTGATAAGAAGACAGTCTAGCTGGCTGACTGACAGACTGCCTGATTTTTGAATTGAATACAAAGCATAAGTTCAGCAGACAAACACAGAAAAGAATTCAGCAGTGTCTGATTAATTCACTTCTTAGTCTAATTTTAAGTATAAACTTGTTCTGATATGTTAATGTATGTGTAAAACTTGAGCATTGTGGTAGTGTGTTATTCCAGATTAATTTCTCTGTTAGATATATCACACAGTGAAACAGAATTATTTACTGGATAATGAAGTTTCTAACACAATTTATTGCTGTTTATAATCATATCAATTATAATCACACAACTTCGAAACTTGAGTTTTGTAGTTTTCTTTGTTCTCTCCTTTTTGTCGTCGTAGGTGTGGTAGTAGAATGTTCCAGATATCTGGATGGACAGGTGTTGAATCATTCCTGTCAGTTGATTCGATAAACAAAGCTTCATATATCAACTCTCCCTCCATCCTGTTACATTAGATTTTAAAACTGTCATCTTATCTCATCTCATGCTATTGTATGGTTGTGTGTAATTGCATGTAGTGAGTGCTATGGCTGAACTATTCTCTAGATTTCTTATCTTATTCGGGTCAACTAGTCTAGATTTTGCTAGGTTTTTATGCTCGGCTGGTCTGACTGCACCTGTTATCCTACTTTGACCTATGTATTTGACGTGACAGTCATCACAGACAGGGTATTAGATAAACTAAATTGTTTTGTCTAATTGGCCCCACTGGATTGATCCTTTAACCGACAAAGCTTGTTCCTAATTGAGTTTGTGGGGTGTTTGAATGCCAACCACTTTTATTCCTGTCTTGTTAAGAATTCTCCGCTGTAGGGTTTCCAAGGTTCCTTCCTTGTATGGAATTACTGCTGATGATTTATATTCCCTATTGTTGGTGTTGTCATTATCTTGTGCATGTTTGACATGCATATCGTCATTAATATTACTAGTATTATTGTTATCACTATCACTGCTATTAATATTTATTCGATTTTTACATTTTCCTACATACTTTCTGATTAATTTATCAGGGTAATTATGAAGTTCCAAAACTTCTTTTATGTACCTCACTGCCTTTGTTAGATTTTCCTCTGTGGACTACTTAGTTTCTGTGCGCTATTGCCTAAACATTTCACTAATCCTATTTTCACTGACATAGTGTGGTGTGATCGGAAGTCCAAATATCTGTTGGAATATATGGCTTTCCTATAAACACTAGTGTTTATAAATTGTCAACTGCAAACACGTGTAATAGGAATTATTCAACACCCAGATATCTGGAAATTTCTACCACCCCTACAACGACAAATAAGAGAGGACAAAGAAAACTATAAAACTCAAGTGTCATAATCGTGTGATTATAATTGATTTGATAACGAACAATAAGTTTTGTTTGAAACGTCCTCCAGTAAATAATACTGTTTCACAGTCTGTGTGATGCATCTAATAATATGGAACATGCAATAAATATTCAATTCAGTTTGAGCTTTCCCATTGACTGATTGTACCGAATTGCTCGGTTTCAAGTTGACACGTCAGCTACTTATGTGAATGCTTCGACGATATCTGAAGTCTAAATTAAGGTAATTTAGTGGATAACGACTAGCAATGGAATCTAGGATACGTTCTCGTGGCTCAAATAGCCGAGTAGATAACTATTTGGCGTTTGAAACTATGACTACTGGGTTCGAGCCTCAGTGGGGACACTACCAATTACTAAGAAATGCAGATGCATCCAGAGGTGATGAGTCTCAAATAGGACGAAATGCGCATCCTAGTAGATTCCATTGCTAGTCACTATCCACCAAATTACATACAATCAATACTTTGAGACAGAAGTGACTACTATCCTTGAACCCATCATATCACACTGATAACAGAAGCTTCATTTCATGATGCTTTATACTACTAATTAGTTGATGTGAGCAGTTGACTACCACCCAATTTAACCAGTAGCTCGAGGTAGTCAGCCAGATGAAAGTGATTTAAACATTGAATGGCCGTTTCGCTCATTTTTGGTCGAACTCATCAGCAGTGCGTCTGGTCTGACTCAGGTCGGAAAGCCAGATTATTTCATATCACCCGGACTGCGGCTGTTTACTTGGACCAACTGGCAAATTGATTCACAATTTACAACTCGCAAATTGGGAATTTGTCCCAGAAGCTTCATGCGTCGATAAATAAATAAATGAATAAAAATTGATAGTACACGCAGCGAGAATTATTCAACACCTTTATGGAATATTGGGTGTGAGAATCCTGCTTTGCCTTTGATAAATGATGGAGAAGAATTAGAATTATAAGAAAACAATCTACAGTGTTCCATACACTTACTCACTGAGGTTATCTTCAATTTCCCTTTGACTGAAACAGGAAGTACTCGGTGTCCGTTGACACTGTTTACTCCTCACAAAGGTGCTTCAAAAAGGGCCTCGAAGTGAACAAACATCACGTTACGTCTTTAGTGATTGCTTTTATGGGGAAATCTGGGGTGTGCATTTTATTTCGACTTGGGTCTCTCCGGTCAGATATGCCTCCATTGCCAGAAAGAGGGTCATCCACGCTCTTGCATGCCAGTGTGTTCGAGTCTCATTGAGTAAACCACTATTCTGTTAATGTTTTTAATGAATAGTCATAACAATTATGATAACAAATAATCCCTTTACTTCTTTCTTTCAACTCGACTTTTACATACAATCACAATTCACTGAGTATTTTGTCTCATAAGGAGGTATATTTTTCGTTAGTGATTATTTTAAGATCATTTATCGAATTCAAGCTAAATTTCTGGCTGCGTTGTTCTAGTTCTAAAGTTTTAAAGACAGTGGAGACCTTCGCCATTCATGATTTTTAGCCAGACATTTGTGTACAAAAGAAGTAAAGTACAATCCCTATTTCTACCTGGGTCATACAGGGATAGACATTCATTTATCTGCTTATTTACTTAACAAATCTGTGTACCTTTTGCCCATTACAACTATTATTATTATTCCATTATGGATAAGATTATATTTTGATAAATCACACCGTGTTTGTTATACAGTAATATTAACTGATGACCACCTTTCGAGCAGAAACTATTGCCACTCATAATCATATCAAGTCACTCACTCACACAACTTTCTTGCTTCATTTATATACATGTGTGGAATCGACTAGATATTTAGAATAAAATTCAATATGGGATAATGTACATTCAGAAATAATAATAATAATATGAGTGTTATTGATCAAATACAGTCAGATGGGAAATAAGACGAGTGTTTTGATAGTCAAAATAAGTTACTTGTTAAAATGTTGTGATGTGCTTGAATTGAAATCGAATTTTGAGATTATTTATTATCCTCCTCTGATTTGACTGACTGGTGGTAATAATATCTTCCATATTTCTGGTATTTGCATTGAGTCATTTCTGTTTCATGTGTTGGGTGTAGATTATTCGATGAACCAGGTAGGATTCAGCAATCAATCTCTCTCTTTCTACCCAGATAGACTACTTTTTAGAATTTTAACCCTCTCCCACCCTATTGTGGCGTTGTTTGTTAATGCATACTGTGCAATTGCTGAGTTCGTTTTTCAAAATTACTTATCTTCGCGGGTGGGATCAATCATTCTAACCTTAGGTAAATTCTTATGTTCTGATAATCTGACTACCCCCGACCTACTAGTTTGACCGACCTATGTAGTTGACCTAATTCACAGTCATTACAGGGTATTTTGTAAATTATATTATTTTGTTTAATTGGGTCAACAGTGTCCTTTAACCTACAGAGCTTGTCCCTGAGTGAGTTTGTAGGTTTGAATGCCATCAACCTAATTCCTGCTTTATGAAGAATCCTACGTAAGGACGTTCTCAGATGTCCCCTCTTTATATGGTATAACTGTAGATGTCGTATATTTTTTCTTATTTATGCTATCATTACTAGTTTCACAATTATTTTTATTTTGTTTTTGGCCTTTACCAGAGATATGGAAGATATTATTGCCACCAGTCAGTCAAATCAGAGGAGGATAAAAAATAATCTCAAAATTCTATTCCGATTCAAACACATCATAACATTCTAACAAGTAACTTATTTTGACTATCAAAACACTCGTCTTATTTCCCATCTGACTGTATTTGATCAATAACACTCATATTATTATTATTATTTCTGAATGTACATTATCCCATATTGAATTTTATTCTAAATATCTAGTCGATTCCACACATGTATATAAATGAAGCAAGAAAGTTGTGTGAGTGAGTGACTTGATATGATTATGAGTGGCAATAGTTTCTGCTCGAAACTTGGTCATCAGTTAATTTAACTGTACAACACTGTGTGATTTATTAAAATAAAATCTTATCCATAATGGAGTTATACTCTACCAGCACAGTGCCCAAGTTTTCTAATTATATCAGTTACATAGTTAAGTGGAATATCCAAATATTTACCAATATTGTAAATGGATGACTCAGGAGGGATTTCCCGGATAATTATTCGTTTACGATGGAGGTCAAACTAATCTTGGAGCTATCAGCTAACTCATAGAAACCTTACACTCAAATTTATTTCCGTTTCTAGTTTTTTCTTATTCCATGGATGACAGTAGTATATTACGGTTTGTCCAAGGGATTGTCAATTTGAAACTAACTGGTGTCCAACGAAGAATTATTGGAAATATACGAACAGTTTAAGGTACTTCAAAGGCACAAGCTCACTTCAAGATGAAATATTTATTCCAGTAGTGTTAGGTTATGACACCGACACATACTCTATCAGTCACTTAGTTAAAAATACAACTCCTAATAATTTCTGACGGATTTTCAAAAGTTTTGTGGAGAAACTATTAGTAGGGAGAGTTCCCTAAATCATGGGTTTTAGGATAGTTATTCACCTGTGATTTTCCTGGGAAGCTGTTAGAAACTGGAAATCCTGAACTACCACTTGTTTGAAGATCTAACCATAAAATCAATACTGTGCTAAATAAATTACCAAAATCCATTGGACATCAAATACTTCAGACACCGGAAGTCATGGCAACTCAATTAAAACGACTGAAACTATGTGTATGAAAGTAACAATTCCAGCTACTATTGTTACTCTGACCTGCTGTAGAATCTATAAATTCATGAATTCGTCATTATGTCATATCGTTTTTAGTGTGAACTTTCGTCTTGTATGTATACACCAGTTCATCTATTCCTGTGGAGCTAAGCACATCAGTTGTTCGACGCGTATCCTATCTAAAAGGGTTCAAGAATACCAGCCAGCATGGTTCCAGAAAGCAAGTCTTGGCTCTATAAGGAGTGTGATGATCGAACACCTTGTCAGCATTTCTCATTCTATCTCAACACACTCCTCTTTCAGAGTTGTTTACAGAGTGAAGGACAATCTATCAAAGGCAATACACTTTTGTCTCCTTTGCATTTCTGAAGCTTTAGCTATTCAGATAGAAGCACCGCAGCTTTGTATACAGAAGAGAATTATTCAGCTACTTCTATTATCATTGGGATGAGCCTGTTGTTTTCCATCAAGGTTATTTTTGTTTGTTTGTTGCTTCAACTCCTTATAAATTTGTGTATTTCTGTCGAACTGTTACATAATGTCACATTTTCCTTTGTTTTTTATGCGCATCCTGAATATAGCTGATGATGATTTTTCAAGATTTTCTAGTTCACTAACTGGATTTCTTGGTGGTCGAATAGAGGCCGCCCTACGATGTTCATTTCTTCTGGTTACCTTGATTTCTTTCTGGCTATGTTTTTCCAATGTATATCGCATCACATTTCAAGCATTTTATTTTACACACACAACTAGATAGAGAATCTTGAGGGATTTTGTCTTTTATATGGACAAGGTTGCTTTGCAGTGTGTGTGTCTGATGTTTTGAAGAAAACTCTGGTGTCGTGCTTATTGAGTATTCTTCTGATATCGTTTGACTTCTCTGCCGTATATGGGATGACAACTGTTGAGGTCCATGTTTTCGGAATACGTGTTTTCGACCACACTTAATGTCAGTGTTGATTTTGTTAATGAATTTCTTGATGAAGTTCAATAAGCTCTACATCAGAGTTTTCTTCAAAACACCAGATACACACTACAAAGCAACCTTGTCAACATAAAAGACCAAATCCCTAAAGATTCTCTATCTAGTTGTGTCTAACGAATAAAGTGCTTGGAATATGATGTGATATACGTCAGATAAACATCGTCAAAAAGAAATCAAGATCAGACAAAATGAACACCGTAGAGCATCTGTTCGACCACTGAGAAATACAGCTGAACTAGAAAAGCTTGAAAAATCATCAGTCATAGCTCGTCTACATGCTTTAGAATCACCTCACAGAACTGATTTCAACAATATTGGAATAATCCAGAAAAATTTCAGAAATCACAAAGAACGTCTCACATCATCAGAAGCACTTCATATCAAGTGGGATCCGAATTGTCTGAATAACAATGATGGACTGAAACCGAATTTGACCTGGTTACAACACCCGCCTCTCCCATGGAATGACAAAATCAAGACGAATGTGTGATAAGCAATTTCATTATGTAAACACACGCTACTTTTACAGTTTTACACACTAATCAAATCCAACACTCTACACCTGGTTTTGTTACCGATTGGCCAGCTTGACAACACAAAAATGCCCCCATGCTGAGAAACGATGATTAAGTTGTTATATATAAGTCGAGATCTTGTACATTCTGGTTTAATAATACTTTGATAAATCTATTACCAGCAGCGTATAAATAGCGAAATGTTAGTAAAAACAAGAATATCGTTCATTGTTTTTCATTCATTGGGAAATACAAAACCTTTATTATAATAAAAGAAGTAATTTCTAAAAGATCTCTCCTGCTGAGAGTGACTAATGCTTGTTGTCGATGATTAGGTATCTTTGTCGCCTGTATGTTTTTTCTATGTTTACTTGAAGTTCTGTTTCCACTACAGATTCTGTCAACTTGGTGCTTTTTCCCTGTAGACCTCTGAGTTTGTTCGACATTAGATCTAAATCATATGTAAATTGCATATCATTTAGGATCTTCTAGTCAGTCCAAGGTATGACCAACTGCTCCCTACTGAAAAGTCTTCCACATGTTCCAGTTCATCACATTCATGAATGTCCTGATGAGGCTTATTCATAAATGTATTAATTCTCTCCATCTCTTAATTATAAAACATGGCGGCCTGTTTAAATCACTGGGCTACCAGAATTCTAGTCTATCAAACTGCTGCTTTAACTCTTCTACATTCCTTATTGTTTTAATTGTGTAATTATATTATATGGACGCTACATGAACTCGCGCGCCTATTTAATTGGCTTCCAAATAGACACTAAGCAGTTCCTGAAAGAAATGAAGAAGAAACTTACAGAATTGGTTCTCTTCTCATGTGCAGCAACGCCAGGTCAAGTGACATACTTCCCTGCATGAACAGGGAATATTCTGGAAATACATACGCTAAAAATTTCTGTAGGTGAAGTTAAACAATAACGTCCCAAGATATGCAAACGCCCCAATAACCTTGAACGCATGTTAGTCGTTGGCTAAAGGCACCTATTATTATCATAGCTGAAACATCAACGCTATTCACCAAGTAAGGAGCAAATTTCACTCAGATCACGTTTTTAAATACTGTTTAGACAATGTGTAAATAGCTCATTAGGGTTAAGGTAAGTACTGGGGTTAGGGTTAGGATCAAGGTTATAGTTAGCATTAGGAAAAGGGTTGTAATTAGGGTCAGGGTTACGATTATGGATAGATTTAGAGTTGATGACATTTATTTTTATTTGTTTTCTTATCCATATTTTCCTAGTAAGTATTCGTCGGTCGTCTTACTGCGAACCATAGTAATTCAACCAAGGGCTTTTGGCAAAGACTGCACAATAGGGTAATAGAGATACACGATTCACATAAAACAGCTCATCTGTAGTCATCTCGGTGAAAACATCCACAGAAACTAGTCTAACTTAGCAAGTGATACTCCTGGGAGGTATTTTTAAGTCATACCAGAGAAAGATAACCTGTTTAGTGTGTTTTCATGGATTTTCTTGTAAATATACGTCAATTTTTGTGAGAAATTCCTGATTTCTATGGTTGGTTGACTCAAGGTCAATCATGCGTTCGCACCCCTTGGGACGCTATTGTTATTATTACACTTTTACAAATAGACTTTTTATCAAACAGTAATGACTGTATAAAGCAATAACAACAGTGTGGTTTGTGCAGAATAAGATGATGGTACCATCATTATTTATTTCATTGGCTTCCCATCAGCTGCTTGCAGCCCAAAGATATCACTTACTTTATGTACAGAAACAACTTTGAAATACTTGAAAGTTGTACATGATGTCCGTTAGTTGACAGAGAGTTCAAGTTTAAACAAAAAATCAATGTATGCATACAATAGTAACCGAATTATGTAATAAAGACAAGATGTAAGTAAAATGATAAGTAACTAACATGCTGAGTAACAATTTTAGTGAGTTAAACTCAAATCATAGAAACAAGAGACAAGCGAAAAAAATCACGCCATATAAAAATGTGGGGAGAGGTTAAAGTCAAAGATCATACGATCAAATATAAGAAAGAATAAGGACATGTATACTTACCAGAGTAAGGAAAGACTGATAACTGCTTCTTTCTGAATACATAATCGCGGCTTAAGTCGTTTCAAGCTGGTTGCTTCGTCAAAATGGAAAAGAAGAATTTCTCAAAATAATGGTTACTGAACAAAGAATATTCATTTGGGTAACCTGGTCTTCATTGGGTTCTACAGTTATGTATACACAAAATACTGAGTGAATTAGTGTTATTAACAACATTAATGTTGTTTAAATAACATCGAATCAATAATAATAATATCAATGGATTACAGTTCGATAGCATCAACATAACAATAAACTGTATGAATATCAGAGAAATTAGGAAAAATAATAATACAAATTCATGGATTGGTAGTCTCCACTGAAGGCTGGCAAGGGCAATAGTAGTGGCTGGCTGAACCTGTTTCTTCTGCACACAGAGCAGTGGTTGTCTCGGGCGAATTGCGATAGCCTTATCTGTTTGGAGCATGCGGTACCCCGATACTTTAGGCAATTTATTTGGTACCCGTTAGATGGTACAGAAGGACTCTTCAGTAATAACTTTGTGGTCGGTTTAGATCAGGTGGTCTAATATCGAATTGTTGATGGTTTCTATTACACCTCAATTTAGCCACATTGATGGATGTTCCCGAGTGAGCACGAGAAATCAATTTCCCACAACAACGGCCATGTTCTAAGTGACAAAGACAATGTTAAGCGCGAAACCTATGACTTGCTTCTTTGTTAACAACATAATTTTAGGCTCTTTTATTTCTCTCTTATTTTGTATTCTATAGTGAACTCCTTCTTAAACATACTTAGCTACCTAAATTATTAACATTGGCTTGCTTTTTTGTACTTTACTCTATTCCTTCTTTTGTGTATCTACTGGTTCCGATTCTATTAGCACTATGAGTATTACAAAATTGTCCTGTCATTAACCATCATGTAATTGTTAGTTTTGTGGTTGTTTTTTATTTTTTTCGGCAATATTAACTGACAATCATTGGTTGTGAACGCCATTACCATCATCTCACAATTTTGTATTATTCAGGATTACTCACACTACCACTACAAACACTGCATTAGACCTGACAATCAAAAACAAAACAACAACCCTGAAATGTTATTTTATGATTGTTTAGTGTTGTTTCAACCAAATTAGCTGATCATCTTAGCGATAAACATTCTTAAATATCATTTCATAACTTCTTGTATGACTATAGGTTTACTGTCACCATGCATAATCATATCATAGCTTCCACTACCCAATACTGAGATATTATTATACGCTGTTTATTTTCCTTTCTACTTCTTGGTATTTTTTTCGCATTAAAAAAATTATTTTGTGTTTTTCCTGTTTTTTTTTTGCTGTTGGTGTCTTTATATTTATTTTTTTTTGAAATACTCCTTTTAAATGTTTGATAAAATTGGATGCAAATATTGTAGATATGTGCTGAAAATTCCACACTGTACCACTAGTACTGTTTCTGGAATAAAGCAAATTATATATATATATATCGCCAAACAAACGCAGTTGAATTGGTAGATACATTTAGAAGTGACCAGTCGTATAGAAAATAAAACTTGTAGTTTGCTAGCATTATAAGTTCCTTGAACACATTTTGTTAATTTGTGTGTAATCATTTCGCTAAGTATATCGCCCTTGTATTGCAGTCCTAGGTATAAAGGCTTCTTATCTACAGATGGAGAATAGTCCTTTCAACTTTTGTTGGTCATATGTTACCTGGCGAATTTTATCTGGATAGCTATTTTCAATTAAGGTGTCATATACAATCCTTAGTTTATCTTCAATTCCCTCTTCTGAGCATATAGCTCTAACACTATGGCTGTGGGTCGTTGCTAAATTTCTTTTATACTGGAGAGGAACGAAGCTATGAAAATGTGTGTATATTGTCCTGTCCATGTGCTTTTCCTTTGCAAATTTCTCTTTATCCTCATATCTGGTTTTCTTGTAAGCAGGACATCTAGGAAGGCAATTAATCCTATTTTTCGATTCCTCTTCGCACGTGAATGTCTTAGCTGGATGTACTTTATCGAATTCAGTTATTATTGTGTTCCTCTCCGAATCATTATCACAAAGAATAAAACTTTCATCCATATACCGTCAATAAAATGAGAATATTCTGATAAGGCGTTGTTTAGATGCCCATTTTCTAGTTTATTTAGAAAGAAATCTGCCGAAACGAGACCCAAAAGGGAGCCCGTCGCCACCCCATTTCTCAATATCCACCTGATGACCCGTGTTGATGAAATGTCTGGGTGAAGGCTATATAAGTGTAATTTTCCGAGCTGTGTTTATTAAGTCTAGAGCCTTCTGTCAGCTGACATCATGTGAAAATTGCCGGTATGTTAAAACTGTTTCTGTACATAAAGTAAATGATATCTTTAGGCTGTAAGCAGTTGGGCTGATGAGAAGCCAACGAAATAAACAATGATGGTACCATCATCTTATTCTGCAGAAACTGTTGTTCTTGCTTTATTTGAATTCATGAATGGGCAATAAATCGATGAAATTATATCTCATGCATTTAGTATATATATATATAATATTTCCGAAGGAATTGTTACTGAAGAAAGAATACTCTTTTCGATAACCTGCTCTTCATCAGGTTCTACATTTGTATATACACACATAATAGTGAATGAATGAATTAGTGTGTGAACAACAATAATGTGGTTTAAATAACATAGAATCAATTATAATATTAATAGATTACAGTTCGATAGCATACATCATCTTGTGGATACAGAACACAAGATTGACGTTAACCAGACAGCTTTCAGGGTCATTTACCGCATACCAACAAATCTCAATTTCGCCTTAAGAGTTCGACTACGAAATATTACTGAGGCTGGTTGTTGGGATCCATATTAGTAAGCCTAATTTATGCACCTAAAAGTAGTTTGTTCAGTCATTATCATTACCTTGGCCATCCAGGTTTGAATGATCCTGAATTTTTGTGGAATTTTCTTGATTTTAGTTGATATTTTACTTGCTACTATATCTTTATTATTACTATAATTTACTCATCTTTAGTGAACTGTAATTCCATTGTGGTCTTACTTTACAAATCTATATTATTTAAAAAGCACTAATATTGTTATTGACTACTAGTCTAGAATATTTTATGTATATAAACATGCATATATAATTGTAGAGCCAGAAGAGGAATATTCTTTGCTCGATTATTTTGTTTTTTATAGATGTCTGAATGAATATTTTTGCTATATTAACAAAAATATACGCTGAACATATATAAGAGAAATTAGGAAAAATAGTAATACAGATTCATGGATTTATAGTCTCCATTGAGAGCCGTCCAGGGGAGTGGTAATGACTGGCTCGACCTGCTTCTTCTGCTCACAGAGCATCGGTTGTTTCAGGCGAATCGCGAAAGCCTCTGCAGTTTGAAGCATGCGGTACCTCATTTGAACTTTTCTAGGGAAATAATCAAAATTAAATATATATCAAAGGAGACACCTTATCTTTAAAATTCCTATCTAATCATGAATGAGTCATGAGAGTAGTCATCAAAACCAAAAATAGACACAATTATCTTTGATCAATCTTTAATGGGATAATCTCACAAAACTTGTTATAATTATTATTTTTGAGTTAGACGACGAATTGATATCATTTGGAGAACGATTAAAAACAAGCTGACGGTAGTAGACAGTCGGCTGTTTCATCAGCCTAGTTTTCGACTCATCAGTAGCATGCGCCAGACACAAGAGTTCGAACCCAGAATCTTCCGGTTACAAGGTTACCGAACTCGTGGACCATTTAGCCAATGGGACTCGACTCTTCATTGGTCAGTCCATGAATTTCAACTTCCACCAATTCATGATTTCAGAGCGACTGGCACCTGCGAATGTTATCTGCGGGAACTCCATCCTCACTGATGACCAGATGGACCTTACTGGTAGCGACTTCTCACTAGAACTCCAGGCGACTTCCTTCTGTACCCGGTTACTAGCGAGCATCGGACTAATTTTGACGATCGCGCTAAAATCACGAACTGGTAGAATTTAGAGTTCATGAACTGGCCAATGAGGTGTCGAGTCCCAGTGGCTGAGTGGTCTACGAGCTCGGTAGCGTTGTAACCGGAAGGTTATGTGTTCGAACTCCTTTAGTGGCTGTGTGCCGCCGATGAGTCGCAAACTGGGGTGAAACAAATAGCTGTCTAGCACCCGCAACTGGTTTCCAGTGGTTCTCTAACTGATACCGATCCGCGGTCAAACTTGAGAAGTGAATTAAATGTCTACAAATTGACTGTTGGAAAAATACGTTTATTTCAAATATCTCATAGTTTAGAAGTATTATTAACTGGATGACGTTTCGAGCATAAATTGCTGTTCATCAATATAATGACACAACTTCATAATTCTCCTTGTAAACATGCTCTTTCTCCCTGTGTCTACCTCTTCCCCTTGATATCTGTTGCCACTTTCCAAATCTCTAGTGCAGGCATTACGTTATTTCGATTCACTGTGGGCGATGTTGAATCGATAAACAAAGATTAAGTGATTAACCTATCTCTCCCTCTCTATCTCGCCACCTAACTATATAACTTTTTAATACTTCCATCGTGTCCCACCCTATTTTTTGATTACATGCTCTTAGGACGTTCAGTCCTGCTCCTAGGTTATGGTGGATATATGTGGATGACAGATTCCATCACTGTGTTGAAATCTAAACATATCCCTCATTTCCATACGTATAAACTCAGTAGTAGATGGAATTCAATTCACTCCTGAGTTGGAAAACCAGTAAGGTGATTTTAACCGTGCTGGACTGTAGAATAAAGCGAAAACAAGATGGTGGGTTAGATAGCAACTAGCATTTATAGGAAACTGACACACCCTAATAAATACATGGACTTTAATTTTCAAATATTGGTTTTGTAGGGATTCTTTTTGATTGAATGGAGGATTTCATCATTGGCTGACATCAGTTAGAGAAACACTGGGAAACCTGGGAGTACTGGACAGCTGTTTCGTCACAGTGGCTCAATAGTCTTCGAGCTCGTTTTGTAACCAGAGGGTCCTGGGTTCGAACCCTGGAGGGTGTGTACTGCTGTCCAGTACTCCCAGGTTTTCCAGTGGTTCTCTAACTGATGTCAATGAGCTCATGATGAAACCCTCCACCCAACAGAGACTTTAATTCTTCTCATCTGGAATCAGTAAATATATGTCTAGTTAAGTGTCTATATATTCTGACCATGACAACTTGATGATGCTGCTCATATGGAGATGCCTGACAGTAGAATCCATGACACTTCTTTCGTTCTATTTGAGACTCCTCAGTCTGACGGATGATGTTGTTCCCAGAGGGACTCAAACCCAGCACCCATATTTTTAAATACGTCAACAAAGACGACACAGATTTTCCGTCCGGTGTATATATATTCAGTCAACATTAAGTTCATAATAACTTTTTCAAATAGCAACCGTTGCACACTAGGTGTCTGGCATAGACCAGTGACTCTGGCGTTTGAAATTACGGGCGTTGGTTTCAAGTCTCACATGCACGTACGTCGAGCTGATGAGTGTCAAATAGGACGACGAAATGCCTTACTTTGACTCTACAACTAGGCAACATCAACAGAGATATCAATTATTCCGCACCTTGAACTATAAACTAATAATACTATTCGCTCGCCTAGCCTGAAGCAGTTGAGTAAAAGATTCTAATTCAGGACACATTATTGCTCAAAAGTTGAATGCTTAAGTCAACCAGATAAAACACTACACAAATGATTACTAGTGAACACTCATCATGTGTGTATGCCGGAATAATTAAATTCTATGTTTAAAAGTATCACTTTCCGTTTTTCAGATCTCATTGATCGATGAGTTGCAGGTCTGCTCTGAAGACAGTAAGAATAACAAGAATAATAATAATAACAGTGATACCTGAAGGTAGTATTATGAGAAGTTTTTTAAAAAATTCTCTTTCTCTATACATGTAAGGTGAATATAGTTCATTTGGCAAATGTGAATCGAACCATATCATCATAGATTTTTGAGTAGTTTTCTAATTAGCTACTGTTTGCTTAAAATAGTTTGTAGAAATATTTAGAAAACTGACGCCAACAACTCATTTAGCATGACATATATATATATATATGTACCGGAGCACCTAACTTCCATGCCATCCTCACACACACACACACAGACACAAACGCACATACAAATGAATGGCATTTTTCTATGTAATATCGATGAAGACATAGAAATGAAGTTCTTTAATTCTAGAAAAAAAATGAAAAATATTGAGCTAAGAATATCATTTTCTATAATTTCCTCCTCTTCTGGCTCTACAATTATATATATCTTTATATATATGTTTATATACATAGAATATTCTAGATTAGTAATCAATAACAGTATTAGTGTGCTTTTCAAATATTATCGATTTGTTAAGTAAGATCGCAATGGAATTACAGTTCACTAAAGATTCGTAAATTATAATAATAATAATAATAATAATAAAGATATAGTAGCAAGCAGAATATCGATTAAAGTTAAGAAAATTCTACAAAATTCAGGATCATTCAAACCTAGATGGCCAAGGTAAGGATAATGTCTGAACTAACTTATTTTGGATGCACAAATTAGGCTTGTTAATATGGATCCCAACAGCCAGCCTCAGCAATATTTATTACTCGAACTCTTAAAGCGAAATTGAGATTTGTTGGTATGCGGTAAATGACTGTGAAAGCCACCTCGTTAACGCCAATCTTGTGTTCTGTATCCACAAGATGAGATAGAATAGCGCTACGAATAGATTTTGTTTGTCCTTTGCTTAACCACTTTGCTGAGTGATGTTCGGAAATTTGACGAGAAACACGCCAAATTGTACGGCCAATGTAACTGGCTCCACAGAAGCAGTTAAATTGTTCGGATGAATGTCTTGATGAAGAACGTAATAATATTAAACGGTTGCTGAGTGAAAATCGTTATCCAGAAAAGTTTATTGATAAGAATAAGAATCTAAAATCAAAGCAGCTCAAGGTGCCAACAGTTCCTAGAGAGGCCTTATTCTTACAAATGCAGTTCTTTGGGATTAACATCAGCGAGATACTAACACAACGTCTTAGGAATACGGTGGTAAAGACAGCATTCTCTGCAGCTGAATTACACAGTGTCTTCAAAATCACTCCTCTCTTGCGTTCGGGAGTAAAAGATAAACTGAATAATTTCGTCTCTTCCTTGTGTATCTACCAATTTAACTGTTACTGTGGAGTGAGCCAGTTACATAGGACATAAAATTAGGCGTGTTTCTCGTCAAATTTCCGAACATCACTCAGCAAAGTGGTTAAGCAAAGGACAAACAAAATCCACTCGTAGCGCTATTCTATCTCATCTTGTGGATACAGAACACAAGATTGGCGTTAACGAGGTGGCTTTCACAGTCATTTACCGCATACCAACAAATCTCAATTTCGCTTTAAGAATTCGAGTAATAAATATTGCTGAGGCTGGCTGTTGAGATCCATATTAACAAGCCTAATTTGTGCATCCAAAAGAAGTTAGTTCAGTCATTATCATTACCTTGGCCATCTAGGTCTGAATGATACTGAATTTTTGTGGAATTTTCCTAATTTTAGTTGATATTCTATTTGCTACTATATCTTCATTATTATTATAGTTATTATTATTATTATAATTTACGAATCTTTAGTGAACTGTAATTCCATTGCGATCTTACTTAACAAATCGATAATATTTGAAAAGCACACTAATACTGTTATTGATTACTAATCTAGAATATTCTATGTATGTAAACATATATATATATATATATATAATTGTATAGCCAGAAGAGGAAATAATCGAATAGGATATTCTTTGCTTAATTATTTTGTGTTACATAGAATATTCTAGAATCGCCTTCATTAACAATGTTTCGGTGTTTTTTAAATAATATTGATTTGTTAAGTAAGATCGCAATGGAATTACGCTTCACTAAATATGCGTAAATTATAATAAGCATAAAAATGTAGTAGCAAATAGAATATCAAATAAAATTAAGGAAATCTCTACAACAAATTGAGGATCACTAAAACCTTGATTAATGGCCAAGGTAAGGACAATGTCTGAACCAGCTTCCTCTTTTGGATACATAAGTCAGGTTTCTTAATGTGGATCCCAACGGCCAGCCTCAGTAATATGTAGTAGACGAACTCTCAAGGTGAAATTAAGATTAGTTGGTATGCGGTAAATGACTTTGAAAGACGCCTCTTTAACATCACTCTTGTGCTCTGTATCCACAAGATGAGATAGAATAGCGCTATGAATGGATTTTGTTTGTCCTTTACTTAACCACTATGGAGGGTGATGCTCGGAAATCCGACGAGAAACATGTCTAATTGTACGGCTCACTTCACAGGAACAGTTAAATTGATAAGTATACATGGAAGAGGCGAAATTAGACAGTTTATCTTTAACTCTCGAATGTGAAATAGGGCTGATTTTGAAGACACAGCATAATTCAGCAGCTCTGAATGCCCTCTTTTTACCGTCGTATTCCTTAGGCGTTGTGTTGATATCCTACTGATGTAGTCATCACTGAGGAACTGAAGTTGTAAGAATTGGCCCTTCTTTTACGGAACTGTTTCTACCTTGGCCTGTCTTGATTTTTGATTCATATTCTTAGTTCTTTAATTCTGCCTGTTTTTAAAAAAAATAAGAAATCATTCTACAATAATAATAATAACAGCTTTATTCCAAACAGTATTTGTGGTACAGGTATGGAATTTTCAGCGTGCATTACAATATTGTATCTAATTACCTCATAAATTTTATAAGATTTTAAAATCAAAAAGAACAGCGTTGGGTTTACATTTTTAAACAATGCACCACAGGATATGAAATATAAAATTAGTGTGTAATAGAAGATGTGAACAACAATATAATAGTAACGAAGAAAGGAAAACAAAAACTAATGGGACTAATTGTTAGAGTGCCGCAGTAAGTTGATCGTGTCATACCTAACGGATTTCTCATCACATAACAGCTGTGCCAGATAAGGTATTGTGGAGTTTTGTACTTGGTAGTCCTAGTATATAGCCTTCTGTAGTTGCTTCTAGTTCTACCAGATGAAATGCAAGGAGAGAGCTGCGTATAGAGAGGGTGTTCGGGGTCTGACAATATAGAATTCGCTAGTTTCTTACATGACATTATATGTCTATCCACAATAGTATTAACTAGTTGGTTTGACGAAATCCCACTTGCCCTACTAACGGCTTTTAGTGCCCTTCTCAGCAAAGCAAAGTCCTTCTTAAGTAGTCCAGGAAAGATTAATGGGGAGCAGTAAAGAGGGATGGTTAGAATACAAGAATTGAAAAACTGAGAAAGCAAAGACTGCTTTATATCAGACTGCCTTAACTTCCTAACGTAGAACGTTAAGCGGAATATCTTTCTAGTAACTAGCAAGATGTGAGAGGACCAGAATGTAGAGAAGGATAAGGATAGAATTTGTATAATTTTAATTAGCGGCAAGAAAAAGAAAAGCACTGCCTGGATTATTATTCTTGATAATAGTGTGATTAAGAGTGTCTTGAAAACATTGAGGGATCTTATGTAGAATCTTTGAGGTACTTGTGTTCTCTGTGAGGTGGATGGTTCATTTGCAAAGCTTTCATTGCTACCTGCTAGGCAACATCTTCAGCGCATAGTTCAATTTGTTGAAGTGAGCTTTAAGATTTCTCCACAAGTTTATAAGTCATCTCTCCTGATGACCTAGATCAAAATCATCCACCTGAGCTACAAATCTTCTCTTTTACATGTGGAATATGTCACAGTAATCACGAGAGGAGATGACATCTTAGATAGTATCGATGTCTCCATTATGGATAAGATTTTATTTTGATAAAATCAGAAACTATTGCTCATAATCATATCAAGGCATTACTCACACAACTGTTTTCCTTCATTTATATACATGTGTGGAATTGACTAGATATTTGAATAAAAATCAGTATGAGATACTGTACATTCAGAAATAATAATATGAGTGTTATTTTTCAACTACAATCAGATGGGAAATAAGATGAGTGTTTTTATAGTCAAAATAAGTAACTAGTTAGAATGTTGTGATGTGTTTGAATTGAAATAGAATTTTGAGATTATTTATTATCCTCTTCTGATTTGACTGGTGGTAATAATATCTTCCATATTTCTGGTATCTGCATTGAGTCATTTCTGTTGCATGTGTTGGGTGTAGATTCACTCGATGAACCAGGATTCAGTAATCAATCTCTCTCTCCACCTACCTAGATTACTTCTTAGATTCTTAACCCTCTCCCACCTTATTGTGTGGTTTTGTGTTAATACATGCAGTCAGATTGCTGAGATTTTCTTTTCTAAATTACTTATCTTCTCGGCGTCAACCATTCTTACCTTAGCTAAATTCTTCTGTTCCGACAATCTGACTACTCGTGATCTTCTAGTTTGACGTATGTAGTTGACCTCACTCACAGTCATTGGAAGGTATTCTGTAAACTATATTATTTTGTTTAATTGGGTCTACCGGGTCCTTTAGCCTACAGAGCTTGTCCTACCTGATTGAGTTTGTAGGTTTGAATGCCACCCTAATTACTGCTTTATTGAGAATCCTACGTAGGGAAGGTCTCAGATGTCTACTCTTTATATGGTATAACTGTAGATGACTTATATTCTCTCTTATTTATGTTATTACTGCTAGTTTCACAATTATTTTTACTTTGTTTTTGGCCTATAGTGATCTTCCTAATGAATTTTATAGGATAGTTAGTTATTTAACACCAACGATTCTTCTATCTGTTTCATTTCATCATTTAGGTCTTTTGTTATGCTACTTAGTGCTATTGCTCGGTTTGTTGGACACTTAACTACGCCTGCCTTTACAGATATATGATGGATGAGATGAATTAAAGTCTAAATATCTATTAGCAGAATGCGTTGGCTTCTTATAAACACTAGTGTGTAGTGTGAGTATCTTGATATGATTATGAGCAGCAATAGTTTGTGCTCGAAACGTGGTCATCAGTAAATATTACTGTATAACACTGGGTGATTCATCAAAATAAAATCTTATCCATAATGGAGTTATACTCTACCATCACAGTGCCCAAGTTTTATCCTTATATCGGTACTATCAATGTCTGTCTTTCAGCAACACAACACAATGATTTTTATTTTATTGAGTGATCGATATGCAGCTTAGCTTTAACTAGATGTTTTTACGAAAATTGTATGCTTTTGAAATCTGAAGGGAATTACAGTCGTTGAGAAGAGAGATATGATAACCTGAATGAAGCAGTTCACCTTCAACCAATGGGTCCTGCGTGGGAAATACTGTGTGACCTAGACTTTGTGACTGTTGGCACTTGACAGTAAGATGTACCTAAAAATTTGAAGGAACTCATATCAACTGTGAGGCTCAAGTCCTCACCACTGAGTGCTGCAGTCTCATATATTACTACTGAACTATTAGGGTTCATATTTGGCCCACTGTAGGACCATGATAGGTGCACTGATTGGTCGCCAGGTATAACAAGTGTCGTGGGTTGCTGTGGACTGGTTTCTTTCAGTCAAGTTAACGATGTGGTCAAGGCTGCAAATATACCTTGCTGACAAGTACCGATAAGCCGGAAAACTAGGTCCAGAGATTCCTGTTTACTGTCCCCCAAAAGCTACTATCTATCTATCTATCTATCTATCTATCTATCTATCTATCTATCTATCTATCTATCTATCTATCTATCTATCTATCTATCTATCTATCTATCTATCTATCTATCTATCTATCTATCTATCTATCTATCTATCTATCTATCTATCTATCTATCTATCTATCTATCTATCTATCTATCTATCTATCTATCTATCTATCTATCTATCTATCTATCTATCTATCTATCTATCTATCTATCTATCTATCTATCTATCTATCTATCTATCTATCTATCTATCTATCTATCTATCTATCTATCTATCTATCTATCTATCTATCTATCTATCTATCTATCTATCTATCTATCTATCTATCTACATGTGATCTATCTACCTATCTATCTACCTATCTATCTATCTATCTACCTGTGATCTATCTACCTATCTATCTATCTATCTACCTGTGATCTATCTATCTATCTATCTATCCATCTGTCTATCTATCTATCTTTATATATATATACATATATATATATATATAGATATATATATATATTTGTAACAGGTCACACTGATAGGGTTAGGAGTTAACAACCAATGAATATCCAACCTTCAAAAGTGGGGGAAACACATAAAGTATTATTGATATAAATATAAAACTTGGACACTGTGGTAGAGTATAACTCCATTATGGATAAGATTTTATTTTGATAAATCGCACAGTGTTGTACAGTAATACTGACTGATGACCACGTTTCGAGCACAAACTATTGCTCATAATCATATTAAGTTGATATGATATGGAGAAAACACATAAAGATTAGGAGCAGTGTCCAGTGGGGACAAAATCATCAATGTTTAGTTATTTCCAGGCTATAGGTAAATATCAGAGAAGATTTGGTAACCAATGTGCATCGGTGGCATAGCGGTTAGGACGCTCGCTAACCATGCACATGGTCCAAGGTTCGATCCTCCGCCACCGACGCACTCCTTTTCCTCGCTAAGTCAGTAAGTAGTAAGGTCGGTAAAGATGGGAGGTTGGGCATGAGGTTAGCAACCCCATCCTTTAAAAATAAACCCTGCCACAGAAACTTCAAGCATTCTAGCTTGAAGCCCTATGTTTCACTGGGTACGTGAAGGAGTAAAAGAAAGGTATGTTTGAAAAATTGATTTCTGGAAAATTCATAAGACATAAGATTAGGATTAGGACAAGTGTCATAATTCATCGGACATTTAGTTAACAGTAGGAATTTCTATCACATGGAGACAGTGGGAATTTGAGGAGATGGGTATACACTGGACTTACAGAAAGACTGTAGAAGATCTGGGTTTCGAGGACGACTTATGCCTCAAATCTCACATACCTGAAGATGTACAAACGAAAACCAACAATTTGGCATAAGAGGCAGTCAAAATCGGATTTTAGGTGAACATAGTGAAGAAATAGAGGTAATAAAGCTACGCGATATTCAATAGCAAACATCGACCACCATCAGCAGGAGAAATTCAAGGGAAGTTAACTCACTCACTCTGACAGTACCATTTCAACTGCAGGCGAAACAGATGAGGATGTTTAGGCGTCTTTTGATTGTGTATATAAACATGGAAATCACGCTGGTATATTTCAATGCTCGATGTTAAAACTATATTTTTAGTGGCCCAACATTATCTTTATTATTAATATTCGTTTGTTCGGTTCCGAGTGGGACATACCCCTTCAGCAATATATCTGGATTATATTCTGCTCTCCGCTGTCTTTCTTAATTAGCTCTGTGAATGCTAACAAGCTTCCGTTTTCCCTTCTCATAAACTTCTCCATGTCATCCTCGAATGCCTTGGAAAGGTCTCCTCAGTGTATGCCTAATCATCCGTCTCCATTTTCTTCTGCATATCTCTTGGAGCAGTAACTTCTTGGTTAGTTCGCTGTCTGTCAGAATTCCTTCTTGCCTTACCCTTTCGGCCAGTTATCTGATGTTCTTAGATGGATGGAGGCAATCGGCAGAAGGAAGCCTTGGACCTAGGTTTCGTGCTAGTTGGCACTCACCAGTCAGAAAGGCGTATCTGCAGCTTTCAAACGACTCATGTCCCTTCTGAGATTCGAACCCACGTCACCCGGTGCCGCCTGCAGTCAGAGACGTTACCACTGAGCTGGTTATTCGGGCTCGCGATTGACCTCCTGTACGACTGTAGTGGATATTTTGATTTGACACTATTACGAGTTGAACTCGTAAACCATAACTAACAGCAGCTGTCCAATACTCCCTGGTTTTCAACGGTTCTCTAACTGATATCAATCCGTGAACAACTCGTAAAAGATATTATTACCACTACTCAAATCAGAGGAGGATAATAAATAATCTTAAAATGTATCGCAATTCAATTCACATTCTAACATTCTAACAAGTTACTTATTTATTTTACTGTAAAAACATCTTATTGCCCATCTCATTGTATTTCATTGATAACACGAATATTATTATTTCGGAATGTACTTTATCTTATATTGATTTTATTCAAATGTCAAATCATCAAATTTTACTCATGTATATAAATGAAGCAATGAAGTTGTGTGAGTGAGTAGTGCCTTGATATGATTATGAGCAGTAGTAATAAACGGTGCTCGAAACGTGGTCGTCAGTTAATATCACTGTATAACAAACACTGTGTGATTTTATGAAAATAAGATTTTATCCATAATGACGGAGTTATACTCTACCACCACAGTAGTGCCCAAGTTTTATCCTTATATCAAGATTTGATTTAGCAGTGGGATCCGAGATATGTGTTTTCTCCCATATGATACTCGTCAACGGCGTATACCTGCATCTTCACTGAGACCCGGACCTAATACGCATCAATACAAATGTCAAAACATTAACCACCAAGCCACTTGGCCATGATCTACACTCCTGTGATGTTAATCGACAGGAAGTAAAAATTAATTTTAAGAAATAATGCCGGGAGATTTAATGACGAGATCTTTGACACTATAGTGTATCCGTAAAGCGACAGACAGTAAAGGAAAATCTGAATTATACCAGAAAGTGTATCGCAGTAAAAATAAGAGATGGAACAATAATAGTCAGTTAGTTCGTATGGTCATTTAAATTTATATAAAATGTATAGTCAATAAGAATATGAGATAAGGTGAAGTTCAGTAATTCAGTGATGCGTGTGTTTGTGAATTTACGATCGATAAATACACAAGTTTCAAGGTATGAGTTGTATTCAGTGGTGTGATAGAAAATATATGATCACTACAAATAAATAAATAAATAAATGAGACATGTAGAATGTAAGTTTGAGGGGGTGACAAGTAACTACTATAATTGTGTAATAATAATAGTGTAGTATAACACGGTAGAACTATTAGGAAACGACAATCAAAATTTATATGTGTTTTGTTGTTCCCTAAGGTTCCTAGTGGAAAAAGGGCTTCGTCATCACATCTTCATTCTGTCCTATTCACTGTTGTCCTCTTTAGCTGGCCCCAAAACTGCCCATAATCTCTCATTTCCTCCTCCCCACACGACCTCCTACATATCATCCTTGGATGACTATATCGTCGTTTCTTATTCGGGTTCCACTCGAGCGATGGTCTGGTGTGCAGTGTCATAAAACGATCTCCTTGGTGGCGTATGCCCAGTCCATCTCCATATCGAATTTCTCCCGTTGACAGTGGTTGGTGCTGGTTATTGCTGTTGGTTGGTTACCTTCATCATCTCCGTCTTCTCTGTGTCTTCTACCAGTTTTTTTGGTTTTCGCCTGCAAGTCTTCGAGTTTCTGCGAAATTAAACATAAGTCATCTGCCGCGAAATCCAGATCTTCTATAGTGTTCTTGACGGACAAACGCTCCCCATCGTCTTCTGCATGATCCAGTCCACCAAATTTAGGAATGTCATCGGTGATATTGCCAGCCATATCTTACTCCTGCATTCACTTCATGAGTGTAGCTGAGTTTCCCTATGTAGATTGCTTGATACGCGGCATTATCATATAGCCACTGAATAAGGTACAACGTAAATCTTTAGCAACATAATTTATGAGAAAGAACATGAAAGCGTAGAAAGTTTATAAATATGACAAGGGTGTGAAAGAAAGAAAATGGGTCAGTGATCTAAAGTTTATGCAGGATTTAGTCACCTCATTGTAGGTCAAGGTAAACAAAGCGTGCAGACATACTTTTCCTGGGTACAGAGATCAGGTCTTGTCGAAATGACCGATACCGCATTGGCTAGTTTCAGGATATTCTAAACAAGCTCTTCTAGGTAGGTTACTAGAAACATGATAAATTCCGGAGAATGTCACCTCTGCCTTAATTTGATATTCACAATCGACCAAATTAGATAAAAACACGCTATTCATTTATTTCGCTACCTATTTCTCCAACCATAAGGTCAAATCCGAAGAAAAATTCATCACAAAAAATGTTCACTCTACACATTCTTGTTCTGTATAGTGTAATAATAATAATAATAAAAGTAGCTTCATACCAAAGAGTACTTTCAATCCGAATGTGGAGTTTTCAGCGTGTGGACAACATTACATTCAATTCTACGTAACACAGGTATGATAATAAGATAAGGGTATTTCTATTGATAATACTGTCAAATAAGGATAGGAATATACAATTAAATTTAAGCGAAAATATTAACAACAGTACAATAATGAAAGAAAGAAAAGGAAGGCTACGTTTACTTAGAGTTCCGCTGTAAGTTGGCAATTTCCTGACTTACACTTTTCTCGTCATATAAAAGCTGTGCCAAATAGGGTATTGTTGGGTTTTAATACTTAGTCGTTCGAGCATATAGTCTTCTATGCTTGCTTCTAGTTCTGCCCAGCTGATAAGATGTTAGAAGACACTTGTGTATGGAGAGGAAGTTCAGAGTCTGATAAGATAATATTCCCTAATTTCCTTCTCGCAGGAGACCATCACGAATACTAACCAGTTCATGTTAGTGCTGCTTGCGTCTGAAAGTGAAATCAACCACTTGGCATTTGGAGGACTTAAGACCATTTGACGAAAACCACTAACTAATTTCTAATAAACAGTTTTTTTTTAATTTTGGAACAGTCTGAGTGAAAAGTAACCACCGGCATAGAAACAGTCAGATCATTGGCATACCTAAAAAAATTGACTTCGTCAGAATGTGACAGAAAAGGAGAAAGAACTGGTCCTTGAGGAACAGCAGACGAAGTAGTTCAAGCAGTGGGGCACTTCCCACTGTAAAACAGTGTACCGCTTGCTATGAGAAAAATAGAGGTGTAAACACTTCGTAATCCAAGACAGTACTTGTGTAGTAGCGGGCTTGTTTAACTAAAGAGGCCTACTTTTTTGGTGTGGTTGTATTCTCTGAGCTGGATGGTTAATTTGCGATGCTCTCATCACCCTACTAGGTGACATCTTCAGCGCATACTTCAATTTATTGAAGTGAGCTTTTAGATTTCTCCACGAGTTTATTAGTCAGCCATCAGAAATAAATAAATGGATGAGAATATATATAGGAATATCACATAGATTGGGTCACAGATCCCAAAATTATACGGGCCTGTTAAAATACACAAACCAGGAGTGCCGTTAAGACCTATACTCTTAATGATAAATTCACCACACCAGGAATTAACACAATGGCTATGTGAATTATTGCAGCCCTTGAGAAGACGTTTTGGAACGTTTATAGTTTCTGATTCATTTCACTTTGTCAAGCAAACTAAAGATTTCAGTGTATCTGATAAGCATCTGGTCTCTTTCGACGTCACCTCCCACTTCACAAATGTGCCAGTCATCGAGACTACTGAGACTATTGATTATATAACTCAACTGGACAGAAACTAGCGAAAGTGACCATGGAGCGGTTACTCTGCAATAATGAACACCTCCTGCAACAATCAAAAATGCAACCCACAAGTTGGATTGGATGCATAAACCTATGCATAATAACCTACTTCCAGTTCAACAACCAAATATATGAACAGGTTAAAGGAACATCCATAGGATCGCCCATATCAGGTTTGATTGCAGAAGCAGTGATGCAAAGGCTCGAAAACAAAATCAACTCTCTCAGACCAAATACACAATTACAACAGTAACGATTCAAGAACACACCAAAAAAGTTGTATAAAAACACTATTCAGGAGAGCTAACCAGGACTCATTGCAGCACTCCCACCTTAAGGAAAATTGAAGAAAGATATCTCATGGACGTCTTCCAAAAGAATGGATATCCACGGAACTTCATCAAAAGACATCTACCCCAAGCCAACCTACCAAATCAAAGGTCCCCAAGGAAAACACAAAGAAAATCCCCCTACCGTATATAAGAGACAACATCTCAGAAACCACTGCAAAACTCTTCAAACAATTAGGAATTGACATTGCACACAAACCAGCAAAACACTACACTCAGTTCTATGTCAACCAAAAGACTCAACAGCGAAAGAGGATAAAACCAACATCATCTACAAAATAAATTTTAACGATTACGAAAAGCACTACACCACCAAAAGTGGACGCTGGCTTCATCTTCGTATCCATGATCATAAACTAGCCGTCAAAAGACAGCATGATATCCACTGCCTCACTAATATCGATGCATACAGACAACCACGGACATCGATTCGACTGGGACAAGGATCAGATATTAGACAGAGGAAACGCTAATAATGCTAGAGAATGTGCAGAAGCCTGGTATACCAGTGAGTTGGCAATCAATAGCCACATTAAGATAGACAGAGTTTACCAATCGATAAGAAGAAAATCTCACACACAAAGGGTCAAACTTCAGGTCAAGGAAACAACCAATACCAATACAAGTGTAGCCTAGAGGGTATGAAAACACACAAAAACGACCAATCATGTTCAAGGCTACCAGGAGAGATATCTAAAAGCTCACTTTGAATTGAAGTATACGCAGAAGATGTTGTCTAGTAGGGGGCAATGAAAGCTTCGCAAATAAACCATCCAGCTAGGTCAGAGAACACAACTCCATCAAAATCATCCACCTGAGCTACAAATCTTCTCCGTCATATCTGACTTTTGATTTATACATAGAGAAGCTGAAGACATACCCATTCCAAAATCAGAAATGAGAAAATTGTTACTTTCATGTACTAAGAATGTCTAATTCCAATTCTATAGGCGTCTATTCTGTCAAGTTGATAGTGTCGCAATGGGAAGCCCCTTGGGACCACTGTTTGCAAATTTATTCCTGTCAGGTCTAGAAGTCTGTATTTCTCTGCAACATCTGCGACAAACAGACGTACATTTAAGATATGTTGATGATATTATTATTGTCTGTGAAAGCAGATGAAAAGCTGGGAACATGTTGATAAAATTCAACTCATGCCACACGAATCTCAACTTCACAACGGAACACGAAGAAAATAGTACTATTGAATTCGTAGACATTTCTCTAGTGAAAAGGATTGGTGACACAATCAAACTGCTTTATTAACCTCTGTTGCTTGTTTTAGACGAGTGAATCTGACTGGCCTTCATACTTTGCTATAACAGGAAAGAAATATGTGCGGGGAAGTCTGTTGAAACTAACATGTTTTCAGTGAATAAGGATCGTCGACTGTTGAAAAAGAAAAAAATCTTTGGGATTAGGTTGACAAGTTAGAATACATGGGCCATTGAAACGGGTCCCAGCGGCTGATGAATGGTCTACGAGCTCGCTAGCCTTGTCACCAGAAGGTCCTGGGTCTGAACCCCTTTGGTGAGCGCGTACTTTTGAAGAGTCTCAAACTAGGACGAAACAACTGTCCAGCACCCCTAGGTTCTCCGATGGTTCTCTAACTGATGTCAGCTCATGAGGAAATCCTTCAACTAATCAGACAAAAATCTTCAGACACCAATACTTGAAGATAGGTTGATAAGTGCCAACCATATTAAGACATAATTTAGTTTGATGATATGAACTGAAATTTCATGTTGTGATTTCACTGAATAAGCTTTAATGATAATAATCCCGGTAAATGTACATAGAATGTACAGGCTACCTAAAATTCATAAACCCGACGGGCCCATGATACCGATTTAAGATGTTGTTTAACTCACCATATCATGAAATGGCAAGATGGCTGGCAGACATACTTAAACCACTGCAGTTAAAAGTGGCTGAGTATAGTTTGAAGGACACATTTGAATTTGTAGTCAAAGTAAGAGATGAGAAGAAAATTTATGAGGCAATGATCTCTATGGATATCACCTCCTTGTACACCAATGTCTCATTATCAGAGACCATCGACTTCATCTGTGAATCCCTTATAGAAAATTATATGGACGTAGGAATGCCACATTCACTACTACGGGAACTGCTACTCTGTTGTACGATGAATGTGCAGTTTCAGTTTATCAACAGATTTCACCGTCAAGTGGAGGGCGTAGCAATGGCCTCCCCCATTAGGTCCTCCCTTAGCCGATACGTTTATGGCAAAATTAGAGAACCGTCCACTCAAGAACGTGATTGACGAACTTTCGTTTTAATGTAGATGTATGGACGATACTTTCACCTTGCATAATAATAAAATTGACGACGGGCTCCTTCACCAAAAGTTCAGTATGGCTCACCCACAAATCGAGTTCACATATGAAAAGGAGAAAGACAACACTTTATCTCATTTCTTGATGTCCTGCTAACAAGGAGGCAAGATGGCAGTATTAAGAGGAGTGTTTTCCGGAAAATGTCATGGGTTGGTCAATACACCCATTTCAAGTCGTTTGTTCCTCTTGTATATAAACGAAATCTTATCAGTACACTGATGTATCGTGCTAGAAAAATCTACACAACTGAAACTCAAGACGATGAAATAAGGAGAATGGGAAACTTTTTCAGGACTTCATCATGAGCTGAGATTAGTTGGAGAACCATTGGAAAACCTAGGAGTATTGAGTATCTGTTTCGTCCTAGTTTGGGACTCTTCGATAGTACGCACCCTCCTGGATTTGAACCGAGGACCTTCTGGTTACAAGACGAGCTCGTAGACCATTCATCAACCACTGGGATCCGATCCAATGGCCCATGAATTCCAACTTTTGCTAATTCACGATATAGCGCGACCCCTAGCCAATGTCTTCGGCGAGTATTTGTCCCCACACCCGACCTGCTGCACCCTACTGGTCACGAATTCTCACTGAAACCCCTACAAACCAACACTTGAATATCAATAAGATGCTCACTAGCGACTTGCCCTACTCAGGTAGGTAGTTACCTCGCCGTGTAACCAGAAATTCCTGGGTTCGAGTCCCGGTGGGTGCGTACCGATGAAGAGCCCCAAACTAAGACGAAACAGCTGTCCAGTACTCCCAGTTTTTCCAGTGATTCTCTAACTAATGCCAGCTCATGATGAAGTCCTGTAACCAGTTAAGTCCCTTCAAACCAATACTTGAGAAAACTTTTTATACGAGAATAGATATCCCAAAAACTTTGTTAAATTCTCAATGCGGAGAATAGATAGAAAGAAATACCTGCTAACTTTGCTGAAGAAGCACTCATACTTGACTTTACCGTTTAAAGAAGACGCAGCAACTTAGCTGCTGGCATCGTAACTTCGAAAAATAATAGCTAAAACATTCTCTACCGCAACATTGTGTTTCAAATTCGCCAATCGTTGTATATTCCCAATACAGATAAAGGATAAGCTACCGAGCCTGACCACTTCAATGTGTATTTGTAAATTTAACTACTCTTGTGGAGACAGTTACATTTGTAGAGCGACTCGGCAAGCCCACCATCGCCTTCTACAGCATTGTCCAACGTGGTTAGGTAGAGGAGTTGTAAAGTCAATCACAAGTCCCATACTGGTTGATGCCTAGTGGATACAGGGCACAGGTCTGTCAAAGAAAAATTCAGCTTTTCAAATTCTACACAGGGTGCCACCTCAACTCCCTAGGTTTGTACATCTTCGGTTGCTAAACATAGCCCAGTCTTTGTGTTCAGAAAAAGTTTGTTCAATCTCTCTCCTTCCCTTAGCCTTTGCCTCCAACCTAAAATAATTATCTCTCTTCCTGTGTACGGCTAACTGTATTATAAATATCATGCTGTGCTGTATTTTATTTATTTATTTATTCCTTCACGTTCCCAGTGGAACATAGGGCTTCAAGCTAGAGGCTTGAAGTTTCTGTAGCAGTGTTTATTTTTACAGGATGGGGTTGCTAGCCAGCCTCATGCCCAACCTTTCCTCTGTACCAGCTTTTATTTCTGACTTAGTGAGGTAAAGGAGTGCGTCGGCCGGGGATCGAACCCCGGACCATGTGCATGGTCGGCGAGCGTCCTAACCGCTATGCCACCGACGCACATGCTGTGCTGTAGTTGTGCAATTCAATTTCGGTTTCACAACTTATCGTTATTATTATTACTACATTATCTAATCGCTATGTGACAAAAGTTATCCTCCTGTCTACACCTACTAAGATGCACATTCTAACTGTACACTCAACATTATCTAGATTATATGGACACTTGAATGAATTTATCCTTGTTATTATCATTATTATTATTTCTATTGTGATCACCCCATTTGTTATCGATTAATTCACATCCCTGAACTCTGATCTTGTATTTTATTAACCACATTCATCATTCAAATGCATATGACTAATATTTCATCATTATGTAAGTGTAAACCCTGATGAGAATTTACCGAACACATGTATTTGCTTGCTTAGATCGTTTTTCAAACACAAATATTTAACCAAAAGTAGAGTTTTTTCCATTAAATATATTCTTGCAATTCATTCGCTTTTACAAGGAAATAAAACAGTAGAAATAAAGTTGCAAAAAAGTGAAGGTGTTGATAGCAGAATGGTGTATGTAATAATAATGATTGGGTTTATTCAACTGTTTCCTTATATTTGTCTCTTCACACAACACTCGCATCAATATCTATAAGAATAATATAAGGGTAATAATAACTTCCATACATATCGTTGGTGTTTGCATTGAGTCACTTCTATTGTGTATGTGTTGGGTGTAGATTACTCGATGAACCAGGATTCAATAATCAACCACCTCTCTCTCCACCTACCTGTATTACTTTTTAGAATTTTAACCCTCTCCCACCCACCATATTGTGTGGTTGTGTGTTAATGCATGCAGTGGTATTGCTGAACTGTTTTCTAAATTACTTATCTTCGTGGGTGGGATCAAACATTCTAACCTTAGCTGAATTCTTATATTTCCCGACAATGTGACCACTCCTGATCTACTAATTTGACCTACGTAGTTGACCTCACTCACAGTCATTGGAAGGTATTTTGTAAATTATATTATTTTGCTCATTTGGGTCCACCGGGTCCTTTATCCCGCAGAGCTTGTCCTACCTGAGTGAGTTTGTAGGTCTGAATAACACCCTACGTAGGGTCTCAGATGTCCCCTCTTTATATGGTATAACTGTAGATTCCTTATATATTCTCTTCTCTATATTATCCTTATCAGTTTCACCATTATTTTTATTTTGCTTTTGATCTTTTATGATCTTCCTAATGAGTTTTATAGGATAGTTATTTGACACCAACCAGCTATTCTTCTATTTGTTTATTGTACTGCTTAGTACTGCTGCACCGTTTGTTAGACACTTAACTAAGCCTGCCTTTACAGGTAGATGATGGATGAGATGAATAAAAGTCTAAATATCTATTAGGAGAATTCGTTGGCTTTTTATAAACGCTAGTGTGCGGTTCACCTTCTTCTGTTCGTTTTATTTTACAATCTAACATCACAGCTAATTCTCCTTGTTCATTTTCCGAATCAAATGTGAATTTTATTCCCTTTACTAGTAACTTTATGTGTTCCATTTTAACACTGTGAAAGAGTCATCCGCATATCTTCACCATATCTTTGGAGTAGGATTAAATCTATTACTGAATCCTGGTTCATCTAGACTACACCCAACACATGCAGCAGAAGTGACTCGACGCAAATACCAGAGATATAGAAGACATTATTACCAGTCAAATAAAATATATTTCGATTCGATTCACATTATAACAGTCCAACAAGTTGTTTATTTATTTCGACCATAAAAACACTCGTCTTATTTCCCATCTTATTGTATTTGATCAATAACACTCATATTATTATTTCTGAATGTACTTTCTCATCTTATATTGTTGATTTTATTCAAATGTCTAATCATCAATTTTTACTCATGTATATAAATGAAGCAAAAGAGTTATATTGTAACAACAAATGACAAGACATGGAAGCCAAAGTGTATTTTCAAGTGATCAAACAGCTATTCATATGGATACAGTTTTATGTTCTCTAACCAATCATTGAAAGTGTGATTTTAGCTCACATTAAACGACATGAAATGGAATGTTCAAATACATATAGTATTCTGTTGCTAACGCAGTACTGAACTGTGGGAATATTTAAGAATAATATTCTGTTGGAACACGCTACCACAATATGAGTGCCTTGATATGATTATGAGTAACAATTAATTGTGCTTGAAACGTGGTCATCAGTGAATATTACTGTATAACAAACACTGTGTGATTTTATCAAAATAAAATTTTATTCATAATGGAATCGTACTAAATAGAGAATGGTTGAATTTTTATATTTTGCCGTAAGAGCATAAATTCTTACGGAGTTTCCTCTAGTTTCACTCGAAAAGATACAGAGAGAAAATTACAAACAACGAAGATGATGTTCAATATCCGACATGATGATTTTAGTCGAACTGCTAAAAAGAATCAAATTGCTTGTCAATAACTATGTCATTTAGTTGAGTCAAAGACACATCACACTAATCCTGCTTACACCCTTCAATGCTCTACGTAACTCAAGGAAAAATAAGGGGGAATGAGCAGAATTCATGAATTAAGTAAGATAAGAGGTTAAGATATTTTCCAGAAGCTTTGAACTCCCTTAAGTAGTTAGTCAAGAGAAAAATGTTTCTAAAAAATCAATGAGATATGAGACGATCAAAAATTATTATTAGAAGACAGACGAGTACTAACATAGGTAACATTCCACTTATTTCTTACTACATTGCTATCGATATTACAGGAATCCACGCGAGTCGTTTTCACACCCGAAAATAAAATTAGCAGTCTGACATCCAGAGGGATTCACTCTAAGATCATTAGTCGGTCAACTTCAGATAGGGAACTATTCATATCAGAACAACCTAGTACAGAAAAATTTGGACTGGAATTTGTCAAATCACCGGCATATGTAATGAAGCTAACTCTGAAGGAATACAGTGAGCAATTCTTTGCGTAATGTGTTTATTATGATGCAATGTCGTTCAATCTGAAACACAGACTAATCCCTTATGATATTTTCCCTACGTCTTTGTGAAATCCTCATTGGTAGTTTGAAAGCCAATAAAAAATATGCGTGAGGACACTTAACGATAAGATTTAGAGAAAATATGCTACATTGTGCCGGAGAGAAATTTAAGTAGTTCAGTGATCCAAGTAGGCCGCCGTAGATCACAGTAACTGCAGCACCAATTAAAAATGTTTTTCCCATCTCTGTGATATAATTTACTTCCTGAAATCTTGATTCACCAAGAACTCGTAAGACATTTCAATTTATTCTGTACGTGTCAATCAGTTGGTGACGACTGGCAGCACAATCCAGAAGAAAATGTTTCGTTCTATTTGAAACTCTTCAGACGTACCGATTTGCATCAGTCAATAGGGAATTCAGATATAATAACTTCATTAAATCACGAATTGATGGGACATTGCATTCCGTCCCACTGACTGAATCGTCAATGAACCGCCCTCGTAACTTGAAGATTCTAGGTGTGGTCGTCTGTGGTGTTATAGATCCACAATGATGAACAGTCGTAGGCTGGGACGAAACAAACGGTTGTCCATGCAGTTCCCCCTGGAATTCATTTGTTCTCTAAATGAAGTCTTTTCATGACCAAACTTTAAATCAACGTAGGGATGACCAGAGAGCATTACCTAACTTTATTGGTCACAGAACTATACGTGAAGTGATCTGAGGTGACCGACTGGCTTCTCATTCATTGGTTGAATGATGATGAGGCTATTTCACACTCTTATTATTCCTGAAAGTTTGTCACCAGCATACTTAGTGGTTAGTAATATGGAGGCTAGATGAAACTCTAAATAATTCTCAGAGATAATTTTATTTGTATTTAATATCGTGACATAATGCGAATTTTTTCCCATCAACATGTTTTCCTAGACTGGTAAATTATAAACAGTCTTATTGTGTTACTATTTATGTTAGGCTTATTGTTTATTAGAGAATGCGATGGCGTTATCTTGTGGTATATCGTTTTCAGAGGTGTTAGAAACAAAATTTCCGTTTTGCTTCTTTTTTGCTTTTTCTATAAATGGAAACTATTGATTACTTGCTTTTGTTCACCTCAGCCCACACTGATCTTTCTGCATATATGTTAACAGTTTCCTTCTACGCGTTAGTTATTAGTTGTGACCGATAATGTCCATTAATTAGGCGGCTGGGGATAAATGGTGAGCTAATCACCGATGTCCTCAAGAAATTAGAAAAGAAATGGAGAAAATACAGCACCTTTAGGCACACCAGCTTTAGTAAACGAAGAAATGGAGCGCTTCCCGTTACAAACAGCGTGTTGTTTTTTGCTGTGTGAAAAATAAGAAGACAACCATCTTATCACTTAGGGCTTAGTGTATGTTGAAGTCAGCTTGCTTAGCAAGAGTACTTTAGTGACAGTTTAAAAAGGCAGAACGAACAAACTTAGCAACCTCATCAAGACTGAAAACAATATCATGGTGCGGTTCAATGATAGCACCTGAAGTACTTGTATTGCATTTATAAGTAAATCGCTTGGGGTCACTGGAAGATTTTAATGAGGGTTCAGGAATAAGTGAGAGAACTTTTTCCATAGTTTACAAAAAACCAATGGTGATGTGATGGCGACCAGTCTAAACGCAATAAGAACAGCTTTTACACAGTTTGAACTTGAACACCTTAAGGGCAACAAAATGAGTTTTCTTTTTTTAATCCTTTACGTTTCCCCCAGTGGAACATAGAGCTTCAAGCTAGAAGGTTGAAGTATCGGTAGCAGTGGTGTTTATTTTATACTGGATGGAGTTACTAGCCTCATGCACTCACTCTTTATCAATCTTATTTGACTTAGCTAGGTAAAGGAGTGAGTCAGTGGCCGGGGATCGAACCCCTAACCACATGCGTGGTTGGCGAGCATTCTACTACTGTGCCACCGACGCACAACAAAATGAGTAGGATAATATGATATCATCTTTCTGGTTCTCGCTTTGTTTAACTTCGTTAGGGAGGGGGAAGCTGCATGGAGTAAACTGGATTGGTGTTTTTCCTGCTTGGGATTTTCGTCTGAACACAAATAACTCTTAGGTATGCAGTGTGGTGTAACACTTTACGTAATTAAGCTGCAAATAGTCATGGGATTTCATAAGATTACAATAGTACCTTTGAAGAAGCAAACAAGGTACAAATTAAACAGGGAGTTAGAAAAATCAATCATGATAAAAACAGAGACTCTCGTATATTTCAAAAGAGAGGAATATTCTGTGTGGTTCAGACAAAAATGGAGGTGGTTGTGTAACTAGCAAAAGAGTTACACAAACTAAGCGAAAGATAGCTGGGTACCTATTCAACAAAAGCAGAATTTAATTAAATACCTTGCCGCCCGCATCCGACGCATCTGTTGTCCTGATGTTCTAGAAATAGAATTAGACCTTTTGAGAGAAATCTTCATCCAAAATGGATACCCACCAAGGTTCATTGACATAAATATCGAACCAAGAATTTGGAGAAGTGAAATTTCACTTGCGTTGAAAAAGATATTCTCAAGCGAAGGATCGCATCGTCTGTGAGAACATTTTTGCAGCAATGCTAAGAATAGTGTTCTCCAATCGCCTAGTGATCTGCAGAAGCTTTAAGCACAAGATCCCGCATCTGACCACTTCGATTTGCATATATCAGGTCACATGCTGCTGTTTAGCCAGGTACATAGGTTATTCGACATGCATCCTGTACAAGAGGATTCAAGAACACTATCCAGCATGGTTGCGAAAAGGCACTAGTGGTGCATTAAGGAGTGCGATAGTTGAACACCTGGTTGACACTGATCTTTCCATCTCAACAAATACCTCCTTCAAAGTAATCTATAGAGTCAAGAATAACCTACCAAATGCAATACGATTTCGTCTTCTTTGTATCGCTGAAGCTCTCGCCATTCACACAGAAAAACCGGAGCTGTGCATACAAAAGAGAATTACTCAACCACTTCTACTGTCATGGTAACAACTTTGTTGATTATTGATGACTTAATTTTCTTTGTTTGCTAGTTTCTCATCATTGCTTATAATTCTTGTATTCACCTAGAATTCTTGCGTAATTTCATATTCTCTCTTTTGTTTCCGTGTGCCTCCTGAGTACAACGCAATCATTAGACTATCTATATTATTACATAACTCCTTTTTGACAACTCTTTGTGACAACTCATCCCCTTTGTTACTGCTCTAGTATTATTAACACCCAATTTTCTTTGCCGTTTTTGTATTACGTAACTCCATCCGAAACTTATATATTCTCACCCCTTTAGTTAAAATAACCACTGTAACCAATCCCAATGGGTGCTTACTGATGAAGAGTCCCAAACTAGGACGAAACAGCTGTCCAGTACTCCCAGGTTTTCCAGTGGTTCTCTAACTAATGTCAGCTCATGATGAAATTCTGTAACCAATCAAATCCCTACAAACCAACAGTTGAATATCAATGAGATGCTCACTAGCGACTTGCCCTATTCAGGTAGGTAGTTACCTGGGGTTCTAGTGAGAAGTCGTGACTAGTAGGGTGCAGCAGGTCGGGTGTGAGGACAAACACTCGCCACCGATGACATTGGCTAGGGGTCGCGCTATGTCGTGAATTGGCAGAAGTTAGAATTCATAGGCTGGCCATTGGATCGGGTCCCAGTGGCTTAATGGCCTACGAGTTCGCCTTGTAACCAGAATGTCATGGGCTCGAACCCTGGTGGTGAAATGCATACTGCTGAAGAGTCCCAAACTAGGATGAAACAGCTGTCCAGTACTCCCTGGTGGTTTTTCAATGGTTCTCTAACTAATGTCAGCTCATGATGAAATTCTGTAACCAATCAAATCCCTACAAACCAACACTTGAATTGTATTTTTGTTTGACAAACTTAGTTTACACACACATACAAAATAACTCATGTATATTTGCGGTTGTACAGCTAAGAAAATGATTTCGACGGCGAAAAGAGATTCTTCACTGAACTACATGTTTTGTTTTCATTAATGCCTGGATGGGCATTATTCAGGGATTAAGTGGAAGATGTAATAGATTTCAAAGAAATTTTTAAAAAGCTAGTACAAAAATGGTTGAATGTAAATGTCAGTTAAAGAAAAAGGGTCAGTGCTTACGAGGAGAACATTAAAATGGTTATACTCACTTTTCTGAACACATAATTAAAGCTTTACTCTTTGGATGACGACAATAATTCGAAGTCGTCGCGTACCCGAAGAGTGAAGCCTAGTAGTTGGAATTATCTGTTTTTACTAATGCCTTTGTGATCTTTGATCCCATTCATTTTATCTGGTTAACTGTTCATAAGACTATGTAACTATACTTACTTGACTTTACTTCGACTATCTCCTACGGGGTATGAGCCGGCTTCATGAACATCTCGAATCATCGCTGCCCAGGCGCGGTGATCTAATGAAGAGAGTTCATGAAGTTTCATGGGAATTTGGTACGAGTGATGTCCCCAGAATCGCTCGGCCTTTTGTTTGAGAGTGCAGCTCTAGCCTTTACACAGCCAAGTGTGACCTACAAGGCAGTAGGAGTGGAGTAGGGAGTCCACTATCCATTGGCAGCTGGTGACCGGAGTTCGGTTCATACGCCTTTTTGAATGGGGCCAGACATCCAGGATATCCAACAAGCCCTTTGTCCATACGTCTGCCGGTGAGCTCCAGTGAGCTTCATACGCCAGTTGTTGGAGGTTTGGAATCAGGGTTTAGCCATCTCCCCTAGACTGTCATCCAATGGACAGTCAACCCGGTGAAGAGCGCCGGGCATCCGCTTTCGCCCTCTCACTTTGGTGAAAAACACCTCCGCCGTGTGAAGGCAGTGAGTAGGACTTCCTCAAGAGAGGCTATGTAAGACGCCCGGTCATATGGGAGCATTTGAAGAGGTGTGCGGAGGGGTGGCCAACCCGCAGCGCAAGGCACCCACCCCCAACCATCCTGAGGCTTTGTGCATGAATTATTGAGAAAATTCCTCTCTTTTAAATATTAGAATATCTCCTTTTTGATTATAATTGATTACTCTTTCTTCCCATATAATTCATTTATACATCATTTTCATTTTTGGACATTTTATTCTGCTCTCACAAAATCGAATGGATTTTCAATTTAATTGCGTCATAATGCTACGTCAAAGTGATGACTGATGTGTTTCGTGACTGGATTTGTACGAACATGAAGAAAATTCTATGAAATAAGATGAGTTCATTTTATTCTGCTAAAGCTATTCTAATTCATTCACTCATTATAATGTATATATAATTGTAGAACCTGATGATGAATTCATCGAAAAGAGTTCTCTTTGTTCAGTGTCTATTCTTTTAAAGCTATTCTCCTTGAGTTATAAAAAACTAAAATTTTCTGAATTCCTACTTTTTAATACAGTATAAATGTGATTTACACAGGAGTTTGTCAATCGTTTGTAAACATTAACCGTTAATACACTCCATTTTGCGTAAGTGGATCAGCTGTAGAATGCTCGCCAACCGCACCGACAGATCACTGGAGTGCTTTATTTTAAATTAAACAGCCGGATTGCCCTGGTATATACCAATTATAAGGTAGTCGTCATGTGCTGGACAATAGAAAACAGCTGCTTGGTGCAACACAGAGCAAGTCTACGCGCGCTGTTAGCCGTCGAACGTTAATAGTTGAAATTTCCCATGATCGATCTCTGTCACAGTCCATTAACTCCATAACAGTGCACACCGAAGCATACAGAGAAGAAAATAAACCGGACTAGAGCTGAAGCGATACGTATCTGATCACAGCCTGTCTGACCCGGTCCCTAGAGCCAATCCCTCTCCTAAGGTTACGGATCCAATTTACCGACTTCCCTTACCTACAGTGCTCAAGTGTCAGAACCTGTTCACGTTGAAGACCGGCTGAGAATATGGGTACAGCGTGCCACAAAAATTATACTATTATTATTATTGTTCCCTTGGGTTCCAAATGGAACATAGAGCTTCAGCAGCACATCTCCACTTCGTTCTATTTACCGCTATCCTCTTCAGCTGGGTCCACGATTGCCCAAACTCTCTCATCTCTCCCTCACACGATTTCCTGCATGTCACCGTTGCACTGACAACCCACTCGTTGCTTCCTATTCGGATTCCACTAGAGCGATGGACTGCATTGAGCGCGATTTCATTTAACGGCCTCCTCAATGGCGTGTACCCAATCCATCTTCATTTTCTCCTACATATTTGTTGAGCAATCGGCTCTTGCTTGTTGGTTTGTTGCCAGCCAGAGTTTCTTGTTGCTAATTCTTCTTGCCGGCTGGCCATTTGATCTTCAGTATGGAGCCAGCCAGCGAAGTAGGCAGTTGTTGATAAAATTCTGTAACTTGTTGGAAATACTTTCCGTGACGTGCAGTGCAAGTTTCTGACCCGTATAGAAGCAGAGACTGACTTCACATTTTTGTTGGAAATCCGAATCTTTTTCTTTATTCTGAGTGCAGTAAATTTCCTAACCAATTTCACATTCATGAGGGTATTTCTTGCTTTTCCGATTCCGCCTAGCTTTGATATCTTCATCCGTCGGGTCCGCCTGTAGTTGGAACCGTGCTTCTTAGCCAGGAAGCAACTTCTGTCGAGTCTCTCCCGTTGATAGTGACTGGTGCTGGTTGCTGCTGTTGGTTGGTTATCTCCATCACCTCCGTCTTCTCTGTGATTATTTGCAGTCCTGTCTTCGTTGCCTTTTCTGCCAGTTCTTTTGGTTCTCCCCTGCCTGTAAGTCTTCGAGTTTGTGTTTGTGTGACATTAGACATAAGTCATCCACTGCGAAATCCTGATCTTCTAGAGTATTCTTATCTGTCAGTACAGTGTATTCCTGTCTTCTCACTCCCTGTGCATAGTCTGACGCATAATCCAGTACACCACAATTAAGAATATCATCGTGGATGATAATAGGCAGCTTTCTCTTACTCCTGTGTTCACTTCGAACACCTCACGTGACACGTGGCACTGTCTGTTACATAGCTGTTGAATGAGGTTGATGAAGACTTGAGCACTGCACGCCGTAGTGTTGAAGTAGTTTCCAAATTACTTCTTGGTCAACGCTGTCAAACGCCTTTTACTTGCTTATTACTCACTGACAATAACTTTTGACCTCTGTTGTCAATCTACCCTGTATATATAAACGCCCTAAATAACTGTACAGCTTTGAAGTGAAGTTAAGTAAAGAGATCTTTTTGTGGCAACGGCAAAGGATAGACACACCAAAGTCAAATAACGTTCAACCAACCAATCAAATCACTCAGCATTACAAATGCATGCTGTTCATAGTTAATCTTCGTTGCAACTTCCACCCGGATTTAGGTTTTGGTTTCGTTTATATTGACCAAACAATCTTTATTAAATGGAAAATAAGTCGCTGCGGTAGGAGAAGAGAAAACCACGTGTTGGGTGCTGCGACTGGCTGTACGATACAAATTTTCTAAAAGGGCTAATAAAATGCATCCCAAACAGAAGTGCTGACGTTTTAATACCAATAATATAGCAACTAATCCTCCCAGGGATCACCATTCACATAGATCAATGGAGAGTTTATTCGCAGCTATCGTCTTGAAGCTATATTCATCATAAAGTCAATTGTTATTATGAATAAGTGGATCCTATAAGTGGAACTCATACAAATTCGATTGGAGGATACAGGGCCCATCTAGAAAAGCGTATCAGAATGGTAAATGGTTCCCGAAATGATACTGTATACATCTACTTAGATGAATTTTTGTATCGACATTGGCTTGATATGTCTATAGATGCTCTTGTAAGAAACTGGGACCAATTTTTGCAGCATATTAGAGATGTATACCTTGTATAATTCATTTTTAATACAATAAATGCCATTTCTCACACAGAAGGATCTGATTGGTTGGTTCAAGGTCATCTGACTTCCATGTCTATTCTTTACTGTTGCCCTCTTTGCTGGCTCATGCATTCTTAATTACGTGATATGGGAACTTTACATACTTTGATATATGTAAGTATCAGCTTCATCGTTTACGGTAAATTAACTAACGTTTTATAAGCCATTTTTATACTTTTGTGAGTAGCCCACCATATCGACAAAATGTAACGCAATGCTCAATTGTTCCTCGCATTTTCGACAAATTCAAACAATAATGGTGCCTAGGATTATATCATATAAATTGTTTTAACTTATGCAAAGTGTGCTTACTGTCATTATTCCATTACCTTCCCTTGTATATATATCGTGTGTCAGTGAAAAATTTTAAACATGCTTACTCCATGTATACATTATTATCATATTGATGATGCCTGTCAACTGGAGTCCCTCATGTGCATAAAATGAGAATATATTATTATAAGATGCATTTTATTGTTATATGAGGGAATTGACTTCAAGCTTTATTTATTTTCTCAAGTATCTGTAATCCATCCAACACATACTTGGGTTGTTTTTTGTTAATGCGAGGCCAATATTTCTATATTTCTTGATGTGGTCCATTGAATCATTAGTTATCAGATTTTCCCCACAAACTAAAGACAAAATGACAGCAACCATGTAATTTAACCGTAAATCATGTAATTTAAATAATACTTATCCATGCCTATACAACTGGTGTGTCCTACATAGGTAGGAATAAATATGTACCTTATTATATTATCATTACTAACTATGCTTACTAATCGTATGTGTAATTTATCGAATTGATGATGCCTGTAAACTGGCGTCCGTCATGTACAAAAGTGAGAATGTATTATTATTATTATCTACTGATTTCAAGCTGAAACCTTTTCATCAACCCACTTATGGACGTTACGTTATTTATTCTCTGTAAATTTCATCAGTAGAAACAGATGATCAACACAGAGAAGACAGAGACGACGTAGACATCCAACCAATAATAACCAGCATCAATCACCATTTATTTTATGAAATTTAAAGGAAGTCTTCTGATCCAGTCACTTGACACTGGCAGTATCATTTCAACTACAGAAGACACCGAAGAAGATGTTAACGCCAGCTGGTAAAGGAAAGTCAAGATAGACCTTCAATATTTCATCATGAACTGACATTGGTTAGAGAACCACTGGAAAACCAGCTGCGAGTAGTGGACATCTGTTTGGTCAGCCTATTTAAGGACTCTTTACCCAGTATTTGCGCCGCATAATGAATTGAGAGAAGCTAGAATTCATGGAATGGTCATTGGACCGGGTCCTGCTGTCTTGATGGTTTACGAGCTCACCTTGTAACCAGTAAGTCCTGAGTTTGGGCTCAGTGGATGTGTGCTGATGAAGAGTCCCAAACTGGTACGAACAGCTGTCCAATACTCCCAGGTTTTTCAGTGGTCCTCTAAATGATGTCAGTTCATGATGAATTCTTGAAACGAATCAAATCGCTAAAAATCAACTCTTGGAGATCTTCATTACTCTGAAATCAGTGTGTGGAAATCTATTACACCCAGCATAAGTATGACAAGATCCGAAGTTTCAATACCAATACTATGTAAGCCAATGTTTTTGTTGATGATTTGAAGACTTGAAGATTGCGTCAAACGAAAAGTATTTCTAATATGCTACTTCAAACTTTTATCAACAACTGCGCCATTCACTCCATTTTGAAGATCTGATGGTAGATTAGAAGGTATAAGCAACAAGAAACTCTGGCGGGCAGTGAATCAACTGAGAACCCATAAACCAACAAATATGCAGAAGTAAATGAAGACTCACTGGTCACAAGCTTGCTAGATGGGACAAGAGTGGGAAGCAACGATTTGGACATGATTTCAACGGCAACATGGAGGAGATCGTGTAGGGGGGAAATGAAATTTTATCAGTAATTATCGAGGTGGGTAGCAAAGACTTCAGAGAACTCAGCAAAATAGAAATGTGCTGCTAAATAATAACAATAATTTGATTGGACACTAGTCAGTAACTAGTGTGATGTGTCTAATCCTTTGGTTAGTGCAGACACTGAATTCTATCAGTCAATCAAGTTTTCAATGTGGTCACCATTAAGCTAGGTAGCTCGCCATCATAGTGCACTTTGAATTGTTGGTATTAGATGGTTGGAGGCAGGCAGTCGATAGTTAGGAGGCCTTACCGGGACCTAGGTTTCGTGCTAGTTGGCATTCACTCACCAGTCAACCAGGCGTATCTGGGTGACGCGGGTTCGAATCTCAGAAGGGACATGAGTTCCTTCAAGGTAGCAGATACGCCTAGCTGCGGAGTGGCAACTAGGACGAAGCCTAGTTTCAAGCCTCCAACCGTCTAGTATCATCAAATAACAATAAGACTCTGTACTATAGAGCGAGGAGAATATGTTCTATAGAGAAATTAGAGGAAGAATTGGAGTTTCTTGAAAAGACATTGAAGAGCAATGAGAGTACCCTCAAAGGTTCATCAACAAGTATGGAAGATCTGAAGTCACAAACGTAAAACAAATCATAGCGGGTAAAAAGCCAATCTACATTCAGCTTGATTATAAAGGTGAAAACATTGCAGCGATGATCAACACAAGGCTGAGTTCGCCACTAGCCATAGCCTATCCTGCAGCTAACCTGGTTCCCGTCTATCGAAAAACTTGCTCTTTGATGCAATCGAAAATCGATAGATATCCTTCTTACGTTAACTCCAACTGTATATACAAATTTACATGTATCTGCGGGAGCATTTACATTGGGAGAAAAGAAAGAAGGGCACACCTTCGATTTTCTGAACATCTACCGAGAAGCCTATGTCTAAAGGAAACAAATGCTTTAAACAGTGCCATCTCCAGGAATCTCCTTGACACGGGTCATGAGGTGGACGTCAAAAAGTCGTTCAAAATTATTAATAGGCAAGAGTTCAATTCTCCTTAAGTTCGCTGAAGCCATTTCCATCAAGCGCCGGAAACCTGACTTGTGCGTTCAGAAAGAAGAAGTTATCAGTCTTTCTTTGCCCATCCTGGTAACTGCATATTTTTCATTCGAATGTGAGATGCTGAAAAGTTTTCATTGTGTATGATTATTATTGTTCGGAATAGTGTTTAATATTGCATATATATATGCATATATTATCAGTGTATGCGTATACTGATCGATGGTTATCCCGAAAAGTTTATTGATAAGAATATGAATCTGAAACCAAAAACAGCCCAAGTTACCAACAGTTCCAAAAAAGGCCTTGTTCTTACAGATGCAGTTTCTAGGAGACAACACCAGTGAGATACTAACACAGCGCCTTAGAAATGCGGTAAAAAGAGCATCCCCTGCTACTCAATTACGCTGTATCTTTAAAACAGCAACTCCTCTTCTGCTTTCGGGAGTAAAAGACAAACTGCCTAATTTCGCCTCATCCATGTGTATATTACCAATTTAACTGCTCCTGTGGAGCCAGTTAAATAGGCCGTACAATTAGGCGTGTTTCGCGTCGAATTTCCGAACATCACTCTGCATCGTGGTTAAGCAAAGGACAAACAAAATCTATTCGCAGCGCTATTCTGGCTCATCTTGTGGAGACCGAACATAAGATTGACGTTAATCATGCTTTCAGGGTCATTTACCGCATACCTACGAATCTAAATTTCGCTTTAAGTGTTCGACTTCTAAATATTGCTGAAGCTGGCTGGTGGGATCCATATTAATAAGCCTAATTTATGCATCCAAAAGAAGTTAGTTCAGTCATTATCACTATTACCTTGGCCATCCAGGTTTGAATAATCCAGAATTTTTGTGAAATTTCCCTAATTTTAGTTGATATTCTATTCGCTATTATATCTTTATTATTATTATAATTTAAGCATCTTTAATGAACTGCAATAGCATTGATCATACTTTACAAATCGATATTATTTAAAAAACACTAATATTGTTATTAACTACTAATTTAAAATATTCTATGTATATAAACATATATATGCATATAATTGTAGAGCCAGAAGAGGAATTTATCGAAAAGAATATTCTTTGCTCGATTATTTTGTGTTTTATAGATGTCTGAATGACTATTTCTGCTATATTGAAAACTGTAGTTCTTGCTTTGTTCAAATTCATTAAGGGGAATAAATGTATGAAACAATAATTATAATTATAATCATGAGTATAGATAAATATATATGTATGTGTGAAGTGAACAGCTAGCCGTGTTTATGTAATAACACCATACATCTTTAGAAATATTCTGTTAGAAAAAAAAATACGGTAGTATACAAATATATATTTATATAAAAAGCCACAGTGTATCACACCATAATTTATCAATCTTTTCGGTGTAACATTTAACAAATATTTACATATTTATTTAAAATTTACCTGGGAATCTATCTGAGTGTAAACTATCCGTGTGAAAAATTTCCAAGTCGAATGGAGATTTACACACACGCACACACACACACAAAAAAAAAAGCCAACCTTATAAACTAGCTATCATTCTGTGCCATGTTTATTCAAAACGATGCTTGAATACACAAACTAGACGACTGTTTCACATACGATAGTCACATACACTGACTTCCTGAAATAAGGTGAACCGTCATGAAGATAAAAGGAATTACAATGGTGTAGTTACGTCATCCTAATGTATACATTTATATATTTATAGGTTTTGTTACATTTTGAATAAAATTAAGTTTTATAACAAAATTTAAAGGTGTATGTGTAAACCTTGGACACTGTGGTAGTAAGTAATTCCATATTAGTTTGTTTGTTCCTTGCAAGGAAGGAACCTAGGAAACCTTTAAGCCACTTAGGGTTAGGAAGGTTTACATTGCCTGATTAGGGTCTTCGAGACGTTAAGAATCAGTGGTTGGAAACTCTTCATGATGGGGTTAAAACACTGTTCTCAAAGGAGCAGATGTATTCACTAAACAGTAATAATTACATAATAATACACGTATACCAATAAATATGGCTATAGAGGCAGTCAGAAACGAACTCATTTCTGACCAAGAACTTGAACTTAGAACGAAAGTGCCACTTGAGGACAAAGTGCTGGAAGTGCAGCTATGCCTGACTTTCACGGTATTTAAATTCCAGGGGAAAATATATAAACAAACTGAGGGAGTTGACATGGGATCACTAATATCCCCGGTTGTGGCAGATATTTTCATGGATAGGTGGGGAAACATAGCGATTGAAACCTTCAGTCCCACCCCAAACGTATGGTGGAGTTATGTAGATGACACATTCACTGTTCTTAGAAAGATTTTCCGAACACATTAACTCAAAGGTGGAGGAACTCAGTTCACTTAAGAATTGGAAAGTCAGGAAGGGAAGCTTCCAATTTTAGGTTGTAGTATAAAAAGGAAAGTAGATGGGAAGTTAAACACTAATGTTTACGGGAAACCCACACATTCAAACAGATATTTGAATTTCCGATCACCTCATCCTATGCCAGTAAAAATAGGATTGGTGAAATGTACAAGCGACAGAGCACAGAAACTAAGTAGTCCACAGAGGAAAATCGAAGACAGGAAGTGAAACATATAAGAGAAGCCTTGAAACTTAATAGTTACCCTGATAAATTAGTCACAAAGTATGTAGGGGAATGTAAAAATAAAATAAATAATAGTAGTGGTGATAGTGGTAATATTAATATTAATAACGACATGCTTGTGAAACATGCGCAAGATAATGACAACACCAACAATAGGGAATCTAAATCATCAGTAGTAATTTCATACAAGAAAGGAACCTCGGAAACCTTGCAGCAGGGAATTCTTAACAAGGCAGGAATAAAAGTGGCTGGCATTCAAACACCCCACAAACTCAATTAGAAACAAGCTTTGTCGGTTAAAGGATCAATCCTGTGGAGTCAATTAAACAAAACAAATTAGTTCATCTGATACCCTACATGAAATGGTTGTCAGGTCAAATACATAGGTCACAGTAGCACAACAGGTGCAGTCAGACTAGCCGACCATAAAAAGCTAGCAAAATCTAGATTAGTTGACCCGAATAAGATAAGAAATCTGGAGAATAGTTCAGCTATAGAACTCACTACATACAGTTACACACAACCACAGAACATAGGATGGGATAAAATGACAGCTTTGAAATCTAATGTCACAGGGTGAATGGGGGGAGAGATTGATAAGAGAAGCTTTGTTTATCGAATCAACTGCAAACACCTATAATAGGAATGATTCAATACCTCTCCACCAGGAATTCCATTATGGGTAAAATTTGTTTTGATAAAGTCTCACAGTAATGTTTACTGATGATGTTTCAACCACAATTTATCACTGATCATAATCATATCAAGATACTCACACAACTTTCTAAATTCGTTTATATAGTTCCATTATTTTCCATCGCTTGATTTGATTGTTAGTAGTATTTTCCATATTTCTAAAAAGCAGTCTAGGTAGGTGGAGACAGTGGTTGATTACTGAATCCTTGTTCATCGAGTCTACACCCAACACATGCGATAGGAATAACTCATCACTCACACCGGAAATATCGAAAATACTACTATCAATCAAGTCAAGCGATAGAAAATAATAGAGCTGTAACAACAGAAGATAAGGGCCAGGCAACAGATCATCTATATGCTAACTGTTTCCGCCTACGCAAAGTCCTTGCTTATGTTTTTGTCACGACCAATATTGGGGACATAAACATTGACGTAAATTACTGTCTAGCAACTTTGGCTAGCAGCCAGCTCTCACCCCAGAATTATTTAAACGTAGTTAGAAAGTTGTATGAGTTAGTGCCGTGATATGATTATAAGCAATAAATTGTGCTCTAAACGTTATCAATAAACATTACTGTATAACACTGTGAGACTTTATCAAAACAAATTTTACCCATAATGGAGTTATATTCTACCACCAAAGTGCACAGGTTTTATTCATATATCAATGTCCACTAGGAAATCTGGAAAATTCTACTACCCCTACGACGACGAATAGGAGAGAACAAAGAAAACTTTAAAACTCAAGTCTCGAAGTCGTGTGATTATAAATCGATATGATTATGAACAGTAGTAAATTTTGTTCGGAACGTCATCCAGTAAACAATACTGTTTCACTGTTTGTGTGATACATCTAATAAAAAACTAATATGGAATAAAATTTGTAGGTCTTTAGTGGTTTCAGCAGGTTTAAATTGGACATATGGTTAACTGGCTTAAAATCACTCGACATTAAACAGCAGTATATCCAAAGTTCGAATCCCTTCCCGCCTAATTCAGTCTAACCAACTGGGTAATGTCGTCAGCACGAGTTTCATCCGGCTAACTTAGTTGTTTGATATATACAATATACTGGTCAAAATATTTAAGAAGGCTAGAGACTTACGTGAACTGTCATCCACTGAGTAACTCCAAAGTACGCATGAGACTTTTCGACCTCCTTACCTAAAGTCAAGGTATGATCATGGTTGAAGTTAGATTAGACTGCTAGTCTGTAATTGTACGACTAAGTCCTTTATTGAAGTGTGGACAATATCACCAAGGTTACAGAGACACAACAAGTCGGTGGTTTGTAATTCATTCGCAGATGTAGTCTATGTATCTATGTATCTACTTACCTATCCAAATTACCATACTCTTATGCTACGATGCTGACAAGAGTTAGACTTCACTAGTGATTGAAGATCCTGCGTTTGATAACTAATGGGATAATGATCCGTGCTGCCGAATATTTAGAAGCTGGGTAGGTAGTCACCTGAGTTCTACTGGGGCAGAGCAGTGAGTCTGTGAGGAGAAATACTCGCTGATGACATTCGCTAGTGGTCGTGCCATATCATGAATTAAGAACACAATATTCGGCGAAGAGACTCTTTTCAACGAATTTATTATCAAGCTGCACAATCGTCCATATATGGGCTTTAAGAAATTATTTCCGGTGAAGGAATTAGATCAAAGGTGTGAATACATGAATTAATAATAGTATGAAATACAATTAAAATTAAAATATTTGTGATTATAATCATAGTTAAATGTCGAGTAGCAAAACAATTAGTGTCATATGTAGAATAATTCATAAGGTTTATAGATGTTGGAAAGCGGTGCATAATTATAGGATTAGTAGGCGAATATAAAATGTTACATAACATGGTGTAAAATTTGATAAGATAGAATTCAATATTGTAAAAATTAAAAATAATAATAATAATTTTGGATTTAGAATGACAAGTGGGATAAGGGGGAACAATTCAGAGTGAGAATAATAATAACAATCGTAGTAATAAGGGAAAAGTACATAGAATAACTAAATAAACAAAATAAATAAATGTCCATCCCTTTACGGCCAAGGCAGCAGTAGGCATTGTACGTACTTCTTTTGTACATAAAGGTCTGGATTAAATTTATGAATGGTCAAGATCTCTGCTGTCTTTAGAAGTCTGTAACGAAGAAAACACGGCAAATTACCGTGTATTCGGTAGAGTGACAGGAGTCGATCAGGTATCCTAGAATAGAACTTTGCACACACTTCCCTTCTGCTTTGTAAAACCGTGTTGGAATATGTTCTCATATCTGTGTGGAAAGCGTCCTTTGGCTACGGCCAATTTACGTTGCTCCAAAAGAGCAATCTGATAATAAATTCGTTGAAAAGAGTCTTTTCGCCGAATACTGTGTTCTTAATGCTACTATGGGAATTATTAAATTAAATCATGAATGGGCATGGACTGGTCATTGGATCGGGTCTCAGTGGTTTGATGGTCTACGATCTCACCGGAAGGTTCTGGTTTCGAACCCTGACGGTGAGTGTGTACAACTGAAGGGTCTCAGACTAGGCTGACGAAACAGCTGTTTGGCAGTACTCGCTGATGGTTTTCCAATGGTTCTCTAACCCATGTCAGTTCATTATGAAATCCTAGGATAGAACAGCTATCCAGTGTGGTGAGAGCGGTCTACTAGCCAAGTGGTGGACAGTAATTGAGGTCAATGTTTATGTATCAAATATTAGTCATGTTGTGGTGAGAGATGGTTGCTGGCCAAATTGGTTGACAGTAATTGAGGTCAAAGGTCAAGGTGGACAGGCGGTTACAGTTAACATATAGATGAACTGACACAGCCACAAGAGATGCAAGGTTAACTTTGTGTGAGAAACAACCAATCAACAGACTGTATTTTCTACTTACATTGACCTACAATAATGTACATAAAAATCTATAAATACGTGTTGATTTTTCGTAATAAACGATCTGTTGCAAGCCTTGTCTTCTGTTGTTACACCAGTAGTCCCTACCTTTTTGTGGTCCTGCTACGGATGCTGGTCAAGGATCAAATGTAACCTGAAATCTATATTCATGAGCTTAGATGACCAATACCCTATTACTCCAAAGCCTCATAAGAAATATTTTGCGAAGAGGGTAACGAATAGCTGTTAATGAACTGACAATCAATGACTAAATCATCCTGATGAGATCTGACAGAGTTCTTACAGTGGTATTTCTGAACAAGACCAAATGAGTGACAAAAAAGCCTCTCTTCTTGAAAGAATAGTAAAGACATGATACTGAGGGTTGACAAGAACATCACCCAAGTCGTCGTTCATTTATATTTGAGAAGTCTAATTGACCTGTAGCCTTGCCTGACACATACTACAAATGTACAGTACAGTTTTTCCAAAATAATACTGTAGAGTGGAATGCTTCTACAAGTGATACTGACGGTGGTGAACACTCTTTACAGCTAACTACCTTAAGGACTTGTAAAAATGATACAGCTTAGTAAAAGAAAACTAGCTATCATCACTGCAAAATAATTCTGGAAATAAATATGTGGAAGTGACATGGTGTTTTTCTATCTTGAATCTCTACTTACGAATGTGCAAATCGAAAAGATGACTAGTGTATTATGTAATCATGCTGACATAATAAGATTCCCTTCTTTATTACTGTTATCTGCGAAAGAAAACGTGGACCTTCGAACTGACTGGCGGTCTGCTTAAAACTTGGGCTACCAAAAAACGTCCACTTCTCTCTGCCTCTACTGCATGCACTTTCTCTCGTTTGGTTTGTTTTAATCGATTAAGATATGACCTCTAATGGTATTACCTACTCTTGTGTGTGTATTTAAAATGTTTACAAGCTGCTGACTAGCAAGTTCCTAATAAACTTGAGGAAACAGGCCTGATTATGGGTGTCAACGTGTTCCAATACATGAGATAACTCTTCTTCAGTTATGTTCTTCGGTCTCAAAATGTGCATCTGATCATCTACAATTGGCTTCCAACTAGATATCGTGGACTTCTTGAAAGAGACAAAGCAGATATATATCATAATGAAATGGTTTATGCTTCATCAGCTCAAAGACTATTGTGTCACAGGATACACTGTCAGTTAGTATTTTATTTAAAGATATTGATTTTACGAAGGGAAAATATCCTGCAATAAACTCTTCTGAAAATTCTGTACATTTTATAAATACTGTCCAGAATAAAGATGTTATTATTACAATTATGCCTCGTAATGTAGACAGATAGCGAAATGGTCATGGGGAGTCTCCTTTGTCTAATATTTTGCTGACACATTTCTAGTTTGAAGTCCTTTCTAATTCCCTTGTGGTTGTTCGCTTGACTTAGACATCCAAAAATGGGATTTCTCTCTAGGATTCCTCTTCTCTTGTGAATTTGATGTCGTTGAAGACGTTGTCTATTAAGTTGTGAGTTTCATCTAACTCGTTTCTTTGGATTATTAAAAATGTGTCGTCTACGTAACGTATCCAAATTTTGGGTTTGATCTTTGGTAGGATTCTGTTTTCAAGTCTTTGCATCACTGCTTCTGCAATCAAACCTGATATTGGCGATTCCATGGGTGTTCCTTTGTCTTGTTCATATATTTTGGCGGTTTAATTGGAAGTATGTTGTTAGGCATAGGTTTATGCGTTCCATCCATCTTGTGTGTTGTGACTTCGGATTGAAGTATGCGCTGAAGATGTTGCCTAGCAGGGGGCAATGAAAGCTTCGCAAATTAACTATCCAGCTCAGAGAACACAACCACACCAGAATGTTTCTAGTTTACTTAGGAATAGTGAACACCTGATCAAAATAGTAGATGACTCATTTACGGCTGCAGATCGAATGCTGAACAATCAGCCTGAACGTCCATGATGACGTCTCGTAGCAACACTTGAATTTGCAGGGATTCATATAAGAATGTACCTGACCTATGGGTTCAAAGTAGGTACACTCATCCTTTTTGTTTACCCAGACACATACCATAGGTCATCAGGGACGTAATCAACTCATATCAGATGCCTAAAAGAATGGAATTATTTCTATGTATATGAAATTAAAATCACCTATATCCACTGATAAAACAAATTCAGCTCCTACACATGCCTCAAAAATATGCCTCAAAGAAATTCTGCATGGTATTATACGAAAGTTATTTACAATAAGGCAAGATATTAATGAAGGAAAACAGAAATTGAAAAGGAAAAGTATGAAAGCATACTAGAAGTTGCACAAAAACGAAAAGAAACTACCCATATAGAAACGAATCGAAAAATGTAATAAATTCATGATCGCAGAAACCTCGAATGACATGCAAGTAACTAAAACCAATTGAATTGTAAACACGTCAGATAGAAAGCTAACAGAAGGACGGAGGAAAGTGTACTGATGAAAGGGATGAACTTCATCATTAGTAACAAAAGTTTAAAACCTGAAGATATTATACCGATGGCTGAAACAGCACTAGAAGGACATGGCAGGGCAAAAAGCAGAAGTGGTACGGGAACAATGTGCATTACGCTTAAAAAGAAAACAAAAAATAGAAAATCTGAATGTAACGAAGGAGGAACTAAAAGCACTCCAAGACATAAAAGCAGACAAATTCATTGTCATTACTCAAGCAGACAGAGGAAACACAGAAGTAATAATCAACAAAACGACATATAATGATAAGATGAATGAACATTTACAATCTCGACCCTATACCCTAATGACGAAATCATCAGAACCAATCACAAACAAAACGATGAAAGAAACAGCAAAGGTTGTTAGACAGATGAAACAAGTAATTGGCAAGTCAAAATGGTTTGAAATTATGCCAAAATCGTGTCATATACCTAGAATATATGGCAAGATAAAACTGCATAAAGAAGGATATCCGATAGGCCCAAAAGAAACCTATTAATTCATAAAGAAAAACACAGGTTTGATTTTTGTTCAGCTAAGAAATATCTCTTTCTTTTCAACAACTTCATTTACAAGCTGTACAGTCGGAAAGGCATTAAGTGGAGGCACTAGGAATTGCTCAGTAGTCAACATGGCACATATGATGATAAGAATAATGGTAATTATTGCTTTAATGTTTTTATTAATTATTATCATCATCGTACCCTTAGTTTTTCAGATAACACTTGACCTACAATTTTAAAATCTTTACATCAATTCACGTATTCAATAAAAGTTTTGTAATTCATCCACTTCAACTCTACCCCCTAAGTACATCATTTTAATTATCTTTATTCTTATCATCATATGTGCAATACTGACTACTGAGCAATTTCTAGTGCCCCCACTTAATGCCTCCTTTTTCCGTAATATAAATACGACTGTTGTACAGCTTAAAAATGAAGTCGTTGAAAAGAAAGAGCATATTTCTTCGCTGAACAATATCCGATAAGACCAACTGGAGATTTCTTTTTAAAAACACTGACGTATACGCTGTCAAGATTTCTCTCAACAATATTAAGACCAACAAGAGACAATTCAAAAACTAGAATAGTAGATTCATTTGAATTAGTGAGACGACTAAAAAAATTAGAGTAGACGAAGCTTTGATGTAAAAACAGTCTCTATGATAAAATAGCCATGGATGCACTGAAAACGAGACTAGACGAAGATGATGGCCTAAAAGACAGAACACAGTTATCCGTAAAAGAAAAAGATCATAAAAGGGATGGAATTCTGTCTAACAACAACATAATTTACATTCGAAGGGAAAATATAAGAACAAAATGAAGGAGTAGCTATGGGATCGCCTATCTCACCAATAATAGCTGACATATTCATGGATGTTTGGGAAGGGAATGCACTTAAACCATTCAGGTCATCAATAAAATGTTGGTGTAGATATGTAGATGACACGTTAGTGATAATGAAAAAGAAGGACGTTGAGAAATTCTTCTCACGCAAATGAATAGTCATGCAGACTCATTGAAATTCACTATGGAAATGGAGAATGAAATTGGGGAACTGTCTATGTTACATTATAAATTATTATTTAAACTAATCCCAGCGTGTTAAGAAAATCAAAACAAAATTTTTCTGAATGTTTCGCTGTGTAAGCCACAGCTTCTTCAGCAGATTTATTCGGATTTTTATTAATCATCAAAATATATAGTCAAAAATATTTTACATAAATTGAAGTCAGTTTATTTGAAGGTCATTTGTCCATGGACATTTTTACCAATAGAAATATGTAAGCAGTCATCACATATATATTTGTAATGACTAATGTCAAATTGTTGTTGTGTTCACTCTTCTATAGTTGATTTGTAAAGATTAGTTTTGTATGAGTGTGTGTGTATGTATGTTATTTGTCATGTGGAAGATACGTGAATTCATATGTGATAAACAAGATACTACATGTTTTAAAAGGTCATGGAGGCTCATAGAGTGTTTATTGTTTTTTCATCTGTCTTGCTTCATAAGAGTTTGCCATATAGGTGATAAGTCTATCCCTTCTTTCCTATTCACCGCATTCGATGTGGTTAAGATGTGCAAGGCTTCAGAAGTCAATCTTTCTTTATGTGAATGAAATCCTCTTCCAAGAATTTCGACACTGTCGAAATCAATCTTATGTCCGCTGTCTATCGCATGCATTGCTATAGCCGATCTTTTTTCTAGACTTTTTAGTTCTACTTCATTTCTAGGTGGACGTTTCGTGCATAGTCTATGTTCATTCACTCTGACCTTTACCTGCCTACTGCTCTCCCCTATATAGCATGCATCACATTCTGAACACATTATCTTGTAGACACAATTACTTTGTGACATTTTGGGAACTATATCTTTGACATGCACCAGCGCTTTCTCCAGAGAATTAGAAGGTTTGACATAGACTTTAATATTATATGAGGCAAATAGTCTTTGAAGTTGTTCAGCTGTGTCCTTTCGATATGGGATGGCTATCGTGGATAGCCAGGATTTTTCAATTTTCTGTTTTCCCTTATGCTCCTTTCTATTGATAATATTATCTAGTAGCTTTTCCGGATAACCATTTCCAATCAAAATCTGTTTTATGTTGGATATCTCGTTCTCTATATCGTCATTATCTGTTATAATGTTTCTAGCTCTGTTAACGAGATTTAAAGCTACTGAAACTTTCATTCCTATTGGATGATCTGATTGGAAATTCAAATACTTGTTGGAATGTGTCGGCCTTCTGTATATGGTAAACTTTAGTTTCTCGTCAGTTTGTCTTTTTACAAGACAATCAAGAAAGTTTAGAGTTCCCTCAGCCGATTCTGTTTCATTAGTAAACTCAATATATTCTGAGATTAAGTTAATTTCTGTTAGAAAGTTTTATTTTTCAGCTTTCTTTATGATGATAAATGTGTCATCTATATATCTATACCATATTCTAGGATGACAACTAAAACTTGTCAATGCTTTCTTTTCTAAGGCTTTCATATATAAGTTTGCTACAATTGGAGATGCTGGTGAACCCATTGCAACTCCATTTGTTTGACAGTATAGTTTGTCTTTAAAGGTAAAATATGTAGATTCCAAACAAAGTTTTAAGCATTTTATAACTTCATCTATTGATAATAAAGATTTAGTTAATACTTCTCGATTGTTTTCAAGTTCATATTTCATAATATCGAGGGAATCACAAATAGGAGTACTAGTAAATAAAGAAACCATATCAAAACTTGCCATAATTTCGTCTTCTTCAATAATTATGTCTATGTTAGACTGCAAAATACAAAGAGTAACAGATTGTAGCATAAAAACGACTCTATACAGAAAAACTACACATTTTGGAAGATTCCTTGATTATCACTCAGCTCATCCACTCACGGTAAAATGAGGATTAATACAAGGTCTTGCAGATAGAATACGCCGACTTTTAACAACGCCAGATGACCAATGAAAAGAAATAAATGTCTTCATTATATTAAAGTTGTTTGTATTTCCCAGTGAATGAAAAACAAAACGATATTGTTGTGTCTACTGACGTTTCTCTATTTAATACTGCTAATAGCTTTATCAAAGTATTATTAAACCGGAATTTACAAAATCTCAGCATACATATAACAAAGAGTTAAGAGATGAGAAAATAGACTTAGGTCAAACAAACTACAGACCTTCATTAACAGCTGCCTTCGCTCAATACTCAAGATCAGATGGCCAGAAAGGATCAGCAATAGGGACGTCGGGGAGCGAACCGACCAAGAACCGATTGTCCAACATATAGGCAGGAAGAAATGGAGGTGGATTGGCCATACTCTGAGGAAACCATCAAGTGACATCACTAGACGAGCCCTTGAGTGGAACCCGAAAGGGAAGCGGTGAGTTGGTCGTCCAAGTGTGACTTGGAGGAGGTCATGTGAAGAGGAGATGAAAACATGTGGGCAGACTTGGAGCCAGATGAAATCTCTAGCAGAGAACCGAACGCAATGGAGGCGCGCGGCTAAAGCCCTATGTTCCTCTAGGAATTAGAGGAAATAATAATAAAAAGGACATATTGAAAGTCAAAATAACAATGAAGATCGTTAAACCAAATAACAAAGGTAACAGTACATCTGTTATGATATCAAAACTAAGTTTACTAACCTGGTCATCGTTCGTCAGTCTGGGGTCATTTTTCGTTGTCAAGTTGTTCAATTGGTGAAGATAACAAAGCCAAGTGTAGATTGTTGGATTTGATCAGTGTATGTTTACATGGTGAACTCGCTTATCTCCTGACCTATGAAGTGACAAAATCAACACGAATGTGATATGCAAGTTCACTATATAAACACACACTACTTTTATAACGTTACACACTGATCAAATCCATCAATCTACACTTGATTTTGTTATCTTCACCAATTAGCTAAAAATGACCTCATACTGGCGAACGATGACCAAGTTAGTAAACTTAGTTTTGATATCATAACAGATGTACTGTTACCTTTGTTATTTGGTTTAGTGATCTTCATTGTTATTTTGACTTTCAATATGTCCCTTTAACTTGACCTAAGTCTATTTTCTCACCTCTTAACTCTTTGTTATATATGTGCTGAGATTTTGTAAATTCTGGTTGAATAATACTGCTTTGATAAAGCTATGAGCATTAAATAGCGAAACGTCAGTAAAAACAAAATCGTTTTGTTTTTCATTCACTGAAAAATACAAAAACCTTTATTATAATGAATATCATATACGCAATACCCAAATTTTTTCACTGTTAAAAGTGAACTTGGTTTGGACATATATAAATAAATGTCTTATTCAAAATGTTACTCGATAACTATAAACCAAAAGAATTTATGAGATATAATATAAAGAAGATGAAAAGAGTGCAAAAACAATGAGTGACAAGAAAGAGAATAGCAAAAAAACGGTCACAATACTACACAAAAATGGCATATCAGAGGCGGAATTCGAAGAAACCTCAAAAATATCGGGATTGGTACCACATTCAAACTAACGAATCTAATTAAAAATAGAATAAATCAACTAAAAGATCCAATAAAAAGGATGGATAAAAGTATTAATGTAATTTACAAAGTATCTTTTGCTGAATGTCCGATTAAATATGTGGGTCAAACGTCTAGACCAAGCGTAAATTAACATAAACGCTTAACCGACTAAAGGTCATCCCACAGGGATGCAAGCTTACAGTCATTTAGGAAAAAAATTCGCCTATAGCTACACATCCATCATGGGACAAAAGCCACAACATTGATTGCGACTAACTAATATAAACAAATGGAAAAAGAGACTTATAACAGAATCGATATTCATTAAGGTCACACTGGATACATGTAACAAGATACTTTGATTGGACACTAGTCAGTCAGTGACTATCCTTTGTTTAGTGCGGACTGAATTCTAACTATCCAGTTTGTAATGAAATAAAGATAACCCTAAAGGAGTTAATTAGTAAGCCCAGACAGCTTAGTGGTAACGTCTTCGTTTGCAGCACGGGTTCGGATTTCGGAAGGGACACGGGTTCCTTCAAGGTTGCAGATACGCCTTGCCAACTAGCACGAAACCTAGGTGGTGTCCAAGGCTTCCTGCCGATCGACTGCCTCCAACCCTCTAATATCAACGTGATGAACTATATATATACATGATTAAACATGTGAACCACTACCCAAACATTTTACTGACAATAATGCACATTTTAATGTTTTATTATACCCATCTGGTTCCTCTTCGCCTAATTTACTTCACACCATTACTATCATTATTGCTATTCATTATCAACGACTGAATTTACACTAAGCATATCTTTTCTCAGCTTTCACTACTCTCAAGTCTGTGTGGAGGTCAACAGCCAGCAATCAGCATCAAAAATAAGATCCGGATTTTCAACTCCAATGTGAAGTCAGTGCTAATTACTATACGGATCAGAGACTTGGCGCGTCATAAAGAGCACTTCAAACAAACTACACACCTTCATTAACAGTTGTCTTCGCTCAATACTCAAGATCATATGGCCAGAAAAGATCAGCAATAGGGATCTCTGGCAATGAGCGAACCAACCAGGAAGCGATTGTGCAACAAATAAGCAGGAAGAAGTGCAGGTGGATTGGCCATACTCTGAGGAAACCATCAAGTGAGTGACATCACTAGACAAGCCATTGCTCGAGTGGAACCCGAAAGGGAAGCGGCGAGTTGGTCGTCAGAGTGAGGGTGACTTGGAGGAGGTCATGTGAAGAGGAGATGAAAACGTGTGGGCAGACTTGGAGCCAGGTGAAGACTCTAGCAGAGAACCGAACGCAATGGAAACGCACGGCTGAAGTCCTATGTTCCTCTAGGAATTAAAGGAAACAGTAATAATAATATCTTGTCTCCGTTAGTTGATTGTTGCTCACCATTTGACCAGTTTATTTTTATCATTAAATTTGTTATCCGTCAGTCCTCTAACTTACATTCAGCGTGCCCTATTTGTTCGATTACATTTTCATATTATTCATATTTGTCTCACATCACTGAATATAATGCAACACCCTGGAACTAATATTTTATTGGTGACAGGATTTCATCATCAGCTGACATCAGTTAGAGAACCACTGGAAAACCTGGGAGTACTGGACAAATGTTTCGTCCTGGTTTGGGACTCTTCATCAGTATTCACCCACCACAGGGGTTTGAGGCTAGCGAGCTCGTATACCACTAAACCACTGGGATCCAATCAAATGACTCACGAATTCTAACTTCTTGTTGATTATAAATATGCTAGTAGGTCACTTAATTGTCTATTCCGTAGCTCCATTTTGTCACATTTAGTTTAATAGTGGTCAAATAGTGGAGGAAACGAGAGCTTTCAAAGTAATTCATCGTATCCCACCGAATATTTCTAATAGGCTTCGTATTCGTCTACTGCACGCATACAGCTGAGGCGATAGACATTCGAACTATTAAACCTAAACTATGGATTCAAAAGAAGTTCGTACACCAATTATCCCTCCTTTGTTGGCCAATATAGACTTAACCAACTGGTGACTTCTCCACCACCACCCTTTACTTATATTTTCAACCCCTCTCTTATCATCCCTTAATCTTATCACATCTTCATTAAAAATGTGTTTCATTTACTTCCCTTGCAATCTAGCATTACATAATCGGTTCTTTTTTAGCCTTTATCAACCACTACTTCTACCTAACACATTTGTTTGTTTAATCACGCTGCTTTTCGTTATTCGCGTTATCACAGATCGCCTCACTATTTCATCCTTATTAGTGATAGAACCATCATTATCATTATTATTTTTACTATCATTATGACTAATTGCACAATTTATATTCACCATCTTATTATCCTATAGACAAAGCACCATGATTGGTTTATATTTGAATTTTTTATTTGTAAAGTTATGTGAGTATGTTAGAGTTAAGCCTGATGAACTCTAATTGAAAGCACAATATTGTTCGCTTAAATGTGTTATTCACAATTAATCATGTGTTCTGAATGACTACTGCATTTTATTTGAATTCAGCTGACAATCTTAACCAACGGACTATTATTCCATCGTATACTTGTACGCCCCAGTACAGTTACTGATGATATAATTTTGATTCGCATTTACTGACTAATATTTATGGACTATTGACTTCTCCCTTAGGCATAAACGAGATCTACAAACACTAGTAAGCACTCATGAAGCTTGTTGCATTGAGGGGACTCAAGTCGAAACTAAGTCTAGTGCAAAATACCTCGGTCTAGTTCTATCTTCCGACCTTACTTGGTCATCTCATATCCTAACGATTTCTAAGAAAGTGTTCTGTCTAACCTACTATATTACGAAACTAAGTCAATCTGGAATCACCCAACCTCTACTTTCACAATTTGTCAACTCTTGTATCTTACCTATTCTACTTTACTGCTCCCCGTTAGTCATTTCTGGGCTACTGGAAATGGACTACAGCATCCTGAGAAGGATGTTGAAGGTAGTTAGTAGGACTAGTGGTGTAAAACTCAGTCAGCTCGTCACTACATCAGTTGAAAGGCATCTGAATACATACGAAAAATGGTCTAAAACCATACTCTCCGACCACCAACACCCCCTATATTCCCAACTTGCGCCTTGTATCTCATCAAGTAGAACCAGAAATCAGTATAAAATAATCCATGCTCGTACAACCAAGTACAGGAACTCAACAATACCATACTTGGCCAGTGTTCTAAGTGACAGAGACAATGTTAAGCGTGAAACCTATGACTTGCTTTGTTGTTAATAACATAATTTTAGGCTCTTTTATTTCTCTCTTATTTTGCAATCTATAGTGAACTCCTTTCTAAACATACATAGCTACCTAAATTATTAACATTGGCTTCCTTTTTTGTACTTTACTCTATTCCTTCTTTTGTGTATCTACTGGTTCCGACTATATTAGCATTATGAGTATTACGAAATTGTCTTGTCATTAACCATAATGTAATTATTAGTTTCTGTGGTTGTTTTTTCTTATTTTTTATTTTTTTTCGGCAATATTAACTGACAATCATTGGTTGTGAAAGCCATTATCACCAACTTAAAATTTTGTATTATGCAGGATTACTCACACTACCACTACAAACACTGCATTAAACCTGACAATAAAAAACAAAACAACAACCCTGAAATGTTATTTTATGATTGTTTAGTGTTTGTTTCAACCAAATTAACTGATCTTCTTGGCGATAAACATTCTTGAACATCATTTCATAACTTCTTGTATGACTACAGCTTTACTGTTCACCATGCATAATCATATCATAGCTTCCACTACCCAATACTGAGGTATTATTTTATATTGTTTATTCTGCTTTCTACTTCTTCGTATTTTTCTTTTTATAGTTTGGTTTGTAAGGATTAGTTATGTTTCACGAGTTGATCACGGACTGATATCAGTTAGAGAACCATTGAAAACCAGGGAGTACTGGACAGCTGCTGTTTCATCCTAGTTTTGGGAATCATCGGCAGTACGCACCCACTGAGGTTCGAACCCAGGACCTTCCGGTTACAAGGCAAGCTCATATACCATTCAGCCACTGGGACCTGATTCAATGGCTCATGAATTCTAACTTCTACCAATTCGTGATTTTAGCGCGACCCCAACTCGTAAAACATAACTAATCCTTACAAACCAAACTATAGAAAGTTATTCTGATGCTCGCTAGTGACCTGCTACAGGTTGGAGCTTCCTGCAGTTCTAGTGAGAAGTCGTGACCAGTGAGGTCCAATTAGAAGTCACGTGTGGATGGATTTCCACCAACGACAATAGTTGGGGTCGCGCTAAAATCACGAATTGGTAGAAGTTAGAATTCATGAGCCATTGAATCAGGTCCCAGTGGCTGAATGGTATACGAGCTTGCCTTGTAACCGGAAGGTCCTGGGTTCGAACCTCAGTGGGTGCGTACTGCCGATTTTTCTTTTTCGCATTTAAAAAAAAACTATTTTTTTGTTTTTTTTTGTTGTTGTTGTCTTTATATTTATTTTTTGAAATACTCCTTTTAAATGTTTGGTAAAATTAGATGCAAATATTGTAGATATGTGCTGAAAATTCCACAATGTACTGTACCACTAGTACTGTTTCCGGAATGAAGCAAATTAAAATTATTATTATGCGTTGGGAGAAATTATTGAAAGCACTGTTCACTCAAGAAATTCTTGTTCACATTTAGACATACCCAACTAGGTGATTTAGATGACATATTTATTACAAATGAGAGTAAAATTCAAAGGAAGAATCTACTCAGACTATTCAGTTTAGCCCATCCAAATGTAAAAATGTTGAATGAAGAGATGTCAAATTAAGCGAAGAAAATCAACAAAATCATCTTCAGAGAATGTACAATCATATTTATATTGATATTAAGATGTACCATGAATGTAAACTTCAAATTTGCCGGCACGCTTTACAGGCAAGTGGACGGGGTGGGGATGGGCTCCTCATTAGGTCCCATTCTGGCTGATTTCTTTCTAAGTAAGCTAGAAAATGGACCTCTGAACAACCTTATCGGTAAGCTCTCATTTTATTGCCGATATATGGATGATACCTTTATTCTTTGTGATAATAGTTCTGATAGGAGTACAATAATTACTGAATTCAATGAAGTACATCCGGCTATGAAATTCACATGCGAGGAGGAATCCCAAGACAGAATTGCCTTCCTGGATGTCCTACTTACAAGAAAACCAGATGGCAGCATAAAAAGAAATTTGCATAGTAAAAGTACTTGGACAGCACAATATACACGTTTTCACAGCTTCGTTCCTATCAATTACAAAAGAAATTTAGTGAAGACCCTCAGCCACAGAGTTAGAGCTATATGATCAGAAGAAGTAAGTGAAGACGAATTAAGCATTGTATATGATACTTTGATCGGAAATAGCTATCCCGAAAAATTTATCAAGAAACACATGAAAAAGAAAGCAGAAAAGGACTACTCACAGTCTGTAAACAAGAAGCCACCTTATATATACGGCTACAATTCAAGGGCGATATACCAAGTGAGATAATTACGAGGAAATTAAGAAAACCAGTTCAAAGAACTTTTAATGCTGGAGAACTACACGTATTATTCTCTACGCGACTGATGGTGTTACCTCAACTGAAAGATGAAGTACCTAGACTAGTCACTTCAAATTGTATTTATCAGTTCAACTGCGCTTGTGGAGCGAGTTATGTTGGTCGTTGCTCTAGGAACTTGATTTTTCGTGCTCGAGAAAATATCACACTATGGTTAAGTAAAGGTATAGTTAAAACTATTAACAGCTCGATGTTAGACCATCTGGTGCAAACCGGTCACAAAGCCACCGTAGAAGAATCCTTCTCTGTTATCTACCGGGTGCCTAACAAATTACCAAAATCATCGAAGCACTTCATGCTCCAAACAGCAGAGGCTGTTGGAATTCGCCTCAAACAACCAGTGCTCTGTGTTCAAAAGAAGCAAGTCCAGCCCCTACTACTGCCCTGGCCCTCAGTAGAAACAATAAACCCATGAATTTGTAATATTATCTTTCCTGATTCTTCTGACATTCAGCTTATTTTATGTTGATGCTATTCAGCTGTAATCTATCAATATTATTGATTTGATGTTATTTAAACATTATTGTCGTTCATAAGACTAGTTCATTCATTCATTATAATGTATATATAACTGTAGAGCCTGATGATGAATTTACCGAAAAGAGTACTCTTTCTTCAGTAACCATTCTTTTGAAAATATTTATATTCACCAAAAATGTATAGTAGTCTATTACTCAGAAGTGGCTTTAGAAGTAAAACATAAAAGTTGTAAATTACATGGTACTCAACGGCACAAAGTTAAAAATTTGATAAGGTTAAAATTGTTATCGAGTGAGAATAAAGTTGGTTGTTGAGTGTCAGTTTAACAAGTGTGAAGAGGATGTGAAAATGTACAAAAGGAACATATGCGAGTGATAATAGTGAATTAAAGTAAAATCAAACTAAAAATAAAATTGAATATTGAAAAATTAAATTATCAAATTTCTAACTTTGTGCCGTTGAGTACTACGTAATTTACAACTTTTATTTTTTTACTTCTAAAGCCACTTCTGAGTAATTATATCAATTATGTCACCTTAGTTGTATTACTCAATAATAGACTACCATACATTTTTGGTAAATATATAAATACGACTGTACATCCTCTGAAGATGATTTCGTCGATAAGGAAAATTTTCCTTGCTGAATTTTTATATTATTACCTTCATGACTCAGTGGGTATTTTCGGTGAATGAAATTGTCTTCATGCCTAAGTATTACAAGATATACAAGTGGTCCAATCACACTCGGGATTTAACATTAAAGCTCCACTGTACGGTCCATTATTTACCCTCGCTCATCATTACATGCAAAGAAAGTCTAAACAAGACATTGTTTCTTTAACTAACAAGACTGAATTCTAAAAAGCTGGTCGAGGGTGAATTGGGACAGGTTTCGGAAGAAAAAAAGGAATGAACTTTTCAAATAAAAGAGACGAAAAATTCTTCGAAATAGTTGTGTCAAAGAAGAATGTCACAATGGAAACCAGCATGCAAAGATGATAAAATCAGCCAACTGAATACCTGTATCACACCGACTTATCATGCTGAGAAAGTCATAGTAATCAATATCGTGAGAAAGCACTTTGAGGGAAACAGACATCAGTGTTAGAACCTTTCATGTCACTTCTGATCTCATCCATTTATCTACATCTCCGTGCAGTAGCTTTTATTTGAGAAGAGGAGAAAAAGCTCCTTGCTGGTTGATGATCTCATTGGTAGATAAATTCTTGCCATTACTTCTAGCACATTTTTTCGTATGATAGACAGACAAAGTAACGATAGGCATAAATGTCGAAATCAAGTTCCAAATTATTGATCAGGTGTCGGTTTGCAGGATTTTGATCGGTAAATTGTTTGATCAAGAGCTGACATCAGTAAGAGGACCACTGGGATGTCATCAAGGACTAATGGACTCTTTAGTAGTGAGCACCCATCGGGATTTGGACTGAGGACCCTCCGGTTACCTGGTGTTCTGGCGAGAAGTCGTAGCCATCGGCGCCCACTGGATCAGGTAAGTGGACAGTCACTCACCCATGATATTCACTGACAGTTGAGCTGTACATCGCGATTTGGTAGGAGCTGGGTTTCATGGACCATTGGGTCAGGTCCCAGTGGTTGAATTTTTCCACGAGCTCTCCTTGAAACCGGAAAGTCCTGGTTTCTAGCTCCTAGTGGTCGCGTACTTCTGAAAAGTCTCAAACCAGTACTTTCTGGTTCTCCAATGCCTCTTTACCTAATGACTTCGGAGTTAACGATTTGAAAAACATTCTGACTATCGGGTACATGATGTCGGTTAATATAAAAAGAATTTTGTATTGTTTACAATGAATGAAAAACAAAACAGTATTGTTTCTAACTGTGGTTTCGCAATTTAATGCTTCTGTTAGCTTCACCTATGGGCGGCCTGCTTGAATCTCTAGGCTCCCTGAATTTCCATCTGAGACAATGCATCTTGTTTTCTTTAGTTCTTGTTATTATAATCATTCAGTAATATCCGTGGGGCTCCAAATGTACTCGTGCACTCTTTTAGTCGACTTGCAGCCTATCGTTGAGCATTTCTGCGGGACCGTAGTGGATTATTTTATTCTTCAGATCTAATATCACTGCGTCACATGATGTACTGGAGATGGCTGCTTTGTTTTGCTTGGAACTCCTGGATGAAGCGTAAATATTCGACAATAAACTGCGCTGAAAATTGTCCACATTGTGTAAACTTATTGTGCCTAATGATGCTATTATTACTATTACTATTACTATTATTATTATTATTATTATTATTATAGTAAACTAGAATTTGAATAACCTCAGATTGTAGTATAGAATGCTACGATACACAGAAGGTAGGAGCAGCAATTCATCGATTTGACACCTAACTTATGCCTACATAAAAATATTGTGGTCTATCTTGCACTTTGTCTCCCTCCCAATTTCACTTTGCTACTTGTCTGTTGAAGATTATTCATCTTTCTGTTATTTTTCACTATCCATTGTGTTCACTTTATTGTGAACTGTCTATTATCCCATCATTATTTTAACCTCCTAACATGTCGTCTTTATCATATCTTTGCTGTCCTGTCTTGTCCTAATATCAAATCCTCTCTATTATTATTATTTTTACTATTGTTTTCTTTAGTTCCTAGAGAAGCAAAGGGCTTCAGCCACACGTTTCTATTGCCCTCGGTTCTCTGCCAACGTTTTCACCTAGCTCCACATCTGCCCAAATGCTTTCATCTCCTCATCAAGTGACCTACTCCATGTCACCCTTGGACGACTAACTCGCTGCTTCCCTTTCGGGTTGCACTCGAGCGATGGCCTGGGGTGTGATGTCACTCACTTGGTGGTTTGTTTTCTCAGAGTATGGTCAATCCACCTGCATTTCTTCCTGCCTATTTGTTGCACAATCGGTTCCTGGCTGGTTCGCTCCCAGAGGTCTCTGATGCTGATCTTTTCTGACCATCTGATCTTGAGTAGTATTGAGTGAAGACAGCTGTTGATGAAGGTCTGAAGTTTGTTTGAAGTGCTCTTCATGACGCGGTGCCAAGTCTCTGATCCGTATAGTAAGTAGCACTGACTTCACATTGGAGTTGAAAATCCGGATCTCGTTTGTCATGCTGATTAGTGCTGTTGACCTCCACAAAGACTTGAGAGAAATGAAATCTTGCTTTGCTTTCTCGATCCTCGCTTTGATATCCGTCTGCCTGTAGTTGAAACGATGCTTCTTAGATCGGCAGGTAAAAGAGGTTGTTTCTTTCAGGTTCCTTCCATTTATGTTGATTGTTTTCTGTTGTTGTTGTTGCTGTTGGTGTTGCCCAGGAATCTTCATCACCTCTGTTTTCTCTATGTTCACCTGAAGGCCTATCTTCTCTGGATTCTTCTTCTACCAACTTGTTGCTTTTCACTTGCATATCTTCCAGTTCGTGAGAGATCAGACATAAATCATCGGCGAAGTCCAGATCCTACAGGTTTTCGTGTTGGTCCATTTTATGCCTGTTTCCTCGCTGCCCGCCGCTTGTCGCATTATCCAGTCTACCGCCCTCAGTCAGGAAAATCATTGGAGATAGTAGGCAGACAGCCAGCCTTGTCTTACTCCCGTCTTCACTTCGGAGGATTTCGTGAGTTTCCCGTTGTGGATTACTTGGCATGCAGCATTGTCGTACAACTGTTGGATGAGGTGTATAATTGTCGGTGGCACCCGTAGTAGCGAAGTAGTTTCCAAATCACCTCTCGATCGACGCTGTCGAAGGCCTTTTCAAAGTCGATGAAGTTGAGTGAGGTAGAGAGGTGACTGCCATTCCAGGCTTTGTTCAATGATGATCCGTAATGTGGTGATCTGATCAATGCATGACTTGTTTCTCCTGAATCCAGCCTGTCCCGGTCGAAGTTTCTCATCCAGAGTGTATTTGATTCTCTACAGGGTGATGTGGCCTGGTATTTTGCTTGGGATGGACAGGAACATAATTCCACGCCAGTTCTTGCATTGACTTAAGTCTCCTTTCTTTGGAAGTTTGAATAAGTGCCTTGCCCTCTTTCCACACCTTCTCCAGTAGTTGTGTCATCAAGTCCGCTGATGTCTCTGGGTCCATTTTCAATGCTTCTGTTGGGATTCCATATGGTCCTGCTGCTTTTCCAGCTTTTAGATTTTTCAGAATAAAAATAATTAGAAAGAATAATTTTTGGTTTCAATACATTTTTTTCTCCTTCAGGCTCTACAGTTAAAAGTTCACTAATTTAAGCATAAAATAGTCCATCTCATTTGTTGGTTTATTTCTCTGTAGAATTCAAAATTTTCTCTCACATTGGTGACTACACTGATGCTTGAAACCTGTACTTTTGTTGACTGTATGAAGAAGATAAGCACAAGCATCACTGAATTATTTCATCTCATTTTCTCTCGCATGTTCTGAATGACCGTACTTATTTTAAATGATAAGCAAAGCCAAGTCACTATTACCTTATCTTGTACTTATACCATGCAGTGCACTTTCTGATATAATTCTAATTAGCCTTTATTGGCCATTTTATTGCTTAAAAATTAGTAAACTTATAACTCTAGAGCCTGAAGGTTAACAATTCAGCATGTTGGTAATTGGAGTTACGTAATACAAAATCAGTCAGGAAAATTGGGTGTTAATGAAATTAGGGTAGTAACAAAGGTTATGACTTGTCACAAACAGTTGTTAAAAAAGAAGTCATGTAATAATATGAATGGTTTGATGATTGAGTTTTACTCAGGACACACATAGCAACAAAGTAGAGAATACGAAATTATGTAAAAGTTCTCAATGAGCAAAAGAATTATGAGCAATTAAAGAACAGGGGAACAAACAAAATTTTTTCTTCCTTCACGTTCCCCAGTGGAACATAGAGCTTCAAGCTAGTGGCTTGAAGTTTCCGTAGCAGTGTTTATTTTACGGGATGGGATTACCCAACCTTTCCTCTTAACCAGCTTTTATTTCTGGTTTAGCAAGTGCGTCGGCCGAGGATCGAACCCCAGACCATGTGCATGGTCGGCAAGCGTCCTAACCGCTATACCATCGGCGCACGGTATCGTTGAAGCTCTGGCCATTCACATAGAAAAACCGGAGTTGTGCATACAAAAGAGAATTACTCAACCACTTCTACTGTCATGGTAACAACTTTGTTGATTTTTGATGACTTATTTTTTTTTGTTTGTCTGTTTCTTTAATTACTTATACTTCTTTAATTGCTTATAGCTCTTGTATTCATTCAGAACTCTTACGTAATTTCGCATCCTCAACTTTATTTCCATGTGTATCCTGAGTAAAACTAAATCATCAAACTATTCATATTGTTACATAACTTCTTTTTTAACAACTGTTTGTGAAAACTCATCACCTTTGTTACTACCCTAATTTCATTAACACCTAATTCAGAATGTATTGCAAAAAATTTTGGAGTTACCTAGACCTCATAGGTAGGAGAGATGCTGAGGCTGGTGCCTACATCAGAAGGTGGTACTGGCTGAGAACACCGAAATATTGAGCTGCATCATACAACCGGTTCACCATCAGCATGGGGAAAGGGTGGAGAATGTTCACAGGCAGCTGAAAAGCTATTTTCATAAAGGCAATCCTCTGGGACCGCTGATTCTATGAGAAATATGGAGGTGGATTGACAACACAAGCATACGTAAATTACGTGAGAGCCAGTAGATGCTTTGTAAATGTTACAATCACGATGTAAGTTTCAAGATAATTTACAATTTTTTTCTAGGTGCATAACCTACTGCAGCCTATATTACGGCTTCTCTCACCCCGTTGCTACGAAGAAAGTTGTTTTAGACTTGCAAAGGAGAAATTTTCTACTTCCATTCAATATCCTCCACCTCAGTTAATAACGTAGAAGGTAGTCACACCTTCTTCGTAAACAAGAATGAGGCTAAATGCACATGCTGGACATACTGCGCATATAGTTTACCATGTGCGCATGTCATTGCGGCTTTCTTGGATTCATATCGAAACTGCGGTATGTTCCCTTTCCTTAAATGTTGTTACTCTTAGATATTCCGACATATAATGAGAGGCAGACACGTCACTATAACACCACGGACAATATTCCGCGTGCCGCCAACTTAACACCGCAACCAAAAAACGTGTTTCGGAATGCTTATGGACGGTTAAGATATCGCCTCGTCAGCTTGAACCAACGAAATCCCGATGCTACACTGCGGGAAATAACGTGAATTAGCTCAGTGATTGCTGGTTTACCATAATCCTTAACTATCAACTTAATAACTGTGAACTTCAGGCTAAAAATAAGCTTTATAGTAGCATCCAGTGACCGAAATTGACCTCGACACATTAAAATATGCAAAACGTCGGAAAACTCCCTTAAATTTCAATGCCAAACGAATTCACGAAAACATATAACCAGTCGAGGCAGGAACCCATCATGACCTTGAATCTGGATATACCGTCTTTCATACACTAGACATATTTTCCTGGTGAACAAATAACAATGCTAATGCTAATGAAGTAATAACGATTGTGTGGTGTTGACGTAAAAGTACTCCTACTGAATGATTATCAGGTAATAAAGAATTTGGTGAAGGGTAGTGTACATGAATGTGTCGATATAATAACACTCTCTGGGTAATGCAGGTACATCCAGCATGCAGACGAGTCCCGAATAGGACGAAATGCGCATTCTGAATTTCACTGCTAGTCATCATCCACCAACTGACTTCAAGTTACATGTCTAGACATCGTCGAATCATCTGCACAACAAGCCGACATGTCAACTTGAGACTAAGCACTTCAGTGCAATCAGTCGAGGAGAAAATCTTAATTGAATTAGATAATTAATAAGACCCGTTGCACAAGAGATGGTGGCTGTCGCGGCCCGAATAGTCTAGTGGATAGTACTTTGGCATTTGAAACTACGGGCAGTTGGTTCGAGCCTCGGTTGGGACACCGTCACTGACTCATTGGGGAATGCAGGTACATGTAGATGACAAGTCCCAAATAGGACGAAATGCGCATCCTGGATTCCACTGATGGTCACCACCCACCAATTGACTTCAAGTTTGAAAGCATTACGTACACCTACGGTGATAGACATAATAAATAATAATAATAAAGGCCATGAATTCGTAAAAGGTGTGAAATGAACGTTTATCAACGAAACAAAGGAAAAAAAGGGGGTGGGGAAAGGAAGAGATAAAGTGGGATAGGTATATAAAGGGCTAATGTTTACTAAGGATTTGTCGGCCATTTTGTACGCCAAGGCAAACAAAGCGGTTGGACATGCTTCTTCTGTATACAGAGACCAAGTCTTCTGGTATTGATTGCTGCGTAATCAAGATCCCCTAGATAGATTACCGGGAAAGCGGTAGATATCTGAGAATTCCTGCTTTTGTTTTACTGAGTGTCCAGTATCGACCAACTGGGCTGAGACTGCACTGTTTCTGCATCTGGCTTTCCCTTTACTTAACCATATAGGTAGATGCTTACGTGAGTACGTTTCGTTTGAATCAAATTCACATTTTAATTTTCCATCTTAATAATAATTTATACTTTTTCTCTTGACGGATTTCTTAGGTCATGAACTTTATCATTTACTTTTGTTTCATTATCCTCCTCCTAGCTTCTTATCAAAGTTACATAGTTTTATAGTTTTTGTAAAGGTCATGGAAATCACAACAAAGGTCAACCATTTAAATCAGTTGTTAACACAAGATATGAATTTTCAAACATTGGTTTTGTAAGGATTTTTTGTTTGACTGGTTAGAAGATTTCATCATGAGCTGACATTAGTTAGAGAACCATTGGAAAACCAGCTGGAGGTACTGGACAGCCTGCTATTTCGTCTAACTAATGTCAGCTCATCGCAATGTCTTCTTCAATGAGTTACTGCCTCATCTTCAACCTTCTGTACCCTACTGGTAACGGCTTCCCACTAGAATCCCAGGTTAACTGCCTGAATAGGGCCAGTCAGTTCATGATGAAATCCTCCATACAATCAAACAAAATCCCTACAAAACCAATACTTGAAAATTGACCTGATGCTCACTAGCGACTGGTGGCCCTATTGAGGCAGTTACCTGGGAATCTAGTGCGAAGCCGTGACCAGTAGGTTACGGAAGGTTGAAGATGAGGCAGTAACTCATCGAAGTAGACATTGAAAAGATATGAATTATCTGGCAGGTATTCCATCTTCGTTCGTTTTTCCCTCTTTCTTCTTCGTTTTCTTCTCAAACTTTGAACCTTAAAATATACTTTAGACATATTTTGATTCTCCGACTCTTATGAGCAGTACTCCTGTTTCCCAACGTTTACAGCTTTCAGTGACAGTCATTTCTGAAATTCGGCAAAAAGGATTACCAACATGGGACTCTAGTAATGAACCAACAAATATGCACGAGAAAATGGAGGTGGGTTGGATAGTCTTAGGAGACCGTTGACTGACATCATGCGCCAGGATAAACATAAAGAGGAACCCGAATGGAAACTACGACGAGTTGACCATGTGTCCAATATTGACGTGGAGGAGATTGTGGGAGGAGGAGGAAGAGGAGGTGAAAACCTGTGGGTACATACGAGTGATTTGATAACATACTTAAACACAATACTGCTTAGTTACTAGAGGTTAACCAGTGTCGTGTATTTAGTCCTTGCTGTTTCTCCTGACTGAATTCTGTCTGTTAAGTTTCCAATATGTTCACCAAACTAGATGACTCAGCATCTCAATGAACTTTGAATTGGTGTTAAATGGTTAGAGGCTATTGGTAGGAACCTTGCACTTGGGTTTCATGCCTGTTGGTAGATATCAACGAAACATATATGCAAGCTTGGAGGGACTGATGTGCCATCTTCATACGACGCTGGTTCGAATCTCAAAGAGGATATTGGTTCCTTTGAGGTTGCAGAGACGCCTCGGTGATATGTGTCAACAAGCACGAAATCTAAGTTCACAGCTTGTGACATTAATTCCGAAATAGTCTACGATTATATGGTATGAAAGGTATGTGAAAAACTTAAGATATGTGTTATTAAAAACCAAAAAAATGAAGTTGACGGTTGCTATGGTGACTGAAGATTTACAGTTGCTTCTTGTTAGTACTTAAATAAATGAACACCAGCAATTAATGAAATATGGTAGATAAACAATGAATGTAAAAATCAAACTGGACATTTAACTCTTTTACTGGATTTCTAAACTTTTTACTGGTGTATAATTATGAAACTTCGCTGAAGTGATATCAGAATAGTAAGTTCTTTTATTGACAACTTTAACACTTAGCCACTCAGGTTTCAAGGGTGTAGGAGGGATAAAGACCTTCAAACCTCGAGGAAACATATATTTAGTGCTTCAGCTATGATCTCAACTGTACCCTAACCGGGTATTTTGGTCACCATAGTCTCAGACTTGCATTCACTACATTTTATCAGAAATGGTTTCGAATAATGCAAATTAAACAGTAATATATGTCGTCTTGATAATTTCTTTTACTGACATTATTGCGGATTTCTTAATATCAAACAGGTTACAAATGTACTAGATGGTTGGAGGAAGGAAATCGACAGGAAGCCTTGGAAACCACCTAGGTTTTGTGCAATTTGGCACTCACCAGTAGGTATAGCGTATCTGCAACCTTGGAGCAACTCATGTCCCTTCTGAGATTCGAACCCACGTAACTCAGTGCTGACATGAGTTCCTTCTCCTTGCTGACTGGTGGATGCCAACGAGCAAGAATCCCAGGTCCAAGGATTCCTGTCGATTGCCTCCAACCATCTAACACGGTGTATAATAATCAGGTTAGACGTAGAATTTTAACTAAAGAGGAGAAATCAAGCCAACAGGCTGTGAAGATGAATTATTATCTCTTTCAAGGTGTGTACAGCTGAAGAGAGACGGATGGAACATATGATGGCCCCATCATATTATGCACAAACCATTGTTTTTGCTTTTATCTGAATGAGACTTTTGAGGGCATTTTTCCTCATGTACATGAAAATTAGGCCTCCCTCGTGGAGACTGAACTAATATAGTGACCTGGTCAGAAGTTAGATTTTGTAGCAGAACTAGTAGAGTGAGGGGTTATTAAACCGAAGACTACTGACTGAAATCTTATCACGATCTTGGGTTTTATTTTATCATTAGTCATCACCAGAATATCGTCTTTATTCATTTCCCAGGTCTTACAACTAACACCTTCTGACTGCTACCATCTTTGATTGGATGGAGGATTTAATTATGAGCTGACATCAGTTAGAGAACTATTGGAAAAAACCAACTGGGAGTACTGGACAGCCAACTGTTTCGTCAGTCCAAATTGAAACTCTTCAGAGGTATACACCCACCACGGACAGGGTTCGAACCCACAATTTTCTGGTTACAAGGCTAGCAAGCACCTAGACGATTAAACTGCTGGGACTTCATCCAATGGCCCATGAATTCTAACTTCAACCAATTCATGACATAGCGCGACCACTTCGCAATGTCTTCTTCGATGAGTTTTGTTTGATTAGTTGGATGATTTCAAACTAAATCAAACTAAATCCCTACAGAAACGAATACCCGAAAATTGATCTGATACTCCTTAGCGACTTGGGGCCCTATTAAGGCAGTTACCTGGGTTTCTAGTGGGAAGCCGTGACCAGTAGTGTGGAGCAGGTTGAAGGTTATGCAGTAACTCACCGAAGAAGACATCACGAAGTGGTCGTGCTGTGTGTCATGAATTGGCAGAAGTTAGAATTCATAGACTGGCCATTGGATCGGGTCCCAGTGGTTTAATGGTCTACGAGCTCTCCAGTCTTGTAACCAGAAGTTCGTGGGTTCCAACCCTGTCGGTGGTAGGTGCATACTGGGGAAGACTCCCACACTAAGCTGACGAAACAGTTGGCTGTCCAGTACTTCCAGCTGGTTTCCCAATGGTTCTCTAACTGTTGTCAGCTCACGATGAGATCCTCCATCCAATCTAACTGAATCCCTACAGAAACCAATACTTGATAATGCTATCTTTACTTTTTTTCTCTGCTCTCTCTGTCTTTTGTTTTGCTGGTAAATTCTGTGTATAAAATAAAGCAATAAGTCTGGGTGTTTATTAATTAGCTTAGTTGAAATAAAGCGACATACCTTTATCCACTGAACACAGACTGTTAGCTGACTACCTTCTCCTTCTATCGATTTTTTGTTTATTCAAAATCTTGATTTCATTGCTACATATATACTGCTTAATTTCAGAATGTCAAGCGGTGAATCACTTAATTTCTGTTGACGAATTAGGTATATGCAGTGTGAATGATAATTCCTGTTTTGGATGACTCATCGGAAAGGCTGAATTTTAAATTTCCTTTTGGTAAGGCGTGGGGGAGGTTGCAAGCGGAATTATAACACCTTTTAGCTAGAGGATGGAATGGAACAACAGTGTAGGTCATATATAAATTATTCGTAGTGAATTATTGAAAACAGGATGAAATATCAGTGAAAAAGTTATATACTACTGATGGCAGTGAGTAGTTAGGATCCACTCAGGCTAATCAGTAGTGCAAAATGCAAATCTGACAATAGTAACGAAGGCTGCAATGGAAATGTGACAATTCGGGGTTCTCAGGACGGTCATGAAGACTGAACCAGAGTTATTAAGTTTATTTTTGATATCTTTTTTGTGCTTTTTATTTTTCTTTAAGCGACTGGGCTGATTTTCTGTGGTGAGGTTGCTAGTGCCATGTCCGAACTTCCCTCCTTTTCTGGACTTTAGGGTGGCTAGTAAAATAATCGAGGGTAAAGACATGGATTGGACAGACGCTGAAGAGATCCTTCAGTGACAACACAAACTAGGCAGACCAACAAATAGGATCCGAAAAGGAAAGAAATAGTTGGGTGTGGGTCCGATGGTGACGTGGAGGGGGTCATGTGAAGAGGAAATGATAGCTGATGTACAGTCAAGGAGTCAGCTGTCTGAGGATGCAGAGGATAGGGTGAAATGGAAATGTTCTGTTGAAGAGCTATGTTCCATTTGGAACCTATGGGAACACTATCAAAAATAATAATAGCGTTAGTAAAGTTAGAATAATTGTTTGAAGACCTATGAAGATGTTGAAGAAATTTCTTTGTTAATTATTAACAAACATACATTACACTGCAATATATGCTACACTACACTACCGAGGTCACTTGTCAGTCAGTTCCCCAAGAGTCTGGAACTATTATTTCTTAACATCCTGAAAAGCGTATCCAAACAATCTGCATCCATCATTATTTTGCTATTCATTCGTTGTATTCATTGTAGTACATAAACCTTCGGAGAAGCATCTCCATCGAACTCGTTTCTCTGCCATCATATTCATACCATTCTCCATGACTACCTACAAACTTTGAGTTCCTTTTCATATAATCTCCTCCATACTATTGTCAGACTCGAGCCTCCCATTCGTACTCCACTTCAGAGTATAGTTGGTGATATCATTTGAGCATGGGGAGGGGCAAAGGCTAATAACAGTCCTCGAATAACTACTAATTTCGTGATTCGAAGCCAGTAGTCAATTGTCTCAACTACTTCTTTTTCATTCCTTTGCGTTCAGAAGACTTCAGGCTTTGAGCTTAGAAATTTCAATATTAGGTATGTTTCATACATTTGTTCCCCTTAATGAATTTGAATAAAGCAAGAATAACATTTTATTTTTCATTTATTTATTTATATTTTTATTACAGCTTGATGCCACACCGTATTTTCAGTACAAGTATGGAATTTTCAGCATGGATATCGCTAGCCCAAATTTACAGGCCGACCATAGATATCGGGTGTGCGTCCGCAGGGGATCGAACCCCGAACCATGTGCATGGTCGGCGAGAGTCCTAAACACTGTGCCACCGACGAACAGTGGTTTTTGCGGAATGAAATGGTACCATATCATTGTTTATTTCGTTGGCTTCTCATCAGCAGCTGCTTACAGCCCAAAGACATTATTAAATATATCCACAGAAACAGTTTTCGCATACTTGCACAGATAGTTCAGGTTTAAACGAAAATCAGTAAATATATGCAACAATTTGTCCCAAACAATAGTAATCATACACAATGGAAACTTTCAGCGTTGCGTAATCAGATGAAAGATGGACACCTTCACAGTTATCAGGGCAAGAAAAGACTGATAACTGCTATTTTCTGAACGCACAAATCGGGTTTCAGGCGCTTGATGAAGATTGCTTCAGCAAACTTAAGGAGAATTGAACTCTTTTGCCTATTGATAATTTTGAACTATCTTGTGACGTCCACCTCATGGCCCATGTCGAGGAGATGCCTGGCGATGGCACTGTTTAAAGCACTTGTCTCCTTGAGACGTAGGCTTTTTGGTACATGTTCAGAGAATCGCAGATATGCTCTTCTTTCTGTCCTTCCAGTGTAACTGCTCCCTTTGTTACATGCAAATTTGGATATACAGTTGGAGTTAACATGAGAAGGATGTCTATCGATTTTTGACTGCACCAAAGAGGAAGTTGTTCGATAGACGGGGACAAGCTTAGCTGCAGAATAGGCTCTGGCTAGTGACGCCCTCAATCTTCTGCTGAAAATTGCTGCAATATTCTCACCTTTATAATCAAGATGAATGTAGGTGGGTATTGTCCTTTCCATGTTGACTTTCGGCAAATAGACTTCTGGAGACTACCGTCTTCTAGGCGTTGCATGGCAGTGTCGAGGAAGCGGAACTTTCCATCATTTTCATGTTCACATTTACTTTTTAAGAGTTGAGGTTCCTAGTCTCATACTCAACCTTCTGTCATTTCATTGCTTACATCCAGCCAGTAAATTACAAGAGGTTTGGTTACAGGGTTTCGTCATGAGCTGACATTGGTTAGAGAACCATTGGAAAACTTGGGAGTAATGGACAGCTATTTTGTTCTAGTTTGAGACTCTTAATCAGTATGCACACACCGGGGTTCGAACCCAGGAACTTCTGGTTACACAAACCTATAAAATAATACTTGAATATCAATGAGATGCTCACTGGTGACTGTCAGTTAGGTAGTTTCCTGGGGTTCTAGTGGGAAGTCGTGACCAGTAGGGTGCAGCAGGTGGGGTGTGAGGACAAATACTTCCCGAAGACATTGGCTAGCGGTTGCGCTATATCGTGAATTGGCAGAAGTTAGAATTCATGGACCATTGGATCGGGTCCCAGTGGCTTAATGGTATATGAGCTCGCCTTGTAACCAGAAGGTCCTGGGTGGGTGCGTACTGCTGAGGAGTCCCAAACTAGGACGAAACAGCTGTCCAGTACTCCCAGGTTTTCCAGTGGTTCTCTAACTAATGTCAGCTCATGATGAATATCCTGTAACCAATCAAATCCCTACAAACCAACACTTGAATTAGATTATAATTATTGTTTGAGGACAAAGATTTGAAGAGAAAATATCGTTTTATTGTCATTCACTGACACTGAAGTGATATTTTGTAAAAACTTTCAACGCTAATGTTGTATCTAGCAAAATCCTTCATTCTACCAAATGTTCATACTATTGATAACTACAGAAAAAGACAAAACAGAATCACTGTCTCTGTGATGTGTTCTTTATAATTCAATACAATAGACCCACTAGATTTACTAGAATGTCACCACAACATCGATTCATATTTGACTGTCCACATGAATAGACAACCAGATGATAACCAGTATACAGTCAATGTGTCACTTTCTCTATATATTTGTGTGTATCAGTTGGAATTTATCGATTAAGTGTACTATGTGATCAAAACAACAAAAATCAACTGTGAAATCGGCCGTGAAAAAGATGTCTAAACTGCTGCTGGAAACTGTGTCAGTATTAGAGAGACAGAAAAAAATCAATACTTCAAAATATAACAGAACAGTAGGTTATCACAGTTAAACTTATAAATCTTTGTATGAAATCATGCATTTCTGTTGTCTATATTAACTGTGATAAGATTTTAGCGATTGAATAAACAGAAAATCTAAAGTTGAACTTCGCGCGCCTTTTGCGTATTCAAAATAATATTCAACGTACAATAGAAGTTGATATTGACACTTTTATAGTGCTAAAAAACGAGATTTACACAGTTCATTCTTGAAGAAACTGAACATTCTTTCTCCAGGAATCCAGATTACTTTGGACGCAGAATCAGACTACCTAGTTAAGAGAAGGGAAAATGGACATTTTAGTATATCTATATTCAGGAAGAATAAGCACTCCAACAGATATTTAATAATAATAATGTACTTTATTCAAAAAACAGTACTTATAATACAGAATGGATTTCTCAGCATTTGTCGCAATATTGCATCTGATTTACTCAAAATATGAATGAAATTGAAAATTAAAACAAAATTAATCAGAAGAATTTGTCCACATTTACGATATAAAGTCAAAAATATTCGAAGCCCGAATTGAGATTATTAAATATAATAATAATAATAATAATAATAATAATAATAATAATAATAACAATGAGTTTGTTTCAAACGGTATTGTCGATTCAGTTTGGAAACTTTAGCATGTTATAGATTATTGGATCTAATGTTCTGTTGATATAGTATAATGAGGGGAAACACAAAGTTAACAGCTATAACACAGCTTAAATTATGTCCACACTTATGAAAAAAATAAACAAAAACAAAAAAATTGAGAGGACTATGAATATAAGAAATACAATAACAATAAAGTTTGATGCTTTAAGGGTGAACGAAATGGTTTATTTAGTGGTGCTAAGAAGGTTAGTTAGTTGATTTTTGACGCTATTTTCATCACATAAAGTACATGTCAAATATGTATGGTATAGTGGAATTTTTATACTTAGACGTACGTGCATAAATTCTTCTGAAAAGACTTCTTGTTTTACCTGAGGAGACACAAGGTTGGAGCTGCGGGTAGAGTGGGTGCTCAGATTCTGACTTCAGTGCATCAGTGCGAAGGTATCGGTTGTTTCAAGTCTTCTTAGACGAGCACACTCTCTGATGTTAACGAGTGAGAAGGAAAAGAAGAAGAAATATCAAACATTACTGAGACTCTCAAACAAAACAACTACCCAAAGAACTTCATCAACAAAATCAACACTGACATAAAGTATGGTCGAAAACGTATTCTGAAAACATGAACCTCAACAGTTGTCATTCCATATGGAGCGGATACGTCGGACAATATCAGAAGAGTTTTCTTCAAAACATCAGATACTCACACTACGAAGCAACCCTGTCCATATAAAAGACCAAATCCCTAAGGATTCTCTATCTAATTGTGTCTGTAAAATAAAATGCTTGGAATGTGATGCCATATACATAGGACAAACATCGCCAGAGATAAATCAAGGTAATCAGAAGAAATGAACACCGTAGGGCGGCCTCTCTTCGACCACCGAGAAATCCACTTGAACTAGAAAAGCTGGAAAAATAATCAGCCATAGGTCGTCTACACGTGATAAAATCTAGCCACATAATTGACTTTGATAATATTGAAATCATCATCCAGAAAAATTTCAGAAATCACAAGGAATGTCTCACATCATCAGAAGCACTTCATATCAAATGGAATCCAGACTGTCTAAATAGGAATGAATGATGGACTGAAACAGAATTTTACCTGGTTACAACACCTGCCTCCCTCCCTCATGAAATGACCAAATCAACGGGAATGTGTGATAAGCAATTTGATTATGTAAACACATGCTGCTTTTTACAATTTCATATGCCTATCAAATCCAACAATCTACACCTGGTTTTACTACCTTTGTTAACTGGTGAAAATTCCCCCATGCTGAGGAACGATGAATAAATTGTTATATGTAAGCTGAGTGGATTTTGTAATTTCTGGTTTAATAATACTACTTTGATAAAGCTATTAGCAGCAGCGTATAAATAGCGAAATGCCAGTGAAAACAACAGCATCGTTCATTGTTTTTCATTCATTCACTGGGAAATACAAGTAAACCTTCATCATAATGATATTGACACTGTTACGTAATTCAAGAAAATTGCTTTAGCAATTAAAGGGTAGAAATATTTGTGATGCAAACGTTTGAAAAAAATTAAAAAGAGTAGTTGAGAAATGAATGAATGCTTCAGTTGATTGCGTAATAAGCAATTTAAGATGAAGTTGGCAGAGTAATCAGATATTTAGAACAGTAATAACTTGTAAATGGCTAAGGTGGAGAGGGGAAATTGTGGGATTTTCACATTTCGGATTCAGATTTCAGATTTATTGGTTGAGGATAGAAGGCTTGGAGCTTATGTTGCAGACACTACTTCTTCTGGGAGTAGGTTCGAAAAGTTTATGACTCGGTGTGAGGACCAGTACTCAACAGCAATATGATTTCTTCTTGGCTTTTGAATTCTCCTACTATATCCTCTAAGGTGTTCCGACCTGGTGGAAAGGAAAAGAGAGAATAGGTCAGGTCCATAGTCATCATTTAAAATTTTAAACATTGTGATTAAATCTCCTCTCCGCACACGGTATGATAGGGAGAAGAGATTTAAACTGTCTAGTCTTTCCTCGTATGATAAGTTAGCCATGTTGAGAACCATACGTGTTGTCTTCCCTTGGACCCTTTCTAGAATATGTGAGTCCCATTTAAGACAAGGACTGGCTGCCTGGATACAGTTTTCCAGTCTTGACCTCACCAGAGATGTATATAAGGAGGTGAACATATCTTTTTTTTATTACAACTTGATGCCACACCGTATTTTCAGTACAAGTATGGAATTTTCAGCATGGATATCGGTAGCCCAAATTTTGCAGGCCGACCATAGATATCAGGTGTGCGTTGGCAGGGGATCGAACCCCGGACCATGTGCATGGTCGGCGAGAGTCCTAACCACTGTGCCACCGACGCCCATCTTTGGTGATCCTAGTAAAGGCTCTGCGAATTGCCCATAAGGACCTGAAACTACGTGCAGCCACCGCGCGAAAATGTGATGTAGTTTTCAAGTCTTGGCTAACTATGACACCTAAGTCCAAGTGAGTCTGAACTGAAGGAAGTGTTATTCCCTCTAGTTCGTAAGAGCTCATGCTTGCGTATCCGATGCGTATGGTTGCACATTTTGGCACATTGATCGGGAGCATCCATTCTATGGACCACTCTGACAATTTGTAGAGGTCCTCTTGTAACGTGAGCGTATCACTGTCGCCCTTCAGCTCTCTCCAGATTTTAGAGTCATCTGCGTATAGGATCATGGGGGAAGTGGTGAGCAGAGATAAGGCTTGTAAGGCTGGCCAAGGTTAAGAAAGTGGTTGTTCAGATTTCTTCGATACACTCAGGTTTGGCTTCTTCAAATGTATTCTTATTCCTTCAGCTGCATGTAGGAGATGAACTCGTAAAGCAAAATTAAGACTAGTCGGAATACGACAGATTACTTTAAACTCATTATTAGTGTTGACTTTTAGCTCGATATGTACAAGGTACCCTAAAAGAGACCTGCACTTAGACCATGCTGGCTTGTATAAAAAATGCCGATAATAAACATTCCTAGTTGTACACCCAGTTTAGGTAGATACCGGTGCAGCTCGTATACTGTTTTCAGGTAGATATTGTAGTGAAGAACTGGTGACAGCCACTCGTCACCTGCAAATCCAAGTGACCAGTGGGTTCATAATTAAAGTAGTCAGAGAGCTGCGGATATTGTGGGAAGGTGAAGGTGATTTCACGTAGCATCTCTGTTAGGCGGTTAATGAACTGTCAAGGGACATGATTGTAGGCTTTGATATTCTGCTCAGCTGCAAGCCCTCAAACGGCATTGAATCTCAAGCTCTTACTCTATTAGGTGTCTACGTTACGGTTCGAGTTAGCCAGTGATACTGCATATCTGTGGTTGATTATGAATGCAGTTGATGAGACTTTGGTGGAAAAACTGTTAGAACAGGTTCCTGGGGAACACAAAGAAGACAAACGCCAGCTAATGTCAGATTTTTCTGAAGTAGTCTCATGGTCACCGGGTGACCTGGGGAGAACAACAGCTATCAAACATACTACTGACGCTGACAATTGTGGTCCAATAAGACAATCACCTAGCCGATTTCCATCGAAGTCCCTCCCACAGCTCGAAAGTATGATTGAGAAAATGTTACAGAAAAAGATAATTACACTATTAAATTCATCGCCGGCTTTTCCTATAGTGCTAGTTACATAAAAAAAACGGATCCCTCCGTCTGTGCGTTGATTACAGGAAATCAAACTCAGTGACACGGAAATATGCTTACCACTTGTTACGAATAGACGAAACGTTAGAAGCGTTATGAGGCAGTTTGAAGTGCACTCTCGTGACCGGCATAAGACTGCTTTTAATATACCTACCGGGTTACCTAAATTCCAGACCATGTCTTTCGGTTTAGGTAATGCACCAGCAACATTTCAAAGGTTGATGCATATAGTACGTAAGGGACTAATTCCAAGCGTTCGAGTGATATAATTAGACAGTATCATAGTGTTCAGTGATACTTTGAAAGACCGTTCGCGGTCTTGGGGCGTTTGAAGCAGGTAGGACTCAAGTTGCGGCCCACTAAATGTCATCTATTCCTGGGGCATGTGGTCAGCGCAAACGGAGTACAAAGCAACCCAGAAGAGTGTCCCGTCCCAAAGTCTATAAATGAGTTACATCGTTTTCTGGGATTAGCCTCGTATCATCATCCTTTTGGAAGAAACTATTTATAAACAGTTAGGATTCAAAAATCCGAAGGCAAAAATGTCTAGTTATACACCCAGTATAACAGGCTCCACGAAACCCGTCAAATAGATAGATAATACATATAGAGGATTAAAAATTAGGCAATTTATCCTTAATTCCTGCACATAAAATCGCAGTGGTGGGGCTGCACCGAATACTCTATTCGCTGAGTTATTTAGACTAGGTTACACGACCATGAGGTCAAATATATAACGTCAAAAAGAGGATCAGTATTAATACAAGTAGATAAAATCATAAGAAAAATTTTGTCGACAATGAACCACAGACGGTGTCATCAAGAATCACAATTATTCCATCTACACAGAATTCCAAGTACACACTTCATATAGAATTTAGTACTAAAGATATTTATAGTCCAGATTAAATCATGATTAAATCATCCAACTACGTGAACACAACTCGGCCGAAAAAAACATCTACCTAAGGTACAAATCTACTCAACAATTGGAGTGAATTACAATGGCTCACATCTGAAACCAAATGTAAGTTTCATCCATTATCGACAACTTAATAATCAATAAAGACCATGGAGACGACATCGGGACATGTATGTGTGCGTAGAGTATTGTCCATCACTTCCCATTCAGCATTCACCATATTTCTTAGGCTTTGTATGCTTTCAAAGTATCCTAAATAGACTGCCTTTGACGCATCTGAAATCATACAAAAATTGAACTAAACTAATGAGCTTAATGTCACTCAAACCGTTAAAGTAATTGCTTCCATTCCAACCCATATCAAAGCAATTTTTCAACCAACATCATACGAATGTGTACATCCAAGTAGGATAAAGAGACAGAAGTCGTTGAAGCGCACATCTAAGAAATACGAAGTCAAATCAGTATTAATGGATGGATAAGTATAAGCAATATAAGTAACACATTACTGTCGTCTTATGTTCTTAGTGGAATATACTGCTTCAAGAATACGTCTCCACTTTGTCCTTATCTCTGAAATCTACTTCATCTGGGATCACGATGCCTATAATCTCTCATCTCCTCCTCACACAATCTCCTCCATGTCACCCTCGCACTGACAACCCACTCGTCGTTTCCTATTCTGATTCCAATCGAGCGATGGCCTGGTGCAAGATCTCGTCACACGGTCACCTCAGTGGTGTGTGGCTAATCCATCTCCACTTTCCCCTGCATACTTGTTGACCGATGGGCTATTGACTGGTTTGTTCCCACTATATCCTGTTACTTATTCTTTCTGGCATTTGATCTTCAGCATGGAGCCGGCCAGCAAAGGGGTCAGCTGTTGATGAAAGTTTGCAACAGGCTGCTGGAAATCCTTTTCTTGACACGCATGCCATGTTTCTGACCTATTTAAAAGCAGTGACTGACTGACTTCACATTTGTAGTGAATAGAATCCGAATCTTGTTGTTTATGCTGAGTGTAGGGGGGGTTTCCAAACTGATTTCAGAGTGACGAAGGTAGACCTTGCCTTTCTGATTCTTGCTTTGACATCCTCATCCATTCCATCTGTAGTTGGAACAGCACTTTATTCTACTGACAGTAATTGGTGCTTCTTCTTGTTGTGGTGGTTGATGCTATTCGTCGGTTATCTTCATCACCTACCTCCGTCTTCTCTATGTTCACCTGAAATCCTGTTTTCGCTGCCTACCTCTTCTGGCACTTCTTTGGTTTTCGCCTGCCTGTAAGTCTTCGAGTTTATTTGACACTAAACACAAATCATCCGCCGCCAAACCCAGATATTCTAGAGTCTTCTCATCGATGTTCCAACGTACTCCTGTTTCCTCTCTCCAATGCACAGTCTGACGCATAATGTAGTTCATCACAACTAAAAATTTCATCATGGGTGATAATAGGCAGGCAGCCTTGTCTTACTCCTGCATTCAATTCGAAGGCTCCTCTGAATTTTCCTCTGTGGATCACCCGACACGTGTCATTATCATAGAGCTGTTGAATGAGGTTGATAATGACTTGGCCACTGCACGCCGTACTCCTGAAGCATATTGCAAATTACTCCTCAGTGAACGCTGTCGAAGGCCTTTCACAAATCGATGAAGTTAATGAAGTAGTTTGATTGCCGTTTTATGCCTTGTTCGATGATGCTACGTACAGTTGCAATGCGACCAGCACATGGTTTGCCTTTCATGAATCCAGCTTGTTCCTGTTAGCGGAGTTTTGTATCCAGTGCATCTTTTTTTCTCTCCAGGATGATGCGACTAAGTATTTTACTTGGCATAAGGGGACAAGAGCCTTATTCCTCGCCACTTCTTGCAGAGTGAGGCGTAAGTCGTCCTTCTTTGACAGCTTGAAAAAGTAGCCTTTCTTCCAATCAGTAAGCATCTTTCCTTCCTCTTGACATTTCGCAATAATAGCGTCAGCATATCTGCTGCAGTCTTCAGGTTCATTTTGCAGTGCTTCTGGAGAGATTCTGTCTGCTGCGGCTGCCTTCCTGGACTTTAGTAGCTTGATTGCATTCACTCTTTTTACAGCTAAGCTCGTTCCCGTCCATCAAACAACTTGCTCTTTGGTGCAATCAAAAATCGATAGATATCCTTCTCATGTGAACTCCAACTGCATATACAAATTTACATGTATCTGCGGGAGCAGTTACATTGGAAGGACAGAAAGAAGGGCATATCCTACGATTTTCTGAACATGTACCAAACATCTTACGTCTAAAGGGAACAAATTCTTTAAACAGTGCCATCGCCAGGCATCTCCTCGACACGGGTCATGAGGTGGAAATCGAGAAATCCTTTAAAATTATCAATAGACAAAGGAGCTCCATTCTCCTCAAGTTTGCCGAAGCAATTTCTATCAAACGCTTAAAACCAGATTTATGTGTTCAGAAAGAAGCAGTTGTTAGTCTTTCCTTGCCATCCTGGTAACTGGATGTCTTTATTCTCTACTCTGATTATGTAATCTTTGTCTTTCACCTCACCCCTCTTTTTTATAATCTGTAATATTGCTTGTCTCTTGTTTCTACGACATGATTTGAACTCAGGTCATCGTTACCAAATTTATTAGTTCCTCATCATCTTACTCACTTCTCGTCTTTATTACGTAACTCCTTTACCATTGTATGCATACATCTATTTTGTTTAAACTTGAACTGCCTGTGAAAAAACTATATAAGCGCAATTTTCTGAGCACTGTTCACTTACTGTGGAACCTTCTGTCAACTGACAGACATCATGTAAAATTTGCAAGTATGTAAAAAAAACTTTTCTGTACATAAACCTCAAAATTTATTTAGGCTGTAAGCAGCTGATGAGAAGCCGACGAAATAAATGATGGTACCATATTATTCTGCACAAACCGCTGTTGTTCTTGCTTTATTTAAATTCATCAAGGGGAATAAATGCATGAACTTTTTACTTTTCTTGGTGGGTTGGTGTCCACTGACACTTGTGTCACATTAATTGAATTATAAAGACATTGTGGAACACAAGATAACAATAACAGATAGTATCCATACTAATACTATGGTAACTAAGTATGATTTTATAAACCATTCTGCTCATACTAAAACTGATATGAAAAGCACTGTCAAAAATGTAGAGCGTATATATACGTATATATATATATATACATATATATATATAGAGAGAGAGAGAGAGGGGAGAGGGAGGGAGGGACGCAGGGACGCAGGGAGGAAGAGAATAAAAAGTAATCAAATGCCAGTATCATAGTTTGTTAACTTCCGTCTCTAATACACTGACGAAATATAAGCATTATGAGTGGCACACCTACCTACCTACCTACCTACCCGATGCAGTCGGTATGCGAAGACCTTTGAAATAGCCCTGTATTGCTAGATGGAAACAAATCAAACACAGAAATCGCAGGAAAATTTATGGTTGAAAAACAGATTGTAGTTATGATTATTAATACGTGTAATTTAAAGGAATTTCCGAACCGCTGGATTCAATTTCAATGGGTTAATTAAAAACTGCTTACTCTGTAAACTGAAAGTTCTGGTTTTACCTGGCACGTGAGGTCACGGGAATGCACTATTGAAGTGTCTTAAACCAGGAGGGAAATCTGAAAATGACCAGAGTCCTCACAAAACCCAAAAGCTGATTGATAACGTACCAGCCTCCAAGACATAAGTTGTTGTTACATTATTATTACATATTATTATTCCCTTGGGTTCCTACTGGAACATAGGACATCAGCTGCACTTCTCCACTTGCTTATGTCTTCTGCTGTACTTTTCACTCGCATCCATGTTAGTCCATACTGCTTCAACTCCTCTTCACACGATATCCTCCATGTCACCCTTGGACGTCCCACTCACCGCTTCCCTCTCGGGTTCCACTCGAGCACTGGCCTGACGCGCGATGTCACCCAGCAGCCTCCTCAGCGAGTGTCCAATCCATCTCCACTTTCTCATGCATATTTGATGGTTGGCGATTGGTTCTCGTTTTGTTTGTTCCCATAGTTTCTTGTTGGTGATTCTTTCCGGCGGCCATCTGATCTTCAGTATAGAACGAAGACAGTTGTTGATAAAGGTCTGCAACAGGCTGTTGGAAATATTCTTTGTGACCCACTGGCCACGTTTCTGATCCGTATAGAAGAACTGACTGACTTGACGTTTGTATTGAGAATCCAAATTTTGTTGTTGATGCTGAGTGACGAAGATTTCCAGATTGGTTTCAGGTTGATGAATGTGTTTCTCGCCTTCCCGATTCTCGAGTTGACATCCTCGTTCGTTCCTCCTGTAGTTGAGACAATGCTCCCTAGATAAGTGAAAGAAGTAACCTCTTTCAAATGCCTCCCGTTGATGGTGATTGGCACTGGATGTTGCTGCTGCTGCTGTTGTCGTTGTTGGTTGGTTATTTTCATAACCTCCGTCTTGTCTATGTTCACCTGGAATCCTGTCTTCGCTGCTTCTTCGACCAGTTTGTCGGTTTTCGATTGTAAGTCTTCGATTTTGTGTGACATCAAACATAAATCATCCACACGCGAAATCCAGGTCTTCTAGGTTCTTCACGTCGGTCCAGGATATCTCTGTCTTCTCGTTGTCCACTGTCTGACGACGCATAATCCAGTCCACCACAATTAGGAATATCATTGGTGATAATAAGCAATGATATTCTCATTTGTGAGTACTGTAGAAGAACTGCAAATTAGGAAAAACCACCCATCTAGGGCTACTTCGATTTCACCAGCTCTTTAACGCATCACACCTTGGGTTGACACCCACCCTGAAATTAATGGAATTTCCACCAAAACCAGCACTCGGAAATAAACATACTCATATATTCTGAATACTCAAAGATTCAAGATTCAATTTTGAAAGGATAGTCTATTGAAACACTCACAAACTCAATATTTGCAAATGAAACACTGTCAGAGTTGGAAACATTCATTTCCCAATACGAATTTTGAAACAAGCAAAAAAAGTCAGTAAAACAGGATTTAAACAATTGCAAAGAAATTACGAAAACCAGTTCAAGGAACTTTTATTGCTGGCGAACTACATATCTTATTCTCTACACGATCGATGGTGCTACCGATTCAACTGCGCCTGTGATGGAGCGAGTTATATTGGCCGTTGCTCTAGGAGCTTAATATTTCGTGCTGCAGAACATCTCCCAGTACAGCTAACTAAGTAAAGGTGTATTGAAAACCATCAACAGTTCGATATTAGACCATCTAATCCAAACCGGCCACAAAGCCAGCCAACATTGAAGAATCCTTCTCTATTATCATATCTACTGGGTGCCAAATAAATTGCCAAAAATATCGAAGTGCCTCATGCTCTAAACAGCAGAAGCTATCGCAATTCGCATGAAACAACCAGTGATTTATGTGCAAAAGAAGCAAGTCTAGCTAGCCACTACTACTGCCCTGGCCAGCATTCAGTAGAGACTATAAATTCATGAATTTGTATTATTTCTTCTTTCTTTTCCTTCACGTCCCCCAGTGGAACATAGGGCTGTATATATATATATATATATATATAAACAGCGGTTTAATTAATGAAAAATATACTTTGGCTCCCATGTCTTGCCTTCTGTTGCCCCACTATTTACACTACCATATTTTCATATCCGAACTTCCTACCTATTTTTTGTCATTTTATTCTTTCGACATATTTAATTCCTAACTGTATAAACAATTATTCACCACATTAGTTATGATCCCACTAGGTATTTTTATCCAAACATCCTGTCTATTTTTGTTATTTCTACATTTCTAACCCCTAATTGCACAATATGTCAATCTTCTCAGTAATTATGAGGTTACTTTGTTTGAGTTTTATCCGTCCCCCTCCCCATATTTATTAAGGCATTTCAATTCCTAATTGTAATTTTACTAATTTGACCCTTGACTGGGTATTATTCTGGAACTTTCCCACCCACTTATTATAAATACACGAATGTACAGCTGTCCAGTTGATGACTTCGTCGAAAAATGCAAGTTACTATAATGTTAGTGGTGAACGATAGTTTTAATGCATCAGAAATAGTAATAATCAGAGGTAGAATAAAATAGTTATAATAATAATAATAATTACAATTAATAAGTAAAACATATAACTACGGTACATTCAGAGTGGCCACCATTTCCTTTTGTACACAGAGACCAACTGGTTTCTAAACACTAATTTCACAGGCCTTCACAAGTGCAAACATTCTTCTGTTTACTTGTCTTCTGATAACAGTGAATAATTTGATAGCGTCGATATCATATCCGTAGTCTACAAGATGCTTTGTTATTAAAATTTTAGGTACTTTGCTTGACTTCAGCTATTTTGAGCTTTCTTGGCGAATTCTCCATCATGCGAGTAGACAGTTGCCTTTCTGTACGACCTATGTGCATTTGCCTTTTAGAGGCTGACGGTATTGACGTACTATAGCAAGATCTTATACCAACAACTTCTATAGTATTCGTTCCTTGTGTACCAAAGACAAAGCAAAACGCCACAAATGATCGTCCAAAGTACGAGATATATTTCGGGACCAAATAGTAAACCGTGTTGAATGCTTAACTAGCTAGTGATCGTGCACGAACGTGACACGACGGAGTACCAAATGGCATGGGTGCTTGACCGGAAGCCTTTAGCTAAACAAGTCGACTTAAACAGTGAGGGTCAGCATCCGATGTTCAGTGGTGATTGCTGCGGTCAATAATTTTGGGGAATTATTTACCGCAACAGTCACTACAAGCACACTCAAACTGATATACGCAGTATGAAGTGTCGGGGATTGGTGACTGGTTGGAGCATCCACGACAAATTGATAAATAGAGCACTATCTGGATAGTTTCACTAAAGCAATTAGTTCCCTTTATGAATTTCGACAACACGATAAGAAGACGTAGTTTATCTGAAACGTGTAATGTATTGGCGCAACACATTTCGGACATTCTCATCACACACGCACTTGTGATACACAGTTTTTATATAATGCAAGAAGGCATGAATAATTACAATACAGGTCAGATTGCATACAGGTCAGATCGCATACAGGTCAAGGTCACAAATAATGGGTAGAGAGACGCAAAAGGTGTGGGTAAGAAAGAGAAAAAGAGAAAAAACAAGGCAAAGAAGGGGTTGAAAATATTAGGAAGTGAATTGGTCCTTGGTTCTAAATTGGATTACCAAGGCAGGTTTAGATTAATAACAAATAAATTTTGGACATATACGACAGGTTAAATTCTTTTTATGGCTAAGGCTTCAATGAATTTAAGTATGTGGCCCAACCTCGTTTTATATATCGGCTTAAAGGCACTGTTGAAATCAACCTTATGACCCGTCTCTATAATATGCTTGGCTATAGATGATGTTGGACATCTATTTCCGGGTTCAATTGTGTCTGGTGATTTCATTTGTTGCTGCAGCCACTTTGGAATGTGTTCTGTAGCCCTAACCTGCAGAGACCGATGGGTCCTCCCTATGTACGTGTCTCCACACATACATGTAAATTGATAAACACAGTGGGATGTGACACTATCGTTTGAATGATGTGAGGGTTTACAGAACAGCATAGTTCTCGTTTTCTTTATGAAGATAAGTTTAGCTGCATAATAGGTTCTGTTAATTGGGGCCTTGAGTCTTTGTCTAGTGACTAAACTTTGTTGATCACCTCTGAACGGTAAGGATATGTAAACATCCTGTTTTGCTAGCTGATTGGATTGGTAAGGCTCTATGGTTGACACTTCCGTAACGTCTAATAAATCTCATTGGGTAATTGTTGTCTAACAATATTTCAGTGAGGTGTTCGACGTCATTACTTTCTTTCTCTATGGTAAAGTTTATTGCTGAATGGTCATCATTAAGCTTGTCAAGGATATTCATTGCATCATTCTCGTCTTTCATAACCACAAATGTGTCATCCATATATTGACAGTAGAAATCCATGTCATTAATTACTCCTTTCAGTGGTCCATTGTCTAATTTAGCGAGGAAAAAATCAGCTAGGATTGTACCTAATGGAGAACCTATAGTTACACCATCAATTTGCCTGTAATATTCCTTATTGAATAAGAAATGAACATTTATTGTACATCTTAAAATAAGTTCCTTCAAGGTGGATATAGAAATCCCGATGTTTATGTTTCGTGTAGTAATCTCCTCACAAATACAATCCACTGTCTCCATTAACGGTACATTGGTGAACAAGGAGGATACATCAAAAGATATCATAAACTTGTCCTTCACATTAAGATCTCTTATTTGTCGGGCAAATTCAAAACTGCCATTTACGCTATGTTTTACCAATTCATTATGCAGAGGCTTTAGCAGCTTCCTAAAATTGGCATAACTTATAATAAATGTCAAGATATATAGCATGATACAAAAGGGCTTTCGATAGACAACGTTGACCGAGATGTAACTTGGCAGCTGCTTCAACACTACGGTGTGTAGTGTCCAAAGTCTTTATCAACCTCATTCAACAGCTGGCTATGTGCCAGTGACACGTGTCAGGTGATCCACAATGGAAAATTTGGCGAAGCTTTTGAGGTGAATGCAGGAGTAGAAAAAGGCTGCCTGCCTATTATCACCCACGATGAAATTCCTAATTGTGGCGAACTGGATTATGTAGGAAATAGTAGTGAGTGAGAAGACAGGAATACAGGATCAATAAGAAGACTCTATATTATCTGGATTTCGCACTTGGATGACTTATGTCTAATGTCACACAAACTCGAAGACTTGCAGGCAGGCGAAAACCAAAAAAGTGGCAGAAGAGGTGAGGCAGGCAGCGAAGACTGGACTGCAGGTGAAAATACATAAGACGGAAGTAATGAAGATAACCGACAAATAGCATCAACAACAACAAGAAGCACCAATTACTATCAGTAGAAGAAAGCATCGTTCCAACTATGGGTGGAATGGATGAGTATATCAAGGCCAGAATCAGAAAGGCAAGATGTACCTTCGTCAAAATGAATACAGTTGGGAAACCCCTACACTCAGCATAAAGAACAAAATTCGGATTTTAAACACCAACATCAAGTCAGTTACTTCTTCTGTATGAGTTATAAACTTGACACTCTCGTCACCATAAGCATTTCTAACAGGTTGCAGACCTTTATCAACAGCTGCCAACTTCGCTGGCTCTTTAATGAAGATCAGCTGGCCGACCAGCCAGAAAGAATTAGTAACAAGAAACTGTGGGAACAAACCGACAGTCGAGAGGTTATCGGTCAACAAATATGCGGGGGAAAATGGAGATGGAATAGACACGCGCTACTGAAATGACCGTCTAATGAGATCGCGCACCAGGCCATCGTTCGATTGGAATCCGAGTTGAAAACAACGATTGGAGCATCACATTGAGGGTGACATCGAGGCGATTTTGTGTAGAGTAGGGGGTGACAGGCTATGAGCAATCGTGGTCCCAGATGAAGAGGATTGCAGGGATGAGGAAAAAGTGGAGATGTATTTTTGAAGCCAAATATTCTCCTTGGAACCCAAGAGGACAAAAATATACAACGATAATATATTACTTATTAAGACCAAAAAAATCAACACAATATGATTACTGTTTTGCCTTTTATTGATATTGCATGAGTAAACTCTAATCAGTCATTACATCGGTGTTATCCTGATTATTGTTGATTAACAGTGGAATCAGGCTGCACACTGATTCCTACTTGGAACTCCTCACCTGGATATAGCTGCCTCCTCAGCGATAGATGTTGTTCCCGCTGGCATGTGAAACCATGCAGTATATTTTTCGAGTCTATGTGAGAACAGTGTCTCCCACTTAGGCAGCAGATATATCTCGATGATGGGCCCGAAGTAGGAAGAAAATCGCACTGTGTAGATTTCACTAAAATCGAGTTAATCCTCAAGAATCCTCAACGAAGCGTCCGTACCAGTAGCCGACATGTCAATACAGATCGAGCATTTCGGCTCAACATGATCAAGCATTCAATCAACGAGAAATTCATATTAACTTATAAACAATTAACGGTCATTACTTAATTTTTCTATTTGTTTTTTTGATACCTGCACTGATTAGTCACCATAGTAATTCCATTTATCTATCTATTAACATTGATTTGATTTCATATTTCGAAAGTGTGCACTTCAAACACCTCTATCTCGTTATCCTACCTGTGTGTACATATTCGTGTGATATTGGATAGAAAATTGCATTGCCAAGGATTAGACTGACGGCAGTCACCTTAACAGTATGAGTGACATTAATGCCAGCTAAAGGTTTGAGCATTGTGGAATAGATTAAATAAATTATGATTATATTTCAATAGTTTACACACAATGATTAGTTTTTGTTTTTTGGTAGTATTTCGAGTAAAATTACTGCCCGTGATCACACCAACTGTTGGAATTGCTTGCTTTTTAATTCACACATTTGTGATTTGTACTCATATATATAGTTCTTTCTTTTGTTCGTTCACTTTAGTGTATCCAGGATTATATTCCAGGTTGTTGACAGTTGTACCGCTGAGTCACCCTTGTTACATGAATCTGGCGTGACCTTAATGAATATAGATTCTGTTATTAGTAGTCTCTCTTTCCATTTGTTCATATTAGTTTTTAGAATACAAACATTGTTCCAATCGATATTGTGGCTTTTGTGCCATGCATGTGAGGCTACAAACGATTTTTTTTCCTAAATTGTTGTAAGCTCGTGTTCCTGCTGGTTGACCTTTAATTGGTTAGGCGTTTATGTTCATTCGCTGTTATTTTGAGTGATCTGGATGTTTGAGCCGTATACTTAGTCGGACATTCGGGACAAAATATTTTGTAAATTACATTACTACTTTTATCCTTCATTTTTATGGGATCTTTCAGTTGATTTATTTAAAAAAAAAATTAGATTCGTTGATTTAAACGTGGTGTGAATTCCAATATTGTTGAGGTTTCGTCGAATTGTCTCTGATGTACCATTTTGTATGATATTGTGATGGTTCTTTGTTGGCCATCCTCTTTCTTGTCATTCATCGTTATTACCCTCTTTTTGTCTTCTTTATGTTAAAACTAATAAATTCTTTTGGGTAGTTGTTATCGAGTAACATTTTGAATAGGACATTTATTTCTTTACATTGGTCCTCTGGCGTTGTTGTAAGTCTACGTATTCTATCTGCAAGTCCTTGTATTAATCCTCGTTTCACCGAGAGTGGATGAGCTGAGTGATAATCAAGGAAACTTCCAGAATGTGTAGTTTTTCTAGATAGAGTCGTCTTTATGCTACCTTATGTTACTCTTAGTACTTTGCAGTCTAATATAGACAGTTCCCCAATTTCATTCTCTATTTCCATGGTGAACTTCATTGAGTATACATGACTGGTTAGTTGATTGAATTGCTAAGCTTCCATTGTCCCCCTTGTAGACAACATCTTCAATATGAAATGGACTTGTTTGAATTCTCCATGACTGATGATATACTTGGATCTCCTGAAAACCATTGTTGTGATTGGTTGATGATTTACGTCTCTATTGATCATTTTTATTCACTGACTTGGTATTTGAACTTTCTTGTCATGTGGTTTATTTTTTATTAGTTGGTAAATTTCATCTATGGTGGTAATATGTTTGTTAATCGCTGATTTATTTGAGCACCAAGATTCAAGAAATTCCTTGGCATTTTCGGCGTTTCCTCTACTCAAAATTTCGACTGGGAAGATATGCAAGTGAAAGGCAACAAGTTGGCAGAAGAAGCATCAAAGGTAGGCTTTCAGGTGAACATAGAGAAAACAGAGGTAGGTGATTAGGATTCCTAGCCATCAGCAACAACAACAACAGACAACAATCAGCATAAATGGGAGGAACCTGAAAGAAACAACCTCTTTTACCTACCTATCTGGGAAGCATCGTTTCAACTACAGGCAGACGGAACTGACGAGGATATCAAAGCAAGAATCGGAAAAGCAAGACAAGCTTTCACTACTCTCAAGTCTGTGTGGAGGTCAACAACACTCAGCATCAAAAATAAGGTCCGGATTTTCAACTCAAATGTCAGTGCTACTATACGAATCAGAGACTTTGTGCATCATAAAAAGCACCTCAAACAAACTACAGACCTTCATTAACAGTTGTCTTCGCTCAATACTACTCAAGATCAGAGGGCCAAAAAGGATCAGTAACAGAGATCTCTGGGAGCAAACCAACCAGGAACCGATTGTGAAACAAATAGGCAGGAAGAAATGGAGATGGATTGGCCATACTCTGAGGAAACCATCGAGTGACATCACTAGACAAGCCATTGCTCGAGTGGAACCCGAAATGGAAGCGGCGAGTTGGTCGTCAGTGGAAGGATGACTTGGAGGAGGTCATGTGAAGAGGAGATGAAAATGTGTGGGCAGACTTGGAGCGAGGTGAAGACTCTAGCAGAGAACCGAACGCAATGGAGACGCGCAGCTGAAGCCCTATGTTCCTGTAGGAATTAAAGGAAACAATAATAATAATATTCTAATCATCAAATTGGTGTCCATTATTATCTACATGTATCGATATAAAAGAATACATATCTTACCTTATCACAGCTGATTTATGTTCTTGGATTCTGAGTAGAAGGGGACGCCCACTTTGATGGATGTGATGTTTATGGCAATTCATGCAATTTATTTTGTGAATGGTGTGAGTCTTATCTTCTTCTTTTTCTATTGGATCTTTTGGTCCGCACAATATCGAATGAAGTGATCATGTTGGCTTGTGTGCAATGTTTACTTCGAAAAGTCTTAGTACCTTATCCGTCATTCCAGAGGTATTCTTTATATTGGGTAGAGTGAACTTGCTTGCGCTCTTTGATGATAGTTTCTTCTTGGTGTTACGACTTCAGGTTGAACACTTTTTGATGAAATTGTGTGGGTATTTATTCTTTTTGATGTCAGTTGGCAGGTATTTCTTCTCCACTCTCTTCGGCACCGGAGTGTTACAGTGTATCTCGACTCCTTTAAACAATGTCTGCACACAGTTTCTTTTGTGAGTAATTGGGTCATTGCTAATATAGTTGAGTATTTAGTCTATAAGAATGGTCAAAAGAGACTAATCACAACAGTGGTTTTCAGGAGATACAATAAAATAATATCAATCATGGAGAATTCATATAAGTCCATTTCATACTGAAGATGTCGTCCAGAAAGTGGACAACCAAAGCTCCATAATTAGATCAATCAGTTCAGAGAACTCAAATAAATCAAACATTATAACGTAAACAGAAAAAATTATATTTGTAAAATCTCAGCGAGATTGAAATGAGTAATTCCAACGTTTCCTGCGTTCGGTAATCTGGTCCGAACTTCTTCAGGGAAATCAACATAACAGAGGTTTATATAATGAAGGAACATCACTTTTTTTAAAAAACTTTGTCCAGTCATGAGTCATTCAACAAGTATAATAAACAAAATTTTATGAGCTGTGATCAAAATTTGACCTCGGACTTACAAATATTGGTCTACTTTTGTTAAACACTTTAAACAGAGTGTGTATGTGTGTGTGTGTAAACAGTTGTAAAACATTTCTTAACGTCTCCATAGGAAGATATAGACAGTCAGGAATTTGACCAAGTATTATTAATTAGTGATACATATCCATTTTTTATTTATTAATCAGGATTCCCTATGCATCAGCTAACATCAAACCTTCATGTCCGTTCAAACTGCTAGTATCTAGAATTTTATGATTAGACGTATTTTCAAAATTATGGTGTTTAGGATTAGAGGCACCCTGTCGGACTTATTGTTTTGTCTTCTTTCTGAAGATTGAGCTGCTTTATTCGACCTACTGGAGTTGTCAGGTGACTCGACAGCTACGGATTTAGGATATGCATTCTGTTGCAGACAACGGAGAGTGAAAACACGATGATTGTGCTAATTACACAGTTTCTTTGTTAATTTAATTCGATAGCAAAATAATTCAAATGAACTGTCGTGAAGATTTGACAGAGTAGTTCTAAAATATTTGGGCGCCGAGTGAGAAGTAGACATTTGTACAAAAATTATATTTGTAAAATCTCAGCGAGATTGAAATGATTAATTCCAACTTTTCCTGCGTTCGACAATCTGGTCCGAACTTCTTCAGGGAAATTAATCGAAATTAACATAACAGAGTTTTATATATCAAAGGAACATCACTTTTTTTAAAAACTTTGTCCAGTCATGAGTCATTCAACAAGTATAATAAACAAAATTGTATGAGCTGTGAGCAGCTCAATCTTCAGAAAGAAGACAAAGCAATAAGTCCAACACGATCAAACCTCGACGACAGTTCATTTGAAACAAAAAATATTAAGAAAAGTGGAGGACTAATGAGTTAAATTCTTGCGTTAGAACATCGTACAAGAAAACGAATGACACTGTGAAACAAAACAGGAACATTCAAGTTACCGTGGAGATTCGAAACGAATCACTCTCTCTTTCTGTACATACAGGTTAGTTTGAAATCATGATATCATGGCAATGGCTTCTGTGGAACGAATTACCCTGGTCTTTTCAGTATATTGATTATTTTGAAGGCTTGCTGACTTCGACTGTATATTATATTCTAGGCAGGTGTCTAGCAATGACGCTTGCTAACACTTCTTTACTTTTCATATGAGGACAGTTAAAGGTATACTCAGGAAATCCAGCAGACTTGCTACTGTAAAGGTGTATGAATTGGTAAATGTAATCGGAGCTGAGATGGGAATTTCGCATTTTATTGTAAAGTCAATCCACTGGTAAGGTGGGGAAAGAGGGCAAGGTACATGCGGATTGCAAGAAAGGATACTTATTCAAACTACCAAAGAAAGGAGACCTAAGTCTATGCAAAAACTGGCGCGGAATTATGCTCCTGTCCATCACAAGCAAAATACTAAGCCGCATCATCCTGGAGAGAATCAAACATGCCCTGAATAAAAAACTTCGACCGGAACTGGCTGGATTCAGGAGAAACAAGTCATGCATTGATCAGATCGCCACATTACGGATCATCATTGAATAGAGCTTGGAATGGTAGTCACCTCTCTACCTCACTCAACTTCATCGACTTTGAAGAGGCCTTTGACAGCGTCAGTCGAGAGGTGATTTGGAAACTACTTCGCTACAACGGAGTGCCACCGACAATTATACATCTCATCCAACAGCTGTATGGCAATGCTGCATGACAAGTAATCCACAAAGAGAAACTTACGGAATACTTCGAAGTGAAGACGGGAGTAAGACAAGCTGGCTGCCTACTATCCCCAATGATTTTCCTGATTGCAGTAGATTGGATAATGCGACAGAGAGTGGGCAATGAGGAAACAGGCATAAAATGGACACACACGAAAAACTTGGAGGATCTGGACTTCGCCGATGATATATGTCCGATTTCCCACAAACTGGAAGATATGCAAGTGAAAAGCAACAAGTTAGTAGAGGAAGCATCAAAGATAGGACTTTAGGTGAACATAGAGAAAACAGAGGTGATGAAGATTCCTGGCCAACACCAACAGCCACAGCAACAGACAGCAATCAGCATAAATGGCAGAAATCTGAAAGAAACAACCTCCTTCACCTACCTTGGAAGCATCGTCTCAACTACAGGCGGAACTGATGGGGATATCAAAGCAAGAATCGAGAGAGCAAGACAGGCTTTCACTTCTCTAAAGTCTGCGTGGAGGTCAACAACACTCAGCATCAAAAATAAGGTCCGGATTTTCAACTCCAATGTGAAGTCAGTACTACTATACGGATAAGAGATTTGGCGTGTCATAAAGAGCATCTGAAACAAACTACAGACCTTCATTAACAGTTGTCTTCGCTCAATACTACTCAAGATCAGAGGGCCAAAAAGGATCAGTAACAGAGATCTCTGGGAGCAAACCAACCAGGAACCGATTGTGAAACAAATAGGCAGGAAGAAATGGAGATGGATTGGCCATACTCTGAGGAAACCATCGAGTGACATCACTAGACAAGCCATTGCTCGAGTGGAACCCGAAATGGAAGCGGCGAGTTGGTCGTCAGTGGAAGGATGACTTGGAGGAGGTCATGTGAAGAGGAGATGAAAATGTGTGGGCAGACTTGGAGCGAGGTGAAGACTCTAGCAGAGAACAGAACGCAGTGGAGACGCACGGCTGAAGCCCTATGTTCCTCTAGGAATTAAAAATAATAATAAATAATACAATCCACTGGTGGAAAATGTTGTTTTAAATGCACTTTCGATTCTATTTTTGTTGATGCTCCTTTCTCTTTATTCCCCTGAAGCAGATAAGAATTGCTTACTTCCCCAATAGTTACAGGCCTCATTTTGGGCACTTTTGTCGCTTCTCTATTTCATTATGAACTTCATGAGATAAACGTTTCTCCATTCGATTCTTTTTCATAATCGTAAACTGTCCATCAATGTTCTCATTCCCATCCTCTTATCTTGAACTTTCCATCACATTGTGTGTGAATAAACTCAAAGTGTTAGATCATGAACTGTCAGCTGTCCAGATCGCTGGTTTCAGAAGACTATGCCTAACACTCAGAATACTATTCAGAGTAACTGATGCGGAACAGCAGAAAATGGTAGGGTAATTCGACTGTTTATTGCTATCAGTAAAACCTTTAAATAAACGTTAGCGTAATGTACAGTAATACTTCTAATCGTATTTCTTCAGTCCTATGCAACGATAGCCTTCTTGTTTCCCGCCAAATGAAGATTAGTTCGGATAAACAAATGATTCAATGTTCAACAATATTGACACTAACTATTTTGTTTCCGTGCACCCTCTTCCATTATAATGTTAATAATTATCAAACATCCTGTACGCTGAAATAATTTTATTTTTATAGCGTCTTGGCACTTATAACAAGTCATGTCAATTTTTGGTCTGTTAGAAGCCGGAAAAATTTCCGTCAAATAAAAACAAACTGTGATTATCTGACATTGTTTAAAATAATCAGTTGTCATTAGGAATTCTGAAGTCGGGACTATGTATACACATTGACAAACAGACAGAATAGTTCTATTGTAACACTGACTCTTTATCATTTGACTGGGTAATGAATTAATACCTGTATGACATAGTTATTATTTTTGTGGCTGCTGCTGCTATTTTGGTTGTTCTTGTGTGTGTGTGCTGATGTGTGTGTGATTAATTTCATGCGAGTGAATGAAGATGGATGATCAGCCTGTTTATCTGTTTATCTTCGATATTCATATTGATTAGTAGTAGTCATCAGTGACTAAACCAAAAACCACATAGACAAGACAAGGAATGGCCCTCAGTGGACACTTGGAAGCTAATAGAGGAGAGGAGAATGGTGAAAGAGAAAATGATTCAATGCAAAGATGGACAAGAGAAAGAGACGCTGAGCTCAACTTACACAGCACTGGACAAAGAAGTGAAGAAGAGTGCCAGGAAGGACAAAAGACAATTCTACGACAACCTGGCCACTGAGGCTGAGAAGGCAGCAGGCAAAAGGGACCTGAGGACACTATATCAGATAACCAAGTCTCTATCCGGGAAGAGATCAACACAAGTGAAACCTATAAAAGACAGCCAAGGGAACCCAATTACCAAAGAAGAAAGACAGATTAAACAATGGGCGGACCACTTCAAAGGACTCTTGAATCGACCACCACCTACAACCCGTCCAGTAATACCAACAACAGCACGTACACAACTGCAAGTTGATACCAATCCTCCAACGAAAGCTGAAGTCATGAATGCAATCAAGCTTCTGAAAGCTGGAAAAGCAGCTGGACCATATGGAATACCCCCGGAAGCACTGAAAGCCAACCCAGAGATGACAGCAGATATGCTGACTCCGTTATTGCAAAATGTCTGGAAGGAGGGAAAGGTGTCTACTGATTGGAGAAGAGGTTACCTTGTGAAACTACCAAAGAAGGGCGACCTAGGACTCTGCAAGAACTGGCGAGGAATCATGCTCCTGTCAACGCCAAGTAAAATCCTGAGTCGCATCATCCTGGAGAGAATCAAGGACGCACTGGATACAAAACTCCGACCAGAACAAGCTGGATTCAGGAAAGGCAAATCATGTTCTGACCAAATTGCAACTCTACGTATTATCATCGAACAAAGCATGGAATGGCAATCAAACCTCTACCTCAACTTTATAGACTTCGAGAAGGCCTTCGACAGCGTTGACTGCGAAGTAATTTGGAAACTACTCGAGTACTACGGCGTACCCCAAATATTCATCAACCTTATTCAACAGCTCTACGACAACGGCACATGTCAAGTGATCCACAACGGAAAACTCAGCGAGGCGTTTGGAGTAAACACAGGAGTCAGACAAGGGTGCTTATTATCACCAATGATGTTCCTAATTGTGGTGGACTGGATTATGCATCAGACAGTGGGAAACGAGAAGACTGGGATATCCTGGACCGACGTGAAGAACCTAGAAGACCTGGATTTCGCAGACGATTTATGTTTGACGTCACACAAAATCGAAGACTTACAAGCGAAAACCGACAAACCGGTCGAAGAGACTGGCAGCAAAGACAGGACTCCAGGTGAACATAGACAAGACAGAGGTTATGAAAATAACCAACCAACCAACAACAACAACAACAACAGCATCAGCAACATCCAGTGCCAATCACCATCAACGGAAGAGATTTGAAAGAGGTTACTTCATTCACTTATCTAGGGAGCATTGTCTCAACTACAGGAGGAACGAAAGAGGATGTTGAATAGAGAATCGGGAAGGCGAGAAACACATTCATCAACCTGAAACCAATGTGGAAATCTTCGTCACTCAACTCAGAATCAACAACAAAATTCGGACTGTCAATACAAACGTCAAGTCAGTCAGTTCTTCTATACGTATGGATCAGAAACTTGGCAGGTCACAAAGAATATTTCCAACAGCCTGTTGCAGACCTTTATCAACAGCTTTCTTCTTCTCTCTATACTGAAGATCAGATGGCCGGAAAGAACAAGAACCAACAAGAAACCATGGGAACAAACAAAACAAGAACCAATCACCAACCATGAAATATGCATGAGAAAGTGGAGAAGGATTGGACACTCGCTGAGGAGGCCGCTGTGTAACATCAGGCGCGCGCGTCAAGTCATTGCTCGAGTGGAACCCGAAAGGGAAGCGGTGAGTGAGACGTCCAAGTGTGATATGGAGGAGATCTTGTGAAGAAGAGTTGAAACAGTATGGACTAACATGGATGCGAGTGAAAAGTACAGCAGAAGACAGAAGCAAGTGGAGACGTGTAGTTGAAGCCCTATGTTCCACTAGGAACTCAAGGGAATAATAATAAATAATTATAATTATAATCAGTGATTAGTGATGTTCAAAGTGTTTTGTTAGCAAATGTTGAGTTTTTGAATGAATTTAGAACTACAGTGAATGTTTTAATTCCAGCATGGTTTACAAGCGAGAAAGGAAGTGCATGCGTAGCTCTATTCTTGAACACCTGATCGACTCCTCTCACTCTGTCAACCCTGATCATGATTTTAAGATCATCTAACGAATTCATGCTAACTTGCCAGCCGTGTTTTCTTCGTTACAGACTTCTAAAGACAGCGGAGGCCTTGGCCATTCATAAATTTAAGCCAGGTCTTTATGTACAAAAGAAGTATGTACAATCCCAACTTCTGCCCTGGTTATTCTATGTAGCTTTCCCTTATTACTCCGATTATTATTATTATTATTGCTATTCTCACTCTGAATTGTTCCCTCTTGTCCCATTTGTCATTCTTAATCCAAAATTATCATTATTTTTTTATTTTTACAATATTGAATTCTATCTTATCAAATTTCACACCATATTGTGTAACATTTTATATTCACCCACTAATCCTATAATTATGCACCCCTTTCCAACATTTATAAACCTTATGAGTTATTCTGAATATGATATTAATTGTTTTGCTACTTGACATTTAACCATGATTATAATCACAAACATATTAATAAAGGTTTTTGTATTTCCCAATGAATGAAAACAAAACGATATTGTTTTATACTGACGTTTCGCTATTTAATGCTGATAGCTTTATCAAAGGATTATTAAACCGGAATTTACAAAATCTCAGCATATATATAACAAACAGTTAGGGGGTGAGAAAATAGACTTAGGTCAAGTTAAACAGACATATTGAAAGTCAAAATAACGATGAAGATCACTAAACCAAATAACAAAGGTAATAGTACATCTGTTATGGCATCAAAACAAAGTTTACTAACTTGATCATCGTTCCGATAAAGAAAGGAAGACGAGATTTGCAGTATAAAATGACATCATTCTATTTCACAGGTTCTCATCAGCTGCAGACTACCTGAAATTACAATGGTTATATAAATGATAATATTGAGTACTCTTCTGATATCGTCTGATGTCTCTGCTCTATATGGAATGACGACTGTTGAGGTCCATGTTTTCGGAATGCGTTTTCGACCATACTTAATGTCTGTGTTAATTTTGTTGATGAAGCAAAACAACTACCCAAGGAAATTCATCAACAAAATCAACACAGACATTAAGTATGGTCGAAAACGCATTCCGAATATTGTGTTCTTAATGCTACAATAAGAATTATAAAATTATTTTAATTATCTGTCCATGCACTACTGAATTTTAAATCTTTGAGTAATTTAAATACACCAGGATGTTTATTCCCAAATGTGTGTGTTCACTGGCAATTCGATTAATTTCTAGATAGATTTCAAGGGAAACCTACAAAATTCAGAAAGTTATTGAGAAGTATAGAGCACCAAACAGATATTTTGTTGTCGTTTTCACCTCCTCAGCTGTACACATACACATGGTCCAACCCGGGTTCTAGAACCTTTACGTTAGGAAACTAGTCCTTTGATCATTGAGCCCAATAGGCTAGGATTTATTGACCGTGGGCTGTAACTACTCTTGACTTATGAGATGGTACTACTAGACATCTAATGACATTAGTGGTCATTCGCTTCATCCTGACAAGGTGGACACCACTTGCCATGAGTTCTCATGACATCAAGCCTATATCTACCGATTAACAAACAAGTGACAATTATATTTTAGATTTAATTAGAATTTTCATTAGTTTGAATGTTTCCTCCCAGTTTGAATCTCTTCAGTACTAAACACCCATGACCCAGGTAACAGTCAAATGAACATCCTTCAGTTTACGAAGTGAGTAGTCTGCCATTTTCTCTCGGTGACTGGAAATCCAGTTGTTCAGAAATTCCTCTAAACTCCATCTTATACCAATCTGATTTTCCACAATGTAACCTATAGGATAAAGTTCATTCAACTATGATATTATCATTTGATAAGTGTATTTGTTTGAGATAGTCTTCAAAGGCACTCCTTGTTGCTATAGTATCAGTATGGGTACTATCTATTATTGTTATCTTCTATTTTCCAGTATCTTCATGGTTCACTTAATGTTATTTATATTGCCTATTATGACAGTCATAGAAATTAATTGAAAAGTATTCAATAGTTTTGAAGAAACTGCTGAACACTATAGAAACATCACAAAGTAAGCGGAGTTCTAATCATATCTTGTATGAATAGTGTTCTTAATGATGATTTATTTTTTAAAATATTTTTATTATAGCTTGATTCCACATAGTATTTTGGCACAAGTATGAAATTTTCAGCGTATAATATAGGTAGCCCAAATTTAGCAGGCCGACCATAGATATCAGGTGTGCGTCGGCGGGGGATCGAACCTCGGACCATGTACATGGTCGGCGAGAGTCCTAACCGGTGTGCCACCGACGCACAATAATGTTCTACTGGTTAAAAGAAGAATTAGATAGTAAGACGGTTTAAACTAGCCTTAACTATTGTTTGAAAGATGGGAACAGGTTTTACACCCCGGCCCATAATCTATACTTGACTAGGTATGTGAGCCACACAGTTTGAATCTAGTCGCAAAGCTAATAAAGTGACAGACTAGCGTAAAGTTAAAGAGAGAGGTAAGATTCCCCATCTGGATACATTGATCAATTCATGTCCTATAGTGAAATGACTAATAACCAATTCAGGACCAAACACTTGTAGTTGTGTAAGCTAATAAACATAAGGTCAAAGTTCAGTTTGACTATAAACTATACCATTAGTTATCGTAATTAGATCATAAACTCTGTAAAGAATATAATTATAGTCAGACTATAGGATTTATAGGGATTTGGTTTAATTTTGTCTCAATTCTTGGATTTCATCGTGAACCAGCTAGTGAAATCAGTGAACACGAGGCAGTTCTTCAATAGTGCAAACATACTACCTCACTAGGCATCTGATACGGGACCTTCAGGTTACGAGACCAATCTGACTGATCACTAAGACATTTCGACTGGAATCCATTGACACATGAGTTTTAACTTCGTCATTTCGTGATACAGTACTACTACGCTTAACCAAAGTCCCCGAAACCCATAGTCTGAATATCAGGGGTCAGCTCTTTGATTGCTACTGGATGCATGTCGTGAAACTGTAGGGAGAAGTCATGACCAGTGGGGTTCACCATGTCAAGGTGAAACGGATGCTCATCAAATGAACTGTTGGTTGCACTGATGTGCAGCAGTTCGAGTTGCCACACTCCATGTACCACACAAAGCAAGGGAAGAAAGTAAAAAGAAATGCAAAATAGAGACAGTAAACAGAGATATGAGGCGAAAAGAATAATACTATCGAAGAACAATATAGTTTTTTTATTATAGCTTGAAACCACATAGTAATTTTGGTACAAGTATGGAATTTTCAGCATATGATATCGGTAGCCCAAATTTTGCAGGCTGACCATAGATATCAGGTGTGCGTCGGCGGGGGATCGAACCTCGGACCATGTGCATGGTCGGCGAGAGTCCTAACCACTGGGTATTATAAGTCACAAGGAGTGGATGCATCTACACCAGCCATTGAGAACGATTTTCAGGCATATCACCGATTGCCTCCAGCCTTCATTGGTTTCTACCGTCTCGAGGACCCCAACTAGTCACGAAGTCTACACTTTCCTACGTGGCTTAAACTAACTGTTGTAGATTTCATTGACTGATGAAGCTATGTTCTGGTTTGACCACCAATAGCCCTTTTCCAACCTGATCCTATGTCAGCTAACATTGACCGTCAAGGAAGGTGATCGTTAGGCATGCGTAACACGTGTTCTAACCATCTCTCTCAGTCGATGTAACTTCACAGCCTCGTCTATTGATTTCCCCCCCCCCACCTACCTAGCACTCGACCGATGCCTAACCTCAATATTTCTCACCTTATTATACCACTTCACACGGGAGATAGAACGCAGGCACCTATGATCAAAGACAGCTAGCCAGTCTTTTCATATCCTCTACTCTCAATGGCCAAGTCTCACAGCCATAAAAGAGAACGGAGTGGACTGCTGAGTAGTACATACGCCCTTTGGTCGATAGCCAATTGGGGTTCACCATGTCAAGGTTAAACGGATGTTCATCAAATAAACTGTTGGTTGATGTTGACGCTATATGACAGACTGACAAAGTCAGAATTCAGGGGATCATTGAATTCCATTCCAAGTGGCTGAATGGCAAATGTGTTTCGTCAGCTAACTTGAAGGTTCCGGAGTCGATCCTTGGTGGGGCTGTGATTGTGCACTGATGAAGACTTCCAAAATAGGACGAAATAGTTGTGTCTAGTGATCCCTGGTATTCAGTGATCTCACTAACAGATGCTGCTGCGCGACGAAATCTATTAAGTGGAAATAATTATGATTGCTTTATATTAATGATATACTGAAATTTCGCCATGTATTGGGTGCAATATTGGGTACAAATACCTTTAATCAGTTTCATCAGCTTTTAATTTTAACATCCTACATCCTTTTTCAGGCTTAATTGTTTCACTATCTAATTCTCTAAGCAGTCTTTTACTCTGATTGTTTTTTAAACGTAGAAAAGCTAAAGCTGGAATGTTTCACTTTCATTAATTACTTAGATTTACGACTGTTTTCTAATGTCAACTAGAAACAGGAAAGAATATACCAATATTTACTTTAAAAAGAGCTTGTTTATTTCTCGTCTTTAGTATGCTTAAAAAGCGTTGTCATGTAACTAGTGTTTTATCACACTCCCACACACACACACACATACAATTCAGGTGTTAGTCTTGACTTCTTGCAAAAAGTCAGTGATACACATTCTATTTTATTATAAAAAGGATATTTATGAATTAAGTGAGGAGACGAAGAGATACTGAATTTTTAAATTTAGAGAATATTGATTAAAATAGAGCTAAGAATATCCTTTTCGATAATTTCCTCTTCTCGCTCTACATTTATATATATATATATATATATGATGAAATCCTCCATGCAATCAAACAAAATCCCTCCACAACCAATACTTGAAAATCAACCTGATGCTCACTAGTGGCTGGCCCTATTCAGGCAGTTAACCTGGGATTCTAGTGGGAAGCCGTGACCAGTAGGGTACAGCAGGTTGAAGATGAGGCAGTAACTCATTAAAGAAGACATTGTGAAATAGTTGCGCTATGTCATGAATTGGCAGAAGTCAGAATTCATGGACTGACCATTGGATCGGGTCTCAGTGTCTTAATGGTCTACGAGCTCGCTAGCCTTGTAACCAGGAGGTCCTTGGGTTCGAATCCCGGCGGGTGCGTACTGATGAAGAGTCTCAAACTAGGACGAAACAGTTGTCCAGTACTCCCAGGTTTTCCAGTGGTTCTCTAACTGATGTCAGCTCATGATGAAATCCTCCCTACAAAACCAATACTTGAAAATAATAATAATAATAAAGATATAGTAGCAATGGGGTCACCACTAGGACCCCTTCTAGCCGGCATTTTCCATGCGAAACTAGAAAATGGGCCTTTGAAGGATGTTACTGATGAACTCGAATTCTATTGTCGGTACATGAATGATACATTTTTGATTCTGAAAAATGACAAGGAAACAAAGAGTATCCTGAATAAATTTAACGAGGTTCATCCTGCAATAAATTTTACTATTGAGAAAGAAAGAAAAAGACTCTAGTATTTCATTTCTAGACGTCCTTATGACCAGAAAAGAGGACGGCACAATAAGAAGAAGTGTATATAGAAGACCTACATCAACTGATTGTCAGTATACTCATTTTTTCAGCTTCGTACGCTTGAAATAAAAAAACACACTCTAATAAAGTGCTTGGTCCAGAGTAAGAGCAATCTGCTCTGATGAATGTCTTAATGAAGAAATTAATATTATTAAACAGCTATTGAGTGAGAACAGTTACACAGAAAAATTCATCGATAAAAATATGAATCAAGAGTCAAGGCAGCCTTATTCTTACAAATGCGGTTCCTTGGGGACAACATCAGCGAGATACTAACACAACGCCTTAGAAATGCGGTAAAGCATTCCCTGCTGCCGAATTATACTGTGTCTTCAAAACCACTCCTCTTTTGCGTTCAGGAGTTAAAGATAAACTGACTAATTTCGTCTCATCTATGTGTGTGTATCTACCAATTTAGCTGCTCCTGTGGCGTGAGCCAGTTAGCTGCTTAGGCCGTACAATTAGGTGTGTTTCTCGTCGAATTTCCAAACATCATCCTGCATGGTGGTTAAGTAAAGGACAAACAGAATCTATTCGTGGGCGCTATTCTATCTCATCTTGTGGATACAGAACACGAGATTGATGTTAACCGTGCTGTCATGGTCATGTACCGCATACCAATAAATCTTAATTTCGCCTTAAGAGTTTGACTACTAAATATTGCTGAGACTGGCTGTTGGGATCCATATTAACAAGCCTAATTTGTGCATTCAAAAGAAGCTGGTTCAAACATTGTCCTTATCTTGGCCATCTAGGTTCGAATGATTCTCAACTTTTGTGGAATTTTCCTGATTTTAATTGATATTCTATTTGCTACTATATCTTTATTATTATTTGAGCATCTTTAGTGAACTGTGATGACACCTGAATAACTACAATATAGATAAAAACATAATTGAGGTTATTAAGTCTTTATATAACAAATCTAGTAGTGCAGTATCTCTAAATAATCAAACTGGCGAGTTCTTCAGAACAACTATAGGAGTACGCCAAGGGTGCATTCTCTCACCAGTCCTCTTTAATTTATTCCTCGAACATATTATGACACAAACCCTACATGACTTTACACCGACACTTAGCATAAACGGAAGACCAATTTCCAACCTCAGATTTGCTGATGATATAGCCCTCATTGGGGAAAACATTGATCAAGTTCAGGACCTCACCTCAAGACTTGATGTTGCAACCAAATCTGTGGGCATGGAAATCAGCACAGAAAAAGCAAAGTACTCATTAACGGAGGAAACAACTCAGATAGATGTATCAGACTTGATGGACATGTATTAGAAGAGGTTGAAACCTTCAAATACCTTGGGTCTACCCTAACAAAAGATGGAAGGTCCACTAAGGAAATAAAAATTCGACTAAACCTAGCCTCTGCCACCATGTCCAAGTTAGGGAAAATATGGAAGAGCAACATCAGCGTCTCAGCAAAAATGAAACTCTACTCGTCACTGGTCCTCTCTGTATTCCTATATGGATGTGAGAGCTGGACCCTGAATGCAGAGACAGAAAGAAGAATACAAGCCTTCGAAAACAAAAGCTATAGAAGGATCCTAGGAATAAGTTACCTTGAAAGGAAAACTAATGAATATGTCCTACACCAGGTCCATAGACTGGTAGGAAAACAGGAACCACTCCTTTCAATCGTAAAGAAACGGAAACTACAATGGTTCGGCCACACGGTAAGACATGACACATTGTCCAAAACGATTCTACAAGGCACAGTAGGAGGAGCACGAAAGAGAGGTCGACCGAATAAGAGCTGGCTTGACAACATAAAAGAGTGGACTGAAATGCCCTTGGATACGCTACAGAAAATAGCATTAAACCGAGAAGAATGGCGAAGACTGATAGCGCGAACTGTCATAGCACCCCCACGACGAAAGTCAAGGGACTGATGATGATGATGATGACACCACTACCGGAGAAGGTGAGGAAAGAGGGTAAGGTACCTGCGGACTGCAAGAAAGGATACTTATTTAAACTGCTAAAAAAAGGAGACCTAAGCCAATGCAAGAACTTTCGCGGAAGTACGCTCCTGTCCATCCCAAGCAAAATAATAAGCCACATCATCCTGGATAGAATCAAACATTCCCTGGATGAAAAACTTCAACCGGAACAGGCTGGATTCAGGAGAAACAAGTCATGTATTGATCAAGTCGCCACACTGCGAATCATCATTGAACAGAGCTTGAAATGGTAGTCACCTCTCTATCTCAAATTCATCAACTTTGAAAAGGCCTTCGACAGTGTCGATCGAGAGGTGATTTGGAAACTACTTCGCTACTACGGGGTGCCACCGACAATTATACATCTCATCCAACAGCTGTACGACAATGCTGCATGCCAAGTAATCCACAACGGGAAACTCACGGAATCCTTAGAAGTGAAGACGGGAGTAAGACAAGGCTGGCTGGCTGCCTAATATCTCCAATGATTTTCCTGATTGCATTTGGTAGACTGGATAATGTGACAGACAGAGGCGGGTAGCGAGGAAACAGGCATAAAATGGACCCTCACGAAAAACTTGGAGGATCTGGACTTCACCGATGATATTTGTCTGATTTCCCACAAACTCGAAGATATGCAAGTGAAAAGCAACAAGTTGGCAGAAGAAGCATCAAAGATAGGACTTCAGGTGAACATAGAGAAAACAGAGGTGATGAAGATTCCTGGCCAAAAGCAACACTGAAAATAACAGACAACAGTCAGCATAAATGGCAGAAATCTGAAAGAAACAACCTCTTTTACCTACCTGGGAAGCATCGTTTCAACCACAGGGGGAACTGATGAGGATATTAAAGCAAGAATCGGGAAAGCAAGACAAGCTTTCACTACTCTTAAGTGTGTGTGGAGGTCAACAGCACTAAGCATCAAAAATAAGATTCGGATTTTCGACTCCAATGTGAAGTTAGTGCCACTATACGGATCAGAAACTTGGTGCGTCATAAAGAGCGCCTCAATCAAACTACAGACCTTCACTAACAGCAGCTTTCGGGGTTAAGATCGACTAAATCGGAACTTTTTATCCAAAACAACACGTTCAGACGCTGTTCCTACCGTGGCCAAACTTCGACTAATGATTCTTCTTCTCAACAAGAGTGCTTCTTCACTTTAACCCTATTGGTTTTTTTCTTTGTTTGCTTATTATTGCAACTATTATTATTATTCGTCATAATTTATGCCCTTCATTCAAACATTCCCTTAACACTATCGAATTTTCCACTTATACTATCCGGACATATTATTAGTGATATTATCTCAGTATATGTCTCCACCTGTTTTATTTCACCACATATTGGTCATTTCGCTATGAACCTCTCATTGCAGTCTTACCATCTCCTGTTCAATACAAACCACTTTCTACTAGCCACTCACCTGACACCTTTTATAACCTTGAACTTATTTGTTAATTTTCCTACCCCACACTCTACAAATCTGTTATGACTAATCACCACCACTGTTTTCCATTTCACAATATTTTGTAACTGAATTCAGCCCAGACCAGGTTTGTTACCCAAATACGACTATTTATTTTGACATCCCATAATCAATCTGTTATTATAAGTTAGAAAATGCATCCGCCGTGTAGCTGGCTATCATTATTGTAACGATAACAAATATTATACATTTTCTAATTGTAAGAATGTGAAGAGGAGAATTTATTGAAAAGAATATTCTTTTTTTCAGACTGACTTTTCACTTTTGCATAACTGTGACTCTAAAATTGGTTCAATCCACTCTTGAATCAAATAATTATCCAAAAACCTTCATAAATAGATACTTAAAATGTGAAGATAAGGATGAATCAAAACCTGATGCTAAGAATTGGGTTAGCACAGCGGTGATTCCTTACCGCAAAGAAACATCCGACGAAATAAAGCGAACCCTAGCGATCATAACATACGAGTGTATTTTCGTGCAACTAACACCTTACACTCCTCATCACTGGTGAAGGTTATATATGAAATAGGAAAAGATAACCAACAGAATTGTGTGTACCAGATCAACTGTAGGGACTGTGACGCCGTAGGAAATGTAGGAGAAACTTCCAGACATGTAAATATAAGAGTGAAAGAGCAGAAACAATGTCTAAAGGTGGTTACAAAGACCTCTGGAGACTTAAAGAAGCTAGAAAACAACTCAGCGATTGCACTGCATTCGATAGAAACGGGACACCAAGATAGACTTTGATAGGACTAAGGTTCTACAGAAGGGTTTTGGTTCGCATAAAGAAAGACTGACTGCAGAAGCCCTACATATGTGGGTGAATCCCAACAGTTTGAGCAGACGTGAAGTTGTGATGTTAGCTGACTGATGCATGGCAAATCCTGACTAATAAATAAATTGGATTTGTATCAACAACTAGTCACACTTGATCAAATTACCGATTGTCTACGTCTTCTTATGGAGAGAATAACAAATTTACAAAATTATATTATATTTGTAAAAAATCTCAATTATTTTGTAACTATCCGGTCAAATCTTGATCACAGCTCATATGCGAATAACAAATGTTTTATGACTGTTCACACACACACACACACCATTGGTACTGCATATACACATATATTTTAACAAAAGTAGATACTAGAAAAGCAGACTGACATCGGAATTCCAGTTATTAGTCTGAAAGAGTTGCTTTTAAGATGTACTATGAATGTACATTTCTTATTCAACAACCTTTACTACAGGCAAATCGACGGTATTGCCATGGGTTCTCCATTGGGACCAATTTTGGCAGATTTCTTTCTAGCCAAGATGGAAAATAGTCCATTGAGACAAGTAATAGAGACAACTGATTCTTATTTTCGTTATGTTGATGATACGTTCATTATTCTTGATGTGGAAACTGACAAGAATGAAATGTTAAAAAAGTTTAATGATGCACATCCATCGCTCATCTTCACTTGTGAAGAAGAACATGATGGTGGATTACATTTCCTTGACGTCCAATTGAGCAGAAGAGAGGATGGTTCACTCAAGAGAGATGTTTATAGAAAACCTACATCTGTAGGACAATATACACATTTCCTCAGTTTTGTACCAATCCGATATAAAATCAATTTGGTCAGATGCCTCACGAATAGAGCAAGACGTATTTGTACAGATGACTCCCTAGAAAATGAGCTAGGATATATCCAAAATACGCTGGTCCAAATGGGTTATCCTAGTAGATTTGTTAGGAGACACATGAATACCAGGTACAACAAAGAAAAACTGACAACAGTTAAAAAGAAAGAACTGTTCATGAAACTTCAATTTAATGGGGACGTGGCTAGTGAAGTCCTACATCTGAGATTATCGAGAGCGATAAAACGGACTTATACTGCCACCACCCTTTGTTTGTCATTTTCCAGCCGACCAATTTTGATTGCTCAAGTGAAAGATAAGCTACCTAGTTGTGCCACTTCGATGTGTATCTATAAATTTAGTTGCTCCTGTGGAGAAAGCTATATAGGGCGAACAACTAGACAGCTCAACAAACGCATTAATGAGCATCTTCCTTCATGGTTCGGAAAAGGTCAAATAAAATCCATACGAAGTTCTATTTTGGCTCATTTGATTGATAGCGGTCACCAAGTGGACAAAAATAGTGCTTTCAAAGTTATCTATCGTATTCCATCCAGTCTTTCGAATGGAATCAGAAACCGTCTTTTACACCTAGCCGAAGCTATGGGAATTCGAGAGAACAATCCTAGTCTTTGCATACAAAAGAAGTTTGTTCTACCTTTGTCTCTCCCTTGGCCTAGGTGAACTGTATTCAACACCCTCCCACCCTTTCTTATTTTCCACCTCCTTTGTACTTTTATAATATTTATTTAAACTCTGATTATCGTTCCATTTCACCTTTTAAGATTTGACCCTATTTAGTTATACACTTATATACATATACTATCTTTGTTATTCTTATCACCTGCATAAACCTTATAATCAATATTTTGTCATCATTATAATCATCGTTATTAACTACGTTCAAAACATTTACCATATTTGAATAAGGCATTAAGAAGACAAATTTCGCGAGATGATATCATTTCGTAGTTTCTTTACAACCGCTTTACAACTAACATGGTTAACAATAATAAAATAAAGTTCATGACAATTACTCAGTTAAATAAAAACAAAAGTACATACTAATGACCAATCATATTTAGATAGGTCAAGTAGTCCAGGGTAGGCGAAGATTGAAGTCTATTGATTTTTGTACACACAGTTTAGGCTGTATGTGATTAATCCAAAGTGCTTCCATCACCTTCAATAACCTTGAATTAGAGTTATGTGAAATAATTGTAAAACAGTCATTAATATTTATTTTGTGACCTGACATTAATAAGTGTTTTGCAATGGATGATGCTGGATTTCTATTCAGATTACTGGCATTGGGATTTTCTATGTGACTGTTTTACAATTATTTCACATAACTCTAATTCAAGGTTATTGAAGGTGATGGAAGCACTTTGGATTAATCACATACAGCCTAAACTGTGTGTACAAAAATCAATAGACTTCAATCTTCGCCTACCCTGGACTACTTGACCTATCTAAATATGATTGGTCATTAGTATGTACTTTTGTTTTTATTTAACTGAGTAATTGTCATGAACTTTATTTTATTATTGTTAACCATGTTAGTTGTAAAGCGGTTGTAAAGAAACTACGAAATGATATCATCTCGCGAAATTTGTCTTCTTAATGCCTTATTCAAATTTATCAAAGGGACTAATTGTTTCAATTTACCATATTATTATTATTATTATTAAGACTATTAAGATTATTATTTGATCCCCAAAATCACCGTCATTGGTTAAAATTTTATATATAAATCTATGTAAATTAGAGTAAAGCCTGAAGAAGATCTAATTGAAAACAATATTGTTCGCTTATATGTCTTGTTCTAAAAGTAGACTAATTTTGAAAGTCTGAGGTCAAATTTTGATCACAGTTCATATAAAAATTTTGTTTTGTTTTGTTTATTATACCTATTGATAGCCGTTTCTTGATTCATATGACAGGACAAACAATTTATAACAAGAGATGTACATTTATATATAAATATACTATTTTATTTATTTATTTATTATACATGTTGATGCCTGTTGTATGACTCATGATTGGATACAGTTTAAAAACAAGAGTTGTTCCTTTTATAGATAAACCTCTGTTATGTTAATTTCGATTAATTTCCCTGAAGAAGTTCGGACCAGATTGCCGAACGAAACGTTGGAATTAATCATTTCAATTTCACTGAGATTTTACAAATATAATTTTATAAATGTGATTCTAACAATTGGCATCTTTTCCTGAGTGCATTCGGAATCATAAAAGTTTTCGGTGTATTCAAAGAACGTTTTCAGTGGTATTTTCTGAGATGTTTAGATACCCAACAAATGTAGTTACCAATATGTACTGGTTAATATAACTGTTGAACTTTTCATTTCTGTACAAATACCTCAGGGCCATCTCTCTTCGCCTAACAAACTGTATTTATTATTAATATCTGCTACCCTCTCAGTTCTGCTCAGCTGAAGTCTGCTCATGCACAATTTGTTTTACTGCCTCTGGGTATGTATTGATTATCTGTCCCCTGAGAAGTTATTAAGAGACGAATGTTGTGGACCAATGCACTGCATACCATTATATAACAATGCGCGTCAGGGCCCGAAATACTCACCTCCCTCCTCCCCCCCCCCCGTCACAATTTGCTTGCTCTGTGTAGACCGAAGAATGGTTAGTAAGCCAAATCAGAACAACTCTTAGATCGTCTAAAATACAAAGTTTATTTCGGGATTAATACTAGTGAGCAGGGATGTGCGCTCAGCCAGCTGTTGGTCGTTCACGAACAACCTTACGTAACGCAACAGGGTGCCAGCTAATGAATAAGATTTTATTTTGATAAGTCACACAGTGTTACACAGTAATATTAACTGATGACTTTTCGAGCACAAATTATTGCCCCTCATAATCATATCAAGTTACTCACGCAACTTTTTCCTTCATTTATATATATGTATGGAATTGACTAGATATTTGAATAAAAATCAATATGAGATAATGTACATTCAGAGATAATAATATGAGTGTTACTTGATATGATTATGAGCAATAATTTGTGTTCGTAACGTGGTCATCAGTTAATATTACTGTGTAACACTGTGTGATTTATCAAAATAAAATCTTTTCCATAATGGAGTTACACTCTACAGCAGTGCCCAAGTTTTATACTTATGCCAGCTAATGAGTATCCTTGACCATACACTTTCAGCCTAACCAAGTGACTTAAACACCTAAGTTCAACAACCCATATATAAAGTGATAATGAAGCCACAATACAATAATTTTGGGGGAATTTATTTACCACAAGAATCAGCTTTAGTCATTCTAATTAATTCTGGTCTATGAGCTCACCTTATGACGATAAGTTCCTGGGTTCGAACCTCAGTGGTGCGTACTGATTATATTTTACACATATGTACATATATTCCTTGATGTTCCCCCAGTGGAACATAGGGCTTCAAGTTAGAGGCTTGAAGTTTCTGTAGCAATGGTAAATACTTTTACAGGATGGGGTTGCTAGCCAGCCTCATACCCAGCCTTCCCTCTTTACCAGTCTTATTACTGGCTTAACCAGGTAAAGAAGTACGTCGGTGGACGGGGATCGAACCCAGAACCAGCTGCTATGCCACCGACGCACTGATGATGACGTACTGGTGGAGAGTCCCATTCCAGGAAGAAACAGTCGTCCCGTACTCCCAGCTTGTTTTCCAATGGTCCTCTTGTAACAACAGAAGACAAGGGCCATTCAACAGAACCTTTATTACGGAAAATCAACACATATTTATAGATTTTGATGTACATTATTGTAGGTTAATGTTAGTAGAAAATACAGTCTGTTGATTGGTTGTTTCTCACACAAAGTTAACCTTGCATCTCTTGTGGCTGTGTCAGTTCATCTATATGTTAACTGTCCATCTTGACCTTGTTTTCACATGACTAACATTGACCTCAATTACTGTCAACCAACTTGGCTAGCAACCATCTCTCACCACAATCTAACCAATGTTAGTTCATGATGAAATCCTGAAACCAATCAAATCCCTGCAAACCAACACTTGAAGACAAATACTGGTCGGACATTCTATTTGTTTGTAGGAAGACAGGATTAATGAATGATCCCCATCCAAAAATTAATGAAAACAAAACACACGTAGTTCAGCGAAGAGTCTCTTTTTTGGGCGGTGAATTCATTCACTTAGCTGTACGATTACAATTACATATACTTATTTTTGTATGTGTGTGTGCACACAGGATTATTCAGATAAGAATAAAAATTAGTTAGGATCATTGTTGTCAAGACGGAGGTTATGAAAATAACCAACCAACCAACAACAACAGCAGCAACATCCAGCGCCAATCACCATCAACGGGAGGGATTTGAAAGAGGTTACTTCATTCACTTATCTAGGGAGCATTGTCTCAACTACAGGAGGAACGAAAGAGGATGTCAGATCGAGAATCGGGAAGGCGAGAAACACATTCATCAACCTGAAACCAATCTAGAAATCTTCGTCACTCAGCATCAACAACAAAATGATTCGGATTTTCAATACAAACGTCAAGTGAGTCCGTTCTTCAATACGGATCAGAAACTTGGCGAGTCACAAGGAATATTTCCAACAGCCTGTTGCAGACTTTTATCAACAACTGTCTTCGCTTGCTCTATACTGAAGATCAGACAGCCGGAAATAATCACCAACATGAAACTATGGGAACAAACAAAACAAGAACCAATCACCAACCATCAAATATGCAGGAGAAAGTGGAGATGGATTGGACACTCGCTGAGGAGGCCGCTGGGTGACATCGCGCGTCAGGCCAGTGCTCGAGTGGAAGCCGAAAGGGAAGCGGCAACGAGTGGGACGTCCGAGGGTGACATGGAGGAGATCGTGTGAAGAGGAATTGAAACAGTATGGATTAACCTGGACGCAGGTGAAAAGTACAGCAGAAGACAGAGGCAAGTGGAGACGTGCAGCTGAAGCCCTATGTTCCACTAGGAACCCAAGGGAACAATAATAATAATAATTGTTATCAAGACATATCGGAAATATGATGAGTTATCAAACTGTAATTTGGTCGGGAGTGAAGATTGGCAAGATGGTAGCGGTGATATGTTGGCAATTATTATTGTTATTAGTGTTAATCAACACATACAAGAAGTTGGATAAGCGTAATACAGTTATGTAGAAAGATGAATAGTTTTCGATGAGTGAGTTGTGATTAGGATGCATATAGCAACAACGGAAAATACGGAATTATGTAACAGTTCGAAAGATTACAAAGCATACAAACATCAAGTCGGTAGAAGTCAACACAGTTGTTACCATGATAGTAGAAGTGGTTGGATGATTTTCTTTTGTATACATAACTCTGGTTATTCCAACTGAATGCCTAAGCCTCCAGTAATACAAAGGAGACGAAAGTGTATTGCCTTTGGTAGGTTATTCTTCACTTTGTCGATGACTTTGAAGGAGGTGTTTGTTGAGATGGAATGACCAGTGTTGACGCGATGTTCGATTATCACCGTCTTTATACAGCCACCATTACCAAAGGATTCCCAATTATCTTTAACGTGTAATTTACAGATTATTTTGACCACATTTCTCACACCAGATCGTTATTTCTCTTCGTCTGTTATTTAAAGCGTAAAGATCAACCTTCAGGAAAGTTCCACTGGTGCAGAGCTACTTCAAATAAAAATCAATACGATGCATTTAAGCAGTAATATTTTAAAGTCTTTGTTATACTCATTAGTGGTCGCTGTCAGTTCTGTAACAGTTAAACTTAATTAATGGTAACTGGCTGATTATTTTATAATTTTTATACGTTCTGATTTCATTCATATCCAGGGAGAAACTTGTTTGGATGCATACACATTCTAACAAATAAATCCGTATAGTAACTGACTGAAGGATTAACTTTCTGAAGTTCTAATGGCAAGTTGTGATCAATGAATTCCACTAAGATGGTTGTGTAAACAAAAATCTACTGATGCCATTGGTTGGTAAGGGTAACAGATACATGGCAAATCGAAAGAAGTTAAACTTCGCAAGCCATTTGATTTTGACCCATTGCTTGAATGATAGCCAATAACAACCTGAAGCTCCTGATTTCAGTTCATGTTGGGGCAGTAGACTACTACTGGAACGAAGTAGATGCCTTATTAGAAGTTAATTGGTGGATGGTGACTAGCAGTGGAATCCAGGATGCGCATTTCGTCCTATTTGGGACTCGTCTGCCAGCTGGATGTACTTGCATTCCGCAGTGAGTGCTGATGTTCCCACCACCGAGGCTGGAACCCAGTGTCCATAGTTTCAAACACTAAAGCGTTATCCATTAGACTACTTGGGCCACGAGAGCCACCTCTTGTGCAACGGGTCATATTAATTATTTAATTCAATTTTAGATGCCTTATTGTTATCGGTTTTCAGCGGTTCAGTCCGTGAGGAGATCTACTTTGTAGTAACGGAGGATCTCTTAACTTTTATTGAGTTTCTTTGATTTTATTCCATCCTGAGCTTATAACTTAGTAATTTGAACAATCAGGTGGAGATAGGTAGTCCCTTACCTAAGTCAATAGTGATCTTTGAAATGTGGCTCTACACTATCCACACGCAGTGCAATCTGTTTTTAAGGATCATAGTTCGTTCAAATCTTGATATGTTTGAATGGCTTAGCAGTATGCCTTAAATCGTCAATCCTCAAAACACTATCCCAATTCTTTTGGTTCTGATGTGGTTGTGTTCTCTGAGCTGGATAGTTAATTTGCGAAGCTTTCATCACCCTACTGGGTGACATCTTCAGCGCATACTTCAATTTGAAGTGAGCTTTTAGATTTCTCCACGAGTTTATCAATCATCTCTCCTGGCGACCTTGGACGTGATTGGTTGTTTTTGTGTGTTTTCACACATTCTAGGTTACTTGTATTGTCACTCATTGTTTCTTTGACTTGAACTTTGACCCTTTGTATGTGACGTTTCTTTCTTATCGGTTGATAAATTTTGTCTATCTCGATGTGTCTATTGATTGATGATTCACTGGAATGCCAAGCTTCTAAAAATTCTCTAGCATTCTTGTTGTTTCCTGTGTCTGATATTTGAACGTTGTCCCAGTCGAATTGATGTCCGTGGTTGTGTGTATGTAGTGATATGAGGGAGTGGATATCATGTCTTTTGACAGCTAGCTTATGTTCGTGGATACGAAGACGAAGGGGAAGTCCACTTTGGCCAATGTAGTGTTTCTTGCAGTTGATGCAATCTATTTTGTAGATGATGTTGGTTTTATCTTCCTTCGCTGTTAAGTCTCTTGGTTGACATAGAATTGAGTGGAGTGACTTTGTTGGTTTGTGTACGACGTCAATTCCTAAAGGTTTGAAGAGTCTTGTAGTGATTTCTGAGATGTCTTTTATATATGGTAAGGCGATTTTCTTTGTGCTTTCCTTGGGGGCTTTTGGTTCGATAGGTTGGCTTGGGGGTATATGTCTTTTGATGAAATTCCGTGGATATCCATTCTTTTGGAAGACATCCATGAGATATTTTTCTTCAATTTTCCTTGAGGTGGGAGTGCTGCAATGAGTCCTGGCTCTCTTGAATAGTGTTTGTATGCAATTCCTCTTGCGTGCTATTGGATTGTTGCTGTTCTAATTCAGGATTTGGTCTGTGTGAGTTGATTTTCTATAGACTTGAGTTTCTAATTCCCCTGTCGTTGTTCGCTTGACTAAGACGTCCAGTGAATCATCAATCAATAGACACATCGAGATAGACAAAATTTATCAACCGATAAGAAAGAAACGTCACATACAAAGGGTCAAAGTTCAAGTCAAAGAAACAATGAGTGACAATACAAGTAACCTAGAATGTGTGAAAACACACAAAAACAACCAATCACGTCCAAGGTCGCCAGGAGAGATGATTGATAAACTCGTGGAGAAATCTAAAAGCTCACTTCAAATTGAAGTATGCGCTGAAGATGTCACCCAGTAGGGTGATGAAAGCTTCGCAAATTAACTATCCAGCTCAGAGAACACAACCACATCAAAATCATCCACCTGAGCTACAAATCTTCTCTATCATATCTTTTGGTTCTATATGTCTACGTAACAGACATTGACCAGCTATATTTTATCTGAAATTATGTGTGTCCGGGTGTATTTGAGAAAGTTGACTGACTGTTTGTCTGATACAGAATTACCTCAGCAATCAACTGTACTTCTTTCATGTTTCTTTAATCACGTTAGGATGCCTTACGGAGTTGATCGCATAAAGCGTGTTTCTAGGCTATTTAGATGTATTGGAATAGATATGTCCAAATTCTAGTTCATTCATCATCCTGTTTTATAGGGGTTTAGAAACATGTCTTGTACTGTCAGTAAGGACATCAGGTTCATTCACTGCCTAAAGCTAACAGTTTCGTTTGTACGTGGCTGGTTAAGCTGTGGAGTACTTGTAGGCCACACAGGGAGATTGGGCTTGTTTTCTCACCGATACACTTCGAAGCCTTGCCTGACTGATATGAAATCATCAACACTTCTGAGGCTTCAAAGCTCACATTTTTAAAGCCCATTGTTCTACTCAGAATGAGAAGAATGAAACAACGAAAATGTTTGTTCATAGTGTCACCAGTGAGGTGAATCACTTCAGGTGTCAAGCGGGTGCTAAGTGACAGTATTCACTAGCTGACAGTCTAAAAATATAATGAAATAGCTGCGCGATACTCCTTGGATTTCCACAATTCTTTGGTTGGTATTTTATCAAGATTTCCACACTAAACGAAGTCATCAAACCCGGAAATAATTGAACATCACTCATAAAATTTGTAAATTCAGAGTAGAATAAACAGTTTGCATTCTGAGCCATAAATTCGCCCTATTGCTTCATATTTTCCATTAATATTTTGGGGGATATATATTCACGGAATATACATATTGGATCATAGGAATTATTAAAAAGACGGTTGCAGCGAACAAAATTTTCTTTTCGACAAAATCATCAACTAGGCTGTATATTCGCGTATTTATAATAAATGGGTGGGAAAGTTCCAGAATAATTTCCGGTCAAGGGTCAGATTAATATAATTACAATTAGGAATTGTAATGCCATAATAAACAGGGAGGGGAGCGGATAAAGCTCAGACAAAGTAGCATCATAATTACTGAAAAGATTGACAGATTGTGCAATTAGGGGTTAGAAATGTAGAAATAGTGCGTCGGTGGTATAGTGGTTAGAACGCTCGCCGACCAGGCACATGGTCCGGGGTTCAATCCCCGGCCGACGCACTCCTTTACCTCGCTAAGCCAAAAATAATGCTGGTGAAGAGGAAAGGTTGGGTATGAGGCTAGCAACCCCATCCTGTAAAATAAGCACTGCTACAGAAACTTCAAGTCACTAGCTTGAGGCCCTATGTTCCACTGGAGAACGTGAAGGAAATAAAAAAGATAAATAAAATTTTAAAAAATGTAGAAATAACAACAACAGACAGGATATTTGGATAAAAAAATCTAGTGGGATCTTGACTAATGTGACGAATAATTGTTTATGCAATCAGGGATTAAATATGTAGAAATAATAAAATGACAGAATAAACAGGAATTTTGGATTTGAAAATATGGTAGTGCAAATAGATATTAGGAAAAACTTAAAAATAACCCGAATAAACAGGAAGTTTGAATAAGAAAGGCAATGGGATAGTCATTACTAAAAGAGTTACCTGTTTATGATGGCCATGGCAGGGACAAGGGTTGAACGTATTTCTTTTAGATACATAGCGTGGGTTTGAGCTTTTGGATGGCTGGTGCCACGGCTATGTCCAGATGTCTTAATTTTACTCCCTTTGATAAGTTTGATCGAATCTTGTACATTATTTTGAAGGATTTTTCGAATGACGGTGAATGTTCTGAATTGACCAGATGTTCTGTCACTGAACTGTATACTCGTTTTCGTTCTCCTTTTACTAGCCAGACTGGATAGTGCTCACGAGCACGTTTTTCAAGTTGGCGCATGGTACGGCCGATGTACTCAGCTCCGCAAGAGCAAGTAAACTAGTATATATACGATGAAGCGGCCCAATGCGACAGCTTGTGTTTCGCGTTTTGGCTGAACAGTTTCTTACAGGAAAACGTCAGTCATAGGCTTGCAGCGAATTATGTTTTCCTCAGAGATTTGGAAAGGCATTTACGAAGGATTTTTGCTTCAATGTCACCTTTGAATTCTAGATTAAGCAGAAGTATCTTCTTCGGGATGGACTAAACTTGTTCGGAAGTCTTCTTTGATTTGAGATTCTTGTCTGTGAACCTGGGTGGAAAAGCGTTTTCTATCAGGGTTCTTAGGAAATTACACAGTTCTTCGTCAATCACTTCCTCGCTACATATCTTCCGAATCCTCGAGGAAAGAGCGTATATATCAGGTTCCTCTTTCTGCTTAGGGGCACGAAGCTTTGAAAGTTGATGAATTGTCCATTCCATGTAGGCTTTTTGTATATGGACTTTTTCAGAGAGTTGTTGGCGTTTCTAGTCAGATGGACATCGAAGAAGAGCAACATTCAGTCCGATTCAGCTCCAAGAGTACAGTCGAGGTTCGGGTGGGCGTCATTGAAGATTTGAAGTAGGTTTTTTAGATCACAATTCTTATCACAAATAATGAAAGTATCATTATATATATATATATATATATGTATATATTCACAAAATAAACAAAAACCTAATGGTACCATATTTTATTTCGTCGCCTTCTCTTCAGCTGCTTACAGGGTACAGACATTATTAAATGTATCTACGAAAACAATTTAACATACTTGCACAGAGTTCATTTTAAACAGAAATCAATCGATCAGTATATACATGCACTAATAATATATATATATATATATATATGCAATATTGAACACAATTCCGAGCAATAATAATCATACACAATGAAAACTTTTCAGCATCTCGCATTCGGATGAAAAATATCCACTTACCAGGCAGAGCAATGAAAGACTGATAACCGCTTCTTTCTGAACGCACAAATCAGGTTTTAGGCACTTGATGGAAAAGGCTTCAGCAAAATTAAGGAGAATTGAACTCTTTTGCCTATTGATAATTTTGAACGACTTTTCGACGTCCACCACATGACCCTTGTCAAGAAGATGCCTTGCGATGGAACTGTTTAAAGCATTTGTTCCCTTTAGACGTAAGCCTTTTGGTACATGTTCAGAAAGTCATAGATATGCTCTTCTTTCTGTTCTTCCAATGTAACTGCTCCCGCAGATACATGTAGATTTGTATATATAGTTGGAATTGTTAACATGAGAAGGATATCTATCGATTTTTGATTACGCAAGAGAGCAAGTTGTTCGAAAGACGGGAACGAGCTTAGCTGTAGCATAGGCTATGGCTAGTGATGTACTCAGCCTTCTGTTGATGTCACTTCTACTTCACAATTCATCATTCAGGAGTAATTTCATCGTATTTCTATTGGTGCTGTGCTGAAGGTAATCGAAAGTTGGAATTCTAGGGAGAAATTCTGTGCTCCTGAAGTCACTTAGTTTGTTCTTCTATAAACTGTAGATCAAACATCCGAATATCCTTGACTAATAAACCTTCACCTTCTGCGTTTACATCTTCTCAGTTTGAGAAGAGCACTCAAGTTATGAGGCATGTACTGTTGCGTGTTGAAGTACTGTGTGTGTGTGGATAGGTGTATACTGCTCAAAAGTCTCAAACTAGCCAGAAACAGTTATTTAAAGCTCCACGATTCCCAATGATTCTCTGACTGGTGTCGGCTCGAGACGAAATTTACATTGAAAATAAATTATATTCATTTTACGATTTTAAGTTAAGAGAAGTTAAACCGATTTTTATGCATTTTTGAATTCAAAGCATGATAAGTCAATAACATTTATTGACTTATTGACCGATTTAATGCAATCATCATTGTAAACATCATCATCATCACTTTTCTGCCTTATATTACAAAATAAACAGATTGGCTGTAATCAATGAATTTATTCGAAGTAGTTAAAGATTCAATCATCCAAATATGAAGCAAAAATCTGATACACATCACAGGGGAAAAACAAACGAACAACATACATATGTACAAATGTGCTAACATATTTTTATTAAAATATGTGTAAAACTTGGTCACTGTGGTAGTAAGTAATTCCATATTAGTTTGTTTATTAGGTATATCACACAGTGAAACAGTATTATTTACTGGATGACGTTTCGAACAAAATTTATTGTTCATAATCATATCAATTTTGATCACACGACTTTCACACTTGAGTTTTATAGCTTTCTTTGTTTTCTCCTATTTGTCGTAGGAGTAGTAGAATTTTCCAAATATCTGGGACATGTGATGAATCGTTCCTAATACATGTATTTGCAGTTGATTCGATAAACAAAGCTTCTGTTATCAATCTCTCCCTATACCCTGTGACATTAGATTTTAAAACTGTCATCCTAGGCCATCCTATTTTATGGTTGTGTGTGACTGCATGTAGTGCTATAGCTGAACTATTCTCTAGATTTCTTATCTTATTCGGGTCAACCAATCTAGATTTTGCTAAGTTTTTATGTTCAGCTAGTCTGACTGCCCCTGTTCTACTAGTTTGACCTATGTATTTGACTTGACAATCATTGCAGGGTATTAGATAAACTAAATTGTTTTGTTTTAAAGGTTCTACAGGATCCTTTAACCGACAAAGCTTGTTTCTAATTGAGTTTGTGGGTTTGAATGCCAGCCACTTTTATTCCTGCATTGTTAAGAATTCTGCGTAAGGTTTCCGAGGTTCCTTCCTTGTATGGAATTACTACTGATGATTTAGATTCTTTATTGTTGATGTCGTCATTAATATTATAATTATTATCACTATTATCATTATCATTATTATTGTTATTATCACTGTCGCTAGTATCATTATTAATTTTATTTTTACATTTCCTTACATATTTTCTGACTAATTTATCCGGATAATTATTAAGTTTCAAGGCTTCTTTTATGTGTATCGGTTCCTGTTTTAGATTTTCTTTGGTACTACTTAATTTTTGTGCTCTGTCATTTAAACATTTCACTAATGCTATTGTTACTGACATAGGATGGGATGATCGGAAGTCCAAATATCTGTTTGAGTGTGTGGGTTTCCTGTAAACACTAATGTTTACCTTCCTATCTTCTTTCCTTTTTACGTTGCAATCTAACATTGGGAGCTCCCCTTCCTGATTTTCTAATTCATAAGTGAATTGAATTGCTTCAGCCTTCGAGTTGATGTGTTCGAAAAACCTATCTATATCTTGTGTTCTAAGTACAGTGAATGTGTCATCTACGTACCTCCACCATACTTTTGGGGTGGGGGTGAACGTTTCAGTCGCTATGTTTCCCCACCTATGCATGAATATATCTGCTACCACCGGGGATATTGGTGATCCCATGGCAACTCCCTCAGTTTGTTTGTGTATTTTCCCTTGGAATTTAAATACTGTGGTAGTCAGGCATAGCTGTACTCCCAGCATTATGTTCTCAAGTGGCACTTTTGTCCTAAATTCAAGTTCTTGGTTGGAATGATTCATCACATGTCCCAGATATTTGGAAAATTCTACTACTCCTACGACAAATAGGAGAAAACAAAGAAAGCTATAAAACTCAAGTGTGAAAGTCGTGTGATCAAAATTGATATGATTATGAACAATAAATTTTGTTCGAAACGTCATCCAGTAAATAATACTGTTTCACTGTGTGATATACCTAATAAACAAACTAATATGGAATTGCTAACATAGTTTACCTATCAAGTAGATAACAGTTAGAGAACTACTGAGGACTCAGTAACACTGTACAGTCTATTTATATGAATGAAAACAAAACACCCGTAGCTCAGCAAAGAGTCTCTTTTCACCGGCGAATTCATTTTCTTAGCTATATATATATATATATACCTAGAGTACTATTCAGCACAGCGCTTTACCACCAAAGTAACTGTGGCCAAGAATCTGATTAACAGAGCCAAACGTCTAGTTACTGAGGAGAACGAGATTAGCAAGGAATTGAAAAATTGGTTCCATCCACTCTTGAATCAAATAATTATCCTAAAGCCTATATAAAAAGATATTGGAAATGTGAAGATAAGGATGGATCGAAACCGCAAAGAAACATCGGATGAAATAATAAAGCGAATCCTTAACGATCATGATAACATAAGAGTGTATTTTCGTGCAACTAACACCTTACGCTCCTCATCACTGGTGAAGGTTAAGGACAAAATAGAAAGAAGAAAACCAACAGAATTGTGTGTACCAGATCAACTGTGGGGACTGTGACGCCGTATATGTAGGAGAAAATTCCAGACAGGTAAATATAAGAGTGAAAGAGCAGAAACAATGTCTAAAGGTGATTCCAAAGACCTATGCAGACTTAAAGAAGCTAGAAAACAGATCGGCAATTACACTGCATTCGATAGAAACGGGACACAAAATCGACTTTGACGATAGGACTAAGGTTCTACAGAAAGGTTTTGGTTCGTATAAAGAAAGACTGACTGCAGAAGCCCTACTATATGGGTGAATCCCAACAGTTTGAACAGATGTGAAGGTGTGATGCTGGCTGATGCATGGCAAATCCTGATTAATAAATAAAAAATGGATATGTATCACTAATTAATCATACTTGGTCTAAATTCCCGATTGTCTTTATCTTCTTATGGAGAGTCTAACAAATGATTTATGACTGTTTACCCACATACACATACACTATTGTATCTGCATACACACATATATTTTCATATTCAGTTATCTACGATGATGAACTTTTAGTTTAACGTAATCTGATGAAAAGTGAACTCTGTTTAAATTGTTTAACAAAAGTAGACTAGTTTTCAAAGTCTGAGGTCAAATTTTGATCACAGTTCACACAATTCAAACATGTTGATACCTGTTTCATGAGTCATATGATTGGACAAAGCTTTTAAAAACAAGAGATTGTAGTGTACATTGTACCTTCGAACTTTTGTTTGAACGAATTCAGCCTGACCTTTAAACCCACTTCCACTTTGTATTCCTGATCCTCCTGTACGGTTTCGGTTTCGCTCTCTCGCTGTGCTTTCATACAGTACACTCTCCGAGCTGACCACCGTCTCACCTGCAGATAAGTGTGTACTTCTTATTTCTCATCAAATTTTATATCTCTTTTGTGTAAATACAATTCTGTTCCAGTCACACTTGCCATCTCAAGTCTTTTAACTTTGATTCCGTTCATTAGTACTTGCACGTTAGGCAGAGTACGATTAAGGCCATAAGCGGTGAAGAAGTTTTGTAAGAGTGGTTATTGTTAGGTCGAAGTTAACCCAAGTCCAACTCTTACAAGATGTCCTTTTTATGTATAAACATCTGTTATGTTAATTTCGATCAGTTCCCCTGAAGAATTTCTGTCCACCAGATTGCCGAAAGAAACGTTGGAATTGATCATTTCAATTTCTCTGATATTTTACAAAGATAATTTTTTACAAATGTCTATATATATGTACAGGTTATTTTTTATGTGTGTGTACACTAAGTTTGTCAAACAAAAATACAATTGGTTACAGTGGTTATTTTAACTAAACAGGTGAGAATTAGCAAGATTTTGATGGAGTTACGTTATACAAAAGCGGTCAAGAAAATTGGGTGTTAATAAAACTAGGGTAGTAACAAAGGTGATGAGTTGTCACAAACATTTGTTAAAACATATTTAGGTAATAATGTGAATAGTTTGATGGTTGAGTTTTACTCAGGATACACATAGGAACAAATTAGAGAATACGAAATTATGTAAGAGTTCTAAATGGATACAAGAATTATAAGCAATTAGAGAAACAAGTAAACAAACAAATTTAAGTCATCGAAAATCAACAAAGTTGTTACCATGATAGTAGAAGTGGTTGATTAATTCTCTTTTGTATGCGCACATCCAGGTTTTCTATGTCAATGGCCAGAGCTTGAGCAACAGAAAAAAGAAGAAACCGTATTGCCTTTGGTAGGTTATTCTTGATTGTGCAGATTACTTTGAAGCAGGAGGCTTTCTTAAGATGGAATGATCAGCGTTAACCAGGTGTTCAATTATTGCACTCTTTATAGCACGAGTATTACCTTTTCTCAACCATGCTGGATAACGATAATCAAAACAAAGAACTTGTAGCGGTAAATAATTCCCCAAAATTATTGACCACAGCAATCATCACTGAACGTTGGATGCTGACCATCACTGTTTAAGTCGACTTGTTTAGCTGAAGGTTTCCGGTCAAGCATCCATGCCATTTGGTACTCCGTCGTGTCACGTTCGTGCACTATCGCCAGCCAGTTAAGCATTCATCTCGGTCTATGATTTGGTCCCGAAATATATCTCATACTTTGGACGATCAATCGTGTCTTTTGCCTTGCCTTTGGTCTACGCGGAACGAATACTATAGAAGTTGTTGGTATAAGATCTTGCGTTAGTATACTCCGTGCAATCCGCGAACGTCAATACCGTCAGCTTCTAAAAACCAACAGATGTTAATAACAAGGTATCTAAGTTTTAAAAGAGGGGCGAAAATGAATTATGGAATTCAAGATAGGTTGATTCCTAGGTGTTGGCAACAAGTTGTTACATAATCAAGAAATTTGTAAAAATAGCAATGATGACTAAGAAGAATAGAATGACTCAGAAGAGTTACGTGAAATTCAAACAAGCTAACAGAATTAGCTAGAATTGTAAAAATTAACAAAGTTAAGAGATCGTTATAAGGAGAGGAGAAAAAATCGCTTTTAAAAACTTAATACATATTATGTAGTTGACCATGGCAAAGAAAGGGGCTGTACAAATTTCTTTTGAACACACAAACTGGGCTTGTTCAGATGAATTCCGATTGCCTCTGTTGTATGTAAAGGTCGTACTCGCAGACCATGTGGCGAGAGATTGGGTGATATACGATAAATAACATTAAAAGCTTTGTTAGAGTTGATTTGATATCCAGTATAGATGAGATGAGGTAGTATTTTTTTTATTACAGTTTGATTCCACACCGTATTTTTCTGGTACAGGTTTAGAGGTTGCAGGTATCGACGTTCGCGAGTTGTACGGATTATACTAACGCAAGATCTTATACCAACAACTTCTATAGTGTTCGTTCTTCGAGTACCAAATGGTAAAGCAAAAGACCAGATTTTGTCGTCCAAAGTACGTAGTATATTTCGGGACAAAATCGCGGGTAGAGGTGAATGCTTAGCTAGCTATTAATCGCGCACGCACGTGACACGACGGAGTACCAAATGGCGGGGATGCTTGACCGTAAGCCTTCAGCTAAGCAAGTCGACTTAAACAGTGATGGTCAGCATCCAATGTTGAGTGATGATTGCTGTGGTTAATAATTTTGGGGAATTATTTACCGCTACACAGGTATGGAATTTTCAGCATATGATATCGGTAGCCCAAATTTTGCAGGCCGACCATAGATATCAGGTGTACGTCGGCAGGGGATCGAACCCCGGACCATATGCATGGTCAGCGAGAGTCCGAACCACTGTGCCACCGACGCACATTGCGAAGAGGTAGCACTGTCATGAATTGGCAGAAGTCAGAATTCAGAAGTCATTGGATCGGGTCCCAGTGTCTTAATGGTCTATGAGCTCGCCTTGTAACCAGAAGATCCTGGGTCCATGCTGCAGTCAGAGATGTTACCACTGAGCTATTCGGGCTCGCGATTGACCCCTGTAGGACTGTGTTGGGTATTTTTGATTGGACACTAATTACTGGTTAGTGTCCAATCAAAAATGGTCAATCTAAGTGTGTTCTGAATTGATAAGCACAGTGTTACGTATAATACTGAACCTTAAATCACTAAATTTGTACTTTGAGTGCCACTTCACATTCTGTGTTAATTAGTCCATTTGTGTTTCAGTGAACTGTTGCAGAGTTCCTGTTTAAATGTACCCTTTTGTTGACTGCGAGTCGTTTTGTATTCAGCCATTGTGCTCTTGGTATTTGGAGGTCGGATAACCTTATAAATGAAGGTCTGTACGATGATTATTTGACACACTTTGTTAAGTAGAACAACAATCTTGCAGTTCCTTCAACCGTTTTGGTTCCTATATAAATCCATTTTGAACAATTTGGTTTTGTTTTGGGTTTTGGTGAACAACTGAGGGTTTGTATCTTCAGGTTGTTATGCGTACATTGGCTCTAACACCCAGGGTTTCCACAGCTCTACCTCTTTGGTAGTTGGAAGTCCTTCACTATCCTTCACCGACTACATTTCCGTTGATCTCTCAAATGGCTACTAGGTTATTTGATATTGTGTTGTTAGGTCTTTATTAACTGCAGCCTTTTCATCTTCCACTTCGCTTTTCTTTTCTCTTCAATCGGTTTCCATGTTTCCGCAGACATCCATTCCTTTTCTTGACTATCCTTCCTTCCTAAGACGACTACACAGGTTCTTTTCCACGTCACTATTAAAGGGTTGCAGTGTTTCCTCAGTGATCTAGCCAAACGTCGTTATTCCCCTGATGAGTTCAGGGAAGGTGTCCTTTGTGGCCCTGCCCTTCAGTTTTTGATCGTTAAACTTGAAATGAGACCAGTATTCTGCTTCTGTAAAGGCTTTCCAATATCTAACATCTTATTTTACGAGCTAGTGTAAACCAACTTGATTTCTTTGTGCTGGCCTCTTGGATGTGTGGTAAAGTTTCCTGATATTCAGTCACCTACTGCGTGGGTTGTCCCATGACTCGACTGTTGTAGCTTTGGCTGACTCCAAACGGAGTGGTGCTGGGGCTGATTACATATAGTTTGTCGTATGAGGTGTGTTGCTACCGTAAACGGAGTTGATCCTCTCACCCGTTAAGCTTCTGGTGTCGTTGACAAAAAAGAGATAATGATAAAAAACACAATTAGTGCAGGTTATATAGACTAAAAGAAAGAAGAATCAAAATCAGACAGCTAACGAAATTCCAAACTGACACACATCATTAATAATAGTGTAAGGGACGTGATAGTTGGAGTAGTCAGGAGAGTGTGTATGAGATTTTAAGAGGATAGACCGTTTGGACGAAGTCTTTGTGTCGCCGCATGTCTTTCCAGCCTTCACTTAAAGCTATACGCGGACGGCGTCACAGCTACATCTGCCGGTAAGGAGTTCCAAGGATGGCAAACTCGCAACGGGAAGAAATGGGAGTTCACTCAAGTATTTGCCTTCTGGTGAGCTATCCTTCGTGGATTCCAACGAGGAAGCCCATACTTTCTTTGTTTGGGTGATTCTGGTCATTTGTAATCCTTAAGGCAGTATCCAGGTCCCCCGAAGCGGATGATAGCTAAGTGTGAAGAGACACAATTTCTATAGCCGTTCATTACGTAGTTTGTTTCGGAAACTCATCATCCCTTTTTCGGCCGTCTTTGAACTCTTTCAAAAGGTTCACTTCTCTTCTAAGCAGTGAGGGTGCAATGACATTCTGCACTTCGAGGTGTGGTCTGAAGTATGTTTTGTACAACCTCAGAAACAGCTCGGGAATTGGTGCACCTAATTGTCTATGTGCAAAATGTTTTATTTCATATGCCCCCTTTTCATCCCCCATGTAATTCACACCTACGTCAATTTTTTCCGTTAGAACTAGACCTAAGTGACGCTCCAATTTTTTGCAGGACAAGCTTTCGTTGCACAAGGTGTAATTTGCATTCCGCAGCCTACAGGTGCGCAATTGCACCACTTTTCTCTTTCACGGGTTGAACGTCATTCCATTAGCCACTGCTCAGTCTTCCAGAAGCTATAGGTCTCTCTGAAGCCTGTCTGAGTCTTCCGAGCACTTCATTAACCTCCAAATCTTTACGTTGTCAGCGTAAAGAAGAATTGAGCAGCTTAGGTGGCGTGGTAGGCCACTGATAACATATTCCCGGAGGTTTTGTGCGCTAGACGGTGGTCTTTCCGTACATCTGCTGCTTTTCTCAATGTTGTTTTCAGGTAGGCTGCTTCTCAACGTTCTTGAAGTTGAGGCGAACTCGACGTGACTCAGATTGTCAGTCTGGTGGAACCCATGTCTCCTTGATCTAATAAATGCTGCCTTCAATCACCGAACAGTTTAAGCCTCAGTGGACTTCATAGTGTTCTCCTATCCCATTCATTTTGCCTGGCGCCTCTCCACCAGTGATGACTTTGTAGGGGATCAGAGAAGTTTGTCAATTCACTTTAATATCAGCCATCTCCCCCTTAACAGTCAGTTTGTTTATTTTTGCTGAATGAGCATATTTCAGACTAGATTTTCAAAGAAAAAGAGTGAGGTATCTGAATTGCGGTGTACCACCATACTCCCTTCGCACCATCACTAATAAATATACCCCTGAACAGCCATTATTTTCTCCCTCCACTAGTGAGAGCTGTGTTAAGACCAGACTGGCTAATAGGTCAGATAGGCAGGGCAAGTAGTGGAGTAAAAGTGCAGATCCTTCAAGATAGGTGGCTATATAACAATCATATGCGTTATTTCTGGTTGAGGACAACTGGAAAAGAGCTCAAAGTCACTCAAGCAGCCTGTCCGCTTTCCCAGGACATCTCTTCTGGGGTTATTTACTCCCACCTTGGCATTCATATCACATATTTTAATTTATATATCACCGTCTAAAATTTCGTTTAGCCTGGCAGTACACCCTACATTGAAAAGCACTCCAGGGAAAGATGTAACAGATGAGTTGAAAGGCAATCTGGATGGTGAGTATACTGAGGAAATGGAAGGTAGGGAGAGGAGACTGCGTCTAAGACAAGTAAGACAACAAAGGTTAATGTACACAACAGAAATAGAAGAAAATTACAGAATCAGACTAGCAAGGATTGAGATAACAATACAAATTATTATGGGGCAATGAAGTATGTAAATATAGCTCAAAATTAGCGGGATATCTGTAGTGAAAGTAAAGTCTTACAGAACTCGTCTACTTCTCCTATGTTGTGTCGAAGTATAACGGCCTATACTTCCGTTGGTGCTAAAAGCTAGTGAGACGGTCACTATGTCAGTGGGCTGCGAATTCCACTGGTCTCAAACCCGAAAAGAAAACTTAGCCCTTACCTTTGTTGCTACCCTTTGATGAATAGTTCTGTTCGGATTATCCCAGGGGACACTGTGGTGCCAATCTGGCAATATTTATCTGGCCGGGTGCATTGGGCTGTGAACCGCTTTATATGAAGTGTTGAGTTAGACTTGGCTCTATGGGGAGAGAAAGAGAACAGATCAAACTGACTTAATCGATCATCATGTGTTTAACATTTCAGTCAAGGGGCAATGTTGGTGACCCTCCTTTCTACTATACCTGGGAGGTTCGCGTCTCTCACTGGGACGCAGTGACGTTGTGAAATCCCACGTATGGCCGCACATAAGTTTTGTACAATTGCATAAATAACCAAGGTGTAAGTGCTCACAAATGCCTACGAACCAAGTGCAGTGCTGTGTATGCTACATAGTTATTACTTGTGTGTCTTCCTTTTAGGATCAGCTCTACAGAGCAATCACACCCCATTATGGATCCATAAAGCTGTATGTGGACCTTTGTTCCTATGGTTGGCGAATGAACATTACCCCTTGCTTGTAAATACTCACGACCCGTTCACTTTTAGGGGACCAGGTGCCCAGGTTGTCTAAATTTTTCTGCAGCTTATTCTAGTCTTCAGTATGTCTCGTGCCCCACACGTCGTTCATGTATGGAAGTACTGGAAAGCTTAATTCGCTAAGGAGGTCATTGATGGAGATTGGGAATGTCTGTAGGCATGGAATCGCCTCTTGCTACAAACAGCTGTGCTTCAGTGGCCAACTGTCAGAGTGCCTGCCAACCATGCATATTGTCCGGAGTCCGATACATGATGTGAGCACTCCCGAATCTCGCTCAACCTGCAGTTAACCCAGATAACGAGGAGCTTGGATGTGGGGTTAGCAGCTCCACCCACTAAAAAAGGAATGACACCACTGCTATTGAGAATTCTAAGATTAAGGCTGGGAGCCCTATGTTCCACTGTGAACGCAAAATCACAAAATAAATCAATACAAAAGTGCTCGTCTTTCTCCAGGCAGAGCAAGCTTGAATCACTGTGAAAAACACTTTGCCCTAGGAGAGATCTGTTATGCAAACCAGCGGTGGACAACCAACCCCCACTTTTGATACTCTCAGCAGTAGGATATCGTAGAACAACAAGTCGAATACCTTAGCAAGGCCCAGATACAAGACGTTCGTGGTCGTATTCTGGTCCTAGCATGCTGCCCACTTATACCAGATGGCCGACAAACCTGCAACGCAGGACAAATCCTACTTGAGGCAATGTTGCGCTTCATGCGAGATTCCGTTCTGGTCCGAATTTCCGCTGATTTGGTCATCCACAGGGCGTTTTTGGTTCACAGCACCTTGTGCTTTTTTAATCCTGCATTTAGGGGTTGTTACTACTCCTGCGGGATCTGAGTGAAACATAGGGCTTCAACAGAACATCTCCACTTGTCCTGTTCTTTGCGATCCTCTTAAGACAGCTCCAATTTCGCCCACAGATTCTCATCTCCTTATCCATCGGTGCCCAACTCCTTGTTTCATATTTGGGTTCCACTCCAGCGGGGACCTGGCACGTGATGTCAATCGACCGTTTCCTCAGAGTATGCCCAACCTACCTTCATTTTTTCCGGCACATCTGTGTAGCTATATGTTCTTGATTAGCTTTTTCTTAGAGTTTCTTGTTGCTAATTCTGTCTGACAAGCTACTCGATCTTCCGTGTTGAACGAAGCATGCTATTGATAAAAACTGCAACCTGTTGCGAATGCTTTTCGTGATGCTCCAAGTTTCTGATCCACATAAGAGAAGAAATTGACTTAACACCGGCTTTAAAAATCTGAATTTTGTTCTTTGTGCTGAGTGCAGAAGATTGCCAAACTGTTTTGACAGTTATTAATTTCTGCCCGGCCTTCCCAATTCTGAATTTGACATCCTTACTCTGTAGTTGAAACAGTGTTTCCTAGATAATTGTAGTAAGTGACTGCTTTGAGATTTATTCCACTTACAGTGACTGGTTAATTTTATCACCTACGACTTGAGGTCCTGTTTTTGCTGCTGCGAACATGACTTAGTTTAAGGATATTTCGCTTTAGACGATGTCACCATAGTTCAGGTATGTTGTCTTTCTTTTTTCTCACAAAACTTTGTTTCCATACCTTTTGTATAGTTGTACTGATGCACTTCGTCGGTGTTTCAGAAGTAGGACATTGGCCAACCAAGCAAGTGGTCCGGGATTCGGTCTGCGGCCGACGCAATCCTTAACCTCGTCTAGTCGAAGGTAAACACCAGCAAAGAGGCAAGATTGGGCTTGGAGCTTGTAACTCTACCCCGTGAAAAATACCATTGCTATTGAAGCTTCCAAGGTTTAGCTTAAGCCTTATTTCCCGCTGGGAAGTCTAAGGCATTAAATAAAATACTGGTGTATTTGAAGGAGAACTAATTGTATTCGAACCGCAGATAATTGGAAAAAGTGAGAAATACACTGGCGGAGAGTACCAAACCGGGATGAAATGGCTTCCTAGCAATCCCAGAATTTCCAGTGGTTCTGTAACTGGTGACCACTCGTCATCAAACCTGTAAATAAATATACTTCTCAGCGATTTCATTATCTAAAATGATGTACAAGGAAGTGAACTCTGTGGCGGCCTAAAAACATATCAAATTATATGTTCACCGAAAAACAAGGAATCCAATGAAAATCGTGGTTGTTAGGTGAGATTGAAAAGAACTCAACCTTGGACCGCGCGCAAGGAACGAATCGGTTGCTCTCTCTTCGGCGGCTCGCTCAGCACATCTGCCGACCAACTCTGTCTCGCACTGATTGACACATCCACATTGATAGGAAAAAATATATATCAAGAGCTTTGCTCCTATCTGCTTTTCTCTACGCGGAGACTTCCGACTATTGACAGCTCTAAGGTGTAGTTGAGGATTTGTATAATCAAGAAAAGGACAATTTCATTCCAATAATTTCGTACGTCTATAATTTGTGTATTTTGTGACTATTATAGTTTTTCTTCAAATAACCTCAGTTCTTTTTGTGTATATTAACTTAAGTGAACTGAATATCTTATATATACGTATTTGTTAGTAACTGTTCTGTCCTTTTAATTGTGTGTATGGACTTACTTAGCTGCTAGGTCCACTACAACTCTTTCAAATTTATTCCTTCGATCGTGATCGGCGCCAGTTGTTGTTGACTAGTTATTTTCATTATCTCCTTTTTGTCCTCACTGCTCATTTTGGCGGTTGGTTGATTCTCACCTGTAAGTTTTCGAGTTTGTTTGATATTGGATGTAAATCTCCAGAGTTATCTTATCTGTCCGGCGTATTCCCACCCACGAAGACGCGTATTGCAGTCTGCAAAAATGAAGAATATCATTGGTGATAGTAGGTAGCCTTGCCTAACTCCTGTACCCTTTCCATGTACCTCGCTAAATTCTCCTTTAAGAATCACTTGGCACGTGTCGTTGTCATGTAGCTGTTGCATGAGGTTGATAAAAATCTGGGGCGCTCCATAATGTTGAAGTGGTTCCTAAATTACGTGGTAACTCTGTCGCAGACCTTTTCGAGGTCGATGGGGTTGAGAGAGGGGTTTGACTGCCGTTCTGTGCTTTGCTTGATGATGATACTTAGAGATGCAATTTGATCAGCACGTGATTAACTTTTCCTGAACCCAGCTTGTTCCGTCTGGCGGAGTTCTGTATTCATTGCATCTTTTGTTCTCCTCAAACTGATGTGACTCCGTATTTTGCTTGGCGTATACAACTTCACGGTCCCTCTATGTGACTGGACTTCACAAACAGACGATTTTGAGGTACTTTTTACAGAGACCCGAGTCAATCGCCTTTCCAATGCATCACCAAAGACTTCGCCAGTCCGCCTATACAAGTAGGCATGCTCCTTGGTTGTTGCTTTTTCTCTGAGCCATCAACAGGTGCACGTTTCTGTTGCTGTCCAGGGGTTTTCTAACCAAGTTTGCCCAGTGTGTTCCTTACCTTCTCGAATGTTAGTATTAAACTAATTTCTTGGGGTGTTGTATATCGTGTGAACTGCTTCTTTCCCCTTGGTTTGCTATGGAGCTATGTCCTTCTTTTGTTCAAGAAAGGACCCTTCTTTTCGCCCTTTTAGTCTTGTTTCGGAAGGTCAGAGTTTTGACAAGGATGGAATCACTAACGTCCCTCCTGACATTTATCTTCAACCACTGCCATTACCCTTTCGCCATTGCAAAAATTTAATTTTCGGCCAAGGCGCCGAATACAGGGCTTCTATCGGTACAACCAACCAGATTGAATCATAATGATGATCCCTTGATGTATTTTCGCAAGCTGATAAAATCTCACTAAACTGTTTAGTTAGTATAATAATTAAATGACTAATCCTGTGTACCTCAGTAACCGCATAACAGACAACGCCACACTTTGCTGTATGAAGGTTAACTCCTACTTCCTGGGACAAAATTCGCAGATAAAGCGAAAGTTCAATTTGCGACTTATTATTTTAAAAGCCGACCTGTAGCCAGAAACAAGACACAGAAACCAAAGCCACTCAAGCCTCTAGCATGGATTAATGAGACACGAAAGAATATTACCGTGTAACCGGTCTTCGATATTTGTAGATAAGTACCGTCGCATTAATAAATTTCCTCCCCTTCATGATGAGCCCTGCTGTCATGATCTTGGCCCCAGGGCATGTAAATATTGGATGTTATCAGTGAGATCATGATTTATTTTAAACGACTGTGAACTTTTTGATCGAACTGCCCCACAATTAGCTTCCCGATGTCGGTTCCTTGTTGGCTAGGCAGCAATTCCCTAACGTCCAAATCTGTCTTTTATTATAAGTCACACTGAAATTCGTTTGGTTATTAAGTACCTAACCAGTGTTATGAGTTCTGGACAGTTACCTTCTTACAACAACAATGATTGTTGATGGCGTTAGTGACAGTTCCTGGTTCACCTAATTAGCACCCTCTGGAATGTATTCGGACGTAGTCATCCCATGTGTATTCTTGTGTCCATTCCATGCAATTCAGTACTGACCAGCCTGTTTACATTTGAAACGCTTTTCGTGAGAGACATAATATCCACACTCAGGACGTTTCTAAAGTGATTGCTATAGAGCAGATGAGAACGAAAAAGTAGAATGCTTATGTCATCTGCGTCATGCCTCATCTTCAGATCCAAAACGCGATAGCCTTCAGCGGTGCCAAGCAGTCTATAATTTTTTACACTTCGAACCATGGCATGGTCCATGACAATCAGGAATAGTCCGCTGAGAAGCTGACTGTCAGTGGGTATGCAGGAGTTAACCAGTCTACGTGATGTGAATTAAAGCTGTCTAGAGTGAAAGAGACTTTAGGTTTACTCCACTGCACCATATGCTCTAGTGAAGAGCCACCACATCAATTATTGCGGATTCGATACAGCACTTCGACAGGAAACATGTATTCCTGGAAAGCGTTCTTACAAGTGACCATGTCTCGTGATCCGCCGTTATGAGGTGTAAATTTCCAGTAACGAATACCACGAGTTTTTCCAGTGTGAAGAACAACTCCAATGGCCTAGCGATATCTAGTTACCCACTGCGCGGAAAGCTAGATCATGACGGCTCAAAGGTTTCATTTAAATAACAGACACGCCATATTTCAGTGGTGATCCTGATAGGTGAACTAAGCTTACCCCGTAATACTCAGGACTCATGGAATTTGTTTTTGATACTACGTTTACTGGTGTGAATTACTATTGAACTTTCAAGTTCGGTTTGCCCACAAAGGTCTCAGAAGCATTGATTTCTAAGGTGAGTTTCACATGTCTGCTAATCTTTGGGTCTATCTCCTAGTTGATATAGGCCCTCTTCCCTCTTAATAATTTCTTCTGAGGACCACTTCTGTGGACACTAAGGTGAATCGCCCCATTCTGCAGGAACAGCAATATGCAATTTGACGGCTCAAGATTTTTATGAGGGCTTGAATCTTTATCTTGAAAAAGATGATAATGATCGCCTAGACAGATCATGCTTCTACCTTTAAACATATACCATTCGGTCAGCCTATTCCTGAGATGCGACCACATGGGCTCTGCACAGATTTATGGGGCATCTTATAAATTAACATGCTTTCCTTTGTCGTTTCTTCGAATATCACTTAACAGTGTCTCATCTCATTCATTTTCTAATAACGTCTTCACATGCTCATTATATTCTACTAAACCTAACATTTTACAGCTCTTTATGAATTTGATTCGACTTATTTTATTCCTATCCTCTATAGGGTACGGTTGTGCACCAAATACACAAAAAGGTATGAAATTAAAACAACCGGCTTGTGGATAATTGTATTAAACCAAAAGTGGACATCATGATAGTAAAACCTATAGGGTAGCACTATACATTGCAAATGAACTTTGTCAGACTAGGGATTATTGTCTCCCATTGTATTTCCTTTATGAATGCATATATTAATGATACATCGCATTTACCTATTTCATTACAATTTAATGATTCACCTTAGCACCTTCACTTTTCTAAAACAGCTTACTATCCCTTGTAAACGTTGTACTTACCTCAATATTGGTTGGCCATCGTATGCCTACAACTACGGGTTGAAAAAGAAACGAAGTCGATTTTCCCGCGCAACCTGGAGGACTGTTGTTTAATTCAATAATCATACGACATGGGTCAGACAAAGAGTGTATTTATTTATATATCAAATATTTGGCTGTTCAAACATTAACTTGTAGACAATCTACTATTTGACATTATATCATACTTGATCGCGCCTGTAAAAATGGCATGCATTTTCATGTAAATTTATGTTTATATGAAAATATAAATTATTATTATTAATTCCCGACCCGCTGCGTTCGCTTTAGTCGGTTAGCAACTGAATTAGCTAGCGAGATGGGCCAGATACTACCTTAATGAGGTTACAGTGCTCGGATATGTTTTAATAAGTCCTTCTTCATATCCTAATCAATTTTCTCATGATTACTTCATGAATTTCCTGAATACGACTAGGTTTAGGAAGGACAAGAATCACTGGATTCGTCAGTGGTACACGCCATCGTATTATAGTCCAATGGCTGCTTTTGCATGGCATGCTGGCCGCATCCTTGTTTTGGAATTTCGATGCGGGGGCTATCTTGGTGATACCATACAAGAGCCTTTGCTCATCAACTACCCTACTGCAGTCATTGCCCCAGCGGCCTTTCCTCGCGTTTGTCATCTTTTCACCACAAAATTTTCAGACTGCAGCCGACTCCCTACCAAGATATCATCCTTGGTTGTATGGCAAGGGTCGTATGCCTTTTTGCTTGCAGGATAATCTTACACTGTGTCCGCAACATACTATGTGCCTACGACACTGGTGGCAGTCTATGTGGATATGCCTTCCTCGCTTTTCCGAGGCGTTAAAAACTGATGTAAGTTCCTGAATCTGGGTTTGTTGAGGCCACTGAAGGGTTGACTTTCGTAAAAATAACTGTCGACTGCCATCAGAAACACGGTCTACACCGTTGTTCTCGACCACATGAAACTCAAGGATTCCACAAATTTTGATAGCAAGGGGTAAACATCTTTGACTTACTCACCTTTCGGTGAACACACCTAACGCGATGTAGGCTTGCATCACTTCATGTATTTTGCGAGAAATGATCAGATACATAATATGGTTTCATGTAGTACAATCGCCACCTGCTTACCCTCTTTTGCATGAATTAACAAATTTAAGTCCCCGATGGGTTGGACTGACCGTAAACAAATATGCACATAAAACACACTAAGCTAACCAGACTTCAATTTATATCTCGTTATGAACCAACATCAGTTAGGGGCCATTGAGAAATATGGAGCACTGGACAGCTGTTTCATTGCAGTTTGTAGCTCCTCAGTAGAACTATGACCTCAAATAAGTAATATCGTGTTGGAAGAAAACACAATGAAAAGAATTTTGTCAACAATGTGAGGATTTTCATTCTCTTTCTTAACATTTCTAGGTTAACAGCATGTGGGGAATGCCTTGGGGACATTTTAAACATTTTCTTGTTACACAGTAACTTTGAGGACTTTCGTGATAACAGAAATGGCTTAAGTAATAAACATGACTTCTGTGAAGTGACGGGGAAGTATTTCTCCGCGACTCTGGAGACCACAACATATATTGGCGAATTGATGGACACAATCATTCTGTAAAATGGCTGCGACAACAGATCTTCGGATATGACTAAAGGAAGAACAACGGCTTGTATAGTATATGATGGTACCATTTTTTATTTCATAAGCTTCTTATCAGCTGTGGACAGCCCACAGGAATTAGTAAGCTTATGTGCAGAGCAATTTCCACATATTTGCAAATGTTATGTGATTTCTGTTGCTCAACCCCCTTGTCGTTGTATCCAATCATTTATTTTTGGTCTACGGCTGAACCTTCTGTGTATAAGTTATATGTGGGATTTCTGAGTATTGTTCATCTAAGTTTCGGTCTCTTGTCAACTTAAATCATGTAACATTTGCAAGTATCTGGAAATTGCTGTGCACATAAGCTTATTAATTCCTGTCCGTAGCTGATAAGAAGCCTGCGAAATAAACGATGGTACCACTATATTCTACACGAAACGTTCTCGCTTTATTAAAATACATAGAGGTTATTAAGTGTACGAGCTCTCTAGGTAATCTGGCTATTTAGATGAAATTTGAAGTAAAATATTATTCTTTCTCCAATTTCATCTCAAATATTTCATATAAGTAGTTTCATCTTCTTTTACAAGAATACGTGAGACACTTGAATCGTAAAATATTTAAGTGCGAAGCTAGTGGAAAAACGTTTTAAGCTCACAGATGAGAGGTGTTTGGAAAGTTTGATCTCCTTCTGGTTATAATGTCGTCGTGATTCTCTCTTGATAAAGACATTCGTCACAGGGCTGCATAGCCTACGACTTCGTCAGAATTCAATATCTGATGTTAAATTTACTATTCATCTGGGTTGATGAGGCTGAAAGCACATGAAAAAAATACTTGTATCGTTTGACACGCTACTGAGTATAGCTGTTTCTATTAACACAACCTCTAGTTACTCGACCGTTTATTTTGTTTTTTTTTGTCTTCGGTTCCTAAGACGACTCTGAGCACAACGATAACCATGTTAACAGATTGGTCTAGCACTCGCAGATCGTATACCACTATGGCTTTCCCCACGATATATCTTCTTCTTTTCATATATTTTCCATCCTACTCTAGTCCCGTTATGACTATTAATTTCCCCTTGCGTTAGCATGTAATTGTTATCAGTTTCAGCGCTTTTTGTATTCTAATGTGGGTGGAGAAACTATCCCAGGACAATCAGCATATTCCCTGAAAAGGGACTCAACTTCGGACGTAGCCTATGGTATTCACATGTTTTGCCGGAATCTATTAGAGACAAATACAGTTTACAGTTTACAATTTATTTGGGATAGTAGGCTATATGTCTGTGTTAATCCTTTCGATTTGTTACATACAGGAGGTCCAATCTCGCCTTGAATGAATCAACGGATGGTGCTGATACAACGTGTTCCGGTAGAGAGTTCCAATGGTTCACAATTCGATGCGAAAAACGGATCTCCAGACGCAGACGATTCGACCGTGGTTTCTGAACCTTGAGGTGATGTCCTCACAATTGGTTGGTGCTAGAAGGAAGAAATAAATTAGATAAATTAGCTCCAAAGTCATTTCTTAGGATACGGTATGCTAATATTAGGTCACCCCTAAGTCCTAATACTAGCATACCGTTGATAATTGAGCGTTAAGAAATTTAAAGGTCCATAAAGGAAGTAAAAAGATGTTGGATACTTACCACTAAGACTAAAATTTGAGATATTGTCAACTGTCATAGACATTGAACACAGCACGAAAAGCCGGCACTTACAAACATGTCGTTAAGCCAGGTGGATGAGAAGCAACATGGTATCACCGAACCGCCGAGTAATAGGCTGCAAATGCCGGCCTTGGTAGACATTCCAGGTGAAGAGTCTAAAGTTCTTAGCTTCTGGGAGAGTAATGACACATTCAGGACATCCCAGAAGCAGTCACATGGGAAGCCGCGGTAAGTTTATGCAAATGATGCTGCAAAAAAGCCAGTGATGCAGATAATTGTATTAAGTGTGGTGGAATGCACCTGTCTGAACTATTTCAGCATTACTTGATCAGTTTCGCAATACGGTAAACGTATTAATTAAACATACCCAGAGAAAAAAATTGGAGCAACTAAATGCAAACATTTTCGGAAAATTTCTCCTTGTGCTCCCTAAAACCCGAAAAATTCTCCGGGAAACCTCTAAGCCTCCAAATTTCCCCCAAGCCCACACCATTCCCCAAGAATAATCCTTAAATTTTTTGAAAACCCAGTAGCTGTCCCAAACACCCCTTAAATTGCCACAAAGATTTTTATTTGGGTCATTTTAAGTGCCCGTTCTATAAACAAGTTTGATTTTAAGTTTTATGTATAATGATATCTCTTCATGTCGAATTTTACATGCGTTTCAGGTTCACGTTCTATGACGGCCCACCATTCGCCACAGGCCTTCCTCACTATGGCCATCTGTTAGCAGGAACAATAAAGGACATAGTCACTCGTTATGCACATCAAAGAGGGCATCATGTTGAACGGCGTTTTGGGTGGGACTGCCATGGATTACCTGTGGTTAGTTAACATTTTACATCCACATTTTACTTAACAGGAGTATGAAGTCGACAAGGAACTTGGCATTACTGGACCACATGATGTAGAGAAAATGGGAGTAGCCAACTACAATGATAAATGCCGTGCTATAGTCATGCGTTACAGTTCCCAATGGGAGGTAGGTTGCTACAATTAAAGGTCAGTTTTAGAAAGTCACAAGTCGTCTTGGTCGGTGGATAGATTTCCAAAATGATTACAGGACAATGTATCCGTGGTTCATGGAATCAGTTTGGTGGGTCTTCAAACAGCTGTATGACAAAGGACTGGTATATCGTGGTCTCAAAGTTATGCCATTTTCCACTGCATGCTCTACTCCTCTTTCTAATTTTGAGGCTGGCCAAAATTACAAAGATGTTCAAGATCCAGCTAGTAACTTGTCTATTCTTGATGTATAATTTTGCAGTTATTGTTAGTTTCCCGCTTGATAATGATCCTGAAACCTCAATGATAGCTTGGACAACAACTCCTTGGACACTTGTTAGCAATCTTGCTCTTTGTGTCCATCCAGAGAAAGAATATGTCAAGATTCTGGGTAAGTTGTAGTAATGTGCTTATTTAACTGATAATATCTTCGTTATAATAATTATCTGTTTATTGATATTATGTATTAATTCAGCTCACTTTTGATGTTATATTCGACATTTGCTTTTTGTAGCAGATTTATACTTAGAAATAATTGGGTGGCTGTAACTAAATTGTTGAATTTGTGTATAATTCTACATGAAAGTTGGTCTGCTAGGGGATACAAAAAAATGTAATTTCCAAAATACAATGTTTCCATATTTTGTGTGGATTACATAGGTTGAAGCATTTTATAAATCATTGACAATTTGCTGTAAGATTAGTAGACTACTTTCAACATTTATCACTCACATTTCAGGTGATGGAGTTAAACTAAACGAATCGTGCCACTACCTGCTAGCCTAAAGAGAACTGTACAAGTTTTAGTACTTCTTCCTCGAATTTTTCTTCCCTCTTCAAGTCATCTTCTGCCTGTTGCGCAGTCGTAAGGGACGCCAATTCGGATCACCGTACAGTGATATCAGATTCCATGCTGTTAATGATAAGTTCTTATTCCTTTGCGTTCCGTGTGTAATATAGTGCCTTCATGCTTGAAGTTTCAGTAGCGACAGCTTCCCTCTCTTTTGAGTTTAATATCCGGCTACTAAGCTAGGTTAGGTTTTGGAGTGAGTTGGCCGTAATTCGAACCTATGACCACATGCATGGTTGGCGAGCATGCTCACCACAAAACCACTGAAGAGTCTTTCTATGTACGTAACTATGTTTCGAGCTTTCACCATAGCGTTTTCATTGTTTATCTGTTCAAATAGCCGGTGGCAACTTGTTTGACGTATGGATTGTCTGATGCACGATAATACTTCCTTAACTTTCGTAGAAATAACTTTTAGTTTCTTTTTATACGAATTGAAATGAAAGTGCTTTTTCTACATTTCTGTCAGATGTAGCAAAGAATCGAAAATTCATGCTAATGAAAGTTCGTCTGACATCATTGTATAAACAAGAAAGTGACTACAAAATACTAGAAACGTAAGTTTTTAATCTTGTACACTAATACCTACAATATTTTTATGACAATTATATTACCAACTGTACCTACAATCATTCAGTTAAAGTTAAATTGTCCTCTTATTTTTCTTACATCGTAAAGAAGGATTAAGAATACTGACTCATCCAGGGATAATTGACTTTATCTGGGCAAATACTTATAAAATCTATGTACGTGACTTTCACTTGTAGCCGAATTTATGACATTCCAATAAGTTTAGGAAACCAGGCTTTTTAAACCCTGAATTTATCGCATATACTATTCATTCTTATATGGTTTGTATCCCACATATGGTAATACATGTAAGTGCGGGCAAATATTTACTTGTAATACGTAAAAACCTCTTATTCGTACTATGAATCTTTCTTCTTTGATCCTCATTCAGAATGTTATTCAATAGCCAATTGCATATCCATGCAGTTGGCAGTGGGTCACTTATAGTAGGAGGGTTAATGATGCCACGTGGTTTTCCAGTCCTCAGTAGATGGAGAGCCGTTTGAACCTGTGACCCAATAGTTGGAAGTTAAGTCCATAGGTCAATGAGTCACGGCTGCTTGTAGTCCTCACTAGCATATGACATTGTTGATATAAGTACACTGCTTGTTCAGTTGGTATTCGATATCCATTTACTTGTTTTGAGAACAGTCCGTATTCTGTGCTTATTACTATTTTAAAAAAATTTTAAATTTATACCATTATGCTAATGTTTGAGAAACAGTTATGGATTCCTTAGATCCAAAATATGTCATTTACAGACTGGTATATCACTTCACATCTTAAGTAATTTCCAACCAATTGTAGTGCAATCAGTTTCTAATGAAAGTTGAAGTAATATATATCACTTAAGGTAATAGGCTAAGACATCATACACTTACCGATAATTGCCGTTTCTTCAGTAGGTTTCCAAAGGCCTTAACTGTTAATATTAAAGGGGAACCTTTTCATTTTGTTGATTTTAATTTTTTTTTGTAGGTTTAAAGGTAAATCCCTGAAAGACCTGACTTATCAACCGCCGTTTGATTATTTCATACATGTAAGTGATTGTCGCTTTGATAGTTAAATTCTGTTTGGTTGTTCAATAAGAATACTATACCTTTATTTCTTTGATTTTCATTCCTTTACACAGATCGCTAAGCTAGAGGTTTAAAGTTTCCCTCTTTACTGGGCTTACTACTGGCTTAGCGTGGTTTAACAGTGCGTCGGCTGGAGATCAAACCCCGAACCACGTGAATCGTGGTTGGTGAGCGTTCTGTCGCTGAGCCACTGACGCGCAGTACGCACCCACCTGGCTTTAAATCCAGGACCTCTCATTTACAAGGCATGCTCATATACCATTCAGCCACTGGGATCCTATTTTTCTGACAGTAAACAATTATTGTTTTGCTAACTGGTCAGATAATTGAAAGTGGGTAGTGTACGGAAGTCTGTTGATTAGATATCTCTATGAAGTTGACAGTCGCACAAAAAGAATTTACAATAGAACATTATGAGTAACTAAAACTTCTCGTGATGCTGTATGAGTTTTGTTACTTGTAACAAGAAGATGTGGCTGATTGATTTAAGCACTCAGTTTTTAGTCACTGAGTCATGGGTTCGGCCTACTTCAATACTCATACAATAGATGTGATCCTTATCCCAGTACACACAAAATCTTTTCTCCGTAAATGAGTTCAGACAAAATATAAATTCAAGGGGTTGCAGGCAGTGAGAAACTATATCACTCATTTAGGGGTCTAATTCATTAGCAAGTTTTTAGCGTGTACATCTGTCGTTCAAACTAAATGAATTTGAGTAAACAATATTAATTTGAAGGTTTGCTATAAAATACCTGTTTAGAGTAGCTTGTAGCTATTCATTATGTCTAACATGTTCTGTTGGGCTATGTAGTTTTTTTTACAAAACAGTACTACCGATAACACGATTATACAGCTAACGAACGTTCAGATGTGTATATGTAGAGAATTGATTTTCATATGCCGAAATAGTGGAGATGTAGCCCGTTGGCTAAAGAGCCCGACTTTGAGCCAGCATGTCCAAAGTCCAAGTCCGTCTTCAAATTCTGAGTAGTGTAATTAGTGCTCACGCATTGGATGTTAGTCCGTGTAACTTAGTTCTCAGTTCAAGTCTGACTGGTTTCAGCGTAGAACTTTCACCGATGTACAACAGTTCGAGTTGCCGCACTCCATGTAGCACACAAAGCAAAAGAAGAGAGTAGAGAGAGATTCAAAAGAGGGAGAGATAATAAACAGAAATATGAGGCAAAAAGAACAGTAATATGGAAGAACAATAGAATTTTTTTGGATATTATATATCACAAAGAGTGAATGCATCTACGTCATTATTGGCAACAAGGATTTTGAGCCATATCACCAATTGTCTCCAGTCGACATTGGTTTTTACCATGCCGAGGACCCCAAACAGGAAGTCTGCATCTCCATAAGTGGCCAGCCTAAACTAACTCTTGTGGATTTCATTGACTGATGAAGGCATGTTTTGGTTTGACCACCACTGGCTCTTTTCCAACCTAACTCTGTGTCGGCTAACATTGCCCGTCAGGGGAGGTGATAACTAGGCATAAGTAACATATCCTAACCATCTCAACCGATGAAACTTCACAGCCTTGTCTATTGATTTCCCTCCAACCTAACTAACACTCGACAGATCCCTAACCTCAATATTTCTCACCCTATTATACCACTTCACACGGGAGATAGAACGCAGGCACCTATGATCAAAGACAGCTAGCCAGGCTTTTCATGTCTTCCACTTTCAGTGGCCAGGTCTCACAGCCATAAAGGAAGACTTAGCGGTCTACTGAGCAGTAAATACGCCCTATGGTCGATAGCAGGATATCAAGCTCATGTCTTAAAATGTTGTCGTTGTTGTTGTAGACATCTCTATCATTGGATTGACTATGGAACTCTACAGTTCTCAATTTAAACAAGTGTAATTCTGACTTCAACATTTGTACAATGTAGTAAAATCTGCACAAAACTATACGAGGACATTTTTTCCCTTCCATTCATTTCCAACTAAAACAGCAATATTGTAATTTCCACATTTTTTTGCTGTGGAAAAATAGTTCGAATATCGTTATTATAAAATGTATTTGTTCTAATGTACTGCCTTTATTATTTTTTCTTAAAAACACATGGTATAGCTTAAAAAGGAACGTGGTGCATTCCGTGTTTTATGCGATACTTATGTAACAGAAGATGTTGGTACTGGTATTGTACACCAAGCTCCATATTTTGGTGAGGTAAGTCTTATGCTTGTCAACTTTTCTAGTCATACCTACCAAGTTAACATTTACGATTGTAAATAAATAAAGCAACCCACTATTGTTTGATTTTTGTGCCCAATAATTATATTTATGTTTTAACTCAGTAGTCGCCGGTTATATGTGTGATTCGGACGATTCAGGGGAAGACTGTCGATTCTGCTAAGAATCTCACTTTTGATTGGTCTTACCGCTGAAAACTGTTCATTCCACAGCTAAGTCTTTGCCGGAATGTGCTGGAATTAACCCTGTCTCATGATTCCGTTACTGAATTATATTGCTTGCTGTAAGATATCACTGGAAACCCTTTGATGGAGTGGCGTTCTCTCAGCTGGGTGGTTTAATTGCGATGCTTTCGTTGTCCTTCTAGACAACATTTTCAGGGAAAACTATGCTATGAAGTGACTTTATTTGAATTCTTCTCCATGAATGATATAATTGTATCTCCTGACAATCTTTATCGTGATTGGCTGTTGCGTCAGTGTTGGTTGTTTTTATTGACTTATCGTGTGGCTTATTCTTTATTAGTTGGTAAATTTGACCTATAGTACTGTGTCTCTTAATCGCTGATTCATCTAAGTACCAGGCTTCTAGAAGTCTCCTGGAATTTTTGGTGTCTCCCCACTGTTTAAAATGTCTACATTTTCACAGCTAGTTTGTGTTCTTGAATTCGGAATCAAAGCGGATGCGCGCAATTTGACCATTTTTTGTTGTTGTTGGAATCTTTTTGATAGATCTCCGCCAGCGTCTGTTTCGTCGGCAGTGGTACCTTGACTTGTCAGTTATTCATTTCCAAATAAAAACCTCTCAGGTTATGTAAAAACTCCGTTGCTCGCTACAGTAGTTTTGCAATCGCTGAGAGTAAATCTCAGAATGATTATTTAACTGTTGCGTTTGAGTGTTTTAGCTGACCAACCGACTGACTGACTGGTTTCAACACAGAACTTTGCACTGATGTGCAGCAGTTCGAGTTGCCAAACTGCCTCCATGTAGCACATAAAGCAAGAGAAGAAGAAAGTAAAAAAGAAATGCAAAACAGAGACAGTAAACAGAGGTATGCGGCAAAAAGAATAGTAATACCGAAGAACAATTTAAATCACAAGCAGTGGATGCATCTACACTAGCCATTGAAAACGATTTTGAGCCATGACACAAATTGTCTCCAGCCTTCATTGGTTTTTACCATCCTGAGGAGGACTCCAACCAGGATTTCTACACTTTTCTATGTGGCTTAAACTAACTGTTTTGGACTTCATTGACTGATGAAGTCATGTTTTGGTCTCACCAACATCGCTAACTCTTTTCCAATCTGATCCGCCCTATGTCAGCTAACTTTGCCTGTCATTGAGGAGGGTGATGGCTCAGTTAGGCACGGGTAACACGTGTCCCAACCATCTCTCTCAATCGATGTAACTTCACAGCCTCTTCTATTGATTTTCCCTCCTTACTTAGCATTCGACCGATGCCTAACCTCAATATTGCTCACCCTATTGTACGACTTCACACGGGAGATAGAACACAGACACCTACGATGAAAAGCAGCTGGCACTTAAGGCGTTGTCGAAGCAGTTATTCTAAGGAACAGCGTGTCTACTGTCACCCATACTCGTTGCACATGACGAGGCTCAGTGGCCTAGTGTATAATACTGTGGTGTGTGAAACACCATTGTCGCTCACTGGCTGTGAAGGTACATCCAGTTGATGAGTTTCAAACAGGACGCAACGCACCTTCTAAATTCCACTGCTAGCCACAATCAACCAAGTACTATACTTTCATAGACACCGATAAAAGTTATCCAATCTACAACGTTTGCGTTCATATCCAAAGCGAAGAAGACTGATATCTGGAATAGCGCTGACGAAACGTACCCACACTTTATGCATGATTACAGATTGTATTTAACGTGGGTTCCATGTTCACCTTAAAAAAACTTAGGATATGATTTCCAAACCACTTTCGTTTCTTGTCGCAAACCTGTGATTGGTTTACCGAATAGTCTTGTTGATTTCTTGACAAAGAGCTAGTAAAGTTAGTTTAGTAAGTATTTTTAGTTTACTTCCATAGAGACTCTTTGCAGTTTATTCACAAAATTTGAAAGCCAATGTCCTTTTTTGTAAATGATTTCCGCTTAAACTATGTCAAATGTATGTATTGTTGCATCGGTGGCACAGTGGTAGAGTGCTCGCCAACCACGCCTCATGTGGTTCGCGGTTCGATCCTCGGCCACTGACACACTCCTTTACCTCGCTAAGCCAGTAAGTAAGACTGGTAAAGAAGGAAGGTTGGGCATGAGGCTGGCTAGCAACCCAATCCCGTAAAAATAAACGCCAGTGCTACGGAAACTTCAAGCCTGTCTAGCTTGAAGACAACAGAAGACAAGGGCCAGGTAACAGATCGTCTATTAAGGAAATCAACAGATATTTATAGACTTTCATGTACATTATTATAGATTATTGTAAGCAAACAAACACAGTCTTCTGATTGGTGGTGGTTTCTCGCTGAATGTTAATCTTTCATCTCTTTGTGGCCGTTTCTTAAAGTTCAGATTATCTATCTGCAAATTGTATCTGCCTACGCAAAGTCTGCTGTGATTGGTTGTTGAGTCAGTCAGTCTTTGTTCTTCTTCTTTTTTCATGACCAATATTGGGGACGTACACATTGACGTAAATTACACTGTCTACCAATTCTGGTTAGCAGCCAGCTCTCACCACACTATGTTCCACTGGGGGAAGTAAAGGAATAAAATAATAAAAAGAGTATGTGTCGTTATTCCGGTTGTCGTGATCTATGCGTACAGAGATGTTTTAAAACTGGGCTATTAACTTAACTACTCCTAAACCATTTTGTTTTGACCCCCAGACAGTCGGTTGGCCTCATAAATCCTCAAAAGCTACCTATGACCCATACACAGCCTAGTTTTGGGTATGGTATGTGCTTTGCACCGTCTAAGTCCAAAGTACTGTTACAAGATTGGCAGGAGCATGTACCTGCACTCACTCTTGCGGGTGAACCGCTTGAAGTTGTTGGTAAGTTTGTGTACCTGGGTAGTTGTGTGAGTGCTGGCGGAGGTTTCCAACCGTATAATGAAGGCTAGGGTGGCATATATCAACTTGAGCCACCTCTGGCGCCGTCGCGACGTCAGCCTGGCTGTCAAAGGTCGGTTATACAATACTTCTGTGCGGGCTGTCTTGCTCTACGCCTGTGAAACCTGGCCTCTCGGAGCTGAGGATGTGCTGCGACTCTGCGTGTTCGATCATCGCTGTCTCCGCAGGATTGCTTGCGTTAGATGGCATCATCGCGTGAGTAATTCTGAGGTTCAGCGGCGTGTGTTTGAACACAGTGGAGATCACCATTCATTGAATGTCGTGATCTGGAAACACCGGCTCCGGTGGCTTGGACATGTGCTGCGAATGTCACCCCAGAGGCTTCCGTACAGGTCTCTGTTCGCTAGCCCTGGGACGGGATGAAAAGGCGGAGAGGTGGTCAGCCCATGACGTGGCGTCGTGGGATGAAGGATTTCTGTGCTAGATTAGCATCGGTTGGTGTGTCACGACTCCCTGGTTGGGGTCTGAGAGATAGCTCGAATCGATGGCTCGAAACGTTATCGGATATGGCCAAGAATCGTAATCAATGGCGAACGTGTTTCAGTTTCCTTCTATCTTCCCTTCCTGGTGATATTTAACGAATACTGTTTGAACTTGTTAAACATGACTGTTTTCCTTCCAGATGAAGTTCTTTATCCGTTTTCTACTTATATTTTTTACTTTTAATCTATGTTGTTTTATTATTATTGTGTGGCGCATCTTTCGTGGTGCCATATTGTGCCAAGTTTTTTCTTCTGCGTTTAAATAAATAAATAATAGTTTTGGGTTGCTGGGTTGTATTACCATATTACTAACGTCATTTTTTGAATCTAGTCATCTGAAGTAGATTTTTAATGTACCCGGTTATGCGCTACACTTATTGTTTGTGGGCTGCTGATGTGTCACTCAGTTATGCAGCGGTCGCGGGGCCAGGACTCGAACCTGTGACCTATATGGCTATAATGCAGAAGTAATACTTTATCAGAGAGTTTTATGATTTGCCTAATGGTTCACACGATTTTTTGTTGTTCTATTATCTTCTCCTTGTTCTTCTTCTTCTTCTTATGCTAGGATGATTTCCGTGTTTGTCTTACGAACGGAGTTGTCGGCAAAGATACACCAATGATTTGTCCCGTCAATCCAAATGGTCGATTCACTGAGGAAATTAAAGATTTCACTGGAATGTATGTAAAAGACGCTGATAAGTCTATTTGTCAGAATTTGAAACAACGTGGTCGTCTGGTGAATCAGAGTACAATTACTCACAGTTATCCATTTTGTTGGAGGTAAGTATGTATACCTTGTTGTTGTTGGTGGTATTGGTGTTGTTGTATTTCTAAGGTGGATGATCAGTTTACTTAGATTGTGGTGAAAATATTGTATTTTCGGCGAACACGTTTAGTCATAAGAAAAAGGCATAAATAGCGAAGAAAATTTTCTTTTCGACGATTCATTCATTTTCATAAGCTGCTGTACAATAATCGTAATTATATTTAACAAAGAAATCATAAGACAACCAATCAGATTACTAGTAAACTTTGTCCTCGAAAAATGTATTACATAACGTAAGGTGTAACCTAGATGGGTTGACTAATTATAAGATAGAAAGGAGGCAGAAGTTGGCATGATGTGAGATAATGACCAACTAATCAATAAGCTCGTGTAGTTTTCGCTTACGAACTTACCGTATTTAGTTTGATGATGCATACTGGTTAGCAGTGAAACCAAAGACCTACATGTCCATCTACGAGACTGTGAAGCTACATCGGCTGAGATGGTTAGGACATGTGTTATGCATGCCTCGACAATGGGCAGTGTTAGCTGACATAGGGTCAGGTTGGAAAACAGCCACTGATGGTCAAACCAAAACATGGCCTCATCAGTCAATGAAATCCAAAGCAGTTAGTTTAAGCTAGTCAGGTAGGAAGGTGTAGACTTCCTAACTGGTTGGGGTCCTCAGGACGGTAAAAACCAATGACGGCTGGAGACAATTGGTGATATGGCTCAGAATCATTCTCAATGGCTGGCGCAGATGCATTCACTCCTTGTGACTTATAATACCCAATGAAACTATATTGTTCTTCGTTATTACTATTCCTGCTGTCTCATATCCCTGTCTACTGTGTCTATTATGCATTTCTTCTACTTTCTTCTCTTGTTTTGTGTGCTACATGGAGTGTGGCGACTTGGACTGCTGCACATCGGTGCAAAGTTCTATGTTGAAAACAGACATGCAGACAGACATGTCTTCCTATTCAGAATCTGTCAGCTGGATATACATATCGCAATCCAAATGGGTGATGATGATGATGTTCTTATTGAGACGCCATCGATACAGCCCCCCCCCCCCCGAGCGTCATTCCGTAGCAACTGAGTCATTTTTGATCGACATTTTTTATTTTATCGGAACTTGTCAAATTTCTCATTGTTTGCTTGGGTTTGGTTATTATGTAGGCCTCATTATTGACCTGTGTTGTCTGACTGATCCTCTGTTCAATAAATGATACTGTGTCTATTTTTGTTTGTTTGTTTTATTTTATTATTTTCTTTTATTTTTTAGATCAGATACTCCATTAATTTATAAGGCTATACCAACTTGGTTTATTCGTGTTGAACAATTGGTTGACAAGCTATTGGCTAATAATGCCAAGTGTCAATGGTATGTTGTTGATGTTGTAAACTTGGCTCTTACTGGTTTATAAATCCTTTGTATTGTTTGAGTGTATTACTTCAAATATAATATTAGAGTAGCCTGACGCGCCGTTGTTGATTTTCCTCTGAATTGGGCTAATGTCCGCCATTCTGCATACGTGTTGAATTTGTGAGGAATTGATAGCATGAGCTGTCTTCATGTGTCTATCAGTTTATGAAGTAATTTGAATTTTTTCATCCCTTTACGTTCCCCCCAGTGGAACATAGGGCTTCAAGCTAGAGGCTTAAAGTTTCTGTAGCAGTGGTGATTATTTTCACAGGATGGGGTTGCTAGCCAGCCTCATGCCCAACCTTCCTTCATCAACAGTCTTTTTTACTGGCTTAGCGACTTAAAGGAGTGCGTCGGTGACCGGGGATCGAACTCCGAACCACATGAGGTGTGGTTGGTGAGAATTCTACCACTGTGCCACTGACTCACGCTTATAGTGTTAGTCAGTTAGTACTCAGTTACCCGTAACGGAACTATTTCACTGTCGTTTCTTTGCGTTCCTAATCGAACATGGCTTCCATCGTTATCAGTGCACACAGAGTGAAGAGGAAGTGAAGAGCCATCAAGCAGAGGAGTTGCATTGGTAGAAGGAAGGCAAGATAATAGAGATGAAGATGGATACAAAGATGAGTGAGGATTAGAGAGGTTTCGCGTGCACTTCGGATTGTCAGGTAGGGAGATGCAGACTTCCGGGTTGGGGCCCTCGGGACTCTAAGAATCAATGGCTGGAGACAATAAGTGATATGGCTCAAAATTGTTGTCAATGGCTTACGCAGATGTATTCAGTCTCTGTAATCTTTCATATTCCTTTCTACCACTCTTCATTCTGTTTCGCTCTTATACTTGTCAAAACTCTATTGATTCTCTTCACTCATTTTCTTGTCTACCTTTGTGTGCTATTTGGAACGTGGCAACTCGAACTGCTGCACTTCTGTGCCAAGTTCTATGTTGAATCCAGCCAGCCAGCCAATCGAACATGGGGCTTCAGGATTGAGTTCTAAAGTTCAAGTAACTGTTTGGTCAGAGCTGTCTGCGAACAAACCAAAATTGTAGACAACAATTTACGTCAATGTTCACGTCACGAATCAGGGTCATGAGAAAACACAATAACAAAGCTTAACCTTGAGAAAGTCACCAACCAATCACAGCGGAGTTAAAGTGTGGCAATATGATTCACAAATATACGACTTGATTTTCTGAGAAATGGTCACAAAGAGATAACAGAATAGCCACTTTCAGCAAGAAAACAACCAATCAGAAGAGGTTGCTTCTCAGCTAACAATAACACTAATAATAATGCACATAAAAATCTATAAATACCCCTTGATTTTCTCAATAAACGATCTGTTGCCTGATCCTTGTCTTCTGTTGTTACGACTGTTTTTCTACAGAGTGGCGTTGCTAGCCTTGCACCTAATCTTCCCACATTACTGGGCTTATTATTGCCTGTGCGAGGTTTCAGAGTGCGTCAACCCGGAATCGAACCTGAGCCACGCGCTTGCTTGGCGATCACCCTACTACTAAACCTCAGGTCTATGAGCCACACAATCATTGTGTGACGCCTGATGACACTATTCAATAGTTGCCCAGCCTGAGGTAGGTGGAGTGAGATTCGAATCTGACGGAATCCGTTGACCAGAAGTCGTATGCTGATGCCAATGAGTCGTATTTCTACGCCAATAGCATAGACCTCTAATTACAAATGTAATTATGTCTTATTTTATTGGAACCTGGGACTGTTTTTACAAGATCATTCTTAGTACAGATGCTTTTCCAATGTAAACTGTTCTGTCCGCATTATACTACTTATATATTATTTCAGTGAGAAAGATACTTTCATCTTTTGCTTTTTCTTTGATTATTTTATTTCTTTATCTATCCATCTGCTCTAAAGGGTGCCAGATTTTGTCCGTGAAGGTCGTTTCGCTAATTGGTTACGTGATGCACGAGATTGGGCTGTCTCGCGAAATCGATATTGGGGTACACCGATACCAATTTGGGCTAGTGATGATTTCGAAGAGGTGATTTGTGTTGGTTCCATTGAAGAACTGAAGCAACTCTCTGGTGTAGAGGTGAAAGATTTACACAAAGAATTGTAAGTTTGTCCTTTGAAGAAAAACTACAATGTGTAGTTTATCATTTTCACCCTTTTTTTATTGTTGTTGTTTCTTATTCTTCTGAGTTTATGCATCTAATGAGATAATTATTATGAATTTAAAGACTGTTTTTACTTTTTACCTTTCACCTCTGAAGTGTTGATCCAATCACTATACCATCACCGACTGGACGTGGTGTATTGCATCGTATTACTGAGGTATTTGACTGTTGGTTCGAGTCCGGTTCTATGCCGTATGCTCAGGTCAGTTGACAAAGTGTTTGCATAATCTTCTCTATGAGTATTTTGATTGCATAAAGTACCACTACCACTACCACCTGCACACACACACGCACACATCTGCACACACGAATACACGTCTATGCTGGCTTTCTTTAAAATTCTTCTTCGTTTCACTTTTTATATCCTCTCAATGACAATGATATTAATAGATCTTTTTATTGATTGACCCATCAAGCCGTCGACTAAGCAATATGTCTAGAAAAGATAAACAATTATCTTCCTCTTCTACAGACAGATGTAAGTGATATGCTTGCTATTCTGAACTTCATTCACCATTCGATTTAAAATTGAGGTGGCAGAACAAGACGCTTATCACTTATGATTACAATATCATCTACACACCTATAAAGTAGCACATTTTCGATTAAATCCTCTGATAAATTCTCAATGTATGACGTATAAATGTCTGCTAAAAGGGGCCCTAACGGACTTCCCATAATAGCAACACCATCAACTTGGCGGAAACAATCGCCTTCAAATGTACACCTAACATTGTTAGTACATGGAAGTAATAAATCCCTTAAATAAGATATAGGGAACGGGGTGGAAAAATTGTTTGTGGAAATATAATCACACAAAATGTCAACTGTTTTGAGCAAAGGCACATTAGTGAATAACGAGTTTACATCAAAAGAGTACAAATTCTTATTCATAATATTAATATTACTATTGTCAAGAAAATTAACCAATTCACATGTATCTTTTAGTACATACTTACAGAATTGTGTTTTGACTGGATGCAATAATTCTACTAACCATTTAGCAAGTTTATGCGTTGGGGATTTGCACGTTGACAAGAGAGGAAGAAGATATTTGTTTATCTTTCCTAGACATATTACTTAGTCGACGGCTTGATAGGTCAATAAAAAGATCTATTTATGGAAAATCTACCTGGATAGGACAGTATCTTAATTACTACAGTTTCTGACCGTGATATTGTTACGTTGTGTTTGAAAAGTTGGTCACAGGATTTTATTTTTCATTCCTTTACATCCCCAGTGGAACATAGGACTTCATCAAGCTAGAGAGGCTTGAAGTTTCGGTAGCAGTGGTGTTTACTTTTACGAGATGGGGTTGATAGCCAGCCTCATGCCCAACCTTCCATCTTTACCAGTTTTATTTACTGGCTTAGTGAGGTAAGGGAGTGCCTGGTGGGTGGCCGGGGATCGAAATCCAGACCACACGCTGAATAGTCAGTCTACAGGCTCACCTCGTAACCTGAAGATCGTGACTGGGGATAGTCACAAGTTGTCCAATACTCCCTGGTTCCCAGTGGTTCTCCAACTGATGTCAGCTTATGATCTAATTTCTCATGAGGATCAGTGTATCAAATTTGTATTTGAAGTGGTACTTTTATGGAATTTGAGTTTGAAGTAATTCATGTTACGTTGAATTGTTGCGATGAATAAGATGTTGTGATATCCTGAAATAAAAATGTATTAGTTCTCATAAATTAGACGGTTTACTCGTTTATAAGAGTTTATTATACACTCAAAAATGGTGAGTGAATACGATATGGAGCAAATGTTTGTTATGCGACCGACATTAATGGCTTTCAAATACTGCCAGTTCCCACCACTATCTTCTGTTAATATCATAAACATCGTCGTGTAATTGCTAGTGTGATTTTATTGTGAAGAGGTGACTCATCGGCCTAAGCAGCCATTGGATCATGGATTCGTACTCTACCCTACCTACGTTGGCCTGAGCAAGTTAATCTAATCAGCTCAGTGTTATTCAACCACTTGTGATTCCATGCAGTTATCAATTGGCCACATCTGCTGTATGAGGACTGGTTATACTACACGGGGTTGCCAAGACCTCGGTGAGTCGAGTCAATTTCAAACCCGTGACCCCAATGGTTAAAAGTCATGCGTCTAGACCAGTGAACCAGAGTTCCATACACCTGAGCATATTGGTTGTATCATCGACCCTCACATAGTAAGTATGGCTTATGATCTGATAGATAAGAGATCTGTTCTGGATAATCAAGTTCGCAGTGTAATTTTATGGTTTTGGAAAGTATTTCACTCATCCAGAAGACCTTATGACGAAATCTGTACTGGATAGCCAGTTGTTTCATCCTAATTTGGAACTCCACAGCAGTACTCACTCACCACCAGGGTTGGAACCTAGGACCTCCCGGTTATGAGGCGAACTTGTAGACCATTCAGCCACTGGGACCCACCCTAATGGTCCATGCATTCCAACTTCCCCGTAATGTAACAAGTTTGTATAAAATAGAATAATAATACTTACAAAAATATCCTTGAAATGTCCTAATCGTGATTATAAATGATTTTCAAGGACTTCTCACTTGTATTACTTACTATCTAGAAGATGTGTTATTATTTTCCGTTTTTTTATCGAATATTTTTCTTTATCTTTTTTTTAAAAAAAATACAGATTCATTATCCATTTGAGAACAGAAATGTTTTCGATGAAGGTTTTCCAGCGGATTTTATTGCTGAAGGTATTGATCAAACAAGGGGGTGGTTCTACACTCTACTTGTACTGTCCACCGCGTTATTCGATCAACCACCATTTCGTAATCTAATTGTAAATGGAATCGTCTTAGCTGCGTAAGTTTTTTTCTTTTCCAGTCTTCTTCATTAATATATGCTGCGTTAATGTTTTATTCGATTTTTTTCCCTACTTGTGAGTAGTTGTCGGCCGGTCGGTTTTCGACATAGAACTTTGCACAAGTGTGCGGCAGTTCATGTCGCCACACTCCATGTAGCACACAAAGGAAGAGAAGAAAGTAGGAGAAATGCATAATATAGACAGTAAACAGAGGTGTGAGACAAAGGAGTAGTAATAACGAAGAACGAACAGTTTCATCGGAAATCATAAGTCACAAGGAGTGGATGCATCTGCGCCAGCCAGTGAGAACGATTTTGAGCCATGTCACCAATTGTCTCCAGTATTCATTGGTCTTTACCGTCCGGAGGATCCCAATCAGTCAAGAAGTCTACACCTTCCTACGTGGCCTAGACTAACTGTTGTAGATTTCATTGACTGGTGCCATGTTTTGGTTTGACCGCCTCTAGCTCTTTTCCAGCCTGGCCTTATATCAGTAAACATTCCCCATCGAGGAAGGCGATGACTAGGCATACGTAGCACATGTCCTAAGCATCTCAGTCGATGTAATTTCACAGTCTCGTCGACTGATTTCCCCGCCTTACCTAGCTTTCGTGCGTAGTTGTAGTGCTCATTTGGCTGTGTCTGTCTGTCTGTCTGTTTTCGACATAGAACTTTGCACTGATGTGCGGCAGTTCAAGTCGCCACACTCCATGTAGTTAGTTCTAACCTCCAACTTTGTTAAACGATATTAATTTCTGTGCACATGTGAATAATTTATGGACAGGCATCTTGTAACATGAAATCAGTGCAGGCAACAAACGAAAAATGAAATGTAAATCACTTTTTTGTGTTTTGGTATGACTCTCTGGCGCACTACCACTTGATTACCAACCAACCAGTGATTGTGTTCTGGATTGGGGTTCCCTGCCCCACTCAGGGTGGTATTCTAACATCAGAAGACCAGACCAGCCAGGCAACAGATCGTTTATTGAGAAAATCAACAGATATTTATAGATTTTTATGTACGTTACTATTAGCGTTATTGTTGTCAGAGAAACAATGTCTTCTGATTGGTTGTTTTCTTGCTGAGGGTTATTCTGTACTGTTTGTGACCGACCGTTTCTCAGAAAGTTAAACCATATATCTGCGAATCGTATTTGCACACGCTAAGTCTGCTGTGATTGGCTTTTGAATTCCTTAAGGTTAGGCTTTGTTTTTGCTTTTTTTCTTCTCATGACCCCGATTTGGGATGTAAACATTGACGTCAGTTGTTGTCTATAATTTTTCTTGCAGACAGCTCTCACCCCAGTATAATTAGCCCTCGCTCATTAGGTATAGTTCATAGTCTGCAGCATATGTTGGCGGGTCAGTGGTAGAATTCTTGTCAACCATTCACACGGTCTGAGGTTTAATCCCCTGTCGACACATCCCTAAACCTCTCCTAGCCAGTAGTCAGCCGGGAAAAGATGATAGTGGAATTCAGAATGCGCGTTTTCCTGCACTTGGGACTCATCAGCTGTATATACTTGTGTACTCAGTGAGCACTTTAGTTCAATGGAAATCAGTCTATGGAAAATTCAGAATAAGAACTTCAACAAATGAATATATATAATGTTGGTCCTATTGGATATCTATTGTCACACTCAACTGTAAATGTAATTCCTAGCTTATTTTGAAGAGGTAGTGTGTTTCAAGTGTTATCACAGTACGATGTCAGTTAGAGAACCATTGGAAACCATGGGAGGCGGTACGGAATACCTGTTTCGTCCTTGTTTGGGGACTCCTCAGTAGCACGCGCCCACCGGTGTTCGAACTCAGGACTTCCCGGTTGCAAAGTAAGCCCATTAGACCATTCTTCCACTGGCCCATGAATGAGGACTTCAACCAGTTCGTGATTTCAGCACGGTCGTTAACCATTGTCATCGGCGAGTGTGTGTGTTCTCACACCTTGCTTTGTAGATTCCACTGGTAATAACTGGTCACTAGAACTCCAGGCAACTTTGCCGTGTAGCCAGTCACCAGCTTATTATTACCCTATAGATGACTTATAGAAGTCATCTATAAAATAGGGCATACAAATTTGGAGGATCTTGACTTCGCCGATGATATATGTCTGATTTCCCACAAACTGGAAGATATGCAAGCGAAAAGCAACAAGTTGGCAGAAGAAGCATCCAGAGAAGATAGGACTTCAGGTGAACATAGAGAAGACAGAGGTGACGAAGATTCCTGGTCAACACCAACAGCAGCAACAACAACAGACAACAATCAGCATAAATGGGAGGAACCTGAAAGAAACAACGTCTTTTACCTACCCGGGAAGCATCGTTTCAACTACAGGCGGAACTGACGAGGATATCAAAGCAAGAATCGGAAAAGCAAGACAAGCTTTCACTACTCTCAAGTCTGTGTGGAGGTCAACAACACTCACCATCAAAAATAAAATCCGGATTTTCAACTCCAATGTGAAGTCAGTCAGTGCTACTATACGGATCAGAGACTTGAACTGCGCGTCATAAAGAGCATATCAAACAAACTACAGACCTTCATTAACAGTTGTCTTCGCTCAATACTCAAGATCAGATGGCCGGCCAGAAAAGATCAGCAACAGGGATCTCTGGCAATGAGCGAACCAACTCAGCAGGAACCGATTGTGAAACAAATAGGCAGGAAGAAATGGAGATGGATTGGCTGGCCATACTCTTAGGAAACCATCAAGTGACATCACTAGACAAGCCATTGTTCGAGTGGAACCCGAAAGGGAAGCGGCCAGTTGGTCGTCAGTGCAAGGGTGACTTGGAGGAGGTCATGTGAAGAGGAGATGAAAACGTGTGGGCAGACATGGAGCCAGGTGAAGACTCTAGCAGAGAACCGAACGCAATGGGGATGCACGGCTGAAGCCCTATGTTCCTGTAGGAATTAAAGGATACAATAATAATAATAATAACAATAATAATAATAATAATAATAATGGATGACTTCCTTGTAGCATGGTGTTTTCAAGGCAGCCAGATGGCAGAATTGTTTTCATCATGCACTGAGCGTAGTTCATAGTTTAGTTTAGTGCTGCATAGGCCTTAATTTAGTTGGTGGGCTGGATTATCTATTTAGTCTGTTTCCATCTTTAGAATAATAAACAATTACATTCAGTAGTAGTAATAATTACACACCTTTTCTGGATTGCTTCATCTTAGCAACGTTACACACACACACACACACACAACAAACACAAAAATACTTAAGGCATTATTTGTTGAAAATGCCTTAATTACTTACTATTTTTCTAATTATTGACTAATTCTGTATGTGACCTAGTTGTTGTTTGTGATCAATACTTTCTAATCATGATAATCAGCACACTTCTACTCTAAAGTCTCTTTACTATTATCTTTATTCTTTCTCACTTGTGAGTAATAGCGAAGTTAGGCGTGTATAGTGTATTACCTAAGAAGAGTTCTATCTGTCTGTCTGTTTTTCAACATAGAACTTTGCACCGATGTGCAGCAGTTCGAGTCGCCACACTTCATGTGGCACACAAAGCAAGAGAAGAAAGTAAAAGTAAATGCAAAGTAGAGACAGTAAACAGAGATATGAGGCAAAAAGAATAGTAATATTGAAGGACAATATAGTTTCATTAGATATTATAAGTCATAAGGAGTGGATACATCTGCACCAGTCATCGAGAACCGTTTTGAGCCATATCACCGATTGTCTTCAGCCATTGGTGTTTACGGTCCCGAGGACCCCAACCAGGAAGTCTGCACCTCCGTATGTGTCTGGCTCAAACTAACTGCTTTGGATTTCATTGACTGATGAAGCCATGTTTTGGTTTGATTACCACTGGCTCTTTTCCCACCTGATCCATTTTCCGTCAGCTAATATTGGTCATTATCGAGGAAGGCGATGGCTAGGCATGAGTCAGACATGTCCTAACCATCTCTCTCAATCGATGTAACTTCACAGCTTCGTCTACTGATTTCCCCTCCTTATTTAGCTAGCACTCGATGCCTAACCTCAATATCGGTCGGTCGGTCGGTCGGTCGGTTTTCGACATAGAACTTTGCACATATGTGCGGCAGTTCAAGTCGCCACAATCTATGTAGCACGCAAAGCAAGAGAAGGAAGTAGAAGAAATGCATAATATAGTCAGTAAACAGAGGTGTGAGACAAAGGAATAGTAATAACGGAGAACAATACAGTTTCATTGGAAATCATGAGTCACAAGGAGTGGATGCATCTGCACCAGTCACTGAGAACGATTTTGAGCCATGTCACCAATTGTTTCCAACCATTGGTTTTTACCATCCCGAGGGCCCCAACCAGGAAGTCTACATCTTCCTACGTGGCTTAGATTAACTGTTGTGGATTTCATTGATTGGTGCCATGTTTTGGTTTGACCGCCGCTAGCTCTTTTCCAGCCTGACCCTATATCAGCTAACATTGCCCGTCGAGGAAGGCGATGACTAGGCATACGTAGCACATGTCCTAACCATCTCAGTAGATGTAATTTCACAGTCTCGTCTATTGATTTCCACGCCTTACCTAGCACTCGACGCCTAACCTCAATATTGCTCACCTTATTATACCACTTCACACGGGAGATAGAACGCAGACACCTATGATCGAAGACAGCTAATCTTCTCATGTCTTCTGCTCTCAATGGCCAGGTCTCACAGCCATAAAGGAGGACGGAGCGGACTGTTGAGCAGTACACACGCCCTTTGGTCGATAGTCGGATATCGCGTCTACGCCAGAGACGGTGAAAACTGGCATATGCGAAACTAGCCCTCTGTGCTGAGATTTCGTCAGAGATCAACCCGTTGGGGCTGATGGTACTTCCCAAATATGTGAAGCGGTCAACGTGTTCTACCACTTCACTTCCTATTTCTAATCTAGGGGTCGATGAAGTCCAATCCTGCAGCATCATCTTACATTTTATAGGGGCGAATCGCATGCCAAACATGCGGAGATTGTTGCTCAGGGTGTTCAGTAGACTCTGCATTTTGTCAGAGTCCTCGCCTAGGAGGACTATATCGTCCGCATATTCTAAATCGACGAGATTCTTCCCTGGTAGCAAGTCAATCCCTGAGTCGCTGAAGTGAGTTAGGGTTAAGTCCATTAGTACATCTGTGATGAAATTGAATAGGAATGGGGATAATGGGCATCCTTGACGGACGCCACTAGTCGTCACCACTTCAGATGACAACTCGCCATAAGCCCTCACCTGGCTGCATGAGTACGAGTAGAGTGCCTTAATCAGTGCAATGTATTTTCTTGGCATTCCCTTTACAGCCAAGCATCGCCAGAGAACCTCCCGGTCGACAGAATCGAATGCCGCCTTTAGGTCAAGAAATATAATGATTGTCGGACGCCGGTAGGAATGCCTATGTTCTAGAATCTGTCGAAGGGTGAAGATGTGATCAATACACCCTCTACCTGGCCTAAAACCTGCCTGGTTTTCTCGTGTTTGTGTCTCCCGAGCACCGCTTAGTCTACGCAGTATTATTGAGCCTAGGATTTTAGATACTATATTAGTCAAGCTAATCCCTCTGTGATTATCACAAGACGACTTGTCCCCCTTCTTGTATATCGGGGTGATCAGTGACTTACACCAACCCGATGGGACTTCCTCTGATTCCCAGACGCTGCCTAGAACCTCCGTTAACGCAGACAGTAAACTGTCGCCTCCGTACTTAAATACCTCTGGAGTCAATAAATCAGGTCCCGCTGCTTTGCCTAGCTTCAGATTGGTGACAGCTTTAGTAACCTCGGTTAAGGACGGAGGACCTGTGTCTATCTCCCATTCAGGGAGGTGTTGGATGTCCGGTAGGTTAAGTGTGGCTGTGGGCCAATTAAACTGCTCCTCATAGTGTTCTTTCCAGCGCTCCAAACGTCTATCCTGGGAGCTAATTATGGTGCCATTTTTCTCGGAGATTGTTTCGCTTATCATTTGTTTTCTACCACCTGTTTCCCTGATAAGCCTGAATAGTTGTCTGGTGTTGCCAATCGCCGATGCTTTTTCCATCTCTTTCGCCTTTGTCAACCACCACTGTTCACGGTCCTTGCGGAGACTTTTCGTAAGTTTCCTCTTGTGCAGCTTTCGCTCCTCATTGAATTCGGAGCTCGCCGGAATAAGTCTTCTAGCATCTATCAGTTCGGATGAGGCAGTCGAAATCCAATGGTTTTTACTCACCTTTGGAATTACCTTATTCACAGCTTTTACAGCTGTATCTATGGCTGACTGAATATTCTTCCAGGCTTCTTCAGGGTGAGCGCAGCTGTCAAACTCAGATATGTGTTTAGCTAGTTCTTCCTCAAATAGGGACTTAGTTCCCTGGTCGAGCTGGGGACGTGATGGGTTTACCGCCAGCTGTTTCCTACGTCCGTTCAGTCGTAAGCACACACGAGCGCGGACCAGTGCGTGATCGGTATCTACACACGTGTTCCAGAAGGAGCGACAATCTCCTACCGACCCACGCCAACGATAGCTTATTGCTATGTGGTCTATTTGTGTCCAGCGTTGATTTGATGATGGGGGTCGCCAGGTCAAACAGTGTCTCTCCTTGTGTTTGAAGTTAGTGCTTACAAGATACAAATGATTATCTGAACAGAACTGTAGGAGACGGTCACCGTTGTCGGTTCGCTGGCACGGAATTCCGTATGTGCCACCAACATTCTTCTCAGATTGACACAATTTCCCTACTTGAGCATTAAAGTCACCAGCTAAAACGACTATATCTGAGCGTCTAGCCTTTCGCAGCAAACTAGACAGCTTTTGGTAGAACTCATCCTTCGTTTCATCCGAACTGCAGTCAGTGGGGGCGTAGGCGGAGATTACGAAAAGGCATCGGCGAGTAGTGCAGTCCTTTCTCCTTTTCACTGATCCGTTCAGGCGGACAGCGCACATTCGGCTATCTACCGGGATCCAGTCAAGTAATGTCTTTTCTGCTCTAGTACTTAAAGCTATCCCAACACCAGCTAATCCTCGTGAGCTAGCCGTCGCATCTCCTGACACCCTCAAGGTGAATTTTGCAGATTCATCCTGTTGGCCAGGTGGGGTTAGGTGAATAACCACACTTGGGTCTTGTATGCGTGTTTCTGAAACACAACATACATCAATGGCTCGGGATGCCAGAGTCTTGGCTAGTGATGCTTGTTGTCCTATTTGGCAAAGTGTCCTAACATTAAATGCTCCTATATAAAATTGGTGGCGTGGTTTTAGGAGACAATCGGTGGTGGCTTTTTGGCTTCCATCGTTATCAGTGCACACAGAGTGAAGGGGAAGTGAAGAGCCAACAAGTAGAGGAGTTGCATTGGTAGAAGGAAGGCAAGATAATAGAGATGAAGATGAAGACAAAGATGAGCGAGGATTAGAGGGGTTTCGCGTGCACTTCGGATTGTGAGGGCGATTGTTACTTCCCGGCTGCCCACACCGTGGAAGTTGGTTGCGTGACCGCAGAGCCCAGGGGACAACTGCTTGAGGCCGGTCACACACGGCCTGTTTTTGTTTGTTCTTTTTTATTTGGTGTGTCTCAGTAGCGTATTTATCACTTCTGCCCTGTGACACGGCAGCAGAAAGCGCGGTCGTTGTTAATCCGGGCCCCGACCGATCCGGCATGATATTTTGTGATTTATTTGAAATCATAGGATTGGATTGGGTAACTGCTTTTACTCTAACTGCTATCCAAACAACCTTTCTGGCATGGTAGGACCTGCAGGAACATAAGTTCCAGCCAGTATAGCTTGTTGGGTCATTGCAGTGTTCAAGCCCGACCACCACGTCAAGGTAGCAGCTTTCGGTCGGGATATGGCTCAATATGGCTCACCCTATTATACTGCTTCACACGGGAGATAGAACACAGGCATCTATGATCAAAGACAGCTAGCTAGCCCTCATTGGCCATGTCTCGCTCACAGCCATAAAGAGAACAGAGAGAACTGCTGAGCAGTACACACGTCCTTCGATAGATAGCCAGCCGGATATCACGTCTACTCCAGAGAGAGCGTAATCTGGTTGGTATATGTGAAACTAGCCCTCTCTATCCGTGCTGAGATTTCCTCAGCGATCAACCGTTGGGGCTGATGCAACGTGCTCTACCACTTCACTCCCTCGTAAAAAGAGTTAGTTATTCGATGAAGTTGTAAAGCTATATCAACTGATACGGATAGGAAATGTGTTGTACATGCCGAGCCGCCGTCTTCCTCGGTGGATCGAAGACCGTTAGAGATAGCCTAATCAAAACCTGAAATCAAGTTATGAAGTTGTTAACTGTTTATTTGACTTGCATAGGGATGTGTAGACTGCCTGGTTGGAGTCCTCAAGAGGCTAAGAATCAATCAATGCGTGGAGACTGTTGGCAACATGGTTCAACGAACGTTTTCAATGAGTACAATCGCATTCACTCTTCATAATCCCCCCCGGAGCCATTAAGTTCTCATATTTCTTCATGTAGTTGTTTTTTCTTACGCATATATTTCTACTGACTGTATAGTTTGTATCTGGTGATTTTTCTTTTGTTCCACTTTGTGTGTGTGTTACGTGGAGTGTAGCACACTTTGAACCGATTCTCTGACCTAGCTGGATGGTTTCCCTGCGGAGCTTTCATTGTCTTACTAGGCAACATCCTCAACGCATACTTCAATTTGTCGAAGTGAGCTTTTTAGACTTCTTCACGAGTTTATAAGTCATTTCTCCAGGTGGGTGACCTTGAACGTGATTGGTTATTTTCGTGTGTTTCCAAATCCTCTAGGCTACACTTGTATTGGAACTGATTGTTTCCTTGACTTGAACTTTGACTTTTTGTGCATGTGATTTCCTTCTTATAGATTGGTAAATTTTGTCTATTTCAATGTGTCTATTGATTGCCAACTCATTTGAGTACCAGGCTTCTAAAAATTCTCTAGGATTCTTGGTGTCTCCTCTGTCTAATATTTGAACATTGTCCCAGTCGAATTGATGTCTGTGGTTGTCTGTATGCATCGATATGAGTGAGGGAGTGGATATCATGTCTTTTGACGTGTAGCTCATGATCATGGATATGAAGACGAAGGGGTCGTCCACTCTGGCGAATGTAGTGCTTTTCGAAGTCGTTGCAACTTATTTTGCAGATGATGTTGGTTTTATCTTCTTTCACTGTTGAGTCTTTTGGCTGACACAGAGCTGAGTGGAGTGATTTTGTTGGTTTGTGTGTGACATGAATTCCTAGAAGTTTGAAGAGTCTGGCAGTGATTTCTGAGATGTCTTTTACATATGGTAGGACGATTTTCTTTTTTCTTTCCTTGGGGGCCTTTGATTTGTTAAGTTGGCTTGGGGGTATATGTCTTTTAATGAAGTCCTGGGGATATCCATTCCATGAGATATCTTTCTTCAATTTTCCCTAAGATTGGAAGGAATGCTGCAACGAGTCCTGGCCCTATTGAATAGTATTTGTATAAAGTTTCTATTGTGTGTTATTGGACTGTTGCTGTTGTAATTCAGTATTTGGTCTGTGTAAGTTGATTTTCTATAAACTTGAGTTTTAATTCTCATGTAGTCGTTCGCTTGATTAAGACGTCGAAAAATGGGATCTCGTTCTTGGATTCCTCTTCTCTTGTGAATTTGATATCGCTGAATGCGTTGTTTATTAAGTTATGAGTTTTATCCTAGGAAACCTCACACACAAAGGCTCAAATTTCAAGTCAAGGAAACAATCAATTCCAATACGAGTAGCCTAGAAGATGTGAAAACACACAAAAACAACCAATCACGTTCAAAGTCATTCACCAGGAGAGATGACTAATAAACTCGTGTAGAAATCCAAAAAGCTTCCTTCGTCGAATTGAAGTGTATGCACTGTGGATGTTGCCTAGTATGGGGGGCAATGAAAGCTTCGCAAATAAACCATCCAGCTTAGAGAACACAACAACTACATCAAAATTATCCACCTGAGCCACAAATCTTCCTCATCACAACTACCATTTGAATTGTCATACACTTCTGAGCAAAGTTCTGCTTTGAAGCTCAATCAATCAGTGATTGTTAGGTGGTGGCATAATAAAGTAAGTAATGTCGGCGTTAGGCGTAGAGTATTGGACAAAGAGGGAAAATCAATCGAAGAGACTATAAAGTTACATAGATTGAGATGGCTAGGTCACGTGCTGCGCATGCCTAACCATCGCCTCCCCCTCCCGATGGGCATTACTAGCTGATATAGGTGCAGGTTGGAAAAGAGTAAGTGGTGGCCAAACAAAAACATGGCATCAATCAATCCATGAAATCCTTGACAGTTAAACTGAGTCAGGTAGGGAGGGAGATGCAGACTTCCGGGTTGGGGCCCGCCCTCGGGACTCTAAGAATCAATGGCTGGAGACAGACAATAGGTGACATGGCTCAAAATCGTTGTCAATGGCTTACTCAGATGTATTCAGTCTCTGTAATCTTTCATATATTTCCTTCTACCATTACTCATTCTGTTTCACTCTTATACTTGTCAAAACTCTATCGGTTCCCTTCACTCATCTTCTTGTCTACCTTTGTGTGCTATTTGGAACGTGGCAACTCGAACTGGTGCACTTCGGTGCCAAGTTCTATGTTGAATCCAGACAGACAGATTGTTTGCTCTACGTAATAGTTTAACTTGTTGTATGTATATATATTTAATTGTACAACCCTCCTTTATTTGCGCTTTCCCTAAATGATTTTGGTTTTTTTCTTCTCATTTTCAGTGATGGTCAAAAGATGAGTAAACGGGCTAAAAATTATCCAGATCCTGTTGAAGTGATTAAAAAACACGGAGCTGATCCTCTACGCTTATATCTTATTAATTCACCTGTTGTTCGTGCACAGAATTTACGCTTCAATGAATCCGGTGTACACGAAGTTGTTAAAGATGTATTCCTTCCATGGTGTAATGCTTTACGCTTTTTAATTGAGGTAATTGTCTCCACTGTTGTGAAATTCTGCATTTCATTGTGGTTCGGTCGGTCGGGTCGGTTTTCGACATAGAACTTTGCACAAGTGTGTGGCAGTTCAAGTCGCCACACTCCATGTACCACACAAAGCAAGAGAAGAAAGTAGGAGAAATGCATAATATAGACAGTAAACAGAGGTGTGAGACAAAGGAATAGTAATAACGAAGAACGACATAGTTTCATTGGAAATCATGAGTCACAAGGAGTGAATGCATCTGCGCCACTGAGAACGATTTTGAGCCATGTCACCAATTGTTTCCAACCATTGGTTTTCATCGTCCCGAGGACCCCAACCAGGAAGTCTACATCTTCCTATAAGTGGCTTAGACTAACTGTTGTAGATTTCATTGACTGGTGCCATGTTTTGGTTTGACCACCGCTAGCTCTTTTCCAGCCTGACCCTATGTCAGCTAACATTGCCCGTTGTCGAGGAAGGCGATGACTAGGCATACGTAACACATGTCCTAACCATCTCCGTCGATGTAATTTCACAGCCTCGTCAATTGATTTCCCCTCCTTACCTAGCACTCGACGCCTAACCTCAATATTGTTCACCTTATTATGACACTTCACATGGTAGATAGAACGCAGACACTTATGATCAAACACATAATCTTTTCATGTCTTCTGCTCTCAATGACCAGGTCTCACAGCCATAAAGGAGGACGGAGCGGACTGTTGAGCAGTACACCCACCCTTTGGCTGACAGACAGCGGGATATCACTTCTATGCCTGAGACGGCGTAAACTGGCATATGTGAAACTAGCCCTCTGTATTCGTACTGAGATTTCGTCGGAGATCAACCCGTTGGGGCTGATGGTACTTCCCAAGTAAGTGAAGCGGTCAACACGCTCCACCAACCACTTCACTCCCTATTTCTAATCTAGGGGTCGGTGAAGTTCAATCCTGTAACATCATCTTACATTTTACAGGGGCGAATCGCATGCCAAACATACGAAGATTGTTGCTCAAGGTGTTCAGAAGACTCTGCATTTTGTCAGCGTCCTCACCTAGAAGGACTATATGGTCCGCATATTCTAAGTCGACGAGATTATCCCCTGGTAGCAAGTCAATCCCTGAGTCGCTGAAGTGTGTTAGGGTTAAGTCCATTAGTACGTCTATGATGAAGTTGAATAGGAATGAGGATAATGGGCATCCTTGACGGACACCACTTGTCGTCACCACTTCATATGACAACTCGCCGTAATCCCTCACCTGGCTGCATGAGTACGAGTTGAGTGCCTTAATCAGTGCACTGTATTTTCTCGGCATTCCCTTTACAGCCAAGCATCCCCAGTGAACCTCTCAGTCGACAGAACTGAATGCCGCCTTTAGGTCAAGAAATATAATGATTGTTGGACGCCGGTAGGAATGCCTATGTTCTAGAATCTGTCGAAGGGTGAAGATATGATCAATACACCCTCTTCCTGGCCTAAAACCTGCCTGGTTTTCTCGTGTTTGTGCCTCTCGAGCACCACTTAATCTACGCAGTATTATTGAGCCTAGGATTTTAGATACTATATTAGTCAAGCTAATCCCTCTGTGATTATCACAGAGTGGTCCTATCCTATAAAACTGTTTTGTTGCATAGTGAAGTTATAGAAATTATTATTATTATTCGATTAATTGAGGATTTATAGGCTGTGTCAGGGATGCAGGTCTATAGAAAGTATAGCATTACTTTTGAGTAGACTGATTTAAATTGTTTAGAAAGTGTGATTCCTCTCAAGGTGTCTCATAGATGTTCCCACGGCCCCACTCACTCAAGTTAAGTGTTGAGCTTTCTTAATATATAGGCGTAAAATTTGGGCACTGTGGTAGTAAGTAATTCCATATTAGTTTGTTTATTGGATGTATCACACAGTCAGTGAAACAGTATTATTTACTCGATGACACAGTTTTGAACAAAATTTATTGTAGCAGATATAGGTGGGAAAACGTGGCGATCGAAACGTTCACCCCCAACCCAAAAAGTATGGTGGAGGTAGGTAGATGATAGATTCACTGTACTTAGAACACAGGATATAGATAGATTTTTCGAACACATTAACTCAAAGGTGGAGGCAATTCAATTCACTTATGAATCGGAAAGTCAGGAAGGGAAGCCTCCAATTTTAGATTGTAGTATAAAAAGGAAAGAAGATGGGAAGTTAAACACTAGTGTGTGTTTACAGGAAACTCACAAATTCAAACAGATATTTGGACTTCCGATCATCCCATCCTATGCCAGTAAAAATAAGATTGGTGAAATGTTTAAAGGACAGAGCACAAATACTAAGTAGTACCAAAGAAAATCTAACACAGGAAGTGAGGCATATAAGAGAAGCTTTGAAACTTAATAATTACTCTGATAAATTAGTCAGAAAGTATGTAGGGAAATGTAAAAATAAAATAAATAATCATAGTAGTGATAATGACAATGATAATAATATTAATAATAATAATCATAATAATAGTAATATTAATGGCGACATGCGTGTCAAACATGCGCAAGATAATGACAACACCAACAATCAGGAATCTAAATCATCAGTAGTAATTCCATACAAGAAAGGAACCTCGGAAACCTTACAGCGGAGAATTCTTAACAAGGCAGGAATAAAAGTGGATGGCATTCAAACCCACAAACTCAATTAGAAACAAGCTTTGTCGGTTAAAGGTTCACTCCTGTGGAACCAATTAAACAAGACAATTTAGTTTATCCAATACCCTGTCTTCAATGATTGTCAGGTCAAATACATAGGTCAAACTGGTAGAACAGGGGTAGTCAGGCTAGCTGAGTATAAAATCTAACAGCAAAATATACATTATTTAACCCGAATAAGATAAGACATCTAGAGAATAGTTCAGCTATAGCACTGCATGCAGTTACGCACAACCATGCAATAGGATGGGATAGGATGACAATTTTAAAATATAATGTCACAGGGTGGAATGAGAGATTGATAACGGAAGCTTTGTTTATCGAATCAACTGCAAATACATGTAACAGGAATGATTCAACACCTGTCCACCCAGATATCTGGAAAATTCTACTACCCCAACGGTAACAAATAGGAGAGAACAAAGAAACTGTAAAACTCAAGTTTCGAAGTCGTGTGATTATAATTGATGAGATGATTATGAACAATAAATTGTGTTCTCAACTTCGTCATCCAGTAAATAATACTGTTGAGCTTTCCATCCCTCTGTCACAATGGCTTCCAGTGTTATGTGACTGATTACATTGAAACCTCAGTCGACAGACTTCGGTGTCAATAATAAGAGCTTATCAGCTACATATACTTACTAAAGATTTTAATCAGAGTTCGCTATCTACAACAGTCTTTGAATAGCCTATTTTATTCAGTGAGTTACGCCACAGTTGGCAGTTATACACGCCTACTCAGCGACAAACTAAAAATTGTCATCACGAACTGACATCTTTAAAGTGATCGTTGAAAACTACAGTAACAGTTTGAATCAGTTGCGGACCATCACAGAGTAGTTTGAAATGTTTCGATTTTTAACGTCGGTCTTCCCTAACTCCCTATCCCCAGAAGGCGGAAGTGACAGCTGGCCCGCTGGTCACCTAAGGGGGATAATTTACTGCTGTTTTACTCCTGTCGGCCAGCTGTACGACTTCGTTCTCAGAATTAAACTAACTTGGTAGTTCCTTTTTCTCCAAACGCCTTCCAAGCAACCCTTCTGGTATGGTAGGATCTGTAGTGATATTTGTTCCAGCCAGTTTAGTTTGTTGGGTCACCGTAGTATGCGAAGTCGACCATCACGTTAAGGTAGCAGTTGTCGGCTGGGTACGTAGGGGCATCATATATGTGTATAATATCAGTACCATGGTAAAATATCACAGGTTTCTGTAGGCAGTTAGGTTTTCTTTTGGGTTTCACCGTCTGAAGTTGACTTACTTTACTTCGGCTATCTCCTACGGGAGGATGAGCCGGCTTCATGAACATCTCGAATCATCGCTGCCCACGCGCGGCGATCTGATGCGTTTGTAAGAGAGTTCATGAAGTTTCATGGGAATTTGGTACGAGTGATGTCCCCAGAATCGCTCGGCCTTTTGTTTGAGAGTGCAGCTCTAGCCTTTACACCACCAAGTGTGACCTACAAGGCAGTAGGAGTGGAGTAGGGAGTCCACTATCCATTGGCAGCCGGTGACCGGAGTTCGATTCATACGCCTTTTTTAATGGGGCCAGACATCCAGGACATCCAACAAGCCCTTTGTCCATACGTCTGCCGGTGAGCTCCAGTGAGCTTCATACGCCAGTCGTTGGAGGTTTGGAATCAGGGTTTGGCCATCTCCCCTAGACTGTCATCCAATGGACAGTCAACCCGGTGAAGAGCGCCGGGCATCCGCTTTCGCCCTCTCACTTTGGTGAAAAACACCTCCGCCACGTGAAGGCAGTGAGTAGGACTTCCTCAGGAGAGGCTATGTAAGACGCCCGGTCATAAGGGAGCATTTCAAGAGGTGTGCGGAGGGGTGGCCAACCCGCAGCGACTAATAAGCCCTTGAAGTCTTGAATGTGGGAATTGCTCAAAATTCTCGCGAGTGTTTTTTATGTTGGTTGCCTATCGACTCTAAGTCCTATTGACCGTCTTCATGCGGCGGGGGGGGGGGCTGTTCCTCAAAATAATGAGAAGGTGATTGTAGGAATCTGGCGCTTACAACCGAACTAGTGGACATGCAGGTTTACCTGGGGACGTTGAAAAATCTTGATTCTCAACTTGTGGTGCATATTTGGTCTTCAGAATCCGAACGGATCAAATGGTGTGTGGACCTGTTTTGATCACTGGAAACTATGGATATTTAGCTCCTGAAGTTGTCTTATTGCCTTTTGGATCACATTTAAAGTCAAAAGCTTGCGACAGGGGGTGGTCTGCTCCTTAAGACAACTACCTGCTTCGGTCTGAGCGTCCGGCCAGTATCTCATCCTTCTCACAGATTGAGACGTTGTGTGACGTATCCCTTGCACATAATGTGCTAAGTTTATATATTCATAATATTAATAAAAGCAATGGATCTTATAATTAATCAAATAATTAATTAGTTATACTCTGATTTACTTCCCTTGGCATTTATAAAATGATTTCATGTGACTTCTCTCTTTGTTTTCTTTTCCTCTAAATTTACCTAGTCTTCCATTAATCCATATCAAAAAACAACTCATCAGTCTTTCATCGTGAAACCAGATGAATTCCCGGTGACAAATAATTTTATGGATCGTTGGATTTTATCATTTACTCAAAGTCTTATTCTCTTTGTGCATGAAGAACTTGCAGGTGAGTGCAATCTTCCCCCTCCTCCTATTCCTTGTCGTCTCCAGAAGCACCGATAATACGTAGTGTTGAACCCCTGTCCTAGTCTTTTAGTGTGTGTGTGTCGTGATGTTGAAGAAAGTTGTATGACAAAAGATGGATGATTGCAACTGAAAAGGAAGTCCAGACTTCATTTTTTTTCAAACACTAACTGCTTCTTGGTGAAAAGTTCATTGTTATTTGACTGATTTTGGTGCGAACAGTGGGATCGAGGATGTGTGTGTTTCGTTTTAATGTATGGGACTCGTCATCTGTATGTTTCTGTATCCACTGATGAGCGATGGTGAGACACGAAATTATTGAACCACATTGTTTCAAACGCTTTAACGTCATGCAGTAGTCCAGTGTTGAGGAATAAATTATAACCATAGTGGAGTTAAAAGTATTTTTTTACCATGGTCTGAGGCATTTAAATCATGTGAAGTACAATCTGAGATGAAAACTCATAACGGTTTATTGTTGGTAAAACGAAAAGTAAAGGTTGATTGGACACAAGTGATTTGAAAGAGTTTCATAGCGTATGGTGGATAACTGAATGAGAGCGTGTACTCAAATGCACTATGTATATTTGACTCAAGTGACCCAAAAGCTGTGAATAAAGTCCTATCAGTTTCTTTCTGAATATTTAAAGCTAATGGTATTAATGCTCTCACCCATGTATATGCATCCATTCTGCTTGTAAACTTTTATATTTAATTTTTATACTACTGAATATTGAAATTGAGTAGTATAAGTTACACTGTCGAAAATGTTTCTTTAGAGTGGTTAATCCGCTTGGGTCTAGATGTCTAGGACGTGTATTATTCGTGCAAAGTCGTGGACGTCTTCATCGAGCAACGTTGTGTTACACAAGTTGGGTTCAATTCATGAGTAATCACTATTCAGAAAATGATGGAAACGAAACACGTGGTGTACCAAAGGGGCTCTTTTATGTGAATTCACTCTCTTCTGCTGTACAATTGAATTTAGATCGAATTTTTTCATGAAGAGGGGTAGTAACAAAAGTATTGAGTTATCACAAACATAGTTATTAATATTAGGTAGGTGTGTTAGAGTTACGTAATAAGATGGATAATTTAGTTGAGTGAGTTTTGATTCGAGTGCACATGGAAACAAAGGAAAATATGGAATTGTGCAAGGGTTCCTCAGAAATACAAGAGTTATACGGACTTAGAAAAACAAGTAAACAGAAACCAAGTCAGTAGAAATCAACAAGGTTGTTACCATGATGGTAGCAGTGGTTGTGAATAATTTTCGTCTGTTGTTTTCTTCCGGTTTTTTACAATGAATTTCTAAAGCTTCAGGAATGCAGAGGAGACGAAGACGTATTGATTGCCTTTTGCAGGTTGTTCTTCCCTCAGTAGATTACTTTGAAGGGGGCATTTATGGAGGTGGAATGGTCAGTGTTGACAAGGTCACAACTCATTAATTTATTCATCTTACAAAGTAACTCCAGTACGCTCATTCAACTATGTTTGTGACAACTCGTCACTTCTTTTATTGCCCTCTTTCATGAAAGGATTGTATACAAATGCGATTGTTCTGGGGGGGTGGCTGCTGAGGAATTGTCCGAAAAGCGCCTCTTCGCTGAACTACTTGCTATGTTTTTATTTTACTTCTCTCACTCACATTAAACGTACCTGCTTGTGTACTGTTTTAGAGTTAAGTTTTGTGTTACTAAATACTTGAATTAAGTAGTATAAAACTCTGTCAATAAATTTGTGACTACACTATTAAAGTCATATTCATTCCCTTAATCATCTTATTTTTATTTTACTTTATTCTTGTACGTTCTCAGTGGAACATAGGGCTTCAAGCTAGAGGCTTGGTTTTTCGGTAGCAGTGGTGTTTATTTTAAAGGGATGGGGTTGCTAGCCAGCCTAATGCCCTACCTTCTCTCTTTACCAGTTTTATTACTAGCCTAGCGAGGCAAAGGATTGCCGTATTGTGATATTATTATTATTCAGAAATCACTTGCATTTCCACACAATTACCAATGGGCCATACCTGCTATATTGCGAAGGCTAATGTGATACTCATAACCTGGGCGCCCAAACCCTGATAGCAAAAACCAGGTTCACTTCTAATAAGCGTACAAAGTTGGCGGAAAAAGGAATGCACAGAAACAGTTATGAACAGAAACGTGCGGAAGGTAGAATAATTTCATACGGACTAATAAAATGACAGATAGTGAGATTAGTTGTCCCACTGGGAATAATTTTAATCCATGTCATTAATAGTTTTCAGTTGTTGAATCCTAGAATATTGAGGACCCCAGACACACACTCTACACCTCCCGACGTGACTCAGATCAATAATCAAAAATGTCATGGATTGATTTAACTTGGCCACTCCTAACTCTTTTGCAATCTAATCCTGTGTCAGTCAACTTTGATTATGGAGGATGGCGGTGGCTAGACATGCGTAATACGTGTTTCGTATGTATCTCAGTCGATGTAGCTTCACAACCGCATCGATTAACTTCCCCTAATAATTACATAGCACTCTACACCTAACCTTGGTATTACTCAACATACTATACTATTTAACATGAGGGATAGGTCAGCTAGCCTCTTCATTCCTTCCACTCTCAATGACCATGTCTCATAGGCTTTTGTAATAATATCGATTTCCTTATCTCTCTCTCTGTCTTTCATAGGTTATCGTTTGTACACAGTTGTGCCTCGTTTAGTCAAGTTTATTGATCATCTCGTCAACTGGTATGTTCGAATGAATCGTAAACGTTTGAAGGTGAGTAGTGTTTGTTTATTTTTCAGTTGTTTTTCTGTCGTGATTTAGGTTTCTTTTATTTCTTCTCTATCCTTATTGTGTATTCGCAAGTGAAAGTTGTTATGGTTGTTAGCTTGAAGCTTTATTCAAAGCTGTGTATTGTTTTCACATAATTACTGGTGAGAGATTACCACAGATGACTTTTAGAAACCAAATAAAAAAGAATTTGATTCTAGAAGATCTGGCTGGATTTATGTCTTATGTTGCTTAGACTCGAAGGCTTACAGGTGAAGACGGACCTACAGCAACAACAATAGGCATCAAGCACCATCAACGAGAGAAATCCTAAGGATTTCGTCTCATTTACTTACCTGGCCATCATCATCATCCTATTAACCCATGAGAGGCAGACGGATGTGTTTCTGAAAGCCATTTACGATCAATAAAGTTAGACAGGGGTTCATTACTCTGAAACCTACTGAATTCAGCATTTAAAAATAACAAGATACGTATTCTCAACACTAATGGGAAGTTAGTCAGTGCTTCTATATGCTTCAGTGACTTGGTGGGGGTCTGCGAAGGTAATTCCATCAGGCTGTTGCGAACTTTGATCAACAGCTACCTTCGCTGCCTAATGAAGATCAGATCGCCAGTCAGACAATGAACTAATCAAGAAGCCGTTTTCTACTAAATATGCAGAAGGAAACAGGTATGCTTTAGACATACTCTAAGAAGAACGTTAAGCGACATCACATGCCACGCCCTCGGGTAGAACGCGAGATCGACATGGATGATATCATGTGAGAGGTGAAAATGAAAGCTTATAGGCAATTGTAGAGCCCGCTAAGACAGGATGAAGGGAATAAACTGAAGTGGAGATGTGTTTTGGATGCAGAGGACAAATAAGGATAATAATTATTAGAAGTTCGTCCAAGTAGTTAGCCAGAGTTCAAGTGATTTCAAATGATCTTACTCGTAAAGCTTGCCATAAGAATGATATATCTAATTTCGGTGATTGCATTCACGTAGACAGTACCAAAGATCTAACGTATCTAGAAGAATTTCAATTATTTTTCTGTAAAATTAATCCAGAAAGTTATTTTACCTTGGATGGGTTGATTTTTTGTATTCATTAAAGTTGTCGTCGGTGTCATTGTAACTACTAACTGGATTAGACATTTCATTTCCAACCAAACAGAACAAGAATTGAAAATATACTTCATCTGTTAGGGTTTTCAATGGATACATGTGGGGAGTTTTCAGCTTTCAGACACTTGGTGTTCTCTGGGCTGGATGCTTTACTTGTGAAGCTTTCATTGCCCCCTACTAGACAACATCCTCTGCGCATACTTCAATTTGATGAAGTAGAGCTTCTAAATTTCTCCATGACTTTATTAGTCATCTCTCCTGGGGACCTTGAACGTGATTGATTATTTTCGTGTGTTTTCACACCTTCTAGGCGACTTGTATTGGAACTGATTCTTCCCTTGACTTGAACCTTGACCCTTTGTGTGTGTGACATTTCCTTCTTATAGATTGATAAATCTTGTCTATGTCAATGTGTCTATTGACTGTCAACTCACTTGAACACGAGGCTTGTAAAAATTCTGTAGCATTCTTGGTGTTACCTCTATCTAATATTTTAACTTTGTCCCAGTCGAATTGATGTCCGTGGTTGTCTGTATTCAGGGATATGAGTGAGGGAGTGGATATCATGTCTTTGAACGACTAGTGTATGTTCATGGATACGAAGACGAAGAGAACGTCCACTTTGGCCAATGTAGTGTTTTTCGAAATCCTTACAATTTATTTTGTAGATGATGTTGGTTTTATCTTCTTTCACTGTTGAATCTCTTGGTTCACATGAACAAAATAGTTAAACTTCACGTCAAGGAAACAATCAATATCAATAGAGGTAGACACTAGAGAGTAAGAAAACACAATAATAGTCAATCACGTTCAAGGTCACTACCAGGAGAGATGACTAATAAACTCGTGGAGATATTTAAGAGCTCACTTCAACAAATTGAAATATTCGCTGAGGATGTTGTCTAGTAAGGCAACGAAAGCTTGGTAGGTAAACCATCCAGCTCAGAGAACACAACTACATCAAAATTATCCACCTGAGAGCTGCAAGTCGTCTTCATCATGGCCTAAACTTGATATTACCGTTTGTCAAGTTAATAAATATTAGTTAGGAGAATCATTATTTCATCGCGAACTGACATCGGTTAGAGGACCATTGGAAAACCATGTGGGAGTACTGGACAGCCAGCTGTCTCATCAGCCTAGTTTTGGGACTCATTGTCAGTGCGCACTCACCACCAGGGGTTCAAACCAGAACCTTCTGGTTACAAGGCTAGCAATCTCGTAGCCCATTAGGCCACTGGGATTCGATCCAATGTCTTGTTCATGAATTCTAACTTTAGTCTATTCATGACATAGCGCGACCATTAGTCAATGTCATCGCAGGCGAGCATTTCTCCTCACACCCGACCTGCTGCTGTACCCCACTGGTCACGACTTCCCACTAGAACCCAGTTAGTTATCTCTATGAATAGGACCAGTCACTAGTGAGCATCCCATTGATATTCAAGAGTTGGTTTACAGGGATTTGATTGATTGGTTTCAGGATTTCGTCATGAACTGACACCAATCAACTCCCTGAAAACCAACATTTGAATATCAATTAGATGCTCACTAGTGACTGGCCCTAATCAGGTATGTAGTTACCTGGGTTCCAGTGGGAGGTCGGGCGTTTTTTCCTAACGTAATTCTCATATGCGTTTTTCTGTGTTTTTTTTTCTAAACAGGGAGATGCTGTTGAAGATCAAAATGATTGGAAGGCTGCTTTACACACCCTACTGAAAGTACTCTATCAAATGACCTGTTTAATGTCACCATTTACACCATTTATGACAGAGTTTATTTACCAGTATCTGAAAGGTTATCTAGATTATACTGACAATTTGAAAGGTAAGTCATATTTTTTGGCTTTTTTTGACCTTATTCCTTTTTCTGATAGTTGTTTCGAAATGAGTCGGATGAAGCATGCATACATGAGTGTTAGTCTACTTCAGGGTTTCAAGGCTATTTTTAGCGACGATGGTGATGATGATGTTCTAGTTTCTCGTCTGAACCCGTCTACCACGATCAGATTTACCATGTATGTATCAGACCACATCAGAGAAACATCCTATTGTGTGAGTGCTGATGGGGGTGATATTGTAACGGTAGGACGCGCAACAGTATATGTCAGTAGAATTGTGTAGGTAGCTTTCGCCCGACTTTTCAGTTGCTTCCTCAACAAGACAGGCCTCGCCATCTGATCCCATGGATGCCTACCAATTCAACAACATCTTCGAACTTTCACAGGAAGCCCCGCATATCTCCCTCTCTTTGGAAGCTGCAGGCCACCGAGTTTCCTCCACATGGTCGGAAGCAGCGACACCAAATGTAACGGTTGTCAAAATACAGAAAATTTTTCGTATTCTGCTTCTTTTCATGCTTCCCATGTTGCTTTTACAAGAATATGTCACTTCTCCCCTGTTTGTAACTTAATCCATCATTCTGTTCCTCAAGATTGTTGTAGAATATAAATTCGTAGCGCCCTCAGTAGCGTCATACGGCAAGTAGGTGAAGTGTAATTCGAACCCAAGACCGTCTGATTTGAAACCGAGTGCTTTGGTCAGTAAACCGCGTGTATGTCTTTCTGGATTTAACGTAGAACTTGGCACCGAAGTGCAGCAGTTCGAGTTGCCACGTTCCAAATAGCACACAAAGGTAGACAAGAAGATGAGTGAAGAGAATCAATAGAGTTTTGACAAGTATAAGAGTGAAACAGAATGAGTAATGGTAGAAAGGAATATGAAAGATTACAGAGACTGAATACATCTGCGTAAGCCATTGACAACGATTTTGAGCCATGTCACCTATTGTCTCCAGCCATTGATTTTTGGAGTCCCGAGGGCGGGCCCCAACCGGGAAGTCTGCATCTCCCTCCCTACCTGACTCAGTTTAACTGTCAAAGATTTCATGGATTGATTGATGCCATGTTTTTGTTTGGCATGGCACCACTTACTCTTTTCCAACCTGCACCTATATCAGCTAGTAATGCCCGTCGGGGTGGGGGAGGCGATGGTTAGGCATGCGCAGCACGTGACCTAGCTACCTCAATCTATGTAACTTTATAGCCTCTTCGATTGATTTTCCCTCTTTGCCCAACACTCTACGCCTAACGTCAACATTTTACTTACCTTATTATACCACCTAACGTGAAACGGCAAACCGCGTGTCCCTACGATAATGTTGGAAGATGCAGATTGTTGAGGAGAACACTTTTTCCAACATTACGTGCTACCTTTTAACAACTCTCTCTAAGTAATATTACTCGTTAGTAAAAAATACTTTTCTGTGACGTATTGATGAACAACCCATTGGTTATATGCACTTTCCATTATTGTTTTCATTTCACTCACACAAACCTAGTTGGCGAAATTATTCCTTTTTTTCGCCGTACCGTAGTACAATCACAGTTAAACTGCTTGGTGCGGTTGTATAGTCTGTCCTCCTAGGAACTCCATCAACCACCTCATATCATAAGCTCTCACCTTCAGACTATGGCTACTGGCAAAACGATTACCTGACTGCTCATCTGTTTGCTGTGTGGTATGGTGTAGTATCTTCGATGTTTGTGTTGTGTGGGAGTTAGCAACTGCAAGTTTGCAATTTAGTAGTAAAGCTTAATAGTGCGTTTATACACAATGCAGAATTTTCATCAGGTTTATTATTGTAAGGTATGTACTCGTTGAGTAGTATCTTCAAGTAGTATAACGAGCTATAATATATCAACAATGGAGGGATATTCCAACATTAGAAGACGATAGACTTTATGAAGGAATCCTTAACTGGAATTTGGTGTCATCTCTATATAACCAAATTTTGTGCACCTTATCTTCCAATCACAATTTGCACATATCTTCCTTGTTGTACTACTTCTGCCCTTCCTTCGTGTTGTATTTCTGTGTGTTCTTTACACGTCTCTTATGTATCTTCGCAACACTGAATCATATTTGCTTTCTCTGAGAACAAATCTATCTCCCCGCTATTTGATGTTTTTCCCCAGTGAGTCAGTGATGACGTTCCCACCAAGGTTTGAACCCAAGGCCTATAGTTTCCAATGCCAAAGCATTATCTACTAGACCACCTAAGCCACGAGAGCCAGGTACATTCAGACGACGAGTCCCAAATAAGACGAAATGCGTATCCTGGATTCTATTACTAGTCACCATCAACCAATTGACTTCAAGTGTACTGTACTTTTAGTGATTATGTCCAACTAAAGTTCATTGTTATTGGTAATGGAATATGATATATATATATATATATATGCGGTATACATTGGTGTGTGTGTGTGCATGAAGGTACAATTGTAAGTCTTTTGCTATCCTTTCTATAAGTTACTGAGGTATAAGAGATCAACAGGCAACTAAAATTTTTTCAGTCTACTCCTGAATCAAATAATTACCCGGAAGTCTTCATCGAAAGATATTTAAAAAGTGAAGATAAGGGTGAATTTGAAATCTGTTGTTATGACTTGGGTTAGTGCAGTGGTGATTCCTTTTACCACAAACAAACGCCGAAGGATATAAAGCGAATCCTTAGCAATCGTGAAATAAGAGTGTATTTTCATGCAATAAACACCTTAAGCTCATCACTGATGAAGGTTGAAGCTGAAATAGAGGAAGACAACCAACAAAATTGCGTGTACCAGATAGATTGTGACGCTGTATATGTAGGATAAACTTCTAGACAGGTAAATGTGAGAGTGAAAGAGCATAAACAATGTTTAAAGGTACTTGCAAAGACAGCTGTAGATCTGAGGAAGCTAGAAAACAGATCGGTGATTGCACTAGACTCGACAGAAACGGGACACAAGATAGTCTTTGATGATAGGACCAAGGTTTTTCGTAAAGGTTTTGGTTCGTATAAGGAAAAACTGACGGCAGAAGCCGTACGCATATGAGTGAACAGGCGTGTTTGGTGTTAGCTGATGCATGCCAAGTCCTGATTAATAAATAATATATGGATATGTGTCACTAATATATCATACTTAATCTAAATTCGCCTACTGTCTATATCTTCTTATGGAGAAGCTAACAAATGATCTACAATTGTTCCCTCACACATACACACACACACCACTTATACATATATTTTTCATATTCACTCAGCAGTGACCATGAACTGTAGTCGAACGTAATCACTAAAAGAGTCTGATGCAAAAGCACAGTACACCGTTAGTAGTATTAAATGGTTAGAGGTAATTGGCAGGAAGCCTTGGAGCTAGGCTTTATGCCAGTTGGTACTCGTCGGCAAGGCGTATCTGCAATTTTGAAGGAACTCACGTGTCTTCTGAGATTCGAACTGGGGTCACCCTGTGCTGTAGTCAGAGTCGTTACCACTGAACTATTCGGGTTCGCGATTGACTTTTCGTAGGACTGATTTCTGATTGGATACTAGGTGGTAACTAGTGTAATGTGTTTAGTCATGTCTTTGGTACAGAATTATATATATATATATATATATATATATATACCTTTGTTATTTTAATTTTGATTAATTTCCATGAAGAAGCTCGTGCCACCAGTTTGCTAATCAAAACTGTTGAATTACTCATTTCAATTTCGCTGAGATTTTACAAATGCAATTTTCACATTTATCTACTCACCCAGCATCCAATTATTTTGGAACTATTTGGTGAAATCTTGGTCGCAGTTCATATGATCAATACATTTACCTGGATAGAAAATTTAGGTAGCTCAGTGATTTAAATAAAACACCAAATAAACAATAAACTAGGCAGCCATCATTAAACCCCTGGACATGATTAGATAAATAGACTATATTCTGCTAAATTTAGAGACCTATTCAGACTGGAACTCTCTCAGGCCTCTCAAGCCCCCGTATACTTTCTCCCCTTATGCAGTAGTTATTGGCTAACTCTGTCTAAGCCTGAAAACTAAGTATGACTACTGAACTGCAATTTCTGCTAGTTGAAGGCTATCGTGAGGCCAGCTGAAAATCAATGTATAGAGGACAGAGAGTAAAGTGGAGATGTGCTTCTGAAACCCCATATTCTTCCATTCAGAACCCAAGGGAAGAATTTATTCCTTTACGTCCTCAGTGGAACATACGGCTTCAAGCTAGAGAGGCTTGAAGTTTCGGTAGCAGTGGTGTTTTATTTTTTACGGGGTGGGGTCGCTAGCTAGTCTCATCCCCAACCTTCCCTCTTTACCGGTTTAGCGAAGTAAAGGAGTGTGTCTGTGGCCGGGGATCGAACTCTGAATTACCTGTGTGGTTGTTGAGCATTCTAATGCTGTGCCACCAATGCAGAATAATACTCATATATGCTAATATTTAAGGGATGCATTCTTTCTACGTTTTGTATAAAAGAGAAACTAGCAATTCATCCGCCTTGTTCTATTATTGTTACTGTTTTTCTTTTCTTTTCAGATCGTGCTTCTCTTTTACCTGGTTACTCACCTGAAACTGGTGCTCCAGACTCAGTCCACTATCTACAAGCACCTGAACCAAAAGTTGAATTAATCTCAAAGGAAATTGAAGAAATTGTCTCCTGGATGCAATCAACTGTTGAGCTAGGTCGTATCATACGTACCCGATGTAATCTCCCACTGAAAGCACCATTACGTGAAGCGATAGTTATTCATTCTGATCCAGGTGTTTTAAAACTTGTGAAGTCTGCACAAACTTATATTATTGAAGTAAGTGTTGTCTTTTGAGCTGATTGGCTAATATTTACCTGTTATTTCAGTTTCTGCAACTCTCTTGTCAACTTTAGGCTAAATTACTGGCGGTCGGTCGGTCGGTCAGTTTTCGACATAGAACTTTGCACATATGTGCGGCAGTTCAAGTCGCCACACTCCCTTCATGTAGCACACAAAGCAAGAGAAGACAGTAGGAGAAATGCATAATATAGACAGTAAACAGAGGTGTGAGACAAAGGAATGTTAATAACGAAGAACAAAACAGTTTAATTGGAAATCATAAGTCACAAGGAGTGGATGCATCTGCGCCACTGAGAACGATTTTGAGCCATGTCACCAATTGTTTCCAACCATTGGTTTTTACCGTCCCGAACAAACAAATTACTGGCGAGATATAAGGACTCTACTTTCAGCCCGTGCCTGTCGGGTTCGAGTCCCGGCTTCATCTGTTTCCGCCTGGGGAACTTGGCAGTGTCGTCATCAGCCCACAGTCAATAAGTTTGACTTGTAGCTTGATTCATGAAGGATATGTCCCAGGCGCTGTGGTAAAACAGATAAAACTCAGATAACAATCGCAACAACTTGTAAGGGCATTGTGCCTCACGGGGGGGCGACTTTGATGACTGAATTTCTGGTGTCAGTTGAATGATAAACCAACTTTCCCAACCACTATGATTACTCACAACCTATGTGATATTAAGGGCTTATGGAAACGGGGAATCGTAGACGTACTAATGAACTTAACCCTAACTAACTTCAGCGACTGAGGGATTGACTTGTTACCAGGGAATAATCTCCTTGACTTAGAATACTCAGATGATATAGTCCTCCTAGGTGAAGACGCTGAGAAAATGAAGCAGAGTCTTCTGCACACCTTGAGAAAGCAGCAACCTGCAAATGTTTGACATGCGGTTCCCTCCCTTTGTCAAATGTAAGGTGAAGATGCTACAGGATTGGACTGGATTGGACTACATCGATCGCTAGCTTAAAGATAGGCAGGAGTGAAGTCGTAGGGCGTGTTGATCACTTCACTTATTTGGGAAATTACGTCAGCCAACGCCAATGGGTTGATCGCTGATAAACTGTCAGCACGGATACAGAATACTCGTTTAACATTTGCCAAGTTACACCATTTCTGGCGTGGATGTAATATCAAGCTGGCTAGCTGTCGACAAATGGTCGTGTGTACTGCTCAACAGTTCTTTCCGTTCTCCTATATGCCTGTGAGCGAGACATAGCCATTGAAAGTGGGAGAAATGAAAAGGCTGGCTAGTTGCCTTTGATTATAGGTGCCTGCGTTCTATGTCCCATGTTTGGTGGTATAATAGAGTGAGCAATATTGAGGTTAGGCGTAGGTTGAGTGCTTGGTAGATGGGAGGGGAAATCAGTCGACGAGGTCATGAAGTTGTATGGGTTGAGAGAGATGGTTAAGACAACGGAAACTGTTAGCTGACACAGGATGATGGATCAGGTTGGAAAAGAGATAGTGGTGGTCAGACGAAAACATGGAATTAGTCAGTAAAATCCATAACAGTTAGTTTAAACCACATATGGCGACGTAGACTTCCTGTTTTGGGTCCTCGGGAGAGAAAAACCAATCAGGGATGGAGACAATTGGCTGGCTCAAAATCATTCAATGGTTGACACAGATGCATTCACTCTTTGTGATATATAATATCCAATAAAATTATATTGTTTTTCCATATTACTATTTTGTTTGCTTCACACTTGTGTTTATTATCATTCTTTATTCTCTTCTCTTGCTTTGTGTGCTACATGGAGTGTGGCAACTCTAACTGATGTACATCGGTGCAAAGTCCTATGTTGAAACCAGTCAGTATATTTGTATTAGTGTTTATCCTGTGTAATTGTTTTATGCTAGTTTAATATATCAGGTATTCAGGTTGCTCAACAACTACTTATGTATTCATGCAGTTAGCTAATGAGGCATACTTAGTGTGTGAGGCTTAATGATACTACCTGGCGGCGCAAACCTCGATAGGTGGAGCGGGATCTGAGCACGTGGGCCACCTGGACCGATGAGCGACAAATCCACATACATAATGAACATTAGTCAGTTAACTTGGTGGTGTCACAAGACAAATGGCCTAATTATTTGTTGAAATTATTATGACTATTATTATTTTTGAATTACGCGTTGAGTAATTTTATTTGACTGAAACATTCGCTGTCTAGTTACATGTCACCGGGCGGTAGTACGGACTCTTCGACATTGCCTTAAGGTTAACATGTGGAGGGGGTTGCTTTGATCGGTGAAGACCAGCAGGGAAATGTCAAACTAAATCAATTCATAAGAAATTCAGAGAGAGAGAGAGAGTGACTGGGAGTTCGATGCTGGGTTTAAATCAAAGTAAGAACACTATTGTCACCCACTGTGTGTGTACACGCATACACCCAGATGACAAGTTCTTGGCAGAGTGGTAATCCCATTGTCAGCAACGCTATTAACCACCATAGAGCTGGGTACTTTACTAATGAATCTGGTTTATGCATCTTATGCCTGCCTAGTGCGTCGGTGGTATAGCGGCTGGGACGCTCGCCGACCATGCACATGGTCCGGGGTTCGATCCCCGGCCACAGGACGCACTCCTTTACCTCGCTGAGCCAGAAATAATGCTGGTGAAGAGGAAAGGTTGGGCATGAGGCTAGCAACCCCATCCCGTAAAATAGAAACTGCTACAGAAACTTCAAGCCACCAACTTGAAGCCCTATGTTCCACTGGGGAACGTGAAGGAAAAAAATGCCTGCCTAAACTTCTTAATTCTGTGATGATTATCCTTCATTTTGATTTGATTTTTTCTTTTTCTTCACATCCTGTCAAGGAATTGAATGTTCGCCTGTTAACAACAACAAGTGATAAACATCGTTATGGTGTTCAACTGCGTGGTGTATTGAATCATAAAACACTGGGTGTACGCCTTAAGAACGATTACAAAGCTGTTGTAAATGCAGTGAAAGAAATGTCAACTGAAGAATTGGAAAAGTTTGTTCAAGTGAGTGTTTTTGTCATTTTGTTTAATTCATTCAATAAGTGATTCAATAGAAGCAAGTCAATTATCCAGGGGAGAATTTTCCTCGTGTACTAGATTGATTTTATAGTGATTTTATACCATAAGCAACGAGGTGACCAATTCTCACAACAAGTGGGATGGAATGCATAAACTTATGCCTTACAATGTACTACTGTAACGACAGAAGACAAGGGTCCAGACAACAGATTGTTTATCGGGAAAATCAATAGATATTTGTAGATTTTTATGTACATTATTATTAGCGTTATTGTTAGCAGAGAAGCAACGTCTTCTGATTGTGAATTGTCAATGATGAATATTCTGTTTATAGACCAACAATGGATAGTCGTTTTGTCATATAGTTTAGAACCTTCCAAGTTTTGATTGATTTTCTGTCCAACCCAATGGAGGAATGGTGAGACGGTCATCTCATAATCTCAGAATGCTTAGTCTGATTCATGACTGATCAGTTTAAAAAAAAATTAAATTTTAAACTGATGTCGATAGTTTATGACATTTTCCCTGAAATCGATTAAGCTTTCCACCTCCCGATGAAGTCGATTCATGATCATCGGCACCTTAAATTCAGACAATCTCTTAAAATCTTTAAAAAAACAAACATTTGTGTGCCTTTTGAAGAATCTCTCTGGTCATTTAATCTTTGTGCATGTTCTGTGTACAGTAATCATTATCTTGAAATAACAATAATGACAGTCTTCGAAAAGAGTGGATATCCCCGTCACAATTTCATCAAAAAGTGTTTAAACTTCAGTCATACAACACCAACAAGAAACCATCATCAAAGACCACAAGAAAATTCATCCTATCATATATAAAAAATATCTGTGAAACAACAGCTAGAATATTGAAACCGCTTGAAATAAATATAGAACACAAGTTAGCCACTCAGCACAATCGCTTTATTCGATATTGTACAAACCGAAAGACCCATCCAACAGAAAAAGAAGATAAAATCAATACCATTTACAAAATAAACCGTATGAACTGTAACTGACATTACATCGGCCAACAAAGTGGGCGTCTCCTTCGAATCAGAACCCAAAACCCCAAATGAGCTGTAAACAGACATGATATGTATTCCTGTTTCTTATCAATGTATATCGATAATTATGGACACCAACTTGGTGATTGGCATGATGGCGAAATTTTAAACAGAGGAAACACCAAAAGTGCAGTCAGAGAATTCCTAGTAGCCTGGTACTAAAGCGAATCAGCAATTAACAGACCAAATTTACCAAGTAATAAAAAGTAAACCACCACGTGACAAGAAAGTTCAAATTTCAAGTCAATAAAAATATGATCAGTATAGATGTAAATCGACTAACAGTCACGAAGATGGTTTCCAGGAGACACAATTCTATCAATCATGGAGACTGGCTTTATTCAGGCAATTACCTGGGGTTCCAGTGGGAAGCCGTGAGGCCAGCAGCTCAACAAACAAGACATTGCGAAGTGATCGCGTTATGTCATGAATTGGCAGGAGTTAGAATTCATGGGCAGGACATTGTATCAGGTCCCAGTGGCTGATGAATGGTCTACGAGCTCGCTAGTCTTGTAAGCAGAAGGTCTCAGTTTCGAACCCCGATGGGCGCGTACTGATGAAGACTCTCAAACTAGGACCAAGCAGCTATCCAGTACTTCCAGGTGGTTTTTCAGTGGTTCTCTAACTGATCATCAGCTCATAATGAAATCCTCCGACCAATCAAACAAAATCCCTACAAAACCAATATTTGAGAATTTAAATCAGTTAATGACGAAGTTCAACAATAGCGTCCCAGGAATGTGAACGCTCCAAAGACCTTGAACGCATGCTAGTCGTTAGCTAACAGCATCTGTCATTATCATTATTACCATAGCTATCACAATAGCAAATTTCACCCAGATCACGTTTTTAAGTACTATTTGGACAATGTGTTAGTAGCTCGTTAGGGTGAGGATTGGGGTTAAGGTAAGTATTGGGATTATGGTTAGGATCAGGGTTATAATTAGCATTACGGTTTGAAAAAGGGTTATGATCAGGGTTAGGACCAAGGTTAGTTTTAGTGTTAGGGTCAGGATTAAGCTTATGGTTACGATTAGGGGTAGATTTATAGTTGATGTCATTTATTTTAATTTGTTTTATTATCCACGCTTTCCTGCTAAGTAGTCGTCTATCCTCTTGCTGGAAATCATAATAATTCAACCGACGGCTTTTTTGGGAGACTGCAAGCAGGATGAGAGAGATAAACGATTCACAAAAAGTTTATCTGTAATCGTCTGGGTGAATACATGTACAGAAACTAGTCTAACTTAGCAACTGATACTCCTCGTTACAACTAGGACGTATTTCTAAGCCATATCAGAGAAAGATGGCCTGTTTAATGCGTTTTCAAGCATTTTCTTGTCAATATACATCATTTTTTGAGCAAACATTCCTCATTTTTATGATTGGTCGGCTGAAGGTCACTCGTGCGTTCACACTCCTGGGACGCTATTGTTGAACTTTGCCTAGTTCATTTTATGCTAAAACTTGCACTGAAGATGTTCCCCAAAAGGACGACGAAAGCTTTGCAATTACACGAACCAGCTTGGGGAACACAACTAATTGCAAGTAATCATTATTACAAGATATCACTGTAATTAGTTACATTTTTAACTCTAGCTTAAAGTGACCGTACCTTTTGTTATTACCTGTTCTTTTTCCTCTTTAAATTCCAAACAGACTGGCCATCTGACTGTTTGTGGACATGAATTATCCGGTGATGATTTGTCAGTGGTGTATACAACTGGTAGCGATGCCAATTCATCGGCAACTGGTACAAAACGTAAAGCAGAACAGACTACTGGGAACAGTAGTAATAATACTAGTACTGCTAATAATAATAATAATCAACAAAGCTTGTCAAAGTATGAAACTGCATCGGATGCTAGAGGTCTCTTAGTGATACTCGATACAACGCCGGATCCTGAACTAGAAAATGAAAGGTTAGCGAGGGAACTTGTTAATCGTATACAAAGAACACGTAAAAAGGTGAGTGGTACGATATTATTGTTATTATTATTATTCATGTAGACATCTATAAGACACGAAATAATTGAGCAAAGAATATCCTTTTCGATAATTTCCTCTTCTAGCTCTACAATTATATACATATGTTTGTATACATAGAACATTCTAAATTAGTAGTCTATAACAACGGGAGGGATATGAAAGAGGTTACTTCACTCACTTTTCTAGGGAGCATTGTCTCAACTACAGGCAGGTGGAACGGACGAGGATGTCAAATCGAGAATCGGGAAGGCGAGAAACACATTCATCAACCTGAAACCAATCTGGAAATCTTCGTCACTCAGCCTGCATCAACAACAAAATGAATCGGATTTTCAATACAAACGTCAAGTCAGTCAGTTCTTCTTTACGGATCAGAAACTTGGCCGGGTCACAAAGAATATTTCCAACAGCCTGTTGCAGACCTTTATCAACAACTGTCTTCGCTGGCACTATACTGAAGAGCAGATGGCCGGAAAGAATCACCAACAAGAAACGATGGGAACAAACAAAACAAGAACCAGTCGCCAACCATCAAATATGCAGGAGAAAGTGGAGATGGATTGGACACTCGCTGAGGAGGGAGGCCGCTGGGTGACACCGCGCGTCAGGCCAGTGCTCGAGTGGAACCCGAAAGGGAAGTGGCGAGTGGGACGTCCACGGGTGACATGGAGGAGATCGTGTGAAGAAGAGTTGAAACAGTATGGATTAACCTGGATGCAAGTGAAAAGTGCAGCAGAAGACAGAAGCAAGTGGAGACGTGCAGTTGAAGCCCTATGTTCCACTAGGAACCCAAGGGAACAATAATAATAATAACAATATTAGTGTTTTTTTAAATACGATCGATTCGTTAAATAAGATCAACGGAATTACAGTTCGTTAAAGATGCTTAAATAATAATAATAATAAAGATATAGTAGCAAATAGAATATCAACTAAAATTAGAAAAATTCCACAAAAATCGAGGATCATTCAAACCTAGATGGCCAGCGAGGTAAGGATAATGTCTGAACTAACTTCTAATGGACGCACAAATTAGGCTTCTTAATATGGATCCCAACAGCCAGCCTCAACAATATTTAGTAGTCGAACCCTTAAGGCGAAATTGAGATTTGTTGGTATGCGGTAAATGACCCTGAAGGTATGGTTAACGTCAATCTTGTGTTCTGTATCCACAAGATGAGATAGAATAGCTCTACGAATAGATTTTGTCTGTCCTTCGTTTTACTACACGAGGTGATGTTCGGAAATTCGACGCGAAACACGCCAAATTGTACGGCCTATGTAACTGGCTCCACAGGAGCAGTTAAATTGGTAGATGCACATGGAAGGGGCGAAACTGGGCAGTTTGTCATTTACCCCAGAACGCAAGAGAGCAGTGGTTTTGAAGACACAGCATAATTCAGCGGCAGGGAATGCTCTTCGCTTTACCGCATTTCTAAGGCGTTGTGTTAGTATCTCACTGATGCTGTCCCCGAGGAACTTAATTTGTAAGAATAAGACCTTCCTTTTTCGGAACTGTTGGTACCTTGGGATGCTTTGATTTTAGATTCATATTCTTATCAATAAACTTTTCTGGATAACTGTTTTCACTCAACAACCGTGTAATATTATTAAGTTCCTCATCAAGACAATCATCCGAGCAGATTGTTCTTGCTCTGTGAACCAAGCACTTTATCAGATTGCGTTTGTATTTCAAGGTCACGAAACTGAAAGGGAGGAAGTATGCTAGTGCATTGTTATACGGTTCAGTTACACGTCAATTACATAAACAATTAGTCATCGGAGAAAGAACTTGAATGTATCACGAAATGCGTACTGAATAGCACTGATGATAATAGTAATAGTGGCAATAATAAAATTGAAACGGGTTAAGATAATGGTGCTGATAAAGGACAGTTTTTTAAATGAATCAGGAATAAGGAAAAGAGGTCGAATAAAATATGGAATAAAATAATAATAATAATAATAATAATAATAGTTGATAAGTATGACATATTACCATGGTGGATTCAGAGTGACTACCATTCCCTTCTGTACACAGGAATTGGCTTTATAAACTCTAATTGGAAAAGCCTCCACATTTGCAAGCATCTTTCTGTTTGTTTGTCTGCAGACAACAGTGAATTACTTCACAGAGTCAGTATCATGGCCACCATCGTCTATAACATGTACTGTTATTGGACATTCTGTTACTTTGTCTTCGGTTACTTTCCGTTTGACTTATGTATTCGGTTCTACAAACACAGTGAGATTGATATACGCAGTCTGAAGTGTCTAGGATTGGCGACCGATCTGTCCAAGATTGTTGAAGCACACTAGCTTGGTGATGTTAAGCGAGACGAGTTTTGCAGCATAATAAGTTCGCTTTGATAGCTTTATCACATCTTGGTTAGACTACTTGCAAACTGACGCATGTGCAGCTTTTTGAATAAAGGAATATACACAATTTTCGCAGAAAAAAATGGTACCATCATTGTTTATTCCGTTGGCGCCTCATCAGCTGCTTACAAGCCAAAGACATTATTAAGTATATTTACAGAAACCAATTTAACATACTTGCACAGAGTTCATTTTTAAACAAAAATTAATCAATATATGCGTACAATGATAATAATAATAATAAACAATTTATCCCAAACAAAAGCAGATGATGAGAAGCCAACGAAATAAACAATCATGTGGTACCATTTTATTCTGCAAAAACCGCTGTTCTTCTTGCTTTATTCAAATTCACTAAAGGGAAATAAATGTATAAAAAATATACAGTTTTCTTTGAAACTGTTTGGATAGTTTCACTAGGGTTTATTTCTTTGGAATATTTTCTGATCAACCAACCTGTCAGGATATGCATTTTATAGTGCCATAAGTCGTATAGCTAATATAATAATGGTTACATAAGAGAAGTGGAACAATAGTGACATCATGGGGTAAATTATTTAATTGGATGAGTTGTGGTTAGGATAGAAAGAAAAATAAATGAAGTTTTAGAAAAAGTTGGTTAGAAGCAACAGAGAGTCATTAAATGGCTTAGTAGAAGTAATTGAAAACTTCTCTTTTGTATGCAATGCTCTACTAGTTCCAATAATCCAGAAGTCTAGAGCTTCAGCAATGCAAAGAGAGCTGGAATACCTGTGAAGGCACTATGGAGTGTCCCACTGTGTGAAGTGAAGTAGGTGGTAAGGTGAGTGATTACAGCACATATATTATGTATCCTCTGAGGTAACATTTTCTTTATTGTCTGTCTCCAATAATTATTATTTCCATTTTACTTTTATCTGATCCTTTTTCTCTCTTTTTGTTGTTCTATGGCACTGATTGATTTCTTTATTCAAGGCTGAACTAGTTCCTGAAGATCCAATTGTCATTGTAGCCGCCACTGAGATAGACGCTTATTACAATATTGCTGGCCCAAATGGCAGTTATGTTAATTTCATTCAATCAACTATTAAACAGCCTTTAGCTGTAATGAAACAGAATTTGGACAAGAGTAATGCGAATAACAGTGTGGAGATTATGAAACATGCTAGTAGTGTTCTTCCGGATGGTTGGCAATTGGCTAAAGAAATTATACGCGAAACAGTATCGGTAAGAAATATATACTTATTGATAATTTTTTACGTGTTCAAAACTGATCACTGTCACTGTGTAGTTTGTTCACAAAAATACGGTGGGGGGCGGGATTGTTGAACATTGTCCATCAATGTATCACTCTTGTTGTTATCATGCTGTCTAACTTTAAAACGACGTTGCCCTTTTCTTCTCGTTTCTGTTTAATTTCATCATAGATGTACTAATGGACTTAACCCTAACTGACTTCAGCGATTCAGGGATTAACTTTTTACTAGGGAGTAATCTCGTTGATTTAAAATAGGCGGATGATATAGTCCTCCTAGCTGAAGACGTTGACAGAATGTAGAGTCTTCTGAGCAACAATCTTCGAGTGTTTTGCATGCGATTCGCTTCTGTCAAATGTAAGATGATGAGGCTACAGGTCTGGACTGGACTGGACTACATTGACTTTTACCTTGAAGTCAGGGAATGAAGTGGTGGAGAGTATTGACTAATTCACTTATTTAAGAAATTGCATCAGTCCCATTGAGTTAGTCACTGACGGATGGATACAGAAGGCTCGTTTGGAATATGCCAACTTGACATGATATGCGGCTGGCTATCGATCAAGGGACGTGTGTGCTGCTCAGCAGTACGCTCCGTCCTCCTTTATGGCTATGGGCGAAACATGGCCATTGCAAGTGGAAGTCATGAAAAGCCTGCCTAGCTGTCTGCTTTCTATCTCCCGTGTTAGGTGACAGGCGTAAATAGGGCGAGTAATGCTGAGGTTAAACATCGGTCGAGTGCTAGGTAGGTAGGTGGGAGGAGAAATCAATAGAAGAGGCTGTGAAGTTACATCGATTGATAGAGATGGTTAGGACATGTGTTACGTATGCCTAACCATCGCCTTTACCGACGACTGGCAATGTTAGCTGAAATAGAGTCAGGTTGTTGGAAAAGAGGCAGTGGTGGTCAAACGAAAATATGGCTTCATCAGTCAATAAAATCCACAACAGTTAGTTCAAGCCAGTCAGTCAGTCACGTAGGGAGGAGTAGAGTGCCTGTTTGTGGTCTTCGGGATGCTGAAAATCAATAACTGGAGGCGATATGTGAGGCAGTATGGCCCAAATTTATTCTCATTGATGGCGCAGATGCATTCACTGTCTGTGACCTCCCATATCCAAGGAAAGCTCTATTGTTCTTCCACGTTACTATTTTTTCCCCCTTACATTTCTGCTTATTATGATTCTTCAGAATCTCTTTATTTCTCTTACGTCTTCCTCTATGTGGTACGTGGAGTAGGGCAACTCTAACCGCTGCACATATGTACAAAGTTCTATGTTGAAACCAGTCAATGATAGTTTTTGATGTAGTGCATTAACTATACCAAATACAACTTGCCGTGTATGTTTCCATGACTCTCCTCAACGGTGGAACTGTAGCTTATCGGTCTAGACTGGCGACATCCAACCAGTGAGTCACAGCTTCTAACAATGCTCCACTCACCGAAGTCTGGGCAGCCCGACATAGTATAACAATAAGTGGGATTCATTGCTAACTGTGTGAAATCACAAGCGGTTTTTGAGCAACTCTGATTTGATTTGATTCAGATATTCACTATGAAACATATGTGGTTAATCTAAATATATGTGATCACCACTCAAATATGTTGTGATTGCTATATGAACAATACAAATCCTAAGCGTATTGTGCTACCCCAAAGGAGGAGAGTAGAATCAATTCATACGATATGAATTTTTATTGGAAACATCTTACTAATGAGAAGTCAATGTTTGGTGCAATATTATTTCCGTTTGAAATGAATCCGAAATTTACCTTTGTCTAACTGACTGACTAACGGAATATCGATGTAGAACTTTACTAGAAGTCAAGCAGCCCAAGATGGCGCACTGCATTTGGTACACAATTATTATTATTATTGTTTCCTTTAGTTTCTAGAGGAATATAGGGCTTCAGCCGTGCGTCTCCATTGCGTTCGGTTCTCTGCTAGAGTCTTCACCTGGCTCCAAATCTGCCCGCACGTTTTCATCTCCTCTTCACATGACCTCCTCCAAGTCACCCTTGCTTGCACTGACGACCAACTCACCGCTTCCCTTTCGGGTTCCACTCAAGGGCTTGTCTAGTGGTGTCACTTGATGGTTTCCTAAGAGTATGTCCAATCCATCTCCATTTCCTCCTGCCTATTTGTTTCAAAATCGGTTCCTGGTTGGTTTATTTTCAGATATCCATGTTGCTGATCTTTTCTGGCCGGCCATCTCATCTTGAATAGTATTGAGCGAAGCCAGCTGTTAATGAAGGTCTGTAGTTTGTTTGAGATGCTCTTTATCACGCGCAGTGCAAGTCTCTGATCCGTATAGTAAGTAGCACTGACTTCACATTGGAGTTGAAAATCCGGACCTTATTTTTGATTCTGAGTGTTGTTGACCTCCACACAGACTTGAGAGTAGTGAAAGCTTGTCTTGCTTTTCCGATTCTTGCTTTGATATCCTCGTCAGTTCCGCCTTAAGTTGAAACGATGCTTCCCAGGTAGGTAAAAGAGGTTGTTTCTTTCAGGATCCTCCCATTTATGCTGATCGTTGTCTGTTGTTGTTGTTGTTCTTGCCCAGGAATCTTCATCACCTCTGTTTTCTCTATGTTCACCTGAAGGAAGTCCTATCTTTGATGCTTCTTCTTCTGCCAACTTGCTGCTTTTCGCTTGCATATCTTTCAGTTTGTGGGAAATCAGATATATATCACATCGGCGAAGTGCAGATGATATATGTCTGCTGGAGAAAGAATCTTTACTTTGAAAAGCATAAGGATTTAATGAACTACAAACGACTACAAAGAATGAGTGCATCCACAGAATTAAGAATACTTTTCATTCATATCACCAACACTCTTCACAGCCATTGATTCTCACGATGTCAAGAGTCTCCAAGCACGTAATCTCCATTTCCCTACGTGCTTCCGACTAGCAACTTAAGTCTTCACGGACTAATGCCCGTAGTTTGGTTTAGTCACTCATAACTCTTTTCCAAACTAAATCGTATGTTAGCTGACGTTGTTCGACGTGGAAGATGATCACTTTGCATACGTAATACGTTTCCTAGCAATGTCAATCGATGTAACTTCACAACCCCATCAATTGATTGACTTCTCTTCGTCGATTTGAACACCTCATTTACGGGGAACAGTTTTTTTTCATATGACACTGGGCTAATAATGCTGTCCAGTCACCCAGGCTGAAGTCGCTGAAGCAGGACTTCAACTTGTCACTTCTCATCGACTGAAAGTGGAGCCGTCAAGCTGACTCATTCGATCCTTATGTTTTGACTGAGTGTGGTTGCGTGTTCACAATCCAACTAACTCTTGTCTTGCAGGAGTCCATTAATGTTGGCCTTCTTTTCAATAGCATTATTTGTTATTTCATTAATGAGAAAGTCCAGTAGTTAGCTACTTTTTGAAACTATAAACGCTGGACGAAGAAGTTCTTCGAACTCTTCTCTCAAAGGAGATAACTTTGATGTTGGTGGAGATGTTGGTTCAAGTAAACAGTATTAAAATACTGACTGAGTGACTGACTGGTTTCAACACAGAATTTTGCACCGATGTGCAGAACTTCGAGTCGCTACACTCCAAGTTGCAAACAAAGCAAGAGAAGAAAGTAGAAGAAATGCAAAATAGAGAAATTAAACAAGGATATGAGGCAAAAAGAATAGTAATATCGATGAAAAATATAGTTTTATTGGCTATTATAAGTCCCAAGGAGTGGATGCATCTGCACCAGCCATCACCGAGAACGATTTTGAGCCATGTCACCAATTGTCTCCAACCGTCATTGGTTTTTACCACTTCGAGGACCGTAAATAGGAAGTCTACACCTCCCTACGTGGCTGGCTGGCTTAAACTAACTGTTGTGGATTTCATTGACTGATGACGCCATGTTTTGGCTTGATTACCACTGGCTCTTTTCCAGCCTGATCCATTCTATGTCAACTAACATTGCCCATTGTCGAGGAAGGCGATGGCTAGGTTAGGCATGCTTAAGACATGTCCTAACCATCTCAGTCCATGTGAATACGGTTACGGTTAGTTCGGTTTTAAAAATTGAGTTACCCAGGAAAATCTTTGGGCCACACTTATTATTTGAAGACTGCAGATATTTCCTACTTTACCAGAGTTGAAGTAGGTGCAGCCGAGACTAACCACCTGAAAGTCAAGTGATAACAATGTTGTTTATGGACATTTCATGTATGTTACAGAGGTAAAACAACACATAAAATCGTTTACATAAACAGTGTAGAAGGAATCTGTCAACCAGCAATTACCACTACTTTCAGATGACGAAATATATAATAAATTTGTTTGAAACAACAAATACAGAAGCATCATAAATTTGAAATTGCTCAAAGAAAAACAACACACAGTCATATACTGCATATATGAAATATGAGTAAATAACATTTATCTCCTTTTCCCCGAGTTGGGCGTATTTCGTCACTATGGTTACAGCTAAACAGAAGTTTGTTATTGTCAACAATAGACGACTTCTTTAAAATTTCGAGTTTGACATATTGATCAGTTTTATGTACCCACCTCTCAGTTGAGAGGAATGATACAATTAACATTAAATGACTACTGTAGTAGTATAAGCTACTTATAAGTAGTAGTATGCTTAACACAATATATTAAGGCATACAATAAAATTATAGCACTGTCTGCTTTTTGTTTATTGGAGTTTATATCTAGTAGATGTGAATTCTGAGAAGACTTGTATCTCCGATGGATGTTTTCTCTAGATGTTGTTGTGCTGGAGCTTTCATTAACCTTCTTGGACAACTAACTCTTTCAGCGATAACTTTACTGCAAAGTTTTAAGGGGAACAAATATTTCATCAATTTCAATATGACTTCATAACATTGCTTGAAGGTTAACCGACTTTAGCCAATAAGGCTTGGATTCGTGTCCCACTCCAACTATTTCTGTCTGACGACGATGGGATAATGTTAGCCGGCATAACAAATTAAGAACAACACATTTAAGCGAACAATGTTGTGTTTTCAATTAGATCTCATCAGGCTTAACTCTAGTATAATAAAATTCAAACATAAACCAAAATTGGGTTTGTCTATAGGTTAACAAGATTGTGCATATAAATTGTGCTATTAGTCATAATAATAGTAATGATAATAACAATAGTAATGATTCTGACCTTATCCTATCATCGGATGATGAACTAACTAAATACAAAACGACGCTAGTTGACAGCTGCCAACAATACAAGAATAATAGACATTCAGTAAATAGTCTGTTATCTAAACAACACAGAGAAGCCCTAAGAGAACTTAGAAGCAACGAAAGCTTAATTATTAGCAAGCCGGATAAAGGTGACGGTATAGTTTTACTGGACAAAAGTGATTATGTTGAGAAAATGGAAGGTATTTTGAGTGATCAGACTAAATTCCAATCTCTTGGTTTTTCCAAAGACCTCAATATAATAGCGGAGAAACTAATGACCGACTCCCTCAAAAAACTGAACCAAATAGGAGTATTATCATCAGCCACGTATGAGTGCATGAAACCAACGGGTACCAATACTCCATGTCTTTACGATCTACCAAAAGTGCACAAACCGGGCCTGTTTTAGATATGTATAACTCTCCATTTCACGGAACAGCGAAGTGGTTAGTGAAGATTTTGGGTCCTTTGCGCAGAGAAGTCGTGCAACATAGAATTAGTGATGTCTTCGACTTTATTTCTAAAATATCCGAGACTAATGTGAAGTATAAACGCATGTATCATCACTATTCACTAATTTACCACTAATGGAAACAGTAGATTATATCTGTCAAGAAATCGCCGAAAGGCAATTAGACTTGGGAATCCCCTTGTGTAGCTTCAAAGAATTACTTCTTAAATGCACAATAAATGTTCATTTTGTCTTCAATAATTCATACTACCGACAAGTACATGGACTAGCAATGGGTTCACCATTACGCTCAATATTAGCTGAATTCTTCCTCGCAAAAACTGAAGGACATCATCAAGGAGTTTGTTATGTATTATGGTTATGTCGATGATACAATTATCTTAGCTGATGGGAATATAAACATAGACAAATTGTTGATGAAATTCAACAACATTCTTCCAACACTTTTACTTGTGAAGAGAAGCAGGATAGTAAACAATATTTTCTGGACATCTTGTTAAGTAGGTGAGAAAATGGATCACTTGGGAGTAGCGTGTATAGAAAAAGCACATTCACAGGACAATATACACAATTCCTTAGTTACACGCCCGTTAAATATAAAAGAAATGTTAAATTTCTTACGAGCAGAACAAAAAAGATATGTACGGATGACCACTTACAAAAGGAATTTGAATATATTCACGATTCCTTGACGGAGATGGGCTATCCGAGTAATTTCATAAAGAAACATATGAAAACACTGGAGAGAAAATCTGAGACTATGATTGCACGTAAAAAACCTCTATTTATTAAGTTACAATTTAATGGTGACTTGTCAAGTGAGATTTTTGTTCCAGATACTTTCCAGGAGTATACGAAGAACGTTTTACGCAGCAAACCTATGTTTGCCATTCTCTAGCCGACAAATGATCGGGACGCAAACGAAGGATAAGCTAGATACTTTTGCCACATCTATGTGCATTAAATAAAATGAGTTTTAATGAAGATGTGATAAGATTAAGGGGGGATAAGAGAGGGGTCGGAAATATAAGTAAGGGGGTGGTGGAGAAGTCATCAGTTGGTTATGTTTTCATAGGCCAAGGGAGGGATAATGACTATACGAACTTCTTTTGAATGCACAAATTTAGGTTTAATAGTTCGAATGCTTATTACCTCAGCTGTGTGAGTGCAGTAGACGAATACGAAGTCTAATGGAAAGATTCGTTGGGATACGATGAATTACCTTGAAAGCTATTGTTTTCTCCACTACATGACCATTATCAAACTAAATATGACAAAATCAAGCTACGGATTGTTTTTGTCTGCCCTTTGCCAAACCACCACGAAGGGAGATGTTCACTAATACGTTGGCTAAGCTGTCTAGTAGTACGCCCAACATAACTGTCACCGCAGGTGCAGTTGAATTGATAAATGCACAGAGATGTGGCAAAACTATCTAGCTTATCTTTAGTTTGCGTTCCGATCTTTCTTTGGCTAGAGAAAGACAAACATAGGTATGCTGGGTAAAACGTTCTTCGTATTCATGAAAAGTCTCTGGAACAAAAACCTCACTTGATAAGTCACTATTAAATTGTAACTTGATAAATAGATGTTTTTTACGTGCAGTCATAGTCTCGGGTTTTCTCTCTAATGTTTTCATATGTTTCTTTATGAAACTAATTGAATAACCCCATCTCCGTCAAGTAGTCTGGCTCATACATTAGCTTAATGTATGGATTTCTATGTAGGATCACTAAGCATATTTTTACTATTTTCTATATTATTCCCTTCACTATTACTAATCAGTAAAGAGTGAAGATACCTAGTAATTGTGTTGATTCAGTTCCCTTGATAAAACATTTGATAAAGGAAGTAAGACCTAATTTGCAGTATACAATAGTATCATTTGGTTTTGCTGTGGTTCTCACCAGCTGCAGAGGCTACCTGAAACTTTCCTCTGTTTTTGCCTGCATCCCGAATGGATCATAGGACTTTGAACTTTTTTGAAGTTTCAATAGACGCGGTGTTGTTTCTTCATACAGAGTGGGTTACTAGCCTCACGCTCCAACTCCCTTCTTGGATTCACTATCCGCTAGGCGAGGTTGAAAATACATCTCCTGGGAATCGAACCCGGGCCTTCTGTGAGTAATCTGCTTGAAATTATAGTGAATCAAACAAGAATGTAAATGCCATATGTGTTACATATTAGATTGACCACAGAGAGGATGTCGTAAATCATCCAGCACTACGCCAAGGTTTTCCAATGTTTCTCCAACTGACGTCAACTTCGTGATCAAACCTGCAAAACAAAAGTCAATAAACGTTGCTAACTCATGACAGTTACGTAACTACCCAATAAAATTATAGTTTTTGAGATTGAAATTAACTCAGTGAGCTATATTCACTAATAGGAATGATTATGCAATAAACGTGATTGAAACTGAAATTTAGTTACCATGGTATTAGGAGATTGAACACACTCTCTGTGTGTATATGTATGCAAAGGTTTAGTTGGAAATGTTTAATTGCAATTGCCTTCATCAATCTTAGTAAACTTTACTCTTCTTCTGTACACCTTTAATATTTTGAAGAATTTAAAGAAAATTAAGAAATTGTCTAGTTGATTGTGCTTTGTGAATGTGTTTGTTTACTGCCTATTTGGGTATAAACATCCTGGAAAATGTGATGGAGAAGATTTGTAGTTTAGGTGGATGATTTTGATGAAGTTGTTGTGCTCTCTGACTTAGCTGGATGGTTTATTTACGAAGCTTTCATTGTCCCCTATACTAGACAACATCTTCAGCGCATACTTCAATTCGATGAATTGAGCTTTTGAGATTTCTCCATGAGTTTATTAGTCATCTCTCCAGGTCGGTGACTTTGAACGTGATCGGTTGTTCTTGTTTGTTTTCACACCCTCTAGCTTACTTGTATTGCTACTGATTGTTTCCTTGACCTAAAGTTTGACCCTTTGTGAAGGAATTGCATAGAAACACTATTCAAGAGGGCCAGGACTCATTGCAGCACCTTTTCCTTTAGGAAGAATGAAGAAAAATATCTCATGGATGTCTTCCAAAAGAATGGATATCCATGGAACTTCATCAAAAAGGAGACATCTATCCCCAGGCCAACATATCGAATCAATGGCCGCCAAGGAAAGCACAAAGAAAATCGCTCTACCATGTATAAAGGACATATCAGAAATCACTGCGAGAGTTTTCAAACATTAAGGAATTGATGTCGCACACAAACCAACAAAAACACTTCACTCAACTCTATGTCAACCAAAAGACTCAACAGCGAAAGAATATAAAACCAACATCATCTTTAGTATAAGTTGCAATGACTGCAGGAAACACTACATTGACCAAAGTGGACGTACCCTCCTTATCGTCTTCGCATCCATGACCATAAACTAGCCGTCAAAAGACAACATAATATCCACTCCCTCACTCATATCACCGCACACAGACAACCACGGACATCAATTCGACTAGGACAATGTTCAAATATAAGACAGAGGAAACACCAACAATGCTAGAGAATTTTTAGAAGTCTGGTACTCAAGTGAATTGGCAATCAATGGACACATTGACGTAGACAAGATTTACCAATCGGTAAGAAGGAAACCTCATATACATAGAATGAAACTTCAGGTCAAGGAAACAATCAGTTCCAATACAAGTAAACTAGAGGGTGTAAAATCACACAAGAACAACCACCTGGGGAAATGACTGATAAACTCGTGCAGAAATCTGAAAAGCTCATTTCATCGAATGGAAGTATGCGCTGAAGATTTTGCCTAGTATAGGGGGCAATGAAAGCTTCTCATGAAAACCATCCAGCTAGCTCAGAGAACACAACAAAATCAAAATCCTAGAAAATGTTCTGAAAGCCAAATCTATCCAGTCTTAATTCTTTTCTTTTGCTTTATGAATATTGTATATCTTCTTCTATTGATATTTCATTTCTCATGATTTTCTTTTCACGTTTTTTTAAAATAAAATTTAGATTCCACCAGATAATATCGATCTTATCCTGTTTTCAAGAAAGCAGTGTAACACCAACGACACCAACAGTACATCGAATGCTACTGTCGAACCGTTACATGTTACTGTTGCCTTTAGTCATAATGACAGTGGTTCAAAGAATATTAAAGTTCAATTGAGAGATTCAAATAATCATTGGTTTGTACAAAATACTGACGATTTATTAAGAAAGGTAATTCAATAACTAATTATGTTAAAATTGCATATTTATTGTGCTTGCTGTACATTACATTATGGATAAAATTTTATTTTGATAAAATCACACAATGGTGTTATACAGTAATATTTACTGATGATAACCACGTTTCGAGCACAATTTATTTATTGTTCATTGGACTCTGTCCCAGTGACTGTGAATGGCCTTATAATCGGATGGTCCTGCGTTTGATCTCCGGTGGGGTCATGGGTGTGTATACCATTGAAGGATCTCGAACCACAAGTAAGATGCAGCAACAGCTGTTCAGTTCTCTAACTGAAGTTACTTCGTGATCACACATAAACTGGTACGTTTGTGTCCTGTAGTCTGGGTGGGTTGGATTATTGCCTAAGTTTCCATGATTGTCGTTTTACCCAGTGCTGACTTCAATATAATAGTAAACTTATAGAGTTCTCCATAAGTGTAATTATTATCTCTGCTGATGAATTTGAAAGTGGTTGGTTATCTGGCTAACTAGAAACTGTGATGGCCTGTTTTTGCTGACCTGTCAGTCAACCTTTTTATCCGTGTGATATAAATTTAAACTGGAAGATATGCAAGTGAAAAACAACAAGGTGGAGGAAGAAGAAGCATCAAAGATAGGAAGGACTTCAAGTGAACATAGAGAAAACAGATGTGATGAAGATTCCTGGCCAATAGCAACACCAACAACAACAGACAACAATCAGCATAAATGGGAGGAATCTGAAAGAAGCAACCTCCTTTACCTACTTACCAGGGAAGCATCGTTTCAACTACAGGTGGACGGAACTGATGAGGATATCAAAGCGCGACGATCGGGAAAGCAAGACAAGCTTTCACTTCTCTCAAGTCTGTGTGGAGGTCAACAGCACTCAGCATCAAAAATAAGATCCGGATTTTCAACTCCAATGTGAAGTCAGTGCCACTTTACGGATCAGAGACTTGGCGTGTCATAAAGAGTACCTCAAACAAACTACAGACCTTCATCAACAGCTGCGTTCGCTTAGTACTCAAGATCAGATGGCCAGAAAAGATCAGTAATAGGGATCTCTGGCAATGAACGAACCAACCCAGCAGGAACCAATTGTGCAACAAATAAGCAAGAAGAAATGGAGGTGGATTGGCCGTACTCTGAGGAAACCATCAAGTGAAATCACTAGACAAGCCCTCGAGTGGAACTGGCCGAATGGGAAGCGGTGAGACGGTCGTCAGTGCGAGAGTGACATGAAGGAGGTCATGTGAAGAGGAAATGAAAGTATGTGGGCAGACTTGGAGCCAAGTGGAAATGTTGGCAGAGAATGGAACACAATGGAGATGTGTGGCTGAAGCCCTATGTTCCCCTAGGAACTAAAGGAAACAATAATACATAATAATAATGTTCTAAACAATCAGTTCCAATAAGTTTGACTGCGCGTAGGTCACAGTGACATCATGGAATATTTGTCGTCATTCTTAGGAATGAAGTTCGGTTTTTATTCCTAAATTATTATCATTACCGGAGGTATTTGACAAAAGAGCGCTAAAGTTGCTGTTGCCTATCTTAAGATGAACACAAACTTGGTACGTTGTGGGCACCAAGAGATGCTCCAAACGAATCTCCTTATTTATGGGAGGGTTACGATACTTTCCGGACGCTCAGATCGAAGCAGGTGGTTGGTTTAGGCGTCAACCCTCTCCGGGCCTTTCACATAAAGTTGGATTCATAAAGCAGTGCAGCAACGTCAGCAGTTTCTTTCTTACGATCGTCATACATCATTCGATCCTGTCGGATTCTAGAGACCATCTATCAGGATTTCGCAGCCCCCTCCCTCCACAGGTAGAAATGTCTTTCCCCAGTGTGGTTGTAAATGCCATTTGTGTTTCCCACTGGATAATGAGATTAGGATGCTTAGTTCATTCATATTTGGAAAGTCTTTCCTCCCCCCCCCCCACCACCACCACACACACCATTTAGGTTTGAACAACAATTTGGTTGTATCCCTAATCCGCACTACTTACACATCACAGTCCGCAAAACTGTATAGGTAATTTATAAAGTCTCATGCTGATTCTTTGTTATTTATCTATGTTGAATTATTCTTCTCTCTTTCTCTCTCTCTCTCTCAGGTGAAATGTGTTCTTGGATGGTCGAACAGTGTCAATCTACAGTTGTATACTTCCAATCCTAAGAATTCGACTGATGTGACGAAGCGTCTTGTACATCTACCGTGTAATCAGTTACCTACTTTGCATGGGACTACTCTGTATGCTGCTCTATCTTAACTTTTGTGTGTACAAGTGAACTAGTATTATGATACATATATTTCTTTTGTATGGATAATCGGTACTTTATATAAAGTACACGAACAAAATAGTAGTTTTTATTGGATCATTTTTCTGTACGCGTGTTTGTGTGCGTGCGTGTCGTGTGTGTATGTGTGTGAATGGTTCGGTGACATTGAAATACTGAAGTGAATTACTTGAAGTAGTAGGAAGAGCAGTAGTGTTGTGTGAGACCACCACCTAAGGGGACTTTTGTTGTTTTTTGTCCATTATTACTATAATTCCTTTGCGTTCCGAGTAAAAAAAAGTTGGGCTTCAACAGAGCACTTACATTTCATCGTGTTCTCTGAAGTCCTCTTTAGCAGTTGGCTGCACAACTGCCTATAGGCTTTCGTTTTTGCTCTTTATATGACCCCCCCCCCTACGTCAAATTTGGACTAACGCTTAAATCGTTGCTTCTCCTATTTGTGTTCCTCTTGAGGGCCTGACTCGCAATGTCAATCAGTAGTTTTCTCAGCGTCTGTGCTATCCGTTTCTATATTTTTCGTCAGGCAATAGATTCTTGGTTTTGTTCGTTTGCTAGAGTTCCTTGTACTAAAGTCATTCTCGCCATTTAATCTTCAGCTGTTGATGCTTGTGTGCATCAGACTGTGTTGGGGATGCTTTTCATAAGGCACCAAATCTCTGAACTATATAGAAGCAGCCTTGAAAATCCGAATCTTGTTCTTTATCCTGATAGCAGAAAATTCCCACACTGATTTCAGAGTAGTGAATTTCTATCTTGCTTTGACATCTTCATCATTACCTCCTGTGGTTGGAACGATGCTGCTAAATAGGTAAAAGAAATGACTTCTTTCTCCCATTATCGGTGATTGATGGTTGTTGTTGCTGTTGGTTTGTGAGTGTCTTCATTATTTTCGTCATCTTTATGTTCACTTGGAGTCCTGTCTTCGACGCCTGTCTCTTCTACCTGCCAACTTGTCCATTTCTCTCTGTAGATCTCCGAGTTTATTTGACATTAGAGATACAGCATCCGCAAAGTTCATATCTTCTAGACTCCTCTTATGCGTCCAACGTATTCTGTCTTCTTGCTCCCCATAGTCTGTCACACGATCCAGTCCACTACATTATTAAATATCATCGGTGATAGTGTTCAGCCTTGTCTTACCACTCTTCACTTCACACAATAACTTATGTAAGTGTGAGCATCAAAATGAATCTAATCCTCATTATACAAATGCTTAACTGTCGTTTGTTTACTCAATCTCTATTTCATCATCCTGATACAATAGTGAGTTAGTCGATGTCGTGTGTGTATGTGTTTGAATGGTTCACTGACGTTGAAATACCTGAACTGAACTACTTGAAGTAGTAGGAAGAGCAGTAGTGTTGTGTGAGGTCACCAGCTAAGGAAACTTTGTTTTTGTTGTTGTTTATCATTATTCCCTTGCTTTCCTAGTAAAAACAAAGTTGAGCTTCAGCACAGCACAGCATTTACATTTACAATAATTAGTCAGTATCAACATGTCAGACAGTGGGGTGATAATTAACGAAGAAAATTAATGTACGCAATGAAAATCTAGAAATGGTTACAACACATGGATTGCATAATGTATAATTTTGGAAAAAATGAAGAGTGATTAAGGAATAATTGTGTGCACAGGTTAATTACGTAACAGATTGTTAAAGAAAATAAAACGACTCGGACAATGATAACTTGTAACTAAGGTTGAAGTGGTTATAAGTATAAAATAATTTTACAAGGATAACATGTAATTAAAGATGAAGTAGTCAGAAAAAATGATTTTGTCGATATTAATTTTTAAAGGTTTATGGGAAGGGGGGCGAAGTAGTCTGGTTTATACATTCGTGTAGCGATGGGCAAAGTAAGGAAAGTGGCTGTACAAATTTCTTCTGAACACACAGGTCTGCGTGGCTTCTTCAGGTGGATTCCTATGACTTCAGTTGTATGTAGAAGACGAACTCGTAAAGCAAAAGTAGGATTAGTAGGAATGCGATAATTTTAAATGCCGTATTATCGTCAACCTTATGCTCACTATCTACAAGGTGTACTACAAGCAGAGCTACGAATAGATTTTGTTTGTCCCTTGCTTACCCATGTTGAATGATGTTCGGAAATGCGATGATGACCCTGCCTAATTGTACGCCCGATGTAAGTGGCTCCGTAGATGCACATAGAGGAGGCAAATTTACGTAGTTTATCCTTATTTCTCGAACGCAGAATAGGGGTGGTAATGAAGAGATAACGTACCTCTGTTGCATTGAATGCTCTTTTAACTGCATTCTTCAGGCGCTGTGTTATTATTTCCCTTATATCACCAAGGAACTGCAGTTTTATGAACAGTGGTTTTTTCGGAACTGTCGCCATACTAACTCTCGTAGGTACTGAATTCATATTTTTCTCAATGAACTTATCTGGATAACCATTTTTTCTAAGTAATTCTCTAATAATCTTAAGCACATCATTGAGGCAGTCATCTGAACAGATTAACCTAGCTCTTTGAACCAAACACTTTACCAGGTTACGTTTATATTTCAAAGGTGCAAAACTCAAAAAAATGAGTGTACTGATCTGTTGTTGTAGGTTTCCTATACACACTCCTTCTTAGTTTGCCATCTTCTTTCCTTGCCATGAAGGCGTCTAGGAATGAGATACTGTCATTACTTTCTTTCTCTATGGTAAAGTTTATTGTTGAATGGGCATCAATAAACGTGTTAAGTATGTTCATTGCATCATTCTCATTTTTCATAACCAGAAACGTATCGACAGTAGAAATCCAAGTCATTCAGATGAAATCCATGAGCCCACCAAAGTTGTGGCTATCATGATATCAACCAACAGTATCGAAGGCGTCCGTGCAGTGAGAACTAGTCTCCTTCAAGATCTTGATGGCTAGATTTATCTCAAAAGGAATCAAAGTTGCAACCATGGAATGATGCTTACCTACAAACGACTCAGAACAGTATTGTATTTATTATTATTATTATTTAAACGCGGAAAACCTTGGTGCAATATGGCACCAAGAAACATGCGCCACACAATAATAATAAAACAACATAGATTAAAAGTAAAAATATAAGTAGAAAACGGATAAAGAACTTCATCAGGAAGGAAAACAGTCATGTTTAACTAGTTCAAACAGTATTCGTTAACTATCATCAGGAAGGGAAGAAAGAAGGAAATTGCAACACGTTCGCCATTGATTACGATTCTTGGCCATATCCGATAACGTCTCGAGCCATCGATTCGAGCTATCTCGCGGACCTCAACCAGAGAGTCGTGACACGCCAACCGATGCTAATCTAGCACAGAAATCCTTCATCCCACGACGCCACGTCATGGACTGACCACCCCTCCGCCTTTTCCATCCCGTCCCAAGGTTAGCGAACAGAGACCTGTACGGAAGCCTCTGGGATGACATTCGCAGCAAGGATATCTGTGTTAGATGTCACATTGGGGACAACCATTTTGAGAATTACTCACTAACATCTCGAAACGACACAGATAGGCTAGGAATCCAGACAAAGGCGAAAGACTGTCGAAGGTTAAGAAGTCAAGGTGAGCGAAGATAAAATACAGGAAACTAAGTATAAAAATAGAAGTAAGGTTGCAAAGAGATGTGTTACTTGAGACATCATTATTGCTTGAACGCATTGTTACGAGCGCGCGATAAGTTCCAATGATATTTTGTTGCTTTATTTCATTTATTGTGTGAGGGCTGAGATACTGCCCGGGTGCCCAGACCGAAGCAGGTGGTTTTCTTAAGGGACCACCCCGCAAGCCTTTGACTTGGAGTCTAATCCGCAAGGCAGCGGAGCAGCGTCAGGTGCTGCGTTCCCATGGTTGCCGGTGACCCATATGGGTTCGTACGCCATTTGATCCGATTGGATTCTGGAGCCCATGTACCCCATGATAACTGCTTTTAGTCTAACCGCTATCCAAACAACCTTCCTGGCATGGTAGGACCTGCAGGGACATGAGTCCCAGCCAGTTTAGCTTGTTGGGTCACAGTTGCATAGTAGGATTCATTTGTAGCTAATATCTTTGTGTTATAAGATGTTATGTAAGCGGCTTTGGTGCCCATTACGTATTTCTAATCTTGATTCAGTTTTCAAGACAATCAGCCACACGTTTGATATTTGTTTCCTCTCTGAAAGACAGTCAGCCTTCATACAGAAAATCTGGTATGAGAACAGATCAAGCGATCACAGTCACCACTTAATGCGATCAGTTGTGTCGAGCTGTTGTGTTACTAGTTGAGGTTACTTCAAAAATAAACATTAAAAATAGTTGTGAAGCATGGAATTATATCTGAAACCATTTATTTTAATTATTCGTTCGTACTTTTTTCACAAGAAGAGGTTTTCATCGCTTCGTAGCATGAGGCATAACGACTCAGTGTTTGGGACGAAGGGTGCTGAGTTCGAGTCGAAGCAGGAGAACCATCAGTCACTGGGGAGCAGGTACATATGCGAAGATGTTGGTAATCGCTTTAAGCAGTTTACTTTCATTCATACCTAGGCGTCGAGTGCTAGGTAAGGCGGGGAAATCAGTCGACGAAACTGTGAAATTACATTGACTGAGATGGTTAGGACATGTGCTACGTATGCCTAGTCATCGCCTTCCTCGACAATGGGCAATGTTAGCTGATATAGGGCCAGGCTGGAAAAGAGCTAGCGGCGGTCAAACGAAAACATGGCACCAGTCAATGAAATCCACAACAGTTAGCTTAAGCCACGTAGGAAGATGTAGACTTCCTGGTTGGGGTCCTCGGGACGGTAAAAACCAATGGTTGGAAACAATTGGTGACATGGCTCAAAATCGTTGTCAATGACTGTCGCAGATGCATCCACTCCTTGTGACTTATGATTTCCAATTAAACTGTTTTGTTCTGTTATTACTATTCCTTTGTCTCACACCTCTGTTTACTGTCTATATTATGCATTTCTCCTACTTTCTTCTCTTCCTTTGTGTGTTACATGGAGTGTGGCGACTTGAACTGGCGCACATATGTGCAAAGTTCTATGTCGAAAACCGACCGACTTTCATTCAATGAGTCCAGGGTTCGAATCCTACCGCACGTACTGAAGCTGAGTAACTGAGTGGTATCGTCTGATCGCAAGACATTTGCAGCTTAGACTGGAGCGTTGGAAAATATTCCGAGTTATTTAGTTCGAACAAAACATAAATATGGCTGATGAGTCGCAATTAAGATGAAGCACGCGTATTTGATTCCATTGCTGACTACGTGAGAATAAGTATATTGACTGCAATAGGAGTCTAAGTGTTAATTTGGGGGGTTGAAATCACAAATAAGAGGAAGAGGGGTTTTAAAAATATATTGTAACAATAGAAGACAAAGGCCAGGGAACCGATCGTTTATTAAGGAAATCAACACATATATATAGATTTTCATGTACATTATTATAAATTATTGTTAGCAGAAAAACGCGGTCGTCTGATTGGTTATTTCTCACTGAAAGTTAATCTTTCATCTCTTTGTGGCTGTTTCTTGAATGTCAGATCATCTATATGCTAACTGTATCCGCTTACGCAAAGTCTGCCGTGGTTGGTTGTTGAATGAGTCTTAGTTCATATTTTTCTCACGACCAATATTGAGGATGTAAATATTGACGTAAATTACTGTCTACCAATTTGGCTAGCAGCCAGCTTTCACCACAGTATCACCTATGCAGGTTCCAAGTAAACTTTTTCGTCTAGGCTTTCGATGAGCTTAAGTGTGGGGACACAAACATGTTATATATATATATATATATATATATATATATATATATAAGTTTAAAAGAAGTGCTCAAATTAACTTTGTGACACATTTCCATGATATGGTTTGCTATAGATGACCATAAGTCAGTTGAGTTAGGTGTGATTTCATTTCCTGTTGCTGTCGCTTAAGAGTGTGCTCTGTAAGTCTAACTTGCATACATCGACGGAGTCAAGTGTTATTCACACAGTACTATCCTCTTCTGTCTCCTAAACTCTTATTTGTCACTTTTATCCCTTAATTAGTATTTTTAGCCTGTAGGATTCAATTTTGACCGTTGATACTCACAACTTTTATGTAAATTTTTACGCTATGTACGAGTGTGTGTTTGACCAGAATGTTCAAAATATGTAGTGCAAATACACTAAACATTCCGGATAAAATACATCTTGAAGTAATCTTCAAAAGAAGTTTGATGTGTTTGTCTTCATATTGTCATCTTGTACATGCGTCGGTGGCACAGCGGTAGAATGCTCGCCAACCATGCATGTGGTCCGGGGTTCGACCCTCGGTCACCGACGCACACCTTTACCTCCCTAAGCCAGTAATAAAAGGTGGTAATGGGGGAAGTTTTGGGTATGAGGCTAGCTAGAAACCCTATCCCTTAAAAATAAACACCACTGCTACCGAAACTTCCAGCCTCTAGCTTGAAGCCCTATGTTCCACTGGGGGAACGTTAAGGAATAAAAAATCATTCTGAAGTGTATCTTCGTGTAGAGTTTGTTCTCTGTCACTGAAGTGAATTTCTTTCAGTGGTTCATATATCATACAAGACATTCGTTTCTAATTAAAGTTAATTATCCTAAGAGACAGCTATTCTAGCATGCTTCAGTTTCGAATTCTCTAGCTAGTAAGGCTGGAGATTGTTAGGATTTTCTTACTTCCAACATCTAGTAATTTCTCTACGATCTTTCTGCTGGTCGAAGTAATCGATGTCCCAACCGTCTTCTTTTGCAGTTTCATATACAAAGGAGAAAGCTTAAGTTCATGTTTTTGACTTCAGTAATTAATCTGATGTAGTAGCTTCACCGCCAACACTAGCGGGTCTCCGTCCGGTCCCAGCTTTGTGGCATGGTACCGCTGCATCGTCAGCTACCTGTTCGTTGGGCTGCCGAACTCTCCCACCAGTCGTCCAACCAATACCTCCTAGGTCTCCATTTCACCTAAACGCCCCACATTGTCGCACGCCGTCTTTGCCGTCGGATCACTGACACCCACCAACTCACTGATGTCCTCAGAGTCTCTCAAGTAGCTCCTGATGTCTCCTTCCTTGAAAGTAGCTGCCTGTGGGATCTTCATTATCTAGAAGCAGCAACACCAGCTGTAACGGTTGAAGAAGAGAGGCTTGGTAAAGGAATGTTTATTAGCGATTTAATCTCAACTCTATATAGCCAAATTATGTACACCTTATCTTCCACGCACAATTTGCACAGATCTTCCCTGTTGTGCTACTTCTCGCCTTCATATTGTGTTCCTTTCACGTCTCCTATGTATCTCCGCAACGCTTTATCATTGCTTTCCATGACATCAAGTGCATCTCCCTGCGATTTGATGTTTTTATGCTGATGAACATCTCTTTGTAAATATACTACTGATAAATCGTATCAGTAGCCTACGCTACACTGTAGTCTTTAGAGCACATATTGTATATGCACATGAAAGATTGTACAGGAATGCGAAACAGATACACGTTAGTGAAGCAAGTGACCATAAAAGACTGTGTGTGTGTGACATCAGTTACAGAACCATTGAAAAGCCTGTTGGGAGCACTGGACAGCTTTTCCGTCAGCCTAGTTTGGAACCCCCTTTTTAGTGCTACGTGCCCACCACTAGGGTTCGAAACCAGGACCTTCTGGTTACAAAGTGAGTTTGTAGATCATTCAGCCATTGGGACTGGAAAGGTTCTGGGTTCAAACCGTAGTGGTGAGTGTCTACTGCTGAGGAGTCCCAAGCTAGGCTGACAAGACAGCAGTCCCAACAGGTTTTCCAATGGTTCTCTAAATGATGTCAACAAATAGAGGTTCATTCGACATCTCTATAAAGATGGTCCATGTCAGGGTGATTCACACCGAAAATCCCATCGAAGGTTTTGAAGTAAAAACAAGAGAAAGACAAAGCTGCCTACTATCTGGTTTTGGTGGACTGGATCGTGTGGCAAACCGTGAAGAGTCAGAAGATGGGCATACAAATGACTAGAAGAACTGTATGTATCAGATGTCTCGCGTTGTACAAACTAGAGTATCTGCGGGTGTAAACCGACAAGCTGGCATCAGATTCAGCACTTCATGTGAACATAGGAAAGGCAGAGATGACAAGGATACCAGACCACAAAGAACAATCACCATCAACGACAGAAGTCTTTTTCACGTATCCAGGCAACATTTTTTCACCTACAGACGGCACAGATAAAGATAGGGAAGGTAGGAAGGGGTCGTTCATCACTCTCAGAACAAAGATCAAGATCCGAATTCTCAACAGTGATTTCAAGTTAGTGCTTCCATATTTTCACAGACTTGGCGGGTCATCAATGAGAAGCAAAGGTTTGGGCGTCCTAGGGTGACACGCAGGAGATGATATGAATAGGGAATGAAGTTTGTGGGAAGTCGTGAAGCAGAGAACAAGATGCAACGGAGGTGTGTCACTGGAACCCTAACTTTGTGGAGAAAACTATTTTACACCACTGTTTGTTCTGTCTCTGATTAAATAACCTATACGTTGATGTGCTTGGCTATCTGTCACTCAGTGGGTAAAAAGTGATGTCCACTAACTTCAATGTCAACATTATTTAGAGAAAAAAGTTACTTAAAACTTCATGTCACTCTTGAAAGCCACTGAACGAATATGAATACTTTTTTACTATTCAGTAGTATGTTGGTAAAACATGTAAATGTTTTGAGATAATGACAATAATGAAACACAGTGAAATACAAACAGAGTGTGCATCCAATTGCTGAATATAACCAAATGAAAATGATCTCATGAATCCGTGGTTACACTTCTTTTTATACAGATTCTCAAATAACTTGCTAGTAAAAAGAACAGATTTTCAAAGTTATCTAGATTACCTCAACGAAAAAATTGCGTTACTGAATTTTTGAACACTATTTTAACTTCGCTGTCGATGGTTCTGCAGTAGAATGCTCTCCAACTATGCCTCACGTGGTCCTCGCGGGGTTCGATCGTCGGCTGAAGCACTCTTGAACCTCTCTAAGCTGGTAAAGAGGGAAGGTTTGGCGTTAGGCTAGCAAACCCCACACCGTCAAAATAAAACCACTGCTACGGGAGCGTCACAGCTCTGGCTTGCAGTTCTATACTCCACTCGGAACGTAAAGGAATACAATTTAAGTATTAATACAAATTTTAGCGATGATTAAAGATTGTATTCTCCAACTCATGAGTTGGTTTAGAAGGCACTCATAGTAAACAACAAACTCACAGGTCTTTCAGCACCTATCATATGAATTTTTTTAGAAATTCTCATATGTCTAACTAATTGATTTATTTTGTACAAAGTAAGAACAAACATATTAGTTTTGTAGGAAAATACAAGCTCGATTTATTGCATGGATTCCCTCTCTTCAACTGCGCACATCCCAGTGACAAAATCAATTCTAAGTTACAAAATGGGGTCTAAACACACTTGCTACAGTGACTTCGAGTTATGGATAGAAAGGATAGGCAACATAATTTCAAAAATGATGCAAGTAGACGAATTATTCAGTGTTTAAAGAGAGTAACTATGTATAGAATAATTAGAAAAGTGTGTTAATGTGGCGGCGGGGGTTAGGGGGCTGCAGACCTCAGATTTCACTTGGAAGCAAGGATGGACTAGAGACAAAATATAAGATCAAACAACAGAATGAATTCATATTAGTTTGTTTATTAGATGGATATATCACACAGTGAAACAGTATCATTATTTACTGGATGACACAGTTTCGAATAAAATCTATTAGTGTTCATAATCATATCAAGTATAATCACACGACTTCGAACCTTCAGTTTTATAGTTTTCTTTGTTCTCTCTTATTTGTCATAGCTTTGAAACTTAATAATTACCCTGATAAATTAGTCAGAAAGTATGTGGGTAAATGTAAAAATAGAATAAACATTCATAGGAATGATAGTGATAATAGTAATAATATTATTAATGACGATATGCATGTCAAATATGCGCAAGATAATGACAGCACCAACAATAAGGAATCCAAATCATCAGTAGTAATTCCATACAGGGAAGGAACCTTGGAAACCACCTTACGCAGAATTCTTAACAAGGCAGGAATGAAAGTGGCTGGCATTCAAACACACAAACTAAGTTAGAAACAAGCTTTGTCTGTTGAAGGATCCTGCCTGTGGAGCCAATTAAACAAAACAATTTAGTTTATCTTACACCCTACAATGACTGTCAGGTCAAATACATAAGTCAAAATAGTATAACAGGTGCAGTCAGACTAGCCGAGCATAAAAATCTAGCAGCAAAATCCAGATTAGCTGATCCGAATAAGATAAGAAATCTAGAGAATAGTTCAGCTACAGCACTCAATACATGCAATTACACACAACCATAAAATAGGCTGGACTGGATAAGATGACAGTTTTAAAATCTTATGTAACAGCAGGGTGAGTAGAGGGAGAGATTGATAACAGAAGCTTTGTTTATCGAATCAACTGACATAGAGTACGTGTAACAGGAATGATTCAACACCTGTCCACCGAGATATCTGGAAAATTCTACTACCCCAACGACGACAAATAGAAGAGGACAAAGAAAACTAAAAAACTCAAGTTTCGAAGAAGTGGGATTATAATTGATGAGATGATCATAAACAATGAATTTTGTTCGAAACTGTGTCATCCAGTGAATAATAATACTGTTTCACTGACTGTGTGATATATCTAAGAAACGAATTAATATGGAATTTTCAAGTATTGGTTTTGTATGGAGGATTTTATCATGAGCTGACATCAGTAACTAGGAAGGTCCTGGGTTCGAACCCCCGTGGACGAGTACTGCTGAAGGCTCCCAAACTAGGACGAAACAGCTGTCCAATACTCCAAGGTGGTTTTCCAATGGTTCCCTTACCAATATCAGCTCATGATGAAATCCTCCATATAATATGCAGTTAGTTACTACCACAATACCCAAGTTTTACACATATATATTAACAGAATTAATCCATACATATTATGATGAAGAGTTCAAGCGGGGGGGGGGGTTGGTGGTGAATACTCATGTAAAATTATAATATAGACAAAACAATTGGAAACAATAATTTGTGAAATTCTTCGTTTTCAATGATTCAATTGATGAACTAACCACAAGTCAATCAAATCCCTAGAAAAGCAACACCTTAAAAACAATGAAAAAGGATTATTGTTCTGTCTTCAATTTATGAATGAATGACAAGTATTGAGTTTTAAACATAAAAATTCCACATATGACCGGTAAATTAGGCTAAGAATTCTTCATCTAATCTGCCAACCATTCGACTTACTGTCTTCCTCCAGCTTTATGTATTCATTGTTTCGATTATTTTCGGGCAAATAAGAAGAGACGGGCGAAGAGGCAGATGAAAATACACTCGTCAGTTTGTTTGCCTAGCTAGCATAGATGAACAGATAAACATTTAGTCATTTCGTTATTCATGAATCCAAGTTACCTCTTATCTCTATTACTGTTATTGTGAATCATTTGAGTAGTATATTTATTCTCCATATATTAATTGGTTTGAATACGTTACAATCTAGTCACGAAATGTGTGTATATATACATATGAATCCAGTGTATTGTCGTATTCACTTGTACCTCTCTCCACACACACACTTACACACTGCTTCTCTATCTTTCCCTCTCTTTTGAGAATGGACTCTCCTGCCTCTCTCCCTTTATAAATCTATTTTATCATTTGTCGTGTCTTTCTTTCTGTATAAGTGTCACTCTTGCAAAATAATAATAATAATAATGGAGGAAAGAAGATGAATAACCGTTACTATGACAACGAATAGTTGGGGGCATAATTAACATTCGACTGTATCCATCCATCCATCTATATATTTATTTATTTGTTTCGTTTATTCATATTTAACGCCCTAGAAATAATGTATATGATTAAAACAAAAAAACATATATTTAAAAAAATAAAGTGAATTTTGATTTGATTTCACAAAAAATAAATAAATAAGAGAGAAATGAAGTATCTATCGAAAATATCATCACTGCCATCGTAATCAACATCGTCATCTCCATCCTCTTCGTCATCGACATTACTACGATGTGCGTCACTACTATTTTTAATTATTCACTTAATTTGTTTATATGCTTAGGAAAAATGTCCAGTTTGAAAAGAAGAAAAAAAGAAGAGGAAGAGGAGATTAAAACACTGACTACTAGATTGTGCTGACTGAATTTATTGCATTACGTCATTAGTATTGCTCAAAATGATAAAAGATTTTTTCAGGAATTGAATGAGTTCTAATAAACATGTGCCAGAAGTGAAACAAATAGGCAGGAAGAAATGGAGATGCATTGGCCATACTCTGAGGAAACCATCAAGTGACATCACTAGACAAGCCATCGCTCGAGTGGAACCCGAAAGGGAAGCGGCGAGTTGGTCGTCAGTGCAAGCAAGGGTGACTTGTAGGAGGTCATGTGAAGAGGAGATGAAAGCTTGTGGGCAGACTTGGAGCCAAGTGAAAACCCTAGCGAAGAGCCGAATGCAGTGGGGACGCGTGGCTGAAGCCTTGTGTTCCTCTAGGAACTAAAGGAAATAATAATAATAATAATAGAAGTGTATGAGTGTTTTTGAGTAGATAAGTGAGTGTGCTACTGAGAAGATTTATCAGTAGTAAAAACACCAACTAGCGGAGAGACAGATTCGAAATCAAAGAGACAGGAAATAAACCAGGGTTGTAGTAAAATATGGGAGACACGAAGAGAAGAAGAAAAGAAAGAAACACAATACGAAGGAATCATAGAAGTTGCTCAACATGAAGCATCTATGCAAATGACTGATTTCAAGTGTGGCATACATACTTTCCCCATGTGCCTATATCCAATAGATAAGAAGTATTCCGTCAACAAGGCTCGTGTCTTTTCGCGTTACACTACTACTACTACTGCTCCTACGACTGTGGTCTTCAGTATTTACAAATAGATATAAGTATTATATTGAGATTTCGGTAATTTATATATTAGTGTTTAACTCTTTTAAGAAAGAAACGTTAGAAGGGAGTAACAATTCTGAGAAGGTTACGGGATTTCATCATGAGTTGACATCATCATCAGTTAGACAACCATTGGAAAACCAGCTTGGAGTACTGCCAGACAGCTGTTTTGTCAGCCTAGTTTGGGGCTCTTCTGCAGTACACATTTCCCTGAGAGTTCGAAACCTCCCGCACTTACAAGGTGACCTCATAGATCATTCAGCCATTGGGACCCTATTCATGGATGGCTGATGAATTCCAACCTCTGCCACTTCAAGATATAGAGCGCACTATATCTAACCGATGTCAGCTGATGATGAATTCCTGTAATTGATCAAATCCCTGAATCCTGACTGATAAGGGCCTAATTAGTGACTTAAAATGAATGTAAAACAATGACATCCATAATATAGAAGTGATCATATTATGCAGTCACTGTATTCTCCCCATGGAAACGTTACATAGCATGTGGATGGTTTGAACTGACTTAGCTGTTTTTGACGAACTGGGTCAAACGACGTACACCGCTGATTAGGTCTGTCCAGAATGAGAGTCAAGGCCATCCGGCGTTTAGATCACTTCGATGCGACCAGTAAGTGCTACTGGTTTATGTAAGTGGAAATAACGGCTAAAATACTAAGACCTTATGAAGTAGATATAACGCATAAACCAGTGCAATAACCTGTTTCGACACTGTTCAGACCAAAAGATCCAACAGAAAAAGGTGATAAGGTCGACAATGTTTACAAAATAAATTGTATAAACTGTAACAGACATTACTTTGGTCAAAGTAGGCGTCCCCTTCGAATCAGAATCCAGGGTATAAATTAGCTGTAAAATGGCATGATAGGTATTTCTGTTTCACGTAATTATAGACACCGATTCGATTGGGATAATATAGAAATTCTCAACAGAGGAAACACTAGAAGTGCCAGAGAATTGCTAGAAATCTGGTACTCAAGCAAATCAGCCAGCGATTAACAAACATGTTAATATAGACCAAATCTACCAACTTCTCTATTATTTCAAAATCTACCAACTAATAAAAAGTAAATCACATGACAAGAAAGTTCAAATTCGAAATCAATAAAAGTGATCACCAGAGACGTAAATTAACAACCAATCACAGCAATGGTTGTCAAGAGATACAAATATATTCATTATTCATGCAGAATTCAAATAAGTTCACATTCCACACTAAAAAGCTTGCGCTGAAGCGATGTTGTCGCCCTACCATATATAAGAGACAACATCTCAGAAATCACTGCTAGACTCTTCATACCTTTAGGAATTGATGTTGCACACAAACCAAGAAAATCACTACACTCAGCTCTATGTCAACCAAAATGCTCAACACCGAAAGACGATAAAACCAACATCATCTACAAAATAAATTGTAACAACTGCGGAAAACACTACACTGGCCAAAGTGGACGTACCCTCCTCATACATATATATATGTCTTGCTAAGTTCATATAACTCCTGTCAAATAAGTGGTACCCCTTAACTAAGGTAAAACGAGAAAAGCCCAGGAATATAGACAGCCATCTGTCTTGACTGGATATGTCCAGGACACAACATTATTATTTTAATATTCTTTTGCATTCTTTTTTTCCTTCACGTTCCCCAGTGGAACACTGGGCTTCAAGCTGGTGACTTGAAGTTTCTGTAGCAGTGTTTATTTTACAGGATGGGGTTGCTAGTCTCATGTCGAACCTTTCCTTTTCACCAGAATTATTTCTGGCTTAGCGAGGTAAAGGAGTGCGTTGGCGGCCGGGTATGGAACCCCGGACCATGTGCATTGTCGGCGAGCATCCTAATCGCTATACCACCGACGCACTTTTGCGTTCTTAGTGGCACTAGTTTATTAATCAGTGCTAACGACAGCCAAAAAAGGGCAATATTGGGCGTTGGGCTAACAAACCCATTTCAGAAAATCAGCTCAATCTTTACAGAACCTTCAAAGCACAAAAGCAATTTTAACGATATATAATGATTATCTAGTACAACTAACTGCTTGCCATTTTTTAAATCATTTTCAAAATGCAATCACACAGATAAATTACTGCTTTAAGGTGTGTTTTATCGAAATAAGGTAATACTATTTATTCTATAATATACTGTTTTAGAAGACAAGGAACCTATAAAATGTATATACATATATATTCGTATAAAGAGATAAATAGTTCATAGTTCTCCTCCTTCTCCTTCTACCTCTTCGATTCAACTTCATCTTAGCACGTATTTATTCTTTGTACTGTTTGTTTCTCTTGAACGAAGATTTCATTACCTTATACATTTCTCTGCCCTTAGTCTAACTTTGCGTGACATCATGTAGACAGAATTCATTAATGACACATACATCTCTCACTCTCTACCTCTCTATCACACATCCTCACACCCTCCTACCTGCCTTTATATTTTTCGAAAATCAGAATTCAGTCAGGTCAATTGGATTCTTGATCTAATTAACACATTAAACAGCTATATGTATATATATTAAATAAATATTTTAAGAAATCCTTCTTCTTGTTTTAGAAAAATATATTTTTATTCATTTGTTTGAATACATGGTTTCATTTACCTAGGAAGATTTAGGCGGGAAGAAAATAAAATGATATTACTGTATGTACTACTTTTAATAGAGCATATAAGTAGTATATTTAAAGAAACCTCTCCCTAAGACCAATTATAAATTATTAGATAATTGTGGGCAATAAGGAGAGAGAGGTATCGCCTGATCTAGATTTCGTGCAAGCCGTATCTGCACTGTCAATGGGGGACTTTTATATCCCTTCTAAGATACAAACCTGCATCGCTGAGTTATGCAATCAGAGGCGCTATCACTGATTCACCATTCGCCCTGAAGATTCACTTCTTGTAGGACTATAGTGGATAGGTTGGTTTATCACTTGAGAGTACTGGATCAATTCTGCCTGTATTCGACTGTTAACGACTGGATTGTGTTTGTTCAGTCACTTGATTAGTAAGTAAGTTGTCAAAAGGTTTTAGCCTCAAATCCTGTAGGGATCCATTATGGAGAAGATTTTAAGATTTTGATAAGTCACACAGTGTTGTTATACAGTAATATTAGCTGATGACCACGTTTCGAGCACAAATTATTGCTATTGCTCATAATCATATAAAGTCATTCAAAGGCTAAAGGACCCGGTGGACCCAGTTAAACAAAATAATATAATTTGCAAAATATCTTGCAAGGACTGTGACTCAGGTCAACTATATAGATCAATCTAGTAGATCGGAAGTAGTTAGATTATCCAAACGTAAGAATTTAGCTAAGGTTAGAATGATTGATCCCACGAAGATAAGTAATTTAGAAAACAGTTCAGCAATTGCACCACATGCATTAACACACAACCACACAATGGGGTGGGTGGGACACAGTCAAAATTCTGAAAAGTAATATTCGTAGGTGGAGACAGATAGAGAGGTTGATTACTGAATCCTAGTTCATCGAGTCTTCGCACAACACATGCAACAGAAATAAATCAACGCAAATACCAGAAATATGGAAGACATGATTACCACCAGTCAAATCAGAGGATACTAAATAATGATAAAATGTATTCAATTCTATTCACATTACAAAATTCTAACAAGTTATTTATTTATTTATTTTGACTATAAAAACACTCGTCTTATTTCCCATCTGATTGTATTTTATTGATGACACTCTTATTATTATTTCCGAATGTCCTTTATCATCTTATATTGACTTTATTCAAATGTCTAATCATCAATTTTCACTCATGTATATAAATGAAGCAAGAAAGTTGTGTGTGAGTAAGGACCTTGATATTGTTATGAGCAGTAGTAATAAACTGTGCTCGAAATATAGTTATCATCGGTAAATATTACTGTATAACAAACACTGTGTGATTTTATCAAAATAAAGTTGTATCCATAATGATGGAGTTATACTCTACCACCAAAGTAATGTCCAAGTTTTATACTCATATCAATAATACATATGCTCTTCCCACTGTAGGGATCCGTTTGTTTATTTCAAGTCGAGCTGTCATTCTTCGACAGCCAATGAAACTTTTGAATACCCGCATTGTAGTCTTTAAAAGAATTAAATAATCAGTCGGAAATAGAAGGAAATGCGCGTGTTATGAATCCAACCGCAAGACTTCACATACTATTACTAAATAAATATTCATTAATTTTTCAATGGGAGTATCAAGCAGGTTTTGAATAGTAATAACGTAAGAAATCTGGTTTATATACTTTAACTGGAACATTATAAAATATTGCATAAGAAGAATAAGGTTGAGCCGTTTTCAGCTGTGATATCATTCAGCTAATTTCATACAAATAAAAACAATATAACTGATGGATGATGGCTAGCAGTGGAATCTACCAGGAGGCGAATTTCGTCCTATTTGGGACTCGTCTTCCAGTTGGATGTACCTGCATTTCTCACTGAGTGATGATGTTCCCAACAATGAGGCTCAAACCCACTGCCCATAGTTTCAAACGCCAAAGCGTTATCCACTAGATCACTTGGGCCACGAGAGCCACCTCTTGTGCAACGGGTCATATTAATTATTTAATTAAATTTTAAATTTTCCCGTCGATTGATTGGACCGAAGTGCTCGGTCTCAGGTTGACATGTCAATAGGTTGTATTCAGTTATCACAAACACGACTTCTAAAACAAACAAAAAATTACCGATTCGCGACAACACTCAACTACCCCTTCCCTTCATCATGGACAAATAGCTCCCCACGGCATTAACGAATTTCCAGGCCATGAAACTATATACAACACAACATAGTGACTCTAAACTATAACAGCCCATAACGAAACTACCTACCTAATAAAGACCTTGATGAATCTCTACTGACCAATCAGATGCGTCCAAGGCAGAATTGCGTCATTTGAAAAAGACGTCTATATATAAGTAATGTAACGTTAAAAGGTAGTTACATAGAATGACTTCCTTGTATATTGTTCCGAGAAAACCTTCCAATTTCTCATAGAAGTCCTCATAGTTAGGATAAACCGAATTTTGTGCCTAAATTCGTCAAGATAACTGTACAAATCATCGTGTTTGTTGACTCATTCACCGCTCCGATCCTCTTTTTTAGGCGACTCTAGAAACTTTCGATGGAATTTGTTTGGGTCCCATCGAGAGGATTAGCGAATTCATCCGTACTATGGACCACGTTATATATATAGTGCAGGGATGACAGTTGGCTAAAAGTTTTCTGCTTTCCAATGAGCTCGTGGTCTAAGCAATACTTAAATATTAGATTCTGATGAAGTTTGCTATGTAATTCATGCCCAGTACCCATATATTCGTTTATATACTACGAAATCATCTGACTGGTTGCCCAATGTCATTAATCGGTTCATTAAGTAGTTTCGTTTTGGGATGCCATAGTTTAGAGTCACCCACTTCTGGACCTGCGTGAAGAACCTAGAAGACCTGGATTTCGCGCGTGGATGATTTATGTTTGATGTCACACTAAATCGAAGGCTAACAAGAGAAAACCGACAAACTGGTCGAAGAAGCAGTAAAGACAGGACTCCAGGTGAACATAGACAAGACGAAGGTTATGAAAATAACCAACAACAACAACAGCAGCAACATCCAGCGCCAATCACCATCAACGGAAGGGATTTGAAAGAGGTTACTTCATTCACTTATCTAGGGAGCATTGTCTCAACTACAGGAGAAACGAACGGACGAAGATGTCAAATCGAGAATCGGGAAGGCGAGAAACACATTCATCAACCTGAAACCAATCTGGAAATCTTCGTCACTCAGCATCAACAACATAATTCGGATTTTCGATACAAACGTCAAGTCAGTCAGTTCTTGTATACGGATCAGAAACTTGGCGGGTCACAAAGAATATTTCCAACAGCCTGTTGCAGACCTTTATCAACAACTGTCTTCGCTGGCTCTATACTGAAGATCAGATGACCGGAAAGAACAAGAACCAACAAGAAACTATGGGAACAAACAAAACAGGAACCAATCGCCAACCATCAAATATGCAGGAGACAGTGGAGATGGATTGGACACTCGTTGAGGAGGCCGCTGTCTGAAATCGCGCGTCAGGCCAACGCTCGAGTGGAACCCGAGAGGGAAGCGGCGAGTGGGACGTCCCAGGGTGACATGGAGGAGATCGTGTAGAGGAGTTGAAACAGTATGGACTAACATGGATGCGAGTGAAAAGTACAGGAGAAGACAGAAGCAAGTGGAGACGTGCAGTTGAAGTCCAATATTCCACTAGGAACCCAAGGGAACAATAATAATAATCATACAACATATGAAGTCTTCTAATTGTCAGTATATTTTAAGGTACTGGTAGTTCTATAGATTAGCTATATTATACCAGCCTTACTAAACGTAATACTCCTGATTAACCAATCAATTAGTATTCTACCTACCTTGTAAGTACTGACAAAAAATAACACATATTTAAAAGACTCAGTTAATTAGTAATACGCTTTGATGAGCAGTTTACGTGAATATAACAAAAATTTAAGGTTATTCAAGAAAAAGATATTAGAAATTATCTTGGTAGTTTAGCTGAACTACGGACTCAGAGACTTTTTGTGTTAAAAGAAAAAGGAAGAAGCGCAAAAGTGACGGTAGAGCTTATTCTGATGTGTCTACCTGTTAAAATAAAACTTAAAACAACTAAAGAAATCGCAGACGGACTAGACTTATGTCTAGTTAATATAAAGTTGATTCAGTTTGACCTACTCATTTTAGCCGTAGGCTGATTTGGATTCTTTAAAAGGTACACTTGAATATAATATAGATATTCATGAAATCCTAGGTTCACTCTCTGGAACAGTCAAGGATGAGCACTACTGAGGAGTTGAGAGCTAGGAAGAAACAACAGTCCAGTCCCACTTGACCTTCAGCAGTTCTCTCATTGATGTCGGTTCGTGATGACGTTTACGCCGAAGCTGAAGAAGTTTAGTGTTATTGGCGTAGTTGTGTTTTCTGAGCTGAATGGTTAAATTGTGAGGCTTTTATTGTCTTGCTATACAACACATCACCAGTATTAACTGGAAGAAGGAGTGAGCTGTTAAAAGGTTGGGATATATACTATCTTTATTCAAACTTGCCATGATTTTCTTTCAGTATGTTTGTATAGTTAGAAGGGAGGCGGTCAATCCCTGTTTGAATTTCCTCAGGTAGTTGATTTTGTATTACAGGCCTACAGGAATGCTGTAATCACTATATCAGATGTTACGTTTGGCTGTTTTAAAGGTGTTCCATCCACTCTTTTATGCAACTGAAATATCTGTTGTGATGTTTGCTATAGTATGCGAGAAAACACTTCGAGATAGCCTTTATCCTCATTCCTGTTAGAATTCCTCAAGAGTCTAATGAGCCCCCCGCCTTCTAGTGACCTTGAACAGGCACCAGTTTGGCCAGAAAAATTTATAAAACTTAAACAAGAGGAGAACATGAAGAATGCTAGTCAATTCTTAGAAGCTTAGCAATCAGGTGATCAGTCAGTTGATAGATACAATGATGCAGACCCGATTTATTAGGTAACAGAAAAGAAGTTACCCAGACAAAAGGTCATAGATCAGGTTAATAGACTAATGAATACCAACATAAGTGACCAGAAGGATACGAAAATCTCCGGTGGCAATCAGTCGCATCCATGCTATCAGGAGGGCTGGTTGTCACACTCAAAGGGAATTCAAAAACGTCAGTTCATCATTCAATTTAGCTTCGAAGATGTGTTGTCTAGAATGACAATCATGGCAGCTTCGTAAATAAATCATCCAACTCAGAGAACAGAACTTCACCAGTACCTTCCAAATGTGCTAATTAGCTTCTCCATCGCTGCTGAAATTCGGCATAATTTACCCCTAGATTCTAAATGAAAAAAAAGAAAATTTTTTGCCCATAAGTGATGAAAGCCATCGGATTGCTAGTCACCCCTTTTGCTCTCAGAGAAAAGAAATGTCTCAATTCATGTTTTGTAATTCAATACTTAAATAATGACTGTTCACGAGAAAGATTAATTTTGAATGCATCTCTGAATTTACTCACACACACATGCACACACACATTGCTTCAACAGATTAAAAGGTTAATTCATTCAATTACATAATTCATTGGGAGTGAAATTACTAGAATCAAGTGAAACTTAATTGTGATGTCATTTACCCCACCTATCGTTGTTCGACCCTTCCTTAATGAGTCTGTCGGTGTTTGTGGTGTAACATAGAGAGGGGAAAAAACTCCTTCTTTTTCTTTGTTATTTTTCTTTTTCTTCTCATTGTTTTATTTTAGTGATCCCTCAGCTCCATCCACGCCCCATATTTTCTCACCTTCTCCTACTACTCTTCCACTCATGTTTTTCGCCTTCTTCCCAACCCCTATTTGAAACTGTAGGATATCATGTAGGGAAGACTTGAAAACAATGTCGAATGACGATATGACTTAGATTAGTATTATATTTCAACACTCAATGATATTTGATATGACTTATCCTTCTGCTGGCTAGTTAGTTAGTTAGTTGGCTAATGAAACGACATGTTTAAGTTGTATATAGTCTAAACTGACGGTAAATGCTTTAGGCTATTTCTTAGGTCAATTTCTTTGAAGACTACGGGGCGAAGGGGGGCGGGGGAAGAAGAAAAATAAGTAAAGCCGCACAGTTTAAACATGATTCTTGTTATCGTAGCCGATTGAAATTACTCTACTGAGTCAAAATACTCAGTCTCCGCTGAAGGTTGAAACGATAGGTGGAATATAGGACTTCTAGCTTGGGCATTGAAGTTTCAATGCTGATATTACAGGATGGGATTGCTAGCCACACGTCTGGCCTTCTTTATTTTCTGGGCTAACCCCTCAAAAGGTCAGGTTTAAACTTGCGCTAAACAGAAATCGAGTCCAAGCCTCCTTTATGACTAGCGACCATCCGACCATTAAACCACTGATGCAGTTGTCGTGGGTATACCATCCAGACAACTACATATAAATAGGAATAAACACAATATCTAGGCATGATATTAGAAGTTAATTGATTAATGAAGACTAGCAGTGGAATCTACCAGGATGTGCATTTCGTCCTATTTGCGACTCGTCTGCTAGCTGGATGTACCTGCATTCTGTAGGCTTGAAGCCAGTTCTCTTAGTTTCAAACGCCGAAGCGTTATCCACCAGACCACTATTTGAGCCACGACAGTCGATGACACCATCGAAGCATCTGTACAAGAAGCCAACATGTCAACCTGAGACCGAGCACTTCGATACACTCAAATTATGTAAAGAATGAACACATTTTCATGATTCCCGTGTTAGCGACAATTAGTCAAAACAAACTTTCATAGCTGGAATCACTTTATTTGGAAATAAGCCAATGAAAAGTGTACACGAAATAAATTGACAAATAGTTTTGATAGAAACGCGAATGTTATAACTTAAAATCTCCACGCAGTTGTGTCGCATGTACCAAGTATGGCAAAAAACGCATCCGTCTAATATAATTGTCTGAAAATATCAGACGGTAATGCTAATACAAGTGGACAAGAAGATATGCGAATCACTGTAATGCACCTCCACCTGTTTTCAGTTTTGTTTTACGGCCATTTTTGTGCTCCTTCCTTGTTCTGATTGCACACACACACAGTCTCTGACTCGGTAATCTAGCCATACCAGTTAGATAAGTTATTATATGCTTTGACTGGACACTAGTCAGTAACTACTGGAATGTGTCTAAATCCTTGTTTGGTGCAGACTGAATTCTATCAGTCAGTTAAGTTTGCAATGTGGCTACCATTTTAGGTGGCTCGCCATCACGGTGCACTCTGATCGGCAGGAATCCTTACTTGACCTAGGTTTCGTGCTAGCTGGCACTCAGGAGTCAGCAAGGCGTATCTGCAACCTTGAATAATGATAATAATAATTTACTTTATTCCAAAAACAGTACTTGTGATACAGAATAGAACCTTCAGCATAAATCATAATATTGCATCTAGTTTCCTCAAATTATAACTAAAATTATTCACACAGAAAATTTTTCTACATTTACAATGGGGGTAATATCAAAAACATGTAGCATATAAAATGGAAATAATAATACTGATAGCAGCTAAGGTAATGATAATAATACAAGTGGAAATTCCCGTGGGCTTGTTTCACACAGTATTGTCGCTGCGGTATAGAAATCCTTGCATGATTAAAAATATTGAATATAATGTTCTCTTTACATGATATGGTGAGGGAAAAAACAGAGATTACAGCAGTCATAGACATAAGTTGGTGTTTGCAATTATGAAGGTAAAACAAAGAAGTAACAGGACCATAAATATAATAGAAATAATAAAAGTAAAACTTGAAGGTATTTAAGGATGGATGGAGGAAATTGTTTATTTACTAGATGAAGAAAGGTTAGTTAATTCTTGCCTGACACTGTTTTCATCACATAAAATACGTGCCAAGTATGGTATCATAGAATTTTTATACTTAGACATGAGAGCATACAGTTTTCTGAAGTTACTTCTTGCTCTACCTGAGGAGATGCAAGGTGAAAGTTGAGGGTGAAGTGGATGCTCCAAGTCAGACAAAATACCTTTAGCGAATTTATTGTACGAAGTCAAGTGACCATCGACAACGACGTTAACTATGTAGTCTACTGGGACACCACTCATCCTACTGACAGTCTTCAGCATTCTACGAATTGTGACAAAGTCCTTTTTAAGCAAACCAGGAAAGAATAAGGGTGAACAATAAAGAAGAATAGGTAGGATGCAAGAGTTTATGAACTGTAGGAGGAGGGGTTGAGTTATACCCGAGTGTCTTAACTTCTTAATGTAAAATGTCAGGCCGAATATTTTACTGGAGATCGCTGAAGGAACTCATGTCCCTTCTGAGATTCATACCCGCGTCACCCACTGCTACAATCAGAGACACAATAACTGAGCTGTTCGTGCGCACGATTGACCTCGTATAAGACTGCATTGGATGCTTTGGTCAGTCTGTACCAGCGATAGGACTAGACACATCACACTAGTTACTGCCTAGTGTCCAATCAAAGTTCACATATATTTTCCCGAAATAATCTTAACTTTTTATTACATTCAGATATACTACTCATCAGAGCATACTACTAATTAACTGAGTCCTTGGGATTCGCCTTCTGCTGTCAGTTCTCGCAACGTAGGTAGAATACTGTTTTATTGGGTAATCGGGCATACTACTTTTAGTTAGGCTGATATATTGTAGCTAATCCATAGCACTGCTGGTACTTTACATTTCTGCTGACAACCAATCCCGTTCAAGTTCATCAGAAGAGACGCTTATTAAACTCAAACAGAATTTGACGAACTTACTTTACATTGAAGCTGGTGTTAAAGATGTGTATATATCAGTTCATCTGTTGCTGTGGATCAAGGTACATAGATCGTTTGACGTGCATCCTGTCAGAAAGGGTCAAAGAACACTATACAGCATAGTTGCAGAAAGGGAGTGGTGGCCGTATAAGGAGTGCAATAATCGAACATCTCGTCACTACTGATCATTCCATCCTAACAAACGCCTCCTGCTTCAAAGTAATCTACAAAGTGAAGAACATTGTGCCAAAGACAATACGCTTTCGTCTACTTTGCAATGCAGAAACCTTAATTATTCAGCTGGAAGAACCAGAACTATGCATACAAAAGAAAACTATTCAGCCACTCTATTGATTTGACTTAACATTTGCTTATTTTGCTAACTACTTGAAACTTCTGAGTAATTCCGTACTTCATTCTGTTTCCATGTACATTCTGAGCACAACTCTTTCATAAAACTTTTCATGTTATTACGTAACTCTTCTTTAACAATCGTTTGTGACAACTCATCACTTTTGTTACTACCCCCTTGTATCAGCATCCAATTCCTCTGAACTTTTTTTTGGTATTACGTAACTCCTCCGAAAAAACTTACTAATTGTATTTTCACTTGATAAATTTAATGTACACACACATATACACAAAATAACCATGTATGTATTTGTGATTTTACAGCTGTGAAAATAAATTCACCGCCGAAAAGAGAATCTTCGCTGAACTACTGGTCTTCTCTCTATTGAAGATGAATTTTCCATAAAGCCAATGAAAGCTTCACAATCAAATCATCTACTTCAGAAGATACGAATTCATTGCATATTTTTGAAAATTTCAGTGGACAGTTATACAGAACATCACTGAATAATGAGGTGTGTAATAGGCTTTAATTAATATACACCGGTCAACTTTAGCAGTAATTAAATACCTCGTCTTATGTGAGTTAAGCGTACAGAATGTTCCGCTCCTCTGGAGCTCCATTTTCTCATTGACACGCTAAGAATATAAAATCGTAGAGATTTCAACCTGACCACCTAATATTCTAACTTGCTGACGGAGGTTTATGTAAAAGTTATCAGCGGTAAAATCTCAGCGATAATAAAACACATAATTCCTTAGTTTCGTTCAATAAACTAGTCTGGAAGTAACAGAGTTGCGCTGTAGCATGGTACTGCAAAAGGGAGGGGGTCAGTGTGTTTAATTACCCCGTTAAATAGTTGCGTCATTTTATGGTCTGAAAGTCTTCAAGAGGAATAAATGAACCGTCAGAGTTATTTCACAAATGGATTTTTGTACTCAGCTCTTAATTTCTCGGAAACTATTAGGTCAAAGCTTAGTATTGAATTTGTAATCTGCAAGTTACACAGTTTGAAATGGAAATTCATCAGAATTTCGTTTGCAAAACAAAGTCGATTAGGAATACGATATCTAACCTGCTTTATATCAAGAAAGCAAACGATTTATATAGACGACAACCACTGATATCAAGTAGTATTGCTTGTCAACAGAATCGAAGTGATTTGAACACTGCAGAGCCGTTTGGTTCAGGCCCCTGTGTGAATGGTTTACAACTACTCGTATATATCAGTACTGTACACTGTAGCACTCCAGTGTTGCAAAGAATGGAAGAAAAATACCTACTAACAGTCTTCAAATAGGAATGGATATCCTCCCAATTTCATCAAAAAGTGTTTAAAATTGCGTCCTAACACTAACAAAAAACTATCATAAAAGACTACGGGAAAATTCATCCTACCATATTTAAAAAATATCTGTGAAATAACTAACAGCTTAGAATACTGAAACCGTTTGAAACACATATGGTACACAATCTAGCCAGCCAACACAGTCACTTCATTCGATATTGTGCAAACTGAAAGACCCGTCCAACAGAAAAAGAAGGTAAAATTAATACCATTTAAAAAATAAATTGCATTTATGAACTGTAACAGACATTACATCGGTTAACAAAGCGGGTGTCCCCTTCGAATCAGAATCCAAGAACACAAATTGACCGTAAAAAGACATGTATATATTCTTTCATATTAATGCATATAGATAATTATGGACATCAGTTTGATTGAGATAATGTTGAAATTATAGACAGAGGAAACACCAAAAGTGCCGGGGAATTCCTAGAAGCCTGATACTCAGGCGAATATGCGATTAACAAACATGTTAATATAGACCAAATCTACCAACTAATAAAAAGTTAAATCATGTGACGAAAAAGTTTAAAATGCTAGTCAATAAAAAATGATGAATACAGATGTGAAGATGGTTGCCGGGAGACGCAATTCTATCACTCATGGGAAATTTGAATCAGTTCACTTCATGCTAAATATTTTGCTGAAGATGTTGTCCAGCAGGGGGACGACGAAAGCTCCGCAATTAAACTAACCAGTCAGCTCAGAGAACACTACTAATTGCAAATCAGCACTATATACCATCCAGCAAGGTCAAATCTTAAAAAGGTACAAGTAATACAAGACAGTATTCACCCACATTAATTGAGTATATTTTGCTGTCTATCCGTTTGGCAAATTGTACATTTTCACTCATTCAATTTCTATTATTAATTACTGTTTAGAAGAAGAGCTCCTATTTCTCAAAAGCGCTTCGTGCAGAAGAACATGAATCCAAGGCCAAAAAGAGAAGAATACACTTTAGTGCCAAAGAAGACAATGGAATTCAGGGGAAACCTAGCAGCAGATATCCTTAAAAGGAGAATCTCCAATTCCCTGAAGAAGACTTTTCTGGCAGCAACTCTAAGAGTGATATTCTCTAGCCGCCCACTACTTCGGAGCAACGGGAAGGACAGACTTCCGCAAATGACCACTTCAATGTGCATGTATCAGTTCACCTGCTCTTGCGGAGCTAGGTACATAGATCGTTCTATGCGGGTCTTATCAAAACGCGTTAGAGAACATCCTCCAGCATGGCTGCAAAGAGGAGGCACTGGTTCAATCAGAAGCGCAATAACTGAACACCTTGTCAATACCTGTCACAGAATCGCAACTGACTCATCATTCAGAGTCATTTACAAAGTAAACAAAAATCTAACAAAAATGCAATGTGTTTCCGATTTCTTTGTACTGCGGACGCTCTCGCCATATGCATTGAAAAGCCGGAGCCATGTGTATTTAAAATGTCTACAAGCTTCTGATTGGCAAGTTCCCAGTAAACTTGAGGAATGGCTTGATTGTGGGTGGCCAAATTTTCCAATACAACATGAGGTAACTGTTCTTCAGTTATGTCTTTGGGTCTCAGAATGTACCTCTGAACATCTTACAATTGGCTTTCAACTAGATAACGTGGGAGACAAAGCTTAAACTCAGAGACCATTGTGTCACACACAGGATATACTGTCAATTAATATTTCACTTGAAGATAATGACTGTACGAAGGGAAAATATCATGATTCCTTATTAGTTTGTTTATTAGGTATATAGGAAAATATCATGCAATAAACTCCTCTGAAAATTCTGTACATTTTATAAATACTGTCCAGAATGAAGATGTTATTATTAGTATTATTATGTCTTTACATTCATTGCTTTTATGCACACAATCTGCATGTATTTTGAATTTTTCCCGCTTAATCCTGCATCATTGTAAAGTGACAGAAACAGAAAAGGAAATATGCTAATTCAAGTTAAAAACTTTTTGTAAATTAACTCATGTTAAGATATAGAAAGAAATGTGGCACAGCTTTAAGGCTGGTTATCAAGATGTAACTGGGAGGATATGATGTCTCCTATCAATTATCAATGAAAGGAAGAAATCGAACGCGTTAAGATGAATTTAAGATATTCAGTCAAACTTGTTTAAATCTACGATTGCAAGTATTTGAATTAGACAGTTGGAAGTAGTCAGTAGAAAGCCCTATCTGACCTAGGTCTCTTATTTGCGGGTACTCATCAACAAGTCCTGTTTATAATGTCAAAGAGCGTGATGCTCTTCGGAGATTCGAACCCCCTGCCACCAATCAATTCTGTCATCACAGAAGTATCCGATAGGCTACTCGGGCTCATGATTTACTTCCTGTAAGACTATAGCTAAAAAGTCAGTTAGTTATTAGAAAGCAACCAATGGCATGTGTCTAGTCTTCGGCATACACGCAGGCTGAATTCTATCAGTCACATTTGTAATGTAGTCACCAAGATAAATAGATCGATAATTTGCCTATTAATTTATGGGAAAGGTTAGCGATCATAATTCTTGGCTGTGTCGTTTAAGCACTGGGTATACTGAAAATTTAAATTTACGTTTTTGGTTTGTAGAGGTAAATAATTCCGCAAAATTATTAGCCTACAGCATGCATCATTCATCACTGGATGCTGACCTTCATTGTTTAAATCGACTCGTTTACCTCAGGGTTCGTGGTCGAGCATGCACGTTGTCGTATGACAATCGCTCGTTCGTGCACGATCCCTAGCTAGTTAGGCAATCATCATCACACTGCGATCCCGATTCCGAAATATATCTCACATTTTTGACTATCCTTTCGGTTTTTGAATTTATATTTAATCTAAGCAAAACAAATACTATAGGAATTTGAGGAAGAAGAACTTTTGTTTGTCTGCATAAATGAAAAAATCCTTTCGTCTTCCCAAGAGGTCAGTCTTTGTGCGTCATTCAAATAATCGCCCTCAACATCATAATCCTTCGGCAGTCATATAATTCTACTAAGGTCTTGCTTTTTTGCTCCAAAATAATCTGAATACAGAATGCAAACAAAATAAAAACAAGCACATGTGAAAAGCAAAAAGCTGGTTGAAGAGCCAGCCAGAGAAGAGAGCATTCCAGGTATTAATGAAAGTCTGATGCAGTCTGTTGAAGATACTACCGATTACTGCCTAAAGATATCAGATCTTATACTAGGTTTTAGAAAGATAACGTTTGTTTGGATGAAATTCGTTGAAAAGTGATATTAGTGAACGAACTGTTGATGCATAAAAGCTGAGTGATATCATATAGGTCATAAATTCAGACTGTGGGGAGCGAGAAGACAGGAATACACTGGACCACCTATGAGAAGATTCTAGAACATCTGGATTTCACGCGTGGATGACATACGTCTAATATCACACAGACTCGAATGCTTACAGGCAGGTAGGCGAGAACCAACAAACTTCCCCAAGAGCTAAGATGGGCAGCGAAGACAGGACTCCAGGTGAACATAGACAAGGTGGAGACGGAGGTGATGAAGATAACCAACCAACCGCCACAGCAACAACAAACAGCACTAATCACCATCAACGGGAGGGATTTGACTGACGTTACCTCCTTCACTTGTCCACGCAGCCAGCATCGTTTCCACTAGGGACACTCGGAACGTGTGAAGATGTCAAAGCAGGCTAGAATCAGAAAGGCAAGATACGCCCCCGTCAATCTAAAATCAGTTTGCAAATCTTCTGCACTCACTCAGCAGCATAAACAACAAGATTCGCATTGTATTCAACACAAATCTGAAGTCAGTCAGTCAGTCTATTCTCCTACATGGGTCAGAAACTTGCACTGCACGTGAGTAGTCACGAAAAGGATTTCCAACAGCCTGTTTCAGACTTTCATCAACAGCTGCCAACTTCGCTGGCTGGCTGGCTCCATACTGAAGATCAAATGGCCAGAAAGAATTAACAACAAGAAATTATGGTTGGGAGAAAACCGACGAAGAGCCGCTCGCTCAACAAATATTTAGGAGAAAATGGAGATGGATTGGGCATAATTTGAAGAGACAGTCAAATGACGTCGCGCACAATGCAAGCTATTGCTCGGGAGGAATCCCAATGGGAAGTGGCGACGAGTTGGTCATCAGTGCTAGGGTGACATGGAGAAGGTCGTGCGAGTCAGAGGAGGAGATGAGAGATTATAGTCAATTGTGGACCTATGGGAATAATAATAATAATATAATACATGTGAATAGATTCAGGTCACTGTATCGCATTTCACTTCGGAAATCCTATTCACTCTCAAAGTTGGCCTTAATTACCACAGAACAGTAAACAAAATAATCAGGGAAAAGGAACACCTATATCTAACATTTTTACATGTAAACACATAGAAACTGAGAAAAACACCCAAATACATGGACTAAACACAACAACAACTCAGAAGCAATCCGCGAATTCCTTTAATCTGCCTCCCTTTTGTTTTTATAGATATATCCTAATTTCTTTGTTTCCAACATTCTCCTTAATCACTTTAATAAAGCAATGTGTTTCCACCTCTGATATAACATTTAAAATGGGTGGAAATAAATGAGTGAACGCATGAATGAATGAATGAATGAATAGATGAGAAGATTCATTCATTTTTTCCACTTTACAGGCAGAATAAACCTTTTAACAATTTTAATGCATCTTTTTTCATATGACCCGCCTAAAATGGAGTTTTCTTTTAGAAAATCTACCCATCAAAATAAGTCGACAAACAATTGAACCTATTCAATAATCAAGTAGAAAGTCTCGTGTAATTAGACCTTATTCTTAAATAAATATGAGAGAGAGTTAATAAATACTCCCTAATAAATGAGGAAACAGGCATAAAATGGACTCACAAACAAAACTTGGAGGATCTGGACTTCGCCGATGATATTTGTCTGATTTCCCACAAAACGGAAGATATGCAAGTGAAAAACAACAAGTTGGGAGAAGAAGCATCCGGAGAAGATAGGACTTCAGGTGAACATAGAGAAAACAGAGGTGATGAAGATTCCTGGGCAACACCACCAACAGCAACAACAACAACAGACAACAATCAGCATAAATGGGAGGAACCTGAAAGAAACAACCTCCTTTACCTACCTACCTGGGAAGCATCGTTTCAACTACAGGCGGACGGAACTGACGAGGATATCAAGGCAAGGATTGGGTAAGCAAAACAAGCTTTCATTACTCTCAAGTCTGTTTGGAGGTCAACAGTACTCAGTATCAAAAATACGATCCGGATTTTCAACTCCAATGTGAAGTCAGTGTTACTTACAATACGGATCAGAGACTCGGCGTGTCATAAAGAGCATCTCAAACAAACTACAGACCTTCATTAACAGTTGTCTTCGCTCAATACTCAAGATCAGATGGCTGGATAGAAAAGATCAACAATAGAGATCTCTGTGAGCAAACCAACCAGGAACCGATTGTGAAACAAATAGGCAGGAAGAAATGGAGATGGATTGGCTATACTCTGAGGAAACCATCAAGTGAATGACATCACTAGACAAGCCCTTGGGTGGAAACCGAATGGGAAGCGGCGAGTTGGTCGTCAGTGCAAGGGTGACTTGGAGGAAGTCATGTGAAGAGGAGATGAAAACGTGTGGGCAGACATGGAGCCAGGTGAAGACTCTAGCAGAGAACCGAACGCAATGGAGACGTGTGGCTGAAGCCCTCTGTTCCTCTAGGAATTAAAGGAAACAATAATAATAATAATGCATTCATGAAAAAGTTCAGCTGACTATTTTTCAGAATTAGTCATTCATGAATATAATTCACAGTCTATTAAAGAGCATAGTTTTATAACTGCAGTAAATATTCATTAACAGTTCTCAACACGGTTTGTAAAATATCAAGTTAGATGAGTTCTAAAAAATGTTGCCTGTGATTAATAAATCAATAAACATTGATGGATTCTTTTCTTCGCTACCCCCTGAAAAGCATAGTTCTAATTACAGGCGTCATGGATGAAGATATCAGAGTCAGCCAGGACAGGCGTTCATTATTCTGAAATCAGTGTGAAAGTCTACAAAACTCAGTACATGGAACAACATCCGAATATGTGACACTCATATCAATCAATTCATTGATTCTCTATATAGTTCAGTGACATGCTGCTTCATAAAAGGCAACCTACAACAGCCTGTTTCAGACTTTCACTAATATCTGCCCCATTTTTAGATAATGAAGATTAGGTGGTCAGGAAGAAAGGATTGATAACGAAGAACTCTAAAAAAGTCTGTTGCCGAAGAAATATGCAGAAGGAAATAGAGATGAAGTCAATAAATGCTGAAGAGGCCTTCAAGTGACGCCCTGTGGAAAGTGACGAGAGATGAGAGGAAAGTGGACGCTTGTAGACAGCTAAGGAGTCAGGTGAAGGTGACGTCAGGCAAGCTAGTACTGTAAAGATATTCCACTTGAAACCCCTGAAATGGACAACAATAGTAACTCAGCGAAAATTCAATAATGTTCTACTTCTAGTTACATTTGTTTAAGTTCTGAAATGAGAAGTTATGATGAGAGAAATTCGCTTATTTAGTTGTGAGGAATAGTAGTAACCAATCGGTGACGCCTGGATGCGAAAACCAAAACATTCTTCGATGAGTGGCGATTGCCTTTTTTTAGTGTTCACCACTACCGAACAAATCATGGCTGATTCAAAGTTCAAAGTTTAGTATCTGACATCTACTAGAGAAACTCTGAAAACCAAGAAAGTTCTCATTTGATGCCCTTCAGCTCTGACTATTCACAATTACTAACTTTTCATACATTTGGTTCCCTTGATAAATTTCGATAGAGAAAGAAAGACCAGATTTGCAGTATAAAATGATATCACCATTCTATTTCACAGGTTCTCATCAGCTGCAAACTACCTGAAATTACAATGGTTATAAATAATAACATTTCATACTTCATTGTTTGAAAGGTAATAGAGAAAACATTATAAGGTGAACGCATTCGGAATATAAGGATTAAAATTTATAGTTTAAGTTATCATCAATTTATATACTATCAACAAAGCTTAATTCTTCTCCTACCTTGTTGGGCGAACATAACTTCCTGGCCCTGTCGTACAGTGTCCTAACTAATCCATGCTTATAGCCCATAGGGCAGAAGCTATTGTAGTGAAGGTATTGTCCGGTCCAAGTTTCTTTTCTGTAGATGGACTTTTCGACCGTTCCATCGTTTCTTCTTTTTACATTTAGGTCCAGGAAATTGAACTCATCGTTGTGTTCGTATTCCATGGTAAATTTAATATTTGGGTAGATCTCATTTAGGCGGTCAAATAATACGGATGCCTGACTCATGTCGTTACAAACAACAAAAGTATCACCGACATATCGACTGTATTATGTTGTTTCATTGATAGTGTCACTCAGTCGCGTCTGTTCGAGATGGCCCATGATGTTAGTAGTGTTGAGTAGTCACGCACTCGAAACCTAATGGCGTGTAACTTTAAACTTTCCTGTTTGAAAAAAGTATCTGATAATATGAATGCCCCTTCACAGTAAAACCGTTGCTGTGACATTGTACATCGTCTTACTTTCGACGTTTTATTCAATTAATTCAAGTATATCATAGCAATGAAAAGAATTCACATTCTTAGTGTAAACGTTAAGATATCTATATGATTCAGTCAATTTTGATTCCCAAGTCAGTGGGGTCTACTAAGTTGGGTGCGAGGACCAATACTCGTCGATGACATCGTCCAGCAGTTGAACTGCATATCACGAACTGACAGAAGTTATAACCGATAGACCACTGGATTTCGCCCCCGTGGCTTAATGGTCGACGAGCTTACCTTCTAACTTGTAAGTGCTGAGTGAGTACAGACGAAGAGCTTCAAATTGAGACGAAACATCTGTCGAGTTCTCCTTGATTATTAGTGATTCTCTAAATGAAATCACTTCATGAGTATTCTTGAAATCATTCGAATCCTTGCAAATCAATACTCATCAAATATAATTCCTGTGTTCCACAAACGAAACACAGAATGTAATACCAAAGCGTTTTTTTTTGTGAGCACACGTTTCGTTTTATCTGGCACTCTCTTCATCGAGTGCATCTACTCTACAGTGAATGGTGATGTTGCCATTGAGACTAGAACCCAGCACTCATCATAGATGCATCCACTGTTAGCCAAAACTAAACAAGTAGCCTTGATTTATAATTCCCAATGTAGTACCGAGAAATCCATGTACTTAAGTATGAGCAACCAATCCAGTCCAGATATGTCGATGGAGAAATCAAAAGTATGGGTAAAACAACACATTGTAATTATGCCTCATTGGCATGTGCTCCTGGCTCAATTCCCGGCCGATGTACTCCTTAACCTCGCTTAGCCAGTAGTATATCCAGTGATGACTGAAGGATGGGCCTGTGGCTGGCAATCGAACCACCCAACCACCCTCTCCCCGTAAAAACAATGCCACCGTTACTCAGAATTCAAAGCTCAAGCTTGGAGCCCTATGTTCCACCTGGAAAGCAAAGGAATCACAAAAGAAAAGTTGAACTATTTAGTTTAAGGCATGGAATAACTAACTGACTAGGCAAGTGTATGTGTGTGTAGGATCTATCCCTAACAGACTAATCAAGCACTCAATTGATTGATTATTTCACCCTATAAAAGTTAGTAGCAAGAATGGAAGACAAGGACAGAGAGGGGTGGAAGAAAAGGGCAATTTACTCTCTTTCCTACGTTTCACAAACGTTTTCCTTGGTCCATATTACTAATACAAAGGAATATTTATTTATTCTATTTTATTTGTATTTTAAATGACTATAGGTCTTGTTTTGTTAAACAATGTCTAATCACCTGTTTAATTGATTTTATTATTATTATTACAATTATTAACTGTTGACTTGAGACAACTACTCAACCTGCTGCCCTACTGTCAAGTGTCCCAATGACTTCGTCTACCATTTTTACACCAATGAATTAACCCCCAGTAGAGTAATTCAACTCACAAATATATACACGTATATAAATATACATATATTACTTATATGAGATATTATTTGAACGAATATTTAGGAGAAAACACTGAGAAATGTACACACGGGCATTATTATCAGCTTGTGTTAAGGGCGTCTGCATCCCCATGTGTGCGTGTGTATGTGCGTATGTATGTTTGTGTGTTTGTGTTTGTGTCTGTGTATGTGTGTTGCGTGAGTTAGTAACCCACTTAAACAATTGAATTCCACCCAAATATTATTATTGTTATGATTATGATTATTATTTGAGATTATCGAAATGAAATATATTCATGAATATTTAGATTTTTTCTCCTAATTACTTAGTTTTCACTTCATTCTAATAATGTGAATATAATATCTGTGTTTGCCCTGTTTTGGGAGTGGGGAGTTGGATAAGTAGGTAGTTGGGTAGAGAGGGGGTAGTGTGAGAGACAGAAAGGGATGGTTCACCTTGTCTCACACTAGAGCATTCAGAAAACAGGCCAAACTTTTCAGAATATCTGTATATTCTAACATGTAAAAAGAACACACTTTCTATTCATCGAAAGTACTCAACAACTCAAGAGAAGGGTAATGCGGGGTGGTGAGGGGCGGGGAAGAGAAGGAGAACATATCTATGTATACATGTATAAACGTTCTCAATTCCTAACTAATCTCTTCCTTATTGTTTATTTTTTTTTCAAAAAATATTACTGCTCAAGCTATGCCACGCCCTTTAGGCGTGTACAACACATACGCCAAGCTTAGGTTGAATCACTCACTCACAGTGAGTAGAACAGAGAAAAAAAAGGAATGAATTGACCAGTCTGCTAGAATACTGGACGACAATTCCAGAAGTGTTTAAACTATCATTTATGCCTACACGTATATATATATATATGTATTTGAAGTAGTATGATTCGACTCAAAGCTCTCAATGAAATCCATTCATAATATACATGTATATATTCATTTACTCTTAATTGGGATAGACAAATAAACAAATAACTTCATTATTATTATTACTATTATTGTTAAGTGTTAAAACCTGGGGTGAGGGTGTGTTAGGGAGGGGTTATGATGAGGTCGAGGTTGTGAAAGGAGGGAGAGAGACAGAGGGAGAACATGACGAAGAAAGGGGAGAGGAATCTATTCATTCAATTCGCTTGTCTTTTCATTCGACTTTTTTTTCACTTTGACCTTATTTGTTGTTTATTAACTAACGACTATTGCTGCTGCTCTTATGACTGTTTTACAAACACTTCTGCTCACGCACACTCACATGCACAAACACAGTGATTCATACTCCTTTTCTCAACCTATTTAAACAGAAACAATTAACGAAGAGAGAAAATAAATATAAATAAATGAATAAAACTCGCTTACTGTGTTGGGCCATCTTTTTCTATCATTTTATGTTGAAATGTTTTAACTGTTATGTGTATAATGGCGGTGTTAATATGAAGAGTATACAGTGTCGAAGCGGGAAAACACGACAGTGACAACGCCAACGACGACGATGATTTGGTTGAGTAAGTCCTGAGTCTTTTCTTGTCCTCTGTGTGTAATATTTCACTAAATATTAGTAAATTTTTGATGTTATATTAATTAATTAATTAACTTGAATGTTGTCATTATTACTCGCCTCCGTGTTCTGAGTGAAATGTAGGACCTCAAGAGCACTTCTGCATTCCATTCGATCCTCTATCAACAGTTTCAACTCGCTCTAAGATTCCATATTAGTTTGTTTATTACATGTATCACACAGTCAGTGAGACAGTATTATTTACTGGATGACACAGTTTCGAACAAAATTTTATTGTTCATAATCATCTCATCAATTATAATCACACTTCTTGGAAACTTGAGTTTTATAGTTTTCTTTGTTCTCTCCTATTTGTCATCGTAGGCGTGTTAGTAGAATTTTCCAGATATCTGGGTGGACAGGTGTTGAATCACTCCTATTACACGTATTCCCTGTCAGTTGATTCGACAAACAAAGCTTCTGTTATCAATCTCTCCCTCCATTCACTTTGTGACATTAGATTTTGAAACCGTCATCTTGTCCCATCTTATTGTATGGTTGTGTGTAATTGCATGTAGTGAGTGCTATAGCTGAACTATTCTCTAGATTTCTTATCTTATTCGAGTCAACTAATCTAGATTTTGCTGCTAGGTGTTTATGCTCCGCTAGTCTGACTGACCTATCTAGTCGACTTGACAATCATTGTAGGCAGGGTACTAGGTGAACTAAATTGTTTCGTTTTAAAGGCTCCACAGGATTCTTTAACCGACAAAGCTTGTGTCTAACTGAGTTTGTGCGTTTGAATGCCAGCCATTTTTATTCCTGCCTTGTTGAGAATTCTGAGTAAGACTTCCGAGGTTCCTTCCTTGTATGATATTACTACTGATGATTTAGATTCTTTATTGTTGGTGTCGTCATTAATATTATCATTATTATCACTTTTATTGTTATCATTATTATTGTTATTATCACTATCGCTACTATCATTATTTATTTTATTTTTACATTTCCTTACATATTTTCTGACTAATTTATCCGGTAATTATTAAGTTTCAAGGCTTCTCTTATATGCCTCACTTCCTGTCTTAGATTTTCTTTGATACGAATTAGTTTTTGTGCTCTGTGACGTTTCGAACAAAATTTATTGTTCATAATCATAATCATAATCGCTCTAAGATTGCCTATAAGTTTTTTAATTCCCTATGCATATTGTTCTTCTCCACTGTCAACCTCGAATGACTAACTCGGCATTTCCCCCACTTGAGTTCCGGTGGAAGATTTGACGTGTAGTGTCATAGGAATGTCTCTCCTCAGAATAGATTATCTTTACACATATTGAATATACAGTTTTCACCAACCAGTAGAAATTTTCCAGGTGGATTTGATGACATCTTGGAATCATGTATGCTTCACCATGGAGAATCGTGGCACATAGTCTAGAGTGGGTTGTATTATTAGTTTTTTTTATTAGACCTCGCATGATTTTACTTGATATACAGTGGAAGAATGCTTGCCGACCACGCAGGTGGTTCGGGGTTTGATCCCCGGCCACCGATGGACTCCTTTACCTCGCTAAGTCTGTAGTAAGACTGGTAAAGAGAGAAGGTTGGGTATGAGGCTGGCTAGCAACCCCATCCCGTAAAAAGAATAAACACCAGTGCTATGGAGACTTCAAGCCTCTCTAGCTTGAAGCCCTATGTTTCATTGGGGGAACGTGAAGGAATAAAAAATAGTTTTTATTTTTCGTTCGCACAGTATACTGTACGTTGGTGGTTCAAAAAGTAGAATACTGTCTGACCAAGTACTTGGTCCAGGGTCCGATTCCCGGCCAAGGTCGTACTCCTAAACGTCGCTTAGCCGGTAACAGGTCAGGTAAAGGAGGAATGCTAAGTGTGAGGATAATAACCCCTCCGCGTAAAAAATATAGACACTACTGCTATTAACACTTCAAAACTCAAAGCTTAAAGGCTTATTTATGTTCCACTTGAAACATTAAGAAAGACATTGGACACTAGAAGACTGAAATAGTTAGTTAAGAAATTATAGAAGGAGAGATGTGAAAATTCCAAGGTATTATTAACTGTAACAATGGGAGTAATTAAAACTGCTTATCGTCTGGTCATAGGAATCCTAAATCTTCTCATTCGATATGATTACTGTCGGATTTCTGAACATCATCCTGCAGAGTGATTAAGTAAGTGGGGGGAGACAAACAAAATCCATTCATAGAGCTATTCTATCTCATCTTGTGCATACAGAGCACAAGACTGATGTTAAAAAGGCGGCTCTCAAAGTCATTTACCGCATAGCAACTAATCTTAGATTTACCTGAAGAGTTCGTCTACTACATATTGTTCAGGCCAAATTAAGAAGCACAAAGTAGCACAAAAAAAGACCTAAATGATGAAATAAAACAGATAGAAGAGGCGTTGGTGTTAAATAACTAACTATCCTATAAAATTTATTAGGAAGACCGAAAAAGGCCAAAAGCAAAATAAAAATAATTGTGAAACTAGTAGTGATAACTTAAATAAGAGAGAACATAAGTCATCTACTGTTATACCATATAAGGAGGGGACATCTGAGAACCTATGTGTAGGATTCTTAATAAAGGAGGAATTAGGGTGGCATTCAAACCTACAAACTCACTCAGAGACAAGCTCTGTAGGCTGAAAGACCCGGTGAACCCAATTAGACAAAATAATATAATTTACAAAATACCCTGCGGTGACTGTGAAGTCAACTATGTAGGTCAAACTAGTAGATCAGATTGTCGGAACATAAGAATTTAGCTAAGGTAAGAATGGTTGACCCCACGAAAATAAGTCATATAGAAAGAAGCTCAGCAATAGCACTACATGCATTAACACACAACCACACAATAGGATGGGAGAGAGTTAAGATTCTAAGAAGTAATCTATGTAGGTGGAGAGAGAAATTGATTACTGAATCCTGGTTCATTAAGTTTTCACCCAACACATGCAACAGAAATGACTCAATGCAAATACCAGAAATATGGAAGATAATATTATCGCCTGTTAAATCAGAAGAGGATAATAAATAATCTTAACATTCTATTTCAATTCAAGCACATCACGACATTCTAAGAAGTTACTTATTATGGCTATAAAAACACTCATCTTATTTCCCATCTGACTGTATTTGATAAATAACACTCATATTATTATTATTATTTCTGAATGTACATTATCCTATATTGATTTTTGCTTAAATATCTAGTCAGTTCGACACTTGTATATAAATGAAGGTAAAAGGTTGTGTGAGTAACTTGATATGATTATGAGCAGCAACAGTTTGTGCTCGAAACGTCATCAGTTAATATTACTGTGTAACACTATGTGACTTATCAAAATAAACTCTTACCCATAGTGGAGTTATACTCTATCACAGTGCCCAAGTTTTATGCTTATGTGTTCAAAAGAGGGACCTGGTGCAGACACTTTCCTTATCTTGACCATCAAGGTTCTAATGATCCTTAATTGATTGTGGAAATTTCGTCAATTTTATTTGATATTCTATTTGTTATTACACTTTTATGCTTATTATAATTTATGCATCTTTAGTGAACTGTAATTCCGTCGCGATCTTACTTAACAAATCGATATTATTTAAAAAGCACACCAATATTGTTAATGACGACTATTCTAGAATATTCTATGTATATAAACACAGTGTATAATTATAGCGCCAGAAGAGGAAATTACCCAAAGGATATTCTTGGCTCAATATTTTTTGTTTTGTTTTGTCTAGATGTCTGAATGAATATTTCCACTCTAAATGTGTTAAGAGAAAGCGTTGAACAGTCTTCTATGTACACTAATGTCATCGCTACTATTATCAGATTATCAAGTCTGCAAATTTAACTAATGTCTGCCATCTGAAGTATATGAAATGAGAGCTGCTCTAAAAGGCTTATCAAGATTCACCGTTCTAGGGTATCAATAACAGATCAATTGTACACTTTAAGACAAAAATGACTTAATTCGGAGTGACTGCATAGTATACAAATACTGTACATACCTGTATGAATCACTTGTTCGATCGCAGGACTGTTCAGTTTTGTTACTGAGATGAAATTCGTAATTTATCGATGAGTCATATCCACTTGTTGACTACCAACCATGCATCAGATGAAAAATATTATTTCACAAGTAAATTGATGTGACTGTCATACATATATATTTTTTAATTTTTTATTATTTTTGATTACAGCTTGATGCCACACCGTATTTTTAGTACAAGTATGGCATTTTCAGCATGGATATCGGTAGCCCAAATTTCGCAGGCCGACCATAGATATCGGGTGTGCGTCGGCGGGGGATCGAACCTCGGACCATGTGCATGGTTGGCGAGAGTCCTAACCACTGTGCCACCGACGCACAGTCCTGGTAGATCACTGTGCTAGTTAGTAATCTGGAGACTTATTGTTCGACTTGTAACACTGACTAAATTGTCATTCCACCTCCTGTTACTTAATACATCAACAGAGTAGTTTCCCAGTTCAGGGCTAACCCTCCCAGATAGTTCTGAAGACCACACCTGCGGTTGTATGTTAGATATTCGTTAACTTCTTCAGAATGTTTTCTACACATAAATAGGAACTTTGCATTCAACTGCCTAGTGATTTATTTGCTATGCACTATTCCGTGTTTACACTGATAAGAATGAAGGGAGGTAGAGAACAGTGACTGCTGTTTCCTATTCATCTATCTATATCTGTGATTAGTTATCGTCGGTAAAAAATGTTTTTAAGGTGAGTTTGTCAACAGCAGTGAGATTTTTTGCTATGGAATACTGAAAAAGTTCCTTGTGGTGTTTGGTCATTCAGTCTGCTGGTTATATTTTGAAATTTGATTGGTATAGACTTTCTTCACCACTGTGGAATAAAAGTCGGACAGTATATTTCAGGTGAAATATTATTCGATAATTCTGTTAAGCTGATATATATATCCTAACATTCTGAGTCAGAATAAGTGTATATGTGTGTGCGGTGAACGGAAATGTCAATTATTATTATTATTATTGTATCCTTTAATTCCTAGAGGAACATAGGGCTTCAGCCACACGTCTCCATTGCGTTCGGTTCTCTGCTAGAGTCTTCACCTGGCTCCAAGTCTACCCACATGCTTTCATCTCCTCTTCACATGACCTCCTCCAAGTCACCCTTCCACTGACAACCAACTCGCTGCTTCCCTTTCGGCTTCCACTCGAGTGATGGCTTGTCTAGTGATGTCACTTGGTGGTTTCCTCAGAGTATGGCCAGCCAATCCATCTCCATTTCTTCCTGACTATTTGTTGCACAATCGGTTCCTGCTGAGTTGGTTCGCTCATTGCCAGAGATCCCTGTTGCTGATCTTTTCTGGCCGGCCATCTGATCTTGAGTAGTATTGAGCGAAGACAGCTGTTGATGAAAGTCTGTAGTTTGTTTGAGATGCTCTCTGTGACGCGCAGTGCAAGTCTCTGATCCGTATAGTAAGTAGCACTGACTTCACATTGGAGTTGAAAATCCGGATCTTGTTTTTCATGATGAGTGCTGTTGACCTCCACACAGACTATGTCAATAACCATGACGTAATCGTAGTACCACAAACTTGATTAGCCTAATGGTTACCATCTGTTAATGAATAGAGATTTTTGTAATAATCCATCGTTCAAGCGGAACCCAGATAGGAATAAACAAGTTGAGCGTGTTCAAGGATGACACTGGAGAAGTTCGTCTCAATTTGAAGTGAAAGCTTGCAAGCATTCGTGGAGCAACCATATGGAAGTGATTTTTTAAAGAAGTGAGTGCGACAGAGATGCTCCGTTTTTGACCCTGTGTGACACTAAGAAAGCAAGGTAGTAATAAAAACAGTTAACTTGTAATATCTACCTCATATTGTTATCTATTGTCACATGCGTATAATAAAGACAGTTATTTATTTTCAAGTATTGGTTTTGTAGGGATTTTTTTTGTCTTATTGCATGGAGGATTTCATAATGAGCTGACATCAGTTAGAGAACCACTGGAAAACCAGCTGGGAGTACTGGACGGCTGTTTCGTCAGCCTAGTTTGGGACTCTTCAACAGTACGCACCCACCGGGTGCGTATTTTTATCTATTTATTTATCCTTGATCTAAAATTATTCCATATATTCGAAGAAGTGCTATTATTTTTAGCTCACATTAGCTCCCTTGATTCATTAAAGAAGTTAGTACACCTAGTCAGCTGAAGGATTTAATGTTTGAAAACATCAACAACAAAAGTAGATTGACGGTCATATTCTGCCTAGAGATAAGCTGCGACACCCCAACTGCTAACACGTCATCATTTCACCGCAATCACGATTGGTAATTCTTAAATGTCATGTGAAGGAATAATACACTCCTGTCCGTCTATAGTTGCATTAGCTACCCAGTTACGTTTTCTATCCTCATTCTCAACCATTGTGAAATGGAAACAGAGGGGCTGGTTGTTGACTGACCGTGAGACTACCTCAGATGACCTTCCTTGGTTTGGTAGACCAGCACTAATGTAGTCGGTGTTAAATGTAGACGAAGTGAAAATTTCGATGGCGATGGGATTCGAACTAGTGACATCCAACGTATTAGTCTGACGCTCTTCGAGCTGAGCTGTCTAACTGAACTGCTAATTATGTCATCACTTCACCCAATAGATTATCTATTAAAGAGATGAAGTGGATGATCTTTTAAAAAAATGACACTATGGTTAGACAATTTCAGCATTATACTAATCAATAATCTTAATTATTTTAGTAAGAAAAAGCAACCATAAACTTCTAAATACAAATGAAAAATGAGTTATTCTGAAAATGATATCCTGATTGACATTAGAACGTTCACTATCAAAATATCAGCTTTATTAATACAGAATGACAATCTATGACCTTTATTGTTTATTATACCCTTGGGTCCCAAGTGGAACATAGGGCTTCAACAACACAACCCACTCGTCACCGCTTCCCACTGGAATTCCACTCGATCAATGGCCTTCATTGTGCGCTATGTCATTCGAAGGTGTCCGATCCATTTCCATTTTCTCCTATATATTTGTTGAACGTTGGTTTGTTCCCAGCCATAATTTCTTGTTGCTAATTCTTCCTGGCCATTTGATCTTCAGTTTGGAGCCAGCCAGCCAGCCAGCCAGTCAGCGAAGTGGACAGCTGTTGATTAAAGTCTGAAACAGGCTTTTGGAAAACCTTTTCGTGACTACTCAAGTGCAGTGCAAGTTTCTGACCCACATAGAAGAATTGACTGACTGACTGACTGACTTCAGATTTGTGTTGAACAGAATGCGAATCTTGTTTTTTATGCTGCTGAGTGAGTCCAGAAGATTTGCAAATTGGTTTCAGATTGATGAGGGAGTATCTTGCCTTTCTCATCCTCTCTGGCCTGCCTTTATATCTTCACCCGTTATGAGTGCCTATAATTGAAACGATGATGGCTACCTAGATAAGTGAAGGAGCTAAACTCTGTTAAATCTCTTCCACTGATTGGTGCTGGTTGTTGATGCTGTGGCGGTTAGTTGGTTATCTTCATCAGCTCCGTCTCCACCTTCTCTATGTCCACCTGCAGCCCTGTCTTCGCCGTCTTCCTCACCTCTTGGGGCAGTTTGTTGTTTTTTGCCTGTCTGCCTGCCCGTAAGTCTTCGAGTGTGTGTGACATTCGACATATGTTATCGACGCGTGAAATCCAGATCTTCTAGAGTCTTCTTATCGGTCATCCAGCGTATTCGTATCTCCTCGCTCCCCACAGTGTAAATCTATGACCTATGTGATATCAATCAGCTTTTATGCATCAACAGTTCGTTCACTAATGTCACTTTTCAAGGAATTTCATCCGAACAAAGGTTATCTTCCTAAAACCTATTGTTAGATCTGATATCTTCAAGCAGTATTTGGTGGTGTCTTCAACAGACTGTATCAGACTTTCATCAATACCTGTCTTAGTTATGTAATACTGAAGATTAAATGGTTGGCCTAAAAAGATGAGCAACAGGGAACTCTGGCAGGTAGAGAACCACCTAAGAACCCATAACCAAACTGATATGCTGTAGGAAACACAGATGAATTAAACACAATGAGATTTCCAATTGACATCACACCTCAGACCCTGGGGTAGAACCTGACTGGGAAGTGGAGACTTGAACATCACAGGGTTACATGGAAGAAATTATGTGAAGGGGAACGAAAGTTTGTCGGAAACCGTGAAGACAGCTTAAAGAGATGACGGAGAACAGAATACAATAGAGAAGTACTGCAGAAGCCCTATTTTCCACTCAGAATCTAAGCGACAAATGACAATAATAATAAAGTTGTATTACAGTTAAATATTTCTAATGCCTTAGGAATGTCCACCTTTCTAAATGACAGATGTATATGCATTGTTTTAAATAAAAATCTTCATCAGATCATCAGATACTTAGTTTTCGCTAAAACAGTGAAATAAAATGATTATTTACTATCCAATCTCTCTCCACTAAACATTTTGTTTAAATTAATATTTATGGTCTTCAATGTGTTCAATATTAGTTATTTTTAATCAAAACAAATAAAGTAAAGATAACTTGTTACTTTTATGTTGCACATACATATACTACTGATTGGTATGAGTAGATGAGAACTACTCATGTGAATTTTCAGTTTGAATTGTGTGTGATTCACAAAATTCGAATATGAATACGCCCTTTAGTTAGCTTATTGATCAAATTTGACAATTCACCAGTCGATTTTGACGAAACCTTTAAAGCTAGAGGACAACCACAATGAATAAATCATCCAACCCTGCCGTAGATCAATTCATTTACTCTTTGATATTGTGAATCTATGACTGTCCACTTTCAACACCCAAACGACGTTTCTCGGAGACTACAGAATTATTACTATTATTATATTATTATTATTGTTTCCTTTAATTTCTAGAGGAACATAAGGCTTCAGCCACACGTCTCCACTGCATTCGGTTCTCTGCAAACGTCTTCACCTGGCTCCACGTCTGCCCACATACCTTCATCTCCTCTTCAAATGACCTCCTTCATGTTACCCTCACACTGACGGCCAACTCACCGCTTTCCATTCGATCGGGTTCTACTTGAGCGATAGCCTGGCGTGTGGTGTCATTCACTTGATGGTTTGTTTTGTCAGAGAATGGACACCAATCCACCTCCATTTCTTCCTGTATGTTTATTGCACAATCGGTTCCTGCTGGATGGTTCGATCCCAGAGATTATTATTAATACTAATTATTATTCCCCAGGCTTCCGAGCCAGACATAATGCTTCGGAATATATTCTTACTTATTTCACAACCTGGGCAGCTCAACCAGCTTCAAATATCGTGTAGATAATCCATGTCCCTTTGCCTATTTTTACTTTCATCCTTAGCAGACACATCGACTAGGCAGATTGGCTTCCTCAAGGCGTACACCAACCCTGGGGGTTATTTGATCTGTCCATTTCCAGTGAAGATCAAGTTTACTTTATATATACGTATTTTTTGTGTGCTTTGAAATTACTATAGCAACTGGATTGATTTTTCGGGGTAGAATCGGTAGCCCCATGCCCAACCTTACCTCCTTTTGTGGTTTTAAGGATCAAACAGTAAGCTAGGCGAAATGCACAAACTAAAATGTCCAAGCAACAGAAACAAATTCAAATTATACAAGCAACTACACACTACCCAGATTCCAAATTGTAGTTACTTACAACGGGCTAAACTGCATACTCAGTTTCCGTATTAAGTGGAGAATATTTTCAAGATACTCGAGCCATTTTGGTTTTGAATTTGGAGCTAAAAATGTTGTTCATCTATAAAGAGATCGAAAACTATACAATGAAACCATTCTGCTTAAAAACAAAATTACAATATCGCAAGGACAGAACTACAAAAAGATTTTTTGAAAAAAAAATATGTACGTTCTTGTGTTTGAATTAGATTAAATTCGTTATTTAAGCCTAATAATTTTGATGCGCATCCTAGGTGAGCTCATGTGCAAGCATTTTAAATGATTGTCCATATTCAATTATATTATTATTATTATTTCCTTTAGTTCCTAGAGGAACATAGGGCTTCAGCCATGCGTCTCCATTGCGTTCGGTTCTCTGCTAGAGTTTTCACTTGGCTCCAGGTCTGCCCACATGCTTTCATCTCCTCTTCACATGATCTCCTCCAGGTCACCCTTGGACGACCAACTCGTCGCTTCCCTTTCGGGTTCCACTCGAGGGCTTGTCTAGTGATGTCAATCTAATTTGTTTAACCATCATTAATCATATTAATGTGAATACATTTTATAATATCCCGCCAATTCAATGTTCAACATGATGTTTAACTTGTTTCTTATGGGATGACACTTTAAATTATATATATACTTTTTTTTTATCTAAATATTGATCAGTTATTGAAGAGGATATTTAAGGCTTGTTCGTTGGTCACCTGCTTATACATTCATATTTCTACTTTATAGTAGAAAGTTTTACTCGTATCAGCAGTTGCACCATCGATGCAGACCACCTCTAAATCGACGGAATATTTTGTTTCATTTTGTAATTTGTATTTTTTTTGATGTTATACTGTTATCATTATAATCGATTCTCAATGTTCTCTGATTAATTCTATGCTCATTGTAGAAATTAACTATCCAATGCAGTTAATATAAACGAATACTGAATTCACGGAAAATCCCCATCTCGAAATGAATAGAAGAACAAAAAAGGTTAGCGAAGAGTCTCTTTTTGCGGGCGAATTCATTCACTTAGCTGTACAGTCTGATTCATATACAATTACTGTGTGTGTGAGTGTACATGAGGACTGGCAAGCAAAAATAAAAATTACTTTGAGTAATTGTTTACTTCAGTAAAATGCTCCTGAAATAAGATGAATAATTAAATTGTGATTAGGAGGGTGAAGATTGGTAAGTATTTACAAGGGTTGCGTAATAATGAAATAGGATATTAATGGAGACGCTCGCCCAAAATAAATTATGTAACAGGTAGAAAGAGTCAGCAAAAAGATGCTACTAAAAAGGTATCATTAACAAAGTAATAGGACTTAGAATTATACCCAAGGTAGAAGGAACGGGATGGAGAAGTTCCTTCCGTGCACATAAATCAAGGTTTTCTATCCGGATAGCTAAGGCTAAGAAAGGCATATCTACGATTTTCTGAACACGTACCAAAAGGCTTACGTCTAAAGGGAACAAATGCTTTAAACAGTGCCATCGCAAGGCATCTTATCGACACGGGTCATGAGGTGTATGTCGAAAAGTCGTTCAAAATTATCAGTAGGCAAAACAGCTCAATTCTCCTCAAGTTTGCTGAAGCCATTTCCATCAAGCGCCTGAAACCCGATTGATTTATGCGTCCAGAAAGAAGCGGTTATCAGTCTTTCTTTGCCCTGCCTGGTAACTGGATATTTTCATCTCTCTTTCATCTGAATGCGAAATGCTGAAAAGTTTCCATTGTGTATGATCATTATTGTTAGGAATAGTGTTTAATAATACATATATATATATATGTATATTATTACTGTATGCATATACTGATCGATTGATTTTTTTTGTTTAAAAATGAACTCTGTGCAAGTATGTTAAAATTGTTTCTGTAGACATATTTAATAATGTCTCTGACCTGTAAGCAGCTGACGAGAAGGCAACGAAATAAACAATGATGGTACCATTTTATTCTGCAAAAGCCACTGTTGTTCTTGCTTTGCTCAAAGTTAACACATTTAATCGATAAATCAAGCAGAGATCGAAAGAACTAAACCTGACCGTTGACAAACCTATCAAAAAGCAAAACCTATCAACACTAATTATGCCTTCTTTTTCCTTAAACAAAATCACTAATAAGTCAGACGTCACAACATTTTATCAATTTCATCTGGACACCTTTGTTAGCATAAATGTTTGTTTGACGTAGATATAAATTAATAGAGAAAAGAAAGAAAGAAAAATTACCAACGTGTTCCATTAACAAACGACTACTGACATGAAGAATATCTGCGTTATCTGATCTTATCTAGAATATTGTTAAACTATTAGAATAACTGTCGACTTCAAGCTAAACTTACACTTTCACTTCTTTGATTATTTTCTGAAATAAATAATAAGTAGTAACTATTAGGTTATGGTGATATGATTAACTTCAGTAGTGCAATTTAGTTGTGTTCTCTGAGCTGACTGGTTGTTTGGTTTAATTGCGGAGCTTTCTTCGTCTACCCCTGCTAGACAACATCGTCAGCGCAATGTTTTAGCATAAAATGAACTGATTTAAATTCCCCCATGAATGATAGAATTGCGTCTCCTGGCAGCAACCATCTTCCTGACTGGGTAGTCGATTTACATATGTATCGATCATTTTTTATTGATTTGGATTTTGAACTTACTCGTCGCGTGATGATTTACTTTTTATTACTTGGTGTGCGTCGGTGGCACAAATGTTAGGGCTGTCACCGGCCATGCACATGGTCCGGGGTTCGATTCCTGCCCCCCGACACACTCCTTTACCTCGCTAAACCAGAAATAATGCTGGTAAAGAGGAAAGGTTGGGCATGAGGCTAGCAACGTCATCCTGTAAAAGAAACACTGCTATAGAAACTTCAAGCCACCAGCTTGGAGCCCTATGTTCCACTGGGGAACGTGAAGGAAAAAAAACTTGGTAAATTTGGTCTATATTAACATGTTTGTTAATTGCAGACCGAAAGATCTAAGAGAAAAAGAAGATAAAATTAATACCATTTACAAAATAAATTGCATTTATGAACTGTAACAGACATTACATCGGTCAACAAAGTGGGCGTCCCCTTCGAATCAGTATCCAAGAACACAAATTGACTGTAAAAAGACATGATATCTATTCCTGTTTCATATTAATACATGTGGATAATTATGGACACCAATTTGATGATATAGATAATGTCGAAATTTTAAATAGAGGAAACACCAGAAATATTGCCAGGGAATTCCTAGAAACCTGGTACTCAAGCGAATGTGAGACTAACAAACATGTTAATATAGGCCATATATACCAACTAATAAAATGTTAATCATCACGTGACGAGAAAGTTCAAACTCCAAGTCAATAAAAAATGATCAATACAGATGTAAAGATGGTTACCAGTCACGAAGAAGGTTGCTGCCAGGAGACGTAATTTTTTCATTCATAAAGAATTTAAGTCATTTCATTTTATACTGAAATTTGAGCTGAAGATATTGTCCAGCATGGGGATGACGAAAGCTAAGTGACAGAGACAATGTTAAGCGCGAAACCTATGACGTGCTTTGTTGTTAAGAACATAATTTTAGGCTCTTTTATTTCTCTCTTATTTTGTATTCTATAGTGAACACCTTCTTAAACATACCTAGCTACCTAAATTATTAACATTGGCTTACTTGTTTGTACTTTACTCTATTCCTTCTTTTGTGTATCTACTGGTTCCGACTATATCAGCATTATGAGTATTACAAAATTGTCCTGTCATTAACCATCATGTAATTATTAGTTTTTGTGGTTATTGTTGTTTTTTTGTTCGGCAATATTAACTGACAATCTTGGTTGTGAAAGCCATTATCACCATCTTAAAACTTTGTATTATGCAGGATTACTCACACTACCACTACAAACACTACATTAGACCTGACAATAAAAAACAAAACAACAACCCTGAAATGTTATTTTATGATTGTTTAATGTTGTTTCAACCAAATTAACTGATCATCTTGGCGATAAACATTCTTAAATATCATTTCATAACTTCTTGTGTGATTATAGCTTTATTGTCAAAACGCATAAACATATCATAGCTTCCACTATCCAATACTGAGATATTAATTATCATGTTGTTTATTTTCCTTTCTACTTCTTGGTATTTTTTCATTTTTTTGTTATTTTTGTGTTTTTTGTTTTTGCTGTTGTTGTTTTTATATTTATTTTTTGAAATACTCCTTTTAAATGTTTGATAAAATTGGATGCAAATATTGTAGATATGTGCTGAAAATTCCACACTGTACCACTAATACTGTTTCTGGAATAAAAGCAAAATTATTATTATCATTATGCTAAAACTTGAGCTGAAGGGGGATGTTGTCCAGCAGGGGGTCGACGAAAGCTCCTCAGTTGAACCAACCAGCTCAGAGGACACAACTAATTGCAAATCATCCACCTGAGTTACAAACCTTCTCTCTTATTTATTATTATTATTATTAAGTGTGATAACAGGCCGTTACCAGTGACACTGGATACTGGTGGCAGTGTACTCCATGAACTGTTGCAAGCTATTATTCATAGGTAATTGCACCTCACTTCTTCTCAGTAGCTAAATGGTTGATGGACTCACCTTGTGAACTGAAAATCCTGATTATAAACCTTGGTGGCGATTATGAGTGTGCAGCATCTTTTCAACTAGAGGTGACAGCACGGATGAAGATGTCAAAGCCAGAACTAGAAAAGGAAGGCAGAATTTCATGACTCCGAAATCACTTTAGAAATCTACTGCACTGACTCGGAATAAAGAACAAGATTCGCATTCTATTCAACACAAATCTAAAGTCAGTCAGTTCATCTAAACGGGTCAAAGAGTTGACATGCGTGTCACGAAAAGGAGTTCCAACAGCCCACTTCGCTGGCTGGCTCCATACTAAAGATCAAATGGCCAGAAAGAATTATCAACAAGAAATTATGGCTGGGAACAAACCAACGAAGAGCGGCTCGCTCAACAAATATGTAGGAGAAAATGGAAATGGATTGGGCACACGTCACTAAGCAGACCGTTGAATGACATCGCGTGTAATGCAGGCCACGGCTCGAATGGAATCCAAGTTGAAAGCGGCGACGAGTGGGTAGTTAGTGCGAGGATGACATGGAGGAGATCGTGTGAGGAAGAGGGCAGTGTTGACTAATTTTGAAGACTCCATTTGACTGGCATCATGTAAACTTTGAAAGTACATTGAAACTGCTCTAAACACAAAGTTAATCAACTTTTTTAGACTGCAGTCAACTGATGAGAAGCCAATTTAAACAAATCATGGTACCATAATCATTATTCTGTACATATCGTTGTTTTTTGCTGTATTCAAATCCTTCAAGAATAAATATATCATTTACGGATAAACAGACATATATTCAGGTTAATATTGATCGTTTATAAGTTAAATAGACGTTCAATTATTATTATTATTATTATTGTATCCTTTAATTCCTAGAGGAACATAGGGCTTCAGCCGTGCGTCTCCATTGCGTTCTGTTCTCTGCTAGAGTCTTCACCTGGCTCCAAGTCTGCCCACACGATTTCATCTCCTCTTCACATGACCTCCTCCAAGTCACCCTTGCACTGACGACCAACTCGCCGCTTCCCTTTCGGGTTCCACTCAAGGGCTTGTCTAGTGGTGTCACTTGATGGTTTCCTAAGAGTATGTCCAATCCATCTCCATTTCCTCCTGCCTATTTGTTTCAAAATCGGTTCCTGGTTGGTTTATTTTCAGATATCCATGTTGCTGATCTTTTCTGGCCGGCCATCTCATCTTGAATAGTATTGAGCGAAGCCAGCTGTTAATGAAGGTCTGTAGTTTGTTTGAGATGCTCTTTATCACGCGCAGTGCAAGTCTCTGATCCGTATAGTAAGTAGCACTGACTTCACATTGGAGTTGAAAATCCGGACCTTATTTTTGATTCTGAGTGTTGTTGACCTCCGCACAGACTTGAGAGTAGTGAAAGCTTGTCTTGCTTTTCCGATTCTTGCTTTGATATCCTCGTCAGTTCCGCCTGTAGTTGAAACGATGCTTCCCAGGTAGGTAAAGGAGGTTGTTTCTTTCAGGTTCCTCCCATTTATGCTGATTGTTGTCAGTTGTTGTTGTTGCTGTTGATGGTGTTGCCCAGGAATTTTCATCACCTCTGTTTTATCTATGTTCACCTGCAGTCCTATCTTTGATGCTTCTTCTGCTAACTTGTTACTTTTCGCTTGCATATCTTCCAGTTTGTGGGAAATCAGACATATATCATCGGCGAAATAGACGTTCAAGGTATCAGTTAATAAATGTCTACATAATGTATACGTTTATCTTTTATAATATAACTGACAAATATTGGTCATCTGAAAAGTACTCATCTTGGGGTGTGTACAAAGTATGTATTAATAATAATAATAATATATTCTCACTTTTTGTACATGAGGGACGCCAGTTTACAGGCATCATCAATATCATAAATTACATTTACGATTAGTAGGCCTATTTAATAATAATATAATGATAAAATACATATTTATTCCTACGTAGGTAGGACAAACCAATAGTACAGACATGGATAAGTATTATTTACAGTACGTGAATTTGGTTTATGGTGAAATTACATGGTTGCTGTCCATTTTGTCTTTAGTTTGCGGGAACAATCTGCTAACTAGTCATTCAATGGAGCTCATCAAAGCATACAGAAATATTGTCTTCGCATTAACAAAAAGAACGCAAGTATGTTTTGGATGGATTACAGATACTTGGGAGAAAAAAATAAGGCTTGAAGTCATTCCCCATATAACTCTGCTGTGTATGGCATCGAATCTTATTCTTAATTTACATTCACATTGGGTATTAATTTAAAATAATTGATATACTTATCTAATGTTGTCAGCATTTTCATCCTAAGTAACACCAGAAGTGAACTGTACTCAATACAGACCAATAATAATAGTTTATGTTTTCATATAAACGGGTTTTTACAAGAAATGCAAGCCATTTTTACAAGCACGATCAGATATGTTAGAGATTACAATCGTGAAGTATTATAAATTCATACTTTTTTATCGCTATAAAGGTATATTCCACAACTGTAATCCAGGAAGCGTCGTGGGGGAAGGTAATAGGTGATTCACAAGGCAGTTGTAGGATATGAGATCAATAATGTTTGCAGATCATTTGTCATTGTGAGCAGTCAAATATCTACATTCTTCATTCTCATTCAAAGAGTCATATAGAAGCTAAAATGGTGAGAGAGAGAAAAGAAGACAAACAACAGAAGCTCAGAAGAAAGCAAGTGGAGTCCTCAAGGAGTGATTTATAAATATATTTATATATATATATATATATATTCTGCGAAGTAACTATGATCATTTTGGTACACTAACTAACCAGTCCTTTTATGCTAACTTTTATATGATGTGTGAACTAATATTAATGTCCTGTGTAGAAACGTTTATCGTGTACTTCCAGTAATATTAACATTTATAACTGTAGTTTGTTGTAATGAACTTATAATATCTATGTAGGGTGAAAAAGAGGGTGTAGGAGTCAGATGCAGGAGTGCATTGTCATCCTCGAGCAATCACACTCTTGTAATTAGTTTCTCTTCTAGTGTATATGTGTTTCTTATTATTCTCACTTGCTAAAAGACTATCTCAGTAGCACTAGGTGATATTTGTTCACATAAAGAATATCGACCATGAAGTGCGAACGCACCAATGAACACACCGATCGTTGGATTACAGAACCTGTCGTTAGTACAGCGCCATTATGAACGCTATGCCTGAATTGATGTGCAATTTCATCCTGATCCCATTTTTAAGTACTTTTTGGACAATGGATTGATAGGGTATTAGGGTTGGGGTAAGGATTAGGGTTAAGGTAAGTACTAGGGTTAGGACTAAGGTTAAGCGTTAGGGTGTTTTATTATTATTATTATCTGTATTTTTGATTGGTTAGAGAATTTCATCATGAGCTGACATCAGTTAGAGAAGTATTGGAAAGCCTGGGAGTACGGGACAGCCAGCTGTCTCGTCAGCCTAGTTTGGGACTCTTCATCAGTATGCACCCACCGCCAGAGGTTCAAACCCGGGACATCCTGGTTACAAGGCTAGCGACCTCGTAGACCATTAAGCCACTGGGACCCGACCCAATCCAGCCCATGAATTCCAAATTCTGCCAATTCATGACATGGCGCGACCACTTCGCAATGTCTTCTTCGATGAGTTACTGACTCACCTTCAATCTGCTGCGCCCTACTGTTCACGGCTTCCCACTAGAACCATAGGTTAACTGCCTGAATAGGGCCAGTCGCTAGTGAGCATCAGATTAATTTTCAATTACTGGTTTAGTAGGTAGGGATTTTGTTTTGTTGGTTGTAGGATTTCATCATGAGCTGACACCAGTTAGAGAACCGCTGGAAAACCACCAATGGAGTACTGGACAGCTGTATTTTTCTTAAAAACTAAGAAATCAGAGGAGTGTTTCGTTGTTCATACAGATGAAACCGATTTGACAGCTGTGAAAATTGAAATTTGAAAGCCTTCATTGTATTTTTCATATATGTCAGGACAAATTGCCGTCTTTAATGTGTTTCACTATTATTATTATTATTATTATGTTAATTTTTCTTGTAGATAAACGCGCTTTATGATGTATAATACACGGTAGATTGTGTAATCCAATGAATGGTATGCGTTCAAGGTCACTGGTGCGTTCGCACTCCATAGTCACTATTCTTTATGTTTGCCATATTCAGTCCCATTCAAGAGCATAAAACGGCATCAAATCCTAGAAATGAATTACCCAACCAGTGTTATCATCTTTAAATGTAAACTTTGACCCTAATTATCGAATTGTTATCAGATTTATTCTTCAAAGAATCGGTTATAGGATACAAATACAACATACGCACGCACGCACATACACACGCACACATACACACACAACTGTAGATACTGCATTATGTCATTCTAACCAGTTAGCGAAAGGAGAATATTGAAAGTGATTTGTAAATAATGACCTTTCTTTGATTGTTCTGCATAATAATGTATCTCTCCATTACCTCAAAGTAGTCTCTTTGTATGATCAACTTCAAAGAATGAGTTCGAAATATCTTCTTTTGTGTGGCTTATTCTAAGGTCAAGATTTGCTTTTTAATAGCCAGTAAGATAATGACGATATGAGATGTGCTCATGTAAATCACTATCTTTGAATACTTGATTAATTACTGAATTATATAATAAAAGGGAAGTATTAATGAGCTTTGATTTATGACCTAATACGGAAAAGGATGAGCAAAGCCAGTTTTTGTGTTTTAGAAAGAAATACATTTTGATGAAGTGTGCGTCGCCTTAGATGGTTGGAGGAAATCGATAGGAAGCTACTCCTTGTTAGCAAGACGTATCTGTTACCATGAAGGAAGAGAGTGATATCCTTTCGAAGACTGCTGACCTTTCAGAGCTACTGAACAATGAATTGATATATCTTCGACTAATGTGTACTAGATGACATAGAATTTCAATTTTAACAATGTTCTGTACCGCCAAATTAATGATGTTCGCTGAAGGAAGTCTGCTGCATCCGATTCTGGCAGGTATTCTTGCAGGTTTGCCTTAAAAGTTGATGTTATTGCTAGGATAATAAGATACAGATTGAACGCTCCAGAGCATGCCAAGCTTGTTTGTGTAAAAAATTATATTTGTAAAATCTCAGCGAGATTGAAATGAGTAATTCCAACGTTTCGTTCGGCAATCTGGTCCGAACTTCTTCAGGGAAATTAATCGATATTAACATAACAGAGGTTTATATATAAATATAATTTTTTACAAATGTCTACTTCTCACTCGGCGCCCAAATATTTTAGAACTATTCTGTCAGATCTTGACGAGAGTTCATTTGGACTTGTTTGTGTACGTTAAGCAAATGACTGTTTAGGGCAATCAAACGTACAACGACCCCATCGTCATACTGAGACGGTATCTCTATATAGCCAAATTATGTACACCTTATCTTTAACGCACCATTTGCACAGATCTTCGTGTTGTGCTACTTCTGGCCTTCATATTGTATTTCTTTGTGTTCCTTTTACGTCGTCTCCCATGGACCTTCGCAACGCTGTGTCATTCGCTTCCTCTGACATCAAATATATCTCCCTGCTATTTGGTGTTTTTACGCCGATGAACGTCTCTTTACATGTATTCGCTAAATCACATACATTGGGAGAACATAGAGAAAGATTACTGCCCAAATTTCTGAACGCACACCAAAGAACCTGAGATCAAATGCCCTAAAAGCAGTAGATAGTGTGATTGTGCACCATCTATTTGCCACTGCTGGTATTGTGGACAATCTGAAAGTGTTCAAAATAATCAGTAGACAGAAGAAACCTAGCTCGCTGTGTTTTAATGACGTAATTCCCGTCATGAGAATATAACTAAATCTATGTACACCGAAGCTGACAATAGCAAATCTTGCACCAACTTGGTGATTAAGCCTACATAAGGAAGTTATGCAGTTTTTATTACGTCATATTTCTTGTATTCTGTTTGGAAAATTGTATCGTGGCGATGGGATCACCTTTGGGTCCTGTGCTGGCTGATATTTTCATGGCAAGTTTGGAAAACTGTCCTCTGAAAGCAACCATCGACAAGTTCTTCTTATACAAAAGGTATGTTGATGATAATTTCGACATCTGCGATAACAAATGTGATCAAAATATTGTTCTTCAAGTTTTCAATAGTTGCCACCCCGCCATCAAATTTACAATCGAAGTAGAAACCAAAGAGACAATCTCCTTTTTGGACGTTCGTCTAAATAAGAAGACCGATGGTACCTTGAAGAGATCAGTACATAGAAAACCTACATGGAACGGTCAGTTGACAAACTTCTACAGCTGGATACCAATTAGTCACAAGCGAAACTTGATAATATCTCTGGCAAATAGAATCCAAAAAATCTGCAGTCCTGAATCAATAGAGGAAGAGATCGCTCTCTTAAGGAAGACACTGCTCGAGAATGGCTACCCACCTCGTTTTATAGACAAGCATATTAAGCCTAAGACGTACAAAGAACAACCCATTACAGTGCAGAAGAAGATGGTCTACATGAATGTACCCTTCAAAGGTGACCTTCTGGCTGACACCTTGAAGAAGAGGATATCTACTGCTCTCAGAAGGACATTCTTCGCTGCCACACTACGACTGACATTTTCCTCCCGGCCATTGTTCTTCAACTACTCTAAAGATAAACTATCGCATTTGACCACTTCCATGTGTATCTACCAATTCACCTGCTCTTGCGGAGCGAGGTATATAGGTCGTTCGATGCGAGTTTTATCTAAAAGCGTTCAAGAACACTATCCCGCCTGGCTACGGAAAGGTAACAACGGAGCAATAAGGAGCGCCATTATTGAGCATATACTCAACACTGGTCATTCGATTTGCAAGGAGAAGTCGTTCAAAGTCATCTATAAAGTCAAAAGAAGCCTTCCAAAATCGACAAGCTTCCGTATACTTTGTATTGCCGAAGCCTTAGCGATTTGGATAGAAAAGCCTGATTTATGCACACAGAAGAAACTTCTCCACCCCCTCCTACTACCGTGGGTTTAATTTCAAGTTTATCTGTCATCAACATTTTGTTACCAAATTTTTTGCAATTTTCGTATAATAATTTTTAGTAACTAACTCATCCAATCTTTCCACCTATTATCTAGTTTATTTTCATAATTGTCTCCATACTCCTTCACTAACATCTAATCTTTTTAAACATGTCCATATTACGTAACCCTACTCACATCTTACCAATCTTCACCCCACCTGGTTACAACTTTGATTATTAATCACACATTTTAATTTCTTAATTATTTTGATGATGTAATCGACAACCCACACTAACTGTTATTTTGATTTTGATTTTGACAAATCTAACGTACACACACACAAAATTAATTGTATATATTTGCGACTGTACAGCTAAGTGAATGAATTCGCCGAAAAGAAACTCTTCGCTGAACTAATTTGTTCTTATTTAAATTGTATTGTTTCATGTGAATGCCAGTCACCCTTCTCCTCTTTGCCATTTTATGAAAAAACATGTTTTCTGAAATTACGTAATCTCCTGTGTCGACTTTCCCTTTCGACTCTGTTTATTTTTTTTTATTAGAATGTTTGTTTAAGTAACCTTTGAACACTCACTCTTTTCAACTCCTAATGTGGCGTGCGCTGTGCAGATGCAGATTGATAGGAATCGGTCAAAAATTGAGGTAAACATTTTAAGTCAATAGTTACAAAGCTAAAAGTGTTTATTCCTCAAATCTGGGTTTAGTTTACGTTGTGGTCTGGAAAAAATCTGGTTGGACAGCTTTTCGTCCCCATGTTTAACCTTGGACCAATCGCAAACCAATCACAACAGTTTTGTTATCCGGTGATCTAGTTGACTTGCAATGTGGTTAAAACTGTATAATATGATGCCTTTTTCCTTAATTAAAATAATCCCTTACCTAGTCTCCTATCTTCTCCAGTTATACTAATAGAATGCCAGCTAACATCATTCTGGACTTGTGTTATTTGTAATTCTTATCAGTTACTCCTTGTGATCGCGCAAAAAGTATGTTCAAATCTTCTATGTAGTTTAGACAATTTCACATTGTTCAGGCTGTAACTGGTTGAAAATGGTCAAAAGAATGAGCTTATATTATCCAGATACACTTTTTGTTCTTGCTTTATTCAAACAGCATATTCTCTAAAGAAAAAGTGTTTTAGGTAGAACAATAACATTAAGTAGGATACCCTCCTTTAAAATGCTGCAAGAATCACCTCCATTTGCTCATTACAGCTTTGGTCATCATCCAGGTGAATACCTTTCAGGATGAAGAAATAGAGTTTGGGGTTAATTGACATTACTGTTATTATTGTTTCCTTTAGTTCCTAGAGGAACATAGGGTTTCAGCCGGACGTATCCATTGCGTTTGGTTGTCTGACAACGTTTTCACCTCGCTCCACGTCCACCCACACGCTTTCATCTCCTCTTCACATAACCTCCTCCATGTCATTCTCGCATTGACGACCAAATCTCCGCTTCCAATTTGGGTTCCCCTCGAGCGATGGCCTGGCGTGTGATGTCACTCACTTGATAGTTTGTTTTCTCAGAGTATGGCCACCAATCCACCTCCATTTCTTCCTGCATATTTGCTGCACAATTGGTTCCTGATAAGTTGGTTTGCTCATTTACAGAAATCCCTCCCTGTTGCTGATCTTTTCTGGCCGGCCATCTGATACTGACTCGTGTTGAGCGAACAGAGCTGTTCACGAAGGTCTATAGTTTGTTCGAAGTGCTCTTCATGACGCGGTGCCAAGTTTCTGATCCGTGTATAGTAGCACTGACTTCACATTGGAGTTGAAAATCCGAATCTTATTTTTCAGGCTGATTAGTGCTGTTATCCTCCATGGAGACTTGAGAGAAATGAAAGCTTGTCTTGCTTTCCCGATCCTCGCCTCGACATGATTTTGCTAAATCCTGTAGAGTATTTTAATTTCATCTTTAATTTCATCACATTGAGTATCAAAAAATCAAAGATACACAAACATCATGTAATTGCCATCGCCAACTTGAGTTCCGAATCTCTTTTTTCACTAATACATGTGTATATGCTGTTTAAGCAGGAATGTTACCCAATTGCGTATTCATGTTCCACAAAACTCTGTCTCTTGGCTTCATTGCTTTCATTATTATTACATCACAGCAACGTGATTAAGGTCTATATTGCTCTGAGCTAATCAGAGAATATGCGTGCGTAGTGTCGTATGGCGGACTGTTATTTCACTTGGCTACCTCAATTTCCATTCAGTATAATGCATAAACTCTTCTGCAATTCTTACAGATGTAATCGTTTTATTTCATGCATTTGATTCTCTTGATAAATTTCGATTGAAGAGAGAAAGACCAGATTTGCAGTATAAAATGTGATATCACCATCATTCTATTTCACAGGTTCTCATCAGCTAACTGCAAACTACCTGAAATTACAATGGGGCAAAGTTAAACTTTAAGCACCACTAACTACCAATCAGAGAACGACCTTCAACGGATCAATCACATGAAAGAGGGATTTGTGTTAAAGGAAAACGTATAATTATGGAAAGAAAGCATAAAAGTTGCATAAAACTATTACATAGGGTATCTTTCTCTAACACGTGACAGAAACAACTGCCAGTTAAGCATGGGACTGTCAATAGAAAAGTTACACCCCATTCTGTACATATATTCATCCAGATGACTATAAATGAGATGCTTTTGAGATCCATGTATAGCCCTAATCCTATTTTTCAATCTTCCTCAAAATCCTTCAATAGAATTTGTATGTGTTCTCGTAATAGGATCAACAAAATCACTGGAATGGTTCACTCTGTGATGAATATATCCAAGAGATGACAGCGAGTTATAACCTTTCCATTCATCAGTATGTACTATTGATCCCTGTTTCACAAAGTAGTTGCCTTTCTATCTGGTATTTTCTCCATGAATCCTTTTCGTAAGGAGGTGTCATATAAACCAATTACCTAAACATTGTTGGCTCGCTGACGACCACGATTGTATTTTTTCTTCGGTAATGCAGTTTCGTCCACGTGCATGACGATGTCTTCTTCACCCAACAACGAAGTAATTCTTTCCATTTTCCATGATGCGATGCCTCTGCAGTGCTGGTACCACTGAACTGTTGACACGAGGCTGTTTTCGGTTTCAGCAGCTGCGCCTGTCACAGGCTGTTTTAAAAACCAGTAGTTACAAATATACAAAATCTGCATTAAGGAGAGATGCGACCTAGCAAACAATGTTCCTACAAAATATTAAAATTATCAGCTTACCTTCCCTAATACTAACTCGTCTCAGACAAATTGCACAATGATGGACATATCCATCAATCGACCTGCTAAAGCTTTTTAAACTCATGACATCACCACATGAACAAATCCTCTCCTTCCTAAGCAACCCAAAATCCAGGAAATACTGAAAAACCTTATCCTCCTCGAACTGCAAGTGTAACTTCGTTAGAGCACGCATTTGAAACAAATGAAGAGCTATACAACACTGAACTCTCGTTCATGAACCTAATTGGATCATTCGACGTCGTTTGCTGATTGGTAGTTAGTGGTGCTTAAAGTTTAATTTGGCCTGCAATGGTTATAAATAATCACATTTCATACTTCAATGTTTGAAAGGTAATAGAGAAAACATTATAAGTTCAAGTCACCATCAATTTATATGCTTTCCACCTATGAAGAAAAGGGGGTCGGTTAAAGAAGAGAGAAAACAGAAAAATCTAATAAACAGTGTTAGCTTGTACGTCAACATGGCAACCCAAGAAGGTTATAGTTCATCAAATTGAAAACTTACTTAGTGAGCTGAGCTCACTAATATAGATGACTAATCAATGTAATCAAAGTGCGGTTGTTACCAAGGCAGTGAGAGATTGACTGCACTCTCTTCCAGTATGCTGCATAAGTTCAGTTTGAAACGCTTGATTAAAATTGCTTCAGCAAATTGTTTTAAGTTTGCTGTCCTTTGTATGTTTCATATTTTGGAATATTTGGAAATCTCGATAAAATGACGTGTATCCACAAGGTGTCTGGTAATTGTAGTTTGTAGATATCTGCTTCCTTTTAGGCATAAGTTGCTTGGGGTATGCTCTGAATACCGCAGAGGAACCCCTCTTTTTGCTCCAGCACCTTCACGTAAATTTATAAATGTATTTGGAGAGGACATCAGAGGAATAGTTATCCAGTTTCGACTGACTTCTGAAGAGTGAGATGCTATATAGTGTCATGAGCTTAGCTGCAGGGAAGCACCTTTTTATTGTTCCTTTCATTCTCTTGTCAATCTTCTGCAGTACTGCTTCTCCTTTGAATGCAAGACAAATGATCACTTTCTTCTCTTCAACAGTTGACTGTTTCATCCTTCCGTCCTTATCTTTGCTATACTGTTGGATAAATCCCTTTATGTACCCAATTTCCCTTGGCCATTTCTAAAAAAAGCCTTATTCTTATTCTACTTTGTTAGGCGAACATAGCTTCCCAAATCTGTCGTACAGTAACCTCACCAAGTCACGCTTATAGCTGTTGTAGTGCAGATACTCTCCAGTCCTGGTTTCTTTTCTGCAGATGGATTTTTTGACCATACCAACGTTTGCTCCTCTTACATTACGGTCCAGGTAATTGAACTCTTCCTTATGTTCATATTCCATGGTGGATTTAATGTTTGTTTTGATCTCATTAAGACGGTCAAATAATACATATGTCAGACTTATTTCGTTACAGACAACAAACGTATCATCAAAATTTCAACGAAATTAGGTTATTCAATTGATATTAGAACTCAGTCGCGTCTGTTCGAGATAACCCATAAAGATATCGGCCAGAATAGGTCCTAAAAGTAAACCTTTTGCGACCCGAAAAATTTGTCGTTAAAATTGGTTGTTTAATTTGAATAGGATGTCTTTTGTGCAGAGAATTAGTAGACGCCTCACCTCTGTTTCCGGCAGTGACAATAGATCTGTTTGCTTACAAATGATGTCGATTGTTTCCATCACTGATATATTTTTAAATAAGCCGATCAAATCGTGCGATACCATGAGTTTATTTAATATGTCAACATGGTCTACTTTTTCGTAAAACTAGTGGGTATCTTTCAAGCTATGGGTCGCAAATTCATTTCAAATGGGTTTCAGAGAATCAGCTTACCATGTAGCTAACTTGTGACATGGTGATCTGATCACTGATAATACGGGTCTTAAGGGCACATTGGCCTTATGGATTTCTGGAAGACCGTACACAAACGGGAGGCGTCCATCTTCTGACTAGAGTGCATTGTATGTTCTGCTGTCAATAAGGAGTTCTTTGAAGCATTTATGTATTCTTTTTCGTTTTATCCACCTAGAATTTCTCTGGATCACTGAGAACTGTCATCAGTTTATGCACACAATCAGTTTTGTTCATTGCAACAACACCAGAGCCTTTAGCAGATCTAAATATGACGACGTCATCATTTCCATATAGTTTCTTCAGTCGTTCAGCATCTGTTTCTTCGGATGGCTATGTGTGGTATTCGTCTGCTTTATCAACCACTTTAGACGTTAACCAATCTCTTTTGTCTTCGTCTACAGCTTTTGAATTGGAAAGTTGATGGTATGAGTGTCCAATTTTGTATTTCTGTGTCTATGCAGCTAATGTTCTTCTTGGAGACGTGAAAACTGAATCTCAGAGATAAGGTTTGTAATTCAGTTTCGCTTAACTACGATTTCGATAGATTTTGGGAATTCCTCAATGACCTCTTTTGCTGTCAGTGTAACGCAAAACAACTCCCAAAGCGAATGAGATAAAAATATCGTAGAGGATTGGATATTACACTTCAGACTGAACAACACAGCATCACACGATGTACCGCCGAATACTATTTCAATTGAGAATCCAGTACGAAGAGTAGATCGTTTGCAATTTAAACACACTGAAAACTCTGTACTGTGTGTGTGATCAAATTGTCTAAAATAAAGCTACTAGTGTAACGACAGAAGACAAGGATCACGCAACACACAGATCGTTTATTGAAAAAATCAACAGATATTTATAGATTTATTCCTAAAATGAATTTGAACAAAGCAAGAACTACAAGTGGCTTTTGCAGAATAAAATGGTACCATCATTGTTTATTTCGTTGCCTTCTCGTCAGCTGCTTACAGGCCAAAGACATTATTAAATATATCTACAGAAATAATTTTAACATACTTGCACAGAGTTCATTTTAAACAAAAATCAATCGATCAATATATGCACACACTATTTATATATATAAACATATATATGTAATATTAAACACTATTCCGAACAATAATAATCATACACAGTGGAAACTTCTCAGCATTTCGCATTCAGATGAAAGAGAGATGAAAATATTCAGTTATCAGGGCAAAGAAAGAATGATAACCGCTTCTTTCTGGACGGATAAATCAATCAGGTTTCAGGCGCTTGATGGAAGTGGCTTCAGCAAACTTGAGGAGAATTGAATTTTTGAACGATTTTGCGATATCCACCTCATGACCCGTGTCGAGATGCATTTCCTTGGATTTAAGCGTTCAGAAAGAAGCGGTTATCAGTCTTTCTTTGCCCTGCCTGGTAACTGGATATTTTTCATCCGAATGCTAGATGCTGAAAAGTTTTCATTGTGTATGATTATTATTGTTCGGAATAGTGTTTAATATTGCATATATATATATATTATCAGTATATGCGTATACTGATCGATTGGTTTTTTTGTTTAAAATGAACTCTGTGCAAGTATATTAAAATTGTTTTTGTAGATATATTAAATAATGCCTTTACCCTGTAAGCAGCTGAGAAGAAGGCAACGAAATAAAAGATGGTACCATTTTATTCTGCAAATCAACTGTAGTTCTTGCTCTGTTCAGATATTTATAGATTTTTATGTACATCATTATTCGTTATTGTTAACCGAAGAATTAACGTCTTCTGATTCGTTGTTTTTTTGCTGAAGGTTATTCTGTCATCTCTTTGTGGCCCTTTCTTTGAAGGTCACACCATATATCTGCGAATTGTATCCGCCCACACAAAGTCTGCTGTGATTGGTTGTTGAGTTAGTCTTTGTGCTTGTTTTTTTCTCATGACCAAGATATGGGACGTAAACATTGTCGTAAATTGTTGTCTACCAATTTTGGCTAGCAGGCAGCTCTCACCACACTATTATTATCATCATCCATTTTCGACATAGGATAGTAACCAATGTACCACTAAAAGTCTCATTGACTGAATAGTTAACAAGTTCACCATGTAATCTGCAAATCCTGCATTCAATCCCCAATAGGGTCATAGGTTCTCTCTGTCGGTGGTTCAATAGTAGAACAATCACTAATCACACCACATGTCGTCCTTATTCAATCGTCGACTAACTCGCATCTAAGCCCAGCTTAGCTGATGCTAAACCTGGAACAGATCGAAAGTTGAACATACGCAGAAACACCACCACAAGTAATGAAGCATCAAAGATAAAGTCTGAAGGCTTATATTCTACTTGGAACACAAAGAAGTCAGGAAAAACCATCAAAACACCTTACTACAGTAAAGTTTCTTCAAGCATTGACCTGAAAACCTGTATTGATCAATATGTCACACATACTTTTTATTGCAGGAAAGTAAGTATCAAGTATTTCTGACATATGTATAAATATATTTAATGTTAGGGGAAGTACATCATAAAGCTGTAAATAAATTCATTACAATACCCGCCAAAATTCAATGTTCCAGTAGTGAAGGAAAAACTAAAACACAATTCAATAATCATTTATATGTGATTGTTTCATCAAATAAGCACTTAAAACTGGAACAGAACAAAACAAAATAAAATTGAAAAAAAGAAGTATTATGAAAAATATTTAGTGTTTCCATTTAATAATAATAAAACAATTTAGACGACAGGATGCGATAAATCAGTGTCACATGTGTTTGTCTATCTTCATTTCGTCATATTTTGATTATTATTTTTTGTATTTATTCTCTTTCACTGTTTGAAATCAGATATGGAATTTTTAGATTTAATGTCCATCATGAGTTTTTGGTATATTTTGGTATGGAAATTTTTTGGTATGTTTCTGAATTCTGTTAGCTGGATGATTTAAGCTTTCCCTTCTGCTTGGTAAAATTCTTACGACGTCTACATAGTAAATCGATAGAACACAACGCAAATAACGGTTCCAAATTTCTGGACAGGATAAAAGATTTAAATATAAATAGCAAATTTGTAAGGGATCAAAGAAGTTCATCAAATCAATCGAATCTGCAACTATCGATTTGTTTATCTGTGAAGACTGAAACACACGGCGGTCAATATAATTTTCAGTAGGCAAGAGCTCGACAACTTCGTTGTGGTGTGATTATCTACTTGTACACACTGTGCAAATCATCGTCGGTAAACACACCTTTCAGCAGCCGAAAATGTTATATTCTTCCTTCACTAGTTGGTGCGGTGTTTTAAGGGGCAAACTGGCCATCAGGTTAGGTGGGCTAGACTAAAGAGTCAGCATAAAGTGTTTTCAGAGTTCCAGCCTAGCAGGATTGATAGCTACACATCAGTCGTGGGTGGTATTTCTAGTCGAAACCAACTGGAAAAAAGCTGAAAGTCTTTCAAGCAGCCTAAACAATTGGTCTCCTAGAGACTAATGATATCGTTTCAGTTATCTACCCTATTCACCGATGTGTCATTGATGGAAAAAGTGAATTTTATGTGCAAAGAACTTATAAGACGAAACGTCATTGTTGGCGATGCTATATCTTTCATGAAAGAACTTCTTTTGAGACCTACCATGAACGTTCATATCTTTATTTGATACAGAATTCTACAGACTAATTAATGGTGTGGCCATGGGGTCACCACTAGGACTGTAACGACAAAAGATAAGGGTCAGGCAACAAACAGATCGTTTATTGAGAAAGTCAACAGATATTTATAGATTTTTACGTACATTATTATTCGTTATTGTTAACCGAAGAATCAACGTCTTCTGATTGGTTGTTTTCCTGCTGAAGATTATCCTATCATCTCTTTGTGGCCGTTTCTTAGACAGTCCGGTGATATATCTGCGAACAGTATCTGCCCAAGTTAAGTCTGCTGTGATTGGTTGTTGGGTTCATCAAGGTTTGTCTTTGTTCTGGTTTTTTCTCATGACCCGGATTCAGGAGGTAAACACTGACGTAAATTGTTGTTTACAATTTCGGCTTACAGCCAGCTTTTACCACAGGACTAATTCCAACATTTTCCTAACAAAATTAGAAGATGTACCTTTGAAAGGTGCAACCATTGTACTATAATTCTGTTGTCTTTACATAAATGATACCTTTTTGATAGTGAAAAATGCGAATAAAGCAAAGAAAACCCCTGAAACATTTAACAATGTACATCCTGAAATAAATTTTACCATCGAGTAAGAAAGAAATGGCAGTATTTCATTCCTAGATACCGTTATGATGAAGAATGAGGATGGTGCAATAAGAGGAAGTATATGTCGTAAATCCATATCGACTGATTAGTATTCTCAATTCTGAGTCCCATTGTCTTTGTGATATAAACTCAATTTAATAGAGTACTCGGTCAACAGAGCTAGAAATATCTGCTCTGTCTTAACGAAAAACTCTAGATTATTAGACTATTGCTGAGTGAAAATGGATATTTGGAGACGTTAACTGACAAGAATATGAATATAAAGCCAAGGCAAGCTAATGGATCAACAGCTCCAAGAAGGGCTGGTTCCTAAGACTAAAGCTCCTTCCTTGATGATACTATCAGTGAAATAACTGCACAACCCTTAAAGAATACAGTAAAAGCAGCATTCAGTGCAGCGGAACTTCACTGTCTCTTTACTAACACTCCAAATTTACGATCGAGAATTGAGGAAAAGCCATGTAATTTCGCCTTCTCTGTGTGTACCTACGACTTCGACTGCTTCTGTGGAATTATTTACAATGGGCGTATAATTAAATATGTTTGTCATCGGATTTCTGAACATCATTCTGCATGGCTAAACAAGGGATAAACAATGTCAGTTCGCAACTTTGTTTTAGATCATCTTTATTTGTGGTGAGAGCTGCCTGCTAGCGTAAATTGGTAGACAGCAATTTACGACAATGTTTGCGTCCCATATCTTGGTCATGAGAAAAAAACAAGAAAAAAGACTAACCTTGAGGAACTCAACAACCAATCACAACAGGCTTTGCGTGAGCGGATACGATTAGCAGATATTTCAACGGACTGTCCAAGAAAAGGCAACAAAGAGATGACAGAATAACCTTCAGCAGGAAAAAAAACCAATCGGAAGATGTTGCTTCTTCGGTTAACAATAACGAATAATAATGTTTATGAAAATCTATAAATATGTATTGATTTCCTCAATAAACGATCTGTTTGTTGCCTGACCCTTGTCTTCTGTCGTTACATATTGATATTGAACATAGAGTTGATATTAACAAGGTATTTAAAGTTACCAAAGGTATTCTCGCTAATGTTCTCACAGAAACTTTCCTTAACTTAGCCATCGTTATATGATTGTAAAAGTCTGACAATTTCTTCATATTTACTGATGACAACGTTTCAAGCACAATTTATCACTACTGCTCATAATCATATCAAGGCATTACTCACTCACACAACTTTCTTGCTTCGTTCACTTACATGAGTAGAAAATTGATGATTAGACATTTGGATAAAAATCAATATAAGATAAAGTACATTCGGAAATAATAATATTAGTGTTATCAATCAAATACAATCAGATGGGAAATAAGATGTTTTTATAGTAAAAATTAGTGACCTGTTAGAATGTCATAATTTAAATTGAATTGAATACATTTTAGCATTATTTATTATCCTCTGATTTGACTGCCGGTAGTAATATCTTCTATATTTCTGGTATTTGCGTTGAGTCACTCCTATTGCATGTGTTGGGTGTAGATTACTCGATGAACCAGGATTCAGTAATGAACCACCTCTTTCTGTCTCCACGTACCTATATTACTTTTTAGAATTTTGACTCTGTTCTACTCACCCTATTGTGTGGTTGTTTGTTAATGCACGCCTGGTCCCCGTATAAGGAAGGGATATCTGAGAACCTACGTATGATTCTTAATAAAGCAAGAAGTAGAGTGGCATTCAAACCTACAAACTCACTCAGGGACAAGCTCTGTAGACTACAGGATCCGGTGGACCCAATCAGACAAAATAATATAATTTACAAAATACCTTGTAATGACTGTGAGATAAGTCAACTACATAGGTCAAACTAGTAGATCAGGAGTAGTGAGACTATCAAAACATAAGAATTTAGCTAAGGTAAGAATGGTTGACCACACTCGCGAAGACAAGTAATTTAGAAAAAAGCTCAGCAATTGCACTGCATGCATTAACACACAACCACACAATAGGGTTAGTGGGACAGAGTTCAAATTCTAAGAAGTAATCTAGGTAGGTGGAGAGAGAGATTGATTACTGAATCCTGCCTGGTTCATCGAGTCTACACCCAACACATGCAACAGAAATGACTCAATGTAAATACCAGAGATATGTATGGAAGATATTATTACCAACAGTCAAATCAGAAGAGGATAATAAATAATGCTAAAATGTATTCAATTCAATTTAAATTATGACATTCTAACAAGTTACTTATTTATTTTACGAGTTGATCACCCTTACAAACCAAACAATAGAAAATATTTATTTTACTGTAAAAACATCTTATTTCCCATCTTATTATATTTCACTGATAACACTAATATTGTTTCCGAATGTACTTTATCTTATATTGATTTTATTCAAATGTCTATTCAACTTTTACTCATGTATATAAAAGAAGCAAGAAAATTGTGTGAGTGAGTACCTTGATATGATTATGAGCAGTAGTGATAAATTGTGCTTGAAACGTGGTCATCAGTAAATATTACTATATAACAAACATTGTATGATTATATCGAAATAAATTTTTATCCATTATGGAACTATACTCTACCACAGTGCCCAAGTTTTATCCTTATATCAGTTTCTTCTTCTTCACTCTAAGCCATTCGCAAGCCGTCAGTTTTTTAACCGCTCTTCAACTACCACAAAAATTTTCTTAATTTAATGTGATATTCAATTTTGGTATTATACTCTGAGAAAACCATCAACTGACATCACACAACAGGCCATCGCTGCAGTGGAACGCGAATTGGAAACGTCGAGTTGGTCGTCAATGTGAGAGTGACATAAAGGAGGTCATGTGAAGAGGAGATGAAAGCATGTTGACAAACGTGGAGCCAGGTGAAAATGTTGGCAGACAACTGAACGCGCAATAAAGACGTCTAGCTGAATCCCTATGTTCCTCTAGGAATCAAAGGAATCCATAATAATAATTTGCATCACATCAAAAACTCTAATTTATTAATCTTAATTTTCTTTCGACTTTTTCGAGAAATATACACTTCAAAAGACTGTGATTAATAAACAAAGAATATCCTTTTCGATAGCTTTGTAGTGTACATTGTACCTTTGAACTTTGGTTTGAATGAACGCAACCTGACCTTTAACCCCGCTTCCGCTTTGTATTCCTGATCCTCCTGTACGGTTTCGGTCTCGCTCTCTCGCTGTACTTTCACCTAGTACACTCTCTGAGCTGACCACCGTCTCACCTCCAGATAAGTGTGTACTTTTTATTTCTTATCAAATTCCATATCTTTTGTGTAAATACAATTCCGGTGCAGTTACACTTGCCATTTCGAGTCTTTTAACTTCGATTCCGTTCTTTAGTACTTGCACGTAGGCAGAGTACTAATTAAGGTCATAAACGGTGAAGGAGTTTGTAGGAGCGGTTATTGTTAGGTCGAAGTAAATCCCAAGTCCAACTCTTACAAGTGGTGAGCCCGAGTTTTCACCGTTTGCCTACTTAGTAGCCTAAAGTGTAAATAGTCCTTTTTCATATTGGCAAATTGTTTTTCACACAGTTATAAAATTTTACTTGCCTTGTTTTTACTGATATTTTTTTTGTTATCATATTTGTTATCATTTTATTAATATATCGTCCCGTGGGCAAAATGACTGACACCAGTTCCGCCTCAGAAATGGCTATTACCTTGCAAGTCCCCACCTTCTGGACTCATCATCCTGTCCAATGGTTCGAACACATCGAAGCTATGTTCGCACTTCGAAATATACACTCACAGGAGACTAAGGTGAACCTGGTTATCGTAAGTCTTCCTGAGAACGTCATGGAAGATGTATCTGATGTCCTCGCGGACCGATCCCCGGGCTTGTACGAGCGTCTCAAGCAGGCGCTTATTAAGCGCGTTGCACTTACCGAACAACAGAAAGTGCAGCAGCTATTCAGAGATGTTCAGCTAGGTGATAGAAAGCCCACCCAACTGTTACGTCAAATGAGACAGTTGGTGGCCGACTTCAAAATAGATGACGCCTTCTTAAAACAGCTGTGGTTACAACGATTACCACAAACGATTCAGACCTTTTTAGCCCCAATCAACCATTCCCCCTTATCTGAACTAGCTGAAGCAGCCGATAGAGTAGTAGAGACTACTACATCCAACACGAATATCTCGGCTGCCGTTACCGCTAGTTCCACGCAGACTAAGAACTCCTCTGCCGTGGGGTCATCAAACGTTGATGTGGTGGCTCACCTCACTAAGCTGTACGAAGAGATAGGTAAGTTAAAACTCGATAGGAGACCTAGAGGTCGTTCCCATAGCCGCACCAGCTCGACTCGTGGCAGATCTTCTTCACGAGCTGGCAGCAGGCGTCGTAGGCCTCAAAATTCCCAACCTGGAGTGTGCTGGTATCACCGGCGTTATGGTGATAAGGCCCAAAAGTGCACTCGCCCGTGCACCTTTGATGTCCAGCAATCGGGAAACCAGTAAGCCAGCACGTATTGGCGACTAACGTCGCTGGCGAACCACTTCCATGTCACCTCTTCTATGTTACTGACCGTAACACTGGGACACGCTTCCTGGTTGACACTGGGGCGGAAGTTAGCGTGATTCCACCAACATCTGAAGAGCGCAAGCGGCCACTTCCTTACAGCTTCGCGCCGCAGACGGTTCGCCAATCACAACGTACGGCAAAAGGTTCCTGGACCTTAACATAGGCCTACGTAGGTCATTTCGCTGGGTTTTCCTTGTAGCAGATGTAACTACCGGTATTACTGGCATGGATCTCATGCAACACTATCAGCTACTTGTTGATACTGGCAAACACAAACTGATCGATTCAGCTACAAACCTTTCGATCTCCGGTGTTGTGACACACACACCTGCATTAAGCCCAGTATATTCAACCCCTGCCTCTAACGGCCCTTACGCTGAAGTTCTTCAGTCCTTTGCCAATCTGTTCAAACCGGTTTCTAAACTCATAATCATATCAAAGCATTACTCACTCACACAACTTTCTTGCTTCATTCATTTACATGAGTAGAAAATTGATGATTAGACATTTGAATAAAAATCAATATAAGATAAAGTACATTCGGAAATAATAATATTAGTGTTATCAATCAAATACAATCAGATGGGAAATAAGATGTTTTTATAGTAAAAATTAGTGACCTGTTAGAATGTCATAATTTAAATTGAATTGAATACATTTTAGCATTATTTATTATCCTCTGATTTGACTGCCGGTAGTAATATCTTCTATATTTCTGGTATTTGCGTTGAGTCACTCCTATTGCATGTGTTGGGTGTAGATTACTCGATGAACCAGGATTCAGTAATGAACCACCTCTTTCTGTCTCCACGTACCTATATTACTTTTTAGAATTTTGACTCTGTTCTACTCACCCTATTGTGTGGTTGTTTGTTAATGCACGCCTGGTCCCCGTATAAGGAAGGGATATCTGAGAACCTACGTATGATTCTTAATAAAGCAAGAAGTAGAGTGGCATTCAAACCTACAAACTCACTCAGGGACAAGCTCTGTAGACTACAGGATCCGGTGGACCCAATCAGACAAAATAATATAATTTACAAAATACCTTGTAATGACTGTGAGATAAGTCAACTACATAGGTCAAACTGGCAGATCAGCAATAGTCAGATTGTCAGAACGCAAGAATTTAGCAAAGGTTAGAATGATTGACCCCACGAAGATAAGTAGTTTAGAAAGAAGCTCAGCAGCAATGTCAATGCATGCATTAACACACAACCACACAATAGGGTTAGTGGGACAGAGTTCAAATTCTAAGAAGTAATCTAGGTAGGTGGAGAGAGAGATTGATTACTGAATCCTGCCTGGTTCATCGAGTCTACACCCAACACATGCAACAGAAATGACTCAATGTAAATACCAGAGATATGTATGGAAGATATTATTACCAACAGTCAAATCAGAAGAGGATAATAAATAATGCTAAAATGTATTCAATTCAATTTAAATTATGACATTCTAACAAGTTACTTATTTATTTTACGAGTTGATCACCCTTACAAACCAAACAATAGAAAATATTTATTTTACTGTAAAAACATCTTATTTCCCATCTTATTATATTTCACTGATAACACTAATATTGTTTCCGAATGTACTTTATCTTATATTGATTTTATTCAAATGTCTATTCAACTTTTACTCATGTATATAAAAGAAGCAAGAAAATTGTGTGAGTGAGTACCTTGATATGATTATGAGCAGTAGTGATAAATTGTGCTTGAAACGTGGTCATCAGTAAATATTACTATATAACAAACATTGTATGATTATATCGAAATAAATTTTTATCCATTATGGAATTATACTCTACCACAGTGCCCAAGTTTTATCCTTATATCAGTTTCTTCTTCTTCACTCTAAGCCATTCGCAAGCCGTCAGTTTTTTAACCGCTCTTCAACTACCACAAAAATTTTCTTAATTTAATGTGATATTCAATTTTGGTATTATACTCTGAGAAAACCATCAACTGACATCACACAACAGGCCATCGCTGCAGTGGAACGCGAATTGGAAACGTCGAGTTGGTCGTCAATGTGAGAGTGACATAAAGGAGGTCATGTGAAGAGGAGATGAAAGCATGTTGACAAACGTGGAGCCAGGTGAAAATGTTGGCAGACAACTGAACGCGCAATAAAGACGTCTAGCTGAATCCCTATGTTCCTCTAGGAATCAAAGGAATCCATAATAATAATTTGCATCACATCAAAAACTCTAATTTATTAATCTTAATTTTCTTTCGACTTTTTCGAGAAATATACACTTCAAAAGACTGTGATTAATAAACAAAGAATATCCTTTTCGATAGCTTTGTAGTGTACATTGTACCTTTGAACTTTGGTTTGAATGAACGCAACCTGACCTTTAACCCCGCTTCCGCTTTGTATTCCTGATCCTCCTGTACGGTTTCGGTCTCGCTCTCTCGCTGTACTTTCACCTAGTACACTCTCTGAGCTGACCACCGTCTCACCTCCAGATAAGTGTGTACTTTTTATTTCTTATCAAATTCCATATCTTTTGTGTAAATACAATTCCGGTGCAGTTACACTTGCCATTTCGAGTCTTTTAACTTCGATTCCGTTCTTTAGTACTTGCACGTAGGCAGAGTACTAATTAAGGTCATAAACGGTGAAGGAGTTTGTAGGAGCGGTTATTGTTAGGTCGAAGTAAATCCCAAGTCCAACTCTTACAAGTGGTGAGCCCGAGTTTTCACCGTTTGCCTACTTAGTAGCCTAAAGTGTAAATAGTCCTTTTTCATATTGGCAAATTGTTTTTCACACAGTTATAAAATTTTACTTGCCTTGTTTTTACTGATATTTTTTTTGTTATCATATTTGTTATCATTTTATTAATATATCGTCCCGTGGGCAAAATGACTGACACCAGTTCCGCCTCAGAAATGGCTATTACCTTGCAAGTCCCCACCTTCTGGACTCATCATCCTGTCCAATGGTTCGAACACATCGAAGCTATGTTCGCACTTCGAAATATACACTCACAGGAGACTAAGGTGAACCTGGTTATCGTAAGTCTTCCTGAGAACGTCATGGAAGATGTATCTGATGTCCTCGCGGACCGATCCCCGGGCTTGTACGAGCGTCTCAAGCAGGCGCTTATTAAGCGCGTTGCACTTACCGAACAACAGAAAGTGCAGCAGCTATTCAGAGATGTTCAGCTAGGTGATAGAAAGCCCACCCAACTGTTACGTCAAATGAGACAGTTGGTGGCCGACTTCAAAATAGATGACGCCTTCTTAAAACAGCTGTGGTTACAACGATTACCACAAACGATTCAGACCTTTTTAGCCCCAATCAACCATTCCCCCTTATCTGAACTAGCTGAAGCAGCCGATAGAGTAGTAGAGACTACTACATCCAACACGAATATCTCGGCTGCCGTTACCGCTAGTTCCACGCAGACTAAGAACTCCTCTGCCGTGGGGTCATCAAACGTTGATGTGGTGGCTCACCTCACTAAGCTGTACGAAGAGATAGGTAAGTTAAAACTCGATAGGAGACCTAGAGGTCGTTCCCATAGCCGCACCAGCTCGACTCGTGGCAGATCTTCTTCACGAGCTGGCAGCAGGCGTCGTAGGCCTCAAAATTCCCAACCTGGAGTGTGCTGGTATCACCGGCGTTATGGTGATAAGGCCCAAAAGTGCACTCGCCCGTGCACCTTTGATGTCCAGCAATCGGGAAACCAGTAAGCCAGCACGTATTGGCGACTAACGTCGCTGGCGAACCACTTCCATGTCACCTCTTCTATGTTACTGACCGTAACACTGGGACACGCTTCCTGGTTGACACTGGGGCGGAAGTTAGCGTGATTCCACCAACATCTGAAGAGCGCAAGCGGCCACTTCCTTACAGCTTCGCGCCGCAGACGGTTCGCCAATCACAACGTACGGCAAAAGGTTCCTGGACCTTAACATAGGCCTACGTAGGTCATTTCGCTGGGTTTTCCTTGTAGCAGATGTAACTACCGGTATTACTGGCATGGATCTCATGCAACACTATCAGCTACTTGTTGATACTGGCAAACACAAACTGATCGATTCAGCTACAAACCTTTCGATCTCCGGTGTTGTGACACACACACCTGCATTAAGCCCAGTATATTCAACCCCTGCCTCTAACGGCCCTTACGCTGAAGTTCTTCAGTCCTTTGCCAATCTGTTCAAACCGGTTTCTAAACTCATAATCATATCAAAGCATTACTCACTCACACAACTTTCTTGCTTCATTCATTTACATGAGTAGAAAATTGATGATTAGACATTTGAATAAAAATCAATATAAGATAAAGTACATTCGGAAATAATAATATTAGTGTTATCAATCAAATACAATCAGATGGGAAATAAGATGTTTTTATAGTAAAAATTAGTGACCTGTTAGAATGTCATAATTTAAATTGAATTGAATACATTTTAGCATTATTTATTATCCTCTGATTTGACTGCCGGTAGTAATATCTTCTATATTTCTGGTATTTGCGTTGAGTCACTCCTATTGCATGTGTTGGGTGTAGATTACTCGATGAACCAGGATTCAGTAATGAACCACCTCTTTCTGTCTCCACGTACCTATATTACTTTTTAGAATTTTGACTCTGTTCTACTCACCCTATTGTGTGGTTGTTTGTTAATGCACGCCTGGTCCCCGTATAAGGAAGGGATATCTGAGAACCTACGTATGATTCTTAATAAAGCAAGAAGTAGAGTGGCATTCAAACCTACAAACTCACTCAGGGACAAGCTCTGTAGACTACAGGATCCGGTGGACCCAATCAGACAAAATAATATAATTTACAAAATACCTTGTAATGACTGTGAGATAAGTCAACTACATAGGTCAAACTGGCAGATCAGCAATAGTCAGATTGTCAGAACGCAAGAATTTAGCAAAGGTTAGAATGATTGACCCCACGAAGATAAGTAGTTTAGAAAGAAGCTCAGCAGCAATGTCAATGCATGCATTAACACACAACCACACAATAGGGTTAGTGGGACAGAGTTCAAATTCTAAGAAGTAATCTAGGTAGGTGGAGAGAGAGATTGATTACTGAATCCTGCCTGGTTCATCGAGTCTACACCCAACACATGCAACAGAAATGACTCAATGCAAATACCAGAGATATGTATGGAAGATATTATTACCACCAGTCAAACCAGAAGAGGATAATAAATAATGCTAAAATGTATTCAATTCAATTTAAATTATGACATTCTAACAAGTTACTTATTTATTTTACGAGTTGATCACCCTTACAAACCAAACAATAGAAAATATTTATTTTACTGTGAAAACATCTTATTTCCCATCTTATTATATTTTACTGATAACACTAATATTGTTTCCGAATGTACTTTATCTTATATTGATTTTATTCAAATGTCTATTCAACTTTTACTCATGTATATAAAAGAAGCAAGAAAGTTGTGTGAGTGAGTACCTTGATATGATTATGAGCAGTAGTGATAAATTGTGCTTGAAACGTGGTCATCAGTAAATATTACTATATAACAAACATTGTATGATTATATCGAAATAAATTTTTATCCATTATGGAATTATACTCTACCACAGTGCCCAAGTTTTATCCTTATATCAGTTTCTTCTTCCCTCTAAGCCGTCACTTTTTTAACCGCTCTTCAACTACCACAAAAATTTTCTTAATTTAATGTGATATTCAATTTTGGTATTATACTCTGAGAAAACAAACCATCAACTGACATCACACAACAAGCCATCGCCGCAGTGGAACGCGAATTGGAAACGTCGAGTTGGTCGTCAATGTGAGAGTGACATTGAGGAGGTCATGTGAAGAGGAGATGAAAGTATGCTGGCAAACGTGGAGCCAGGTGAAAATGTTGGCAGACAACTGAACGCGCAATGGAGACGTCCGGCTGAATCCCTATGTTCCTCTAGGAATCAAAGGAATCCATAATAATAATAATAACAATTTGCATACATATTATCACATCAAAAACTCTAATTTATTAATCTTAATTTTCTTTCGACTTTTCGAGAAATATACACTTCAAAAGACTGTGATTAATAAACAAAGAATATTCTTTTCGATAACTTCTTCTTCTTCATCAAGTTCTACAGTTATATGTCCATAATAATAATTAAGTGGTTATGATTAACATTAATGTCTCAAACAACGGTGAATTAGTAAGATCGGTAGGGAAAAGTCCACAAACATCCTCAAGTAATAATATTTGTCAATATGATACTAAGCGCAATGTTAGATAACGCAAGGAAAAATAATTCAGAATTTATAGGTTCCATAGCAGCAGGCCAAGGTAGAAATAGTGGCTTGATGTACACAACTCCAGTTTGTTTAAGGGAACCTCAATGACCTCCATTTTCTTGGAGTCATCGGTATCTAGAGGCCTTCTGCAATTTATTTCGTGCTTAACAGATCATGGAAAAAGATTCTTCAATGCTGGCTTTGTGGTCCAAAGGATCTAATATCAAACTGTTGATGACTTTTACCATACCTGTCTCTGGCTACACTGATAGTAGTTCCCGAGCGGTTGAACTGATGGATACAAGAAGAGGTGGTTAGCCTAATTACTTCATTTTTCGACTGAGAAATCACAGTCACCAGTATGGAAAATAAAACCTACAGATTACTGACACTAAAAATTATTTGAATCGATTTTCCTAACTAGTCGGTTATTACTTCACTTGGTACTGTATATTACATGAATGGGCTGTACTAAGCGTCATTTTGAGTGAAAACTATAACTGGTAATTAATTTTTACAGTTGTGTACTCGATTAACATGAAATAAAGGTCCCCCGTTGGTAAGATGTACGCTTTGTAACAATATCCAGATATACTCACGGTTTTTATCATCATGTTGATGACCACTTAGTTGGACTGAAAAGTTACACTAGGAATGAGTACTGGTTTCGAGTCTCATTAGGAACAGTATCACTTACTGGAGACCATATACAGCCACCCAATGAATTCCATATGGGGTGAAACCTGCGTCTTGGATTTCACTGCAGCTCAGCACCAAACAAAGGAAACATTATGTTTGTAGAACAAAATCTTCACCTTTTTCTGTTATCATACCTCATAATTCTCTTGTTATCTTTTCGACTACTTTTATTGTGAGAAATATATACCTTTTTCGATTTTTATTGTTTTAGAACAGTTTAGAAAGACTCTAGAAGATCTAGACTTCGCCGATAGTTTATGTCTCATGTCCCACAAACTCGTAGGTTTACAGGTAAAAAAACAACAAGTTGGCAGATGAAACAGACAGCGAGGACAGGGATGTAAGTGAACACAAGGAAGATAATTGAGATGAAAATACCCAACCAAGAACAACTATTGTAACGACAGATGATAAAGATCAGGCAACAAACAGATCGTTTATTGAGAAAATCAACATATATTTATAGATTTTTATATACATTATTATTCATTATTGTAAACCGAAGAAACAACGTCTTCTGATTGGTTGTTTTTCTGCTGAAGGTTATTCCGTCATCTCTTTGTGGCCTTTCTTTGAAGGTCAGACCATATATCTGCTAATCGTATCCGCTCACGCAAAGTCTGCTGTGCTTGGTTGTTGAGTTAGTCTTTGTTCTTGTTATTTTCTCATGACCAAGATTTGGGACATAGACACTGACGTAAATTGTTGTCTACCAATTTTGGCTGGCAGACAGTTCTCACCACACTAGCACCTGTCATTATAAACGAGAGAAATTCAAAAGAAGTCTCCCATTTAACTCACCTAACCCTGGAATCATCATTTCAACTACAGACAGCAAGGATGAAAATGTAAAAGCGTGGCAGACTCATTCATTACTCTAAAATAAGTGTACAAATGTACTGCACTCAGCATAAGGAACAACATCGGAACTTTCAGGACTAATGTCATGCTACTTCTTCTGTACTATTCGGAAACATGGCGCACGCATCACAAAAAAACACATTTACATCTGCCTTCAGACTGTCATCAACGGATGATAGCCCAGTGGTAACGTCACTGACTGACTGCAGCACTGAATAACGCGGTTTCGAATCTCAGAAGGAACATGAGTTCCCTTAAGACTGCAGATACGCCTTGCTGACGAGTGTCAAAGCGAGCACGAAGCCTAGGTCCCAAGCTTCCTGTTGTTTGTCTGCAACCATCTAATGTCGACAATTCAAAGTGCGCCATGATAGCGAGCCACCTAGAATGGTGGCCACATTGCAAACTTGACTAACAGTCTGGCGAGAGCTGGCTGGGTATACACTGGGTTTCAACAAGTAGCAGTGATAAGTTCATCTCATTTTGTATGTCTATTTCTTTGGGTAATTTCAAATACTGTTTACAACCTCAACAGACTGAAAATGAAGCAGTTCAACTGAAGTTATTTGAGTCTCCTACTCACAAGCTGCCTATTTAAGTACCTTCAACTTCACAACCACATATTTGACTCATGATGTTAATGACATGATAACTTTTCCACAGAATATCTAGTGCTTGATGATGTAGTTAAAGATCATATACCATCGGTTAATAGAGTCAAGCACAACAAGAAGGAAAGTTTTACCCCACAGAAAAATTCCTGTGAGTTGTCTTTTGATGTTCGTCATCACTCTGTGACACAGCTTAAGAATGGCAACATATGGAAAACGAACGCACCAATGGTTTTGAAAAGCCACGCGGCACCAAATGATCAAATTTGGATTTCTAATCCAGTCCTAACTGAAACCGATCCCTAAACAAGCCTGATCTTTCTGTGAACCAAACTTAACCCAGCCCTAATCTATCCCTATCCTAAACCTGACGCAGTTTTTTCCCTGCTTAATATTCTCTTATTATATGACTTCTTACGAATATGGTATTACTTACCCGGTCCCACTGACGTTTCCTGCCAGCTCCTTACTAGATCATGGGCGCTTTGCTTTCCTTGAGTCCCTCCGACAGATACGTGCAACTTACGGGTAACGTGGATCAAGAATGGGAAGGCCTCAGACCTCATGAAATCATACCGCGTCAGTTTGTATACCTAAAAATTCAAACAACAAACTTATTCTTCATCGCAGTTGGAGAAGCTAAATTGCGTAATCGGGCGGAAGCCTTTCGGAAGCCAGTCAGCTTGGCAATATGTCTTCTCTCGATGAAAGGGAGAATAAGAATAGGGACGCGGAATGTCCGTAAAATGTACGAGACTGAGAGGGTTGCTCAAGTAGCCAACCAAATGCAACGATATGCCATAGAAGTGCTGGGAATCTGCGAGACCAGAAAAATAAATAAATGAATTTATTCTCATAGTACAGTACATGAGGGACGCCGGTTTACAGGCATCATCAAATTGTTACAGAAATACAACCATATAATTCAATCACAATTTACAGGCAGTAGCAAGATATGCCTTATATGTTCGCTGGAGATTATACATACACTTGATAAATGTTAATCCCAGTAGTATAAGACAGCCTTTTCACTTATATACAATCATTTCTGTGCAAAGTTGGAAAAATCTGCTAGATTGTCAGTGAGTGCAACACATCAGGAAATACAGAAGTATTGTCTTCGCATTAACAAAAAAACCAGGTCTTTGGTGGATGGATTATAAGTGCCTGGGAAAAAAAAGCTTGAAGTCAATATTCATACATAACTTTGTTGTGTGCAGAGTCCTCGAATTATAGTTCATTGATGTGTTATTTTGAAATCAGTGATATGTTTATCTGATTTGATCTGCAATGTCATATATATAAGCTTCAGACGCATTAATTAATGGATTTCTACTGCTTTTGGGTATTTTATTAGTGTGAGGAAGGTTTATGAATTTCAGCTGTTCCGGCAGGAGTTGAGAATATTATCTGCTCAGCAACATTATGGATATAAGTCCATCACATTATCTAAGGAAAGGTGGGTTGCAGTTGATGAGGGATATATGGAGCCCAATGAGCGTACATCTGTCTATGTGATGTTGTGGTGAGTTATACCTTTTTCATGTTGTCGGTTTATGTCCACTTTATTCCACTTATTGTGTTGGGTAGAAGTTTTACAAACGAGATTTCTTGTCTGTTTGAGGATACGTATCTTAACCGTTAATGTTTTATCTAGAATTATAAATATAGGCAAAAAACAACAGGTTTAGTATTTAGGCTTATACATTAAATGGACCTATAATTTCGGAGGCTCTCAGATAGGAACTAGAACTGCTATCGTTTGCAAACTCTTATAGTTTGTCATTAAGCACCTTTTTGAAGGAGGCCAATGTACTTGCTTGACGCATTTCCATTGGCAGTTTATTCCATATCTGTGCATACCTAATCAAGTAAAACTTTTGCCTGGTGGCTGTTTTACATTGTTCGATAGCTACTGTACCCTTAGTGTATCTTAGTTTGTAGCCATTGTCATCTGAAAGTCGAGTGCCATTAGTAGAGGTAAAAACTAAGTGACACTGGCTGTTTTTCTCAGTACCGCATCGCTCCAATGTCATTGAGGCTTGAGGACGTATTAGGGCCTCAGTTTATAATAGGAAAGAAATTTGATGTTTGATACGAAAATTAGATAAGTTCATGTCAGATTGTTTTACTGCATTAAATGGGGCCGAGGTCGATTCCAGAACTATCTATTGGCGCCATTTGTGTCAGCATGACTGACTGTACACGTTAGTTGAGTAATACATTGAAAACTGTTTGAAAACCAGTTAATTCTTTATTTCAGATCAAGAATTCTCCTTGTACAGAATGTTGGCCGGCGTTTTCAAATGGTAGCATCGGATCGTTCATGGAATTTGAGTGTGAATTTACTTAAATGGTCATTTCAGTTTAAATGTTGGGTTGTTCGACCTCGACCAGGAGGTAAACAGAAGTGTAGGCTGAGCAACCGAATACCAGAAAGAGAAAGTATGTGAACATGAAAAGAACATTAATGTTTTATGTATATATATATATAAATGTTTATAAATATATATAACCGTATAGTAAACATTTCCTATACTCTAGTTGTGTTTTCTTGTATTTTTGCGAAGTCTTAGAGTTTATTTAGAGTCATAATGTATATTAATGAGTCTAAGCGTCATAGTGTTCTAATAGATGATGCGTTTTAGAAATAAGTGGTTCGTTCTGATTGGCATAGTTATCGAGATGAAACAGTCTATATAGCAAGTGTTTAAAGCTTATAATAGAGGGACAGGTCCTTATTTCTAGGGGTAAACTGTTCCAGATCTTAGAATACATCTTCTCATGCAGGATTATGATAGCAAGACTCAACTCAAAATGAAGGAAGATCAAAATCCAATGCTACGTACAGCATTACAAACAACGTGGAACAGAGGAAGAAGGATGATTTTTATTGACAACTACAAACAATAATGGGAAACAACCGAAGTGGTGACATCAAAATCCTCATGGGCGATATGAATGCAAGCCAAACTGGGAGCAGATAGTACGGGAAGAGAACTCATTGTGGGTCGAGAGGTTCTGGCTCAGAGAAATGAATGAGAACGGGGAGCCCTTCGCAGACTTCTGTGTTTTCGGTGATCTGATGATCAGAGGAGGCGTGCACAAACACAAGGATATACACAAAGCAACATGGGTTTCGCCTGAAGGATACACCACGAACCAGATAAATCTCATCTCATCACTGCTCAAGAAATTGGAGACAAAGTAGAGAAGGGGAGCAGATGTGAGCTCAGACCATCATCTAGTTCAAGGAACCTTCAAGGTGAAGCTGAAATCCTTCAAAATAACTGGAGACACGCCACCGTATTTCATGTTCAACATTCAGAAACTGAAGGAAAAAACTGTAAGGAACACCTTGACTACAGATGCCAGAACAAAGTCGGAGACGCTATGTGGTATCACTGAGGAAACCTACGTGGAATAACGTTGGAACCAACTCTCTGTAGGTGATGTTCAGGGAAACGTGTAAGACTCTTCTAAGAAGAAAGAAGAAACACGACAAGGCGTGCCTGCCAACGACATATACCTGGAAGCTAATAGAAGAGAGGAGAGGAGGTTGGTAAAAGAGAAGATGACTCAATGCAAAGATGGATAACGGAAGGAAATGCTGAGTTCAGTGTACACTGCACTGAATAAAGAAGTGAAGAGGAGTACGAGGAAAGACAAACGACAATTCTATGACACACTGGGCGGTAACTGAAGCGGAATAGGCAGCAGATCGTGCTAAGAGGAGACGACAGATTGTGGGCAATCGTGGACCAAGCTGAAGAGGACAACATTAAATAGAACAAAAAGGAAGTGTGTTGTTTGAGCCCAATGTTCCAAATGCAATCCAAGAGAATAATAATATAATAATATGGCTTTTATGTTTGTGTTTTATTTGTGAATTTTAGAAGAAGAGGAATATTGACGAATATGTAAGATACAATTAAATCATATGGCGCATGTACATCCTTCAACCTTCGGGTGTACTTGCTGTACTGGTCCAGAGAATCCTCACTGGGCTAAGTCAGAACAGCGGAATGCCCTTCCCGAAATACGGTATGTATTTCGGGAAAAGAGGCCAAGTTAAAGTGAGGCCTGGTTAAAATTCAGGCAACAGTTAGTTTCAACGGAGCGCGGCCGGGCCAGTGATCTTAGAGAACTCAGTAGGTACACAAGTGCAACCTGACAAATAGCACTATTATCACGAATAAAATACGCCTAAGGAGGTGTTACGGGATACGTGGTGAGTTTTCGATAGATTTCAGAAGGATTAAATTAAGTTTTGGGCTGAGGACAGGTTAAGGCGTAGGTTAACCTGAAATATGAGATATAAGGGTTGAATAGAGGATGTTTTCGCTTTGGGGTTAAGGGCAGACTCAGGTTAGGATGAGGGTGAGAAGGCATAGATGAATACTTGAACAGAATATAGTATCATTAGTTTATTGTAATCTCAATTCAAAGCTAAGGGACACTTATATCAGTCGTCACAAAAATGGGCCAAGTTAAATTTTAAGCACCACTAACTAACAATCAGTGAACGACCTCGAATTATTCAATGAGATTCACGAACGTTAGTTCAGTTTTGTATGGTGCCTGATTCATTTCAAATGCGTGCCCTAATGAAGTTAGTTGCAATTCGAGGAGGATAGTGCTTTCGAGTATTGCCTGGATTTAGGGTCGCTTCGGAAGGAGAGAATTTGTTCGTGTGTTGGTGTGGTGACTTTTAAAAGCTTTAGCAGGTCAAGTGATGGATATGTTCATCGTTGTGCAATATATTTGAGGCGAGTTAGCACTATAGAAGGTGAGCTGACAATTTTAATATTTCGTAGGTACCTTTTTGCAAAGTCACACCTCTCCTTAACGCAAATTTTGTATGTTTGTCACTACTGGGTCTTGAAATAGCCCGTGAGAGCCGCAGCTGCTGAAACGGAGAATAGCCTTGTCTCAACATTTCAGCGGTATCACCATTGCAGAGATATTGCTTCGTGGAAAATGGAGAAAATCACTTCTTTGTTATGTGGAGATCACATTGTTGTGCACGTCGACGAAACTGTGTTGGTGAAGAAGAAATACAACCGTGGTTGGCAGCTAGCGAACAATATTTGGGTAATTGGTTTGTACAAAACCTCCCTCCAAGAGGGATTCGTGGAAAGGATAGCAGATAGAAAAGCAACTACTCTTATACCTATTACTACACATACAAATTCTATTGAAGGATTTTGGCCAGGTTGAAAAAAGGATAAGGGCTATACATGGATCTCAAAAGGATCTCATTTATAGTCATTTGGATGAATATATGTACAGAATGTGGTGTACCTTTTCTATTGACAGTCCGCTCCTTAACTGGGAGATGTTTCTCCCACATGTCAGAGAAAGATACCCTATGTAACAGTTTTATGCTTTTTTCCATAAATAGAAAATTCTCTTTATTGCAAAAATGTTCATTCAGACATCTATAGAAACACAAAATAATCGAGCAAAGAATATTCTCTTCGATAAATTCCTCTTCCAGGCTCTACAATTATATATATGTTTTTATACACAGAATATTTTAAATTAGTAGTTAATAACAATATAAGTGTTTTTTTTAAATAATATCGATTTGTAAAGTATGATCAATGCTATTGCAGTTCATTAAAGATGCTTAAATTATAATAATAAAGATATAATAGCGAATAGAATATCAACTAAAATTAGGGGAATTTCACAAAAATTCTGGATTATTCAAACCTGGATGGCCAAGGTAATGATAATTTATGCACCCAAAAGAAGTTAGTCCAGTCATTATCATTACCTTGGCCATCCAGGTCTGAATAATCCAGAATTTTTGTGAAATTCCCCTAATTTTAGTTGATAATCTACTCGCTATTATATCTTTATTATTATAATTTAAGCATCTTTAATGAACTGCAATAGCATTGACCATACTTTACAAATCGATATTATTTAAAAAAACGCTAACATTGTTATTAACTACTAATTTAAAATATTCTGTGTACAAAAACATATATATAATTGTAGAGCCTGGAAGAGGAATTTATCGAAGAGAATATTCTTTGCTCGATTATTTTGTGTTCTATAAATTTCTCTTTATCATAAATGCCTCTTTCATGTGATTGATCCGTTGAAGGTCGTTCACTGATTGGTAGTTAGCGGTTCTGGAATTTAAACTTTGCCCGAAGAGGTATCCTGTGTAACAATTTCATGCCTTCTACTCAATATTTTCATAAATGTATCTGCTTTTTACTGAAGAATGATATAGGATAGCGGCACAAATGGCTTACGGAGAGGCTGAGCACTTAAAGGTCACTTACGCACACTGTGATTGGTAGATTTTCCTTTACATAAACGTTGCGGCTAATACGTGTCGCACGTTACTGAGGCGGGCTTTGAAATAACAATAACAAAAGCGAATAGACATTATATTTTTTAGCTTAAGGGAACAAGTTAACATGTGTATAAATTTCGCAGATGTGATAAGCATTTGATCCACTCACAAGGAGAATATTACTGGGTAACTTAATCATAGAAGTATAAAGTTTGAAGATTTTATCTCTTTCAGTTGGTTGTAAAGGATAGATAAGAGTCACTTGTATAATATTTGCTTTTTACAGAAGAGAAAATGTGACAAGTGATTTGTAAGTTACACAATTCCTGAAATCTATCGTGGAATATATGGAAGACTAATCTATAGAATTTCTCCAACTCTGTGATTGTTTCCTACCTTGTTCACATATTCAGTGTAGCTAAGATAAGGAATTGTTCAGCAGAGGTAAGATAAATTTATCTGATATGTATCCATCCTCAGATATTTCTTAATACGGTAGAAGGAACACAATCTCAATCTCTGCTTGGAAAGTTCTCATCCAGTTTCTACGAACGGATCTGGTGGTGACGAAAACTGCAAAGACTGGTCGAACACCACTACCAATGGGGACAAACTGATACAGATGTTGCAGACAGAGTGTTTGGTGGACTTTATGATGACTAGTCATCATAGCTGTGATGCAGCTATAAAAACTCTACGACCGTGTTTTTTTCACTGTTGTTGTTATTCACTCTTTTTAGTTTAGATATGTACTCTTTCATTCTGAGTTATTTTTAACTTGATTGATTGTTGTTTCCTTGCAAATATATGCACTTAAGTCGACTAGCTTTGCCTCTTTTAATTATCACTTTGAGGACATTGCAGAGTTAGCGAGAATGATAAGCAACGTAGTAATAATTATGTGAAATGCGTCAGTCTTAAACTGTTATTATTTCCCCAGTGCGTCATTAAACCTTGCGTAAAGTGTCCCGGTTACGTTTAGTCCGGTTGCGTATGATATTAGTATTCACCATTGTTAAGAAAGTGGCCGTCAAACATATGTTCGTACTGTGGTAACGAAACATAACCTAGCAAATGTAGCTTCTATACGTACACGGCTTGTATTGGTAGTCTAGGCACTTTAAGTACTCTCTGCAATGCACATCCTATTCATCACAAATAGTCTGTTATTCTTATGTTGCGTTTAACACCACTATCTCAAAGGAAATCGTTAGGTAATAAAGAGATAACTACATTACTCTTCTTGTGTTATTATTTCGTATCACTAAGCTCTTACATGATCACATCGACGCTTAGACTCGTGCATTAGTCGACTACGTCACTAAACTTCATTGATTATTTTGTTATCATAACTCATTAAATAGGCTTTTGTTGTGCATATCGCCTGTTTACGGTTTCCTAGCGAAAGCAATTACTCAAAAGCAAAAACAGTATCCTATCATGACCAAATTCAACCACGTGTAAATATGTCATTTTATGAATATTACGTCTTCTACACTGGCATCACTTCGCCACTCGACAAACAGTAAGTATTTATAGTGTATGAATGGAGTAAAAAATTTTAAAAACAATATTTATTTCGATTAAAGACATTCGTAGTATCACAAATATTTCGTCATTTACACAAATATTATCCTTTTTAATCCAATTAGAATATCTAAATGTATTGAGTGATTCAGAAAGTAAAGACCATAATCTGTAAATTAAAAATGATAAAAATTTAGTGAGAAAATGATGAGTTAAATAAATAACTTAAAAACAGTACCTACCAGTTAAATGACTGTCTCTTCACCGTTATCTGACGAAATAACCAACACAGTTTCGTTTCTTACTGTGAGATTTGGTAAAGATCATGAAATCATAATTACCTCGATATTTAAACAACTCCTCATCATTTACGTAAAATACACCACAAAAATTGGAATTATTTAGAATTTTCTATCATAATTGACATTTTCCAACGAACTCTGATATTTCCAATGCATCTAAGCATGTCACTTCCATGAAAACTTTACCAAATCTCACAGTAAGAAACGAAACTGTGTTGGTTATTTCGTCAGATAACGGTGAAGAGACAGTCATTTAACTGGTAGGTACTGTTTTTAAGTTATTTATTTAACTCATCATTTTCTCACTAAATTTTTATCATTTTTAATTTACAGATTATGGTCTTTACTTTCTGAATCACTCAATACATTTAGATATTCTAATTGGATTAAAAAGGATAATATTTGTGTAAATGACGAAATATTTGTGATACTACGAATGTCTTTAATCGAAATAAATATTGTTTTTAAAATTTTTTACTCCATTCATACACTATAAATACTTACTGTTTGTCGAGTGGCGAAGTGATGCCAGTGTAGAAGACGTAATATTCATAAAATGACATATTTACACGTGGTTGAATTTGGTCATGATAGGATACTGTTTTTGCTTTTGAGTAATTGCTTTCGCTAGGAAACCGTAAACAGGCGATATGCACAACAAAAGCCTATTTAATGAGTTATGATAACAAAATAATCAATGAAGTTTAGTGACGTAGTCAACTAATACACGAGTCTAAGCGTCGATGTGATCATGTAAGAGCTTAGTGATACAAAATGATAACACAAGAAGAGAGCTTCTTTCCATATGAGTTGGCTGTTTGCGATTGTAAATATTGCATGAAGTTAATGAACTTTATACGACACACCAAATTGAGGCTTTCCAGTACACTATCGAATTTCACTAGATTTGACCTTAAAGCGGTGATGTGTCTCTGGGATGAGTCGGTATGTGATCTAGTGATGCGGCGCAGGTTCTTTAAAGTTGCAGGGAATTGATTTAGAATTACAAGTGGAACAAGTGAAATACTACCGGGGACAGTTAAAAGTGAGTTCTATCCATCCTATGGGTTATTCTATATATGACAGTAATTTACTTTGCCACTTGACATTTAACTACGATTATAATCACAAACATTTTAGTTTTAATTGCATTTCATATTACTATTATTATTATTTTATGCATTCACACCTATGATTCAATTCCTTCACCGGATATAACTTCTTAATAAAACCATATTTATATACGATTGTACAGCTTGATGATAAATTCGTTGAAAAGAGTCTTCGCCGAATCATTTGTTTTGATTTTCTCTCTTACAATGGGAATTTTCCATGATTTAAAAAATATTGAATTAATCCAGAAAATTTTCAGAAGTCACAGAGAACATCTCACATCATCAGAAGCACTTCATATCAAGTGGAATCCAAATTGTCTGAATAGCAATGATATGGACTAAACAACTTGACGTGGTTACAACACCTCCCTCCCCCGCGATGAAGTAACAAAATCAACACGAATATGTGATAAGCAATTTCATTATGTAAACACACGCTGCTTTTATAATTTTACACGCTTATCAAATCCAACAATCTACACCTGGTTTTCTTATCTTTACCAAATGGCCAATTTGACAACGGAAAACTCACCCCATGCCGATGAACGATGATTAAGTTGTTGTATATAAGCTGAGTTGATTTTGTAAATTCTGGTTTGATAATGCTACTCGGATAAAGCTATTAGCACTAAACAGCGAAACGTCAGTAAAAACAACAATATCGTTTGGTTTTTCATTCATTGGGAAATACAAAACGCCTTTATTATAATAAATGTTTCATACCCAATACCTAAATGCTTTCAAACTGTGAAATGTGTACTTGGTTTGTATATACGCAATACATTTTTTGCTGCTAAAGTATTTACTTGTGCTTGCCAATCAATTTGTAGGTGACTTTCTAGGTAGCTCGGTATCAGAACAATTGTTTGAATAGAAATCCAAGTTGGTGAAATGAAAGTGTAACAGTATATTATATAAAAACACAGTATTGATTTATATAAATGCATCAGTTACTTGGATATACATTTCAAGTCCACTGCTACAAATTATTAATATAATCCAGAATAGTGTTAACTGCTGGAGTCGTGTCTACTAGTAGAAGCTGTGTACCGATTGTAGAATATTCTTCGGATGAGGATAAGAAGTTAGAATTCATGGACTGGCCATTGGATCGGGTCCCAGTGGCTCAATGGTCTACGGGCTAGCTCGCCTTGTAACCAGAAGGTCCTGGGTTCGAACGCCGGTGGATGCGTACTGTTGAAGAGTCTCAAACAAAGTCCCTAAGGAACCAATAATTCAGAAATATGATTACAGCACAAAATGTATGCAAAGAAATAACAAGAAATGCGAAAAACTGAGTGCACGCTCAACCAAAGGTTCACAGATATTAAGCGTTAAGCGAAGTCATCAAAATCAATTTGTCTGTCTGGCTGTCTATCTTTAGCGACGGTCATTTGAAGATAGTAGTGAAGACAAATTGTGGGCTTTGACTTTTCGCTTGCTAAGTACTCTAGGCTACTTTAGACGTTGAATATTCATCATTTATTAGAAGCACTGATCAAGCCAAGTCTCTCATCACTTGCAACTGAATAGTTAGAATTGTTTTCCACACAGTCGAAATGCCCCATTCAAAGAGTGCATACTTCCATATTAGTTTGTTTATTAGATGGATATATCACACAGTGAAACAGTATTATTTACTGGATGACACAGTTTCGAACAAAATTCATTGTTCATAATCATCTCATCAATTATAATCACACTTCTTGGAAACTTGAGTTTTATAGTTTTCTTTGTTCTCTCCTATTTGTCATCGTAGGCGTGTTAGTAGAACTTTCCAGATATCTGGGTGGACAGGTGTTGAATCACTCCTATTACACGTATTCTCTCTCAGTTGATTCGATAAACAAAGCTTCTGTTATCAATCTCTCCCTCCACCCTGTGACAGTAGATTTTGAAACTGTCATCCTATCCCATCCCATCCTATGCTGTATGGTTGTGTGTAATTGCATGTAGTGAGTGCTATAGCTGAACTATTCTTTAGATTTCCTAAGTTATTTGGGTCAACTAATCTAGACTTAGCTAGGTATTTTATGTTCAGCTAGTCTGACTGCCTGACTTTTTGAAAGTTGCTGATTTGGCATTGCTGGAGGACTGTGTTATAAGATCATAATCCACATTGGTAACTATTCCCATTAGCTTTTGCTTAATAACCAAATCAAAAAGTTCGATAAATTATTAGAGGAGAAATCTTCATCTCAGAACGATGAAGTCAACAACCTAAAGTCAACGGTGATCGATAAAACAAAGTGGGTTATCAATCTCTCAACACATATATTAATTCCTACAGAAATAAGTGTATTAGAAAAGGGACTAAATTTCAATGTAGCGGTGGACAAGCTGAAACCTGAGGATGTCATCCCTAAAATACAAATAGCACTGAGTGGGATAGACAAAACAACGTCTGATGAAGTACGGGCACAATGTGCACTAACATTAAAACGACAAAAACGTGGAAAGCCTAACCTGACAAAACCAGAGACAGAAGACGTAAAACACCTTAAGAATAACAAGGATATAGCAATCACAAAGTTGGACAAAGGAAATTCAACAGTAATATTAGACATATCAGACTATTTGGACAAGGACCACATGAAGAAATTAATAAATCAATAGACACCCTCATGAATAAAGTTAAGAAATCCACAGCGGACCTTATACGCTGAATAAAGCCGTTTCTAGGTGAGTCTAAGTGGTTTAATTTAATGCCCAAAACTAATAACCCCAGTAGGATGTATGGTGTTGTTAAAGTTCATAAGTCAGGATACCCTATTAGACCTATAGTTGATTTTAGAAATTCACCTACTTATGAATCATCTAAATATATAGCCACGGTGTTAAATTCCCTTAAAAGCCATTCAAAATCTAGATTAACAAATTCTTATGAACTGAAACATAGATTAGGTAATTTAAAATTAGATAATGAAGAAAAAATGGTTAGTTTTGACATTGTCAGTTTATATACACGTATACCAATAAATATGGCTATAGAGGCAGTCAGAAACGAACTCATTTCTGACCAAGAACTCGAACTTAGGACGAAAGTGCCACTTGAGAACATAATGCTGGGAGTGCAGTTATGCCTGACTACCACAGTATTTAAATTCCAGGGTAAGATATACAAACAAACTGAGGGAGTTGTCATGAGGTCACCAATATCCCTGGTTGTGGCAGATATTTTCATGGATAAGTGGGGAAACATAGCGACTGAAACGTTCAGTCCCACCCCAAACGTATGGTGGAGTTATGCAGATGACACATTCACTGTACTTAAAACACAGGATGTAGATCGATTTTTCAAACACATCAACTCAAAGGTGGAAGCAACTCAATTCACTTATGAATTGGAAAGTCAGGAAGGGAAGCTTCCAATTTTAGATTGTAGTATAAAAAGGAAAGTAGATGGGAAGTTAAACACTAATGTTTACGGGAAACCCACACATTCAAACAGATATTTGCTCTTCCGATTATCCTATCCTATGTCAGTAATAATAGGACTGGTGAAGTGTTTAAATGACAGAGCACAAGAATTAAGTAGCACCAAGGAAAATCTAAGACAGGAAGTGAGGCATATAAGAGAAGCTTTGAAACTTAATAATTACTCTGATAAATTAGTCAGGAAATATGTAAGGAAATGTAAAAATAAAATAAATAATTATAGTAGTGATAGTGATAATAACAATAATAATGATAATAATAAAAGTGATAATAATAATATTAATGATGACATGTATGTCAAACATGCGCAAGATACTGACAACACCAACAATAAGTGGCTTCTAAGGCTCAATCCTGGTAAGTCCAGTGGCCCTGATGAACTCCACCCACGTATATTAACAACACTGGCTGAAAACATAGCCGAGCCATTGTCGGTAATCTTCAATATGTCTCTGGACCAGTCTAAATGTCCAAGAGACTGACTGGAAAGATGCCATCATTAGTCCGGTCTTCAAAACCGGATCTAGAAACTTAGTTCAGAACTATCGTCCTGTTAGTTTGACCAGTATTGTTGTCAAACTACTAGAAAGAATAACTCGTGATGCTATTATTCAGTTCATTGAAGGGAACAAACTTTTCGCTGTGGAACAGCATGGTTTTAGAGCAGGTCATTCTTGCTTGACCAACCTTCTTTTGGCCAGAGAAAGTTGGGCAAGCTCAGCTGATGCTAATATACCGGTGGATGCCATATTCATCGACCTTAGCAAGGCGTTTGACAGGGTTTCTCATTCAGGTCTGCTGGTAAAGTTAGGTAGTCTAGGAATCAATGAAGTGGTTGCCGACTGGATTCAAGACTTTCTAAAGGACAGAAGACAAAGAGTACGAGTTAACGGGGTTTTATCAACATGGGAATCGGTTAAGAGTGGCGTTCCTCAGGGTACAATTCTAGGCCCACTTCTTTTCCTGATTTATGTTAATGAGATTCCATCGGTAGTTAAGTCATCCTGCTTACTGTTTGCTGATGACATCAAGATATGGAGGGCTTTACAGGATGACAGTGATCAACTTGCTTTGCAGGAAGATTTAAACTTGTTAAGTGATTGGTGTAAGCACTGGGCCTTGGGGATTAATAATAATAATAATAGTATATTCTCATTTTTGTACATGAGGGACGCCAGTTTACAGGCATCATCAATTCGATAAATTACACATACGATTAGTAAGTATAGTTAGTAATGATAATATAATAGGGTACATATTTATTCATACAAATATAGGACACACAAGTTGTATAGGAATGGATAAGAATTATTTAAGTTACATATTTAAATTGCATGATTTACGGTTAAATAACATGGTTGTTGTCATTTTATCTTTAGTTTGTGGGGAAAATCGGATAACTGGTGATTCAATGGAACACACCAACAAATACAGAGGTACTGACTTCGCATTAACAAAAAAAAAACCCAAGTATGCGTTTGATGGATTACATATACTTGGGAAAATAAATAAAGCTTGAAGTCAATTCCCTCATATAACAATAAAATGCGTCTTACAATAATATATTCCCACTTTATGCACTTGAGGGACCCCAGTTGACAGGCATCATCAATATCATAATAATGCACACATGGAGTAAAAATGTTTAAAATTTTTCACTAACACAAAATATATGTACAAGGGAAGATAATGAAATATTGACCGCAAGTACACTCTGCATAAGTTAAAACAGTTTATATGGCATAATCCTAGGCACAATTATTGTTTGATTTTGTTGAACATGAACGTAACAACTGAGTGTTGCGTTACATTCGGTCGACTCCTAAGTTTACCGAAGATCTGGAACCTCTACCTTACAATCTAGAAGCGAGCTCAAAGAAATCACTGGTTTATACTAGCTCGTAATCAGGATAATGGATATTGGATATGGTGGGCTAGTCACAAAAGTATAAAAATGGCTTATAAAACGTTACTCAGTTTACCGTAAACGAATTTTTAAGCAATATAAACTGCAAAAGGCTCACCACAGCAGTTAGTATCCAGTTAAACATGCAGAGAAGTAATTATAATTCAGCAACTGGTGAATTTTTTTATTCTTTTCGGTCTGGAACCTGAGTAACAGCGAACCAATCCATACAAAAATGTTGAAAGAGGCACGCAGGAGCAGAATTTTGCCATCGAATGAGTCATTGGGATCTGAGATGCAGCTATCAGCATATTTTCGTCATTTCATAGATATCCAGATTTATTGACGCTGTATAGGTAGTGATTTGGATTTGTCATCATGATCGACATATGGATGAATACTCAAATATGTACTACAACTTGTTTTCCTTTCGGATTTAGTTAATTACATCGCTTGTTGGGTTTGATTACTCTGCGATTTTGATATATTCTGCGGTGTCGCCGTGATTATGGGAAATGTGCATATGCTTTAAATGCATTACTTTGTTGGCTGCAATCTCCACTGAGTGTATACAACGGGAACTGTGGATTTATGTATTTCGTCATCACTGTGGATAAAGTATCGCCGCATTCCTTTTGGAAAGGAGACCAGTTGGTGGATTATAAATAATGTCCAAGTAACTTATATCCTTCCATGTGATGTGGTAAGTCTCGACCTTGTTTTCTCATATTTCATTCGTATGTTGATTATGGTTCAGGCTTTGTATCAGGTAGACATAATTCGATCGACTCTTATTTGTATGGGTGTTATTTTCATGACTGCTGCTTTTTTGTCTGAAATTATAGATAAAGGCAAAAGAAACAACAGGTGTAGTCTCTAAGTTCATACATTAAATGGGCCTATAATTTCTGAAACTCTTACATGGGAATTAGCACTGGTATCACTTGCAAACCCACTTAGTGTGTCATTAAGAGCTTTTTCAAAGGACACCAGTGAGCTTGCTAGTCGCATTTCCTCAGGTAGTTTATTCCATATTTGGGCATACCTGATCATGAAAAATTTTTGCCTGGTGGCTGTTTTACATTGTTCTATAGCCACCGTACCTTTAGTGTGTCTAAGGTTATATCCAGTGTCTTCTGAAAACCGAGTACAATTAGTAGGGGTATACACTATGTGGTTAAGTAGTTTATAGAAGAGTACCAGATTTAGTCGCAGTCGTCTTAACCATAATGTTTCTAGTCCTAGAATTTCACATCTGGTAGAGTAGTTTGTGCCGTTTTCGGTTCCGATTACTTTCAGCGTGAAGTACCTCTGTACTCCTACTTTTAGTTTGTCTTCTATGCGTATACTACTAAATATGAATGAACAATAGTCTAGGAGTGGGCGCACACAAACCTTGTACAGTAGTATTCTGGATTCACTTCTGTAGAAGTTCCTGAGTAGGAAACCAATAAGCCTGTGTGATTTCGATACTTGTTTCGAGATATGTTCAGAAAATGATAGATTGTGTGAATATGTCAGTCCTAGGTCTATCACAGATTTGAGCCTAGGGATTTTGTGACCCTGAATTGCTAGGTTGAGTTCTAGGTTGGGACAGCCTATGCAGAGCCAGCCACACTTTTCGACATTAAACTCAAGTCTCCAGGTGTCACACCATATATCCATTTTTGTTAATTCTTCATGTATGGAGTTCATAGTTGTACCGATATCTGTGTTTGTGCAGGTATATGTCACCTTTAAGTCATCTGCATACAGTATTGGCTTGCCTATACTAAAGCACTCACATATACTGTTTATGTATATAACGAAAAGAAGGGGTCCCAATACACTCCCCTGGATGACACCACTGCTGATCGGCCTAGGCCTGGAGGTCATCGAGCCAATTTTTGTTGTCTGGTTTCTGTCACTGAGATATGATTTTATCCAGTTGTGGAGGGGGTTGCGTATCCCTAGTGAGCATAGCCTGCTGACTAACAGACTATGTGGGACTCTGTCGAAGGCTTTCCTGATATCGAAATAGAGGATAATTACTAGTTCTCTCCTATCTCTTCTATAGGTGACTTCGTTGAAAAAGTCTATATGGCAAGTGACGCAAGATCTTTTTTTAAGGAATCCGTGTTGCGACTGGTTGATGAGTTTGTGTTTTAGAAAGTAGTCCGACATTTGGTCTTTGATTACTTTCTCCATGATCCTTGATATGACAGGCGTTATATTGATAGGCCTATAATTACATGCACTAGTTTTGGCCCCTCCTTTATGCTTAGGTAGTATATACGTGTTTTTCCAAGTTTCAGGGTAGGTCCCAGTCACTAGTGAGAGGGTGAATATTCTAAGTAATAGTACTATCATATCCGAGCCACCGTTTTTGTAAATGATAGATGGTATATCATCTATCCCACAACTACCGTTAGCTTTTAGTGTCCTTACCGCTGATGCTATATTTTGCATATTAAAGTTGATTTCACCTAACTCGTAGTTATTTTTGCAGGTTATATCGAGGATTGGAGACGGATGCGCTTTGGTGTTATTGGAGAACCATTGGTTTAGGAGTTCACAAATAATCTGGGGATCATCATAAATTATACCTTCATGCTCCAAGTGGCCAACATTATTTTCTTTACCCTTGTTTAGTCGTTTTTGCAAGATCTTGCAGAGTTCCTGAGTTTTAGAGGTGCCCCCTATGGCTTTATTTTCCTCAAGTTGTGCCTTCATTTTATGTCTCTGCTCAAGATTTTTAAATGTTTAATGTATCTGGTGTAATGCACTAAATTCTTTATATAAATAAAATTTCCTTTTCAATTTCCTTAGTTTTAATCGCGTTTTGCGGTCTATGAAAAGAGTTGGTGTCCTTAAGGCAGACTTTAGGGGTGCGATTGTATCTCTTACCGAACTGACCGTCTTGTAGAAGGTATCAAGTGTTACTTCTAAGTTATCATTGGTAAAGTATTCATCCCAGTCAGAGCTTCTCAAGAGCGTTGGTAGGAATCCCCAGTCGGCATTTCTATAGTCCCTATATTGATAGTGAACCGGGGAATTTTTAGGTGTGTGTTTAGTTATTAGTTGAAGAGGGAGGGTGCAGTACAGTATGTTGTGATCACTGTTGTCGAGTTTATCACCCACCTCTATCGAGATCGGCTCTATTTTGTGGCAGAGGACTAAGTCGAGAATATTGTTATGTCGTGTTGGGAGGCGTACACACTGCTTCCATCCTCCTACGTCTATAGCTTCTAGGAGCTCGTCATAGATTCTAGGTCCAGTGCAGGTATCCCAGTTCACTCCGGGGAGGTTAAAATCGCCACAAATTATTTTGTAGTCGAATTCCAGGGTAGGTACATGCTCTGCGATAACCGTATCAGTCGTTTTAAGGCTGCTGGGGGCACTGTATATACATCCCACTAGAATTTTATTTTCATTTGTGTTGATGCTTATCCACTTAGATTCTGGGAGTTTGTCGATAGTTAGGTTTGTAAAAGTATTGGGGTCAGTAGATTTAGAAGCATATATTAGACACCCACCTCCTCTTTTGTCCACTCTATCATTCCTGTGGATGTCATAGTTATCAATTATCAGCTTTGTGTCAGGTATATCATTAGTAAGCCAAGTTTCAGTTACCAGGATCAGTGTTGGCCGTTTCATGTATACCAAGCTGCGAAGGGAAGTTATTTTGTTAAGGAGAGATCGAGCATTTAAGAGCATAATTTTTAGAAAACCAGTTTTGTTGGGAGGGTAATTAGTGGGTCTTCTTGTTACTATCCGTAACTCCTGGTTGCCTATGTTATGTTCTGAGGGATTCTCAGATGAGACATTGTCAGTGTGTCTACTATTCCCTGAACAAATTGTGCTGCAAGAGGGGCTATTGTTTGCTGCAACCGAAAATAATCCTGTTGCATATATTGGTTTCGGGCCTCATTACGTGGGTATCTGGAATCATTCCTTGACATTAGATAATCTGTTTCACTATTCAGATTGTTATTTACAGGGCCGAAATAATCTGTTTCTAGGTTGTTTTGAGGGTAGTGCGTGCCAAGTCTTTCGCAGTTGTACATTTGTGGACTCATTTCGTGCATGTACATAGAAGCACCGTGATTCAATCTATACCCGTTACGCTGATGGGGCTTTACGTAGCTACTACGAGGGCTCGAGTATGCATTTCCATCCATATGGTACCTAGTGGTGCCCCGTCTAGTGCAGTTATGCATGTATCCCATAGTCACGTGCACAATTACTCAATGAATGGCATTACTCTCCCAGTGGTCACTGAGTACAAGGACTTGGGAGTGGTTGTGCAGCATGACTTGAAAACAGCAACAAACTGTAGAGCTGCAGCCACTAAGGGTTTTCGAATATTGTGGGCCATACGCAAGGCTTTTGCGAACTCTGACGCTGATATATTTCGTATATTATATCCGACTTATATCAGACCTCATTTGGAATATGGGATCCAGGCAGCGAGTCTTTGTTTCAAATATGAAATAGACTTATTAGAAAGGGTGCAAAGAGTAGGAACTAAGCTAATAAAGTGTTCCTCAACCCTCTCATATGAGGAGAGGTTAAGTCGACTGGGTTTATTTCCACTGTCATGCAGACGACTTAGGGATGACCTAATACTAGCATACCGTATCCTAAGAAATGATTTTGGAGCTAATTTATCTATTCCTTCTAGCACCAACCAATTGCGAGGACATCACCTCAAGGTTCAAAAACCACGGTCGAATCGTCTGCGTCTGGAGATCCGTTTTTCGCATCGAATTGTGAACCATTGGAACTCCCTACCGGAACACGTCGTATCAGCGCCATCCGGTGATTCATTCAAGGCGAGATTGGACCTCCTGTGTGCAACAAATCGAAAGGATTAACACAGACATATAGCCTACTATCCTAAATAAATTGCAAACTGTAAACTGTATAAGGAATCTAAATCATCAGTAGTAATTCCATACAAGGAAGGATCCTTGGAAACCTTACGCAGAATTCTTAACAAGGCAGGAATTAAGGTGGCTGGCATTCAAACGCACAAACTCAATTAGAAACAAGCTTTGTCGGTTAAAGGATCAGTCCTGTGGAGTCTTTAAAACAAAACAATTTAGTTTATCTAATACAATGCCAACAACGGTTGTCAGGTCAAATACAAAGGTCAAAGTAGTAGGACGGGGTCAGTCAGACTAGCTGAACATAAAATACCTAGCTAAGTCTAGATTAGTTGACCCAAATAGCATAGGAAATCTAGAGAATAGTTCAGCTATAGCACTCACTACATGCAATTACACACAACCATACAGCATAGGATGGGATGGGATAGGATGACAGTTTCAAAATCTACTGTCACAGGGTGGAGGGAGAGATTGATAACAGAAGCTTTGTTTATCGAATCAACTGAGAGAGAATACGTGTAATAGGAGTGATTCAACACCTGTCCACCCAGATATCTGGAAAGTTCTACTAACACGCCTACGATGACAAATAGGAGAGAACAAAGAAAACTATAAAACTCAAGTTTCCAAGAAGTGTGATTATAATTGATGAGATGATTATGAACAATGAATTTTGTTCGAAACTGTGTCATCCAGTAAATAATACTGTTTCACTGTGTGATATATCCATCTAATAAACAAGCTAATATCGAATTACTTACTACCACAGTGCCAAAGTTTGACACACATATCAAAATGTTCATAGTTTATATGTGTAAAATAGCAGGCTAAATTTAATGCAGAATTTGGACAGTATATGTCTAGAAAGGAAGTCGTCCGAAATTATCAAACACTCTTGTATACCTGGTATTCTCCAGTCGGAGTGTGAGTTAGCAGTGTATGAATGATGGGTGAACTACCGATTGTGTCCATCTCTGTATGTATCTACTCTTTAATGCGCTCTTGTTGAGGTGAACACATACACGTGAAGTTGTAAGGGAGTTCTCCGGAAATGCATGGCAGAAAAGCGAGAGGCTTGATTAACGAAAGTCAAACACAGAGTGAGGAAGCCCTCTGTTTCTGAAGCCAGCTTCACCGTCGCACCTACTAATTACTCACACACACACAGTTGTTCCTCTACATCTCTGTAATAATAGAGCAAATCATTTTCGTTTGAGTTGGTGAAAAGAGAATTTGAGAAGACCACTGCAAATCAGATCTCTGAAAGTAGCGACTGCATTTTCTATCCGAGAGCTCAACCTGTGGTTACACGTTAAATGGACGTTAGTGCATTGACAACATTTGTCACAGACTGCATAAACATTTCATCACATCGACCATATTCGTCACTATAAAGAAGAATAGGTAAGATACAAGAGTTGACAAACTGTAAGAGGAGGAGGGCTTGAGTTCTACCTGAGTGTCATAAATTCTTAATGTAAAAAGTCAGATGGAGTATTTTTTAGAAATCGCTAAGACATGGAAAGACCAGGATAGATCAGAAGAGAGAATCATTTCAAGATACTTAGCGTCAGACTTGATTTCTATATCGCTATCATTAATTCTACAACGGTCATAGGAATTAACAGCTTCATCATTTAACTTGCTTTTACATCGGAAACTGAAATTACCAGTCTGACATTTGAAAGGTTTTAGCTTAAGACCATTGGACAAAGATTATATGTTAACTCCTAATAGAAGGCTGTTCATCTTAGTACAGTCTAACTGGAAGTTAACAGACACTGAAAAAGTTAGATCGTCCGCATACTTAACGAAGTTCATTATTTCATCATCAGAGTGAGGCAAGTCATGCAAGAAGAAGGAAAAGAGAAAAGAAGAAAGACCAGCGTCTTGAGTGACAACCAGTCTCAGTAAGCAATGGAGTGGACGACTTCCCCTGATATACAGTGTTACTGCTTTCTTCCTGAGAAATAAGAATGAAGCCAGCTAACAACCCAACACTCAGTTTGAGTTCCAGAAAGCTCATTTAACAAAATATCCCTACTGAGGTACTGAGCGAAGAGCAGATGTGTAATCTAGGAAGGTGCAGAGAACAGATTTAGCTCCATTGTCTAAACCAAAGGCGATGTTATGATGCCAGACTGTCTGTATATTCCTATCCTTATTGGACAATATTATCAATATGAATGCCCTGTCTGATTATTACACCTGTATTGCATAGAATTAAATGTTATATTGTCCACACACTGAAAACTCCTTATTTGTATCGGAAGTACTCTTTGGTATAAAGCTACCTTTATTATCATTCTGACTTGTGACATTGAGTAACACAAGTCACAGCGATCCATTCACAACTCGATGTCTTTCTACTTCATCACATAGCATACCTCTCTTACTAACAAACAACAGAAAACAAAAGCTTGAGATTAAATCACCACTCACTGACTACTACACACCGCCTAGGTGTGTGTATTCGGATAAACTACTCATTCGACCAATTTGTTAAACTGAACTTCACCTTTTCCCTCCTCTTCCTCAGGTGGAATACACTTCTAACTCTTCGTTTATTCGTCAAGACAATTCAGTATCACTGTTTACACACTAGCTGACCTGAAAATATCTATCTTCGTTTCACAGGATGTCAGTTGAAAACTGGTAAGTCGGGGAAGCTGTTGGTGAGAAGCTCACCACCGGATATTCGCCAACTCTGATAATTATTTCCATTCAGACTTTTCAGAAATGCTGTCATGAAGCTTACAATACAAGCTAGCTAGCTAGCTAGCTTGATGAGAACTGCTCATTAGTGGCCCTGTGTGCTAAGAAGACGTAGGCTCCTTCGCTGACACCAGGAAGATAGTTGACCTTACATTTTATCTACTGAATCATTGATCTGTTCTCCGAAAACCACTACATCTTCAACACACTAGTTTAGCCCCCATTTGCATTCTTAGTCGCACTCCATTCCGCCCCCTCTCCTTCCTCACCCACCATATTAATCCGCTGCAATACAAATTTCATCATACAACCAACTACATCACTTAGCGTAGCGAATCAGCAGTACCTACCTACCTTCCTTGCACCACTCAACCACAGATAGAACGCAACAGCACCTACACATCTCATAGGTAACACGAACCAACTTCCGATCATTGATTCATAACAACATCCATCACCTGTCCTCGCACAGTAAGCAGTCTTGCATAGAAACAAATTCAATCACTTTACAAACCGCTAGGCCTAAAAATAAAGTAGGTGATGATGGTCCGTAGCACATGCTACGAGATAATAAACACGCAGACGCTGTTTACTTCGCTCTCTTCAATGGAGTCTTTTCTCCTCGGACAACAAGTATGGGCTCAATTGGTAGACCTCACAAGCAGATTAGCCCTACAATAACTAAACCAGGTGTTCTCCTCCTCTCCAAAATACACTTATCATCTACACAATTGTTCACACTCTTTTTTGCCGTCCATGCTTCCCAACTTAACAAACCAATCTCACTCCAGTCATTATTCATCTGCATATATCGACGTGACAGTTGGTGCGGTATGAATACTCGCTTGCACACTCACTTACTTACCTACTTAGCTCAACAGAATTTCGTAAATTGACCACAATCACCTCGTCAACTCTTCCATTATGCGTCTTCCGTGCACAAATGCTCAAACCTCCAATACCTATTCAAACCGCTTGTCCCTAAACATCTACCAACAACATTTCTTCCTCCTAACAGTACTAGTAGTCGTAGACACTGGCTACTACGGTCCAGTATTAGGTGAATTAGCGTCTATATTGCCAGTCTCCATGTACACAACGAAACGGTCGTCACTCTGAATCCAACATGGTGGCATGTCTTGCATACTGACCGTTCATATTATTAGTGACACAAATATTCACATTCTATCTCCACTCCTACTTCTTCTTCTTCTTCCTCTTGTTATCATCGTCATCACACCATCATCATTATTCTTCATTCATCTGAAACCATCCCTTGTCAGGACGGTTACATACACCCTTGTTGTCATTAGCATCTGTACGCATTAGTGTGATTCATCGATATTACTATTGCTATTATAGCTATTATTTTCATTCCCGTTATTACTATTATTATTACTATCACCACCATCCATGTCATTCGACTTGCAATTCTCCATACATTTGAGTTATTTCTCTGATAACAAGTTGTTCATTCAAGAGGTGTCACTGAACCGTGAGACATCACAGTCACACCTATTAATTACTCACTCACTCACACACCCACACAAACACAGTGTCAAGTGGATTCTCCACACTAACTCTGGTCAATTGACCCTCCTATCATCACTTGGCGAAAACACAATTTCATCCATAGAAAGAATTCCAAACGTACTTACAAGCTGACTACACTCGCCGCTCAAACTATCTACAACCACATTCCTACCGTCTCACGTCTAGACATTTGCAAGCTCAACAGAAATCTATTAAATCCAATACAACTTTTCCATCACACATCTGTCGTCAACACACACACACACACATACCCGCTCGAATCCCACGTGCTCACACCACATCATCACATCACTAGCAGACAAATCACGCACGTAGAAGTCAAAACTACAATCCGAACAGTCACATCGTCACACGTCCCATACAGACAATATCCTAGAATCAATAATCGAATTGTCAGGTGTGCACGCGTCTTCACCAGTATCATCGCACCATTACCGTCACCTATATGCTACTCCGTGACCGTGATCGCACCCTAACAATTAACTATCTCTTCAACAAACTGCGCTCAATTAAATCGAAAAGCCAAACAACAAGGATCAAAATAAAGTGCAATTTATATAAAAATAAAATATCTCCTCACAAGTAAAACATCCCGTCAACTTGGCTGCTGTGAACTTTAAAACGACCACCGTCCAACAGAATCTCTGGCTTCTCCACGTCCGATAACCATTCACGAGCACGAAATGCAGCCAAGTGAGAATAATAAGTTGGCGCTGGATACGAGACACTACGTGAACACCTCATATACGCATAGCATAGGTGGTAGGTGAACAACTGCAAACCGTCCGACGTCCAGTCACTGTCATCATACAAAACGTGATAGTGAGCAGGTTTCGAAGTGCCCTACAAAATACGCAATCATATTCATCGGCTAACAACAACAATTTACCTGAATCCCTTCTTGTGAGCACAAGTAGAAATCGAATTCCCTGGGATGTGTGATGTCTGTATCAACCACCGTCCCTGGCTCCACGTTTCTCGCCCTACAAAAACAATCGAAACAACAAATCGTTATTCTTAACACGAACGCCCTCACACACGTGAGCAAGGACAACAACAACAACAAAGATACAGTGGCTCCACACAAAACATCATGTGTGTAAACACCTCCCACTTACCTAGGCTCGCTCGGTCGAAACCGAATGTGGTGACGCTTCTGCACAACAATATACGTGATCGCGGGTTCTTCACCAGGACGAATGTCTGCACAAGCTCTCTGAATCGCCGCCAACTCCTCCACCAACACATTCTCGAACTGGCCTTCCGAGACGCCATCACGATAGAATATGATACGCGTTGGGAAACGACCGTTCGTATTTCGCAAGTATACCTGCAAAACAACATAAACAAGCAACAACAGAAGCGTGCTCCAACAACAACAACAACAACACCAGCAACATCAATCACTTCACAGTTGGCCCACAATGAAAACTAACCTCAAGCAACTCCTTCACAATAACACGCATGTCGTCGATTATTTCTCTCGCTCCCTTATTCCCCTTTTCTGTCGTCGCCTGTTGGCGGATCACCACAGCGTACCTCATTAGATCTGGTGATACACTACCAATAACAGCAGCCACCGACTTCCGAATTTCACCATGAGTTTGTGTCGGCGCCGGATGGGTCACGTCCGCCCCAAACACCATCAGCAACTCACCACTGTTCTTAATCAGGTCGGGGATCTGCCAGTTCACACCACCCAATTTCCCATTCAGCTTTAGTAACAGGTTCGCTGAACAAAGCACAAATTAATCCCATTAGTTAAAGTTAAGCTTGTCGAAATACACAAACAGAAAACAAACGTCACACGTAAACAGTAGTAGCAAGCACTTACGGCAAACGTTCGCCTTCTCCAGAGTACGACCAAGTACACACTGTGTACGGATACCCATTTGCAGGTCACTCAGGCGTTTAACTGCCGAGTAGTTCCGCTCGTCGTACAAGATTAGAAGCACAAACGAACAGCCTTGTCTACTGAAATCTTCAAACTTTCTGCCAAGTTCTCCTGTAGGACACTGTGCCACAATAGGTCGAGGGCTTAGACGAACCCCAAAGCGACTTCCTGCTCTAGGCATTTCTGACATCACCTTTTGTATGTGACTCTGAGACCGCTACAAAGAAAACATAGTAGGCGAAATAGGCACTTAGTACAAGCGTTTCACTTGGCTGATAACAATAATAATAATAACAATAACAACATCTGCCTCTCAACAACACGCATCACAATCAAGTGGACAGTCAGTTTTTCGAAAATACTTCACCTATTTGACTAACAGGAAAGTGGAAATCCAGCATTCTATACACACCATTAAACACTGACACATCAACACGGATGATATCACGCAGACGCCCGGTGCTGTGAACAACGAAGTGACGTGCCTGTCATCAAACAACACGCCTCCATATTGTCAAGCTAACTCTGATTCACAAATCACTGCATCTAGAATGTGAATTCAATGCTCAAGTGATGGCAGAACACATCTTCCTCCTTACACTACACTACACTAATCACTCATCGTCGTCGTCGTCATCGCCACCGTCTTTTGTACACAACTCGAGTGAACAACATACCTGATTAGGTGGAACACAAAGTATGGCCCACATCAGCTCCACTCCCTTGCCAGCTGGCTCATGAAAGTCAGGTGAAATCCAGCTACCTGCCTTTAGCGGTTGCACACCGGAACGACCAAATTTAGCACTTGGCGGCTGCAGAACACGTGCCTTCACTTCCACTGGCCTCGGCTCGATCGCCAAACCAAATTGTTCGATCAGTGGGTGTGACCTGGATAGAAACAATGAAACAAGTGTTGTCATGCCAGTCAACAGAAACCCTCATTATCACAAACAATAAAGACATAAAAGTGAAATATAATACCGGGCTCTCAAATAACATCACCTACATACACTATTATCTCCATCTAGGCATACTTAGTCCACAATCAACACCTCTTCACTAGCATCACACGGTTAACAAACACGACTCTAATTCTCATGTCTCCGTGTGGCGAATTACATGTTCTGTGACGAGTAATCACTACCTAGAGATTGACACAAATTACCGATGAAATGTTCCCCCTTCCTAACAATTTCAGATGTACGACAAAGCCTCGGCTGCCTGCTTCTGCACCTACAAAACTCACTGGCTAAATCTTATTTCAAGGAGGGCTATTCTACTCAACTCATGTTTCTCCACGTTTACAATTTCGGCTAACACAACGGATATCAGACACCTCGAACCAAACAACTCGTCTAATATCATGCTTCCATTCTCATCCTTAGTTTCCACCGTATCCCTGTGTGCAGATGGAAATCAGTTTCCAGTGTTGAGAAAGCTAACTAAGTTAGCTGCTGACAGTGGAAATCACCTAACGAGCATTCATTCAACATGCTCCTCCTCCTTCTCCTCAACTTCTCTCCGCCTCTTGCATCATGAGTAAGCAACATCACCACGTCGTCAGTACTCAGTCGTAGTGCATCATCAACAACGCGGAAATAACATCATCTTACTTCAGCATATTGTTAGCAAAGTTTTGCAGCTCTTGGAAACGTTCCTGCGGTCGAACTGCCGAACACCGGATCACTTCGCTAGCAACATCCGCTTTACTCGCATTAGGAGCTTGATACGGTAGTATGTTCAACAACTCCATAGGCATATACACCTCCCGCTTCTGATCAACCTAACAAAATAAAATATCATCATCAATCAAATCACAAATCACCTACCTTCACACAAGGCAGCTCTGGATACTTCAGTGTGATATGATGTTGCCTCTTAAAATATTCTGCCACCGTCTCATTCACCTCCTCAATCATTAGACGATCAGCTGGTAGTGACGACATCCCGTGCACAGTGAACCGTCGCGAATACATCCTACCTGGAAGGCGTCACGTATAGGTATAACAGAGTAAAATATACATATACACGCATACCACTGTCGCTCCTGTAAAACTTCTCACTCTCCACTCTGATTCTTCTCAAGTCACGGGCCATTTCTCCACTGCACCGAGACATCCCATCGCCATACTTTGCGTACATCACGTCCGCCAAATTCCCAGACGTAAAGTACGCCTTGCACGTCTGTCATAGTGTGTCAGTCAAAACAAGCAATATCATCACTTACCATATCCAAGTTTACACGGACCTTCCACTGAGGTCGCACACTACTAATAAAACCTTTATGGATGCTGAAGAGTTTATCCGCGACAACTCTAATCGGTTTCGCCTCGAACAGGGCTGAACGTCCAACAGAAACGAACGACTTTCTAGAGACTGTTTTCAGAATACAATCCAGTAGCCTGATGGACTCCTACAACCAAGTGTCAAACAACAAATCTAATCTCGTCTCACCTGGGGCATATTCATCGAAGTCGCCTTCGGATTCTTTATAAAATGATCAACATCAGAAGTAGACACTCGCTGTACTTCCATAATACGATACTTTAGGAGAAGGCGATCACGACCAAGCGGGTCTTCGATCTCCATCTCCTTCTCCACAGGGTCCGTTGTAACACCCGTTAACGGGTCTTCAGAGTATATTGCGTGCCCTCCATCATATACCACCGTATCTGGAAAGCTGTAAAAGCAAACCATACAAGCAAATTTCATTAGCATCAGACTCATCAACAGACACGATTAGTGTCAACTCAAGCCATACCGAACGACTCTACCATCTTTTCATAAACGCATCTGATATTCGCGAAAGTCATTATTCAGTCAATCACGTAGGACATGAAACAACAACTCATCCCAAACCTGTACCAATCTCTCCTTGACAAGCACATTATAATGATAGCAATCACACACTACAAAAAGTCAAGCAAACAACTCACCTCAATAACACAAATACAACACAAAGTTTTAACACATATGTAAACAACGTATTTCAAGATGAAAGCATAACTGCACTTACGAGCTAGCTACTTGTTGTGTCAGAGATCGTAACTCTCTCGGTGGCATTCTTATCTCCGTCTTACTGCCCTCCTTTGAGTCCAGGCGGTATACTGAGATCGCCTCAACAAAGTACAAGTATACCGTCTTATGATGGAAAGCAAGGTCCCAACAATTTGAAGTAACTCTCACTGTTCTCCCGACTGTGCCACCTTCATCTGGTCTGTTTGGAATTCCCACTGGCCTCTGCATGCTTAGTCTGAAGTAAAGAAATTCATTCGCCAACGTTATCAATCAAAGGAAGCAATGAGGCCAATCACTACTCTTACACTTTATTCCATTTCAACTTACTTTGAAAGCTCACAAGACACGTCACACCTGAAACAATCAAAACAAAATTAGACAGTTAGGCAGCAGCAACACAAAACACATCTTGTGGAATCTAGAAAGACAAAACGGCGGATACTACTCACACAGCTTTCTTCATACACTGGCTTTTCTTTTGGCGAGCAGCTTCCAAGGTAGCCTCGTTTTCCAGTCGTAATGACGATGCTATGTCACCACGTTCACAAGGTACATGCGCGCTCCATGCAGGCTTCTTCCACACCCCTGGAACATCACCAACACGTGACCTGAAGCATGAAACACAATACACATATACAGGGCTATTTCTTAATTCATCTAGTAGCTTTCACAATAGAAACACTGTCAACGTTAATACCACACTCTCATATATTCCTGCCTAACAGATTCGGTCAGAGGTGAAACCTTCACATCACAAGATCAACTCATAGTCAGTCACGTCTACGCTAACTCGTATTCAAATATCAAAACTCAATCCAATGATGACTGCCACTCACTCAATCGTGTGTACACGGTTCAACACAAACAACAGTTAGACAAAGACATATATACACTTACCGATCTGTTGACGGGTTACGTTGAAATGATGGATACTCAGTAGGTTGTGAAGATCTGCAAGAGAAACAACACTTTTAACTTCCAACACAATGAAAACGGTGACAAAATCATATAAAACTGCTTCTTCACACTGTCGAAAATCACCTCCTCGAGAAAGGCCGCAACTAAAGCTCTTCTGAACGGTGTCCAACCACAATATCATACAACATACACACTAATCTGATTCACTAAGTGGCACGATTGCTTCCCATTAAAGCAGCCTTCGATTATTCGTGCGCTTCACGTTCCGGAAATCCGAGTAACCCCATGAACATACAATCACAATAAAGTAACACATCTCTCACCAAACAGGAAACCCAATCATCCACATCAGACTATTAACTAGGTACAAACTTCACTACACCAGATCCGAAAAGCTTCCAACCTCTATGCAGAGAAAACCACTTCCGGAGAATCCACATTGGTTTCTACAACACACTGGATTGCAATCACTCACGTCTAGTGACAGGTGCACACAACACAGCACATATCCACCATTACACAAGCACAAGCGAGTCAATACCCTCTCAATCGGCCACTTTCTTCCTAATGAATCATACGCATCCAACGTACTCCAAAAACAGACCAAAAACTACGTGAGGGAAAAACCTGCCAACTTACCCATATCCTCTTTCACCTCGTGGTCCACCACGACCTCTTCCACCTTGACAACTCGGGGGCGGACTAAAACAAAACGAGAACAAATGTTTCGCAAAGTAACATGCACGATAAGGACAGACTACACAACACGTATCACAGCACAACAGACACAAACTCGTTACGCCAACTCACCCGTACAACTCTCGTTCATCGAAGCTGAAATTGAAAATCAAAACTCATCAGTTAAACATCACTCAATGTGAGACAAATTAATATGAAGTCAGGTGTCGGAGTGACAACAACTACAACTAGCTAGCCCTCAGTTTCACCTATTCTCATCTAATGCATCAACTTTTCGCTGTAGAAACAAACTACTCCACCTATCTGTCAAGCTTCACTCTACTGCATCAAACTTGTTTCACCGAAACTCAGATGACATCAATAGTCATGACTCACTAGGTAGCTTATCTTACCTCTAATGCTTCTAGAAACACAGTGCCAAGTCATATGAGTGATGTCTTAGCCAAAAATGATATCCTGCACCTCAGCTTTCCACCAACTCGTCGTCTATTCCCAAACTAAAATATGCATCACAATATCATGGAATCTCACAATCGTGGAAAGTCATGATAAGAAATCCAGACTCACCCACACCCACGACGTCCATCCGGTCCGCGAGGACCTCCACGACCATCATATCCTCCACGTCCACGAGGTGGTCCGTAAAAGCCTCTACAAAACACAACAGAATAACCTAGTGCTTCAACGACTGTCATAAACAATCAGGCATACAACATAATTTACACTCAGCAACAACCTCAACACGCAAATCTACCGCGAAGTAAGCTCACTTCACCAACTATCGTCTCTAACAGCCTCACATTACTGGGAAATAACTCCCTGCCGTTAACGCCAGTATATCCACCTTCTTTCTCTCACACACAGACACACACAACAACAACAACAATAATAATCCTCACTATTACACCAGAAATGTTATCTGCTGACGACAGTCGCATTATGGCACTCACGCGTCATCTCTACATCAGGCAACACACACCTCTTGCATCAATGACAACATGCATTCACTTTCAAGACGACATTCACTGTAAAAAAAGGTCCTTTAACCCATCAAATAGCCATTAAGAGTAGGCAGGGTCGACAATTACTCGACAGCATGCAGAACCACACACAATTGTCGTTAACGTCAAATCCCATACTCACACAGACATTCTCGCAACAATCAAATGAAAGACACACAAGCTAACCTGCCCGACATCCTGCCAAGTACGTATGAGCAGCACAAGCAGTAGCAGTAGCAGTAGTAGTGGTAATGGTAACACCAAAACCAACAGTAACAGTAGTCACCGCACTACACCTGTTCGACGTGATTCGGCGCCCGATGATCTGACTAAACAAGCTACCAATTTCCAATATCTCTTTGAAGAGCTAGTGTAATCCAATTTGATTTCATTGTCCCCACTTCTTCGCTAGGTAGCAAAATATCCTGATATTTGGTAGACTTGTGCTTAGTCTGTCCCATCACTCGACTGGCGTAGCTTTGGTTGACTCCAAGGTGAATGGTGTGGGCATTGGTTATGTGTAGTTTATATTATGCGATGTGTTGAGACCATGTTACTGCCAGGAAGCTCGTTGATCGTTTCCCCCCTGTGGTCGTCCAGGGTGATCAGAAATTGATATAAAAATAGTAGGAGCAACAGTAGATATAATCAGTGTAGGCTATGTAGACTTTCAACAGAAAATGCACAAACGGATAGCTAATGGAATTTATTAATTCAGAATAAACGCAGAGAAACGACTGTGAAATAACAAGGAGAGTTGAGAAGTGCACCCACTAACAATGCGGTATGTGAGTATTAGGGGATAGACCATTCAGATGCAGTTATTATCTCACTAGGTGATTATCCAACCTCCGCTTAAAGCCTCCCACGAATGCCGCATTGACCATAGCCACACGTACGATGACCTAGGAGAAAACTGAAATTGAAGCGCACTCGAATCTTCAGCATCTGATGCTCTATCCACCGTGGGCTGGTTCGAGAAAGCCCAGTAATGACTGAATGACAAGATACCTCTGTTTGAGTGATTCTGGTCACTCGTGGTATTTCATAGAATGATTTACTACGGGGAACCATCACTCGTCTCGTCACTCATCATTCAACCCCACGAAGACATCATCAAATAATCCAGTTTTCACGACTTTCCACTGAGGCCCACCAACTCTTGTCTCCTACCTTCTCAACCATCCGAATCCCTCTGATTTTGCGTACTGGATTTCGCCTTAGAATGCCTTGAGCATTCCTCGCCCCTAGTTCGAGGGTATTGATGTGGCGTTAAAAGAGTTGCTGGATGGAGGTGGCTGTTGGATGGCGCACAATAGACACTTGACTTATCCGATTATGACATGATACAGAGTAGAGTCTGGCAGTCTTATGTGCGTGGATCCATTGCATTGTGTAAGTTGTAATTATTTGCTGAAGTATATGACAACCACGCCTCCTTCGTTATCATCCCTGTCCGTCCTGAACACCCACTCATCACTTATGCCGACCTCATTGTCAGGAGACAATAGGAGACAGCCATGTCTCTATCACTAGCATCATTTTCAGATCAAAATAGAAGCGTGAATGTTTACCAACCAAATCATCTCGTTTGAGAAGACATTCATGTGGAGTGGGGTGTATCAAATGGGAAGATAGCGGTTGTTTATGAAGGTGTGTTTCGTAAGCATGATGGTGGGCAAGTGAAGCAGAGGAGTCTAGTCAAACACACGGAGCGCCGTCATTTATTCAGTGGTATCCAATAAAGAGGGGGAACCTCATAAATCAATGGAAAGGCATAGTGCCTACTCGGCTAGTCGTCTCGTCTTCTCCCGGTCTCCAGTCACCGACCACCGACTGAGTGACTCTAGCGATTAAAATGCGTTTTCTTGCGCACTGAAATAGAAACCAAGTCGGAAATTAAATACCTAGGCGTCATTCTATCTGCTGATCTCTCCTGGTCATCCCATATCTTGGTGATTACTAGGAAAATATTCCGTCTTACCTCCTACATCAAGAAGTTAAGAAATTCTGGTATAACCCATCCCTTTCTCCTACAATTCGTTAACTTTCGCATTCTACCTATTATTCTCTATTGTTCCTCCTTAGTTTCTCCAGGGCTACTGAGTACAGACTATAACATATTGCGCAGGATGTTAAATGTTGTCAGCAGGGTAAGCAACGTGCCACTTAACCAGCTTGCTAATATTGTGGTTGACAGGTGTATGAGCTCATGTGAAAAATGGGCCACATCCATTTTATCTAACTCACAACACCCTCTTCACTCACAACTCTCCCCTTGCATCTCATCAGGCAAAACCAGAAGCCTATATAGAAAACTATATGCTCGCACCAGCAAGTGCAAAAACTCAACCATACTCTACTTAGCTCGTGTTCTGTGCGATAAAGAAAGCATTAGGCGTGACACCTATAATTCATTAAACAGTCAGTAGAACAACTGGACCTCGTCTTTCCAACTCATATCATTTATGGGTACAACATTTTCTTTCTTTTCTTTTTCTCTCTCTCTCTTTGATTTTCCGTCATGTGCTGCTTTGTTTCTTTCTTCCGCTTACGCCAGTAAATATGACAGCACCTACTTTTTTAACACCTTCAAACACTGTTCAACTTTGGCTTCGCTACCGACATGTCAATATGTTGTTGTCATAATGAACTGAGATTTCCTTAGTCTATGTAGAATTTTATTTATTGATAATGTACTAACTGGATGCAATACTGTAGTAAAAATGCTGAGAATTCCATTCTGCATCACAAGTACTGTTTTGGAATAATCAAATTATTATTATTGCAGAAATTTGTGAGATATCGTATGTTAAGGTTAATTTTAGGTAAACAAGTGAAGGTTGGTAATACAGGTCAAGAAAATTACGGTGTCCTTATCGTATGTGTTACATAGACTGTTTTTGTATTCACTGGCTAACTCAACGAAATTCATGATACGAACGGCTACTTTCAGTCAGCCAACTTGTGTCTCATCTGCTACAGCATTTCAGAAATATGTACAATAAGTATGTAAATAATGAAAACAAAACACGTAGATCAGCGAAGAGTCTCTTTTCGGCGAATTCATCTTCTTAGCTGTACAATCGCAAATATATATGCATTGTTTTGTATGTATGTGTACATTAAGTTTGTCAAACAAAGTTACAATTGGTTAAGGTTAATTTTAAGTAAACAAGTGAAGGTTGGTAATACAGGTCAAGAAAATTAAGTGAAACTAGGGTAGTAACAAAGGTGATGAGTTGTCACAAACAGTTGTAATAATAATAATAGTGAGTTTTACTCAGGATGCAAATGGAAGCAAAGTAGAAATTATGTAAGAGATCCAAGTGGATACAAGAATTATAATTGCTTAAGGTTATTTTAACTAAACAGGTAAAGGTTGGTAATATAAGTCAAGGCAATTAAGTGCTAGGATAGTAACAAAGGTGATGAGTTGTCACAAATAGTTGTTAAAAGAAGTTATGCAATAATAATATGAACATTTTGATGAGTGAGTTTTACTCAGGATGCACATAGAAACAAAGTAGATAATACGAAACTATGTAAGAGATCTAAGTGAATACAAGAATTATAAGCAACTAAGGAACAGGCAAAGAAACAAAATTAAGTTATCAAAATAAAATAAAATGAAATAAAATCAAAAAATCAAAACATTGTTACCATGAGAGTAGAAGTGGTTGAGTAATCTTCTTTTGTATGTAAATAAAACATACGGTTGTAGTCAACTTTCTCGATTTTAGTAGTAAACATATGAAAATGAAGGGGCAATATGAAAAGGTAGGAAAAGACACTGCATAACGGTACATCACCATACATATATATGCGTAGAAAGAGACAATAGTTAATTATAACAAATGGTTCAGAAGAATTCGACTACACAGGATTATAGTAACAGAATAGCAAAATCAAATCCGTTAACATTTAAGACTAACCGTCTAGTTAGGTTGATTATTTAGACGATCACGTGTAGGGCTGGAATCCGCGTTTCCTCGTAAGTACTGACTAGGTAAATGACACCCAGTCAGGGCTGGTAGAGTGCAACGTATTGACAGCATTGTCAGTAAGCCAAAAGGTGGCGAAACGACACCCCCTAGGAACTAATTGACAGCTACTTCATCCTAGTTTGGACTCTACAGAAGAGGCCACGTCTGTAAAGTTTGAGCAGCATTCTAAAGGCTGAGTCGCACCCTCCCTAACTCGTGTAATCCGAATTGTGTGGTAGTCCCTCTTGTAGGTGTGTCATCCAGAATACTGTTGTAGACACGAACTGTGTCTATGTTAGAAGACACTGTGACGCCTCACAGACTATTATTAGCCGTGAACGTGGGGTATTTTGTATCAGTCCACGACAGATGCATGCTCAGAGCTCCATAATCACCACAAATCCGTTGCAATCTTCCCAGACACCATGCGCGAGAGGGACACGCACTGACTGTTCGTGGCGAAGCGGGTCTTGGCTGATCCCCCACAGAAGCACGAATTTGAAACTCACCCTCGCCGACCTTACCATGCCCACGATTGACTCATTTCAGCGGTCTTCCATCAGGATCAGTGGGCGAGGTTGTGCAGCGAACTGAGGCTGAAAACACCGCCCGTCAGTTCGTGTAGGCCATTTAGGCGTGGTAAGTCAACTGGGGCCAAACCACCTTCTCCGGCTAACATACTCAGTTCCGTCGCTGTCTCCAGCTCCGGTGAAAGAAAGGTCATCAAGCATAAGAACAAGACCAGACGGTTCATGAGTGGTCAGCCGAATAATAAACAATATTTCGTGTAAGCGAGCAAGTTTACATGGAATGCATGCCATTTTTACAGGCACGATCAAATGTTGCATAAATCAAAATCGTAAAACATCACTAAATCAGTGCTGTTTCAATAATTTGAATAACTGGATAATAAAACAGGCGATTAGAACAGGTCCACGTAAGTGTTAACCATTAGAGCCGTCACGCAGGTCATCATCAAGAGTGAGCGAAAACCAAAACTTCCTTTCTGTTGATGTCGGTGGTTTTAGTCGATCGATGAACAGTCATCATCTCAATAAGTGCTATTTCTTCACGTGACTAGAGGCTACTTTAGGGGGAACAGAACGTTCTGAGAAACTGTACACTGGGACGAGACACAAGTAAGAATAACCAACACACACAAAATGTCTCACGAATCTGTGTAAGGCCCGCAGGATCGCGACTTGACAAGAATCCGAGCAGATTTATTGTTCTTTCAAGGTGAGAATCCAAGCCCATGTTTAATCTCGAGCCGTCAAAATGCGTAGTGCTGTCCTATGAAATGGAGCGATTCATATTTGTGGCCACCATCATATCTGCTGATCAGCACTCACCACCCTCCCTCCTTTTGTGGAGTTAACTTCTGAGAATTTCGTTGCGATATCTGTAGTTGCTTAGCCTCGTGTCTTTACCAATGATACAGCATACTGCATGTTAATAGATCTCATGGCAAGTGCTCGCCAATAAGCCACCGGACACACGGAAACGTGAGTATAACCATAGCAGTTTTATCTTAATGCGTATATTCGTATATATATACACATGTATGTGTTACGGGGTGATCGCCACCGCCACTACCATTCGTCTCCACTGTCGTACACTGGTTCCTAAACTGCAAATAGACAATCGTAATGAGAAACACACTGAAGATGTCATGAAACGCAGATGAATGTCCTCCCAGATGGCATTCAATGGTTTCGGAGTCACTTTTGGTTGCAGACTACGGTGCTCATCATCGGTGCAATGTGGACACCTCGTGGTCTGAGTGAGGCACAGGGAACTCAGAGAGGCGTTCAGTATTTGACGAGTATGGAGACGTCCGAATTATTCAGTTCGGCCTTTAACAGGTAGATAAGCAACACACAGAGTATTGCCACTGTGATGCAAATGCCGTCCTCCACTGAGCCACCAAGATCCACTTCACATTAGCCGCGCAATGCTCTCAGTCAAACTGCTAATTTCCAACCAAGGGAAGTCCCTACACTGTGACGATATTCAGTCATCACTTGGGAAATACTGAGCATACACCTTGTGAATGCCATCACGCGATGATTGTCAACACTCCACAGAACAAAAGAAAGTGCCAACTGGAGTGGAAGGAAACTGTGCTGTCTCTTACTTCCGAGGGTGGTGGTGGGTCAAGTCTTCTCAATTTTGAATCTGTACTACTAAGGTGTCTTCGTGGGGCAAGTGAATATCACACTGCGATAGGGGTGTTTTGATCAGCAAGCGTTACCTCATCGCCGTGACTTGAGATTAGAGAGGTAAATTCGGTCTGAAACTGCTCGTCAGGAGGATATAAAAGAATGCTGTTGTACATGTGTGCTGATAGGTAGACACCTACGAGAATCTAAAGGATTTGAAGAGCAGGACGCGTTTGAAGTTTCACAATTCTCCATGTTATTGAGATTGTAAATTATGTTAGTGAGGCCCGGACATAAACGCCATACGTTCAACGTTTGCGTTACATTTTTACGTGATTCATTACATAAAATGTATCCTTTTGTAATCCTTGCACAAGTACTCTACTACCTCCACACCTATAGTCATTAACTCTAATATCAAATAGTTATGGTTAATCAAAGTTAAAAGCGACGAACTCAATCCCCCGTAAATCTGATAACTAATTTTACGTCCTTGATTGCTACATCAAGCAACACACTCCCTACAAACGGTTATAGTGAGCCACATAACTCACTTGTATGTCGTAATCGTTGAGCTGAAACTGAGGATAAAACTGTACTGACAGCCAGTATTAGCACTACTCCTGAAAATTCAGCACCCCCTGCTCATACAGAACCCCTCACTACACCTTATGTGCTTATCGAAAAACTCCAGCCATCAAGCTCTGTTTCAGTACTATCTTCTGAATTAGAACTTCTAAAGTTGTCTATAGGAGAACTTAAGGCCGAGTTAAGGGACTTAAAAAACAATAAGTCAGTAGATCCTGGAATTTCCGATACCAATACCAAAATCTCCAATTTATCAGGTCAGATCAGTGATATCAGACTGCAGGTCTGTGAACTGGCACCTCTAACTATCCTCGTGAAAACTGTAGACCTTAACAAACTTGACACAGAATCGGTAACTAAGGTAGATAACCCCATTAACTTTGTTACTACAGAAGTAACAAAACGACTCGACGCTAAACTAAGTGCTTTTGTCTACAACGTTCCGGACAATGATGCACTAAAAACGGTACAGCGCATCTTACTTAGTGAGGCGAAAATGCCCAACTCCAAGACTAAGTGCTACAGGCTGAAGAAGAGTCAACATGAAAAGTGTTGTCCTATTCGTTTCCAATTCGGAAAACCGACAGAGGCCAGGAAATTTATCCACTCCCAACACACCCTATCGCAAGCCAGAGACTACAAACTAATAAAGGTTGCAGTGCACAAGACAGTCATAGAGAGGCGCACATACAATTATCTCACTAAGCCTAATTGTGGAATAAATAATAGGACATTGCAAGCAGCAATTATACCCAACCCTTTGAGAGATACCGTAGAACCCACCGCACCACCCCTCTCAAACCACACACAATTATCCTCTCAGAGAGAGACACCAACCGAAACGCCACTAAATTGTAATCAAATAGCTGATAAAACCATACCACCTATCACCGTAGATATAGACGTGTCACTAAATAATCCCAGAAAAATGTCAAAGCCCCCGAAAGTCCTCTCCTGGCCATAAATCCATTGGTAAAAGAAAGGAATATATGACCCCAAACCATGCCAACAACAAAAATGGCAGTATAAATAAGCCCACACCCCCCACGGTCAATAGTATTGGCACCCACAACGTGCGAAATAGCACCATGGCACACACTGATAACCAACGTCACAACAATGCCACCCTCAATAGTACAAGTGGCAATAGTCAGAACTCGACCACCAACAACTCAGGGTATTCACAGTATGGCACACAAATAAATTTTGATCGGATATATGGTACAAGTCTGCTGGGAACTAACCCACAAAGCAGTACACACGAAACCCATGCAAGGACACAACTAGTACCTAACAATAGGTGGAATAATAAACCATGGTCTTCACAAGGTCCCAATCATTTTTTATCCCCTGCGTCCTTGTCAGCGTTGAAAAAACAGCTGGTAGGGATGTTAACACTCCTGAACCTCTAGTGCTGGCTCCCCCTTTGCATGAATATAGGAACAGTCTAGTGTACTCGCATCCATTAAGCACACTTGATACGTGCACAAGTTTACCTCAAATAAAGATTCCTACCCACGTTTCTAGCCTAACTAAAATTAAAAATGCCTTAGCCTATAGCAAATCCAGTACTCCAACGTTTAATTCTTCACCGAAAACAGCACACACCGACTCAATAGACATAGGTGAGCATGATGCTGAAACTCCTCTTAACATAGGGTCGTCGTGTCAAACAGTACTACTGGGTGCTGAACCATATTCGGGGCTGATTAACGAGCTTAAATACTTCAAACGCTATTTCAAATCTCATCTTTACCTGATCCTCATAAATGCTAGATCTGTTCTAAATAAACTACCGATGCTCAGAGCACTCGCAGTAATACACAAACCCCCTATAATTGTCATCACTGAATCTTGGTGTAATTCGAACATACTGGATGAAGAGATAAGCCTAGATAACTACACACACTTTCGGTGTGACAGGGAAGATAGAAAGGGAGGGGGTTGTCTCATGTACTTTCTGAATGCACTTACTGTATCACAGCTAGAAAATAGTACACCTAACATGCCTGAGACTCTATGGGTTAACTTACACTTAAATAACGCAATAGTATTAATTGGATGCACCTACAGAGCACCTGGCACCTTTAGTAATTACGAGACCCAACTTATTAATACTCTGGAGCAATTATCCACCTTACAATACGATCGTAAGATCCTATGTGGAGACTTCAACTTACCTGAAATCAACTGGGATATACCCACAGGCTCGACCAAATTAGATAAGTTCTTAAGCACACTGGATATACTTGGCCGGAAACAAACTGACACTACCCCTACACGAGGTAATAGAGTACTAGACTTAATCTTCTGCCACAATATAAGTCCCCTATCAACCCCAGCAGTTTCTGAGTTTCCAGGGAGCGACCACAAAACAGTGCTTTGTGCACTGCCACTTCCACCAAGTAGCAATGCAGCTCATGCCCCTACTTCACAACAAATAACATACAGGAACTACAGTAAGGCAGACTGGACTCTAGTGAAATCAATGTTAAGATCCTCAGAATGGAGAGAGTACTTCTATACTGATAACCTCTCGAAAGCTCTAGACATCTTTTACTATAACTCAAACACATGCTTAGACGCTGTCATCCCAATGCAAACAATAAAAGTCTCAAAATTTAAGAAGCAATTTATTCAACCAAAAGATCGCTCAAAACTGAAGAGACTGTCAACAAGTTACTTCAGACGACACGACTTTAGTACACTAGGGTCAATACTTAGTACTCTTAGCTCCATCTCGCAGGCTCATAACTTGAGTATGAGAAATGAAGAATGCATCGCACTAGCCAGCACCACCAGAGTAGGTGCTCTCACAGAAATCCTAAAGAAACGAATGAATCGTCAAAGCCATAAAATTTCTCTTATTATAAACAAGGGCAAACTATACAGCAACCATGCAGACATGTGTGAACTGTTTAACGAGGCATTTGCAGCTAACTATCTTAAGCCCATAAGCCCACTTCTTGGTTTACAATCTACAGTGGAACTCCCTTCTTCCTCAACGCTGAAACAAACCAGTACAGTTCATTTCACTTATTCTAATATTAACCATGCCATTAAAACTCTAGTAGTGTTGGTATTGACGGCATACCATCGTATTTTTATAAACACGATGTTTCTGAAATTTCCTCTTTATTACTTAAGATCTTTACAATTTCCCTAGAAAGCCAAACCTATCCAGATAAATGGAAAACCACATTTATAGTACCCAAACACAAATCCGGATCGAAAACTGAAGTCAACAACTATAGGCCAATCAATATTACACCCATAGCATCTAGAATTATTGAAAGAATAGTTAGAGGCGATATTCTCAAACGTATGCTCCGCTGCAATATTCTAAGTCCCAACCAACATGGATTCCTAAAATCCAGATCATGCATGACATGTCACCTTGACTTCTTTAACTATATAACCAGTAGCCGAGACAAACAACAACTAGTATTAGTCATTTACTTCGACATCTCCAAAGCCTTTGACCGCGTTGACCATTTGCTTCTAATCAATAAGCTGAACTCCTTAGGAATACGTAACCCATTATTAGGATGGCTTGAATCATTCCTCAACAATAGGTCCCAAGTAGTTAGACTGGGGTCTGTAAACTCTAAACCTAGTCCAGTCACTTCTGGAGTAGTTCAAGGTAGCGTCTTAGGCCCCCTCCTATTCACTCTATATGTCAACGACATATGCAGCTGTTTCTCACTTGGCAAACCATTCATCTTCGCAGATGATCTTAAAGTAGCTTACACATTCCACTGTGATGACTTAGGGTACTTTCAGAAAGCTGTTCAGGAAGAACTAGATAGAGTAACTGCATGGTCCTCCACATGGAACCTAAAATTCAACCTTAAAAAATGTGGTTGGATCTGTTTCGGTGCACCCTCAATAAATATCAAACTGGTACTTGAATCTATTGACTTGCCTAAACTCCAAAGTGTTGTTGACCTAGGACTCAGGTACTCTAGTGACCTGACATTTTCTGAGCAAGTGGCAACGCAGACGCGTAAATCGAGGATGCTCTTAGGATGCATACTCAGGAATTTCCACAACTACGAAGCGAAACTATTATTATATAAAACTTGTGTCAGACCACTACTAGAATATTGTCCATTTATTCTCAGCAGCACTCTCGTAAGTGACAGGCTTAAAATAGAAATTGTCCAACGATACTTCACGTCTAAACTTGTAGGATTTGACTGCAAAAAGGACTACACATCAAGGTGTATAATCCTAGGTATCGACCCACTCTGGATGAGACGACTGAGCATTAATCTAACATTCTTCTTTAAAGTCTTGCATAAAATATCATTCTCAGACAGCAAGGAGATACAGTTCTCACCGGAAGGCTCCTACAATCAGCGTAACCAAACGTGCACAGTATCTAGGAAAAACTGTAAGACAGCACTCCGTGCAAACTTCTTCATAGTCATGTATTCTAAGATCTGGAACAGTTTACCCCTAGAAATAAGGACCTGTCACTCTATTATAAGCTTTAAACGCTTCCTATATAAACTGTTTCATCCCAATGACTATGCCAATCAGACCGCACCCCTTATTTCTAAAACGCATCAGATATTAGAACACTATAACGCCTAGACTCATTACTAAATATTATGACACTAAATAAACTCTAAGACTTGGCAAAAATACATGAAAAACAACTAGAATATAGGTAATGTTTGCTATACACTGTAATACAATTTATTGAAACGTTTATATATGCAGAAAACATTAATGTTCTTTTGATGTTCACATACTTTCTCCTTCTGGTATTCTGCTGCTGAGCCTACTCTTCTATTTACCTTCTGGTCGAGGTCGAACAACCCCATATTTAAACTGAAATGAATCTGGACTCCAGACCATTTAACTCATAACCACTCAAATTCCATGAACAATCCCATGCTACCACTTGAAGACGCTGGCAAACATTCTGTACAAGGAGTATTCATGATCTGAAATAAACAAGCAACTGGTTTTCAAACAGTTTTCAATGTATTACTCAACTTACGTGTACAGTCTGTCATGCTGACACAAATGGCGCCAATGGATAGTTCTGGAATCGACCTCGGCCCCATTCCATGCAGTAAACCAATCCAACATGACCTAATTTAGTTTTCGTATCCACGATCAAATTTCTTTCCTATTATAAAATTACGATTAGACTGCTGAAAAAAATGGAATAAATATATCAATGATCTCAACATAATGCATCAATGAACATTAAGCCAAGGATGCTGTTCACAACAAAGTTATATAGGAGAATTGACTTCAAGCTTTATTTTTCCCAGATATTTGTATTACATTCATCTGATGTCTGGGTTTTTTGTTAATGCGAAGACAATATTTCTATATCTCTATATGTGTTACACAAACAGACTATTTTGCAGACTGTTCCGACAGACTCTAATGTCAGAAAGAACAACCAAACTGTAAATTCAGCATACATCGAAATATGTGTCATTTATATAATAACTTATCCATGCCTGTAAAATTGGTATGTTCCTGCATAAACAGGAATAAATATATTATTACATAACTGATGCGTGGGTGTTCAGGACGGACAGGGATGATAACGAAGGAGGCGTGGTTGTCATATACTTCAGCAAATAATTACAACTTACACAATGCAATGGATCCACGCACATAAGACTGCCAGACTCTACTCTGTATCATGTCATAATCGGATAAGTCAAGTGTCTATTGTGCGCCATCCAACAGCCACCTCCATCCAGCAACTCTTTTAACGCCACATCAATACCCTCGAACTAGGGGCGAGGAATGCTCAAGGCATTCTAAGGCGAAATCCAGTACGCAAAATCAGAGGGATTCGGATGGTTGAGAAGGTAGGAGACAAGAGTTGGTGGGCCTCAGTGGAAAGTCGTGAAAACTGGATTATTTGCTGATGTCTTCGTGGGGTTGAATGATGAGTGACGAGACGAGTGATGGTTCCCCGTAGTAAATCATTCTATGAAATACCACGAGTGACCAGAATCACTCAAACAGAGGTATCTTGTCATTCAGTCATTACTGGGCTTTCTCGAACCAGCCCACGGTGGATAGAGCATCAGATGCTGAAGATTCGAGTGCGCTTCAATTTCAGTTTTCTCCTAGGTCATCGTACGTGTGGCTATGGTCAATGCGGCATTCGTGGGAGGCTTTAAGCGGAGGTTGGATAATCACCTAGTGAGATAATAACTGCATCTGAATGGTCTATCCCCTAATACTCACATACCGCATTGTTAGTGGGTGCACTTCTCAACTCTCCTTGTTATTTCACAGTCGTTTCTCTGCGTTTATTCTGAATTAATAAATTCCATTAGCTATCCGTTTGTGCATTTTCTGTTGAAAGTCTACATAGCCTACACTGATTATATCTACTGTTGCTCCTACTATTTTTATATCAATTTCTGATCACCCTGGACGACCACAGGGGGGAAACGATCAACGAGCTTCCTGGCAGTAACATGGTCTCAACACATCGCATAATATAAACTACACATAACCAATGCCCACACCATTCACCTTGGAGTCAACCAAAGCTACGCCAGTCGAGTGATGGGACAGACTAAGCACAAGTCTACCAAATATCAGGATATTTTGCTACCTAGCGAAGAAGTGGGGACAATGAAATCAAATTGGATTACACTAGCTCTTCAAAGAGATATTGGAAATTGGTAGCTTGTTTAGTCAGATCATCGGGCGCCGAATCACGTCGAACAGGTGTAGTGCGGTGACTACTGTTACTGTTGGTTTTGGTGTTACCATTACCACTACTACTGCTACTGCTACTGCTTGTGCTGCTCATACGTACTTGGCAGGATGTCGGGCAGGTTAGCTTGTGTGTCTTTCATTTGATTGTTGCGAGAATGTCTGTGTGAGTATGGGATTTGACGTTAACGACAATTGTGTGTGGTTCTGCATGCTGTCGAGTAATTGTCGACCCTGCCTACTCTTAATGGCTATTTGATGGGTTAAAGGACCTTTTTTTACAGTGAATGTCGTCTTGAAAGTGAATGCATGTTGTCATTGATGCAAGAGGTGTGTGTTGCCTGATGTAGAGATGACGCGTGAGTGCCATAATGCGACTGTCGTCAGCAGATAACATTTCTGGTGTAATAGTGAGGATTATTATTGTTGTTGTTGTTGTGTGTGTCTGTGTGTGAGAGAAAGAAGGTGGATATACTGGCGTTAACGGCAGGGAGTTATTTCCCAGTAATGTGAGGCTGTTAGAGACGATAGTTGGTGAAGTGAGCTTACTTCGCGGTAGATTTGCGTGTTGAGGTTGTTGCTGAGTGTAAATTATGTTGTATGCCTGATTGTTTATGACAGTCGTTGAAGCACTAGGTTATTCTGTTGTGTTTTGTAGAGGCTTTTACGGACCACCTCGTGGACGTGGAGGATATGATGGTCGTGGAGGTCCTCGCGGACCGGATGGACGTCGTGGGTGTGGGTGAGTCTGGATTTCTTATCATGACTTTCCACGATTGTGAGATTCCATGATATTGTGATGCATATTTTAGTTTGGGAATAGACGACGAGTTGGTGGAAAGCTGAGGTGCAGGATATCATTTTTGGCTAAGACATCACTCATATGACTTGGCACTGTGTTTCTAGAAGCATTAGAGGTAAGATAAGCTACCTAGTGAGTCATGACTATTGATGTCATCTGAGTTTCGGTGAAACAAGTTTGATGCAGTAGAGTGAAGCTTGACAGATAGGTGGAGTAGTTTGTTTCTACAGCGAAAAGTTGATGCATTAGATGAGAATAGGTGAAACTGAGGGCTAGCTAGTTGTAGTTGTTGTCACTCCGACACCTGACTTCATATTAATTTGTCTCACATTGAGTGATGTTTAACTGATGAGTTTTGATTTTCAATTTCAGCTTCGATGAACGAGAGTTGTACGGGTGAGTTGGCGTAACGAGTTTGTGTCTGTTGTGCTGTGATACGTGTTGTGTAGTCTGTCCTTATCGTGCATGTTACTTTGCGAAACATTTGTTCTCGTTTTGTTTTAGTCCGCCCCCGAGTTGTCAAGGTGGAAGAGGTCGTGGTGGACCACGAGGTGAAAGAGGATATGGGTAAGTTGGCAGGTTTTTCCCTCACGTAGTTTTTGGTCTGTTTTTGGAGTACGTTGGATGCGTATGATTCATTAGGAAGAAAGTGGCCGATTGAGAGGGTATTGACTCGCTTGTGCTTGTGTAATGGTGGATATGTGCTGTGTTGTGTGCACCTGTCACTAGACGTGAGTGATTGCAATCCAGTGTGTTGTAGAAACCAATGTGGATTCTCCGGAAGTGGTTTTCTCTGCATAGAGGTTGGAAGCTTTTCGGATCTGGTGTAGTGAAGTTTGTACCTAGTTAATAGTCTGATGTGGATGATTGGGTTTCCTGTTTGGTGAGAGATGTGTTACTTTATTGTGATTGTATGTTCATGGGGTTACTCGGATTTCCGGAACGTGAAGCGCACGAATAATCGAAGGCTGCTTTAATGGGAAGCAATCGTGCCACTTAGTGAATCAGATTAGTGTGTATGTTGTATGATATTGTGGTTGGACACCGTTCAGAAGAGCTTTAGTTGCGGCCTTTCTCGAGGAGGTGATTTTCGACAGTGTGAAGAAGCAGTTTTATATGATTTTGTCACCGTTTTCATTGTGTTGGAAGTTAAAAGTGTTGTTTCTCTTGCAGATCTTCACAACCTACTGAGTATCCATCATTTCAACGTAACCCGTCAACAGATCGGTAAGTGTATATATGTCTTTGTCTAACTGTTGTTTGTGTTGAACCGTGTACACACGATTGAGTGAGTGGCAGTCATCATTGGATTGAGTTTTGATATTTGAATACGAGTTAGCGTAGACGTGACTGACTATGAGTTGATCTTGTGATGTGAAGGTTTCACCTCTGACCGAATCTGTTAGGCAGGAATATATGAGAGTGTGGTATTAACGTTGACAGTGTTTCTATTGTGAAAGCTACTAGATGAATTAAGAAATAGCCCTGTATATGTGTATTGTGTTTCATGCTTCAGGTCACGTGTTGGTGATGTTCCAGGGGTGTGGAAGAAGCCTGCATGGAGCGCGCATGTACCTTGTGAACGTGGTGACATAGCATCGTCATTACGACTGGAAAACGAGGCTACCTTGGAAGCTGCTCGCCAAAAGAAAAGCCAGTGTATGAAGAAAGCTGTGTGAGTAGTATCCGCCGTTTTGTCTTTCTAGATTCCACAAGATGTGTTTTGTGTTGCTGCTGCCTAACTGTCTAATTTTGTTTTGATTGTTTCAGGTGTGACGTGTCTTGTGAGCTTTCAAAGTAAGTTGAAATGGAATAAAGTGTAAGAGTAGTGATTGGCCTCATTGCTTCCTTTGATTGATAACGTTGGCGAATGAATTTCTTTACTTCAGACTAAGCATGCAGAGGCCAGTGGGAATTCCAAACAGACCAGATGAAGGTGGCACAGTCGGGAGAACAGTGAGAGTTACTTCAAATTGTTGGGACCTTGCTTTCCATCATAAGACGGTATACTTGTACTTTGTTGAGGCGATCTCAGTATACCGCCTGGACTCAAAGGAGGGCAGTAAGACGGAGATAAGAATGCCACCGAGAGAGTTACGATCTCTGACACAACAAGTAGCTAGCTCGTAAGTGCAGTTATGCTTTCATCTTGAAATACGTTGTTTACATATGTGTTAAAACTTTGTGTTGTATTTGTGTTATTGAGGTGAGTTGTTTGCTTGACTTTTTGTAGTGTGTGATTGCTATCATTATAATGTGCTTGTCAAGGAGAGATTGGTACAGGTTTGGGATGAGTTGTTGTTTCATGTCCTACGTGATTGACTGAATAATGACTTTCGCGAATATCAGATGCGTTTATGAAAAGATGGTAGAGTCGTTCGGTATGGCTTGAGTTGACACTAATCGTGTCTGTTGATGAGTCTGATGCTAATGAAATTTGCTTGTATGGTTTGCTTTTACAGCTTTCCAGATACGGTGGTATATGATGGAGGGCACGCAATATACTCTGAAGACCCGTTAACGGGTGTTACAACGGACCCTGTGGAGAAGGAGATGGAGATCGAAGACCCGCTTGGTCGTGATCGCCTTCTCCTAAAGTATCGTATTATGGAAGTACAGCGAGTGTCTACTTCTGATGTTGATCATTTTATAAAGAATCCGAAGGCGACTTCGATGAATATGCCCCAGGTGAGACGAGATTAGATTTGTTGTTTGACACTTGGTTGTAGGAGTCCATCAGGCTACTGGATTGTATTCTGAAAACAGTCTCTAGAAAGTCGTTCGTTTCTGTTGGACGTTCAGCCCTGTTCGAGGCGAAACCGATTAGAGTTGTCGCGGATAAACTCTTCAGCATCCATAAAGGTTTTATTAGTAGTGTGCGACCTCAGTGGAAGGTCCGTGTAAACTTGGATATGGTAAGTGATGATATTGCTTGTTTTGACTGACACACTATGACAGACGTGCAAGGCGTACTTTACGTCTGGGAATTTGGCGGACGTGATGTACGCAAAGTATGGCGATGGGATGTCTCGGTGCAGTGGAGAAATGGCCCGTGACTTGAGAAGAATCAGAGTGGAGAGTGAGAAGTTTTACAGGAGCGACAGTGGTATGCGTGTATATGTATATTTTACTCTGTTATACCTATACGTGACGCCTTCCAGGTAGGATGTATTCGCGACGGTTCACTGTGCACGGGATGTCGTCACTACCAGCTGATCGTCTAATGATTGAGGAGGTGAATGAGACGGTGGCAGAATATTTTAAGAGGCAACATCATATCACACTGAAGTATCCAGAGCTGCCTTGTGTGAAGGTAGGTGATTTGTGATTTGATTGATGATGATATTTTATTTTGTTAGGTTGATCAGAAGCGGGAGGTGTATATGCCTATGGAGTTGTTGAACATACTACCGTATCAAGCTCCTAATGCGAGTAAAGCGGATGTTGCTAGCGAAGTGATCCGGTGTTCGGCAGTTCGACCGCAGGAACGTTTCCAAGAGCTGCAAAACTTTGCTAACAATATGCTGAAGTAAGATGATGTTATTTCCGCGTTGTTGATGATGCACTACGACTGAGTACTGACGACGTGGTGATGTTGCTTACTCATGATGCAAGAGGCGGAGAGAAGTTGAGGAGAAGGAGGAGGAGCATGTTGAATGAATGCTCGTTAGGTGATTTCCACTGTCAGCAGCTAACTTAGTTAGCTTTCTCAACACTGGAAACTGATTTCCATCTGCACACAGGGATACGGTGGAAACTAAGGATGAGAATGGAAGCATGATATTAGACGAGTTGTTTGGTTCGAGGTGTCTGATATCCGTTGTGTTAGCTGAAATTGTAAACGTGGAGAAACATGAGTTGAGTAGAATAGCCCTCCTTGAAATAAGATTTAGCCAGTGAGTTTTGTAGGTGCAGAAGCAGGCAGCCGAGGCTTTGTCGTACATCTGAAATTGTTAGGAAGGGGGAACATTTCATCGGTAATTTGTGTCAATCTCTAGGTAGTGATTACTCGTCACAGAACATGTAATTCGCCACACGGAGACATGAGAATTAGAGTCGTGTTTGTTAACCGTGTGATGCTAGTGAAGAGGTGTTGATTGTGGACTAAGTATGCCTAGATGGAGATAATAGTGTATGTAGGTGATGTTATTTGAGAGCCCGGTATTATATTTCACTTTTATGTCTTTATTGTTTGTGATAATGAGGGTTTCTGTTGACTGGCATGACAACACTTGTTTCATTGTTTCTATCCAGGTCACACCCACTGATCGAACAATTTGGTTTGGCGATCGAGCCGAGGCCAGTGGAAGTGAAGGCACGTGTTCTGCAGCCGCCAAGTGCTAAATTTGGTCGTTCCGGTGTGCAACCGCTAAAGGCAGGTAGCTGGATTTCACCTGACTTTCATGAGCCAGCTGGCAAGGGAGTGGAGCTGATGTGGGCCATACTTTGTGTTCCACCTAATCAGGTATGTTGTTCACTCGAGTTGTGTACAAAAGACGGTGGCGATGACGACGACGACGATGAGTGATTAGTGTAGTGTAGTGTAAGGAGGAAGATGTGTTCTGCCATCACTTGAGCATTGAATTCACATTCTAGATGCAGTGATTTGTGAATCAGAGTTAGCTTGACAATATGGAGGCGTGTTGTTTGATGACAGGCACGTCACTTCGTTGTTCACAGCACCGGGCGTCTGCGTGATATCATCCGTGTTGATGTGTCAGTGTTTAATGGTGTGTATAGAATGCTGGATTTCCACTTTCCTGTTAGTCAAATAGGTGAAGTATTTTCGAAAAACTGACTGTCCACTTGATTGTGATGCGTGTTGTTGAGAGGCAGATGTTGTTATTGTTATTATTATTATTGTTATCAGCCAAGTGAAACGCTTGTACTAAGTGCCTATTTCGCCTACTATGTTTTCTTTGTAGCGGTCTCAGAGTCACATACAAAAGGTGATGTCAGAAATGCCTAGAGCAGGAAGTCGCTTTGGGGTTCGTCTAAGCCCTCGACCTATTGTGGCACAGTGTCCTACAGGAGAACTTGGCAGAAAGTTTGAAGATTTCAGTAGACAAGGCTGTTCGTTTGTGCTTCTAATCTTGTACGACGAGCGGAACTACTCGGCAGTTAAACGCCTGAGTGACCTGCAAATGGGTATCCGTACACAGTGTGTACTTGGTCGTACTCTGGAGAAGGCGAACGTTTGCCGTAAGTGCTTGCTACTACTGTTTACGTGTGACGTTTGTTTTCTGTTTGTGTATTTCGACAAGCTTAACTTTAACTAATGGGATTAATTTGTGCTTTGTTCAGCGAACCTGTTACTAAAGCTGAATGGGAAATTGGGTGGTGTGAACTGGCAGATCCCCGACCTGATTAAGAACAGTGGTGAGTTGCTGATGGTGTTTGGGGCGGACGTGACCCATCCGGCGCCGACACAAACTCATGGTGAAATTCGGAAGTCGGTGGCTGCTGTTATTGGTAGTGTATCACCAGATCTAATGAGGTACGCTGTGGTGATCCGCCAACAGGCGACGACAGAAAAGGGGAATAAGGGAGCGAGAGAAATAATCGACGACATGCGTGTTATTGTGAAGGAGTTGCTTGAGGTTAGTTTTCATTGTGGGCCAACTGTGAAGTGATTGATGTTGCTGGTGTTGTTGTTGTTGTTGTTGGAGCACGCTTCTGTTGTTGCTTGTTTATGTTGTTTTGCAGGTATACTTGCGAAATACGAACGGTCGTTTCCCAACGCGTATCATATTCTATCGTGATGGCGTCTCGGAAGGCCAGTTCGAGAATGTGTTGGTGGAGGAGTTGGCGGCGATTCAGAGAGCTTGTGCAGACATTCGTCCTGGTGAAGAACCCGCGATCACGTATATTGTTGTGCAGAAGCGTCACCACATTCGGTTTCGACCGAGCGAGCCTAGGTAAGTGGGAGGTGTTTACACACATGATGTTTTGTGTGGAGCCACTGTATCTTTGTTGTTGTTGTTGTCCTTGCTCACGTGTGTGAGGGCGTTCGTGTTAAGAATAACGATTTGTTGTTTCGATTGTTTTTGTAGGGCGAGAAACGTGGAGCCAGGGACGGTGGTTGATACAGACATCACACATCCCAGGGAATTCGATTTCTACTTGTGCTCACAAGAAGGGATTCAGGTAAATTGTTGTTGTTAGCCGATGAATATGATTGCGTATTTTGTAGGGCACTTCGAAACCTGCTCACTATCACGTTTTGTATGATGACAGTGACTGGACGTCGGACGGTTTGCAGTTGTTCACCTACCACCTATGCTATGCGTATATGAGGTGTTCACGTAGTGTCTCGTATCCAGCGCCAACTTATTATTCTCACTTGGCTGCATTTCGTGCTCGTGAATGGTTATCGGACGTGGAGAAGCCAGAGATTCTGTTGGACGGTGGTCGTTTTAAAGTTCACAGCAGCCAAGTTGACGGGATGTTTTACTTGTGAGGAGATATTTTATTTTTATATAAATTGCACTTTATTTTGATCCTTGTTGTTTGGCTTTTCGATTTAATTGAGCGCAGTTTGTTGAAGAGATAGTTAATTGTTAGGGTGCGATCACGGTCACGGAGTAGCATATAGGTGACGGTAATGGTGCGATGATACTGGTGAAGACGCGTGCACACCTGACAATTCGATTATTGATTCTAGGATATTGTCTGTATGGGACGTGTGACGATGTGACTGTTCGGATTGTAGTTTTGACTTCTACGTGCGTGATTTGTCTGCTAGTGATGTGATGATGTGGTGTGAGCACGTGGGATTCGAGCGGGTATGTGTGTGTGTGTGTGTTGACGACAGATGTGTGATGGAAAAGTTGTATTGGATTTAATAGATTTCTGTTGAGCTTGCAAATGTCTAGACGTGAGACGGTAGGAATGTGGTTGTAGATAGTTTGAGCGGCGAGTGTAGTCAGCTTGTAAGTACGTTTGGAATTCTTTCTATGGATGAAATTGTGTTTTCGCCAAGTGATGATAGGAGGGTCAATTGACCAGAGTTAGTGTGGAGAATCCACTTGACACTGTGTTTGTGTGGGTGTGTGAGTGAGTGAGTAATTAATAGGTGTGACTGTGATGTCTCACGGTTCAGTGACACCTCTTGAATGAACAACTTGTTATCAGAGAAATAACTCAAATGTATGGAGAATTGCAAGTCGAATGACATGGATGGTGGTGATAGTAATAATAATAGTAATAACGGGAATGAAAATAATAGCTATAATAGCAATAGTAATATCGATGAATCACACTAATGCGTACAGATGCTAATGACAACAAGGGTGTATGTAACCGTCCTGACAAGGGATGGTTTCAGATGAATGAAGAATAATGATGATGGTGTGATGACGATGATAACAAGAGGAAGAAGAAGAAGAAGTAGGAGTGGAGATAGAATGTGAATATTTGTGTCACTAATAATATGAACGGTCAGTATGCAAGACATGCCACCATGTTGGATTCAGAGTGACGACCGTTTCGTTGTGTACATGAAGACTAGTGATATAGACGCTAATTGCACACCCCTCCACTCCACAGTTGAAAGCTGCTATCTTGTTGTTTGTCTGTTGACACGAGATCAGTTGGTCTGTGAATGTGTGATCCAAGAGACTGTCTGAATCTCTGACTCGAGGCGTTAGCATTCTATGGAATTACTATCGCGTAGGTAGCCGATTATGCCTGAGTAGAAGGCAGGAAGTGAGTGTCTATCAAGGTGGTCGTCTGCTTGAATATATATTTTTGCTTGTCTTCACTTCATAATGCTGTCCCTGAGTCACTCTCTCTGTCTGTTGTGCACTGTGTGTGATTGTCCGACGCGTGGCGCATCTCGTGGTGACGATGTTATGCTGAATTCGCGTTTCAATAAAGTAATAGAATGCTTAGGAACGGTATCAAAATTGATTGACCAACACAAAATTACTAAATATTACAATTAGGGGAGAAGGAGAATTGGTTTTAGGAGGTTTCCAGTAGCTGGGTTTGTGACAAAAGTCCACAGGACTATGATAAGTTGGAGTTAACATGAGAAGGGCATCTGTTGACTTTTGACTGCACCAAAGAGCATGTTGTCCGATAGACGGGAACCAACTCAGCTGCAGGATAGGCTCTAGCTAGTGACGTTCTCAGTCCTCTGTTGACTATTGCCGCAACATATTTACCTTTAAAATCTTGTTGAATGAAGACAGGCATGTTTTCCACTGTGATTTGTTTGATGTTTGAGCCTTCACATCTTCCATATTTGTTAATGAGTCTTAGAAGGTAACCGTTGCTTTCCAATACCTTTTCGAGAATCGTAAGTTCTTCCTCTAATTCCTCTGCAGAGCACATTCTCCTCGCTGTATAGTACAGAGTCTTGACCAGTGCTCGTTTATGGCTATTTGGACAAACATTATTAAAATGTAAGTATTGTCCATTCCATGTTGGCTTTCGGTGAATTGACCTCTGGAGACTACCATCTTTTAGGCGTTGTATGACAATGTCAAGGAAACGGAACTTTCCGTCATTTTGATGTTGCATTGTAAATTCAATGCTTAGAAAAGACAACAGATTGGGCGAAGAAGTATATTCCTTTTCAATTAGCGGTTCCTCATCATAGACTGGCTCTACACTAATATGTAGTCGTTTTTTACATGAAATTCTTTTACCAATCAAGTGGTTATTTTAGTGAATCAGTTTTCGGTATAGACGGGGGGTGAAATCGACAGGTTGAGTGTCATCAAAACAAATAACTAGTAGGTGTTAGCAAGAAGATATCTAAGTTACAAAAGAGGGGCGAAAATTAATTACGGAATTCAAGATAGGTTGATTGTTAGGCGTTGGCAACAAGTTATTACATGATCAAGAAATTCGCAAGATAGCAATGATGACTAAGAAGAATAGGATAACCCAGAAGAGTTGCGCAAAATACAAACAAACAAGTTAATAGAATTAGCTAGAATTGTAAAAATTAACAAAGTCGAGAGATAGTTACAACGGGAGGGGGAAAATCCTTTTATAAACTTAATACATATTGTGTAGTTGGCCATGGCAAAGAAAGGGGCTGTACAGATTTCCTTTGAACACAGATTTGGCCTGTTCAGATGAATTCCGATTGCCTCTGCTGTATGTAAAAGTCGTACTCGTAGACCATGTGGCGAGAGGTTGGGTGATATACGATAAATAACTTTAAAAGCTTTGTTGGAGTCGATTTGATGTCCAGCCAGTATCGACGAGATGAGCTAGTACTGAGCTGCGTATAGCGGCTTTATTCGAACGTTTGCCATACCAAGATGGGAGGTGTTCAGAAATTCGACGATGAACTTGCCTGATCGTACGCCCTATGTAACTAGCTGTGCACGCGCAGTTAAACTGGTAAATACATATGGAAGAGGCGAGACAGGTCAGTCTGTCTTTATTTCTTGAAGTAAATATTGGTCGGCTAGTGAATACACAAAAGGCATCAAGAGGCTTTTAAGCAATTGAAAGCGAATGAGATTATAGTTATCTGCAAACCTGACAAAGGCTTAGGAGTCGTTATCATGGAGAAGTCTGATTACCTTAACAAAATGCAGACTTAATTAAGTGATGCATGCAAACTACAGAAACGAACAAAGATACAATGGCGAGGACTGAGAGACAGTCGACAGAGTCTTTAAAAAAGTTGAAACAAGAAGGCCATATTTCGTCTGCTTTGTATGAAACACTAAAACCTGCAAGCCCGGTGATACCCAGGTAATACGGCTTGCCAAAGAGTTACAAAAACGACTTGCCACTCAGACCAGTCCTCGATATATCTAGCTCACCATATCATTGAACTGCGAAATGGCTGTCGGCACATTTGCAGCCGTTGCAGAAGAAACTTGTGAAAAATAGCGTGAAAGATAGTTTTGAGTTTGTAGAAAGAATCAAGGGATTAAATGTGAAAGACAAATATATGATATGACTGGATGTATCTTCCTTATTCACCGATGTGACTTCGATAGAGACAATTGATTACATAAGTAATGAATTAATAAAGCGAGGTATAGAGATTGGAATTCCTGTGTCTTCCCTAAAGGAACTTCTTCTAAGATGAACAATGAACGTAAATTTCCTGTTCAATAAAAAAATGTACAAACAGTCAGATAGTGTTGCCATGAGATCACCACTAGGCGCAATCGTAGAAGATTTTTTCTTGGCGAAACTAGAGAATGGTCCACTTAAAGATGTTGGTGATATATTGAAAGTTATTAATAAATATTGTTCCGTCTGTTCGTCTAGTCATTGGGATAGAGTCATTTTCTTCTTCTCCCTTAGTGAAGTTTATGCTGGGATGTGCTCTATTGAATTGATATAATATCTTCTTAGTCTCACTTTGTTGGAGAATTAATTCTCTGAGCAAAGATTCATCAAACAACTAAGTGGGAGTTGAGATTTTTAGATATTCAACAATCTAAGAACCTGTAATCTCAATAAAGATGGACCACATTCACTAACAAGAAAGGGGATATTCACAAAACTACCACTGTCTGATTTCAAACCAATGTTAGTAGTACCAACAAGGGGTAGTTTAAGACCAGTAATGCCTGTAATGGGATTAGTAGTAGGGTCTACCTTGGCATGCTTACAAAGCGATAGTCAATCCTTCTTAGAAATTATAGATTCAGTACTCCCAGTATCAATGATAAGAGAATGGGACTTGCCTGAACTTGTAGTGAAGCTTTTCATCAGATGAGATTCAGTGCTGTGAGAAGTTGAAAGAGATATTGACTGTATTTTACCAGAAAACTTGGAAGAATCATGAGAATTCTGAGTAGTGAAAGTATTCGAACTCCGGTAAGTAGGCTCTGTGTGTGTGTGTCCAGTCTTACCACATTTATGGCACTTAGCACCCCGAAAGTGGCGAGTGCTTCATAGATGAATCTTTCCACACGGAAAACACGTTTGATATTTTGCTGTCTGCCTGCATTCTATCAGATGTGAATGACAGTTTAGATTTGATTTTATGAACACTTGCATTATCAACTTTTGACAGCATCACATCAGACACCGACGTAGTGGGAGCTGGGTATTCATTGTTGACATCTTCATATGTAAGGCATATATCCTTAGCAGTTTGAAAGGTGCAGGAGAGAATCTTAATCGACTCATTCTCTAACTTCGGAATATTGATCCCAGCAATTAGACGATCACGTAGTTGAGTATGGAGCTGATCTCCAAAGTTGCACTTTGAAGCTTGTATCTGAAGCTGGAGAGTAAAGTCTCTAATCTTCTGGTTGGGAGCACGAACAAGTTTGTTGAACTGACTCCTCTCTCTTGTTTCAAAAGTAGTTCTATGGAAGTGATCTATTAGAAGTTCACGGAGCTCATCATGTGGCGGAGAAATTGGTTTATCTGGAAATGACAGAGTCTTCACTAGGCTGTACGCATCTAGCCAAATCGCAGTAGTAAAATGAGCTGAAATTTTGTCATCCCGAACATTCCTCAACATGTACCATGCGTCAAAGCATTGAAGATAATCGGCAATTTCCCTCAGTGAACCATTCATAGGAAACTTTCCAAGATTATTTAATTCCATGGCGACGGCAAACTGTGATGGTTATTCGTAATAGTAGCATTTCGCAATGACCGAATCACAAGAAATCAACCAACAGCACAGAGAGGGATGAACTTGGGAATTTGTATTTGTCAGAATTAATTGTCATTTATGTAGTAAATTTAACAAACAACAGTAGACACTTAAGCAGCACAGCAAAACAAATTTTCAATCACCTCACTCACTTGTCATTCTAAGTCAAAAATGTTTCACAATGTTGAATTCCATCGTATCAAATTGCACACCATGTTATGTTATTTGCCTACTAACCCCTATCATTATGTAACCCCTTCCAACATCTATAATAATAATAATAATAATTTTTGCTTTATTCCAAAAACAGTATTAATGATACAGCAAGGAATTTTCAGCATTCAGTACAGTATTGCATCTAATTTACTCAAAAACGACAACAAAAAAAAATAGATAAACGGAATAATTAATACATAAAAATGATGACAAAACGTTTTTATAGGAGCTATGTAGCAATTACAGTATAGGATAAGGAGAAAAATATAAAATTATAGTAATAATAGTAATAACAACTAAGATAAAAATAGCAAAGTTATAAATAAACGATAGGAAGGGTGACACCATAGAATTACAGAAAGATGAACAATGAAAGGGTCGATTCACTATGCTAATTACATAGTAACTTATATGTTTCACGTCTAACAGTGTCTTCATCACATAAAATACGGGCTAAATACGGTATTGTAGAATTTTTGTACTTAGTGGTACGAGCATATAATTTCTTATATTGACTTCTCGTTCTACCTGATGAGATACAAGGGGATAATTGTGAATAAAGAGGGTGCAGAGGGTCTGACAGTACGGCATTTGCCCAATTTGTACAGGAATTTACGTGTCTCTCGACTATGGTATTGGCGAGATCACGCAGTGGCAAACCACAAGCCCTACTCACAGCATTTAATACCCTTCGTAATACGGCATAGTCTTTTTTAAGAAGCCCAGGAAAGATTAATGGAGAACAATAAAGTACAATGGGTAAAATACAGGAGTTTAAAAATTGCAGAACTAAAGGTTGGCTGATACCTTGTTGTCTTAACTTTTTAATGTAGAAGGTAAGACGAAACACTTTCTTAGAGAACAATAAAATGTGAGATGACCATGAAAGGTCATAGAGGAAAGAACTAATCCAAGGTATTTAATGCTTGATTTGGTTTCAATTTCTGTACCATCTATGCTACAGGAACCATGGGAACTAACTAGTTCATGTATGTCACGTCGATGGTTGAAGGTAAAGTTAACTACCTGACATTTGGAAGGATTTAACATAAGACCATTTGACTTAGACCACATGCTGATGTCCAACAGAAAGCTATTAAGTTTGGAGCAGTCAGACTCAGAAGTGATAGGCAGTGATACAGTCAGATCATCAGCATATTTGACAAAATTGGTTTCGTTTAAATGTGGCAGGTCATGTAGGAAGAAAGAAAAAAGAAAGGGAGAGAGGACGGCACCTTGAGGAACACCGGCTTTTGTAAGCAAAGCAGAAGATTTGCCATTATATGCAGTATACTGCATCCTATCAGAAAAATAAGAATGCAACCAACTCTTAGCCCAGGATGCTGTGTGCGTCAAGGAGAGCTTATTTAATAAAAGGCCCCTAGGTACAGAGTCAAACGCAGATGTGTAGTCTAGGAAAGCACCACGAACATATTTGGCACCTTTGTCTAAACAAGAAACAACATTATGATATAAGACAACCGCAGCATCCAAGGTACTTCGACCATGTTTATATGCAAATTGCTTAGGGTCATTAAAAGCTTTCAATGAAGGTTCGAGACGAAGTAAAAGTAGTTTTTCCATCAATTTTAAAAAAGGAGAAGTAATTGCAATAGGCCTAAATTTAATATCGGTACCAGAAGATTGTTTTGGTATAGGGACAATTTTAATGTTTTTCCATGCAGAAGGTGGAACATTACTGGAAAAGGAAGCGTTGAAAATATTAGTAAGAGGGTAACACAAAATATCAGCACAGTTCCTGAGGACAATGGCAGGTACGCCATCAGGACCAAGGCTTCGGGAAGGCTTAAGAGAACGGAGACATTTAAGCACATCAAGGGTATTAAAACCACTAAAATTATTGTCTATGTGATTTGTATCATTAGGAAGGATATCGACAGAGGAGCGTATGAAAGACTTATTAAGATTATTAACATTAAGAGATTGGACAGAAGTACACCGCTTACCGCTAGTTATTTCTTTAAAAAGTTTCCATAAACTAGAAGGGGTTTTACATGACAAGAATCTTTGGTTGCATAAAACATTTAGTCTGTGCATTTCGAGTTTTATCAGAGGATTTAGCTTTTTTACACCTGACTTATCATTTGTTTTGAACAACAGTTCTTTATCTCTACGGAGCTTTTTGAGATATGGAGAAGAGAAACGGTCAAAACGAGTGAATAATGTTTCTTTAGGACAACATATTTCCAAACAGAATTTAAGATAATCTGTGGTGTTTGTGATTGTGTCATTTAATGTTTGTTCTGTAAATAGGTCCCAGTTAGTATCTATCAACATGCATCTGAGTTTGCTTAGATTGTCTTGTGAGTAGCATCTCCGTTGAAATTTACTGTAGAGGTGAGAGAAGACACGTTTGTGTGATTTGGAATATATTTTAGGCAGTACACGTATGATGCAGTGGTCAGAGTTCAATACAGGAGCACGTTTGCGAGCTTCATATATACCAACATCTATACATCCTATGAATTATTCTGTAAATGACACTAATTGCTTTGCCCTTGATACTTGGTATTTAACTCAGGTTATAACCACGAATATTTTAATCACATCTCAGGGCAATATTATTATGTATTTCATATGAATTGTGATCAAGATTTGACAGAATAGTTGTAAAATAATTGGGCACCGAGTGAGAAGTAGACATTTGTAAAAGTTGTATTTGTAAAATCTCAGCGAAATTGAACTGCGTAATTCCAACGTTTCCTGCGTTCGGTAAACTGGTCCGTAATTCTTCAGAGAAATTAATCGAAATTGAACTAGCAGAGGTTCATATAGAAAAAGGACATCTGTTGTTTTTAAAAACTTTGTCTAGTCATATGAGTCATGAAGCAGGCATCAAAATATGATAAACAAACAAAATTGTATGAGCTGTGATCACATCTGACCTCAGACTTACTACATTTATCAGTCTACTTTTGTTAAACACTTTAAACACAGTGTACTTTTCATCGGAATTTTAGTGATCAGGTTCAACTAAAAGTTCATGGTAGTAGATAACTGAATATGAAAACATACTTGTATATGTGGTATATAGTGGTGAGTGTGTGTACGTGTGTATGGATGGGTAAACAGTTGTAAATCATTTATTAGCCTCTCCATAAGAAGATATAGACAGTAGGGAATTCAGACGAAGTATGATTAATTAGTGATACATATCCATCCATGTTTTATTTATTTATTAATCAGGATTTGCCATGCATCAGTCAGCTAACAAGATCACAACTTCACGTCTGTTCAAACCCCTAGTATCTAGAATTGTATGATTAGAGGTATTTTCAAAATCTCCGTTATTTCAATTTCGATTAATTTCCCTGAAGAAATTCTGACCAGTTTGCGGAAAGCAGGAAACGTTGGAATTACGCGTTTCAATTTCGCTGAGATTTTACCAATATAATTTTCAAATCTCCAAATATGTGGAAGACGTAACAATATGATTGTACACTCTTTTGTTAGATGTTGAAATTAGAAGCATTGTGCACAACAAGATTTCTGGATTTTCATAAGCGAAGTGATGAGATTTCAATCCGTCCTGAAGGATTTCTGTGTCTGAATGACAGAATTGTTATTCTTCTGACATTGAGATCTGCGATTTTGGGTGATCTTCACTCCGCTCATTTGGGAGCTAACAAGATGAAGTCTACTGCAAAATACCTCGGTCTAGTTCTATCTTCCGACCTTACTTGGACATCTCATATCCTAACGATTTCTAAGAAAGTGTTCTGCCTAACCTACTACATTAAGAAACTAAGACAATCTGGAATCACCCAACCTCTATTTTCACAATTTGTCAACTCTTGTATCTTACCTACTCTACTTTACTGCCCCCCGTTAGTCTTTCCTGGGTTACTGGAAATGGACTACACCATCCTGAGAAGGATGTTGAAGGTAGTTAGTAGGACTAGTGGTGTAAAACTCAGTCAGCTCGTCACGACATCAGTTGAAAGGCATCTGAATACATACGAAAAATGGTCTAAAACCATACTCTCCGACCCCCAACATCATGTCTATTCCCAACTCTCTCCTTGTATCTCATCAAGTAAAACCAGAAATCAGTATAAAATAGTCCATGCTCGTACAACCAAGTACAGGAACTCAGCGATACCATACTTGGCCCGTGTTCTAAGTGACAGAGACAATGTTAAGCGCGAAACCCATGACGTGCTTTATTGTTAACAACATAATTTTAGGCTCTTTTATTTCTCTCTTGTTTTGCATTCTATGGTGAACTCCTTCTTAAACATACTCAGCTACCTAAATTATTAACATTGGCCTGCTTTTTAGTACTTTACTCTATTCCTTCTTTTGTGTATCTACTGGTTCCGACTATATCAGCATTATGAGTATTACAAAATTGTCCTGTCATTAACCATCATGTAATTATTAGTTTTGTGGTTGTTTTTTGTTCGGCAATATTAACTGACAATCTTGGTTGTGAAAGCCATTATCACCATCTTAAAACTTTGTATTATGCAGGATTACTCACACTACCACTACAAACACCGCATTTAGACCTGATAAAAAAACAACCCTGAAATGTTATTTTATGATTGTTTAGTGTTGTTTCAACCTAAATTAACTGATCATCTTGGCGATAAACATTCTTAAATATCATTTCATAACTTCTTGTAAGACTACAACTTTACTGTCACCATGCACAATCATATCATAGCTTCCACTACCCAATACTGAGATAGTATTGTATGTTGTTTATTTTCCTTTCTACTTCTTGGTATTCTTTTCGCATTTTTAAAATATTATTTTTGTGTTTGTTTTGTTGTTGTTGTTGTTGTCTTTATATTTATTTTTTGAAATACTCCTTTTAAATGTTTGATAAAATTGGATGCAAATATTATAGATATGCGCTGAAAATTCCACGCTGTACCACTAGTACTGTTTCTGGAATAAAGCAAATTATTATTATTAATGTGCTGGTTGATGCTGAAACTAGCAAAAGATCAAAGAGCTGTTCCAGTTGTCTGCATAAAAAGTCCTATGAGAAGTCATCGTGGAAACCATGGTGTAGTGATTGACAACTTCTATCACTGTATTGTTTAAATACTTACTGTCGTTTGTTAATATATTTATTATACAAATTACAAATAATTCCGCCAAATACAAATTCCTGAATTCATCCCTCACTGTGTTGTTGGTTGATTTCCTGTGATTCGGTCATTGTGAAATACTACTACTACAATTAATTGTAACACATGGCCTGCGTCTTATGAGGTTTGGCAGAGTATTCATGCGGATTACTGTCATCCATTCTTAAATTGATACTATGCCTTAATTATTGTGGATTCTTATTCTAGATGGCCAGAAGTCATAATTACTGACAGTCCTAATGCGAAATTCACACACAGAGCTTTGAGGAAGATTTTCAGTCGAGAAGGAATTCTAGATGTCTTAGTTACTGATAATGGTACTCATTTCACTGAGAAGAACTTCAATGATTGGATTAAACGTATAGGTTGTCGTCATCTGTACACAGCACCATGGCATCCTCAGTCTAACGGGTTGACAGATAATTTCGTACGAACATTAAAGAGTGCCATAGCATCAATGAGACCTGAGAATCTTGATGAGCTAGAGAGATGTATAGATAACTTCCTACTTCAATATCGCGATGCGGAGCATACAAGTATCCATGATAGTCCTGCTAAGCTATTCAAATCTCGAATTCTCCGGAAGCATCTGATGTCCACAACTCCTGAAGTAAATTATTATGGAGGGAATAATTATAGACCTGTTGGAATCATAATACAAAAAATGAGAAATCGAATGGTGAAGATATTAGACATCGAAGACCATTCAGTTCATAACAGACACCTGGATCAAGTGAAAATAAATGAAGTAGGTAGTTCTGATTACAATTTTAATGATTCCGCTACTAATCCAGATTTTGTAGACAATTCAGAAATAAGTCCATATGACAGTGATGAAAATAATATCAGAGAATCAGTTAGAAGATCTCAGAGACTTGTAAGCAAAGTGAGATCTCATTATAAACACGGAAGGAGACATTCGACATGCGGCGGATATGGTGACTGACATTTTCTATTACTGTACTGTTTGAATGAGTACTGTTGTTTGTTAATATATTTATTATATGAATTGAAATATAATTCCGCCAAATACAAATTCCTAATTCCATCCCTCTCTGTGTTGTTGGTTGGTTTCCTGTGATACGGTCGCTGCGAAATACTACTATTACAGATAACTACACTACACTCCTTGTGCAGAAGGAAATGGTACGTCTTACATACTGACCGTTCATATTATTAGTGACACAAATATTCACATTCTATCTCCCCTCCTACTCCTTCTTCCTCTTGTTATCATCGTCATCACACCATCATCATTATTCTTCATTGATTTGAAACCATCCCTTGTCAGGACGGTTACATACACCCTTGTTGTCATTAGTATCTGTATGTATGTATGCAAAATGAAAAATAAATCTGGTGTTAAGAGAATGAACACTTTGATTATAGCTGAATTACAAAGATTAAATGCTCTCTATGACCAGAAGTTTCTTTCATGTAAATCCTCATCTAATATGTGGAAGTTATTAAAGGAAATCACAGGTGGTAAGCAAATAATGAATGATACTTCTGTCGATGTTGATATGCTTAATAAATCCTTCATATGTATCCCTGCAGATGTTATGATTCCTAACTCTAATAGTGTAAATAATGACTGTTTCTCATGCTTTAATACGAATGATGTCCTTAAGTGTCTTCAATCTCTCAAACCTACTCAGTCCTTTGGTCCTGATGGTGTTTCTGCTGTTATCCTTAAGAAGTGTGCTGACATCTTATGTTCCCCATTAACCGACATTTTCAACGAATCTTTTTCCAAAAGTATTATACCTGACTCATGGAAAAATATCAAGATTGTTCCATTGCCTAAATCAATAAGTGGACCCACTGTTAAGTTTTGACCCATTGTTATTACCTCACCTTTTTTGAAAGTTATGGAAAGACTTATTTTACATAATCTTGAACCCTCTTTAAAGCCTTTCAATGACCCCAACCAGTTTGCTTATAAACATAGTAGGTGTACCTTATGTGCCGCTATTGTCTTATATCATAATATAGTCTCTAGTTTTGATAGAGGAGCTAATTACGTTCGGTGTGCCTTCCTTGATTACACATCTGCATTTGACTCTGTACCTAGGTGTCTCTTGCTAAGTAAGCTTGCTTCAACACAGGCTGAGAGCTGGACAAATAAATGGTTGCATTCCTATTTTTCTGATAGGAAGCAGTGCACCGTCTACAATGGAAAGTCCTCCACTACCTCACTTACTTTAGCTGGTGTTCTCAAGGTGCTGTTCTTTCTCCTTTTCTGTTTTCTTTTTTCTTACATGACTTGCCCCATTCTGATGTAGCCAATTTTGTTAAGTATGCTGATGACGTCTCTGTTTCCATGCCTGTCAACTCACTGTCGGATTGTTCCAAATTAAATAACTTTCTGTCGGAAATTAGTCAGTGGTCCTCTTCAAACGGTTTTAAGCTAAATCCGTCTAAATGTCAGGTAGTAAATTTTACTTCCAGACGAAAAAGTGACCTACAACAACTAGCTAGCTGACATGGCCCCACTATCATTGACGGCATAGAGGTTGAAATTACATCTAATGTCAAGTACCTTGGACTGAGTATTTCCTACGATCTTTCCTGCTCCTCTCACATCTTGCTAGTTACTAGAAAGATGTTTCGCTTAACGTTCTACGTTAGGAAGTTAAGGCAGTCTGGTATAAAGCAGTCTTTGCTTTCTCAGTTTGTCAATTCTTTTACTCTAACCATCCCTCTTTACTGCTCCCCATTAATCTTTCCTGAACTACTTAAGAAAGATTTTATTGCTGAGAAGGGCACTAAAAGCCGTTAGTAGGGCAAGTGGGATATCGTTAAACCAACTGGTTAATACTATTGTGGATAGACATATAATGTATGTAAGAAACTAGCGACTACTATATTGTCAGACCCTGGGCATCCTCTTTATACGCAGCTCTCTCCTTGCATTTCATCTGGTAGAACAAGAAGCAGCTATAGGAGGCTATATGCTAGGACTACCAAGTACAAAAACTCCACAATACCTTAATATATGTGTAAAACTTGGGCACTGTGGTAGTAAGTAATTCCATGGGTAGTAGAATTTTCCAAATATCGGGGACAGGTGATGAATCATTCCTATTACATGCATTTGTAGTTGATTCGATAAACAAAGCTTCTGTTATCAATCTCTCCCTATACCCTGTGACATTAGATTTTAAAACTGTCATCCTATTGTATGGTTGTGTGTGACTGCATGTAGTGCTATAGCTGAACTATTGATAGGATCCCACACACTTTGTTATTGTTCAATTATCTTAACGACTGTTAATCTCGTATAAGTTGTATATCATCAATTCTCACACACTTTGTTATTGTTCAATTATCTTAATGACTGTTAATCTCGCATAAGTGGTATATCATCATTCCCACGCATTTTGTTATTGACTATTACGACCATTTATTTCAAATACTGTTAGCTGTCTCTATTGGTTGTAAAATTGTATAAATACCATTTCCTAAATAAGTTATTTGTCGTCGTAGTTGTTGTACTACAATACACAGTCAGAGACCAGACTTTGTCTTTTGATATTTGCGTGGTTCGCTGAATCGGAAGGTACCAGAAGCAGATAGGCATATTAGTCAGGCGCAGACAGAACAAGGCGACAACGTTCCTCAATTAATCCCCCTACAGTTACAACAAATTGGCGACGAGGTTTACTTTAATATCCTCACGGATATAACAACTATTCTCTAGATTTCTTATCTTATTCGGGTCAACCAATCTAGATTTTGCTAAGTTTTTATGTTCAGCTAGTCTGACTTTTCTTTAAAGAAAAGTAAAAATAAAATAAATAATGATAGTAGTGATAGTGATAATAACAATAATAATGATAGTGATAATAATAATATTAATGACAACACCAACAATAAAGAATCTAAATCATCAGTAGTAATTCCATACAAGGAAGGAACCTCGGAAGCCTTACGCAGAATTCTTAACAAGGCAGGAATAAAAACGGCATTCAAACCCACAAACTCAATTAGAAACAAGCTTCGTCGGTTAAAGGATCCTGTAGAGCCTTTAAAACAAAACAATTTAGTTTATCTAATACCCTGCAATGATTGTCAGGTCAAATACATAGGTCAAACTAGTAGAACAGGGGCAGTCAGACTAGCTGAACATAAAAACTTAGCAAAATCTAGATTGGTTGACCCGAATAAGATAAGAAATCTAGAGAATAGTTGTTATATCCGTGAGGATATTAAAGTAAACCTCGTCGCCAATTTGTTGTAACTGTAGGGGGATTAATTGAGGAACGTTGTCGCCTTGTTCTGTCTGCGCCTGACTAATATGCCTATCTGCTTCTGGTACCTTCCGATTCAGCGAACCACGCAAATATCAAAAGACAAAGTCTGGTCTCTGACTGTGTATTGTAGTACAACAACTACGACGACAAATAACTTATTTAGGAAATGGTATTTATACAATTTTACAACCAATAGAGACAGCTAACAGTATTTGAAATAATTGGTCGTAATAGTCAATAACAAAATGCGTGGGAATGATGATATACCACGTATGCGAGATTAACAGTCGTTAAGATAATTGAACAATAACAAAGTGTGTGGGATCCTATCAATAGTTCAGCTATAGCACTACATGCAGTCACACACAACCATACAATAGGATGACAGTTTTAAAATCTAATGTCACAGGGTATAGGGAGAGATTGATAACAGAAGCTTTGTTTATCGAATCAACTACAAATGCATGTAATAGGAATGATTCATCACCTGTCCCCGATATTTGGAAAATTCTACTACCCATACGACGAATAGGAGAGAACAAAGAAAACTATAAAACTCAAGTGTCAAAGTCGTGTGATCACAATTGATATGATTATGAACAATAAATTTTGTTCGAAACGTCATCCAGTAAATAATACTGTTTCACTGTGTGATATACCTAATAAACAAACTAATATGGAATCCACAATACCTTATCTGGCACAGCTGTTATGTGATGAGAAATCCGTTAGGTATGACACGATCAACTTACTGCGGCACTCTAACAATTAGTCCCATTAGTTTTTGTTTCCCTTTCTTCGTTACTATTATATTGTTGTTCACATCTTCTATTACACACTAATTTTATATTTCATATCCTGTGGTGCATTGTTTAAAAATGTAAAGCCAACGCTGTTCTTTTTTAGTTTTTGGTTGTTGCTTTTTGATTTTAAAATCTTATAAAATTTATGAGGTAATTAGATGCAATATTGTAATGCACGTTGAAAAATTCATACCTGTACCACAAATACTGTTTGAAATAAAGCTGTTATTATTATTATGAGTATTATTATTAGTAGTAGTAGTAGAAGTATTAGCATTAGTATTAGTGTGATTCATGGATATTAATATTATTACTATTATTTCCCTTGTCGTCAGTATTATCATCCATGTTATTCGGTTTGCCATTCTTCATACATTCAAGTTCTTCCTGTGATAACTAGTTGCTCATTTAAGTGGTGTAACTGAACAGTACTGCATTTGCAGCTTAATTTTATTCTCTCATACTCCCGTTCACTTATCTATCTGAACGTGCTGAGAAACTCATTCACACCTGTTGCCCCCCAAAAGATGCTGATATTCAACCTCGAATTAACAACTGGTACCGAAGCAGAAATTCTCCGTAGACCGCTTTCAAAGTCTCTCAGTTGAATATACTTCGCCACCAGCCTACGAATAACATTCTCCTGCAAGATACTACTCACCCAACACGTGAAAGACAAGCTGTCGCATTGGGCCACTTCATCATGCATATACAAGTCCACTTGCTCGTGTGGAGCTGAGTGCATTAGCCGTATCGTGCGTTCGCTAGTAAAACGCGCGCGAGAACATTATTCAGCATGGCTAGCAAAAGGAGAACGCAAAGGGGTACACAGTTCGATAACAAAACATCTGGTGAATTCTGGACATTCAGCCCCGCGTGGAAAGTCCTTCAAAGGCATATATAAGATCCGATCCAACCTAACAAAAGGAGTGAAATGAAGACATGTAGGAATAGTTGAGGTACTGGCGATCCAAAAACTCAAGCCTATTCTATGTGTCCAAAAGAAATACGTCCAAGCGTTGTCCCTACCGTGGTCATCATGAAAAGTTAGTCTCATCAATAATGATTATCCTAATAACCTTTCTTGTCCAACCTTCCCGTTTATTTGTTATATTTACCTTTTATTTTTATATGTCCGAACCTCCTACCCATTTCGTTAATACTACATCCTTAACCCGAAATTATACACACTGACTAGTTTTCTCGTAATCAGAATCCTACTTTGTCTTTTCTACCCGGTCTTCCTGATTATTACATATTGTAATTTTTAATTTGAACTTTGGCCTGAAATATTTCTAGAATAATGCCACTATCTACCTATCTTCTGTTAATTACACTTAGTAATTTTATTAATTAAAATGCCATAATAAACAGGGGGACGGATAAAACTCAAACAAAGTAGTATCATAATTACTGAGGAGATAGACATATTGTGCAGTTAGGGGTTAGAAATGTAGAAATAATAAAATAGAAGAAAATTTTCTTTTCAACGAAGTCATCAACTAGGAGGCTGTACATTCGTGTATTTATAATAAATGGGTAGGAAAGTTCCAGAATAATTTCTGGTCAAGGTTCAGATTAATAAAATTAAAATTAGTTTTATCCTCTCCCTGTTAATTATGACATTTTAATTTCTAATTGTAATCTTATTAATCTGACCCTTGACCAGAAATTATCCTGGAACTTTCCTACCCATTTATTATAAATACACGAATTTTATTAATCTGACCTCTCAACGGAAATAATTGTAGAACTTTCTCACACGTACATTATAACTACACGAATGTACAGCCGTCTAGTTGATGACTTCGTCGAAAAGAAAATTTTCTTCGCTGCAACCGTCTTTTTAGTGATTCGTGTTGTTTTGTATGATTGATTTGATGTAGTTTGATTACTTCTAAGTCATATTTCTCCCAATGGAATTCTGATGGTGCGTATACATATATATCACTGTATGTAGAGTATTCAGGTAACTTATTGTGACTATAGAAACACTCGTCTTATTTCCCATCTAATTGTAATTGATCAATGACACTCATATTATTATTTCTGAATGTACATTAGCTCATATTCAATTTTATTCCAATATCTAGTCAATTCCACACGTATATAAATGAAGCAAAGAAGTTGTGTGAGTAACTTGATATGATTATGAGCAATAGTTTATGCTCGGGTAACAAGATAAATAACGTTCATTGTAAGTGTAGTGATAGAACGAACTTCTTCTGTATGCAGAGTTCAGGACTTAGCAAGTGAATCGCCATTGCTTCTGCAGTTTGAAGAAGTCTCATTATTTTGTCTTCTCAATTGTAATATTTTACATATTCAACCTTCTTGTTCTCTGCCCCCACCCGATTTAATTTCTACACCTCACTACCACTGTTACTGACTTGACCAACGCTCAATTTCTAGTCATTTATGTTACGTCATCCAACTTATTTACTCAATTTCAGTTCTAATTTAAATGGTACTATTCTCTACCCCACTTCTACTTAGTCTCTTCTACCTGTACTTCTCTCTGTTGCTATCCTGACCTAAGTTGAAACATCTTAGTCAATTATATCACGTCATCTAACTTACTAACTCAGTTATACTCAATGAAAGTACATGTGTACTAATAGGTAATCTAAATATTTTAATTGATCAATTAATCCATGATAGGGAAACGTTGAAGTCGATTGTTTTCTGTTACTTTTTTTCTTAATTATAACTTGATTCCACACACAGTATTTTAGTACAACTATGGAATATTCAGCATGTGATATCGGTAGCCCAAATTTAGCAGGCTGACCATTGATATCAGGTGTGCATCGACCGTGGATCGAACCCCGGATCATGAACATGGTCAAACAGCGTCTAACCGGTGTGCCACCAACGCACAAATTATTGCTCATTAGCGTATTATAATCCTTGATGATATGATTATGAGCAATAATTTGTACTCGGAATGTCGTCTGGAAATATCACCTGTATAATACTGTGAGACTTTATCAAAATAAAATTGTATCCATAAAGGAATTATACTCGACCACAGTGCTCAAGTTTTATCCTTATATCAATTAGAGTGAACAGAATTTCGTCCGTTTATCGTAGAAAAATGAAGTGAAAATATTCGAGATGTAATGGAAAGGGATTTGGCGTGGAATGTGCACTTGATAGCAGACTACCGAAAAAAAGTCTCTGAGCTGTCAACTGCATGATTCGATCACCCCTAAATGGTAGTTTAATAAAAACAGTACACTCAATGTGCAATTCACATTCAACGACATTATTTACAGACAACAAGATGGGATCGCAATGGGATCTCCACTGGGCCCATTACTATCAGACTGCTTCATGGCAAGCCTCGAGAGCGGCCCACTCAAATCAACCATCGACAATTTCCAGTTGTACGTTAGATATGTTGACGACATCTTTATCATCTGTGATGACGACCACAATCTCAATCAACTACTGCAAATATTCAACAAATGCCATCCAGCCACAAAGTTCACTTTGGAAACTGAAAACGAATCAAAAATCCCTTTTCTTGACGTAGAGCTTACAAGGAGAGATGACGGAACTTTAAGAAGGTCAATCTATAGGAAACCGACTTGGAACGGACAATTAACAAGTTTCTACAGCTGGGTACCAATCAGTCGGAAAAGAAACCTAATTAAATCCCTTGCCACTCGCGTCAGACGCATCTGCAGCTCCGACACCATGGAAGAAGAACTAAACTTCCTGAGGGAAATCTTCATACAAAATGGCTACCCACCAAGATTTGTAGACAAAAACATCAAACAGAAAAACCAAAAGCAAGAGACAGCATCCGTGCCAAAAATGATACTTTATATGAACCTAGATTTCAAAGGAGACCTACTTAGTGACGTCCTCAGAAGGAGAATTTCCACCTCTTTAGGAAGAACTTTCCCTGCGGCAACACTAAGAATAGTGTTCTCCAGTCGCCCGCTGATCTGCAGAAACCCAAAGGACAAGATTCCGCACATGAGCACTTCTATGTGTATATATCAGTTCACCTGTTGCTGTGGAGCCAGGTACATCGGTCGTTCAACGCGCATCCTGTCAAAAAGGGTCAAAGAACACTACCCAGCGTGGCTACAGAAAGGAAATAATGGCCATATAAGGAGTGCAATAATCGAACATTTAGTCAACACTGGTCTTTCCATCTCAACGAACGCCTCCTTCAAAGTGATCTACAAAGTGAAGAACAACCTCCCAAAGACAGTACGATTTCGTCTTCTTTGCATCGCAGAAGCCCTAGCCATCCAGTTGGTTGAACCAGAACTATGCATACAAAAGAAAATTATCCAACCACTTCTACTCGCATGGTAACAACTCCGTTGATTTGACCCAACTCTTCTTTGTTTGTTTGACTTGACCTTACTTCTGTTTGTATGCTTATTTTTCTAACTTAAAACCCTTGTGTAATTCTATATATTATTTTGTTTCCATGCACAACCTTTGAGTACAACTCATTCATCAAACTATTCTTACCATTACGTAACTCTTATTTAACAATCGTTTTGACAACTCATCACTTTTGTTGCTATCCTCTTATCAGCATCCAATTCATTTGAACTTACTAACCGTATTTTGTTTGACAAATTTAATGTATACACACATACACACACGCACACAAAATAACCATATATATTTGCGACTGTACAGCTTTGAAAATGAATTCGCCGAAAAGAGACTTATTGCGTGTTCTATTTGACTAAATGAGCGTACACGTATTTCCTAGTACTTCTTCACGTTTATCAATGTGCGCAGACGTTGTGGCTACTCGACGCCCACAACGTAAAATCAGAAGGCACTTGTGAAGAGTGTAATCGTGTATTATAGCCGTAGTCAAATTTCGAAAAAGTATCAAGGTAACGTTCAACAGTAAATTGACAAATGTTTACGAAGTACATATAAAATCGGTATGTGTAAACATATAATATGAGTATGCAAATTAGATTAAAAACGTATGTTTATAGTTGGTACAGGGGTACTACATAATTCCCCCACCAGAACACTGAAATATAAAAAAAATACATTTAAGTGTTCGACAATAAAATGCGTCAGCGTAATACGTAGCAGCGATAGTACATAGAAAGCGATTTACTAAGCTGAAAAAAATGAGCAATTTAATGCGGTCAATAAGGCCGATAATAAATGCGATAATAAAAGAAAAAATAGGATTGATGATCGTGGTAGAATATATAAGGAATGATACAATCAGCTGGGGATCTGTAGTCTGTATACGGAAACGATACGTGAATATTAAGCGCTATATGATTAGATGTAATAATACAGGGAATATCAATGTTAACATAGTAGTGACGTGATTGACGTATGAAGATATTAATCAGTTAAATGTGTAGTCAAATGACAATTACGAATAAAGATAATAAAAATGAAAATTCGTAATAAGTTATATTTTGATGATTTGCACATAACGTTTAGGCCAATGAACTCTCCTACCAGAGCGTGTAGTTTTCATAGGTTTCTCTGGCGACGTTGAAGCTTGCGTGGATGTAGATGTTGGCACGTCGTTCAGCTGATCTTCATCGTTGTCTTCGAAATCGTCGATGAACGCTGGTTTGACTCTGTCGACACTGATGGCTTCTGCTTTATTCAGTCGTTCTATCGTGATAACTTTATCGTTTCTATTTAGAACTTTGAATGGGCCATCATAAGCGGGTTGAAGTGGTCGTTGTACACCCTCTCTCCTGACGAAGACGTGAGTGCAATCTGTCAGTTGTGGTGGGATGTATGACGTTCGTTCCTGCTGGCGTGGAAGTGATATCTTGAGCTCGTTCATGTGTTGTTTTAGCTGGTGCACATAACCAGTCATATCTTGTGGAACTTGGTTACCTGGGGTGAAAAATTCTCCTGGTAGTCGTAATGTTGTTCCATAGACTAGTTCGGAAACACAGCAGCCAATATCTTTCTTTAGAGCAGATCGTATACCAAGCAGTACCAGTGGGAGTTTGGTTGACCAGTCGTTTTGAGTCAAACAAGCAGCGAGCGCAGCTTTGAGTTGTCGATGAAGGCGTTCAACCATGCCGTTGGAACTAGGATGGTAGGCGGTTGTTCGTATTCGTTTGATGCCCAGTAATTCAGTTAGCTGTTGAAAAAGTCGGCTTTCAAACTGAGCACCTCTGTCCGTAGTGATAATGGATGGGACACCAAAATTAGCTATCCAGTTCTCGACCAAAGCTTTAGCTACCGTTTCTGCTGAGACGTCGGCTATTGGAACTGCTACAGGCCAACGGGTGAATCTATCGATGCAAGTTAGAATGTAGTTGCAACCATTGGAAGGAGGTAGTGGACCAACTATGTCTACATGTATATGTTCAAATCTAGAGTCGGGATTAGGAAAGCGACCAAGTGGTGCATTGGTGTGACGGTTGATTTTGACTCTTTGACAAGACAAGCAATTTCGTGTCCACTTCTTAACATCGTTATTAATGTTCGGCCATATAAATCTTTCTTTTATTAGTTTGATAGTAGCACTGACACCGGGATGAGACAAGTTATGTAACTTCTCGAATACTGTATGTCTCATAGCTGCTGGAACGAAGGGTCGATATTTACCCGTAGAGGTGTCGCAGATTATTTTTGTCGTGCCAAAAGGAATTGCGTCTAGCTTTAAAGATGTTGTTTTAGAAGACATAATCTTTTTTAGTTCGGCATCATCTCGTTGTAGGTTTGAGAGACGTTCGTAGTCGATGTCTGGGCATACAATGTTGTCAATGTGCACACGTGATAAAGCGTCTGCCACTTCATTGTGTTTACCCTTCACATGTCGCAGATCAGAAGTGAACTGAGATATAAACTCGAGATGTCGTAGTTCACGCGGAGAGTAGTTATCCTGTTTTGCTGATAAGGCTTTCGTTAGAGCTTTGTGGTCTGTAAAGACAGTAAAAGCTGTACCTTCCAGCATATGTCGAAAGTGTTTGATTGCTAAATAAACAGCCAATAACTCTCTACCAAAAGTGCTATAGCGACATTGAGTAGGATTCAGTCGTTTCGAAAAGAATGCTAGGGGTTGCCATTCGCCGTGTACTTGCTGTTGTAAAACCGCCCCGATGGCAACGTCTGAAGCGTCTGTCATGAGAGACAGGGGGGCATCATTTTGGCGTCTGACTAGAAGTGTCTGGTCATTTAACAATTGTTTGACATTTTCGAATGCTTTAACAGCTTCTGCGGGCAAATGGAATGAACGACTGTGTCCACGTAAGCAATCGGTTAATGGTTGTAAAGCTTTAGCACAGTTGGGAATAAAACGCCGGTAAAAATTAACGAGACCCAAAAATCGTCGTAATTTCTTAAAAGAATCTGGTAATGGATAATCTTTGATAGCTTGTACGTCATCAGGGACTGGTCTGATCCCTTGGCTATCGATTAAATGACCGAGAAATTTCAGGGAGGTCTTACCAAATTCACATTTGTCTAAGTTGATAGTCATTCCGTATTGGTTCAGTCTTTCAAACACTGTCTTCACATGTTTCAAATGCTCGGCTTCGTCTGCACTTGCGATTAGTAAGTCATCGATGTATGCGTAGACGAAAGGGAGACCACGGAGTACTTGGTCAATTAGGCGTTGGAATGTCTGAGCTGCGTTCATAAGTCCGAATGGCATGCGTACGAATTCGTATAAACCGAATGGTGTGGTAATGGCGGTTTTCGGAACGTCATCCGGGTGGATGGGGATATGATGATACGCTCGGACGAGATCGATTTTAGAGAAAACTTTAACATCTGGTAAGTTGCTAGCAAAATCGTGGATGTGTGGTATTGGGTATCTATCAGGTACCGTTTGCTTGTTTAAAGCTCGATAATCGCCACACGGCCGTATTTCACCAGAAGACTTTTTGGGTACCATGTGAAGCGGTGAAGACCAAGAGCTGTTGGACGGTCGAATAATACCAAGCTCTAGCATTTTATCGAACTCTGTTTTGGCAATTTTAAGTCGATATGGGTCAAGGCGTCGTGGACGTGCAAAAACTGGTGGTCCAGTGGTTTTAATATGATGAACCACATGATGCTTAGGTTCTGTTCCTCGAAAAGAAGGTTGTAAAAGGTCAGGAAACTGATTTACCAAATTAGTATATGGAGATGCTGGTGTGCGTGTGACCATCAAGTTCAGTGATGATGCACGGCTAATCGTACCAGCAATGTACGTTTTATTGAGCGAATCTATTAGCTTGGGGCTTATCGGATCAACTAACAGTTTGTGTTGCTGCAGAAAATCAATACCGAGGATTGGGGATGGGACGTCTGCAATGATGAAAGACCAAGTGTAGGTATTCTTTAAACCAAAATCTAAAGTCATTCGTTTACTTCCATATGTAACAATACTGGACTGATTAACAGCTTGGAGCGTAACTGCTGGGTCAGGGTGTTGACGTTCCTGTGTAGACGGAGGGAGAACACTCACCTCTGCTCCTGTGTCAACTAAGAATGTAGTACCGGTATTTTTATCTGTTACATAAAACAAACGACTGTTAGATTGTAGGTTGCCAACAGTATTTTTTACACATGACGATATATCTTTTGGTTTAGTCTGAAAGTTACAAGGTGAACGGCACCGTCGTGCTTTGCTTCCATAACTACGGTGATACCAGCAAATATTATCGCGTTGTCGTGACGTGCTAGGGGATCGAGAAAGACGTCGGCGAGACGAGCTTCTAGAACGGCTTGGTTGTGTGCGTGTGGTCAGTTTTGCTAACTGATTCAGTAAGGTGTCGACTTTGTGTTCTAGAGTCTGTATTCTATCGTGAGTGTCTGGTATTCTGCTAGTGGAAGTGACAGATTGAGGTGTTGACCTCTCGTACATGCGATCCGCGATTTCGGTGAGCCTTTCTATGTCAATGTCGTCATCTCCGAAAGCAAGAACCTGCTGGATGTTTGCGGGAAGTCGTCGCAGCCAGATTTGATAAAAGAGACGTTTGTCGATTTCTCTTCCGGCAACTAGGCTTTGCATATGCCTCATGAGTTGCGATGGGGTTTTATCCCCTAACTCAACATTGCTTAACAGGCGATCGAGTGCTTGCCTATCTGAAAGCGAAGTGCATCGCAGTACCTCTTCCTTCAACTTGTCGTAAGGTGCTTCCGTGCTGGGTTGAACGATGTATTGCCGTACCTGCTCGGCGACTTCGTCTGGTAGTACTGTACTCAAAATGCCAAATTTAGCTGTCTGTGACGTGAGCTTATTGCTAGCCATATAATGTTCCAGTCGTGCAAACCAAAGATGAGGGTCTCTGGGCTTAAAAACTGGTACAGAAAGAGAAATAGTACTAACAGATCCCAGCTCTAAGTTATCAGAGGTATTGGAAGACATGTTACAATTCGTAAAAAAAATGGTTTAAGATTAGCAAAATAGCAAAATTTGTGCGCAATAAGAATACGGTAAACAGAAAAAATGCAATGCAGGTGCTTACCACAAATTACTGCAGGTTGTGCTATGAGCAAACACAAAAATGAGTTCGAATTGTTTAATAAATATATAGATCCGCGAAAGTTAGAGTTTTAATAATCCAGTAAGTGTACAAACGCGTCGAGGTCAAAAGTCGTCGTCGTCGGAGTCAGCAATTTGTCGTCGGGGTCAGCAATTTATCGTCGGGGCTCACCAATTTATTGCGTGTTCTATTTGACTAAATGAGCGTACACGTATTTCCTAGTACTTCTTCACGTTTATCAATGTGCGCAGACGTTGTGGCTACTCGACGCCCACAACGTAAAATCAGAAGGCACTTGTGAAGAGTGTAATCGTGTATTATAGCCGTAGTCAAATTTCGAAAAAGTATCAAGGTAACGTTCAACAGTAAATTGACAAATGTTTACGAAGTACATAGAAAATCGGTATGTGTAAACATATAATATGAGTATGCAAATTAGATTAAAAACGTATGTTTATAGTTGGTACAGGGGTACTACAGACTCTTTGCTGAACTACTTGTCCTTTGTCTACTAAAAACAGATTTCTTTGTTATGGAAGCTGTCACACACACTCTCTCTTTACTGAAGTTTTCGGGATCTCCATTAGCTAGCAAAACTGAATACATGCATCGTGGCTCAGTCATTAATATACATACATAGCATGTGTGCAAAATTTTACATGCCATTGAAAACAGACATTTCACTAAGGAACATTTTTACTGGATAAGAAGAGAAATGCTGAAATGAGGATATTGTTCACTCCATGTCTGCTTGCAAACTATTAATCACCCCTAATTGTTCGGTCATTCAGCCTATTCATAGAAATATCCAGGAAATCTGGTTTGTCATTCACTTCGAATTCTGAAGTCGTTCGAATATTTGCATGAATACTATTGATGAATAGAGTAATGAAGTTGTCAGTCGATTCACATTTATGTCGTCGATAATGACTGTGTCATTCACATCGAAAGTTTATAAAGCCTAAGTAAGATTTACTAGAATGCCCTGCATTTCCTTCTCCAATATTCAACATGAATATATGTCTGTTAGACGAGGCCCATGAGGACTTCCCATTGCGGAACACTATCAATCGATTTGTACACCTCTCCGTGGAAATATAATCTGATATTTTTTATGCACGTCAAGATAACATTTCTTCGCTTGTCTTCACCTAATGACTTATTTAGATTTATCAGAGGGGATGAGGGAGGACTAACTAGGGGGTTTGTCAACTGAATCACCTGTTGACTTATTCGGATAACAAACGCATACAAAATTAGTTCAGTCGAGTGGTTTTCAGCAAGATATTTAGTTCAAGGCTGGCTGTTCTACTCAGTTCTAGTCTTAAGTGTGTAACGTACTTAATCAGACTCTTATTAGTGCACTATAACTCATTCAAATCTCCCCCCTTCTCCCATATGCTAATCGTTGTCTGCGGCCAAATACTAGAGAACATCGTTTTATATTAAGCCACAAGTGAGTATTTGGAAAATCTATTCTAAGCGAAGTCGAACTTCAAAGTACACCAAAGAATGCAAGCGTCTGTAACCGTGCAAACAAAGTATACACAAAGTAATCGAAAACCAATATTCAATCAGAGATAATGACGAATATTCAGTAAGCATATGTAAAATTAGTTTCTATAAAAGAATGATATGAGAGTACGAATTAGTTCTGTAAGTATGCAGTAATTTCTAATAAGGACAAAATAAAAAGAAGAAAAGAATTCACACCAAGTTAAGTAGTGACAGTTTGAACGTGACGTTTAGGCCAATGAACCCTCCCTACGGGATCGCGCTGTTTTCACAGGTTTTTCTGGTGACATTGCAGTTTTAGTGATTGGAGGTGTTGGGCATATCGTCCAAGTGATATTTGTCGTTGTTTTGAGAGTCATTGAGAAACACTAGTTTAACTCTGTCAATAGTGATGGTCCCTGCTTTACTTGCTCGTTCTACCATGATAATTATGTCATTCCTCTCTATAACGCTAAACGGACCATTATCGGGAGGTTGAAGTGATAGTTATACACTATCCCTGCCGACGAAAACATGATTGCAGTTTTTTTAGTTTTAGCAGGATTTGTGATGGTCGTTGCTGTCGTCGTGGAACTGATATTTTTTAAAGTTCATTCATGTATTGTTTCAGTAGATCCACGTAGCCAGTCATATCATGTGGAACTTGGTTATCTTAAGCCGAAAAGCTCTCCTGGTAACCGTGGCGTTGTCCCATAGACTAAATCAGAAATGCAGCAACCGATATGTTTCTTCAAAGTTGCTTGTGAACACAGTATTAATAGTGAGAGCTTGGTGGACTTGTCGCTTTTGGTCAGACAGGCGGCAAGGGCAGTCTTAAATTGCCAGTGGAATCGTTCAAACATCCTATTGGAAATCGAGTGATACGAAGTCCTTCGTATGCGTTTAATCCCCAGTTATTCGGTGAGCTGTTGAAAACGGCGGCTTTCAAACTTGGCACTTCTATCGGTTGTAATAACTGATGGCAGATCAGAATTTGATATCCAGGTTTCCAACCAGAGCTGTAGCAACACTGTTTCATTGGATACTTCTGCCAGCGGAACTGCTACTGGCCAACGAGTGAATCTATCGATGCAAATGAAAATGTAATTGAAACCATTAGAAGGAGACAGTAAACTAACGATATCCATATGCATTATCATTATTAATTTACTACAAGAATTCTGAGGATGTTTGAATCATTCTGGTTCGATTACATGTAACGAGATAAAGTTTAATTCGTCGCCTGAATAATAATTACGCATTCTAATTTCCACTAGTCCCTTAGCTTTGATAAATAAGACAAGCAACAAACGGTATAAAGTAGAATTTAAATCATTTATCAAGGTACTGGAGAATTCCTCAGCTGAATACTCTACATACAGTGACATACATATATACCATCGGAATTCTGTTGGGAGAAATATGACTCAGAAGTAATCAAACTACATCAAATCAGTCATGCAAAACAACAGGTGTGAATGATTTTCAGGGCATGTTCAGATAGATAAGTGGACGGGAGTATGAGAGAATAAAATTAAGCTGCAATGCAGTACTGTTCAGTTACACCACTTAAATGAGCAACTAGTTATCACAGGAAGAACTTGAATGTATGAAGAATGGCAAACCGAATAACGTGGATGATAATACTAACGACAGTGGAAATAATAGTAATAATATTAATATCCATGAATTACACTAATGCACATACTAATGACAGTCGTAATTATAATAATAAGGCAGTGAGTTTATGTAATGGTGCTGACAGAGAGTACTTTCAAACGAATCAAGAATAGTGATAAGAGAAAGGAGAGGAGAAGGAATGTGAATATTGGCAGTAGTAATAATAATAATAATAGTAATAATAGCAATAACAGGCAGTAGGTAAGACATATCACCGCGGTAGACTCTCAATGACCGCCCGCATGGTGATGTCAAGGTAGATGAGGTTTGCAGCATAATGATTTCTCCTGATAGCTACATCAAAGTCGTCCTCATTCGACAACTTGCAAAATGAAATATACAGCCTACTTCCAATCTGTTCAGGTAGTCGTACTGGGGCTTATTCCTGTAGAATGTTTACTGATAAACCTGTCACGACATACATTCTCGGACGATATATCCTTCAGACTCTTTATTCCACATTCGATTGTAATCTCAGAACAAATTTCACCAGTACGATTGAACAATCTTCTGACCAACTTATTTTTATACTGGATGAGAACAAGCCCTATAAAATGTGCCAACTATCCTACCAAAGAAGACTGTGTAAGTGCAGACCCTCCTACTACACCATTAATATTTTTCACTAGAGAAACAACTAGCAATTTATTCGTATCATTTTCCTCCCGTTCTACTGTGAACTTACTACTCGGATATCCATGCGAATCATTCACTCCCTGACGTTTTTCTAGGTATACATGAGCTGAAACGTAAGTTGTGAATTGAAAACGTTATGTTAGACCTCACTTTGGTCAATCGCAGTCTACTTCACTTTGTCCTCGCTTTCGTTACGCTTATCATAGTCCTGTGGACTTTTGACACAAACCCACCTAATGGAAACCTCCTAAAACCAATTCTCTTTCTCTCTATCTCTCCCCTAATTGTAATATTTAGTAATTTTGTGTTGGTCAATCAATTTTGATATCGTTCCTATGCATTCTATTACTTTATTGAAACGCGAATTCAGCATAACATCGTCACCACGAGATGCGCCACGCGTCGGACAATCACACACAGTGCACAACAGACAGAGAGAGTGACTCAGGGACAGCATTATGAAGTGAAGACAAGCAAAAATATATATTCAAGCAGACGACCACCTTGATAAATACTCACTTCCTGGCTTCTACTGAGGCATAATCGGCTACCTACGCGATAGTAATTCCATAGAATGATAACGCCTCGAGTCAGAGATTCAGACCGTCTCTTGGATCACACATTCACAGACCAACTGATCTCGTGTCAACAGACAAACAACCAGACAGCAGCTTTCAACTGTGAAGTGGAGGCGTGTGCAATTAGCGTCTATATCACTAGTCTTCATGTACACAACGAAACGGTCGTCACTCTGAATCCAACATGGTGGCATGTCTTGCATACTGACCGTTCATATTATTAGTGACACAAATATTCACATTCCATCTCCCCTCCTACTTCTTCTTCTTCTTCCTCTTGTTATCATCGTCATCACACCATCATCATTGTTCTTCATTCATCTGAAACAATCCCTTGTCAGGACGGTTACATACACCCTTGTTGTCATTAGCATCTGTACGCATTAGTGTGATTCATCGATATTAATATTAGTATTATTTCCATTGCCGTTAGTATTATTATTTGCCATAAATTTCATCACATCGATCATTTTGTTTACTAGGAAATCTCATCTCATACATAGTTTCCAGTTTCACTATCCTTACTTATAATACGTAACATCGGATTTGTAGTCCAATACAATACTGTTTTACTAGCCGGTTCTATCCTTGGAATAACAGGGAAGATTGGGTGTTGGACTGGCAACTCTAACCGGAGAATCAATCCAAGGTTTGTAGACACTCCAGAGCACAGTAAAGATATAGAGGATAAACTTATCCTTCTCTGCACTCGGAAAGATGAAATTACCTGGCCTCGTGTTAGCCCTCCAGAAGCCTATCAGCCAGCAAGGCGATGTGTATTCTTAGATGAATGCAAAAACATACATGAGGACGTGGAATGTCCGTACGATTTTCGAAGCTGCTAACAAGGATGATCAGATTGCAAAAGAAATGAGAAAATATGCTACAAAATTGCTTCGAATCTGTAGAAGTAGATAGAATGTAAGTGGACTTTCCAAGTGGCTAACTGGAAAGTCAGTAATCTATTCTGGTTACCCATTGTCCAAGACAACAACCATGAACACACTGACGGATTATCTATCATGATGTCACCAACAGCACCGAAGCCTCTTTTACTGTGGGAACCAATCTCCCCAGGATAATCACCGCAACAGTCAACTCAAAAGGAAGGAGAGTTAAAATCATCATCCAATTCTACTCGCCTACAAACATCTCAGATCAAGAGAAGAAGGACACACATGCATTAATCAACAGCACCAAGGGAAGCAGAATCAGGGAATACTGGATTTCTTTGAAGACCAGACGAACGAAGCCTGTATAGTCAGCCATCTAATTAGCCAGTCGCTTTAGGGAGGAAAAACAGGAAATACAAGCAGTGGCTCTCTACGGATATGTGTAACTTCATACAGGACAGGAAGATGGTAACAAAAAAATATGAACAGGTGAGATGATGTATAACCAAAGGAGAAGCTGAATACTACATACAGAGCAATGGAAAAAAGGGCTAAGGAGGGTACTAATAAGGACAAAAGACGATGTTACGACACAATGACCAGTGAAACACAACAGGCCTCAGATAAGGGACACCTGAGAATGCCATATCAGATAGCCAGGTAGCTACCTATGACGGGTTCAACGCAGACGAAACCAATCCATGGTATTGAAATAAACCCAATTACCAAAGCGATGGAAGAGATGAAACAACGGATTGTTCACTTCAAATGTCGCTTGAATCGACCACCACTTGCAACTCGTCCAAGAATACTACAAGCACTCACAGAATTGCCAGTGGACATCGATCCTCCAACAAAGCAGAGGTCTTGAAGGATAAAAGTCTACTTAAATCCTGCAGGACTAGATGCGATTACCCCCTCTCCCAATCCCATCTTGGAGAACTAGAAGTGAACCCACAGAGTCCACCAGATTAGCTCACATAACTACTCGGAAAGCTTTGGAAGGAAGGAAAGGTGCCTGCCGATACTGAGAAGTTCCATCTTCTTAAACTTCTAGAAAAGGGTGACTACAGCCTATGTAGGAACTGGTACAGAGTTATTCTCCTGCAGACAGTATGCAAAACATTAAGCTGCATCATCCAGGAGAGATTAAAACATGCTCTGTGTGGTGGATTTCGACCACAACCAGCTGGATTCAGAGAAAGCGAATCATGTGAGAGCCGAATTGCAACACTACAAATTATTATCATCATCTAACGAAGCATAGCATGGAAGATAGAAAGGAATCATTCGTTAGACCGACAAGAAGACTTTAGAAGATCTGAGTTTGTCAACAATTTATCTCTAATTTCATACAAACTCGGAAACCTGCAGATGGAAGCAAACAAGTTTGCAGAAGGAGCAGGAAATACAGGACTGCAAGTGAAAAAACGAGGATAGACATGATGTACATACCCAACCAACAACGACAACAACAAGTACCGACAACTGTCAACGAGACAAATCGAAAGTAAGTTTCCTGTTTCACTCAACTAGCTGTCCAGCAACATCCTAGCAACAGGCAGCATGGATAAAGAAGTCAAAGCCGAGATAAAGTAAGACAGATCTTGATTCATCTGAAATCAGCGTAGAAATCTGATGCACTCAACTCAGTATAAGGAGCAAGACTCGGATTATGTTGAACACTAATGTCAAGTTAGTCAGTGCTTCTATATGGTTCAGGGAGTTGGGAAGTGCGTCACTAGAAGGATTTACAGAGGGCTACGGTGGATTTCCATCAACACCTCCCACTCCCAGTCAATACTGATGATGAGATGATCGACCGGGAAGGTTAAGGGATAAGGAACTCTGCTGAAGGGAATGAAGATGGACTGAACGGTCGTTGAGTAGCATCACAACCCAAGTCCTCGGTTGGAGAGCTAAATAGAAGTGGCGTTTTGGGCATCCGACGGTGACGTTGAGGACATCTTATGAGGAGGAAGTTAGAACCTATGGGAAGTCATGGAAACTGATTTCGGAAAGCTTCATGAGATGGAAATCTGCTTCTGAAGCCATATGTTCCACTCGGAATGCAAGCAACAAATAATAAAATTTCCTTACTAGGTAGAATAAAGTCGGTCTGCCTAAATGTAATCTGTTGTCAGGCCATAATTCTAGCGGATATGACATATTTGGATTTCTGATGCCATTAAAATGTTGTGAAATGCACTCCATACAACACGCGAAGTAATAGTGTTTAATATCGGGACCTGTGAGTAATAACACTGAGCAAGTTTCAGTCCCTTAAATTTTGTTAACCTATTTTATTGAAAACAACACGACAAGAATCTCATTCGGTTTCATCAGTTTCGTGGCGTATAAGGAGGATGTGTAATAATAATAATAATTTGCTTTATTCCAAAACAGTACTTGTGATACAGAATGGAATTCTCAGCATTTTTACTACAGTATTGCATCCAGTTAGTACATTATCAATAAATAGAATTCTACATAGACTAAGGAAATCACAGTTCATTATTACAACAACACATTGGCATATCGGTAGCAAAGCCAAAGTTGAACATTGTTTGAAGGTGTTAGAAAAGTTGGAGCTGTCATATTTACGAGCGTAAGCGAGAGAAAGAAACAAAGCAGCACATGACGGAAAATCAAAGAGAGAGAGAGAAAAGGAAAAGAAAGAAAGAAAATGTTGTACCTATAAATGATATGAGTTGGAAAGACGAGATCTAGTTGTTCTACTGACTATTTAATGAATTATAGGTGTCACGCCTAATGCTTTCTTTATCGCACAGAACACGAGCTAAGTAGGGTATGGTTGAGTTTTTGTACTTGCTGGTGCGAGCATATAGTTTTCTATATAGGCTTCTGGTTTTACCTGATGAGATGCAAGGGGAGGGTTGTGAGTTAGATAAAATGGATGTGACCCATTTTTCACATGAGTCCATGTGCCTGTCGACCAGAATATTAACAAGCTGGCTAAGTGGCACATTGCTTACCCTGCTGACAACCTTTAACATCCTGCGTAATATGTTATAGTCTTTACTCAGTAGCTCGGGAGAAACTAAGGAGGAACAATAGAGAATAATAGGTAGACTGCGAGAGTTAACGAATTGTAGGAGTAAGGGTTGGGTTATACCAGAATTTTTTAACTTCTTGATGTAGTGGTTGTAGTGAAAGTATAGATAAGGGCGAAGCATACTTAAGTTTCGCGGCTCACAGTGTAAGAGATTATTTTTGAATAATTCCAGAAACGAAAACACCAGTTGGATTTGAAAAATTTTAAAGCAGGAAAATAACAGAAAACACATTTTCTGTTTTATACTAGACTTCTAAAATGATAACGTTTACAAATTGCTCAAAACTTCATAATAAGCTTCAGTTTAGAAGAAAATGATGGAGGAAGAATTTGAGCAATATGAATATATCAAGACGTAGTCAGTGGTCTGTATCTTCTGATACTTCAAATAAGATTAAAACTTGTCATCGCTCTGAAAAGCCCACTACGAATAAGATTGTAATATGACTATATTCTAACGCAGCTTTGCCCCTAATTTGACCCGAATCAACTAGAAACCAGCAGAACTTTGAATTATAAAGAAGAAATGGAAATACAATTATGCTCTCCAAAATAATGTTTAAGCGTAGACTTTTACCAAAACAAATGTCTTGCCAAAGTGCCTGGTCGCCAGACTGAAGAAACAATAGTTGTAGCTTATCAAAAATGACAAAATATCAGTAATATTTCAAATAATAAATGACGATAAGAAGCTGTTTTCGCATGAAAATTCAAAACTCACTCTAAGGCTTTAAGAACCAGATCCTAGCTGGTTTTAGAGAGATAATTTAGAAGCATATCCTTATTTATGGGCCAGTTTTCAAGATCTGGGTTAAACTTCAAGTTTGCTTGAATCTCAGGAGAACTGAAATTCTCGAAGTGATCAATTTTCAAAGGAGAACCTTTCAGAAATATGGCTTGTTTCTCAAGTGGTCCAAGGGCTATAATACATTGTGGCTTATAATTCTGGTCTTGCGCAACGTCATTGTTCGTGTAGTAAGAAGACTGGAGCCGTTTTTCCATTGTAACAGTAGTCTGATCGACGATACTCGGATGTTCCTTTTCGCACTTTTCGCGTACACTGTGTTTGTCTTTCGAACAAGAAAATTCTAAAAGTGAAAAGTGATCCCAGGTCATTTCGAGTTACCCTGGTTACTTGTAAATTCAAACATCCTGTGGCATATCCCTAAGTCGAAAGTGTCACTAGTGTGGAGGTTATCCGTTTCGGTCACCTGGTTGTCACTAAAGGATAAAGGCATCATTATGTGAGGCAAGTTATTGTTAAAGATTTCTCCGACAGCCTCCAAGTTCTTTTTCTGTAGAATATCAATTTCACTGGAAATTTGTTCTATTTTCTCTGCAAGTGATTTATTCTCTATTACTAGCCACTTGTTTTGGAGCATTTGTTGAGAGAATGTTTTATTTAACTTGTTGACTAGATTTTCCACTGTTGAATTCCTGATATTCTCTGAAAAGCCTTCGATTTTCACCCGAACTTGCTGTTCCCTCTGATTCTCTGTGTTAGCTAAATGTTTAACCATGGACTGAAAACGGTCTTTCATGTTGATGTACTCTTTTTCAAGTGTTCGGATGCGCATATCATTTAATTTTCTGGTTTCATTGGAATAGGTCTTCCACTCTCTCAGCTCCATTATTACATCTTTCACAAGGCGTTTTGTAAGTTCTATTTCGTTTTCAATCGAGTTGGTTCCTTTTACTTCGTCATCTCGAATCTTCCAAGTTTCAAGCAGATATAATTTTGTATCATCACTCGACACTTTCGGTTTCTCCACATTTGAAAACTCTATCAGCTTCAAAGATGTTTCTTTGAACAAAATTTCGCCTTGCTCTTTAAGCCTCCTTAGGTCGTCCAATTTCTCAGTCAGAATATTTCGAAGTGATTCTCGTTTAAAATGAAGCCTAGAAATCAGCTCGCGAAGATTGCTAATCTGGTAATCAAGAATAGCCTCTTTCGGAGTAAGTTTATCAATCTTCTTAGGCTTAGTATTTGTACTTTCAGCTTTAACCTTTTTAGGCGGCATCTGTTTAACTCTGTGTAGACTCTAACGACATGACAACACAGTGAAATGATGTTTTAGGGATTGAAGGTATCGAACGTTCGCGAGTTGTACGGATTATACTAACGCAAGATCTTATACCAACAACCACTATAGTGTTCGTTCTTCGAGTACCAAATGGTAAAGCAAAAGACCAGATTTTGTCGTCCAAATACGATATATATTTTGGGACCAAATCGCGGGTAGGAATGAATGCTTAGCTAGCTAGTAATCGTGCACGCACGTGACACGACGAAGCACCAAATGGCGGGGATGCTTGACCGTAAGCCTTCAGCTAAACAAGTCGACTTAAACAGTGATGGTCAGCATCCAATGTTGAGTGATGATTGCTGTGGTTAATAATTTTGGGGAATTATTTACCGCTACAGCTCACTCCCCCCCTAGTGGGTTTGTGAGGACCTTAAGACATGACCAGCCGGAAGTAAAAAATCTCGATGGTTCCCAGACGGGTGAAAAAAATCTTCCGAGCGGCTTGATGGAGTGCCTGCTGGTCTGTCTTCCTATGCTAATAGGGTGTCTGTACATAGCTTCCTCAATGTTGTTCGTTGGATCCCGTGCTTCGTTTGTTTCCTGTCCAGTGCCCGTTGCACCTGGAAAAGAAAACAAGAATGCTGAGAACCTTGTCAAGAAAAATGTACCAAATAAGCGTCTTTTTACCAAAAATATATGGCATGCATTTACTATACAGTAAAATAATGTTAAGTTCAAAATATCGGGAAAAAATATATACATCTAATTTAATTTTATGTACGGTTATAGGAAAAATATCATTTACTTGTGTTAAATGACGCAACATAAAAAACAATTGATGTGTCACTCAGTTATGTGAGATAGGTGTGAAGGTATTCTGGAAATCTAACGTGACGTCCAGAACGCGTTTTCTTAGAGTTATCGACCGAAGTAGCCAGTGGGCGAATGCCCTGACAGTCAATAGTGTGACCCAGAAAATCGAGTGAGTCAGTGCCTATTTGACACTTCTGTATATTGATGGTAACACCATGTTGGCGTAACCTTTCAAATGCCAAGTCCAAGTGTCTAAGGTGAGTTTCCTTATTTGGACTGGCAATGAGGCAGTCGTCTAAGTATGCGTATACAAAGTCGAGACCGCGAAATACTTCGTTGATGAAGCGTTGGAATGTTTGGGCCGCATTCCGGAGGCCTAATGGCATACGTAGAAATTCAAAAAGTCCGAAAGGCGTGATGATAGCCGTTTTCGGAATATCTTCCGTTGCCATGGGAATTTGGTTATATGCTTTAACCAAGTCGATTTTGGAGAATATAGATGCTCCAGATAACGTTGCCGTCAAGTCGTGTATGTGAGGCAATGGGTAACAATCGGGGGTAGTTTTGGCGTTCACTCGCCGGTAATCACCAGTGGGTCGCCAATCGTTGCTATCCTTTTTCGGTACCATATGCAACGGGGATGCCCATGGACTATTCGATGGCCGAATGATGCCAAGGGTGAGCATATGATCGAATTCGTTTCTGGCAATTCTCAGTTTGTCAGGGGCCAGTCGTCGTGCTTTAGATGTCACGGGCTGTCCTGAGGTTATGATGTGGTGCATAACATTGCTGGTTATACACGGGAGGTCGTCAGATGGGCAATTCAGTTCCGGATATTTGTCAACAATCGGTTGAAAAGTTGGATCGAGGATTGCTTTCATCTTAACGATTGACAAGCTGGGGCCACTGTAAGTTATGCCTTTGATAGACAAACTAGTAGTGTTGTCAATTAGTCGTTTACGGCGGACGTCTACGAGCAAATCATGATGATTAAGTAGGTCCGTGCCGATGATGGGCATTGTGACGTCAGCGATTAGAAAAATCCACCGAATAGGTTTGCGTAAACCTACGTTCAGATAGACGTATTTCCGACCATAGGTTGCAATTGGTTTTCCATTTGCAGCCTGTAGGTTGAAGTTAGGATCCTTCTGTCGATCTGCTGCTGTAGCAGGAAGGACGCTGACTTCGGCGCCTGTGTCGACTAGATGTCTACTCTGGCTAATTACATCGTGGATGTAAAATAAGCGGCTAGTGCCACCGGCGACGGTTGCCGCTAACGCGTGCCGGCGGGATAGTTTCCCACAGACTTGGAGGCTTTGCCGAAATCACAAGGTTTTCGACAACATTTCGCTTCCTTGCCATAGGTGTTGTGATACCAACACCAGTCAGGATTTTTGAGAGAACGTGTGTTGGACTTAGATCGTCCACGTGCGTTTAGCCGTTGAGGGGATTTAGAACGACGATAGGAGGAATTGCTAGGCTTGTTTGACCTAAGCATCTGCTGGACGGAGTTGATTAACTCTATCATTGCAGAATCCTTCTTCGAAGTCTGTTCGGTAACTGAGTATACTTCAGTAACTGGCCGTTTCGTTATCTCTAGAATTCTATCTGCAGAGACAGCTAAATCATCTATGAGAACACTTTGAAGTGTCACAAGTACAGTCTGAACTGACTGTGGCAGTTTGGATAAAAATAGTTCTCTGAACAGTCCTTCATCGAACTGACTTTGGCCAATGATCTCTTTCATTCTTGCCAGCATGCTCACGGCTGACTGATCTCCTAACTCGATGTTACGAAATAACTCGTCCAGACGTTGTCGATCTGTGAGAACGTTTCTCTTGAGTATGGATGCTTTTAGCAACTCGTACGAGTTACTTACCGACATCTGCAGAGTTACGCACCTGCTGAATTCCCGCGGTAGAGCGTGAATAACCGCAAGGAACTGTGAACGTTGATCAGTTATGCCATGTTCACAAAAATCAGACTCAGCAATCTGAAACCACGTTGCAGCATTATCTGGCCAATATGGTACTAGCTGGATTGTTTTGGCGGTTGAGCGTATGCGAATAACCTTGGGGCTATGGTCAGTCATGACGAAAAGTGTGCCGATAACAATATAGTACAAGAATAGACACAAAAAGGAACGAACTCACCGGGATTATCTGCGTGTGAATTGAAGATGTAGTTCGTGGTTGGGCTCACCAGTTTAGGGATTGAAGGTATCGAACGTTCGCGAGTTGTACGGATTATACTAACGCAAGATCTTATACCAACAACCACTATAGTGTTCGTTCTTCGAGTACCAAATGGTAAAGCAAAAGACCAGATTTTGTCGTCCAAATACGATATATATTTTGGGACCAAATCGCGGGTAGGAATGAATGCTTAGCTAGCTAGTAATCGTGCACGCACGTGACACGACGAAGCACCAAATGGCGGGGATGCTTGACCGTAAGCCTTCAGCTAAACAAGTCGACTTAAACAGTGATGGTCAGCATCCAATGTTGAGTGATGATTGCTGTGGTTAATAATTTTGGGGAATTATTTACCGCTACAATGTGATCAAACTGTAGGATGGATCCAATATTCAATACCGCTCAATATCTAATATCATTGTTACGATCTAGTGTAAACTAAGTTGATTTCTTTGTGCTCGCTTCTGAGTTGTGAGGCAAAGGTTTTTGGCCTTCGGTAAACTTCTGCGTAGTTTGTCCCTTCACTCGACTGTAGCAGCTTTGGATTAAGTATGTGTAGTTTGTGGTATGCGGTGTGTTAAGACTGTGTTACTACTGTGAATGGAGTTGATCCTTTCACCATTCAGTCGTCCGGCGTGGTCGAAAAAAGATATAATAACAGATATAATTAGTGTAGGTAGTGAAGACTAAAAAAGAGAAACTAAGAGAAATGAAATACCCAAACAGACGGCTTATATAATATATCATATGATATTTCAAGTTGATATCTATATACACATACAGTTTAAGGTCATTAGTTTGCAGGAAAATAAGCATAATAGTAACCAGCATATCCCTGTTGATGATTAGAATTTAGTGCACAAGGGAGGCAAACTTGTATAAAACTAACGATTTATTGATAGTTGGGCTTTACTGTTTTGTAAAATTTATAGACATATGACGGATCGCATTGTTGAGGATTTGGCCTCTTGATTGCTGCAAATCTGATGCAGATAAAGTACGTTGATTCATTTTGAAAGGAACATGCAGCTGATATCAGGACAACGAATTTGTTAGGACTTGGAAACTGCTTTCCATTAGACGATCACCCAGAGTCATAGACAAACTCTCAAAAGAGGGAGGTAGTAACAAACTAGAAATGCATTGCAGAGAATTAGTGTATGAGAGGATTGGAAGTTGTAACAGGAGTAGTGGGCGTGGGATAGGTGAGGAAGAGACAGCGCACACATAAAAAACGGAAGACTACGATGGTTTGGTTGATAAATTTAACAGTTGAGATAACCTGGAATGACAGTATAGCCCTCTGGACTAGATGATTTCCCTTTCATTTCTGCCTAAAATTCTACCCCACTGCACCTGTCAACTTCCGAGCAGACACCGTGTTGGCCAGCAGTGAGCTCCATAAGTAACTAACCCCAAGGAAAGAAATTAGACTGTGTTTCTGTTGGGTTCAGATTGAGGAAAACTGTACTGATATTAATTGCTCTCTAGCTGTGGGTAGCTGGCAGTTTGCGCGCCCAGCTTCTGAAGCCCATAAATACGACGCCAATATTTTAGTTAGGTGAAGGCTTAAGCTGCTTTATAGATGGAGTTGCGGTGATCTTGCGTCTGCTGCTGTATCTAAAATCCAGATGTTATGACGCCTAGGTGCCTGTGCTTAAGTAGGAGGCTTCACTGGATTTAGCTACGTCTCTTGAGTTACTGACAGATGTGTCCAATTGCTGTGTCAGGAGTAGCCAAAGAGCCAACTCTGTCTCCATGTGCAAATGCTTAGTCCTTCATAGACAGAAAGAAGCCTGACATGCTGATGCCCATGGCCCGACATTTACACACGTTAACCACTAGTGCATTTACTATGGTCCCATTCTCCACATTCTTTGTCTTCCTAATTCATCACTAGTTACATTACTGCTTCCAGATTGTTCAGAAATTCACCCCTCTGTTTTCTAACAGCACACTTACTGACTAGTTCTTGTTCTCTGAGTTACTGAACAGATCCTTGCAATACGATTTCGGCTTAATGTCTGGATCGGTTATAGCGTATGGAAAATATCAGTGTCCAGAATTAAAACTGCCTTATGGAGAACTGGCAATAATCTGAAAGTATTTGCAGTCGCTGCTTCGAAGTTAGTTGAGGTATTTAGGTTACGGATTAAATCACACCTATATCATAATACTCGGGAAACGCGAGTAGAGAGATACCGTCGGTTGAGTTGTGCATATTCTATGACTGATGTGTCTAACCACTCACTTGCTAACACTAATATCCAAGGATCAGTGGTTACACCATACGACCAGAATACGTGAACCATACTATGAATATGGCCCAACTACACCATTCCCTACAGTCAGCTGAAGCTAAACAGGATGATTTATAGACATTATCCTATATATATATGATAAGAATAGAATATAGCCTGGAACTGTATCTTGGCGCATGGCATTAGAGGTCACCGGTAACCCCTAACACCAGTACTCCATCCGTCGGAGGCTTGAATCCAGTACCTATCCACCTAGATTGCATAACTGTACTACATGATCTGAACGGAGAAAACTTATCAGCAGCCTTGCAAAGTCTATGTATTTCATCACCACCAAGCACAAGAGTAGCCACAATATCTTTTTTAGTTCTTCTCTCAACATACGCGAAAACACTTTGGGTAAAGCCATATGAATGGACAGTGGTAAATCAAGACATTGTACCGATTTTTGGTTTCATTTTATTCTAGAAGGATCAAGTAATTTTGATGCAGATAGCACAGATAATCCCGTTCTTCATTCTCCTCTGGTGAGAAAGATCAAAAGATGTCATCGTTGGCTTAATTTAGGTTAAAATCTAGTTACGTCCAAATGTTTGGCTTAGGCTTATATCACCTGTTACGGTAACTTCCGAAAAACATTAGCCTACAGCATACATCACTCACCATTGGATGCTAACCTTCACCACTTAGGTCAACTCCTTTAGCTGAAGGCTTGTAATCAATCATCCGCGTTGCCATGTCACGTTCATGCATGGTCCCCAGCTAGTCTTAGCATTCAACACCACACTGCGAATTTGACTTCTAAATATATTACATATTTTGGATGATCAATCTGTTGTTTTGATTAGCCTTTGGTCTGCGTGGAATAAATACTGTTGTGGGTGTAGGAACTTGCATTGATACACATGGTAATTCGCGCAAACGTCATTATTCACTCATCTCTTAGATGCCTACTAGGCAATGCACTCCGTCCTCGGCTAGACAGTTTATTGTGACCTGTCTCTCAATGATACAGACAATTAATTAAGAAATACAATTGGGGTCAGTTAATGTGGATCTGTGGAATTCGAAGCCTCCATGAAGCCGGCGATTATTCCTCTGAAGATAAGAATACGGGTTATAGAACTCCTATAGATGAGTGAAAGGTGACAGAACACCTTATCTCAAAAGGGTACAACATATCCTTCTAGAATAAAATGAAACCAAAAATCGGTACAATGTCTTGATTTACCACTGTCCATTCATATGGCTTTACCCAAAGTGTTTTCGCGTATGTTGAGAGAAGAACTAAAAAAGATATTGTGGCTACTCTTGTGCTTGGTGGTGATGAAATACATAGACTTTGCAAGGCTGCTGATAAGTTTTCTCCGTTCAGATCATGTAGTACAGTTATGCAATCTAGGTGGATAGGTACTGGATTCAAGCCTCCGACGGATGGAGTACTGGTGTTAGGGGTTACCGGTGACCTCTAATGCCATGCGCCAAGATACAGTTCCAGGCTATATTCTATTCTTATCATATATATATAGGATAATGTCTATAAATCATCCTGTTTAGCTTCAGCTGACTGTAGGGAATGGTGTAGTTGGGCCATATTCATAGTATGGTTCACGTATTCTGGTCGTATGGTGTAACCACTGATCCTTGGATATTAGTGTTAGCAAGTGAGTGGTTAGACACATCAGTCATAGAATATGCACAACTCAACCGACGGTATCTCTCTACTCGCGTTTCCCGAGTATTATGATATAGGTGTGATTTAATCCGTAACCTAAATACCTCAACTAACTTCGAAGCAGCGACTGCAAATACTTTCAGATTATTGCCAGTTCTCCATAAGGCAGTTTTAATTCTGGACACTGATATTTTCCATACGCTATAACCGATCCAGACATTAAGCCGAAATCGTATTGCAAGGATCTGTTCAGTAACTCAGAGAACAAGAACTAGTCAGTAAGTGTGCTGTTAGAAAACAGAGGGGTGAATTTCTGAACAATCTGGAAGCAGTAATGTAACTAGTGATGAATTAGGAAGACAAAGAATGTGGAGAATGGGACCATAGTAAATGCACTAGTGGTTAACGTGTGTAAATGTCGGGCCATGGGCATCAGCATGTCAGGCTTCTTTCTGTCTATGAAGGACTAAGCATTTGCACATGGAGACAGAGTTGGCTCTTTGGCTACTCCTGACACAGCAATTGGACACATCTGTCAGTAACTCAAGAGACGTAGCTAAATCCAGTGAAGCCTCCTACTTAAGCACAGGCACCTAGGCGTCATAACATCTGGATTTTAGATACAGCAGCAGACGCAAGATCACCGCAACTCCATCTATAAAGCAGCTTAAGCCTTCACCTAACTAAAATATTGGCGTCGTATTTATGGGCTTCAGAAGCTGGGCGCGCAAACTGCCAGCTACCCACAGCTAGAGAGCAATTAATATCAGTACAGTTTTCCTCAATCTGAACCCAACAGAAACACAGTCTAATTTCTTTCCTTGGGGTTAGTTACTTATGGAGCTCACTGCTGGCCAACACGGTGTCTGCTCGGAAGTTGACAGGTGCAGTGGGGTAGAATTTTAGGCAGAAATGAAAGGGAAATCATCTAGTCCAGAGGGCTATACTGTCATTCCAGGTTATCTCAACTGTTAAATTTATCAACCAAACCATCGTAGTCTTCCGTTTTTTATGTGTGCGCTGTCTCTTCCTCACCTATCCCACGCCCACTACTCCTGTTACAACTTCCAATCCTCTCATACACTAATTCTCTGCAATGCATTTCTAGTTTGTTACTACCTCCCTCTTTTGAGAGTTTGTCGATGACTCTGGGTGATCGTCTAATGGAAAGCAGTTTCCAAGTCCTAACAAATTCGTTGTCCTGATATCAGCTGCATGTTCCTTTCAAAATGAATCAACGTACTTTATCTGCATCAGATTTGCAGCAATCAAGAGGCCAAATCCTCAACAATGCGATCCGTCATATGTCTATAAATTTTACAAAACAGTAAAGCCCAACTATCAATAAATCGTTAGTTTTATACAAGTTTGCCTCCCTTGTGCACTAAATTCTAATCATCAACAGGGATATGCTGGTTACTATTATGCTTATTTTCCTGCAAACTAATGACCTTAAACTGTATGTGTATATAGATATCAACTTGAAATATCATATGATATATTATATAAGCCGTCTGTTTGGGTATTTCATTTCTCTTAGTTTCTCTTTTTTAGTCTTCACTACCTACACTAATTATATCTGTTATTATATCTTTTTTCGACCACGCCGGACGACTGAATGGTGAAAGGATCAACTCCATTCACAGTAGTAACACAGTCTTAACACACCGCATACCACAAACTACACATACTTAATCCAAAGCTGCTACAGTCGAGTGAAGGGACAAACTACGCAGAAGTTTACCGAAGGCCAAAAACCTTTGCCTCACAACTCAGAAGCGAGCACAAAGAAATCAACTTAGTTTACACTAGATCGTAACAATGATATTAGATATTGAGCGGTATTGAATATTGGATCCATCCTACAGTTTGATCACATCATTTCACTGTGTTGTCATGTCGTTAGAGTCTACACAGAGTTAAACAGATGCCGCCTAAAAAGGTTAAAGCTGAAAGTACAAATACTAAGCCTAAGAAGATTGATAAACTTACTCCGAAAGAGGCTATTCTTGATTACCAGATTAGCAATCTTCGCGAGCTGATTTCTAGGCTTCATTTTAAACGAGAATCACTTCGAAATATTCTGACTGAGAAATTGGACGACCTAAGGAGGCTTAAAGAGCAAGGCGAAATTTTGTTCAAAGAAACATCTTTGAAGCTGATAGAGTTTTCAAATGTGGAGAAACCGAAAGTGTCGAGTGATGATACAAAATTATATCTGCTTGAAACTTGGAAGATTCGAGATGACGAAGTAAAAGGAACCAACTCGATTGAAAACGAAATAGAACTTACAAAACGCCTTGTGAAAGATGTAATAATGGAGCTGAGAGAGTGGAAGACCTATTCCAATGAAACCAGAAAATTAAATGATATGCGCATCCGAACACTTGAAAAAGAGTACATCAACATGAAAGACCGTTTTCAGTCCATGGTTAAACATTTAGCTAACACAGAGAATCAGAGGGAACAGCAAGTTCGGGTGAAAATCGAAGGCTTTTCAGAGAATATCAGGAATTCAACAGTGGAAAATCTAGTCAACAAGTTAAATAAAACATTCTCTCAACAAATGCTCCAAAACAAGTGGCTAGTAATAGAGAATAAATCACTTGCAGAGAAAATAGAACAAATTTCCAGTGAAATTGATATTCTACAGAAAAAGAACTTGGAGGCTGTCGGAGAAATCTTTAACAATAACTTGCCTCACATAATGATGCCTTTATCCTTTAGTGACAACCAGGTGACCGAAACGGATAACCTCCACACTAGTGACACTTTCGACTTAGGGATATGCCACAGGATGTTTGAATTTACAAGTAACCAGGGTAACTCGAAATGACCTGGGATCACTTTTCACTTTTAGAATTTTCTTGTTCGAAAGACAAACACAGTGTACGCGAAAAGTGCGAAAAGGAACATCCGAGTATCGTCGATCAGACTACTGTTACAATGGAAAAACGGCTCCAGTCTTCTTACTACACGAACAATGACGTTGCGCAAGACCAGAATTATAAGCCACAATGTATTATAGCCCTTGGACCACTTGAGAAACAAGCCATATTTCTGAAAGGTTCTCCTTTGAAAATTGATCACTTCGAGAATTTCAGTTCTCCTGAGATTCAAGCAAACTTGAAGTTTAACCCAGATCTTGAAAACTGGCCCATAAATAAGGATATGCTTCTAAATTATCTCTCTAAAACCAGCTAGGATCTGGTTCTTAAAGCCTTAGAGTGAGTTTTGAATTTTCATGCGAAAACAGCTTCTTATCGTCATTTATTATTTGAAATATTACTGATATTTTGTCATTTTTGATAAGCTACAACTATTGTTTCTTCAGTCTGGCGACCAGGCACTTTGGCAAGACATTTGTTTTGGTAAAAGTCTACGCTTAAACATTATTTTGGAGAGCATAATTGTATTTCCATTTCTTCTTTATAATTCAAAGTTCTGCTGGTTTCTAGTTGATTCGGGTCAAATTAGGGGCAAAGCTGCGTTAGAATATAGTCATATTACAATCTTATTCGTAGTGGGCTTTTCAGAGCGATGACAAGTTTTAATCTTATTTGAAGTATCAGAAGATACAGACCACTGACTACGTCTTGATATATTCATATTGCTCAAATTCTTCCTCCATCATTTTCTTCTAAACTGAAGCTTATTATGAAGTTTTGAGCAATTTGTAAACGTTATCATTTTAGAAGTCTAGTATAAAACAGAAAATGTGTTTTCTGTTATTTTCCTGCTTTAAAATTTTTCAAATCCAACTGGTGTTTTCGTTTCTGGAATTATTCAAAAATAATCTCTTACACTGTGAGCCGCGAAACTTAAGTATGCTTCGCCCTTATCTATACTTTCACTACAACCACTACATCAAGAAGTTAAAAAATTCTGGTATAACCCAACCCTTACTCCTACAATTCGTTAACTCTCGCAGTCTACCTATTATTCTCTATTGTTCCTCCTTAGTTTCTCCCGAGCTACTGAGTAAAGACTATAACATATTACGCAGGATGTTAAAGGTTGTCAGCAGGGTAAGCAATGTGCCACTTAGCCAGCTTGTTAATATTCTGGTCGACAGGCACATGGACTCATGTGAAAAATGGGTCACATCCATTTTATCTAACTCACAACCCTCCCCTTGCATCTCATCAGGTAAAACCAGAAGCCTATATAGAAAACTATATGCTCGCACCAGCAAGTACAAAAACTCAACCATACCCTTCTTAGCTCGTGTTCTGTGCGATAAAGAAAGCATTAGGCGTGACACCTATAATTCATTAAATAGTCAGTAGAACAACTAGATCTCGTCTTTCCAACTCATATCATTTATGGGTACAACATTTTCTTTCTTTCTTTTCCTTTTCTCTCTCTCTCTTTGATTTTCCGTCATGTGCTGCTTTGTTTCTTTCTCTCGCTTACGCTCGTAAATATGACAGCTCCAACTTTTCTAACACCTTCAAACAATGTTCAACTTTGGCTTTGCTACCGATATGCCAATGTGTTGTTGTAATAATGAACTGTGATTTCCTTAGTCTATGTAGAATTCTATTTATTGATAATGTACTAACTGGATGCAATACTGTAGTAAAAATGCTGAGAATTCCATTCTGTATCACAAGTACTGTTTTGGAATAAAGCAAATTATTATTATTATTACACATCCTCCTTATACGCCACGAAACTGATGAAACCAAATGAGATTCTTGTCGTGTTGTTTTCAATAAAATAGGTTAACAAAATTTAAGGGACTGAAACTTGCTCAGTGTTATTACTCACAGGTCCCGATATTAAACACTATTACTTCGCGTGTTGTATGGAGTGCATTTCACAACATTTTAATGGCATCAGAAATCCAAATATGTCATATCCGCTAGAATTATGGCCTGACAACAGATTACATTTAGGCAGACCGACTTTATTCTACCTAGTAAGGAAATTTTATTATTTGTTGCTTGCATTCCGAGTGGAACATATGGCTTCAGAAGCAGATTTCCATCTCATGAAGCTTTCCGAAATCAGTTTCCATGACTTCCCATAGGTTCTAACTTCCTCCTCATAAGATGTCCTCAACGTCACCGTCGGATGCCCAAAACGCCACTTCTATTTAGCTCTCCAACCGAGGACTTGGGTTGTGATGCTACTCAACGACCGTTCAGTCCATCTTCATTCCCTTCAGCAGAGTTCCTTATCCCTTAACCTTCCCGGTCGATCATCTCATCATCAGTATTGACTGGGAGTGGGAGGTGTTGATGGAAATCCACCGTAGCCCTCTGTAAATCCTTCTAGTGACGCACTTCCCAACTCCCTGAACCATATAGAAGCACTGACTAACTTGACATTAGTGTTCAACATAATCCGAGTCTTGCTCCTTATACTGAGTTGAGTGCATCAGATTTCTACGCTGATTTCAGATGAATCAAGATCTGTCTTACTTTATCTCGGCTTTGACTTCTTTATCCATGCTGCCTGTTGCTAGGATGTTGCTGGACAGCTAGTTGAGTGAAACAGGAAACTTACTTTCGATTTGTCTCGTTGACAGTTGTCGGTACTTGTTGTTGTCGTTGTTGGTTGGGTATGTACATCATGTCTATCCTCGTTTTTTCACTTGCAGTCCTGTATTTCCTGCTCCTTCTGCAAACTTGTTTGCTTCCATCTGCAGGTTTCCGAGTTTGTATGAAATTAGAGATAAATTGTTGACAAACTCAGATCTTCTAAAGTCTTCTTGTCGGTCTAACGAATGATTCCTTTCTATCTTCCATGCTATGCTTCGTTAGATGATGATAATAATTTGTAGTGTTGCAATTCGGCTCTCACATGATTCGCTTTCTCTGAATCCAGCTGGTTGTGGTCGAAATCCACCACACAGAGCATGTTTTAATCTCTCCTGGATGATGCAGCTTAATGTTTTGCATACTGTCTGCAGGAGAATAACTCTGTACCAGTTCCTACATAGGCTGTAGTCACCCTTTTCTAGAAGTTTAAGAAGATGGAACTTCTCAGTATCGGCAGGCACCTTTCCTTCCTTCCAAAGCTTTCCGAGTAGTTATGTGAGCTAATCTGGTGGACTCTGTGGGTTCACTTCTAGTTCTCCAAGATGGGATTGGGAGAGGGGGTAATCGCATCTAGTCCTGCAGGATTTAAGTAGACTTTTATCCTTCAAGACCTCTGCTTTGTTGGAGGATCGATGTCCACTGGCAATTCTGTGAGTGCTTGTAGTATTCTTGGACGAGTTGCAAGTGGTGGTCGATTCAAGCGACATTTGAAGTGAACAATCCGTTGTTTCATCTCTTCCATCGCTTTGGTAATTGGGTTTATTTCAATACCATGGATTGGTTTCGTCTGCGTTGAACCCGTCATAGGTAGCTACCTGGCTATCTGATATGGCATTCTCAGGTGTCCCTTATCTGAGGCCTGTTGTGTTTCACTGGTCATTGTGTCGTAACATCGTCTTTTGTCCTTATTAGTACCCTCCTTAGCCCTTTTTTCCATTGCTCTGTATGTTGTATTCAGCTTCTCCTTTGGTTATGCATCATCTCACCTGTTCATATTTTTTTGTTACCATCTTCCTGTCCTGTATGAAGTTACACATATCCGTAGAGAGCCACTGCTTGTATTTCCTGTTTTTCCTCCCTAAAGCGACTGGCTAATTAGATGGCTGACTATACAGGCTTCGTTCGTCTGGTCTTCAAAGAAATCCAGTATTCCCTGATTCTGCTTCCCTTGGTGCTGTTGATTAATGCATGTGTGTCCTTCTTCTCCTGATCTGCGATGTTTGTAGGCGCGCAGCATGCATTGGACGATAACTTTAACTCTCCTTCCTTTTGAGTTGACTGTTGCGGTGATTATCCTGGGGAGATTGGTTCCCACAGTAAAAGAGGCTTCGGTGCTGTTGGTGACATCATGATAGATAATCCGTCAGTGTGTTCATGGTTGTTGTCTTGGACAATGGGTAACCAGAATAGATTACTGACTTTCCAGTTAGCCACTTGGAAAGTCCACTTACATTCTATCTACTTCTACAGATTCGAAGCAATTTTGTAGCATATTTTTCATTTCCTTTGCTATCTGAGCATCCTTGTTAGCAGCTTCGAGCACGATTTGGACATTCCACGTTCTCATGCATATTTTCGCATTCATCTAGAGAATGCACATCGCCTTGCTGGCTGATAGACTACCGGAAGGATAACACGAGGCCAGGTGATTTCATGTCCCCTAGTGCAGAGAAGAACAAGTTTATCCTGTATATCTTTACTGTGCTCTAGAGTTTCTGTAACACTTGGATTGATTCTCCGGTTAGTGTTGCCGGTCCAACACCCAATCTTCCCTGTTATTCCAAGGATAGAACCGGCTAGTAAAACAGTATTGTATTGGACTACAAATCCGCTGTTAGGTATTATGAGTGAGAATAGTGAAACTGGAAACTATGTATGAGATGAGATTTCCTAGTAAAGAAAATGATCGATGTGTTGAAATCTGTGCCAAATGATAATAATAACGGGAATGAAAATAATAGCTATAATAGCAATAGTAATATCGATGAATCACACTAATGCGTACAGATGCTAATGACAACAAGGGTGTATGTCACCGTCCTGACAAGGGATGGTTTCAGATGAATGAAGAATAATGATGATGGTGTGATGACGATGATAACAAGAGGAAGAAGAAGAAGAAGTAGGAGGGGAGATAGAATGTGAATATTTGTGTCACTAATAATATGAACGGTCAGTATGCAAGACATGCCACCATGTTGGATTCAGAGTGACGACCGTTTCGTTGTGTACATGAAGACTAGTGATATAGACGCTAATTGCACACGCCTCCACTCCAAAGTTGAAAGCTGCTGTCTGGTTGTTTGTCTGTTGACACGAGATCAGTTGGTCTGTGAATGTGTGATCCAAGAGACGGTCTGAATCTCTGACTCGAGGCATTATCATTCTTTTGAATTACTATCGCGTAGCCGATTATGCCTCAGTAGAAGCCAGGAGGTGAGTATCTATCAAGGTGGTCGTCTGCTTGAATATATATATATTTTTGCTTGTCTTCACTTCATAATGCTGTCCCTGAGTCACTCTCTCTGTCTGTTGTGCACTGTGTGTGATTTTCTTCCGCGTGGCATATCTCGTGGTGACGATGTTATGCTGAATTCGCGTTTCAATAAAGTAAGAGAATGCATAGGAACGATATCAAAATTGATTGACCAACACAAAATTACTAAATATTATATATAATTAAGGGAGAGAAAGAGAATTGGTTTTAGGAGGTTTCCAGTAGCTGGGTTTGTGACAAAAGTCCACAGGACTATGATAAGCGTAACGAAAGCGAGGACAAAGTGAAGTAGACTGCGATTGACCGAAGTGGGGTCTAACATAACGTTTTCAATTCACAACTTATATTTTAGCTCATGTATACCTAGAAAAACGTCAGGGAATGAATGATTCGCATGGATATCCGAGTAGAAAGTTCACAGTAGAACGCGAGGAAAATGATACGATTAAATTGTTAGTTGTTTCTCTAGTGAAAAATATTAATGGTGTAGTAGGAGGATCTGCACTTACACAGTCTTCTTTGGTAGGATAGTTGGCACATTTTATAGGGCTTGTTCTCATCCAATATAAAAATAAGTTGGTCAGAAGATTGTTCAATCGAACGGGTGGAATTTGTTCTGAGATTTTAATCGAATGTGGAATAAAGAGTCTGAAGGATATATCGTCCGAGAATGTATGTTGTGAGAGGTTTATCACTAAACTTTCAACAGGTATAAGCCCCAGTACGACTACCTGAACAGATTGGAAGTTGGCTGTATATTTCATTTTGTAAGTTGTCGAATGAGGACGACTTTGATGTAGCTATCAGAAGAAATCATTATGCTGCAAACCTCATCTACCTTGACATCACCATGCGGGCGGTCATTGAGAGTCTACCGCGGTGATATGTCTAACCTACTGCCTGTTATTGCTATCATTATTATTATTACTACTGCCAATATTCACATTCCTTCTCCTCTCCTTTCTCTTATCACAATTCTTGATTCGTTTGAAAGTACTCTCTGTCAGCACCATTACATAAACTCACTGCCTTATTATTATAATTACGACTGTCATTAGTATGTGCATTAGTGTAATTCATGGATATTGCTATTTTTACTATTATTTCCCTTGTCGTCAGTATTATCATCCATCTTATTCGGTTTGCCATTCTTCATACATTCAAGTTCCTCCTGTGATGACTAGTTGCTCATTTAAATGGTGTAACTGAACACTACAGCATTTGCCGCCTAATTTTATTCTCTCATACTCCCGTCCACTTATCTATCTGAACATGCCCTGAAAATCATTCACACCTGTTGTTTTGTATAACTGATTTGATGTAGTTTGATTATTTCTGAGTCATATATCTCTCAATGGAATATATATATATATATATATATATATATATATATAACTGTATGTAGAGTATTCAGCTGAGGAATTCTCCAGTACCTTGATAAATGATTGAAATCCTGCTTTATACCGTTTGTTGCTTGTCTTATTTATCAAAGTTAAAGGACTAGTGGAAATTAGAACGCGTAATTATTATTCAGGCGACGAATTAAACTTTATCTCGTTACATGTAATCGAACCAGAATGATTCAAACATCCTCAGAATTCTTGTAGTAAATTAATAATGATAATGCATATGGATATCGTTAGTTTACTGTCTCCTTCTAATGGTTTCAATTACATTTTCATTTGCATCGATAGATTCACTCGTTGGCCAGTAGCAGTTCCGCTGGCAGAAGTATCCAATGAAACAGTGTTGCTACAGCTCTGGTTGGAAACCTGGATATTAAATTCTGATCTGCCATCAGTTATTACAACCGATAGAAGTGCCAAGTTTGAAAGCCGCCGTTTTCAACAGCTCACGGAATTACTAGAAGTTAGACGCAGACGAATTACTTCGTATCACTCGATTTCCAATAGGATGTTTGAACGATTCCACCGTCAGTTTAAGACTGCCCTTGCTTCCTGTCTGACCAAAAGTGACAACTCCACCAAGCTCTCACTATTAATACTGTGTACGCGAGCAACTTTAAACAAACATATCGGTTGCTGCATTTCTGAGTTAGTCTATGGGACAACGCTACGGTTACCAGGAGAGTTTTTCGGCTTAGGATAACCAAGTTCCACATGATTTGACTGGTTACGTGGATCTACTGAAACAATACATGAATGAACTTTAAAAAATATCAGTTCCACGACGACAGCAACGACCATCACATATCCTGCTAAAACTAAAAAACTGCAATCACGTTTTCGTCGGCAGGGATGGTGTACAACTTCACTTCACTTCAACCTGCCTATGATGGTCCGTTTAGAGTTATAGAGAGTAATGACAGAGTTATCATGGTAGAACAAGCAAGTAAAGCATGGACCATCAGTATTGACAGAGTCAAACTAGTGTTTTTCGATAACTCTCAAAACAACGACAAATATCACTTGGACGATATGCCCAACACCTCCAATCACTAAAACTGCAATGTCACCAGAAAAACCTGTGAAAACAGCGCGATCCCGTAGGGAGGGTTCATTGGCCTAAACGTCACGTTCAAACTGTCACTACTTAACTTGGTGTGAATTCTTTTCTTCTTTTTATTTTGTCCTTATTAGAAATTACTGCATACTTACAGAACTAATTCGTACTCTCATATCATTCTTTTATAGAAACTAATTTTACATATGCTTACTGAATATTCGTCATTATCTCTGATTGAATATTGGTTTTCGATTACTTTGTGTATACTTTGTTTGCACGGTTACAGACGCTTGCATTCTTTGGTGTACTTTGAAGTTCGACTTCGCTTAGAATAGATTTTCCAAATACTCACTTGTGGCTTAATATAAAACGATGTTCTCTAGTATTTGGCCGCAGACAACGATTAGCATATGGGAGAAGGGGGGAGATTTGAATGAGTTATAGTGCACTAATAAGAGTCTGATTAAGTACGTTACACACTTAAGACTAGAACTGAGTAGAACAGCCAGCCTTGAACTAAATATCTTGCTGAAAACCACTCGACTGAACTAATTTTGTATGCGTTTGTTATCCGAATAAGTCAACAGGCTCGATTCAGTTGACAAACCCCTAGGATGGAAGCAGTTAGTTCCCCAACCCCAACCCCATCCTCTTTGATAAATATAAACAAGCCGTTAGGTGAAGACAAGTGAAGAAATGTTATCTTGACGTGCATAAAAAATATCAGATTATATTTCCACGGAGAGGTGTACAAATCGATTGATAGTGTTCCGCAATGGGAAGTCCTCATGGGCCTCGTCTAACAGACATATATTCATGTTTAATATTGGAGAAGGAAATGCAGGGGATTCCATCAAATCTTACTTAGGCTTTATAAACTTTCGATGTGAATGACACACTCATTATCGGCGACATAAATGTGAATCGACTGACAACATCATTACTCTATTCATCAATAGTATTCATGCAAATATTCGAACGACTTCAGAATTCGAAGTGAATGAGAAACCAGATTTATTGGATATTTCTATGAATAGGCTGAATGACCGAACAATTAGGGGTGATTAATAGTTTGCAAGCAGACATGGAGTGAACAATATTCTCATTTCAGCATTCCCCTTCTTGTCGAGCACAAATGTTCCTTAGTGAAATGTCTGTTTTCAATGGCATGTAAAATTTTGCACACATGCTATGTATGTATATTAATGACTAAGCCACGATGCATGCATTCAGTTTTGCTAGCTAATGGAGATCCCGAAAACTTCAGTAAAGAGGGAGGGAGAGTGTGTGTGTGTGTCTTGGATGAAAAGACAGCTTCCATAACAAAGAAATCTGTATTTATAAAAACTACCATTCAGAGGTGATCAAATCATGCAGTTGACAGCTCAGAGACTTTCTTTCGGTAGTCAGCTATCAAGTGCACATTCCACGCCACATCCCTTTCCATTACATCTCGAATATTTTCACTTCATGTGTCTACGATTAACGGACAAAATTCTGTTCACTCTAATTGATATAAGGATAAAACTTGAGCACTTTGGTAGAGTATAATTCCTTTATGGATACAATTTTATTTTGATAAAGTCTCACAGTATTATACAGGTGATATTTCCAGACGACATTCCGAGTACAAATTATTGCTCATAATCATATCATCAAGGATTATAATACGCTAATGAGCAATAATTTGTGCGTCGATGGCACACCGGTTAGACGCTGTTTGACAATGCATATGGCCAGGGGTTCGATCCCCGGTCGATGCACACCTGATATCAATGGTCAGCCTGCTAAATTTGGGCTACCGATATCACATGCTGAATATTCCATAGTTGTACTAAAATACTGTGTGTGGAATCAAGTTATAATTAAGAAAAAAAAGTAACAGAAAACAATCGACTTCAGCGTTTGCCTATCATGGATTAATTGATCAATTAAAATATTTAGATTACCTATTAGTACACATGTACTTTCATTGAGTATAACTGAGTTAGTAAGTTAGATGACGTAATATAATTGACTAAAATGTTTCAACTTAGGTCAGGGTAGCAACAGAGAGAAGTACAGGTAGAAGAGACTAAGTAGAAGTGGGGTAGAGAACAATGCCATTTAAATTAGAACTGAAATTGAGCAAATAAGTTGGATGACGTAACATAAATGACTAGAAATTGAGCGTTGGTCAAGTCAGTAACAGTGGTAGTGAGGTGTAGAAATTAAATCGGGTGGGGGTAGAGAACAAGAAGGTTGAATATGTAAAATATTACAATTGAGAAGACAAAATAATGAGACTTCTTCAAACTGCAGAATCAATGGCGATTCACTTGCTAAGTCCTGAACTCTGCATACAGAAGAAGTTTGTTCTATCACTACACTTGCAATGAACGTTATTTATCTTATTACCCGACAAGTAAATTCTATCTAACCCTTTTTTTCTGTCTCTTCATTAGTATTATTTTGTCTTCTCAATTGTAATATTTTACATATTCAACCTTCTTGTTCTCTACCCCCACCCTATTTAATTTCTACACCTCACTACCACTGTTACTTAGTTGAACAACGCTCAATTTCTAGTCGTTTATGTTAGGTCATCCAACTTGTCTCGTCTTATTTGATATAGGTATAAAACTTGTGCACTGTGGTAGAGCATAACTCCATTATGGATAAGATTTTATTTTGATAAATCACACAGTGTTCGTTGTACAGTAATATTAACTGATGACGTTTCGAGCACAGACTATTGCTCATAATCATATCAAGTTACTCACACAACTTCTTTGCTTCATTTATATACGTGTGGAATTGACTAGATATTGGAATAAAATTCAATATGAGATAATGTACATTCATAAATAATAATATGAGTGTTATTGGTCAATTACAATTAGATGGGAAATAAGATGAGTGTTTCTATAGTCATAATAAGTTACCTGAATACTCTACATACAGTGATATATATGTATATGCACCATCAGAATTCCATTGGGAGAAATATGACTTAGAAGTAATCAAACTACATCAAATCAATCATACAAAACAACAGCAATTACTAAAAAGACGGTTGCAGCGAAGAAAGTTTTCTTTTCGACGAAGTCATCAACTAGACGGCTGTACATTCGTGTATTTATAATAAATGGGTAGGAAAGTTCCAGAATAATTTCTGGTCAAGGGTCAGATTAATAAGATTACAATTAGAAATTAAAATGTCATAATTAACAGGGAGAGGATAAAACTAATTTTAATTTTATTAATCTGAACCTTGACCAGAAATTATTCTGGAACTTTCCTACCCATTTATTATAAATACACGAATGTACAGCCTCCTAGTTGATGACTTCGTTGAAAAGAAAATTTTCTTCTTTTTTATCATTTCTAACCCCTAACTGCACAATATGTCTATCTCCTCAGTAATTATGATACTACTTTGTTTGAGTTTTATCCGTCCCCCTGTTTATTATGGCATTTTAATTAATAAAATTACTAAGTGTAATTAACAGAAGATAGGTAGATAGTGGCATTATTCTAGAAATATTTCAGGCCAAAGGTCAAATTACAAATTACAATATGTAATAATCAGGAAGATCGAGTAGAAAAGACAAAGTAGGATTCTGATTACGAGAAAACTAGTCAGTGTGTATAATTTCGGGTTAAGGATGTAGTATTAACGAAATGGGTAGGAGGTTCGGACATATAAAAATAAAAGGTAAATATAACAAATAAACGGGAAGGTTGGACAAGAAAGGTTATTAGGATAATCATTATTGATGAGACTAACTTTTCATGATGACCACGGTAGGGACAACGCTTGGACGTATTTCTTTTGGACACATAGAATAGGCTTGAGTTTTTGGATCGCCAGTACCTCAACTATTCCTACATGTCTTCATTTCACTCCTTTTGTTAGGTTGGATCGGATCTTATATATGCCTTTGAAGGACTTTCCACGCGGGGCTGAATGTCCAGAATTCACCAGATGTTTTGTTATCGAACTGTGTACCCCTTTGCGTTCTCCTTTTGCTAGCCATGCTGGATAATGTTTCCGCGCGCGTTTTACAAGCGAACGCATGGTACGGCTATTGTACTCAGCTCCACACGTGCAAGTGCACTTCTATATGCATGATGAAGTGGCCCAATGCGACAGCTCCTCTTTCACGTGATGGGTGAGTAGTATCTTGCAGGAGAATGTTATTCGTAGGCTGGTGGCGAAGTATATTCTACTGAGAGACTTTGAAAGCGGTCTACGGAGAATTTCTGCTTCGGTACCAGTTGTTAATTCGAGGTTGAATATCAGAATCTTTTGGGGGGCAACAGGTGTGAATGAGTTTCTCAGCACGTTCAGATAGATAAGTGAACGGGAGTATGAGAGAATAAAATTAAGCTGCAAATGCAGTACTGTTCAGTTACACCACTTAAATGAGCAACTAGTTATCACAGGAAGAACTTGAATGTATGAAGAATGGCAAACCGAATAACGTGGATGATAATACTGACGACAAGGGAAATAATAGTAATAATATTAATATCCATGAATCACACTAATACTAATGCTAATACTTCTACTACTACTAATAATAATAATAATACGTTTGTTCCAAACAGTATTTGTGGTACAGGTATCGAATTTTCAGCGTGCATTACAATATTGCATCTAATTACCTCATAAATTTTATAAGATTTTAAAATCAAAAAGCAACAACCAAAAAATAAAAAAGAACAGCGTTGCGTTTACATTTTTAAACAATGCACCACAGGATATGAAATATAAAATTAGTGTGTAATAGAAGATGTGAACAACAATATAATAGTAACGAAGAAAGGAAAACAAAAACTAATGGGACTAATTGTTAGAGTGCCGCAGTAAGTTGATCGTGTCATACCTAACGGATTTCTCATCACATAACAGCTGTGCCAGATAAGGTATTGTGGAGTTTTTGTACTTGGTAGTCCTAGCATATAGCCTCCTATAGCTGCTTCTAGTTCTACCAGATGAAATGCAAGGAGAGAGCTGCGTATAGAGAGGGTGTTCGGGGTCTGACAATATAGTAGTCGCTAGTTTCTTGCATGACATTATATGTCTATCCACAATAGTATTAACCAGTTGGTTTAACGATATCCCACTTGCCCTACTAACGGCTTTTAGTGCCCTTCTCAGCAATCAAAATCTTCTTTAAGTAGTCCAGGAAAGATTAATGAGGAGCAGTAAAGAGGGATGGTTAGAGTACAAGAATTGACAAACTGAGAAAGCAAAGACTGCTTTATACCAGACTGCCTTAACTTCCTAACGTAGAACGTTAAGCGAAACATCTTTCTAGTAACTAGCAAGATATGAGAGGACCATGAAAGATCGTAGGAAATACTCAGTCCAAGGTACTTGACATTAGATGTAATTTCAACCTCTATGCCGTCAATGATAGTGGGGCAATGTCAGCTAGCTAGTTGTTGTAGGTCACGTTTTCGTCTGAAAGTGAAACTGACTACCTGAAATTTAGACGGATTTAGCTTAAAACCGTTTGAAGAGGACCACTGACTAATTTCCGACAGAAAGTTATTTAATGTGGAACAATCCGACAATGAGTTGACAGGCATGGAAACAGAGACGTCATCAGCATACTTAACAAAATTGGCTACATCAGAATGGGGCAAGTCATGTAAGAAAAATGAAAACAGAAAAGGAGAAACAACAGCACCTTGAGAACACCAGCTAAAGTAAGTGAGGTAGTGGAGGACTTGTGGTACCCCTATACCAACTATAAACATACGTTTTTAATCTAATTTGCATACTCATATTATATGTTTACACATACCGATTTTATATGTACTTCGTAAACATTTGTCAATTTACTGTTGAACGTTACCTTGATACAATTTCGAAATTTGACTACGGCTATAATACACGATTACACTCTTCACAAGTGCCTTCTGATTTTACGTTGTGGGCGTCGAGTAGCCACAACGTCTGCGCACATTGATAAACGTGAAGAAGTACTAGGAAATACGTGTACGCTAATTTAGTCAAATAGAACACGCAACAAATTGGTGAGCCCGACGACAAATTGCTGACCCCGACGACAAATTGCTGACTCCGACGACTTTTTGACCTCGACGCGTCGTTACACTTGCTGGATTATTAAAACTCTAACTTTCGCGGATCTATATATTTATTAAACATTTCGAACTCATTCTTGTGTTTGCTCATAGCACAACCTGCAGTAATTTGTGGTAAGCACCTGCATTGTATGCTTTTTTATTTTGCCATATTCTTATTGTGCACAATTTTTGCTATTTTGCTACTCTTAAACCATTTTTTTACGAATTGTAACATGTCTTCCAATACCTCTGATAACTTAGAGCTGGGATCTGTTAGTACTATTTCTCTTACTGTACCAGTTTTTAAGCCCAGAGACCCTCATCTTTGGTTTGCACGACTGGAACATTATATGGCTAGCAATAAGCTCACGTCACAGACAGCTAAATTTGGCATTTTGAGTACAGTACTACCAGACGAAGTCGCCGAGCAGGTACGGCAATACATCGTTCAACCCAGCACAGAAGCGCCTTACGACAAGTTGAAGGAAGAGGTACTGCGATGCACTTCGCTTTCAGATAGGCAAGCACTCGATCGCCTGTTAAGCAATGTTGAGTTAGGTGATAAAACCCCATCGCAACTCATGAGGCATATGCAAAGCCTAGTTGCCGGAAGAGAAATCGATAAACGTCTCTTTTACCAAATATGGCTACGAAGACTTCCCGCAAACATCCAGCAGGTTCTTGCTTTCGGAGACGACGACATTGACATAGAAAGGCTCACCGAAATCGCGGATCGCATGTACGAGAGGTCAACACCTCAATCTGTCGCTTCCACTAGCAGAATACCAGACACTCACGATAGAATACAGACTCTAGAACACAAAGTCGACACCTTACTGAGTCAGTTAGCAAAACTGACTACACGCACACAACCAAGCCGTTCTAGAAGCTCGTCTCGTCGACGTCTTTCTCGATCCCCTAGCACGTTACGACATCGCGATAGTATTTGCTGGTATCACCGTAGTTATGGAAGCAATGCACGACGGTGCCGTTCACCTTGCAACTTTCAGACTAAACCAAAAGATATATCGTCATGTGTAAAAAATACTGTTGGCAACCTACGATCTAACAGTCGTTTGTTTTATGTAACAGATAAAAATACCGGTACTACATTCTTAGTTGACACAGGAGCAGAGGTGAGTGTTCTCCCTCCGTCTACACAGGAACGTCAACATCCTGACCCAGCAGTTACGCTCCAAGCTGTTAATCAGTCCAGTATTGTTACATATGGAAGTAAACGAATGACTTTGGATTTTGGTTTGCGGAATACCTACACTTGGTCTTTCATCATTGCAGACGTCCCATCCCCAATCCTCGGTATCGATTTTCTACAGCAACACAAACTGTTAGTTGATCCGATAAGCCCCAAGCTTATAGACTCGCTCAATAAAACGTACATCGCTGGTACGATTAGCCGTGCATCATCGTTGAACTTGATGGTCACACGCACACCAGCATCTCCATATACCAATTTGGTAAATCAGTTTCCTGACCTTTTAAAACCTTCTTTTCGAGGAACAGAACCAAAGCATCACGTGGTTCATCATATTAAAACCACTGGACCGCCAGTTTTTGCACGTCCCCGACGCCTTGACCCACATCGACTTAAAATCGCCAAAACAGAGTTCGATAAAATGCTAGAGCTTGGTATTATTCGACCGTCCAACAGCTCTTGGTCTTCACCGCTTCACATGGTGCCCAAAAAGTCTTCTGGTGAGATACGGCCGTGTGGTGATTATCGAGCTTTAAACAAGCAAACGGTACCTGATCGATACCCAATACCACACATCCACGATTTCGCTAGCAACTTACCAGATGTTAAAGTTTTCTCTAAAATCGATCTTGTCCGAGCGTATCATCATATCCCCATCCACCCGGATGACGTTCCGAAAACTGCCATTACCACACCATTCGGTTTATATGAATTCGTACGCATGCCATTCGGACTTATGAACGCCGCTCAGACATTCCAACGCCTAATTGACCAAGTACTCCGTGGTCTCCCTTTCGTCTACGCATACATCGATGACTTACTAATTGCAAGTGCAGACGAAGCCGAGCATTTGAAACATGTGAAGACAGTGTTTGAAAGACTGAACCAATACGGAATGACTATCAACTTAGACAAATGCGAATTTGGTAAGACCTCACTGAAATTTCTCGGTCATTTAATCGATAGCCAAGGGATCAGACCAGTCCCTGATGACGTACAAGCTATCAAAGATTATCCATTACCAGATTCTTTTAAGAAATTACGACGATTTTTGGGTCTCGTTAATTTTTACCGGCGTTTTATCCCGAACTGTGCTAAAGCTTTACAACCATTAACCGATTGCTTACGTGGACATAGTCGTTCATTCCATTTGCCCGCAGAAGCTGTTAAAGCATTCGAAAATGTCAAACGATTGTTAAATGACAAGACACTCTTGGTCAGACGTCAAAATGACGCTCCTCTGTCTCTCATGACAGACGCTTCAGACGTTGCCATCGGGGCAGTTTTACAACAACAAGTACACGGCGAATGGCAACCTCTTGCATTCTTTTCGAAACGACTGAATCCTACTCAATGCCGCTATAGCACTTTTGGTAGAGAGTTATTGGCTGTTTACTTAGCAATCAAGCACTTTCGACATATGCTGGAAGGTACAGCTTTTACTGTCTTTACAGACCATAAAGCTCTAACGAAAGCCTTATCAGCAAAACAGGATAACTACTCTCCGCGTGAACTACGACATCTCGAGTTTATATCTCAGTTCACCTCCGATCTGCGACACGTAAAGGGTAAAAACAATGAAGTGGCAGACGCTTTATCACGTGTGCACATTGACAACATTGTATGCCCAGACATCGACTACGAACGTCTCTCAAACTTACAACGAGATGATGCCGAACTTAAAAAGATCATGTCTTCTAAAACAACATCTTTAAAGCTAGACGCAATTCCTTTTGGCACGACAAAAATAATCTGCGACACCTCTACGGGTAAATATCGACCCTTCGTTCCAGCATCTATGAGACATACAGTATTCGAGAAGTTACATAACTTGTCTCATCCCGGTGTCAGCGCTACTATCAAACTACTAAAAGAAAGATTTATATGGCCGAACATTAATAGCGATGTTAAGAAGTGGACACGAAATTGCTTGTCTTGTCAAAGAGTCAAAATCAACCGTCACACTAATGCACCACTTGGTCGCTTTCCTAACCCTGACTCTAGATTTGAACATATACATGTAGACATAGTTGGTCCACTACCTCCTTCCAATGGTTTCAACTACATTCTAACTTGCATCGATAGATTCACTCGTTGGCCTGTAGCAGTTCCGATAGCCGACGTCTCAGCTGAAACGGTAGCTAAAGCTTTGGTCGAAAACTGGATAGCTAATTTTGGTGTCCCATCCATTATCACTACGGACAGAGGTGCTCAGTTTGAAAGCCGACTTTTTCACCAGCTAACTGAATTACTGGGCATTAAACGAATACGAACAACCGCGTACCATCCTAGTTCCAACGGTATGGTTGAACGACTTCATCGGCAACTCAAAGCCGCGCTCTCTGCTTCTTTGACTCAAAACGACTGGTCAACCAAACTCCCACTGGTACTGCTTGGTATACGATCTGCTCTAAAGAAAGATATTGGCTGCTGTGTTTCCGAACTAGTCTATGGAACAACATTACGACTACCAGGAGAATTTTTCACCCCAGGTAACCAAGTTCCACAAGATATGACTGGTTATGTGCACCAGCTAAAACAACACATGAACGAGCTCAAGATATCACTTCCACGCCAGCAGGAACGAACGTCATACATCCCGCCACAACTGACAGATTGCACTCACGTCTTCGTCAGGAGAGAGGGTGTACAACGACCACTTCAACCCGCTTATGATGGCCCATTCAAAGTTCTAAATAGAAATGATAAAGTTATCACGATAGAACGACTGAATAAAGCAGAAGCCATCAGTGTCGACAGAGTCAAACCAGCATTCATCGACGATTTCGAAGCCAACGATAAAGACCAGCTGAACGACGTGCCAACAGCTACATCCACGCAAGCTTCAACGTCGCCAGAGAAACCTATGAAAACTACACGCTCTGGTAGGAGAGTTCATTGGCCTAAACGTTATGTGCAAATCATCAAAATATAACTTACTACGAATTTTCATTTTTATTATCTTTATTCGTAATTGTCATTTAACTACTCATTTAACTGATTAATATTTTCATACGTAAATCACGTCACTACTATTTTAACATCGATATTTCCTGTATTATTACATTTAATCATACAGCGCTTAATATTCACGTATCGTTTCCGTATACAGACTACAGATCCCCGGCCGATTGTATCATTCCTTATATATTCTACCACGATCATCAATCCTATTTTTTCTTTTATTATCGCATTTAATATCGACCTTATTGACCGCATTAAACTGCTCATTTTTTCAGCTTAATAAATCGCCTTCTATGTACTATCGCTGTTACGTATTACGCTGATGCATGTTATTGTCGAACACTTAAATGTATTTTTTTTTTATTTCAGTGTTCTGGTGGGGGAATTATGTAGTACCCCTATACCAACTATAAACATACGTTTTTAATCTAATTTGCATACTCATATTATATGTTTACACATACCGATTTTATATGTACTTCGTAAACATTTGTCAATTTACTGTTGAACGTTACCTTGATACAATTTCGAAATTTGACTACGGCTATAATACACGATTACACTCTTCACAAGTGCCTTCTGATTTTACGTTGTGGGCGTCGAGTAGCCACAACGTCTGCGCACATTGATAAACGTGAAGAAGTACTAGGAAATACGTGTACGCTAATTTAGTCAAATAGAACACGCAACAGACTTTCCATTGTGGACGGTGCACTGCTTCCTATCAGAAAAATAGGAATGTAACCATTTATTTGTCCAGCTCTCAGCCTGTGTTGGAGCAAGATTACTTAGCAAGAGACACCTAGGTACCGAGTCAAATGCAGATGTGTAATCAAGGAAGGCACACCGAACGTAATTAGCTCCTCTATCAAAACTAGAGACTATATTATGATATAAGACAATAGCGGCACCTAAGGTACACCTACTATGTTTATAAGCAAACTGGTTGGGGTCATTGAAAGGCTTTAAAGAGGGTTCAAGATTAAGTAAAATAAGTCTTTCCATAACTTTCAAAAAAGGTGAGGTAATAACAATGGGTCAAAACTTAACAGTGGGTCCACTTATTGATTTAGGCAATGGAATAATCTTGATATTTTTCCATGAGTCAGGTATAATACTTTTGGAAAAAGATTCGTTGAAAATGTCGGTTAATGGGGAACATAAGATGTCAGCACACTTCTTAAGGATAACAGCAGAAACACCATCAGGACCAAGGGACTGAGTAGGTTTGAGAGATTGAAGACACTTAAGGACATCATTCGTATTAAAGCATGAGAAACAGTCATTATTTACACTATTAGAGTTAGGAATCATAACGTCTGCAGGGATACATATGAAGGATTTATTAAGCATATCAACATCGACAGAAGTATCATTCATTATTTGCTTACCACCTGTGATTTCCTTTAATAACTTCCACATATTAGATGAGGATTTACATGAAAGAAACTTCTGGTGATAGAGAGCATTTAATCTTTGTAATTCAGCTATAATCAAAGTGTTCATTCTCTTAACACCAGATTTATTTTTCATTTTGCATACATACATACAGATACTAATGACAACAAGGGTGTATGTAACCGTCCTGACAAGGGATGGTTTCAAATCAATGAAGAATAATGATGATGGTGCGATGACGATGACAACAAGAGGAAGAAGAAGTAGGAGAGGAACATTTGTGGCACTAATAATTTGAGCGGTCAGTATGTAAGACGCACCATTTCCTTCTGCACAAGGAGTGTAGTAGTTATTTGTAATAGGAGTATTTCGCAGCGACCGTATCACAGGAAACCAACCAACAACACAGAGAGGGATGGAATTAGGAATTTGTATTTGGCGGAATTATATTTCAATTCATATAATAAATATATTAACAAACAACAGTACTCATTCAAACAGTACAGTAATAGAAAATGTCAGTCACCATATCCACCGCATGTCGAATGTCTCCTTCCGTGTTTATAATGAGATCTCACTTTGCTTACAAGTCTCTGAGATCTTCTAACTGATTCTCTGATATTATTTTCATCACTATCATATGGACTTATTTCTGAATTGTCTACAAAATCTGGATTAGTAGCGGAATCATTAAAATTGTAATCAGAACGACCTACTTCATTTATTTTCACTTGATCCAGGTGTCTGTTATGAACTGAATGGTCTTCAATGTCTAATATCTTCACCATTCGATTTCTCATTTTTTGTATTATGATTCCAACAGGTCTATAATTATTCCCTCCATAATAATTTACTTCAGGAGTTGTGGACATCAGATGCTTCCGGAGAATTCGAGATTTGAATAGCTTAGCAGGACTATCATGGATACTTGTATGCTCCGCATCGCGATATTGAAGTAGGAAGTTATCTACACATCTCTCTAGCTCATCAAGATTCTCAGGACTCATTGATGCTATGGCACTCTTTAATGTTCGTACGAAATTATCTGTCAACCCGTTAGACTGAGGATGCCATGGTGCTGTGTACAGATGACGACAACCTATACGTTTAATCCAATCATTGAAGTTCTTCTCAGTGAAATGAGTACCATTATCAGTAACTAAGACATCTGGAATTCCTTCTCGACTGAAAATCTTCCTCAAAGCTCTGTGTGTGAATTTCGCATTAGAACTATCAGTAATTATGACTTCTGGCCATCTAGAATAAGAATCCACAATAATTAAGGCATAGTATCAATTTAAGAATGGACGACAGTAATCCGCATGAATACTCTGCCAAACCTCATAAGACGCAGGCCATGTGTTACAATTAATTGTAGTAGTAGTATTTCACAATGACCGAATCACAGGAAATCAACCAACAACACAGTGAGGGATGAATTCAGGAATTTGTATTTGGCGGAATTATTTGTAATTTGTATAATAAATATATTAACAAACGACAGTAAGTATTTAAACAATACAGTGATAGAAGTTGTCAATCACTACACCATGGTTTCCACGATGACTTCTCATAGGACATTTTATGCAGACAACTGGAACAGCTCTTTGATCTTTTGCTAGTTTCAGCATCAACCAGCACATTAATAATAATAATTTGCTTTATTCCAGAAACAGTACTAGTGGTACAGCGTGGAATTTTCAGCGCATATCTACAATATTTGCATCTAATTTTATCAAACATTTAAAAGGAGTATTTCAAAAAATAAATATAAAGACAACAACAACAACAAAACAAACACAAAAATAATATTTTAAAAATGCGAAAAGAATACCAAGAAGTAGAAAGGAAAATAAAAAACATAATAAATAATATCTCAATATTGGGTAGTGGAAGCTATGATATGATTGTGCATGGTGACAGTAAAGTTGTAGTCTTACAAGAAGTTATGAAATGATATTTAAGAATGTTTATCGCCAATATGATCAGTTAATTTAGGTTGAAACAACACTAAACAATCATAAAATAACATTTCAGGGTTGTTGTTTTTTATCAGGTCTAAATGCGGTGTTTGTAGTGGTAGTGTGAGTAATCCTGCATAATACAAAGTTTTAAGATGGTGATAATGGCTTTCACAACCAAGATTGTCAGTTAATATTGCCGAACAAAAAAACAACAATAACCACAAAAACTAATAATTACATGATGGTTAATGACAGGACAATTTTGTAATACTCATAATGCTGATATAGTCGGAACCAGTAGATATACAAAAGAAGGAATAGAGTAAAGTACAAAAAAGGAAGCCAATGTTAATAATTTAGGTAGCTAAGTATGTTTAAGAAGGAGTTCACCATAGAATGGAAAACAAGAGAGAAATAAAAGAGCCTAAAATTATGTTGTTAATAACAAAGCACGTCAAGGGTTTCGCGCTTAACATTGTCTCTGTCACTTAGAACACGGGCCAAGTATGGTATCGTTGAGTTCCTGTACTTGGTTGTACGAGCATGGATTATTTTATACTGATTTCTGGTTTTACTTGATGAGATACAAGGAGAGAGTTGGGAATAGACGGGTTGTTGGGGGTCGGAGAGTATGGTTTTAGACCATTTTTCGTATGTATTCAGATGCCTTTCAACTGACATAGTGACGAGCTGACTGAGTTTTACACCACTAGTCCTACTAACTACCTTCAACATCCTTCTCAGGATGGTGTAGTCCATTTCCAGTAGCCCAGGAAAGACTAACGGGGAGCAGTAAAGTAGAGTAGGTAAGATACAAGAGTTGACAAATTGTGAAAATAGAGGTTGGGTGATTCCAGATTGTCTTAGTTTCTTAATGTAGTAGGTTAGGCAGAACACTTTCTTAGAAATCGTTAGGATATGAGATGTCCAAGTAAGGTTGGAAGATAGAACTAGACCGAGGTATTTTGCAGTAGACGTGTTAGTGACTTCATCTTGTTAGCTCCCAAATGAGCGGAGTGAAGATCACCCAAAATCGCAGATCTCAATGTCAGAAGAATAACAATTCTGTCATTCAGACATAGAAATCCTTCAGGACGGATTGAAATCTCATCACTTCGCTTATAAAAATCCAGAAATCTTGTTGTGCACAATGTTTCTAATTTCAACATCTAACAAAAGAGTGTACAATCATATTTTTACGTCTTCCACATATTTGGAGATTTGAAAATTATATTGGTAAAATCTCAGCGAAATTGAAACGCGTAATTCCAACGTTTCCTGCTTTCTGCAAACTGGTCAGAATTTCTTCAGGGAAATTAATCGAAATTGAAATAACAGAGGTTTTGAAAATACCTCTAATCATAAAATTCTAGATACTAGGGGTTTGAACAGACGTGAAGTTGTGATCTTGTTAGCTGACTGATGCATGGCAAATCCTGATTAATAAACAAATAAATAAAACATGGATGGATATGTATCACTAATTAATCATACTTCGTCTGAATTCCCTACTGTCTATATCTTCTTATGGAGAGGCTAACAAATGATTTACAACTGTTTACCCATACACACGTACACACACTCACCACTATATACCAGATATACAAGTATGTTTTCATATTCAGTTATCTACTACCATGAACTTTTAGTTGAACCTGATCACTAAAATTCCGATGAAAAGTACACTGTGTTTAAAGTGTTTAACAAAAGTAGACTGATATTTGTAAGTCTGAGGTCAGATTTGATGACAGCTCATACAATTCTGTTTGTTTATTATATTTTGATGACTGTTTCATGATTCACATGATTGGAAAAAGTTTTTAAAACCAAGAGATGTCCTTTTTATATATAAACCTCTGTTAAGTTAGATTAATTTCTCTGAAGAAGTTCGGACCAGTTTACCGAACGCAGGAAACGTTGGAATTACGCATTTCAATTTCGCTGAGATTTTAAAAATATAATTTTTACAAATGTCTACTTCTCACTCGGTGCCCAATTATTTTACAACTATTCTGTCAAGTCTTGATCACAATTCATATGAAATACATAATAATATTGCCCTGAGATGTGATTAAAATATTCGTGGTTATAACCTTAGTTAAATACCAAGTATCAAGCGGCAAAGCAATTAGTGTCATTTACAGAATAATTCATAGGATGTATAGATGTTGCAGGGGGTTACATAATGATAGGGGTTAGTAGGCAAATAACATAACATGGTGTGCAATTTGATACGACGGAATTCAACATTGTGAAACATTTTTGACTTAGAATGACAAGTGAGTGAGGTGATTGAAAATTTGTTTTGCTGTGCTGCTTAAGTGTCTACTGTTGTTTGTTAAATTTACTACATAAATGACAATTAATTCTGAGAAATACAAATTTCCAAGTTCATCCCTCTCTGTGCTGTTGGTTGATTTCTTGTGATTCGGTCATTGCGAAATGCTACCATTACGAATAACCATCACAATTTGACGTCGCCATGGAATTAAATAATCTTGGAAAGTTTCCTATGAATGGTTCACTGAGGGAAATTGCCGATTATCTTCAATGCTTTGACGCATGGTGCATGTTGAGGAATGTTCGGGATGACAAATTTTCAGCTCATTTTACTACTGCGATTTGGCTAGATGCGTACGGCCTAGTGAAGACTCTGTCATTTCCAGATAAACCAATTTCTCTGCCACATGATGAGCTCCGTGAACTTCTAATAGATCACTTCCATAGAACTACTTTTGAAACACGAGAGAGGAGTCAGTTCAACAAACTTGTTCGTGCTCCCAACCAGAAGATTAGAGACTTTACTCTCCAGCTTCAGATACAAGCTTCAAAGTGCAACTTTGGAGATCAGCTCCATACTCAACTACGTGATCGTCTAATTGCTGGGATCAATATTCCGAAGTTAGAGAATGAGTCGATTAAGATTCTCTCCTGCACCTTTCAAACTGCTAAGGATATATGCCTTACATATGAAGATGTCAACAATGAATACCCAGCTCCCACTACGTCGGTGTCTGATGTGATGCTGTCAAAAGTTGATAATGCAAGTGTTCATAAAATCAAATCTAAACTGTCATTCACATCTGATAGAATGCAGGCAGACAGCAAAATATCAAACGTGTTTTCCGTGTGGAAAGATTCATCTATGAAGCACTTGACACTTTCGGGGTGCTAAGTGCCATAAATGTGGTAAGACTGGACACACACACACAGAGCCTACTTACCGGAGTTCGAATACTTTCACTACTCAGAATTCTTCCAAGTTTTCTGGTAAAATACAGTCAATATCTCTTTCAACTTCTCACAGCACTGAATCTCATCTGATTAAAAGCTTCACTACAAGTTCAGGCAAGTCCCATTCTTTTATCATTGATACTGGGAGTACTGAATGTAAGGATTGACTATCGCTTTGTAAGCATGCCAAGGTAGACCCTACTACTAATCCCATTACAGGCATTACTGGTCATAAACTACCCCTTGTTGGTACTACCAACATTGGTTTGAAATCAGACAGTGGTAGTTTTGTGAATATCCCCTTTCTTGTTAGTGAATGTCGTCCATCTTTATTGGGATTACAGGTTCTTAGATTGTTGAATATCTAAAAATCTCAATTCCCACTTAGTTGTTTGATGAACCTTTGCTCAGAGAATTAATTCTCCAACAAAGTGAGGCTAAGAAGATATTATATCAATTCAATAGAGCACATCCCAGCATAAGCTTCATTGAGGGAGAAGAAGAAAATGACTCTATCCCCTTTTTGCACGTCCCAATCACTAGACGAATAGACGGAACAATATTTATTAATAACTTTCAATATATCACCAACATCTTTAAGTGGACCATTCTCCAGTTTCGCCAAGAAAAAATCTTCTACGATTGCGCCTAGTGGTGATCTCATGGCAACACCATCTGACTGTCTGTACATTTTCTTATTGAACAGGAAATTTACGTTCATTGTTCATCTTAGAAGAAGTTCCTTTAGGGAAGACACAGGAATTCCAATCTCTATACCTCGCTTTATCAATTCATTACCTATGTAATCAATTGTCTCCATCGAAGTCACATCGGTGAATAAGGAAGATACATCCAGTTATATCATATATTTGTCTTTCACATTTAATCCCTTGATTCTTTCTACAAACTCAAAACTATCTTTCACGCTATTTTCCACAAGTTTCTTATGCAACGGTTGCAAATGTACCGACAGCCATTTCGCAGTTCAATGGTATGGTGAGCTAGATATATCGAGGACTGGTCTGAGTGGCAAGTCGTTTTTGTAACTCTTTGGCAAGCCGTATTACCTGGGTATCACCGTGCTTGCAGGTTTTAGCGTTTCATACAAAGCAGACGAAATATGGCCTTCTTGTTTCAACTTTTTTAAAGACTCTGTCGACTGTCTCTCAGTCCTCGCCATTGTATCTTTGTTCGTTTCTGTAGTTTGCATGCATCACTTAATTAAGTCTGCATTTTGTTAAGGTAATCAGACTTCTCCATGATAACGACTCCTAAGCCTTTGTCAGGTCTGCAGATAACCATATTCTCATTCGCTTTCAATTGCTTAAAAGCCTCTTGATGCCTTTTGTGCATTCACTAGCCGACCAATATTTACTTCAAGAAATAAAGACAGACTGACCTGTCTCGCCTCTTCAATATGTATTTACCAGTTTAACTGCACGTGCACAGCTAGTTACATAGGGCGTACGATCAGGCAAGTTCATCGTCGAATTTCTGAACACCTCCCATCTTGGTATGGCAAACGTTCGAATAAAGCCGCCATACGCAGCTCAGTACTAGCTCATCTCGTCGATACTGGCTGGACATCAAATCGACTCCAACAAAGCTTTTAAAGTTATTTATCGTATATCACCCAACCTCTCGCCACATGGTCTACGAGTACGACTTTTACATACAGCAGAGGCAATCGGAATTCATCTGAACAAGCCAAATCTGTGTTCAAAGGAAATCTGTACAGCCCCTTTCTTTGCCATGGCCAACTACATAATATGTATTAAGTTTATAAAAGGATTTTCCCCCTCCCCTTGTAACTATCTCTCGAATTTGTTAATTTTTACAATTCTAGCTAATTCTATTAACTTGTTTGTTTGTATTTTGCGTAACTCTTCTGGGTTATCCTATTCTTCTTAGTCATCATTGCTATCTTGCGAATTTCTTGATCATGTAATAACTTGTTGCCAACGCCTGACAATCAACCTATCTTGAATTCCGTAATTAATTTTCACCCCTCTTTTGTAACTTAGATATCTTCTTGCTAACAACTACTAGTTATTTGTTTTGATGACACTAAACCTGTCGATTTCACCCCCCGTCTATACCGAAAACTGATTCACTAAAATAACCACTTGATTGGTAAAAGAATTTCATGTAAAAAAGACTACATATTAGTGTAGAGCCAGTCTATGATGAGGAACCGCTAATTGAAAAGCAATATATTTCTTCGCCCAATCTGTTGTCTTTTCTAAGCATTGAATTTACAATGCAACATCAAAATGACGGAAAGTTCCGTTTCCTTGACATTGTCATACAACGCCTAGAAGATGGTAGTCTCCAGAGGTCAATTCACCGAAAGCCAACATGGAATGGACAATACTTATATTTTAATAGTGTTTTTCCAAATAGCCATAGACGAGCACTGATCAAGACTCTGTACTATACAGCGAGGAGAATGTGCTCTGCAGAGGAATTACAGGAAGAACTTACGATTCTCGAAAAGATATTGAAAAGCAACGGTTACCTTCTAAGACTCATTAACAAATATGGAAGATGTGAAGGCTCAAACATCAAACAAATCACAGTGGAAAACATGCCTGTCTTCATTCAACAAGATTTTAAAGGTGAATATGTTGCGGCAATAGTCAACAGAGGACTGAGTACGTCACTAGCTAAAGCCTATCCTGCAGCTGACTTGGTTCCCGTCTATCGGACAACATGCTCTTTGGTGCAGTCAAAAGTCAACAGATACCCATCTCATGTTAACTCCAACTTATCATAGTCCTGTGGACTTTTGTCACAAACCCAGCTACTGGAAACTTCCTAAAACCAATTCTCCTTCTCTCTATCTCTCCCCTAATTGTAATATTTAGTAATTTTGTGTTGGTCAATCAATTTTGATATCGTTCCTATGCATTCTCTTACTTTATTGAAACGCGAATTCAGCATAACATCGTCACCAGGAGATATCCCACGCGGCAGAAAATCACACACAATGCACAACAGACAGATAGAGTGACTCAGGGACAGCATTATGAAGTGAAGACAAGCAAAAATATATATATTCAAGCAGACGACCACCTTGATAGATACTCGCTTCCTGCCTTCTACTGAGGCATAATCGGCTACGCGATAGTAATTCCACAGAATGATAATGCCTCGAGTCAGAGATTCAGACCGTCTCTTGGATCACACATTCACAGACCAACTGATCTCGTGTCAACAGACAAACAACCAGACAGCAGCTTTCAACTGTGGAGTGGAGGCGTGTGCAATTAGCGCCTATATCACTAGTCTTCATGTACACAACGAAACGGTCGTCACTCTGAATCCAACATGGTGGCATGTCTTGCATACTGACCGTTCATATTATTAGTGACACAAATATTCACATTCTATCTCCCCTCCTACTTCTTCTTCTTCTTCCTCTTGTTATCATCGTCATCACACCATCATCATTATTCTTCATTCATCTGAGACCATCCCTTGTCAGGACGGTTACATACACCCTTGTTGTCATTAGCATCTGTACGCATTAGTGTGATTCATCAATATTACTATTGCTATTATTTTCATTCCCGTTATTACTATTATTATGACTATTATTGTTACTATCACCACCATCCATGTCATTCGACTTGCAATTCTCCATACATTTGAGGTATTTCTCTGATAACTAGTTGTTCATTCAAGTGGTGTCACTGAACCGTGAGACATCACAGTCACATCTATTAATTACTCACTCACTCACACAAACACAGTGTCAAGTGGATTCTCCACACTAACTCTGGTCAATTGACCCTCCTATCATCACTTGGCGAAAACACAATTTCATCCATAGAAAGAATTCGAAACGTACTTCAAGCTGACTACACTCGCCGCTCAAACTATCTACAACCACATTCCTACCGTCTCACGTCTAGACATTTGCAAGCTCAACAGAAATCTCTTAAATCCAATACAACTTTTCCATCACACATCTGTCGTCAACACACACACACACACATACCCGCTCGAATCCCACGTGCTCACACCACATCATCACATCACTAGCAGACAAATCACGCACGTAGAAGTCAAAACTACAATCCGAACAGTCACATCGTCACACGTCCCATACAGACAATATCTTAGAATCAATAATCGAATTGTCAGGTGTGCACGCGTCTTCACCAGTATCATCACACCATTACCGTCACCTATATGCTACTCCGTGACCGTGATCGCACCCTAACAATTAACTATCTCTTCAACAAACTGCGCTCAATTAAATCGAAAAGCCAAACAACAAGGATTAAAATAAAGTGCAATTTATATAAAAATAAAATATCTCCTCACAAGTAAAACATCCCGTCAACTTGGCTGCTGTGAACTTTAAAACGACCACCGTCCAACAGAATCTCTGGCTTCTCCACGTCCGATAACCATTCACGGGCACGAAATGCAGCCAAGTGAGAATAATAAGTTGGCGCTGGATACGAGACACTACGCGAACACCTCATATACGCATAGCATAGGTGGTAGGTGAACAACTGCAAACCGTCCGACGTCCAGTCACTGTCATCATACAAAACGTGATAGTGAGCAGGTTTCGAAGTGCCCTACAAAATACGCAATCATATTCATCAGCTAACAACAACAATTTACCTGAATCCCTTCTTGTGAGCACAAGTAGAAATCGAATTCCCTGGGATGTGTGATGTCTGTATCAACCACCGTCCCTGGCTCCACGTTTCTCGCCCTACAAAAACAATCGAAACAACAAATCGTTATTCTTAACACGAACGCCCTCACACACGTGAGCAAGGACAACAACAACAACAACAAAGATACAGTGGCTCCACACAAAACATCATGTGTGTAAACACCTCCTACTTACCTAGGCTCGCTCGGTCGAAACCGAATGTGGTGACGCTTCTGCACAACAATATACGTGATCGCGGGTTCTTCACCAGGACGAATGTCTGCACAAGCTCTCTGAATCGCCGCCAACTCCTCTACCAACACATTCTCGAACTGGCCTTCCGAGACGCCATCACGATAGAATAGTATACGCGTTGGGAAACGACCGTTCGTATTTCGCAAGTATACCTGCAAAACAACAACATAAACAAGCAACAACAGAAGCGTGCTCCAACAACAACAACACCAGCAACATCAATCACTTCACAGTTGGCCCACAATGAGAACTAACCTCAAGCAACTCCTTCACAATAACACGCATGTCGTCGATTATTTCTCTCGCTCCCTTATTCCCCTTTTCTGTCGTCGCCTGTTGGCGGATCACCACAGCGTACCTCATTAGATCCGGTGATACACTACCAATAACAGCAGCCACCGACTTCCGAATTTCACCATGAGTTTGTGTCGGCGCCGGATGGGTCACGTCCGCCCCAAACACCATCAGCAACTCACCACTGTTCTTAATCAGGTCGGGGATCTGCCAGTTCACACCACCCAATTTCCCATTCAGCTTCAGTAACAGGTTCGCTGAACAAAGCACAAATTAATCCCATTAGTTAAAGTTAAGCTTGTCGAAATACACAAACAAAAAACGTCACACGTAAACAGTAGTAGCAAGCACTTACGGCAAACGTTCGCCTTCTCCAGAGTACGACCAAGTACACACTGTGTACGGATACCCATTTGCAGGTCACTCAGGCGTTTAACTGCCGAGTAGTTCCGCTCGTCGTACAAGATTAGAAGCACAAACGAACAGCCTTGTCTACTGAAATCTTCAAACCTTCTGACAAGTTCTCCTGTAGGACACTGTGCCACAATAGGTCGAGGGCTTAGACGAACCCCAAAGCGACTTCCTGCTCTAGGCATTTCTGACATCACCTTTTGTATGTGATTCTGAGACCGCTACAAAGAAAACATCGTAGGCGAAATAGGCACTTAGTACAAGCGTTTCACTTGCCTAACAACAATAACAATAATAATATTAATAACAACAATAACAACATCTACCTCTCAACAACACGCATCACAATCAAGTGGACAGTCAGTTTTTCCAAAATACTTCACCTATTTGACTAACAGGAAAGTGAAAATCCAGCATTCTATACACACCATTAAACACTGACACATCAACACGGATGATATCACGCAGACGCCCGGTGCTGTGAACAACGAAGTGGCGTGCCTGTCATCAAACGACACGCCTCGATATTGTCAAGCTAACTACGATTCACAAATCACTGCATCTAGAATGTGAATTCAATGCTCAAGTGATGGCAGCGCACATCTTCCTCCTTACACTACACTACACTAATCACTCATCGTCGTCGTCGTCATCGCCACCGTCTTTCGTACACAACTCGAGTGAACAACATACCTGATTAGGTGGAACACAAAGTATGGCCCACATCAGCTCCACTCCCTTGCCAGCTGGCTCATGAAAGTCTGGTGACATCCAGCTACCTGCCTTTAGCGGTTGCACACCGGAACGACCAAATTTAGCACTTGGCGGCTGCAGAACACGTGCCTTCACTTCCACTGGCCTCGGCTCGATCGCCAAACCAAATTGTTCGATCAGTGGGTGTGACCTGGATGAAAGAAATGAAACAAGTGTTGTCATGCCAGTCAACAGAAACCCTCATTATCACAAACAATAAAGACATTAAAGTGAAGTATAATACCGGGCTCTCAAATAACATCACCTACATACACTATTATCTCCATCTAGGCATACTTAGTCCACAATCAACACCTCTTCACTAGCATCACACAGTTAACAAACACGACTCTAATTCTCATGTCTCCGTGTGGCGAATTACATGTTCTGTGACGAGTAATCACTACCTAGAGATTGACACAAATAACCGATGAAATGTTCCCCCTTCCTAACAATTTTAGACGTACGACAAAGCCTCGGCTGCCTGCTTCTGCACCTACAAAACTTCCTGGCTAAATCTTATTTCAACGAGGGCTATTCTACTCAACTCATGTTTCTCCGCGTTTACAATTTCGGCTAACACAACGGATATCAGACACCTCGAACCAAACAACTCGTCTAATATCATGCTTCCATTCTCATCCCTAGTTTCCAACGTATCCCTGTGTGCAGATGGAAATCAGTTTCCAGTGTTGAGAAAGCTAACTAAGTTAGTTGCTGACAGTGGAAATCACCTAACGAGCATTCATTCAACATGCTCCTCCTCCTTCTCCTCAACTTCTCTCCGCCTCTTGCATCATGAGTAAGCAACATCATCACGTCGTCAGTACTCAGTCCTAGTGCATCATCAACAACGCGGAAATAACATCATCTTACTTCAGCATATTGTTAGCAAAGTTTTGCAGCTCTTGGAAACGTTCCTGCGGTCGAACTGCCGAACACCGGATCACTTCGCTAGCAACATCCGCTTTACTCGCATTAGGAGCTTGATACGGTAGTATGTTCAACAACTCCATAGGCATATACACCTCCCGCTTTTGATCAACCTAACAAAATAAAATATCATCAATCAATCAAATCACAAATCACCTACCTTCACACAAGGCAGCTCTGGATACTTCAGTGTGATATGATGATGCCTCTTAAAATATTCTGCCACCGTCTCATTCACCTCCTCAATCATTAGACGATCAGCTGGTAGTGACGACATCCCGTGCACAGTGAACCGTCGCGAATACATCCTACCTGGAAGGCGTCACGTATAGGTATAACAGAGTAAAATATACATATACACGCATACCACTGTCGCTCCTGTAAAACTTCTCACTCTCCACTCTGATTCTTCTCAAGTCACGGGCCATTTCTCCACTGCACCGAGACATCCCATCGCCATACTTTGCGTACATCACGTCCGCCAAATTCCCAGACGTAAAGTACGCCTTGCACGTCTGTCATAGTGTGTCAGTCAAAACAAGCAATATCATCACTTACCATATCCAAGTTTACACGGACCTTCCACTGAGGTCGCACACTACTAATAAAACCTTTATGGATGCTGAAGAGTTTATCCGCGACAACTCTAATCGGTTTCGCCTCGAACAGGGCTGAACGTCCAACAGAAACGAACGACTGTCTAGAGACTGTTTTCAGAATACAATCCAGTAGCCTGATGGACTCCTACAACCAAGTGTCAAACAACAAATCTAATCTCCTCTCACCTGGGGCATATTCATCGAAGTCGCCTTCGGATTCTTTATAAAATGATCAACATCAGAAGTAGACACTCGCTGTACTTCCATAATACGATACTTTAGGAGAAGGCGATCACGACCAAGCGGGTCTTCGATCTCCATCTCCTTCTCCACAGGGTCCGTTGTAACACCCCTTAACGGGTCTTCAGAGTATATTGCGTGCCCTCCATCATATACCACCGTATCTGGAAAGCTGTAAAAGCAAACCATACAAGCAAATTTCATTAGCATCAGACTCATCAACAGACACGATTAGTGTCAACTCAAGCCATACCGAACGACTACACCATCTTTTCATAAACGCATCTGATATTCGCGAAAGTCATTATTCAGTCAATCACGTAGGACATGAAACAACAACTCATCCCAAACCTGTACCAATCTCTCCTTGACAAGCACATTATAATGATAGCAATCACACACTACAACAAGTCAAGCAAACAACTCACCTCAATAACACAAATACAACACAAAGTTTTAACACATATGTAAACAACGTATTTCAAGATGAAAGCATAACTGCACTTACGAACTAGCTACTTGTTGTGTCAGAGATCGCAACTCCCTCGGTGGCATTCTTATCTCCGTCTTACTGCCCTCCTTTGAGTCCAGGCGGTATACTGAGATCGCCTCAACAAAGTACATGTATACCGTCTTATGATGGAAAGCAAGGTCCCAACAATTTGAAGTAACTCTCACTGTTCTCCCGACTGTGCCACCTTCATCTGGTCTGTTTGGAATTCCCAGTGGCCTCTGCATGCTTAGTCTGAAGTAAAGAAATTCATTCGCCAACGTTATCAATCAAAGGAAGCAATGAGGCCAATCACTACTCTCACACTTTATTCCATTTCAACTTACTTTGAAAGTTCACAAGACACGTCACACCTGAAACAATCAAAACAAAATTAGACAGTTAGGCAGCAGCAACACAAAACACATCTTGTGGAATCTGGAAAGACAAAACGGCGGATACTACTCACACAGCTTTCTTCATACACTGGCTTTTCTTTTGGCGAGCAGCTTCCAAGGTAGCCTCGTTTTCCAGTCGTAATGACGATGCTATGTCACCACGTTCACAAGGTACATGCGCGCTCCATGCAGGCTTCTTCCACACCCCTGGAACATCACCAACACGTGACCTGAAGCATGAAACACAATACACATATACAGGGCTATTTCTTAATTCATCTAGTAGCTTTCACAATAGAAACACTGTCAACGTTAATATCACACTCTCATATATTCCTGCTTAACAGATTCGGTCAGCGGTGAAACCTTCACATCACAAGATCAACTCATAGTCAGTCACGTCTACGCTAACTCGTATTCAAATATCAAAACTCAATCCAATGATGACTGCCACTCACTCACTCGTGTGTACACGGTTCAACACAAACAACAGTTAGACAAAGACATATATACACTTACCGATCTGTTGACGGGTTACGTTGAAATGATGGATACTCAGTAGGTTGTGAAGATCTGCAAGAGAAACAACACTTTTAACTTCCAACACAGTGAAAACGGTGACAAAATCATATAAAACTGCTTCTTCACACTGCCGAAAATCACATCCTCGAGAAAGGCCGCAACTAAAGCTCTTCTGAACGGTGTCCAACCACAATACCATACAACATACACACTAATCTGATTCACTAAGTGGCACGATTGCTTCCCATTAAAGCAGCCTTCGATTATTCGTGCGCTTCGCGTTCCGGAAATCCGAGTAACCCCATGAACATACAATCACAATAAAGTAACACATCTCTCATTAAACAGCAAACCCAATCATCCACATCAGACTAGTAACTAGGTACAAACTTCACTACACTAGATCCGAAAAGCTTCCAATCTCTACGCAGAGAGAACCACTTCCGGAGAATCCACATTGGTTTCTACAACACACTGGATTGCAATCACTCACGTCTAGTGACAGGTGCACACAACACAGCACATATCCACCATTACACAAGCACAAGCGAGTCAATAACCTCTCAATCGGCCACTTTCTTCCTAATGAATCATACGCATCCAACGTACTCCAAAAACACACCAAAAACTACGTGAGGGAAAAACCTGCCAACTTACCCATATCCTCTTTCACTTCGTGGTCCACCACGACCTCTTCCACCTTGACAACTCGGGGGCGGACTAAAACAACACGAGAACAAATGTTTCGCAAAGTAACATGCACGATAAGGACAGACTACACAACACGTATCACAGCACAACAACACAAACTCGTTACGCCAACTCACCCGTACAACTCTCGTTCATCGAAGCTGAAATTGAAAATCAAAACTCATCAGTTAAACATCACCCAATGTGAGACAAATTAATATGAAGTCAGGTGTCGAAGTGACAACAACTACAACTAGCTAGCCCTCAGTTTCACCTATTCTCATCTAATGCATCAACTTTTCGCTGTAGAAACAAACTACTCCACCTATCTGTCAAGCTTCACTCTACTGCATCAAACTTGTTTCACCGAAACTCAGATGACATCAATAGTCATGACTCACTAGGTAGCTTATCTTACCTCTAATGCTTCTAGAAACACAGTGCCAAGTCATAGGAGTGATGTCTTAGCCAAAAATAATATCCTGCACCTCAGCTTTTCACCAACTCGTCGTCTATTCCCAAACTAAAATATGCACCATAATATCATGGAATCTCACAATCGTGGAAAGTCATGATAAGGAATCCAGACTCACCCACACCCACGACGTCCATCCGGTCCGCGAGGACCTCCACGACCATCATATCCTCCACGTCCACGAGGTGGTCCGTAAAAGCCTCTACAAAACACAACAGAATAACCTAGTGCTTCAACGACTGTCATAAACAATCAGGCATACAACATAATTTACACTCAGCAACAACCTTAACACGCAAATCTACCGCGATGTAAGCTCACTTCACCAACTATCTTCTCTAGCAGCCTCACCCAGCTAGCATTTCTTCGGGGCAAAAAACTTTGGGCGCATTGCCGTGCTTGAGTATTCGCCCCGAAGACTGCCCCAAAAAGTCTGCAATGCACCCTAAGTCTGCCCCAAAAAGTCTGCAATGCTCCCGAAGACTGCCCCGAAAAGTCTGCTATGCGCCCGAAGTGCCCCAAAAAATCTGCAATGCGCCCTAGGTCTGCCCCAAAAAAATTGCTGGCTGGGCACATTACTGGGAAATAACTCCCTGCCGTTAATGCCAGTATATCTACCTTCTTTCTTTCACACACAGACACACACAACAACAACAACAATAATAATCCTCACTATTACACCACACATGTTATCTGCTGACGACAGTCCCAGTATGGCACTCAGGCGTCATCTCTACATCAGGCAACACACACCTCTTGCATCAATGACAACATGCATTCATTTTCAAGACGACATTCACTGTAAAAAAGGTCCTTTAACCCATCAAATAGCCATTAAGAGTAGGCAGGGTCGACAATTACTCGACAGCATGCAGAACCACGCACAATTGTCGTTAACGTCAAATCCCATACTCACACAGACATTCTCGCAACAATCAAATGAAAGACACACAGCCTAACCTGCCCGACATCCTGTCAAGTACGTATGAGCAGCACCAGTCGCAGTTGCAGCAGCACAAGCAGTAGCAGTAGTAGTGGGAATGGTAACACCAAAACCAACAGGAACAGTAGTCACCGCACTACACCAGTTCGACCTGATTCGGCGCCCGATGATCTGACTAAACAAGCTACCAATATCCAATATCGCTTTGAAGAGCTAGTGTAATCCAATTTGATTTCATTGTCCCCACTTCTTCGCTAGGTAGCAAAATATCTTGATCTTTGGTAGACTTGTGCCTGGTGTGTCCCATCACTCGACTGGCGTAGCTTTGGTTGGCTCCAAGGTGAATGGTGTAGGCATTGGTTATGTGTAGTTTGCATTATGCGATGTGTTGAGACCATGTTACTGCCAGGAAGCGCATTGATCGTTTCCCCCCTGTGGTCATCCGGGGTGATCAGAAATTGATATAAAATTAATACGAGCAACAGTAGATATAATCAGTGTAGGCTATGTAGACTTTCAACAGAAAATGCACAAACGGATAGCTAATGGAATTTATTATTTCAGAATAAACGCAGAGAAACGACTGTGAAATAACAACAGAATAAGTGAGTAAACAGGTGAGGTGGCCAGGAGAGTTGGAGAAGTGAGAATGGACAGTGGTGCGGGACGAGTTGTGAGGTGCACCCACTAACAATGCGGTATGTGAGTATTAGGGGACAGACCATTCAGATGCAGTTATTATCTCACTAGGTGATAATCCAACCTCCGCTTAAAGCCTCCCACGGATGCCGCATTGACCATAGCCACATGCACGATGACCTATAAGAAAACTGAAATTGAAGCGCACTCGAATCTTCAGCATCTGATGCGCTATCCATTGTGGGCTGGTTCGAGATAGCCCAGTGCTCTGCAGTTACTCTTCATGATACGAACATCGTGCACCGATTATTGGTCACTATGTGTGACCGAAGAGAGCTGCTCGTCACAGTTGAAGTGTTTTCCTCCTCCATCAATCAGAGGTGTTTCGAAAACAATCTCTTATATCCCTATTTCGCATAGCCCTACTGGAGATTCATTTACACAATTCGTCTATGTCCGGGCCTCACTAACAGAATTCACAATCTCAATAACATGGAGAATTGTGAATCTTCAAATGCGTCCTGCCCTTCAAATCCTTTAGATTCTCGTAGGTGTCTACCTATCAGCACACGTGTACAACAGCATTCTTTTATATCCTCCTGACGATCAGTTGCACACCGAATTTACCTCTATAATCTCAAATCACGGCGATGAGGTAACGCTTCCTGACCGGAACGCCCTTATCGCAGTGTGATATTCACTTGCTCCACGAAGACTAGCTACGTTGAATGAATGAAATCTAGGTCTCCCGAAACCGCGTCGTGCTTCATCGATTGTGTTGTTCTATTCAAGGTGTTTTCGTGCACAGTCGTCAGTCAGGCGTTCCAACACCTTAGTACTATAGATCCAAAATTGAGAGAACTTTAACCACCACCACCCTCGGAAGTAAGAGACAGCACAGTTTACTTCCACTCCAGTTGGCACTTTCTTTTGTTCTGTGGAGTGTTGACAATCATCACGTGATGGCATTCACAAGGTGTATGCTCAGTATCTCCCAAGTGATGACCGAATATCGTCACAGTGCAGGGACTTCCCTTGGTTCGAAATTAGCAGTTTGACTGAGAGCATTGCGGGGCTAATGTGAAGTGGATCTTGGTGGCTCAGTGGAGGATGGCATTCGCATCACAGTGGTACTACTCTGTGTGTTGCTTATCTACCTGTTAAAGGCCGAACTGAATAATTCGGACGTCTCCATACTCGTCAGATACTGACCGCCTCTCTGAGTTCCCTGTGCCTCACTCAGACCACGAGGTGTCCTTCATGAGGCTCACGGTAACGATGTTTGATTTCGCTGTGTGAATTATCCCCAACAACCATTCCTCAGTGTCCATCAGTTGACAGTGCTGTCCTATCATTGTGGGGTGCGACATCGGTCAAGGATGCCATTTATGGTGTAGTCACTGTAGGATTATTTTTGTCCTACAGATTTAGTCCTTCCTCAATACTGACGACACAGAGTCTGGGCTTAACTATAGTTAAAACAGAATGACTTGACTTTAACTTTATCTGTTTCTAAAACATAAAATAAATCATACAATTACAGCAAGAAAAATGTACAAATCCACTGTCACTACAAAAAAAGGATAAAAACGTACCAAACAGTATTGAGGGTACGGACAAAATGAACAGTCAATTAATTACATGTATACACAAATAGAGTGACAGACAAAAAAGAACATTCAAGGTCATCACGTGGTGAGAGTTACAATAAATTGACCAATAATCGCGACAAGAAGGTCACATCATATTGATTAACTGTTTATCATATAGTCTATCTATCTGTCGCGATTAAAACTCCCCGCGAACGATCACCACGTTGACTTCTTGTACTTGGAACCATAAAGTTGTCTGCTTCTTCCAGCGAACATACGCTTCTTATATCTTGTTCCACTTCTTGAGTTGAAGTTTTCAAACACAGTGTCCTGACGTGGCCATCTTGGTCATAGTACATCTGCTTAACTATAGCCTTTCGCCAGAGACCTCTCTGTGTGTCAGCACTGTTAACTAAGACGAGATCATCAGGTTGTAGGTTGTGCTTTATATCCAACCACTTAGATCTTGTTTGCAGCATCAGAAGACATCCACGTAGCCATTTATGCCAGAGCAAATCAGTCAAATATTTTGGAAGTAGTTGACTATAGTGTTGGAAGAAGGTATATCCATACATAGCATTCGCTTTACCTTTGTAATATTGTAATTTTCTTAAGAATTTACCAATTGCTGAACGAGCCACAGTTAAAAGTCTTTTTGGATCCAAGGAAATACACAAATCAGATGCATCGTCCTCACCGACTACTTCATCTGTACGTCCCATAGAATCGTCAGCTTCAATCAAAACTCGCAGAATCGCATAACGAGCAGAACAGTGTGCTTGACACCATGATACAATGTCATCAGCATTTTCTGCTGGAGAATAAAACTCCATGGAAGTTACAACTGAAGGAATCATTGAAAACCAATTAATATAGACTACATCTGAGACATCGCCTTGAGCACAGTCAGTATTCAGACCGAACTGCTCCAGAACAAGAGGTAAATCAGATAAATAAATTCCAAAGCACTCAGCTTGACACTTGTCTATTGCAGATGAAAGGTGTGAAAACTTGCTGTCATACATTTCTCCTGGTTCACACCAACCTTTTACCGGATCCGCATTCATGACATATTCAGTAGTTTTCGTGTGGAAATTTCGTTTTCCATAACAATCACGCCGAAACAGTTTACCAGAACCATATCCCGTCAGTTCATGAAGTCCAACTTGTAATTCAAAGGAACTTTCAGCATGTTTCACGTACATTTGTTTGTCTTCATTACGTAGAAATTCTGGTTTAGGATCCTTGAAACGAACACTAAGTACATTATCCAGAGAAACATTTTTAAATCCATCAACTTGTCGTACATCATCATAGTTAGGAATATTAGTTCCAACAGGAATTCCAGAAGTTGCAAACTTCACTACATCCAAACTAGTAAAGTCTGGCTGTAAGAAATTAACTTTTTCAAATGTAGAGGGCCATGGTAAATTTGTTAACAACCTTTCATCATTATTCACAAGTCGTTGGAATTTTTTAGACACTGATCTATTTACAACGGCGACAAATGATTCAAACTTTGCACGAACGCCAAAGGGATCACGGTATGACTCTATAAACGCAATATACTTTTCAACAACAGGGTTCTTATCTTTAACCCTTTGAAATCTATACAACAATCGACTAGTAACTTCATCATAAATAAATAAATAAATTTATTCTCATAGTACAGTACATGAGGGACGCCAGTTTACAGGCATCATCAAATTGTTACAGAAATAGAACCATATAATTCAATCACAATTTACAGGCTGTAGCAAGATATGCTTTACATGTTCGCTGGAGATTATACATACACTTAATAAATGTTAATCCCAGTAGTATAAAACAGCCTTTTCACTTATATACAATCATTTCTGCGCAAAGTTGGAAAAATCTGCTAGATTGTCAGTGAGTGCAACACAACAGGAAATACAGGAGTATTGTCTTCGCATTAACAAAAAAACCAGGTCTTTGGTGGATGGATTATAAGTGCCTGGGAAAAAAAAGCTTGAAGTCAATATTCATACATAACTTTGTTGTGTGCAGAGTCCTCGAATTATAGTTCATTGATGTGTTATTTTGAAATCAGTGATGTGTTTATCTCATTTGATCTTCAATGTCATTGTTTGGAGTAAGTACATAGGCTTCGGACGCATTAATTAATGGATTTCTACTGCTTGTGGTTATTTTCTTAGCGTGAGGAAGGTTTATGAAATTCAGCTGTTCCGACAGGAGTTGAGAATATTAACTGCTCAGCAACATTATGGATATAAGTTCATCACATTATCTAAGGAAAGGTGGGTTGCAGTTGGTGAGGGATATATGGTGCCCAACGAGCGTTCATCTGTCCATGTGATGTTGTGGTGAGTTATACCTTTTTCATGTTGTCGGTTTATGTCCATTTTATTCCACTTATTGTGTTGGGTAGTAGTTTTACAAACGAGATTTCTTGTCTGTTTGAGGATACGTATCTTAACCGTTAATGTTTTATCTAGAATTATAAATATAGGCAAAAAACAACAGGTGTAGTATTTAAGCTTATACATTAAATGGACCTATAATTTCGGAGGCTCTCAGATATGAACTAGAACTACTATCGTTTGCAAACTCTTGTAGTTTGTCATTAAGCACCTTTTTGAAGGAGGCCAATGTACTTGCTTGACGCATTTCCATTGGCAGTTTATTCCATATCTGTGCATACCTAATCAAGTAAAACTTTTGCCTGGTGGCTGTTTTACATTGTTCGATAGCTACTGTACCCTTAGTGTGTCTTAGTTTGTATCCATTGTCATCTGAAAGTCGAGTGCCATTAGTAGAGGTAAAAACTAAGTGGTTTAGAAGCTTATAGTAAAGTGTCAAGTTTAGTCTCAGGCGTCTTAGCCATAGTGTTTCTAGTCCTAGGGTATCACATCTAGTGGAGTAGTTCGTACCATTTTCAGTTCCGAGTAATTTTAACGTGAAGTACCTCTGCACTCCCTCGACTTTCAATTTGTCCTCTATGCGTATGCTACTATACATGAATGAACAGTAATCAAATAAAGGACGCACACAAACCTTGTACAACAGAATTCTAGACTCATTTCTGTAGAAGTTCCTGAGTAGAAAGCCGATAAGTCTGTGTGACTTTGACACTTGTTTGGAGATATGTTCAGAAAATGATAAGTTATGTGAATATTTCAGCCCTAGGTCCAGTACAGATTCCAGTCGTTGAAGTGCATGGCCTTGAATTGTCAGGTCAAGTTCTAAATTGTTGCAACCTATGCAGAGCCAGCCACATTTTTCGACATTAAATTGGAGTTGCCAGGTGTCACACCATCTACCCATTTTTTCTAATTCTTGCTGTATGGCGTTTACTGTTATTCCAAGATCTGTGTTCTTGCATTTATACGTCACTTTTAAGTCATCTGCATATAGTATTGGTTTACCTACACTAAAGCATTCACGGATACTGTTTATATATATTATGAATAAGAGTGGGCCTAATACACTTCCTTGGATTACACCACTACTTACTGGTTTAGGCCTTGAGATTATCGAGCCAACTTTCGTTGTCTGACTTCGGCCACACAGAAATGATTTTATCCAGCTCAGGAGAGGATCACATATCCCTAGTGAGCATAACCTGCTGACTAGCAGATTATGGGGAACTCTGTCGAAGGCTTTTGTTATATCGAAATATAGTACAATTACTAGTTCTCTGTTGTCCCTACTTCGTGTAACTTCATTGAAAAAGTCTATGTGACAGGTCACACATGATCTTTTTTTAAGAAATCCGTGTTGTGATGGATTGATAAGTTCATGTTCTAGTAAGTTGTCTGACACTTGGTCTTTAACCACTTTCTCCATTATTCGGGATATTACCGGTGTTATATTGATAGGTCGATAGTTGCATACACTGGTTTTGGCCCCTGCTTTGTGCTTAGGTAATATGTATGTGGTTTTCCACACTTCAGGATAAGTTCCAGTTTCCAACGAGAGAGTAAATATTCTAAGTAACAAGACTACCATTTCCGTGCTACCATTTTTGTACCTGACAGATGGTATGTCATCTGTTCCAGTACTACCATTAGACTTCAAAGTCTTAATCGCTGAGTCTATATTTTGTATATTAAAGTCTATTTCGCCTAATTTGTGGTTACATTTGCAGGTCATTTGGAAATTTTGGGTCGGGTTCACTCTGGCGTCATTGCAAAACCAATCATTGAGGAGTTCACTTATAACCTGGGAATCGTTGTATATTATACCCTTATGCTCCAAGCTGCTTACAGTATTGTCTTTACTGCTTTTTAGACTTTTCTGCAATATCCTACAAAGTTCCTGAGTTTTGGAGTTGCCCACAAGCGCTTTATTTTCTTCAAGTTGTGACCTCATTTTGTGTTTCTCTTCAAGCCGTTTAAGAGTTTCATGTATTTGGTTTAACGCATTAAATTCCTTAAATACATGGTATTTTGTGATTGTTATTTGTACTAGTAGTATTGTATTTCGCAATGACCGAATTACAGTAATTCAACCGAAACACAGAGAGGGATGAATTCAGGAATTTGTATTTGGCGGAATTATATTTCAAATCAAAATAATAAATATATTAACAAACAACAGTAAGTATTTAATCAATACAAAGATAGAAATTGTCAATCACCACATCCGCCAAATGTCGAATGTCTCCTTGCGTATTTATAATGAGGTCTCGGTTTGCTTGCAAGTCTCTGGGATCTTCTAACTGATTCTGTGATATTATTTTCATCAGTATCATCTGGACTTATTTCTGAATTATCTAAAATATCAGGATTAGTAGCGGAATCATTAAAATTATAATCTGAACGACCTACTTCGTTTATTCCCACTTGATCCAGGTGTCTGTTATGAATTGAATGATCTTCGACGTCTAATATTTTCACCATTCGATTTCCCATTTTTTGTAGTATGATTCCAACAGAGGGTCTATAGTCATTCCCTCTGTAATAATGTACATCAGAAGTCGTAGACATTAGGTGCTTTCTGAGAATTCGAGATTTGAACAGTTTAGCAGGACTTTCATGGGTACTTGTATGCTCCGCATTGCGATATTGAAGTAGGAAGTTATCTACACATCTCTCTAGCTCATCAAAATTCTTAGGACTCATTGATGCTATGGCACTCTTTAATGTTCGTACGAAATTTTCTGCCAAACCGTGCTGTGTACAGATGACGGCAACCTATGTGTTTAAGCCAATCATTGAAGTTCTTCTCAGTGAAATGAGTACCATTATCAGTAACTAAGACATCTGGAATTCCTTCTCGACTAAAGATCTTTCTCAACACTCTGTGAGTGAATTTCGCATTAGGACTATCTGTAATTATAACCTCTGGCCATCTAGAATAAGAATCCACAATAATTAAAGCATAGTATGAATTTAAGAATGGACCACAGTAATCTGCATGAATACGCTGCCAAACCTCACAAGACGTAGGCCACGGTTTCCACGACGACTTCCCATAGGACATTTTATGCAAACAGCTGGAACAGCTCTTCGATCTTTTGTTAATGTCAGCATCAATTTCCGGCCACCAACATGTTAGACGTGCTAATGATTTCATCTTATCAGCTCCCAGATGCGCAGAATGAAGATCACCCAAAATCGCAGATCTTAATGTCGGAGGAATAATAATTCTGTCATTCAGACATAGAAATCCTTCAGGATGGACTGAAATCTCATCTCTTCGCTTGTAAAAGTCCGGAAATCTTCGCTTACACTGAATATTCCAACCTCTTTTTGTTGCATTTATAATGCACCCGTAATATTTCCGAGTATCGTTTATAAGTCGAACTCTATCCACAGGTAACGGCTGGACTAACAAACAATCAGTGTCATTAGCAGAATTTTCAAATAATGAATAACGAGATAAAAAGTCTGCATGAGGTATATTCTTAGCTGATCTGTGTTCAATAGTGTAATCATATGCACTTAGTTCTAAACTCCATCTTTGAACCATAGCAGCAGATGATGTATTCAAATATTTTTCTGGGCTGTAAATGAATTTCAAAGCCTGATGATCAGTAACTATGTGAAACTTAGTACCAAAGAGATACTTGTGCAAGCGTCTTATTGCCCATACAACTGCTGGAGCCTCTTTCTGGGTTTGTGAGTACCCTTGTTCACTCTTACTTAGACGTCTTGAAATACAAATAACAGGTTGTCCATTTTGCTCAAGTACTGCAGCTATACCCGTAGGAGAAGCATCTGTAGTGAGAACGGACTTATCTTTCGATGAAAAGGTCTTAAGAAAGCTTGTTTATTAAGAAACTCCAAAGTTTTTCGCAAGATATCTTCATGTTGTTGTTCCCACTTAAATTGTTTACTGGAGACAATATTAAAAAGTGGAGATAACAGTTGAGTGAAATTGGGAATGAATCTGGAGTAAAATTGAAGAGTGCCAATCCATGATCTCAACGACGTCATATTATTAGGTGACGGTGCTTGAATTAGAGGTGCCAAACGCCTAGCATCAGGTCTGAAACCCTCAGAGTCTACTGTATATCCCAAGCATGATACAGACGACAAAGCAAAATGACATTTAGATGGATTAACAAGAACATTTTTCTCACAGAAACGCCTGAACAGTTTTAAAAAACGTTGATTATGCAATTCGACGTTCGGACCATGAACTATAATGTCGTCTTGGTAAGACTCAACACCATCTAATCCGTCTATCATCTCATTTATTACTTTTTGAAATATTGCAGGAGAAACCTTTAAACCAAAAGGCAAGAACTTATACTTGAACAATCCAAATGGAGTATTAATGGTTGTTAATGCACTAGAAGCTTAGTCAAGAGGAATTTGCAAATAAGCATCTTTTAGATCTATTTTGGAAAAGTATTTTGAGCCATGTAGCTTGTAGAGAATATCTTCGCTTTCTAGCGTAGTGCAACTTTGCTGTAGAAGACGACTATTGAGTGTAAGACGATAGTCACCACAAATTCTCGGTGTTTTTCCGTCAGCCTTTAGTGGTGTGACAATGGGAGTAGCCCAATTCGAAGATTCAACTGGCATAAGTATGCCCTGCTCAACCAACTTGTCCAACTCTTTCTTAACTGCATCTCGCAAACCATATGGAATTAATCGGCGCTTTAGGAAGATAGGATCACCCTCTATTTCAAGATGGATGGGCTGAATCTTCATGCCACCTACACACTTTGAACATTGAAAAACTAATTCTCTGAACAAAGATTCATCAAACAACTCAGTACAAACTGAGATTTCAACATTTAACAATCTAAGGGCTTTCAATCCCAATAAAGATGGACCATATTCACTAACAAGAAAGGGGATATTCACAAAATTACCACTGTCTGACTTCAAACAAATGTTAGTTGCACCAATAAGAGGTAGTTTATGACCAGTTATGCCTGTAATTGAACTAGTAGTAGGGTCTACCTGAGCATGCTTACAAAGCGATAGTAAATCTTTCTTAGAAACTATAGATTCAGTACTCCCAGTATCAATTATAAAACAGTGAGACTTGCCTGAACTTGTAGTGAAGTTTCTCACTATATGAGATTGAGTATTGTGAAAAGTTGAAAGAGACATTGACTTCATTTTATCAGACAGTTTGGGAGAATCATGAGTAGCATAATTATTTGAACTTCTGCAGACAGACTTGATGTGCCCAATTTTACCACATTTATGGCACTTAGCACTCCGAAAACGACAAGTGCTTCGTAGATGAAGTTTTCCACACGAAAAACACGGTTTGATGTTCTTGCTTTCTGTATGCATTCTATTACATGTGGACGGCAGTTTGGATTTCTTTCTATGAACACTTTTATTATCAACTTTGGACAGCATGACATCAGACTCTGACGTAGTGGCAGCTGGGTAGTCACTGTTGACATCTTCATACGTAATACATAAATCCTTGGCAGTTTGAAAGGTGCAGGAAGGTATCTGAACCAACTCTTTCTCTAACTTAGGAATATTGATTCCAGCAATTAGACGATCACGTAGTTGAGTATGGAGCTGATCACCAAAGTTGCATTTTGAAGCTTGTATCTGAAGTTGAAGAATAAAGTCTCTAATCTTCTGGTTGGGAGCACGAACAAGTTTGTTGAACTGAGCCCTCTCTCGTGTTTCGAAAGTTGTTATGTGGAAGTGATTTGTTAAAAGTTCACGCAGTTTATCATAAGACAGAGAAATTGGTTTATCTGGAAATGACAGAGTTTTCAGTAGGCTGTACGCATCTAGCCCAATAGCAGTAATAAAATGAGCTGGAATTTTGTCATCGCGAACATTCTTCGACATGCACCATGCGTCGAAACATTCAAGATAATCGGAGATTTCCCACGGTGAACCATTTATAGGAAACTTTCCAAGATTATTTAATTCCATTGCGACGCCAAAATGTGATTGTTATTTGTACTAGTAGTATTGTATTTCGCAATGACCGAATTACAGTAATTCAACCGAAACACAGAGAGGGATGAATTCAGGAATTTGTATTTGGCGGAATTATATTTCAAATCAAAATAATAAATATATTAACAAACAACAGTAAGTATTTAATCAATACAAAGATAGAAATTGTCAATCACCACATCCGCCAAATGTCGAATGTCTCCTTGCGTATTTATAATGAGGTCTCGGTTTGCTTGCAAGTCTCTGGGATCTTCTAACTGATTCTGTGATATTATTTTCATCAGTATCATCTGGACTTATTTCTGAATTATCTAAAATATCAGGATTAGTAGCGGAATCATTAAAATTATAATCTGAACGACCTACTTCGTTTATTCCCACTTGATCCAGGTGTCTGTTATGAATTGAATGATCTTCGACGTCTAATATTTTCACCATTCGATTTCCCATTTTTTGTAGTATGATTCCAACAGAGGGTCTATAGTCATTCCCTCTGTAATAATGTACATCAGAAGTCGTAGACATTAGGTGCTTTCTGAGAATTCGAGATTTGAACAGTTTAGCAGGACTTTCATGGGTACTTGTATGCTCCGCATTGCGATATTGAAGTAGGAAGTTATCTACACATCTCTCTAGCTCATCAAAATTCTTAGGACTCATTGATGCTATGGCACTCTTTAATGTTCGTACGAAATTTTCTGCCAAACCGTGCTGTGTACAGATGACGGCAACCTATGTGTTTAAGCCAATCATTGAAGTTCTTCTCAGTGAAATGAGTACCATTATCAGTAACTAAGACATCTGGAATTCCTTCTCGACTAAAGATCTTTCTCAACACTCTGTGAGTGAATTTCGCATTAGGACTATCTGTAATTATAACCTCTGGCCATCTAGAATAAGAATCCACAATAATTAAAGCATAGTATGAATTTAAGAATGGACCACAGTAATCTGCATGAATACGCTGCCAAACCTCACAAGACGTAGGCCACGGTTTCCACGACGACTTCCCATAGGACATTTTATGCAAACAGCTGGAACAGCTCTTCGATCTTTTGTTAATGTCAGCATCAATTTCCGGCCACCAACATGTTAGACGTGCTAATGATTTCATCTTATCAGCTCCCAGATGCGCAGAATGAAGATCACCCAAAATCGCAGATCTTAATGTCGGAGGAATAATAATTCTGTCATTCAGACATAGAAATCCTTCAGGATGGACTGAAATCTCATCTCTTCGCTTGTAAAAGTCCGGAAATCTTCGCTTACACTGAATATTCCAACCTCTTTTTGTTGCATTTATAATGCACCCGTAATATTTCCGAGTATCGTTTATAAGTCGAACTCTATCCACAGGTAACGGCTGGACTAACAAACAATCAGTGTCATTAGCAGAATTTTCAAATAATGAATAACGAGATAAAAAGTCTGCATGAGGTATATTCTTAGCTGATCTGTGTTCAATAGTGTAATCATATGCACTTAGTTCTAAACTCCATCTTTGAACCATAGCAGCAGATGATGTATTCAAATATTTTTCTGGGCTGTAAATGAATTTCAAAGCCTGATGATCAGTAACTATGTGAAACTTAGTACCAAAGAGATACTTGTGCAAGCGTCTTATTGCCCATACAACTGCTAGAGCCTCTTTCTGGGTTTGTGAGTACCCTTGTTCACTCTTACTTAGACGTCTTGAAATACAAATAACAGGTTGTCCATTTTGCTCAAGTACTGCAGCTATACCCGTAGGAGAAGCATCTGTAGTGAGAACGGACTTATCTTTCGATGAAAAGGTCTTAAGAAAGCTTGTTTATTAAGAAACTCCAAAGTTTTTCGCAAGATATCTTCATGTTGTTGTTCCCACTTAAATTGTTTACTGGAGACAATATTAAAAAGTGGAGATAACAGTTGAGTGAAATTGGGAATGAATCTGGAGTAAAATTGAAGAGTGCCAATCCATGATCTCAACGACGTCATATTATTAGGTGACGGTGCTTGAATTAGAGGTGCCAAACGCCTAGCATCAGGTCTGAAACCCTCAGAGTCTACTGTATATCCCAAGCATGATACAGACGACAAAGTAAAATGACATTTAGATGGATTAACAAGAACATTTTTCTCACAGAAACGCCTGAACAGTTTTAAAAAACGTTGATTATGCAATTCGACGTTCGGACCATGAACTATAATGTCGTCTTGGTAAGACTCAACACCATCTAATCCGTCTATCATCTCATTTATTACTTTTTGAAATATTGCAGGAGAAACCTTTAAACCAAAAGGCAAGAACTTATACTTGAACAATCCAAATGGAGTATTAATGGTTGTTAATGCACTAGAAGCTTAGTCAAGAGGAATTTGCAAATAAGCATCTTTTAGATCTATTTTGGAAAAGTATTTTGAGCCATGTAGCTTGTAGAGAATATCTTCGCTTTCTAGCGTAGTGCAACTTTGCTGTAGAAGACGACTATTGAGTGTAAGACGATAGTCACCACAAATTCTCGGTGTTTTTCCGTCAGCCTTTAGTGGTGTGACAATGGGAGTAGCCCAATTCGAAGATTCAACTGGCATAAGTATGCCCTGCTCAACCAACTTGTCCAACTCTTTCTTAACTGCATCTCGCAAACCATATGGAATTAATCGGCGCTTTAGGAAGATAGGATCACCCTCTATTTCAAGATGGATGGGCTGAATCTTCATGCCACCTACACACTTTGAACATTGAAAAACTAATTCTCTGAACAAAGATTCATCAAACAACTCAGTACAAACTGAGATTTCAACATTTAACAATCTAAGGGCTTTCAATCCCAATAAAGATGGACCATATTCACTAACAAGAAAGGGGATATTCACAAAATTACCACTGTCTGACTTCAAACAAATGTTAGTTGCACCAATAAGAGGTAGTTTATGACCAGTTATGCCTGTAATTGAACTAGTAGTAGGGTCTACCTGAGCATGCTTACAAAGCGATAGTAAATCTTTCTTAGAAACTATAGATTCAGTACTCCCAGTATCAATTATAAAACAGTGAGACTTGCCTGAACTTGTAGTGAAGTTTCTCACTATATGAGATTGAGTATTGTGAAAAGTTGAAAGAGACATTGACTTCATTTTATCAGACAGTTTGGGAGAATCATGAGTAGCATAATTATTTGAACTTCTGCAGACAGACTTGATGTGCCCAATTTTACCACATTTATGGCACTTAGCACTCCGAAAACGACAAGTGCTTCGTAGATGAAGTTTTCCACACGAAAAACACGGTTTGATGTTCTTGCTTTCTGTATGCATTCTATTACATGTGGACGGCAGTTTGGATTTCTTTCTATGAACACTTTTATTATCAACTTTGGACAGCATGACATCAGACTCTGACGTAGTGGCAGCTGGGTAGTCACTGTTGACATCTTCATACGTAATACATAAATCCTTGGCAGTTTGAAAGGTGCAGGAAGGTATCTGAACCAACTCTTTCTCTAACTTAGGAATATTGATTCCAGCAATTAGACGATCACGTAGTTGAGTATGGAGCTGATCACCAAAGTTGCATTTTGAAGCTTGTATCTGAAGTTGAAGAATAAAGTCTCTAATCTTCTGGTTGGGAGCACGAACAAGTTTGTTGAACTGAGCCCTCTCTCGTGTTTCGAAAGTTGTTATGTGGAAGTGATTTGTTAAAAGTTCACGCAGTTTATCATAAGACAGAGAAATTGGTTTATCTGGAAATGACAGAGTTTTCAGTAGGCTGTACGCATCTAGCCCAATAGCAGTAATAAAATGAGCTGGAATTTTGTCATCGCGAACATTCTTCGACATGCACCATGCGTCGAAACATTCAAGATAATCGGAGATTTCCCACGGTGAACCATTTATAGGAAACTTTCCAAGATTATTTAATTCCATTGCGACGCCAAAATGTGATTGTTATTTGTACTAGTAGTATTGTATTTCGCAATGACCGAATTACAGTAATTCAACCGAAACACAGAGAGGGATGAATTCAGGAATTTGTATTTGGCGGAATTATATTTCAAATCAAAATAATAAATATATTAACAAACAACAGTAAGTATTTAATCAATACAAAGATAGAAATTGTCAATCACCACATATTTCCTTTTCAATTTCTTTAGTTTTAGTCGCGTTTTGCGGTCTATAAATGGAGTTGGTGTCTTTAGAGCAGATTTTAGGGGCGCGGTTATGTCTCTTGCTGAGCCAGTTGTTTTGTAGAAAATATCAAGTGATACTTCTAAGCTCACTATAGTCACCATATTCAAGCTGCAAAGATGTGTCCGAGGGAAGGGCATCTCTTGACTTCTCACGACGTTGACTTAGAGGGATTTGCAGGTCATGGTAACGTTGGGCTAACTGTCTTTGTTCTTCTTGGATAATAGGAGCGTCGAAATGACATTCGTGTCAGCCTGGACTTTGAATGTATCTATACGTTCACGATGAGTGGCTACATCAGATTCAAGCAAGTTGTGCCCCTTTTGTGCGTTCATCACACCGTTTAGATCACAACCGACATCCTCTGACGCTATCTGAGCTTCAACGTCATTCAACCATAACTCGACATCTTCTATGTTGCGAGGGAACTGTTGTTGCCTACTTGCTTGATCTAAATTTTTCTTCTTGTCTTCCATGGCATTTACGAGATGAGACCAAGTTTCATCCAACTGTTCAATCTTTACTTTTATTTCTGGCGAGTTGTAGTGGTTTGCATTTAACAAATCCTGACCTGTCTTTTTAATATCTTCAACGCGGGATTGGTTCGCTTGTATTTCTGCCTCAAAACTCTGATGCTCCTGCACCTTTGTTTGCAAATTCATGGAGTCTTTGTAACTTTCATCTAGTGCATTTCTAAGTTTCACTGATATCCATGACTGCATTTCATCTGCATCTCTATCGAACATTTGGCAACGGTGGGAATCTTCAAGACGCTGACGGCGGTTCTGAGCTTTCTCCTTTAATACATTTCGTCTACTTTGAAGGCCTTCCTGAATCTCATGAACCTGTGCAGCCGCATAGTGGTTTGATTCGATTAATTTTGCAGCGAATTCATCAAGTTGTCGCATCATTTCTTCTTGTGCTAGAAGCGACTTTTCGAAGTCTTCATGTTTCCTTATGAGTGCTTCCACAGAATCGAGTGAGTCTCCCACATCTTTTATTTCTAGGAGGGCCTCTTGCTTACCAATCCAAGATTCCAACTGTTCAGCGTCGCGGTAAGAGTACTGAAGGCCCATACACTGTTCTAGCTGTTCACGTCTTTCCTCACACAACTGCATCAGGTAGGCTCTCCCTCTTTTAAGGGTGGAAAGTTTAGCAACTATGTCTTCACTACAGGGATGGCCAACACTTAGTAATACCTGACCTTCTTGCATGCATGTATCGAAACTGTGGGCCCGAGAATTTATCTCAGTGGTGTATTCCTTATGTCGCTCTACTTGGGCTTCAGCACCAGCTACATCCTTTGCCAAATCATCCGTCGATAATAACGTCTTCCTGTCATTCATCCAGATACTCACGTCTCTCCAGTCAGCCAAAAAGCGATGCATCTTGAATGACTCTTCCAGTTTACCTCACCTATCTACAGCCTGACCTTTCAGCTTATCCCATGCAGTAATTAATTCGTCATACATGCCTTGTATAGTGTCTTGCGAATCAGGATGCTTCTGTGCAAGCACCTTAGCATCATCTCCAAGTTGAACAATCTTTTTATCTGAGGTAGTCAAATCCCCTTCTAATGCTTCGTGCTTCCTTTGTAAGGCTTGAACTGAGGCAAGATCACGACCACAGTCCTCAATGGATAAAGGAATGGACTTTTCATTCACCCACGATGTAGCTCTATCTATGTCTCTAAAGAAGCGCTGTATCTCATAGGCTTCCAGGCGCTTTCTTTGACGTTTTCTAGCCAGATCCTTCAGACGTTCTAGAGCTTCGTGGACCTGTCTGAACTTTTCTATGACTAGGGCATCCTCAGGAAATTCCTCTTTTAGAAATTCATCCGCCTTCCAATAGATATCTTCGGCACGACTTTCTTGATACTCGAGATCCTTTATAAACTCATCAAACTTTTTTTGAAGTGTCTCAATATGTTCCAAGTCTTGACCGAAATCCTCTGATGTTACGTAAGTTTCTCTTTCACGTATCCAGAAAAGTATCTCGTGGACTTGGCGTGAAAACTGGACAAATTTAAGCTTTAGGTTAATGACGCTGGATTTTCTCTGAAAATAGCCATAAGCCTTTCCCACAGGGCATGCAATTCATCAAGACGGTTTTTGATAATGTCTGTTGCGTAGTGCCCCTGACCGATCATTTCTTCTCCCGCAGAATCCAGGGCTGACAGTGTTTCAGCATGAACTGTTACTTCTAACTCAAACTCTTGGCGTTTCTGTTTTTTCAGCTGAAGATTACTGAGCTCTTTAAAATCCTCGTTTGCATAGGTTTGTAGTTTTTCATTGATCCAACACTCAAGTTCATCGGCATCCATCTTAAAATATTGATATCTTTTAAGCATTTCCAGAAACTTAGATATGCCTCTGGCGAACTCATCATTAAGAGATACAGCAACTTTATGAGAAGTAGAAGGTTTGTAAGGCGATTTATTGTGACAAGAACATTCGCGACTACCTTGTCGTAATCTTTCTAATTCCATTTCTTTCTCTTTTTGGACTATGCGTAATTTCGCTAGCTCCAATTCTACCATATAGCGTGATTTATTCTCGTTGTTTCCAGGGAAATCAGCTTCATTACTCTTTTCTAACTGTGGAGTTAACGACGGCATAGTTTTATAACTTTCGTCTGCCATTACAGTTCAAAACTTTGTAGGATTATTTTTGTCCTACAGATTTAGTCCTTCCTCAATACTGACGACACAGAGTCTGGGCTTAACTATAGTTAAAACAGAATGACTTGACTTTAACTTTATCTGTTTCTAAAACATAAAATAAATCATACAATTACAGCAAGAAAAATGTACAAATCCACTGTCATTACAAAAAAAGGATAAAAACGTACCGAACAGTATTGAGGGTACGGACAAAATGAACAGTCAATTAATTACATGTATACACAAATAGAGTGACAGACAAAAAAGAACATTCAAGGTCATCACGTGGTGAGAGTTACAATAAATTGACCAATAATCGCGACAAGAAGGTCACATCATATTGATTAACTGTTTATCATATAGTCTATCTATCTGTCGCGATTAACAGTCACTCCCACCGTAACACAAGCAGGGCTCTGTGTGATCCCCCTATTTGCACTCCCAAAGGGCCAGGTCGAAGTCTTTGACTGCATAGTCGATGCTACCTGGAGGGGTTTCAGGTTGAACGCTTATACAAGCGAGTGGTCAGCAAAGAATCCAGTTTTCACGACTTTCCACTGGTGTCCACCAACTCTTGTCTCCTACCTTCTCAACCATCCGAATCCCTCTGATTGTGTGTACTGGATTTCGCCTTAGAGTGCCTTGAGCATTCCTCGCCCTTAGTTAGAGGGTATTGATGTGGCGTTAAAAGAGTTGCTGGATGGAGGTGGCTGTTGGATGGCGCACAATAGACACTTGACTTATCCGATTATGACATGATACAGAGTAGAGTCTGGCAGTCTTATGTGCGTGGATCCATTGCATTGTGTAAGTTGTAATTGTTTGCTGACGTATATGACGACCACGCCTCCTTCGTTATCATCCCTGTCCCTCCTGAACACTCACGCGTCAGTTATGCCGACCTCATTGTCAGGAGACAATAGGAGACAGCCATGTCTCTATCACTAGCATCATTTTCAGATCGAGATAGAAGCGTGAATGTATACCAACCAAATCATCTCGTTTGAGAAGACATTTATGTGGAGTGGGGTGTATCAAATGGGAAGATAGCGGTTGTTTATGAAGGTGTGTTTCGTAAGCATGATAGTGGGCAAGTGAAGCAGAGGAGTCTAGTCAAACACATGGAGGGCCCATTTTTATTCAGTGGCATTCAATAAGGAGGGGGAACCTCATAAATCAGTGGAAAGGCAAAGTGCCTACTCGGCTAGTCGTCTCGTCTTCTCCCGGTCTCCAGTCACCGACCACCCACTGAGTGACTCTAGCGATTAAAATGAGTTTTGTCACGCACAAACGTCTTGCAGATTCATCAGTTAATAATAATTTGTATTTCGTATAAACGGGTAAGTTTACAAGAAGTGCATGCCATTTTTACAATCACGATCAGTAATGTTATAAATTACAATCCTGAATTATCATAAATAAATGCATTTTCGAAAGTTTGAATTGTTCATTTATTGTACAAGCAATCAGAACAAGTTCTTATAAAAGTTAAATTGTAAAAAGTTTACTAAGGTCACCATCAAAGTTGAGCGACAACCCGAACTTCGTTCCGTTCCCTCCTGATCGTTATGGTCAACCAGTGAACAGCGTGTATCTGGGTGAGTGCTATTCCGCCACGTGATTGAACGCTATTTCAGGAAGAGGAGAAAATTCTGCGCAGTTGCAAAATGGTATAAAATGTGATTATGAATAATACATTATTGGGAGTATATTTACAAGATAAATGCAAGGAGAAGAAGCTATATAGTACTTGAAATGATAGTTTACATTCGCAATGTTTAATGCTAACCATATTGGTGTAAGCATGGAAACTATCACGTTTCCGATGAAAATATATCGTTGTCCAAAGATTAGTGTTGTTGTGCTTTTAATCAAAGCAACCAGACTTAAAGCACGCTACAAACATAAATAAAGAGCAAGTTTCAGCTTCAATAAAGGCCTAGGTAGTTAGGATCAGATAGAGCATAATAGTGCGTAAATAAAAAGATTATTTTGCGGTAGCTAAGTGATATTTAAGTGGGGAGTGAATTCAAAGATCTGGAAAATTAGAAGCCGTAGAACAATCTGACCTGTAAGATGCCTCACGAATTTCTGTAGGGCCCACATTACTACCCGAATATATAAAAGTACTCCTGGTAGCGACCACAGAGTAGTGCTCGGTACATTCAATATTTACACTAGCATGAGCTCAAGAATAAATACCAGCAAAGTATTACTTGGGGGTGGAATGACCTGAAATGATACCTTTTCACTCTAGACTGGGAGCTATAATTTACATACGGCTCGGCTGTATAGACAATGGATTTATTCCATGAGGACTTAGGATCTTCACATGACGCCATCGCCTTAGCGTGATTGGTGAAAACAAGACCCGAAAAGTCTGACTTCATCCTCGTAGGGATTCGAAACCGCCTGAGTAAGCATCCTAGACTATTCTACAGATTGAGTTTCCCTTCGTCACTCGTTACACTCAGGCAAACTCATGATTCATACAATTCTAATCAGTTTTCTGAGTCCATCAACGCATATCCTACGCACAACGTGATCATACAGAGACATTAGTAAAACTAATTAAATCTCGAATTATTAACAACAGAATAGGTGTCTCCAAATTATTACTAGATGGAGAAGAACCATACAGAGACCCTCAGGAGATATGCAAGTTATTCAGCTCTCACCTTGCTAGCCACTTTACTAGCGTGGATACGGTAAGTAGACTTGATGTTCTGATGCCACCAAACCACGTTTTCGGCAACAAAGCAATTACCCGTAAAAAGATTTCGTTCGCTATAGCACCTCTCCTGACATCACATAATGCCGGGATTCCATCTATCCTGTTGTAAAGGGGCAGTGAGGACCTACTCGTTATTCCCCTAAAGTTTCTAACCCGTCCTCAAGTAATGACAGTTACACAGAGCGCTGGAAATTGTCGTTTATGACAACTAGGAACAAGCTGGGACCATGTTCTAATACCGAAAACTACCGTCCGGTCAATACCACATCATTAGTTTCCGGGGTTATGGAAGAAGTCATAGGGCAAGATATTTCTTGATGCCTCTACAAAGTGTTTGCTCAAGCAAAACACGGCTTCTTGAAGGGCCGACCATGCTCCACCTGACTACTTGACCACTTCGATGATGATACTGGAAGGCGCGATCGTAGTTTGCTTGTCGCAACTCTCTTCTTCGACTTTAAAAAGCCTTTGATAAAGTCCCACGCAAGAGACTAATTCTTAAGCCGAAGTCGTACGGGTTCCAAGACTCCCTGTTATCTTGGCTCAATTCTTTCTTGGAAAATCATTCCTACGTTGTGAAATTCCCAAATAGTTACTCGTCACCCAGACCCACAGGAAATGGAGGGATTCAGGGTAGTGCGCTAGGGCCGTTGCTTTTCGTAATTTGTATTAACGACATCTGCAGTGTAATCAAGCATGGTACCCCATACCTCTTTGCTGGCTACATAGAGATTGCTTACAGCTTCTCCCATTCCACTCTGAACGAGGGATTCACACATATTCAAGACGATTTGAATGGGTCACACAACTAGAGCAATGCCTGTTAACTGTCATTCAACTCTGATATATGTGGCGTCCTGTGCTTCAATAACTCCCACCCTAATTCCAGGTTACACCTAGGTGGCTCTTTTCTCCAAAGCCTCAATTTCCTAAAAGGCCTAGGCGTTACCTACTTACTAGACTCAACATTCACGCAGCGCGCACAATCAATTGTTTCTAAATACGGAAGACCCACTGGCTTGTCACACCGAAAAATGTACACAACTGAGGCCTAAGTCCTCTTATACGAAGTCATGGTTCATGCAGTACTTGCATACTGCACAATCATCCTCGCTTTTGTGCATGGGTATGATAGTTTTCGCAGTGAAAATATTCAGCGAAACCTTGCATGACCCAGTGTTGCAACTGAAAGCCGCTTGGAACCAGTTTAAGAAACCTTACGCTCAGGTAGCCAAACGTTTCATCCCTCGGTCTGTCCCAAAGGGTCGGAAACATTGCTCCTTTGAATAGACCGGGAAATCCGTAAATTACCCGGACGTAAACACAAATGCTGGAACCTGTTTGCCACATTTGAGACTCCTGAGGCCAGAAAGCTATACAACACTGCTAGGAACAAAGCTATTGCAGAAATCTGCCAATCAGTTATGGAGTTCGAAGCACAAACTAAAAAAATTTACTGGTACATGAACTTCAGGAATAAAACATCCAGTGATGTCTCTAACCCGACTTTTGACAATCACACAGTCGGAGAAGATCAAGAAAAAGCAGAAGCAATGGCGGACTACTTCTCCCAAGTCTTTACACAGGAGTTGTCACTCCCCGTAGGATCAGCTTCGGCTGCACTAGGGGAACGCAGGATAAACTACGCTGACGTCGACAAAGACATCGTGCTCAACTGCCTAACGAAAATAGACTCAGGGTATCAATGGCTCCTGATGGTGTTCATACAAAGCTTCTCAAGTTGCTATCAGCTCACATAGCCGGCCCACTGGCCACGGTCTTCAAGCAATAGTAACCCCCATACACAAGGAGGATCAATACAGAGCCCTTCAAACTACAGGTCTATTGGTTTCACCAGCAATTTAATCAAGACACCGGAAAGAATCACCAAGAAAAGTATCATGGCATATCTGGAAAACAACAATTTGTTATCTGCAGTACACAGTGACTTCCAAGGAAATCTCTCATGCCTGTCAAATCTTCTCACCGCAAGAGAAGGCCGGGTCAAATCAAGGGACAACAGAAGACACGCCGAAGTCGTCTTCATAGACTTCAGTGAAGCCTTTGACAAAGTGCCTCACAAAACACTACGCAGGAAAGTCATGGTATCAATTGCAGCTAACTAGTCTGGATTAGGGAATTCCTCATGGATAGGGGGCCAGAGGGTCAGAAACAACTCAAAACTCTCCTCTTGGACACCAGTGCGTGGCGGAGTACCCCAAGGCGCGGCACACAAACCTCTCCCATTTATTTATCTCTGCTCATCGATTCCCCCATGGTCCTATATGTAGATGACCTAAAAATCGAGAGAGAGCTGAAGGGCGGCAGTGATACGCTCACGTTGCAGGAAGACCTCAACAAATTCTCAGAGTGATCCAGAGAATGAATGCTCCTTATCAATGTAGCAAAATGCGCTAGCATACGCATTGGACAGGCAAGCATCAGCTCCTACGAACTAGAGGGAATAACACCCTCATCATTTCTAACTCATTTGGATTTAGGTGTCATAGTTAGTCACGACTTAAAAACTACAGCACACTATTGCACGGTGGCTGCATGTAGTTTCAGATCCTTACGGGCGATTCACAGGGCCTTTACTAGAACCACTAAAGATATGTTCAGCTCCTTGTATACATCTCTGGTGACGTCAGGACGGGAAAATTGTATTCAAGCAGCCAGTCTTTGTCTTAAAGACTCACATATTCTAGAGAGAGTTCAAAGGAAGGCAACACGTATGATTCTCCACATGGCTAAATTATCGTACGAGGAAAGACTATACAGTTTAAATCTTTTCTCACTATCATTCTGTAGGCAGACAGGAAACTTAATCACAATGTTTAAAATTTTAAATAGTGTCTACGGACCTGACCAACTCTCTCTTTTCCTTCCCACCAGGTCGGAACATCTTAGAGGACATAGCAGTAGTATTAAAAAGTTAAGAAGAAACTGTATTACTGAATCACCAACCTCTGGAACTGATTCTCAGGAGAAGTGGTGTCAGGGCCGTCAATTTAATCATTCATAAGGGTTAGGACAAGCACAGAAATTTACTAGAAAAGCCTTCTATCCTCATTCGACAAATATTTATCTGTACCAGAGACAAGTTACGATTCACAGAGTACGGTGTGTATGAATGAGTCACGATTGTACTGTGCATGGATAAAGTGATTATTTGGTGAAAGAAGAATAAACATTAGAACTTCTGCGTTCTCTAGTCCATGAGTCCACTGACGGTCAAAATCTTTTCGGTACTACTTTATTATAAAATGGACCGTAACTGACAAGCACCACTCTTGTGACAGTGATGTATACTGGTCCTCATTTGTATGACAGGAACTTAAGGTACAGCCATCAGGATTAAAATCCATTATTTTAGTATTGTGGAGGATTTTCTACCCATGTTATATGAGTTCGAACGAATTACTTTACTTTATCCTTATATAGCCGCTGAGCACTTCTAATAAACGTTATAACCCAATTGTTTCGTCCTATGCACGTTGAAGTTTCAGTATTCACCTCTCTTTCTCCTTGCATATGAAGTTTATTAGTGTGTTTCATAGTTGTCGTTTCTGTGTTAAAGTGCTTAAAATGAATAGTCAAGGGCGAGTTCATGCTCAAGCCGCTGGTTTCAAGAGCCTGGCGCGTTAATTTTCGTTATTTTGTTTTGAAGGTTGGAGAGTGTCGTCATATGTTTGTTATGACTAGTCCTGAAGATTTAAGCAGCTCAGTATGTGAAAGTCTTCTAGTGAGTATATTTTTCCCAGGAAATACAAGCATTTATCACAAAAGTCAAGAGTTTACCCGGTGGAACAAACATTCAACAAGATGAAGCTGAGAAAGCCGCTCATCTCTACCTCAGAGCTCGTAAAAGAGATGTTGAACGTGCTGTGGAATTATACAAAGCTAACAAGGTATAGTTTAACGTGAAATTTAAATGACGGAGAAGATTGTAAGTGAAAAACGTATGAATTAATTAATTGCATGAAAGCTAGAGAATGTATAAAGTCAGGTTATCCTTCAACCTTGTTTTGCGAAGTAAAGACTGCGCCTTAATCCCATAGGTGCAATACTCAAAACTGATACTTCACTCTCAAAAGAAATAACATATATGTTTTCGTAATAATTCAATTATTGTCTGAAATGTGACACAGAATTTGAAAAGTTGTACAGTAGTTTTCTCCATGCGTAAGATATGTGGGGATTATGAATTTTTATTGCCCTGAGAATTTATTATTTTCGGCGTCACCTGAAGTTCTGAAATTTAATTGTCTTGAGTAACAACTTGGTAATCCTGTATGTTATTTAAAAACCTTCCAGTTGAATAACATGTTTGTTTGCATAATTCGTTAATATAAACCGCCTAAACATTTCTTGTTAGCCTCAGTAATGACTCACCTTTTTCTTTTCATTTGAACATTGGTGTGGCTGGCCTGCAAATATAAATTTGAGGATTTTCCATTAATCTATGTACAAATTATTTCATTTCGCTGATTATTAGTCCTCGATGCTAACTTTTCGAACACTAATAAAGTAAATGTAGATGGTTTTGATACCTCTGATTTCGTCTTCTATCCACTCACAGAAAACATCATATAAAGTGACAGATTCCACCTCTAAATTTCTTCTTTTTACTTATGTCTTCATGTTTCGCATTGAAACTTGTGGCAAAGTTGTTTCAAAAGATAATTCAAACACATACTTCCGGGTATCGGCAACTTTCACATGTCTGGAATCGTGTTTTAAACGCAACCATGCACTATTGCATACTTTATGTTAGTAGTAGTAGTAGTAGAGAATAGAGGTTTTAATTCTGTATCGATTAACAAAGCTTCTTTTTTATTAAATAACTTACATCAAGCTGTCAGACATTATCCTTGGTAGTCTGACTTCCTTTTACTTGTGAGTGACGTATAATGCTTTTTAAAAAAACACATCTCAGGTATAATATTATTGCTACTTATATCATTTGTCTTTCTATAGCGAATGCGGTATACAGAAAATGTAGACTCAATTGATCCTTTAGAAGATGGCGTTCGGAGGGAACTATTATCTGGGAAGTTTACTGTGCTAGTAAGTCCAAAAAAGTCTAATTAATTCAGCTAGTTCTTCACGTTATCCTTTGTGGGAGTAATTGACAACCTATTAATATAACCATGGGTGACCCTGGTTATATAATCATGTTCTAAGGAAGCGGTTATCATTTTCTTATGACAAACTCTGGTTATTTCCTCACACTATGAACTAAGTTATTATTAGCCTGTGTTTTAAAACTTGTACAGGTCAATACACTACTGCTTTTACACAGATTTTACTGTCCTTGAGCACTTTCAGTCTGTATTACAACTTACAGTTCAGTAAGGTGTGTTTGAGAAATAACTAAAATCTTAAATTTCTTCTGCACATTCTGCTTTAACTAATCACAGGTTATAAATGGCAGTAAGATTCACCTTTGTAGGCTGAACTGTGTGATGAATCAAATACTTTTACAAATTACAATCTCTCTTTAGTTTGCCCACTTGTTCATTATGCATAAAAGAATGTAAATTTATATTATTAAAGAAAGAAAAAGAATTTGTTTTCAGTCGAATTTATGTTTTAATTATTGGCATAGCTAACTGCAGTGGTGGTGCATATACATAGGTCCTGAAAGTTTTATTATTCACCTTTTAAAACACTAAAGATTACCACAAGAAAATTTAAAACAACACATGTGTAAGCGAACAGTATTGTTTTTTGAATTCGATCTGATGAGGTTGCACTCTGATGTTTGATGACGATGATGATGTATTCCTCCGAAAACGCATGTCTCTTCTGATATTGGAGCCCCTACCCCCCCCCCGCGGTCATCCAGTGTTGCAGTGAGAAACATTACCACTGAATTATTTATTGGCCTCACTATTGACAGCCTGTAGGACTGGAATGAACGCTTGTCTTATGAGTCTAGTTCTTTGTTTGCTGCAGCCTGAAATTCTATCCATCAGGCAGTTTAGAATGCGCTGCGATGTTGAATCACCCCTAGCTTGGTGACCCGATTATTCACCCTTGACTGGTAAGGATTCAGTTTATCCCAAATAAAGCACTAGACACATACCATGACACACTAGTTACTCACTACATAGGTTGAAAATCCGGTTCATCATTTCAGTTCAGTGGAGGAGTTAGTTCTACTAATGTTCTGTGTTTATCTTATAGAGGTATACTTTCCACTCACAAACTTTGTCTATGCCTCCTTTCATTATCATTTAGTTAGTATGGAAAAGAAGCCCATTTTGCGCTACTTTTTCTCACTTTTTGGTATTGATTTCTTATTATGAGCTAATCAATTTTTGTTTGTTAACTTTATGCAGTATATGTATTCTGCTTCAATAAGCAGAATCATTTAAGCTGATAAAAGTTATAATCCATAATCTGTAATCAATTTTTTGACATTCATACTTGGCAGATACCACATTGTATAAAGCATTTTTAATAACACACACACACATATTGTCTTTTATTATGGTCAAGTGTTGGTTTGCAGGGATTTGATTGACTGTTACAGGATTGATCATGAGCTGACTGGCATCGCTTAGAGAACCATAGAAAAATTTGGAGAGTACTAGACAGTCACTTCGTCCCAGTTCCGTCGGACTCTTCATCATCGGTAAGCACCTGCCGCTAGTGTTTGAACCCACAACAACCTGCTGGTTGCACGGCAGCTAACAAGCTAGCTAGACCATTAAGCCAACCACTGAAACCTAACCTAATGGTCAATGAATTTCAACTTCTACCATTTCGTCAAGGAGCTAGCTTTGTGCTTTGATGGCACAGTGGTTAGGACTCTCGCCGATCATGCACATGGTTCGGGGTTCGATCCCCTGCCGACGCACACCTGATATCAATGGTCGGTCTGCAAAATTTGGGCTACTGATATCATACGCTGAAAATCCCATACTTGTACCAAAAATACTGTGTGGTTTCAAGCTATAATAAAAAACCCTGACCTTTGACACTAGCCAGACTCTCATGGGGAATATTTGATTTTATGTCATTACATACAGAGTTCTTCTATTTTTTTCCATTTGTATTAAAATTTTGTACCTGATATACGAAACATTTATTAGCATTCCCAACAAGTGGAAGAAGCCGCTCTTTTATTTTTTTTTTTAACCCCACGAATTTTCCACTCATTTTCAGCCCACTCTTCCTGATGACGAAATGGATGCAACTATTGCAATATTTACTGCTTACCGTCATTGGCCCCCGTTAACTACACACAGAGATACTTTGAAGGGTGTTCTCTACCAGTTAGACGCTGCAATGATGGAGTAAGTCTTTTTATTATCACCATTCCTATTAGTATTATTATTGTTTAATATCGAGTAAGATCTAACTCTGTAGTAGAGAGTTGTTTAGCTCACTTTCAGTTAATCTCAACTTCCGTCATCATCTTAGGCGTGGAGTATGACATGTGTACTAAACCGCAGTTCGTTCTACGCCCTATTTACGGCGTCTGTAAAACGTGACAGCTGAACACGCAGGACTTGTAGAGACTAGCCGTTTTTGTCCATAGGTGTTTTCATTCTGTCTTCATATGGTATAATATAAAGAGTAATTATGGGGTTAAGCGTGTTGAGTGTTAGGTGAAAAGGGGAAAATCAATTGTGATGAGACTTTGAAGTCACCTTTTTTAACTGTTGGTTTGTTGAACTATTTTTTGGAAGATGTAAACTGCCTGGCTAGGATCCTTGAGACGTTAATGATCAATAACTTGAGATTGTCGGTAACATTACTCAAAATTGTTTACAATGTCGCAGATGTATTCACTTTTTGTGATCCCTCGGGTCTATTAAATTCGGATTATTCACTCGAGTGAGATTTCTCCTTTTTCGCGAACATTGTTGCTTTTTTTCCACTACCTCTGTGTGTGTGTGTTGCAGTTTTTGATGCAGTTGTGTTCTCTGAGCTAGCTGGATGGTTTACTTGCGAAGCTTTCATTACCTTACTAGGCAACATCTTCAGCGCATACTTCAATTTAAAAGCTCACTTCATCGAATTGAATTATGCGTTGACCAACTAACTCTATTGGCTTGAAGTCCAGCACCTTGACCTAACCTAGATAGATGATGAAGTAAACTGTACATGACTTTTTTTCTCTAAATATTCACAAAATATCTGTGTATGTATGTGTGTACGCGTATGCGCGTGTGCGAGTGTGTGTGTGTATTTTAACAGTATGGCCTAACTGAAAATAGTTCATTCAATGGACTACTGAACCAGTAGAAATCTGTTAATGCTCAGATTTCTTTCTATTCGAATCAGCTGTGAAATGTGTGATACACTGCAAAAAGTCATTCATGTCACGCTTTGCATATTAGAAAGTTAGTTTGATGAAACAGATAAAGTATCATAATTATATCAGATGATTATTGCAATCTTGTGATTTTATCCTGTAGTGTAGAAAAATAAATGAGCACATTAAAAGCAAGGAGATATAAGTGAGTAAGGTATTCTTCTTCTTCTTCTTCTTGCATAACTTCTCATCAACTCTATCTTTCTTTTTATTCCTTTACTTTCCCAGTGGAACATAACATAGAGGGGCCTTCAAGCTAGAGACTTGAAGTTTCACTAGCACAGTGGTGTTTATTTTTACCTGATTGCGGTGCTAACCAGCCTCATGCCCAACCTTCCCTCTCTTTAACAGTCTTATTACTAGCTTAGCGAGGTAAAGGAGTGCGTCGGTGGCTCGGAGGGGGGGTATCGAACCCTAGAACACGTGAGGCGTGATCGGTGAGCATTCTACCGGCGCACACAAACGCTTTTTTCGCTTGTTGGTTTGCAGGGATTTAACTGGTTACAGGATTGAATTGAATTAGCGGAAGTTGGAATTCATGGGCGCTGGCCATTGGATTGAGTCCCAGTGGCTTTCTTAATGGTCTACAAGCTCACTAGCAGCCACCTTGTAACCAGCATGTCATGGGTTCGAACCCTGACAGCGGAGTGGGTGCGTACTGATAAAGACTACCAAACTGGGGTGAAGCGACTGTCTACTAGTCCCCGGTTTTTCAACGGTTCTCTAACTAATGTCAGTCTGCTCATGATGAAATCCAGCAGTTTTTTGTTCTCATCACTGGTTTGTATTCCGAGTGGAACATATATATGTATATAGGGCTTCAAACCTTCCCTATTTACCCCCCTCCCCCAGTCAAGCGAGGATTTAGAGTGTGACAGGCTGGAGTCAAAGCCTAAATCACGCGCGAAGTTGGCTTCACCTCTACCACTGAACACCCAATGCACTGCAAATGGAAAATACCAAGAAAGGTCAATCACGATAAAGAGAATCATACTGATTTCAGTGTAGATTTTGTTACGAATCGATATATGTCAGTTACAGAATGAGTGGAAACTAAAGATCATAGGACAGCTGTATTTGACCAGCACGCACCCAAGACTGCATGAGGGATTAAAGCCAAAGCTTACCGCTGATAAGGAAGGCCTGTTGACTAACCCTTGAACTCTTATTTGTTAAAGGTTTGGTCATGGGTGGATATAAGATAGAGAACCATCAGAAAACCAGCAGGGAGTGCTGAGTGAGTAGCTGTTTCATCTTAGTTTGGGAGTCTTCAGCAGTAGGCACCCACCACCAGGGTTCGAACCCAGGGCCCCCATGGTTACGAGGAAGGAGCTTGTAGACCGCTTAGTACTGATGCTAACACATGATCAAACCTGCAATCAATAAAAATCCCTGCAGATCAACACCTTACAACCATCATTTATGTGGATTCACCACACACACATCAGAAAGGAGATTGGTAAATTTGTAAAACTTCTTTCAATAATCTAAAGTGTTAAGTGATGAGTAGTGAGTAGCGAAAACTAATTAAATCATATTTTAATTATGAAAAGAAAAGGATATCAAGTGATTCCATAGTATTATAGATTAGTTTATTCCACATATCACACGGTGATGATTCAGAATTAATTACTTGGATAACGTTTCGAGTACAATTTATTGCCGCTCATAATCATATCAGTATTACTCCGTGTTAAACCAAGAAGTTATTCCAATCACCAGAATCTATGTGATCTGCGTGATACCATAAATAGTAATCTAGAAAGTAAACAAATTTCCATGAAACTATATACTACTGATAGATTGAGATGAGTAGTAGTAGTAGTGTAACAACAGAAGACAAGGGCCAGGCAACAGATCGTTTATTAAGGAAAATCAACACATATTTATAGATTTTAATGTACATTATTGTTGGTTATTGTTAGTAGAAAATACAGTCTTTTGATTGGTTGTTTCTCACAGAAAGTTAACCTTGCATCTCTTTGTGGCTGTGTCAGATCATCCATATGCTAATTGTATCCGCCTACGCAAAGCCTTTATCCTCATTTTCTCACCACCAATATTGTGGACATAAACATTGACGTCAATTACTGCCTACCAACTTTGGCTAGCAGCCAGCTCTCACCACAGTAGTAGTAGTACAAACAAACAAACATTTTGAACCTTTGTCGTTTTCCACCTGATAGCACTACCTGTTTACTCCCATACCTGATGGGTGCGTATAAGAGGGGTCGGAGTTCGAACCCGTGACTCATTCATTGATAGAAAGTCGAATGTCTTTTCTATACTTATGAGTCTTTGTGGTTCCATTATGAGAACAAAATTATGCAATATGAAAATCTTTTCAATATTAATACGTGCATATGATCGAGAAGATTTGTAGCTCAAGTGGATGATTTTGATGTGGTTGAGTTCTCTGGGCTAGCTGGATAGTTAATTTGCAAAGCTTTCATCGTCCTACTAGGTGACATATTCAGCGCATACTTCAATTCGATGAAGTGAGCTTTTAGATTTCTCCATGAGTTTATTAATCATCTCTCCTGGTGGTGACCTTAGACGTGATTGGTTGTTTTTGTGTGTTTTCACACCTTCTAGATTGCTTGTATTGGAACTGATTGTTTCTTTGACTTGAACTTTGATCCTTTGTGTGTGTGAGGTTTCTTTCTTATCGGTTGGTAAATTTTGTCAATCTCGATGTGTCTATTGATTGATTGATGATTCACTGGAATACCAGTCAGGCTTCTAAAAATTCTCTAGCATTCTTGTTGTTTCCTCTGTCTAGTATTTGAACGCTGGTTGTCCCAGTCGAATTGATGTCCGTGGTTGTCTGTATGTAGTGAGGTGATATGTGTGGAGAGTGGATATCATGCCTTTTGACGGCTAGCTGATGTTCGTGGATACGAAGACGAAGGTGAGGAGTGTCCACTTTGGCCAATGTAGTATTTTTCGCAGTTGTTACAATTTATTTTATAGATGATGTTGGTTTTATCTTCTTTCGCTGTTGAGTCTTTTGGTTGACATAGAACAAGAAAACAAAGAAACAATCAGTTGCAATGCAAGTAGCCTAGAAGGTGTGAAAACACACAAAAACAACCGATCACGTCCAAGGTCACCACCAGGAGAGATGATTAATAAACTCGTGGAGAAGTCTAAAGGCTCACTTCATCGAATTGAAGTATGCGCTGAATATGTCACCTAGTAGGTGGCGATGAAAGCTTTGCAAATTAACTATCCAGCTATCTCAGAGAACTCAACCACATCAGAATAATACGTGCAACTTTTCTCTCTTACTTTTGCATAGTTTCCTGTCTTTTGTGTGTTTATCGCAACGGAAAAGAAGAAAAAAGAGAGTTTGTCACAAAACACAATCCAGGAAATCCTGTTTAAATTGGATTTTATGTTTGATCATAGACACACACACACACACACCGAGGCGTACACGCATAACTAGAGTGATTCTTCATTCTAACAGTAAATTATCATGATATTCAGTTTCATAATCAGTGGATTTTTTTAACTGACTGCCTTTCCATATCTGATTGACATACACGCTGATCAGATCATGTACACTGGATATTTATTCATTGTGAATAAACGAAATCATTGATGATATGACTTCTAGCCAGTTGTGGCTTTTCGATTCGAATTCCGCTCCACCTTCTCTTATTTCCGTCAATTCTTGATATACAACTCCACCATGCATGGCAATCATCGTCCGCCAAGTCGGGTATGGGGACAGATACTCGCGGTGGACAGAGGTGGTTGGCGTCGCTGCTTTATATATCAAAACTATCAGAAATTGAAACTCCTCAGCCAATGCGTAATGTCCCAGTGGCTAAATAGTCAACGGACTTTTCTCGTAAGTGTGGTTCCATCCACGGTGGAGTCATGGGTCTGAACTTCCGGAAAGTTTGAAAACCAGGGTTAAACAGCTTCCAATACTTACTGGTTTTTCCCCTCATAAACGGCCGAGAATGTGTAGTCTTTTGTCTTCCTCTGAAAATACTCTTATGTAACCACTCGTTCATGACTTCTGACAGGTGTAAGTTTTATTCTCTGCCTTCACGCAGTGGGGTTGCTCCTCAGAAAAGTAAGAGGTTAATGGCAAACATCTAGCTTTTTCAACCTGACTGGTGGACACTTGCACGCCTATCAAAGGAAGCTGGAATGCGCTAATCCCAAAACTATAGTGTACGTGGGCTCCAGAATCTCTGACTAACTGACTGAATTCAACATAGAACTTGGCACCGAAGTGCAGCAGTTCGAGTTGCCACGTTCCAAATAGCACACAAATGTAGACAAGAAAATGAGTGATGAGAATCAATAGAGTTTTGACAAGTATAAGAGTGAAACAGAATGAGTAATGGCAGAAAGGAATATATGAAAGATTACAGGGACTGAATACATCTGCGTAAGCCATTGACAACGATTTTGAGCCATGTCGCCTAGTGTCTCTAGCCATTGATTCTTAGAGTCCCGAGGGCTGGCCCCAACCCGGAAGTCTGCATCTACCTACCTGACTCAGTTTAACTGTCAGGGATTTCATGGATTGATGAGGCTATGTTTTTGTTTGGCCACCACTTACTCTTTTCCAGTCTGCACCTATATCAGCTAGTAATGCCCGTCGGGGGAGGCGATGGTTAGGCATGCACAGGACGTGACCTAGCCATCTTAATCTATGTAACTTTATAGCCTCTTCGATTGATTTTTCCTCTTTAGAAGAGGACCGAAAGCTGCTACCTTGACATGGTGGTCGGGCTTGCATATCACAATGACCCCACGAGCTACACTGGCTGGAACTTATGTTCCTGTAGGTCCTACCATGCCAGAAAGGTTGTCTGGATAGCGGTTAGACAAAAAGCAGCTACCCAACCCAACACTATGATTCAAACAAATCCACAAAATATCATGCCGGATCGGTCGGGGCCCGGACTGACAACGACCGCGCTTCCTTCTGCCGTGTCACAGGGCAGAAGTGATAAATATACTACTGAGACACACCAAATGAAAAACAAAAACAGGCCGTGTGTGACCGGCCTCAAGCAGTTGTCCCCTGGGCTCTGAGGTCACGCAACCAACTTCCACGGTGTGGGCAGCCGGGAAGTAACAATCGCCCTCACAATCCGAAGTGCACGCGAAACCTCTCTAATCCTCACTCATCTTTTGTCTCCATCTTCATCTCTATTAACTTGCCTTCCTTCTACTAATGCAACTCCTCTGCTTAATGGCTCTTCACTTCCTCTTCACTCTATGTGCACTGAAAACGACGGAAGCCAAAACACCACCATCGATAGAATCTCTGAACAAATTGAATGCCGTATGAACCATGTTTCGGTCACGTGAACCTATTGAAATGTAGCTCCTGAAGCTACTCCACTACCTTGGGGATCAGACTTCAAACCAAAGGTCGGGGTTCGACCACTGAAGACCCCCACTTATTTCAGTCTGGGCAAACTATAGAATTCTGTGTGGTGAATCTTTTGGTCCCCATAATAATAATAATAATAATATCACTCTCCAAGCCTCTGACATGAAGTCTAAACCACAGTGACAGTAGAGCACTAGAGTAGCTGTGCCCCCCCCCCCCAATTGTCGCCAGTGTCTAAGACAGATTCAAACACACACACCATTCTTTTCGGGTCCTGGAACCCGTGTGGTGCATCATCATCATCATAACTTCGAAATCACGGTTTTCTAACTCCCATAAGATGAACTTTTCATCATATCCAGTGATAAGCTCTGAATATTCGCAATCTACCTTTCGGTGTTTTTTTTTTTAAAAACACCAAAGTCACGTAAAGGGGTAAAGGCAATGAACACTTGGCCGCATGGAAGGCATTTTGAGGCGAGTACTAATCAAAAATCCAGTCACTATAGACTATACTATGTTATTTTGATTGGACTCTAGTAACTAGTGTGACGTGTCTAGTCCTTTCTTTGGTGCTGACTGAATTCTATCAGTCAGGTTTTGCAATGTGGCCACCATTCTAGGTAGCTCGCCATCACGGTGCACATTGATTTCATGATATTAGATAGTTGGAGGCAATCTATACTATGTTATTTGTGGAAAGGTAACTTTCATAAAACAAGGTATGTATAACTTAATTACGATGATATATATCTATTTTCTATCGATTAATCGTTGTTATTGTGTCACTTTCTTTTAATTTAATTTGTATGTTTGCTTGTTTGTTCGTTCGTTTTTTTCAGTGAACAATCACAAAGAAAAGGACTTATTGTACTTTATGATATGCGTGATACAAAATATTCAAATTTTGATTATCATCTCTGTATTAAATTATTAAATTTATTCAAGGTGAGTGAGTTCAGTTCATTTTTGATTTCATTTTTTCCTTTATATGACTCCCTACTGCCCCCACCCCCCCAGCCGCCACTACCCCGCTGCGCTGCGCGCTAGCTCCTTACTTACTTACTTTCTTTCTTTTATTCTCCTGTACTTTACTCACTCCTTAATTGCAAAGAAAAGAGATACACGGAGTGAAACTAAAACTTATATATGTCTAAACCAAGTTCACTTTTAACAGTTTGAAAAAAATTTGGGCATTGTTTATATGATATTCATTATAATAATAAAGGTTTTTGTATTTCCCAATGAATGAAAAACAAAACGTTATTGTTTTTCATTCATTGGGAAATACAAAAACCTTGATTAAAATGAAAACTAAAACTTGCTCATTTGAGCATATTTGCACATTAACCACCACTCTCAACTACTTCTACGGTTCAAGTAATTCCGGGTTTTGTGTGCGGCCGTGCGTGTGTGAAGCTTTCATCGAAAACTTCACCTATCATCATACATGGCTTGAACACATGTTGGGCATGCCGAGCCATGGCCTTCTTCCTTCACGAACAGTGTCAGCCGACTGCTTGGTTGTGGTGTCCTTGAAATGCTTAGAACAAATGGCTGTAGAGACTATCAATAAATAATATGGCTCAAAGACGTTCTCAGTGACGCAGACATTGACAGTGGTGGCTAATGTTACTATGCTCAGATGATTAAGTTTTTTAGTTTCACTTTGTTTACGTCGGTGGCACAGTGGTTAGGACTCTCGCCGACCATGCACATGGTCCGGGGTTCGATCCCCTGCCGACGCACACCCGATATCTATGGTCGGCCTGCAAAATTTGGGCTACCGATATCCATGCTGAAAATTCCATACTTGTACTGAAAATACGGTGTGGCATCAAGCTGTAAATCAAAAATAAAAAAATAAAAAATAAAATAAATCTCTTTTCCTCAATTAAGAAATAAGGTACCGGTGGAAAAAATAGAGTAACATAACTCGACGTTGAAGGCTATAATATTCAACATGCGAAACACAGCGATATCCTAGCTGTGTTAATCAATACAACTTCACAACCTCATCGATTGAATTCTCTTCCTAACCTAACACTCTACGCCTCTAACCACGCCAGTATAGCTCACTATAATATTCTATCACTTAGCACGGGAAATAGATATCAAACTTATGTAGTCAATAGCAGCTAATCTCCTACATTTAATGGTCATAACTCACAGTCATGAAGCAGTACATAGAGAACTGATGCTCAGTATTCATGTTCTTTGAATGGTGGTTGGGTATCACATCCACACAAGAGATACCACACAAGCCTTTTGTATCCGTGTTGAGATTTCATCAGAAGCAGTCAACACGCTCACTGATTTCATTCTCTTACCGTAAACTGGGAGTTAGTGCAGACCAGTGCTGTAGCATCATCTTACATTTGACTAGAGTGTATCATCGCATGCCAAACATATTAAGATTTCTGCTGAATGTGTTCAGAAGGCTCCACATTTCGTCAGGCCCTTCATCTAGAAGGACAATGTCATTCGCATACCCCTTATGGATGAAACTATTCTCTGGTAACGAGTCAATTCCTATGTGGCGCTAAAGTATCACTTACTCCCTGATGTTCATCGGTTTTATGGTTTACTTTAAATGACTGCCTTTTTTTGAGCATTCAAACTCGAAGCCCACTAATTCCATATTAGCTTGTTTATTAGATGTATCACACAGTGAAACACCAGTGTGTGTTTAACAGGAAACCCACACATTCAAACCGATATTTGGACTTCCGATCATCCCATCCTATATCAGTGAAAATAGGATTGGTGAAATGTTTAAATAATAGAGCACAAAAACTAAGTAGTACCAAGGAAAATCTAAGACAGGAAGTGAGGCATATAAGAGAAGCTTTGAAACTTAATAATTACCCTGATAAATTAGTCAGGAAATATGTAGGCAAATGTAAAAATGAAATAAATAATGATAGTAGTGATAGTGATAATAATAATATTAACGACGACATGCATGTCAAATATGCACAAGACAACACCGACAATAAGGAATCTAAATCATCAGTAGTAATTCCATACAAGGAAGGAAACTCGGAAACCTTACGCAGAATTCTTAACAAGGCAGGAATAAAGGTGGCTGGCATTCAAACGCACAAACTCAATTAGAAACAAGCTTTGTCGGTAAAAGGATCAGTCCTGTGGGGCCTTTAAAACAAAACAATTTAGTTTATCTAATACAATGCCAACAACGGTTGTCAGGTCAAATACAAAGGTCATAGTAGTAGGACGGGGTCAGTCAGACTAGCCGAGAATAAAAACCTAGCTAAGTCTGGATTAGTTGACCCAAATAACATAGGAAATCTAGAGAATAGTTCAGCTATAGCACTCACTACATGCAATTACACACAACCATACAGCATAGGATGGGATGGAATGGGATAGGATGACAGTTTCAAAATCTACTGTCACAGGGTGGAGGGAGAGATTGATAACAAAAGCTTTGTTTATCGAATCAACTGAGAGAGAATACGTGTAATAGGAGTGATTCAACACCTGTCCATCCAGATATCTGGAAAATTCTACTACCACACCTTCGACGACAAATAGGAGAGAACAAAGAAAACTATAAAACTCAAGTTTCCAAGAAGTGTGATTATAATTGATGAGATGATTATGAAGAATGAATTTTGTTCGAAACTGTGTCATCCAGTAAATAATACTGTTTCACTGTGTGATATGTTCATCTAATAAACAAACTAATATGGAAGCTCATCAGTTAAATAGCATTTTAAACTCCTCGATAGGAGAAAGCAAGATAAACGAGGATATGGTTCGAACTAGAGTTTATAAATCGTATCTTTCTTTGATAATATATTACTGAATGAGACTATCTGTTTGTGAAAAAAAGGCACTCCTATTTTTACTTTAGTGAAACAAGTTTAGAGTTGTTTTCTCAGAAAGTTTTATTTCTTATCAGCTGTTCACCTGAAATATTGATTACCGTATTAAACCTTTTTTCTGATAGGATAAGATTCTACTTATATTCAGGACAAATTTGATCATTATCATCGTCTTCATCATAATCTAGAAAACAGAAGGACTGAGCGAAGTAGTATTTACTTTTCAATTAGATCCTCATCTCATTCTGGCTCTACTCTTATATACACGTATAGCATTTTTATTACAATACACAACAATATACCAATCAAGTGGCACTGATTTCTTTGTTAACAGTAATTAGTCAGTGTCAAAATGTCAATAGGTTGATAATAAGCGAAGAAAATCAGTACACGTTTAGAAGGTAGAAATGGTTAGAATAAATTAATTTTACAAGGATAACACGTAATTAAAGATGAAGTGGTCAGAAGAAATAAAATAATTTGGACAATTATAATTTTTAAAGGTTTAGGGGGAAGGGGGCGAACTAGTCCGGTTTATACATTTATGTAATGATGGCCAAGGTAAGGAAAGTGGCTGTACAAATTTCTTCTGAACACACAGGTCTGCCTGGTTTCTTCAGGTGGATTCCTATTGCTTCAGCTGTTGTATGTAGAAGACGAACTCGTAGAGCGAAATTAAGGTTAGTAGGAATGCGATAAATAATTTTAAATGCAGTATTAACGTCAACCTTATGCCCACTATCTACAAGGTGTGCTACAATAGAGTTTGTCGCTTGCTTAACCATGCTGGATGATGTTCGGAAATACGAAGGTAAACCTGTCTAATTGTACGCCCAATGTAGCTGGCTCCGCATCTGCAGTCAAACTGGTAGATACACATAGAGCAGGCAAATTTAGGTAGTTTATCCTTATTTCTCGAATGTAGAATGGGGTTGGTTGCAAAGAGACAACGTACTTCTGCTGCATAATAAGCTCTTTTGACTGCATTCTTCAGGCACTGTGTTATTATTCCGCTGATGTTGTCCCCATTGACATGTTGACACTGACTGACTAATTATTGTTAACAAAGATATCAGTGCCACTTGATTGGTAAATTGTTGTGTATTGTGATAAAAGTGCTATACGTGTATATTAGAGTAGAGCCAGGGATGAGGATCTAATTGAAAAGTAAATATTTCTTCGCTCAATCTTTCTGTTTTCTAAATGTCTAAATGGGGATTTTTTTTATATTCGTCATCATCATCCGTAAATTTTGGCGCCAGTGTACAATAGTCATAATCATAAGATTAGCCCTGAGGTTAACAAACTGAAATCTACTAATAATGATATAATTAGAATTAAGCCTACACCTGATTACTTGTTTGACGCCTGAGCACAACTGTAGACAACATTGACATTTTGTGATGCGTTGATTTCAATTTTTTGATGTTAGGGTCATTCATCTGATTATCGCCTTTATCCACCTGACTTTCTATTCCTCATAAGGTTGGAGGGTAGGTATTCTTTAGAAAACTTAAACTTAACTTAAGGTTACATCTTATTGGTTTGTTTCAAATTAATTGCTCAGAACAAATATTTCAAATAGCCATGCTGTGACACACAGTTATTGTGTGTGTGTGTGTGTGTGTGAGGGATGACTATATTACCCAGTTATCTAGTTTTCAGTAGGAGGTGGAGTGAGACTGGAACTTGAAACCTATTGGATGAAAGTCTAACGTTTAAGCCACTTCTTTGGTGGTACGTGTTTATCATAGGAGTGTCTTTGTCGTCTTGAGGAAACTAAGATCTCCTAATGTGGAAGTTATTTCTTTTCTGGTGTGTCAGGACCTGCGGGGACTTCTGTTCCAGTCAGTGTAACTCGGTAGGTCACTGAGATGTGTAAGTGTTGGTTTGCAGGGATTTGATTGGTTACAGGTTTGTTCACAAGCCAACATCAGTTAGAGGAACACTGACAAACCAGCGCAGGGAGAGAGAGCTGTTTCGTACCACCTCGGGCCTCTTCAACTGTACTCCCCCAGTGGGGTTCAAATCCAGGACCTTCCAGTTACAAGAGGAGCTTGTAGACCAACCACTGGAACTTATTGGCCATTGGATTGGAAGGTCCTGGCTTCGAGTCCCGATAGGTGCTTACCGGTGAAGAGTCCCAAACTAGGGTGAAAACAGCCAGTTTTCTGATGTTTTTCTAACTAATGTCAACCCGTGACCAATTTGTAAGGCCACTCTCGGTCAACGTTAATTGATGATTATAAATGTTTTTGTATTTCCCAATGAGTGAAAAACAAAACGATATTGTTTTTATTAACATTTGGCTATTGAATGCTAATAGCTTTATCCGAGTGGCATTATTAAACCAGAATTTACAAAATCAACTCAGCTTATATACAACAACTTAATCATCCTTCCTCATCATGGGTTATTTTTGCGTTGTCAAATTGACCAATTAATTTAAGATAACAAAACCATGTGTAGACCGTTGGATTTCATAAGTAGTATGTGGTTACATAATGAAATTGCTTAACATTCGTGTTGATTTTGTCACTTCATAGGGGAGGGAGGTGTTGTAACCAGGTCAAATTCTGTTTTAGTCCATCATTCATATTCAGACAATTTGGATTCCACTTGATATGAAATGCTTCTGACGATATCAGACATTTTTTTTAATTTCTGAAATTTTTCTGGATTATTTCAATATTGTCAAAATCAGTTTTGTGGCCTGATTCTATAGCGTGTAGACGACCTATGGCTGATGATTTTTCAAGCTTTTCTAGTTCAGCTGGATTTCTCGGTAATCGAACAAATGTTCTACGGTGCTCATTTCTTCTAATTACCTTGGTTTCTCTCTGGCGATGTGTTTGTCGTACGTATATCGCATCACACATTCCAAGCAAGCATTTTATTTTATAGACCCTATTAGATTGAGAATCCTTTGCAATTTGGTCTTTTACATAGACAAAGTTGCTTTGTAGTGTGTGTGTGTGTAGTGTGTCTGATGTTTTGAAAGAAAACTTTAATGTTGTGTTTGAAGGATTTCTCGAATGGCGCTGAGTGTCCTGAATTGACGAGATGTTCTGTCACTGAACTATATACACGTTTTCGTTCTCCTTCTTACTAGCCATACTGGATAATGTTCACGAGCGCGTTTTTCAAGTTGATGCATGGTACGGCCGATGTACTCAGCTCCGCACGAACAAGTAAACTGGTATATGCACGTTGAAGTTGCCCAATGTAACAACTTATCTTTCGCGTTCTGGCTGAACAGTTTTTTGCAGGAAAATGTCATTCGTAGGCTCGCAGCGAAGTATGTTTTCCTCAGAGATTTGCAGAGGCATTTGCGAAGGATTTCTGCTTCAATGTCACCTTGGAATTCTAGATTAAGCAGAAGCATCTTCTTCTGGACAGATTGGACTTGTTCAGAAGTCTTTTTTGATTTGAGATTCTTGTCTATGAACCTAGGCGGAAAGCCGTTTTCCATCAAGGTTCCTTGGAGATTACGCAATTCTTCGTCAATCACTACCTCGCTGCGTATCTTCTGAATCTTCAAGGAAAGAGGGTATATAAAGGGCACAAATCTTGTCCATTCCATGTAGGCTTTTTGTATATGGACCTTTTGACAGAGTTGTCAGCATTTCTTCTCAGATGAACATCGAGGAAGTGGAACATTCCATCGGATTCAGCTTGAAGAGTAAAGCGGATGTTTCGGTGGGCATTTTTGAAGGTTTGAAGTGATTTTTTCAACGTCCAGGTTTTCATCACAAATGATGAAAGTATCATCAATGTATCTCTTGTTGTAAGGATGGAGATCAGTGATGGTTGATGATAATGATGATGTTCATTGAATGCTACTCTTCTGATAGTAATGAATATCAAAACATTCAATGCTGAAATTACTTTTCAAGCTGTTAACAGTGAACTTTGTTGTTTTCCTTCACTTTCCCCAGTGGAACATACGGTACCTTCAAGCTAGTGGCTTGAAGTTTCTGTAGCAGTGGTGTTTATTTTACAGGATGGGGTTGCTAGCCAGCCTCATGCCCAACCTTTCCTCTTCACCAGCATTATTTCTGGCTTAGCGAGGTAAGCGGGGAGTGCGTCGGTGGTCGGGGCTCAAACCCCGAACCATGTGCATGGTCGGCGAGCGTCCTAACGGCTATGCCACCGACAACAGTGAACTTGGTTTGGCTAATTGATGATGATCCCCTTCTTAACCGGCGCAACACACTGGTACACTCCTCTGTGTGTGTGCGTATGTTCACACATGAGATTTTATGCATAGTATATATCAGTGAATAAAGTTTATACAGTATTATTGATTACTGCTAAAACATATTTTTTTCAATAATAATCATACCTGTTCGTATGTGTATGTGTGCGTGCTTGTGTGTGGGTGTGTGAGTTTGTGTCTACATGGTAATCATGGGTAATCAAGAGAAAGCATTGTTGAACTTATTCTCTATGTGAATGTTTAAGATTTTGAGAAATAATAATAATGATATTAATAAATACCTAAAACTTATTTAGATAATTGAACCATTATTATTATTAGCAGTAGTAGTAGTAGTAGTATTCAAAGTTGGCTTATTTTCAATTTTGCAATTTTTTCAATGTTCACCTAACATTCCATTCATTTGGTGTAGTTGTCAGCTGTTCAGTCTGTTATTTTTTATCTTCTCTGCTTCATATTTTTCAAATTAACACAGTTCACGAATTCCATTTTGACACAATCACATGTGCTGGATAGTTGCGTGGGTATTACATAACAATAATATTGTTAGAGGATGGGTGTTGGAGACAGTTAGTAAGGGAAACCCTGCGTAAGCCTAGGTAGGTTTTATGCTTGTTGGCTCTCTCTCTGCCAGTCTACACGGCGTCTGTATCTGAGATCTTCAAGGGAGTTGTGTCCATTCTGAGGTTTCGAACCCGCGTCACCTAGTTGTGCTACAGTCAGAGACGTTACCACTGAATTGTTCGGGCTAGCGATTGACTGCCTGTAGAACTCTATTGGATACTCTGATTGAACACTAGATAACAACCAGTGGCATGCGTCTAGTCCTCGGTTTTGTAACAGACTGGATTATATTAGTCAAGTTTGCATTGGGGTTACCATGCGAGATGCCTCGTCATCACAGACAGTTGCAGGCAATCAGCAAGAAGCCTTGGACCTAAGTTTCATGTTTGTCGGGACTCGTCAACAAGGCGTATCTGCAGACTTGAAGGAACTCGTGTCCCTTCTCATCTTCACTTACCTCATTCACTGTGGCCAGAGGGTAAACTACCTTCAATGGAATCAGGTAGACTTCACATTTCGACAGTATGCAAAATGTCAATTCGGCAAGCATTCTCCTCTCTTTGAGATGTTCCACAACCCTATTAGAACAATTCATTCAACAGATTTCCTGATATCAAATTAGAAAATTCATTGATCATTGAGGTGCACTTTGAATTGTTGTTAGACAGTTGGAAGTAATTCCAGGAAGTCACGTTTGATCTAGGTTTCCACGCTTGTTAAAACAAGGCAAGCTTTCATTTCTCTCAAGTATGTGTGGAGATCAACAGCACTCAGCATCAAAAACAATATCCGGATTTTCAACTCCAATGTGAAATCAGTGCTACTATACGGATCAGAGACTTGGCGCGTCATAAAGAGCATCTCAAACAAACTACAGACCTTCATTAACAGTTGTCTTCGCTCAATACTCAAGATCAGATGGCCAGAAAAGATCAGGAACAGGGATCTCTGGGAGCGAACCAACCAGGAACCGATTGTGCAACAAATAGGCAAGAAGAAATGGAGATAGAGAGATCGGTAACCGCTTCTTTGTGAACCCATAAATCGAGTTTCAGCCGCTTGATGGAGATTACTTCGGCAAACTTAAGGAGAATTGAACTCTTTTGCTTATTGATAATTTTGAACAATCTAGAGACGTCCACCTCAGACCCGTGTCAAGGAGATGCCTGGTGATGGCACTGTTGAAAACATTTGTTCCCTTGAGACGTGGGTTTTTCGGTATATGTTCGGAAAATCAGAGGTATGCCCTTCTTCTTTCTGTTCTCCCAGTGTAGCTGCTCCCGCAGATACATGTAAATTTCTATATACAATTGGAGTTAACATGAGAAGGATATCTGTCGACTTTTGATTGAACCAAAGAGCAGGTTATTCGATAAACGGGAACCAGCTTAGCTGCAGGATAGGCTCTGTCTAGTGACGTCTTCAATCTTCTGTTGACAATTGCTGTAATATTTTCACCTTTAAAATCTTGTTGAATAAAGACAGGCTTTTTTCCACTGTGATTTGCTTGATATTTGAGCCTTCAGATCTTCCCTACTTGTTAATAAACCTATGAAGGTAACCGTCGCTTTTCAACATCTTTTCGAGAAGCATAAATTCTTCCTCTAATTTCTCTGCAGAGCACATTTTCCTCGCACTATAGCACAGAGTTTTCACTAGTGCTCGTTTATAGCTATTTGGATAAAAACTATTAATTAATCAATAAATGAGTGTTCAAATTAATTACGTAATAAACAATTAGGGGTGAGATAGTTAGAATAATAAAATTAGTTAGTTAGAATAATGATAACTTGTAAAAGGATTAGGCAGAGGGGGAGATCGTCAACTTTTATAGTTATTTTTATGATGTCCAAGGTAAGGAAATCCGGTGCACACAGGTGCTTGCCTTCTTCAGATGGACTTCGTTGGCTTCAAGTGTTGGTAGAAGAATTAAAACTCGTAAAACACAATTGATATTGGTGGGAATGCCATAAATAGCTCTAAATTCTGCTTTATTAGTATTAAGATTGTCACCTTTAGTTCCTACAGCAATATAGGGCTTCAGCCGCACGTCTCCACACAAATCGAAAAGCGCACCAAGGTCGTTTCAAACTGGTTAGCCAGTTTATATACATATATATATATATTTGATTGGTTGGAGGATTTCATCATGGACTGACATCAATTAGAGGATCATTGAAAAACCTTCAGGGAGTACTGGACAGCCGTTTCGTCCTATTTCGGGACCCTTCGTCGGTACGCACCCACCCCACTGTCAGGGGGCGAACCCAAGACCTTCTGGTTACAAGGCTAACGAACTGGTAGACCATCAAGCCACTGGAACCCGATCGAATGGCCGGTCCATGAATTCTAACTTCTGCCAAATCATGACGTATATATTTATATACTCAATATTATGTATGTATGTATATATATACATATATATATATATATACATATATATATATATATATATGTATAACGTCAACTTTATGCTCACTGTCTGCAAGGTGTGCCAGAGTAGAGAGATGCGAATGGGTCTTGTGTGTCCCATAGTTAACCATGCTATTTGATGAACTTGCCTAATTACACACTCAAGGTAACTAGCTCCACAAAAGCAGTCAAGCTGATAAATACACTTAAAGAAGAGGAAATTAGGTAGTTTGTCTTCATTTCTCGAACGAAATAGTAAGTAAGATCGCGTCTAAAGAATACAGTAAAACGAGCATTCAATGCAGCCGATAGGTACACTATGTCTTCACAACTACTCCAATTTCGCGCTTTTACTCCCTGTCTAAGCCTCTTGCAAGCAATCATTTTCGTAATTATTTTATTATTCTGGCTATTTCATCATCAATTGCTTGTTACGTAATCACTTGGGACATTCATTTATTTGACTAATTACTCCTCCTCCTATTTTTCCTATTTCTTATGCCTTACTCAATCCACTTGTTTCATTTTTGCAAATATTTCTACCCCTTAATTGTTGCGTTAATTTTTATTGGTTAATTGTATCCCTCCCACTTGACATGTTGATATTGACTAATTACTGTTGACAAACTTATCAATACTGCCACTGGATTGGTAAAACTTTTGTAATTTATTAAAATTTGCCATACATAACGTAGAGTATAGCCATATATGAGGATCTGATTGAAAGGTGATGGCGAGCCACCTAGCAAGATTGACTGACAGATTTCAGTCTGCACCAAAGATGGAACTGAACACATAACACTAGTTACTGACTAGTGTCCAACCAACAAAAAAATCCTATTCAGTCCTAAAGGAGGTCAATCACGAGCCCGAATAGCTCAGTGGTAACGTCTCCAACTGCAGTAATGGATGATGTGGGTTTCGAATCTCAGAAGGGACATGAGTTCTTTCAAGGTTGCAGGTACACTTTGCTGACTGTAGAATGGCAACTAGCACGACATCCAGGTCCAAGACTTCCTGCTGATTGTCTCCAACCATGAAATACCAAAAATTCACAGTGCACCATGATGGCCACATTGCAAACGTTACTGATAGAATTCAGTCTGTACCGCGGTTAGGACTAGACACATTACACTAGTTACTGGCTAGTGTCCACATGTCTCATAGTGTGCCTTCTCTCCAACCCATACTCACCCCACCCTCCAATGACTCGCTGACCTACACCCGTCTATGTTTCAGTAACCTAGACATGTTGTAAGTGAGCATTACACATTCCTTGATACATGTGGTTTCTGAGTTTCCTTAAGGTGGCTAGACAATATCAAACTTTTTTCGATTTGAATAAATAGACATGGTATTTTCAGGTATCTTAGACTAATTCACTGTCCCATATTCTTCATATTTCGTTTAATTCAAGGGGAATTTCATTATAATTTGATATCAGGAAATCTGTTGAATGAATTGTTCGAATAGGGTTGTGGAACATCTCAAAGAGAGGAGAATGCATACCGAATTGACATTTTGTATACTGTCGAAATGTGAAGACTCTCTGATTTCACTGAAAGTAGTTTACCCTCTGGCCACAGTGAGTGAGATAAGTGAAGATCAGGAGAAACACGAATTCCCTTCTAGTCTGCAGATACGCCTTGTTAACGAGCTCCCACAAACATGAAACTTAGGTCGAAGGCTTCCTACTGGTTGGCTGCAACTATCTAATATCAATTCAAGGTGTACTGCGGTGACGAGCCACCTAGTTCAGTTACCCTATTGCAAACTTGACTGATAAAATTCAGACTGAACCAAAGCGAGGACTAAACACATTACACTAGTTACTGACTTTAGGCCAATCAAAAAAATATCCAATACAATCCTACCTACAGGAGGTCAGTCGCGAACCCGAATTACTCAATGGCAACGTCTCTGACTGCGACAATATTTGATGTGGTTCCGAATCAAAGGGAGAACATGAGTTCCTTCAAGATTGTAGATATGCCTTACTGGTTGTTTTGAATGCCAGCAAGCCCAAAACTCAGGTTCGTCGCTAACTGCCTATTGCCTCCAACTATCTAATATCAACCAGCTAAAAGTCTTAAACTTCACTCGGTTGCTACTTTCTGTTTCGTTAATGTAGGTGTGTAACTTGGGCACTGGGATAGAATGTAATTAAATAAGTTCATTTTAAATATCACGTGGTAATCCAGTACTGATAACTGGATGACAAGGTTTCGAGCATAAATTATTGTACATAGTCATATCAGTTTAGTCACACAGTTTCACAGTCTGTCTCATATACATATTTTCTCTCTTTCTGTCTCTTCAACTTCCCTTTGTTGTTTGTTGTCACTCTCCATATCTTCGGTGTAAGCGTTGAGTCATTTTGATCGCACGTGTGCGGTGTTGAATCTATAAACAAAGTTCCAGTGAAAAAAGGAAGACGTCCGGCGAAGAGACTTTTTGGCGAATTCATTCACATAGCTGTACGATCGCATTTATATGTAATTGTTTGTGTGTGTGTGTGTGTACATGAGGTTTGTCAAGTTTAGATAATTGATCAGGTAATACAAGAATGATCTAATATAGAAACAAGTTTAATTAGACAGCAACTAAAGTAACATTGAGTTAGTAAGTTAGATGACGTAAGCTTCAATGACTAACCTTTCTCTGTCTCCATCTAACTATATTACTTTTTAATACTTCCACCCTGTCCCACACACCTCATTTTGTTATTACATTCAAGTGAATACAATGCAATGGTTGAGCTTTTATCTGGGTTACTTAACTAAGCAGGGTCAATTATTGTAGGTCCAGCTAAATTTTTATGTACCAATAATCTAATTCAATTCGATCTACTAGTTTGACCTGTGTAATTCTCAACTGGGTCTGTTGGGTCCTTAAGCCGACAAAGTTTATCTGTGATAAAGTTGCCTGGTGGATTGGTTTCAATGCCACACCGACTAATTCAAGCCTCATTGAGAGTCATACGTAAGACCTCTGATCTTCCTTCTTTACATGGCGGTACTAAAGAAGCTTTGAGTTCTATATTGTTTTAGCCATTTTTATTGCTAATCTGAGTTTTTCTATGGTTCTTCATATATTTCTGAATAAATTCTGGTGGGTAGTTAGTGATTCACTAGTAATGCTTCCTTGATATGATTATGAGCAATAAATTGTGCTCCAAACGTCATCAGTAAATATTACTGTATAACACTGTGAGACTCTATCAAAATAAAATTTACCCATAATGGAATTACACTCTACCACAGTGCCCAAGTTTTATTCTTATATCAATGATAATGCTTCCTTTCCTATTTGTTTGATTTCGTTATTTAAATCTTCTGGTTTACTAGTCAGGCTCTTGGCCAAATTATACAGACATTTAGCTAAACCTATCTTTACCACCGATTGTAGATGGGATGAATTAAAGGCTCAGTTTTTATTAAAGTGTTTCAGATTGCAAACATATGCAGAATTCTCAGAAAATGAATTATCTCTAAGAGCATGCGTATATGTGTGATACACGCGACATCAACTGTAATCATTATAGATTTTACTTCAGAAATAAAGTTTTCGCCTATTTATAGTTCCTTTTTGTTTTGTTCTGTTTGGAGTTGTTCTTTTATTGTTTACCCAACACCTCACAGGTGTGTAACCACTAGGAACCACTGATTTACTTTATTATTATATACATTCTTTGAAGACTATTGGAAGGCGACTGTGAAATTTAGTAATCACTTGGAAGTATAGATACCGGGGGTGGGGGTGGATGCTGGTGAGATTCAAACTGAAGGTTCACTTGTTGAAGACTAAATTCCAAAAGCAATAAGCTACGTGTTTATAAACACCATAGGCAATGTATTTTACAGTACCGTGTGCTTTGCTCTTCATCCTTCTTTTATTATATGAGACATAGTGGTCTTTAAAACTAGAATTGTCTCCATGCTATCTTTCGTGTTTAATGGTATAGTATCGTAAGCAGTATTTAAGTTAGACTTAAAGTGTCAGACAAAGAGGGAGAGTCAATCGACGAAGTTATAAAGCTGCATTTGTGGTGACAGCTGGCTGCAACCCAAAATTGTGGACAACAATGTTCACTTCCCGAATCAGGGTCATGATACGAAACAATAACAAAGCTTAACCTTGAGAAAATCTCCAGTCAGTCACGGCGGAGTTAACGTGTGGAAATATGATTCGCAGATATATGACTTGATTTTCTGAGAAACGGTGACAAAGAGATAACAGAATAACCTTCAGCAAGAAAACAACCAATCAGAAGAGGTTGCTTCTCAGCTGACAATAATGTACATAAAAACCTATAAATACCTCTTAATTTTCCCAATAAACAATCTGTTGCCTGGCCCTTGTCTCCTCTCGTTACACATTGATTGAGGAGATAAGTGATCAAATCAAAACATAGTTTCATTCTATGAATTTTTTGGTTGTTGGTTTCAGCCACTTGGTAAGGGGGGTGGCGGGTGATTAAACACTCTAGCTACGGGGTCCTCAAGACTTGTGATTGTCAGTGACATTGCTTAAAATGCGCTTCTCAATGGTATGGCACAGATGCATCCCGCAGATGTATCAAATTCTCATTATTCTCTAATGTATTTCGTGTTCCTCTTGCACATTTCCATTCATTCTAGTTACTTGAATTGTTTTCATCTCTGTCCTTGTGTACTTTTCTGAAGTGTAACAGTTTGAACTGGTTTACTTTAGTAATTAGGTTTCTCTTTTTCAGAAAGGATTGAAACTCTTGAAACCAAGTTATCTAACTGAACCTAACCCCCTCACCCACCCCACTGGACACAATGTGGATATGCTTTATCCTTTCACTGTATGCGAAAATATGCACTAGCATTGTATGTATTCCTTTATTATTGGCTCATTTTGAATTTTAATTGGTGGATGGTGACTAGCAGTGGAATCCAGGATGCGCATTTCGTCCAATTTGGGACTCGTCATCTGGATGTACCTGTATTCTCCAGGGAGTGATGATGTTCCCACCGAGGCTCGAGCTTAGTGCTCATAGTTTCCAACGCCAAAGCGTTATCCACTAGACCACTTTGGCCACGAGAGCCACCTCTTTTGCAACAGGTCATATTAATTTAATTGAATTTTAGATTTTCCCGTCGATTGATTGGACCGAAGTGCTCGGTCTCAGGTTGAATTTGTTGAATTTATGTCCAAACTGAAATATACACATGTTCCTTCGAAATTAATTATTTATTCTAATATTCTTCTGCGTCGGTGGCACAAAGGTAGAGCGCTCACCGACCACGAAGGTGGTCCGGGGTTCTATCCCCGGCCACCGACTCACTCCTTTACCTCGCTAAGCCAGTAATAAGACTGGTAAAGAGGGAAGGTTGAGCATTAGGCTGGCTAGCAACCCCATCCTGTAAAAATAATCACTATTGCTACCGAAACTTCAAGCCTCTAGCTTGAAGGTATCCTATTTTCCACTGGGTAAGTAAAGGAATAAAAAAAAATTCTAATGGTATTTATTATGCAATCAAATAATTTTGTTGAATTGATATTATTTATTATTATTATCACATTGTTTTTTTGGTCTAATTTCTTCCCTTCGTTACTTTCTTTCTTCTAATCTGTCTAGGGTGTTTATCCAGCACGTCTAAGAAAAGTGATTATTATTGAACCACCATTTTGGTTTCGTGCACCATTCAATGTACTTCGATTATTTGTTCGTGAAAAAATGCGTGATCGGGTAGGTGAATTTCTTCTCTGATTGGTTGTTTGTCTGTCGTTGTTGAATCATCAGTTCTCCTGATAATCAGCAGCGTAATATAAAGTACTTTTCTCTGTAGTAAAGTGTTCAACCCCCTCTAACATCTTCCAATTTCAAGTTAGCTCAGGAAATGTTGTCAGCTGCGCATAATTATGTAACACAGGGAGTACAGGACAGCTGTTTCATCCGGGTCTGAGAATCTTCATTCAGTACCTAATCACAGTTGTACACTGGGGGTGTGAGGGGACATTTATTTGCCCGATGACATTGCTTAGCAGCGACACTATATTTCCCTAATTATCACCAGTGAATTCTATCTCAACGGCTGGTCTTGTAACCTGGAGATCTTGACCTCAGTTGCCTGGGTGGGCTTGGGTGTCATATATATATATATATATATATACATATATAGCCAGTCGCTAGTAAGCATTAGGTCAATATCGATTTGTAGGGATTTGATTGGTCACTGGTCTGATCACCAGCTGACTGAAATCAGTTAGGGAGAACCATTGGAAAACTATTTGTTGTCACCATCATCGCAAACCAGCAAAAGTGACCATTTTTTTTGGGGGGGGGGAAGTTGAAATCCTTTCTATGTAGCTAGCTAGCTATCTAGCAAACACTACCACTAGTTGACCCAACTACTCACATATAAATCCATCTGTAGTATATATACCATCGTTATCGCCTTCTCTCTCCTCCTCCTCCTCCTGATTTCTTTTCATCAAAAGTCAATAAATTCCACTTTACTGTTCATTATTATTCACTTCATGTTTTTTTCTCTTTCACACATAACAAATAAATCACACATTTATGCGTGTGTGTGTGTGTTTGTGTTTCCCTTGACAACGTCCTTGAGCATCATTCAAACAACACAGGGAAATTATAAAATCATTGGAATATATATAAGCTTGTATCCAATTTAATCTAATCTAATCCAATAGAAATCTTATTTTTTTTATTGTCTTGTTCAAAACACACATGTCTAGTAATAATGATTAGGGGATGAAGAGAAATAGGTGTCTTGGATGTGATATATATATATATATATATATATATATATATATGAGCGGGAGAAATTTGAAGGAGGTCACTTATCTAGGTAGTATGTTTCCAACAGCAGGCGACAACACAAATGAGGATGTGAAAACCACAATCGGAAAAGTAAGGCAGACCTTTTAATCACTCTGAAATCGGTTCGGAAATTTACTGCACGCTCTGCAGTATAAGAAACAAAATTCGTATTTTCAATACTAATGAGAAGTCACTCACTTCTTCTATATACATATGGGTCAGAAACTTGACTCCTCGCGTCACGAAAAGCATTTTCAACAGGCTACTGTGGAGTTTCATTAACAGCTGTTTTCGCTCAATACTCCTCAAGATCAGATAGCCGTCCAGCAAAGGTCATCAACAGTGATCTCTGGGAGCGACCCAACTCAGCAGGAACCAATTGTGCATCAAGTATGCAGGAAGAAATGGAGATGGAATAGGAGTACTCTGAGAAAGCCATCAAGTGACATCATACGCCAGACCACCGCTTGAGTGGAACCCGAATGGGAAACGGCGAGTTGGTGGTCAGTGCGAGGGTGACATGGAGGAGGAGATGGTGTGAAGAGGAGATGAAAGCATGTATACAGACTTGGAGCCAGGTGAAAACTCTAGCAGAGAACCGAACGCAATGAAGACGTGCAGCCGACGCCCTATGTTCCTCTAGGAATTAAAAGAAATAATAATAATCATATTGAAGATCGAATGGCCGGCGGGCCAGAAAGAATTGGCAACAAGAAACTCTGGGAACAAGCCAACCAATAATCGATTGCCCAAAAAATATGTAGATGAAAGTGGAGATGGACCAGATACACTCTGTGGAGACCGTCAAATGACATAGCGTGCTAGACCATCACTCGAGTGGAAGCCGAGTTTGGTGTGGGCCAGCAGAGAGTAGGACGTTAGTGGATATGTTCTAAGTTCCAATGAGAATCCTAGAGAACAATAATCTAATATACTATTTAACAACTGATTATGCGATTAATGGATATTACAATACAAATTTTTCGTCTCTGTTTAACTTGAAAAGAAGCGAGAACAACAAATTAGTTAGCAGGTCGGTAGTCTGATATCTTTGCATTTTGTAAACTACTGCATACATCACAATTATCATATGTTAATTTAACAAAATAACTCATATACTTCAATTAATTACCCTGAAAAGATAACGACCGTGAATAATTACATAATTTAATATACAGCCATTTGAAAAAAAATCTTATTTGTAGGCGTACACAGAAAAGTTACAAGACTATTCTAGCTAGCGTCAGGTGTGTGCAAGTTGGTCATCATTAGTAGTCTCTGTGTTACGTAAGACTAATAAAATTTGATGATTCAAAGTGATTCAAAATAACCTGGGACTACTGGACAGCCAGCTGTTTCACCAGCCTAGTTTGGGACTCGCCAACAGTGCGTACTCACCCCACTGCCAGGGTTCGAACCGTGGACCTTCTGGTTACAAGGCTAGCGAGCTCGTAGACCGTTAAGCCACTGGGACCCGATTAAATGGCTAGTCCATGAATTCTAACTTCTGTCAATTCACAACATAGCGCGACCACTCAGCAGAAGTTAGAATTCATGGACTGGCCATTGGACCGGGTCCCAGAGGCTTAATGGTCTACGAACTCAGAGGCCTTGTAACCAGAAAGTCCACGGTTCGAACCCTGGCAGTGGGGTGGGTGCATACTGTTGAAGAGTCTCAAACTAGGCTAATAAAACAGCTGTCCAGTACTCCCTGCAGGTTTTCCAATGGTCCTCTAACCGATATCAACTCATGATGAAATCCTGTAACCAATCAATCAAATACATACAAACCAATACTTGATTCAAAATAAACTGATTACTAATGCTGATGATTACGACAGTAATAATATTGGCTTCATTCCAAACAGTACAGCACATTTGATACAATATGGAATTTTCAGCATGAATTGCGATATTCCATCGAATTTTCTCCTTTTGGTGTAGTTATGTTCTATGAGCTGCATGATTTATTTGCGAAGCTTTTACTGCCCTACTAGGTAACATCTTCACCACACACTTCAATTCGAAGAAGTGAGCTTTGAAATTTCTCCACGAGTTTATAAGTCATCTCCCCTGATGACCTTGAAAGTGATTGGTTGTTTTTTAGTGTGTTTTCACACCCTCTAGTCTACTTGTATTGGTATTGGTGTTAATTGTTTCCTTGACCTGAAGTTTAACTTTTTGTGCATGTGATTTTCCTCTTATGGATTAGTAAATTTTGTCTATATCAAGGTGCCTATTGATTGACGATTCATTTGAATACCAGTGTTGCAAGATTTCTCCAGCGTTTTTGGTGTTTCCTCTGCGTAATATTTGAACTTTATCCCAATCGAATTGATGTCCATAGTTGTCTGTATACAGAGATATGAGGTAGTGGATATTGTGTCTTTTGACGGCTAGTTTATGATCATGGATACGAAGACGAAGAGGGAGGCCGTCTACTTTGGGCAGTGTAGTGTTTTTGTCGCAATCGGTGTAATTTATTTTATAGATGATGTTGGTTTTATCTACTCTGGGCGTTGATGCAGAGCTGAATGAAGTTATTTTGTTGTTGTGTGTGTGCGACACCAATTCCTAAAGGTTTGAAGAGTCTTGCAGTGAACTCTGAGACGTCCCCTATATATAGTAAGATGATTTTCTTTGTGTTTTCCTTGGGAGCCTTTGATTTGATTGGTTGTCATGGGAATAGATGCCTTTTGGTGAAGTTTCGTAGATATCCATTCTTTTGGGAGACGTCCATGAGATATTTTCCTTCAATTTTCCTTAAATCTTGGAATATACCCATCGGGACATTGGAGAGAAAACAACAAGAAGTTCAGTCAAGACAACTATCTATTCGGCAATTTCATTCTCAAAAGCAGCTGTACAATCGCATTTATATACAAAAGTTATTATTATTTATTATTATTATTTCCTTTAGTTCCTAGAGGAACATAGGGCTTCAGCCATGCGTCTCCATTGCGTTCGGTTCTCAAAGTTGACATATTATTATTATAGTTTCCTTTAATTCCTAGAGGAACATAGGGATTCAGCCGCACGTCTCTATTGCGTTCGGTTCCTCGCCAACGTTTTCACCTGACTCCACGTCTGTTCACATGCTTTCATCTCCTCCTCACATCACCTCCTCCATGTTACCCTTCCACTGATGACCAACTCGCCGTTTCCCATTCGGGTTCCACTCGAGCAATGGCCTGAGATGTAATGTCACTTCATGGCATTCTCAGAGTATTGCCAATCCACCTTCATTTCTTCTTGCATATTTGTTGCACAATGGGTCCCTGGTAAGTTGGTTCGCTCCCAGAGATCCGTGTTGATGATGTTTTCTGGCCGGCCATCTTATCTTGAGTGGTGTTGAGCGAAGACAACTGTTAATGAAAGTCTGTAGTTTGTTCGAAGTGCTATTCGTGACGAGCCAAGTCTCTGATCCGTATAGTAAGTAGCATTGACTTCACGTTGGAGTTGAAAATCCGGATCTTGTTTTTCATGCTGAGTAGTGCTGTTGATCTCCACACATACTTGAGAGAAATGAAAGCTTGTCTTGCTTTCCCGAAACTCGCTATGATATCCTCATCAGTTTCGTTCGCCTATATAGTTGAAACGATGTTTCCCAGGAGGTTGCTTCTTTCAGATTTCTCCCACTTATACTGATTGTTGTCTGCTGTTGGCCAGGTATCTTCATCACTTACCTCTGTTTTCTCTATGTTCACCTGAAGTCCTATCTTAGATAAAATTATTATTTAATTTCACATAGTAACGAAGGTGATTAAGGGTCATAATAATTTTCAACTTGACTTTTAAGTTTGAAGGTGTGAACATAGATTCATTACAAGGAGTTTAAAGACAAGACTAAATAGGATTGGAAAATAGTTACAATGTATGTAAAATTAATATTTTGACAGCTGGAGAAATAATTTTAATTTTAACTTGATAGGAAAGTTCAAGGGGCTTGGGAACAAAATTATACAGGATTAGAAATTAGTCTTTTAATGACTATAATTATTTCTCCAGTTATCAAGATATTAATTTTGTACACATTGTAACTGTTTTCCAATCCTATGTAACCTTGTTTTTAAGCTCCCTGTAATCAATCTACATTCACACCTTCAAACTTTAATGTCAAGGCCGTAGAATTAAGCGTGTTTCTCGTTGGATTTCCGAACATCACACTGCAAAATGGTTAATTAAGGGACAAGTAAAATCTATTCTTAGCGCTATTCTATCTCATCTTGTGGATACAGAACACAAGATTGATGTCAACAAAGCGGTTTTCAAAGTCATCTACCGTATACCAACAAATCTTAACTTCGCCTTAAGAGTTCGTTTATTAAATATTGCTGAGGCCGTTGGGATCCATATTAAGAAGCCTAATTTGTGCGGCCAAAAGAAGCTAATTGAGACATTATCCTTATCTTGACCATCTAGATTCGAATGATCCCCATTTTTTTTGCAGAATCTTCCTTAATTTTAGTTCATGTTGTATTTACTATTATAATTTTGATTGGATGGATAATTTCATCATGAGCTGACATCAGTTAGAGAACCATTGGGAAACCACCTAGGAGTACTGGACAGCCACCTGTTTCGTCAGCCTAGTTTGGGACTCTTCAGTAGCACGCACCCACTGCCACGGTTTGAACTCAGAAACTTCTGGTTACAAGGCCAGCGAGCTAATAAACCATTAAGCCACTGGGACCTGACCTAATAGCCAGTCCATGAATTCTAACTTCCGCTAACTCACGACATAGCGCGACCATTTCGCAATGTCTTCTTCGATGGGTTGCTGCCTCATCATCAACCTGCTGTACCCTATTATTATTATTATTATTATTTAAGCATCTCTGATGAACTGTAATTCCATTGATCTTACTTGAAAAATCGATATTATTTAAAAAACACTAATATTGTTATTAACTTGCAATTAAAAGCGTTCTCTGAGCTGGTTGGTTTAGTCGCGAAGCTTTCGTCGTCAACTTGCTGGACAACATCTTCAGCGCCATATTTAGCACGAAGTGAAATGATTTAAATTTCTTCATGCGTGATGTAATTGTGTTTCCTGGTTACTATCTTTACATATGTATTGACCACTTTCTATTGACTTGGATTTTAAACTTTTTGGTCACCTGATTTACTTTTTATTAATTGGTATATTTCATCTATATTAACGTGTTTGTTAATCGCATTTTCGCTTGAGTACCAGGCTTCTAGGAATTCTCTGGCACTTTTGGTGTTTCCTCTGTTTAAGATTTTGACATGATCCCAATCAAACTGATGACCATAGTTGTCTGCATGCATTGATACTAAAGAATACATATCATGTCTTTTCACGGCTGATTTATGTTCTTGGATTCAAATTCGAAGGGGACGCCCACTTTGGCCGATGTAATGCTTGTTACAGTTCATACAATTTATTTTGTAGATGGTATTAATTTTATCCCCTTTTTCTGTTGGATCTTTTGGTTTGCATAATATCGAATTAAGCGATTTTACTGGTTTGTGTGCTATATCTATATCTAACGGTTTCAGTATTCTGGCTGTTATTTCAGAGATATTCCTCATGTATGGTAGAATGAATTTTCTTGTGGTCTTTGATGATGGTTTCTTGTTGGTGTTTTGATTCGACTTTAAACACTTTTTGATGAAACTTTGTGGATAATCATTCTTTTTGAAGACCGTTTGTAGGTACTTTTCTTCCATTTTTTTCAACTCTGGAATGCTACAATGTGTCTGAACTCTTTTAAACAATGTCTGCACACAGTTTCGTTTGTGAGTAACTGGATTATTGCTAGTATAGTTGAGTATTTGATCTGTGTGCGTTGATTTTCTATAAACTTGTGTCTCTAAATCTCTTGTGTTGGTTCTCCTGATTAAGACATCTAAAAATGGGATTTTGTTATCTAATTCTTCTTCTCTCGTGAATTTGATGTCTTCAAATATGTTGTTTATTAATTTATGAGTATATTCTAAATCACTTCTCTTAATTATTACAAACGTATCATCATCATTAACTACTATTCTAGAATATTCTATATATATATAAACATATATATTTATATATAGTTGTAGAGCCGCAAGAGGTATTTATTGAAAAGAATATTTTTTGCTCAATTATTTTGTTTTTTATAGATGTCTAAATGAATATTTTCGCTAAGGTAAAAATTATTATGACCCTTAATCACCTTCGTTATATTACGTGGAATTAAATAAATAATAATTGTATCTTTGTAAACCTTTGTATATAAATGCGATTGTATAGCTGCTTTTGAGGATGGCATCGCCGAAAAGATAGTTGTCTTTGCCGAACTTCTTGTTCCTTTCTCTCTAATTTTCTTTAATATAGAAGTGCTACAATGATTCCTGGCTTTCTCTTGAATAATGTTTGTATGCAACTCTTTGTGTGTATGTGTGTGTGTCATTGGGTTGTCGCTTTTATAATTTGAATATTTGTTCAAATACTCAATTACAACAGTTCAGAGAATACAACTACATCAAAATCATCCACCTGAGTTACAAATCTTCTCCATTATATCTAATTTTCTCTTTATATTAAAGAGTAAGCGAGGTGTTTGTGGCGGGGGTGGGGATAATTATGGACTCCTCAAGAGGTGTCTAAACCCAGAACCTTCGGGTTACAGACGTTCATCTGTGAAATTGGTCGGTGGTAGCGCCATATCTGTGATTGACAGAAGTTATAACTCACGAGACCATTGAATCCCAACCCAGTGAGTGAATGGTTAATGGTTTAGTCTCATAACTTGAAACAGTCCTGGTTTTGATCCCTAGTGGGATCCTTGGCGCAGATAGTGAAGAATCCCAACAGACTAGGAGGAAACATCCGTCCACTATTCCTTGACTTTCAGTAATCTATCGGCTTGCCTGATTTATTTATTGATTTATTATTGTTTATCAAAGTACAAACTTGGTACATTATGGGCACCCAAAGATTCACCACATAGAATTTCATAGTTTGTGCCAGAGATGAATAATGCCTGGATGCTCACACAGAAGCAGGTAGTTGTCTTAAGAGTCCCCCCCCCCGGGGACTTTGACATGAAGTCTGATCCACAAGGCAGTGGGTCAGCGTCTGGAACAACGTTCCTGCTGGTTACCGCTGACCAAAACAGGTTCATACGTCATTCGATCCTTTCGGATCCTGGGGCTCATGTACACTTTTATAGGTTTCGAATCAATGTTTTTCAGCTCCTCTCCTAGGTAGACCAATTTATCCACCAGTTCGACTGTAAGTGCCAGATGTTCGTTAAGGCAGTAAATAAGATCACCCTAGCGACAGAAGTTTTGAACACGTGGTCACACGACAGTATTTCGAGAGGAAGACTAAAGTCTACCCAGCTTCTCAGCCCCCGTACCGGGTCGTTTTTAAATAATAGTACGAATCCATATAAAATCCAAAATCTTAATATACTATCCCCAACATGTGAGAATATTTATTCTCTGATTGGACACTAGTGTGATGTGTCTAGTCCTTTTTGTTTGAGTGCAGACTGAATTCTATCAGTCAAGTTTGCAATGTGGCCACCATTCTAAGTGGCTAGCTCGCCATCACGGTGCACTTTGTATTGTTGATGTTGTTAGATGATTGGAGACTAACTGAAGGAAGCCTTGGACTTAGTTAGGTTTCTTGCTAGTTGGCACTCAACAGTCAGCGAGGCGTACTGCAAACCTGACTGATAGAATTCAGTCTGCACATCACACTAGTTGCACTAGTGTCCAATCAAAGTATCCAATACAGTCCTACAAGAGGCCAATCGCGAGCTCGAATAGCTCATTGGTAACGTGTCTGACTGCACGCAGCACTGGCTGGTGACTCGGGTTCGAATCTTAGAAGGGATATGAGTTCCTTCAAGGTGGTTGCAGATACGCCTTGCTGACTGTTGAGTGCCAACTAGTACGAAATCTAAGTCCAAGACTTCCTGCCTATTGCCTCCAACCATCTAATATATTTATTCTCAATATATTGTTCTTAATTTTATTGCTCATTACAGTTTTAGTTGAGAAATTTCCATCAAAAACACGTTTTAATGTACAGTTTTTGCAGTACGATAGACAACCACGCATATGTATATTTTTTTTTTTTTCTTAATTTTTTATTATTATTCACCTTTCATTGATGATGACGGTGATGAGGTAGAGATATAGAGAGATGTCCAATTTCTAAGATTATAAATAATTCACTCTATCCAACATGTTCTGATATGTATATATTATTTATATTATATTACCCTTATTCTCGTTATTTCCCCCCTCTCCTTTATATTATAACGTCGAAATACATTAAAATCTCATCAGTCAATCAAATATTTTTATGTATATATATATATATATATATGCTTTACGCCTACGCATTACACGCGTGGGCGTGAAGACTTGTATGTCTATCTGGCTGTCTATCTATCTATCTCTCATTTTTACATCCATTCAATCATTCGAATTTGCCTAAATTACCTACATCTCTATTCTATTCTATTCCATTCTAATACTGTTAACATAATTCAATAAATTCACACCAGTAAAATATGCTTTCAAAATGGTTGTGTTTTTTTCACTTACTTTATTTTGTCTGTTTATCTGTACATGTCTGTATGAATGCGGTTTTTTTAATATTCCCATAGAATAAAGTAGGATCGTACACGCACAAACAAACAAACACACACGCTTACCTCACCTGTAACCGCGGTAAATACAGAGTTATGGATAAGATTGATTTCGATTCATCTTAGAACAATACATTAATTATAACATCATAGAGACAGAGAAAGCGAGAGAGAGGGAAGACGAGGACGGTATGTGTTTCCTTTCCTTATTACGCCTCCTTGATGTGTATACTGGTAGTGTGGTACTTTTTTTCACTGGAGCGTCGGTTTGTACGTTATGTGTGTGTGTGTTATCTATCCACACATATTTTTTCTAATTATATATTTATTTTATCATGTTTAAGCAAGAATAATAAAGTTAGTTAGATAGTTGGTTAGTTAGTTAGTTAGTTAGTTGCATTCCAATATACAGTTTTTACAATCTTGTGATGTATATACAATCATCGTGTCTACATTGTGTGTTACTAAACTACCTTTTGATGATAGATAATAATGATAGTGAAGTTCGGAATTATTATTACTATTATTTGTATTATGGTGTGCGCTATGCTATGCTGCGGTATGGTATCATATGATACGTGATATTATTATTTATAGTCACACACGCAGACACAACACACAGAGAGAATGTTGGCCAAATATTCTTTCCAATTCAGGTGAACGGTATCTTTTTTTGTTGTCTAAACCCATTTGTTGTGATGCCTTATTCCCTGCTTTCGAGTTATAATGAGAGTTGAGTTCCATGGGACATAGTTTTCATATGCTTAGTCATAAAGCTTTCATTTCCTCCTTATACAATCTCCTCGATGTTATCCTTAGACGCCCAGTTCATTGTTTCCCATTCGGGTTCCACTCGACGGTCTACTTGGCACATGATGTCACTAAACAGTATCCTCTGCCTATGCTTAATCGATTTTCATTGGCATATTTTTTTGTTTAGAAGTAATAGATTTGTTGCTGTGGTTCGTTTCCAGACTTTCTTGTTGCTAATTCTTTCTATCTAGCTGTCTGATCTTCAGTATAGAGCGAAGGTAGGTATTGATGAGAGTCTACATCAGTCTGCTGAAAGTGCTTCTGCTAAGTCTCTCAGTCACCATATGGAAGAACTGACTGACTTGATATTAGTGTGCGTCGGTGGCACAGCAGTTAAGACTCTCGCACATGGTCAGGGATTCGATCCCCTGCCGATGCACACCTGATATCAATGGTGGTCGGCCTGCAAAATTTGAGCTACCGATATCACATGCTGAAAATTCTATACTTGTACCAAAAATACGGTGTGGAATCAAGCTATAATGCTGAGTGCAGCAGATATCCATGCTGATTTCAGAATGATGAAGGTTTGCCTTGTCTTTCTGACCTAAGTTTTGCCATCTTCATCCGTGCTACCTTTAATTGAGACGAATACCTCCTGGATAAGTGAACACAGTGACTTCCTTCAAATTTCTGCAGTTGATAGTGATTGATGCGTGTTGCAGTTGTTGTTGTTGTCGGGTAGGCATCGGCGAAGTTCAACAGTAGCGTCCCAGGAGTGTGAACACTCCAACGACCTTAAACATCTGCTACTCGTTGGCTAACGGCATCTGTCATTATCACAGCTGAAATATCAACGCTATTCACCAACTAAGGAGCAAATTTCACCCAGATCACGTTTTTGAGTACTCTCTGGACAATGTGTTAATAGCTCGTTAGGGTTACGATTAGTATTAAGGTAAGTATTCGGGTTAGGGTTATGATCAGGGTCATACTCAGGATTAGGGTTAAGTTTACGGTTAGGATAAAGATTGTAATTAGGTTCAGGATTAAGGTTAGGGTTACTATTAGGGATAGTTTTAGAGTTGATGTAATTTATTTTTTATTTGTTTTATTATCTATATTTTCCTGGTAAGTAGTCGTCAATCCTCTTACTGGAAACCTTAGTAATTCAACCGAGGGCTTTTGAGGAAGACTACACAACAGGATGAGAGAGATAAACAATTCACAAAAACAGTTCATCTTCAGTTACCTCGGTGAGTCGGTGGCACAGCAGTTAGGACTCTCACCGACCATGCATATGGCTCGGGGTTCGATCCCCTGCCTGCAAAATTTGGGCTACCAATATCACATGCTAAAAATTCCATACTTGTACCAAAAATACGCTGTGAAGTCAAGCTATCATAAAAAAATACGTGTACAGAAACTAGTCTAACTTGGCAACTGATACTGCTCATTATAATTGGGACGTATTTTTAAGTCATGTCAGAGAAAGGTGCCCTGTTTAATGTATTTTCATGCATTTTCTTGTTAATATACGTCATTTTTTGCGCGAAAATTCCTCATTTTTATGATGAGTCGGCTCAAAGTCACTCGTGCGTTCGCATCCCTTGGGAGGCTATTGTTGAACTTTGCCCAGGCAGGCATCTTCAGCACCTCTATCTTCTCTGTGTTTACTGCCTCTTCTGCCAACTTGTTGGTTTTCATCTGTAAGATCTATCTTTGAGTTTGTATGACATTGAACTTAGTTTCGTTGTAATTACACTATTCATTCCTTCATTCATTTATTCACAATAATAACAATAATAGCCTCATTTATTATTATTATTATTGTTTTGCTTTAATTCCTAGAGGAACATAGGGCTTCAGCCGCGCGTCTCCATTGCGTTCGGTTCTCTACTTGAGTTTTCACCTGGCTCCAAGTCTGCCCACATGCTTTCATCTCCTCTTCACATGACCTCCTCCAAGTCACCCTTGCACTGACGAACAACTTGCCGCTTCCTTATCGGGTTCCACTCAAGGGCTTGTCTAGTGATGTCACTTGATGGTTTCCTCAGAGTATGGCTAATCCATCTCCATTTCTTCCTGCCTATTTGTTTCACAATCGGTTCCTGGTTGGTTCGCTCATTGCCAGAGATCTCTGTCGCTGGTCTTTTCTGGCCATTTGATCTTGAGTATTGAGCGGAGACAACTGTTAATGAAGGTCTGTAGTTTGTTTGAGATGCTCTTTATGACGCGCAGTGCAAGTCTCTGATCCGTATAGTAGCATTGACTTCACATTGGAATTGAAAATCCGAATCTTATTTTTGATGCTGAGTGCTATTGACCTCCACACAGACTTGAGAGTAGTGAAAGCTTGCCTTGCTTTCCCGATTCTTGTTTTGGTATCCTCGTCAGTTCCATCTACCTGTAGTTGAAACGATGCTTCCCATGTAGGTAAAGGAGGTTGTTTCTTTCAGGTTCCTTCCATTTATGCTGATTGTTGTCTGTTATTGTTGCTGTTGGTGGTGTTGCCCAGGAATCGTCATCACCTCTGTTTTCCCTATGTTCACCTGAAGTCCTATCTTCTCTGGATGCTTCTTCTGCCAACTTGTTACTTTTCACTTGCATATCTTCCAGTTTGTGGTTCAATGTTTAAATATTGTTTACAGGATTTCATCATGAGCTGATATCAGTTAGAGTTCCATTGGAAAACCTGTGGGGAGTACCGGACAGCCAGCTCTTTCGCCAGCCTAGTTTAAGACTCTTCATGTGCACGCACCCGCCGCCGGGGTTCGAACTCAGGGCCTGCCTCCTGGTAGACTGTTAAGCCTCTAGGACCCGATCCAGTGGTCCATGAATTCCAATGATATAGCGCGACCACTAGAGAATGTCATCCGTGGCGAATATTTCTCTTCACGCCCAGCCTGCTGTACCCCACTGGTCACGAATTCCCATTAAAATCCCAGTTAGCTACCTAACTGATAAATAGTGCTAATCGCTAGTGAGCATCTCATTGATATTTAAGTATTGATTTTTATCGATTTGATTGGTTGGTCACAAGATTTCATCATAAGCTGATATTGGTTGCGTAACGTGATGCCTATCTGTCAAGGTTATTTGTATAACTTAACATTTGATTCGTTTTGATCAGAATTATCACTATTACTAAATGTTATTTCTATTATTATCATTATTAGTATTAGTACTAGTATTGTTATTAGTATTGCTATTTAGAAATCGACCTTATAAAAGTGCATTATATCAACAAATGATTTATTCACTCGACACTGTCATGTGAACAAGTTATCATTGTATTCATAAAATAAGAGTGATAATTATTTGAGCGAATACCATACCTTGTTATTAGTATTATTATCATTATTATTCAAACGTTATAGTTGTAAATTCGTGAATGTCGTCAGTATGCAGCAATAGCCAGTAAAAGGCGAATCAGCGTCAACCTATTTGTTTGTTTTGTAGTTTTGTGGTATTGCATAGTGTTGTCACTCTCTCTCTCTCTCACATTACATAACAAACAAGCTGATATCAGTTACAGAACCATTGAAAATTAGAGAGCACTCTGGACGCTGACATAATGATGATATTTCTCATTGATTGAGTAATTATACATTGGGTTCTTTTGTAGGGAACAGATCAAGACTAGAACTGTATACAGTCTCATCCTGTAGTGTTGCAGCATGAGAGTACTCTCTATCCTCCCGTCTTATTATGAGTTTAACTTCTTTGCATTGCATGCACTGGATGCATTTGTTTTTACGAGTTGATCATGGATGGTTATCAGCTCTCGACCGAAAGCTGCTACCTTGACGTGGTGGTCGGGCTTGAACACCGCAATGACCCAACAAGCTATACTGGCTGGAACTTATGTTCCTGCAGGTCTTACCATGCCAGAAAGGTTGTTTGGATAGCGGTTAGACTAAAAGCAGTTACCCAATCCAACCCTATGACTTCAAACAAATCACAAAATATCATGCCGGATCGGTCGGGGCCCGGATTAACAACGACCGCGCTTTCTGCTGCCGTGTCACAGGGCAGAAGTGATAAATACGCTACTGAGACACACCAGATAAAAAAGAACCAGACAGGTTATCAGCTAGAGAACCATTGAAAACCAGGGAGTACTGGACAGCTGCTGTTTTATCCTAGTTTGGGAATCACCTAATTTACCATATTAATACTTGTTATTACTCCCATCGGTTCCGAGTGGAACATAGGGCTTCAGCAGCACATCTTCACTTTGTTCTATTTGGTGTCGTCCTCTTCAACTGGATCCACAACTGCCTATAGTCTCTCATCTCTTCCTCCAACTCATACGATCTCCTCCATGTCACCTCAGAAAGACCCACTCGTTGCTTCCCATTTGATTCCCACTCGAGCAATAGCCTGGCGCTCGAATTCATTCGACGGCTTAGCTGTCTTTTTTTCTCTTACATCTTTGTTGCCTGAACGGCTCTTGGTTGGTTTTTTAGAGTCCATGGACTGGCCTTTGGATCGGGTCCCAGTGGCTTTATGGTCTACGAACTCGCTAGCCTTGTAACCAGAAGATCTTGGGTTCGAACCCTGGCAGTGGGGTGGGTGTGTACTGCTGAAGAGTCCTAAACTAGACTTACGAAACAGCTATGCAGTACTCCTAGCTAGTTTTCCAATGGTTCTCTAACTGATGTCAGTCCGCTCATGATGAAATCCTCCAACCAATCAAATAAAATGCCTACAAAACTAATACTGAAAAATTTATTAATAGGTGTTAGTAGCAAGATATCTACGTTTTGAAGGACGGAGGGGCGAAAATCGACTAATTACGGAATTCAAGATAAGTTGATTCTTAGGCGTTAGCAACAAGTTATTACATCATCAATAAATTTGTAAAATAGCAATGATGACTAGGAAGAATAGGATGACACTCAGAGGAATTACGTAAAATACAAACAAGTTAATAGAATTAGCTAGAATTGTAAAAAAAATATTAAAAAAAGTCAAAATATAGTTACAAGGGGAGGGGGAAAATCGTCCTTATAAACTTAATACATATTAAGTAGTTGACCGAGGTTGGCAAAGAAAGGGACTGTACAAATTTCTTTTGAACACACACATACACAGATTTGGTCTGCTCAGATGAATTCCAATCGCCTTCACTGTATGTAACAGTCGTACACGTATCGTGTAAAATGACAAATATTCACTTACGTTTCTATTTAAACCAAAAAAATATACACACACACACACTCACACGCGTTTACGCCTATTTTTTCAAAACAAGCAATAAAGGTTAATAAAGCAGGATTTAATGAATTCATCAAATTTCGGTAGAACTATTTTCGATAATATAAGAGAGGGGGAGAGATAAAATGAAATTCAACCTGTGCAAAACAAAAATTATCAACCTTTTCATGGTGGATTTCATCATGAGCTGATTGACATCAGTTAGAGAACCACTGGAAAACTACCTTGGAGTACTGGAGAGCCAGTTGTTTCGTCCCAGTTTGGGAGTCTTCAGTGGTACGCACCCACCCCATTCGGCGTTCGAACCAAGGACCTTCTGGTGACAAGGCGAGCTCGTGGACCAATGAGCCACTGGGACCCGATCCAATGGCCAGTCCATGAATTCTAACTTCTGCCAATTCACGACACAGCGTGACCATTTCGCAATGTCTTCTTCGACATGGGTTCGAACGCCGGTGGGTGCGTACTGATGAAGAGTGCCAAACCAGGCTGACGGAACAGCTAGCTGTCCAGTACTCCCAGCTTGTTTCCTAGTGGTTCTCTAACTGATGTCAGCTCATGATGAAATCCTCCAAGCAATCAAACAAAATCCCTACAAAAACCAGTACTTGAATATCAATCTTTTCCACCAACAGTCTAAGTTATTAATTTGTATGTATTTTTTTCATTTTGAGTGAAACATGAAGTTTGAAGCTTTTGTATGCATCACAGTTTCAGTCGCAGTGGTTTTGTTTTTTAGAGGAATGGGTTATGCGATTGCAAGCCTCACACCTAATCCTCTCTGCTTTCTGGGCTTACTATCTACTGGCAAGTAGTGAACTAGGAGGAGAGGTTTAGAATTATTATGTCGGTTGGAAGTCGAACCTAGACCACGTACGTGGCTGATAAATATCTTACCATTAAACCACCCACTAATGATATGCTGTTTACAGATAACAATAACGATTAGATCAAATTTTAAAAAAAAGTTTTTAACTAGGGTGTTTTGTGTAGTTAAATAATTGCAAATATGTTTGTTTCGCTACTATGGATACACACTTTAATCCAGACACAAAAGTGATGATGATGATAATAATAATAAAAGATTAAAACAGAATTTATATATATATATATCACTTGTTTAGTGATGGGTAGCAGTAGTATTCAAAAAGTGCATTTGGCAGTATTTTTGAACTCATCAGTTGGATTTATTTACATCTTCGATGAGCCTATGATACTCATACTCGGTAGTCGTCTTTTCAAATGCAGAAATGTTATCCACTAGGCTACAAGAGCCACTTTCTTTGTCTAACAGGTATTACTTGTTATATATTTTTTCTGTTTGCAATTTGGGATTTTTTACAATGATTGATTTTTCAAGTGCTGGTTTGCAAGGGTTTGATTCATTCCAGTTTTCATCACGAATTGATTTGAGTTAGAGAACCACTGAAAAAAACACACCAAGGAGTACTGAACAGTTGTTTCGTCCTTGGGCAGGACTCTTCAGCAATACACACTTATGACCTAACCAGGGGTGTTGAACCTAAGATCTTCAGGTTACTGGGACGGAATGAAATCGCCCATCAATTCTAGCTTCATCAACTCATGATATAGCGCTGCTGTCACCAATGCAATGCTTTTGATGAGCAATCCACCTTACCCCTTACACATGGTGGACTCCACTGGGCATAAATTTTTCACGGCTGCTTCAGGGAACCCCTCCAGTAGTCATCAGTGAGCTGGTGAATGATATTCAAATGATACAATTTGTAGGGATTTTGAATTAATTTCAACTGTTAGATGTTCTTCACGAGTTGACAAAGTTAGAATTCCAGGGTTATCGATCTCCGGCTTAAGTGGCTGAGTAGTCAACCAGCTCGGTCTCCTAATCTGGAGGGGTCCCCGATTGGATCTTGGGTGAAAATTGCTGAGGAGTCCCTAAATAGGACGAAAGAGCTATTCAGTGATCTCTCTCTCTAACTGACGAAAATTTAACAACTGAAATTTACATTTGTGTAACTGAAAATTTTACGTTATTTTTCTTACCGTATAAATGTTTTGCTTTTAAGGAAGAAAAAAGGGCGGAGTGATTAGGCAAATACAGTGTCGTCAGTTTGTTTTCCCGCTTTGTATGTCACACTACAGTGACACGTATTTTCTGCCCTAATGACTACAAGGTTTCACGCATAACCAGTGATTACTGTTATTGTTATTCCTCTCTGTTCACTCATTGTCTTAAATACTTAGATTTCAGCAGCGATCGGTTCGGGGGCGAATCCAACACCCCATCTTCTCTTTCAATCTGGTAGGCACTCGGGTAGTAGGCAAAATTCAACTTTGACTACTCAAGAGGCGTAGATGCACTGATAACCTTGGAAAAAATCGATTGTTCTCTGAACTCAACCCTAACGTGTCTTTAGCCTAAGCCCTGGTACATAAAGTTTAACAGATATCCTGTTTACTGTTGTTGTTGTTGTTGACAGACATCTGAACTCATGCGAGAAATGAGGTAGATCCAGATTGTGTGACTGTCAACACCCTTTTTATTCATGACTCCACCTTTTGGCATCTTATCAGGTAGGATTAGAAGTTATTGTGAAACACTAACATAGGCTCGCACAACTAATTAAGTATTAGAACTCAACTATACCACATTTAGCCCGCCGGCGTTCTATGTCATAGAGATAGTGTTAAGCATGAAACTTATAACTTACCATGAAATTAGGAAAATAATTCACTCTTTTATCTTCAAACACAAAGTGATTGAGCAAAGAACATCCTTTTCGATAAATTCCTCTTCTGGCTCTACAATTATATATATATATATATATATATATATATATATATATATATAGAATATTCTAGATTAGTAGTCAATAACTATACTCGTATTTCTAAATGCTATCGATTTGCTTAGTAAGATCAACGGGATTACAGTTCACTAAAGATGCAAAAATGAGTATATGCAATATACTCATTTTCTCAGCTTCGTGCCGTTGAAATACAAACGCAATCTGATAAAGTGCTTGGTCCGACACAGAGCAAGAACAATCTGCTCGGATGAATGTCTTAATGAGGAACTTAATAATATTATAAATGGTTGCTGAGTGAAAATGGCTATCCAGAAAAGTTTTTTGATAAGAATATGAATCTAAAATCAAAGCAGCCCAAGGTAGCAACATTTCCAAAAAAGGCCTTATTCTTAAAAATGCAGTTCCTTGGGGCGATACTAACACAGTGCCTTAGAAATGCGGTAAAGCGAAGAGCATTCCTTGCTGCCGAATTGCACTGTATCTTCAAAACCACCCACCCATATTATGATTTCGGGAGTTAAAAATAAACTGCCTAATTTTTCCTCTTCCATGTGTATCTACCAATTTAACTGCTCCTGTGGAATTAGCCAGTTAGTTGCATAGGCTGTACAATTAGGCGTGTTTCTCGTAGGATTTCTGAACATCACCTTGCGTGGCTAAGTAAAGGACAAACAGAATCTTTTCGTAGCGCTGTTCTATCTCATCTTGTGAATACAGAACACAAGATTGATGTCGACAAAGCGGTTTTCAAAGTCATCTACCGCATACCAACAAGTCGTAACTTCGCCCCTAAGAGTTCGTTTACTAAATATTGCTGAGGCTGTTGGGATCCGCATTAAGAAGCCTAATTTATGCTTCCAAAAGAAGCTGGTTCAGACATTATCCTTAGCTCTATGGCCATGTAGGTTTGAATGATCCTGAATTTTTGTGGAAATTTCCCTAATTTTAGTTGATATGCCATTTGCTATTATATCTTTGTTATTATTATAATTTAAGCATCTTTAACGAACTGTGGTAATTCCATTGTGATCTTACTTAACAAATCGATATTATTTAAAAAACACTGATATTGTTAATGACTACTATTCTAGAATATTCTATGCATATAAACATATCCATATATAATTGTAGAGCCAGAAGAGGAATTTATCGATAAGAATATTCTTTGCTCAATCTTTTATCTTCTCTTATTTGTAATATATGGTGACATTATTCCTATTGTCTTACCATTTTAGTTATTGATATTACTATTATCATTATTTATTAATTTATACTTTTTGTACATTTTTGAATATATGCCAGAATAAGTTGCTGTCATCACTTTTCGGTTACCAATTCTATGTAGTGCTTTCGTTGTTGAGTAATTTAAATGCACTTATAGTACCACCAAATGCTGAGAATTCCACGCTGTGTCATAAGTACTGTTTCGGAATAAAGCAAATTATTATTATTATTACAATTTATTCAACACTTCTTTGTGTGGATATAATGTTATTTACATGGTTTCAGTACTTTGCTCTAACTGAGTGTTCTGACGGTTACTGGTGCGCGTTGGGTATCTAAAATGTTTAACTTCTTCGAATAGTATCATCAATTTCTAAAAGACAATAAGCTTAGCTCATATAGCGTGGTACATGAAACATCCTGACTTTGGTAAACAAGTTCAATATAACTAACTACCTCTCTGTTCATAATAGAATTGACCAATGTGTGGCATCTAAAGTTCTAGCCTCAATAATCATGCGTAGACTAAGCGGTGCTCGGAAGGAATAAACACGAGGGAACCAGGCAGGCTTTAGACCAGGAAGAGGGTTTATTGATCATATCTTCACCCTTCGACAGATTCTGGAACATGGGCATACTTACCGTTGGCGTCCAACAATCGTCATATTTCTTGACATGAAAGCGGCATTTGATTCCGTTAACTGATAGTTACTATGGCGATGTTTGGCTATGAAGTGATGATATCCAGTGGTGTCCGTCAAGGATACCCACTGTCCCCATTTCTGTTTAATTACATCATAGATGTACTAATGGACTTCACTCTAGCGGACTTCAGCGAATCAGAGGTTGACTTGTTACTACCAGGGAATAATCTTGTTGACTTCGAATATGCATATGATATGGTCCTTCTAGATGGAGACGCTGACAAAATGCAGAGTCTTCTGAATACCTTGAGCAGCAAGCAATCTTCAGATGTTTGGCATGTGATTCGCTCCTGCGAAATATAAGGTGATGATGCTATTGAACTGAAAAGAACTACACCGACTCCTAGCTTAAAGATAAGCAGGGAGTGAAGTGGTTGGGGGAGCGTGTTGACCACTTCACTTACTTGGGAAGTTGCATCTGCCAACGCCAGCGGGGTTGATCTCTGACGAAATCTCAGCACGGATACAGAAGTCTAGTTTCGCATATGCCAGTTTACGCCGTCTCTGGCTTAAACGTGATATCCGACTGGCTATCGACCAAGGGACGTGTGTACTGCTCAGCAGTTCGCTCCGTCCTATTTGATGGCTGTGAGTTAGACATGGCCATTGAGAGTAGAAGACATGAAAAGACTGGCTCGCTGGCTGTCTTTGATCATAGGTGCCTGTGTTCTATCTCCATGTCAGGTAGTGGTATAATAAAGTGGGCAACATTGAGTTGGTAAAGGCGTTGGTCGAGTGCTAGGTAGGTGGGAGGGGAAATCAATTGACGAGGTTGTGAAGCAGTTAAATCGATCGAGATGGTTATGACATGTGTTACGCATGCATGTCTAGCCATCGCCTTCATCGACTGGTAGTCAATGTTAGCTGACAGTATGGATCGTGTTGGAAAAGAGTTAGTGTTGGTCAAATGAAAACATGACTTCACTAGTCGATGAAATCCACAACTGTTAGTTTAAGCCAGCCAGCCACGTGGGGAGGTGTACACTAGCTTCCTAGTTGAGGTCCTCGGGATGGTGAAACCCAATGGCTCAAAATGATAGTCCGCAGTGATGGCTGGTGCAGATTCATTCAATCTTTGTGATTTGTCATATCCAATAAAATTCTATTGTTCTTTCATATTATTATTCTTTTTCCCTCATTGAAACTTTTGTTTATTATCTCTCTTTCAACGAGTCTCTCTTTACTCTCTTATCTTGCTTTGTGTGGTACATGAAGGGGGAGAGTGGCAACTCGAACTGCTGGACATCTGTCCAAAGTTCTCTACTGAAACCAGTCAGTCAGGCAGTCGTAGCAGAATATCAGTTGTACGTACTATCAGTAGTAGTCTAGCGAACAGTGAATAAATACTGCATGTTTCTGTTGAAGCCGGTGGCGTGGCGTGGGGTGGGGTGGGATGGAATAGTTAGTAGCTTTATTTATTCACAATACATCAATTGTCTGTGTTACTTAGTCTAGTGTTCTGTTATTATTATTATTATTATTATGTTTTTATCTAATGGAATTATCATTTTCCCACCTTTTCTCCCTCTTCTTCTCCTTCTTCTTACTTTATATTTATTTTTTGTAAACAACATGTTTGATGATAGACAGGGAAATTGATTTATATATACACATATATTTGTATATATATGTATATATATTGAATATCTTTTGTTGTTGACCTAAATATCATTCACGCTCACATGCACAGTTTTTCTTTCCAATCCCTTTCTGCCTTTCTTTCTTTCTTTCTCTATTCTGTCCATTTTTGATGTCTGCGTGTTCCTGTGTGTGTGTGTGTGTGTAACGGGGATTTGATACTTCACAAATAGGCTTGGTAATTGAGTGTTTTTGTGGAAGACTTGTATAGCTGAAGTGAATGACTTTGCTACTGTAAAGATTGTTGTCTTCTCCGTAGGCTGGCTGGCTGGCTGGCTAGATGGTTTATATTATAACTAACTACCAAGCCTTCATGATTAGCTCCATCCATCTCGACAACACATTTTCAATGCTGCGCGCTAACTTCAAGATGATGTGAGCTTCTTTTTTTTCAGAATTCTCCTGAGATGACCTTAGATGGGATTGGTTGTTTCCGGATATTCACGTATCTCTTCTTGTTCAATTGTATCAGTAGGGATTATCTTATTGACTTGTTATTTAGCCTGATTTTTTTGATTGTTTGGCATACTGTGAAAATGGTGTAACAATTTTGAAATGATGGAAAAGATTTTGTTGTATAAGCTCGGGGGAAGGATTTTCAGTGCAGTTATATATTCTCTGAACCTGGATGACTAAAATTCCGAGGCATTCATCAGTTTAAATCTTGGATGTGTTCAGTTTTGACAAGAGTAAACAACAGACACCAAAGTCAAATGACCTTGATCTGACCAATCAGATAGCTCACTCAGCATTACAAATGGTTGCTAATCATAATCCTTGTTGAAAATGTTTTTGACTTCTCTGTGGAAAATGAGTTGATATGGAGGAATAAAACATGTATATGTGGGAGACGGGGGAGGTAATGACTCTGAAAAGTTTTGCCGGGTTATTGATGGTTATACATTCAGATGCAACCACTTTATATGAGGAAATTTGTATAAGTTGGTAAGTCGTACATAATTGGTGATTTTTTTAGGCACTTTCTTCTCGAAATCAAAGCTTGCGTATATGCAACCAGTATCTGCTACAGTAGAAGAAATGGAGGATACATTGGTTTAATATGTTTATAACTACTTCTATGAGAATCTGGGGCCAGTTTTTGCAGCATATTAGAGATATATATACCCTATATGATTCATTTTTATTACATATATACCGTAGATACACTTCTTTGTAAATTAAGTACCACTTTTCACCTAGAAGAATCTGATTGGCTGTTTCAAGGTCGTCTGAAGTTGGTGTCTATTCTTTACTGTTGTTTTAGTTTATTTCATTCCTTTACGTTCCCACTGGAACATAGGGCACCTTTGAAGTTTCGGCAGAAGTGATGTTTATTTTTACGGCATGGGGTTGCTAGCCAGCCTTATGCCCAACCGTCCCTCTTTACTGGCTAAGCGAAGTAAAGGAGTGCATCGGCTGGGGATCGAACCCCGGACCACCTGCGTGGTTGGTGATCATTCTACCACTGTGTTACCGACGCCGATGTGATTAGTTGTTTCTCGTTAATTTTATTGATATTCCATTATTTCATACATCTTATCTACTGTCGGCACATCCGCTGATTGCAGACTCGTCTGAGTGTCGGGCCTCTAAGGAATCCTTTAGCAATCTTAGTGTCTCTTTTATCTAAAATTTGGACATTTTTCCGGTCAAATTGGTTCCCATAGTTGTCTGTATGCTGCAGTGAAACCAAGGAATGACTATTATTATGTCTGTTGGATGGTGGTGATCCATTTCCGTAGATTCGAAGATGGGGAGGACGTCCACTTTCACTGATGTAATATTTCCTACATACGTTACTGTTTATCTTCATAAATAATGTTGGTTTTATTTCGTTCTCCTGTTGTGTGTGTCTTTTGGTCGATATGATATGGATTGAAGTGCTTCCACGTTATTCATTGTTATTATTGTCCCCTTTGGTTCCGAGTGGAACATATGGCTCCAGTAGCACGTCTCCACTTTGTCCTATTCCCTACAGTCCACGTCAGCTGGCCGCACAATTGCCCATATTCTCTGATTTCCTCCATGTCATCCTCCGACTCACGTCCAACTCGTCGTTTCCCATTCTGGTCCCAATCGAGTGATAGCCTGGCCGGCACACAGTGTCATTCGACGATCTCCTCATTGTGTGCCCAATCCATCTCCATTTTCTTTTACATATCTGTTGAACAAGAGGTTCTTAGTTAGTTTGTTTCCATAGTTTCTTTTTGCTAATTCTTTCTGGCCAACCATTCGATCTTCACTGTGGAGTCAGCGAAGTCAGCTGTTTGATAAAAGTCTGCAACAGCCTGTTGAAATTACTTTACGTGACGCGCAGTGCAATTTTCTTACCCATATAGAAGAACTGACTAACTTCATACTTCTGTTGAAAATCCGAATTTTGTTTCAGATGCTGAGTGCAGAAGATTTTTAAACCGATTTCAGATCGATAAAGGTCTGTCTTGCCCTTCCGATTCTTGTTCTGACATCCTCATCCGTACCGACTGCATGTAGGACGCTTCCTAGATAAGTGGAGGAAGTAACCTCTTTCAAATTTCTTCCGTTGACAGTGGTTCGTGTCGGTTGTTGTTGTTGGTTAGTTATCTTCATGACGTCCGTCTTCTCTATGTCCACCTGGAGTCCTGTCTTTGCTGCCTGCTTCTTCCAGTTTGTTGCTTTTTGCCTGCTATTCTTAGAGTTTACGTGACATTAGAAATAAATTATCTGTGAAATTCAGATCTTCTAGAGTCTTCTAGTTGGTAAAACATGTACCTCTCTTCACAAACTCCCCCTCCCCCATAGTGTAACGCATAATTCAGTCCACTACAACTAAGAATATGATCGATAATAATACGCAGGTAGTCTTGTCTTTCTCCTGTATTCACTTCAAACGCCTCACTGAGTTTCCCGTTGTGGATCACCTGATACATGCCATTGTTATATAGCTGTTGAAGCTATATTCCATATTAGATAAGCTTGTTTGGTTTAACACTTAGTGATGACCTTTCGAGCACAATTTATTGCTCATAATCATATCAATTTCATAATTTTGTTGTTTATTGCGATTTTCAATGTCATCGGTGTCGGCGTTGCGTCACGTGTGTGTGTGTGATGTTGAATCGATAAACACAAAGATTCCGTGATTAACCTCTCTGTCTCCACCTAACTATATTACTTTTTAATACTCTCACCCTGTCCCACCCACCCTATTTTGTGATTGCATGCAAGTGAATGCTATCCATTGAGTGAACCTTTTTTCTAAGTTATTTAACTTAGCTGGTTGAATGATTCTAGGTTTAGCGAAATTTTAATGTTCCGATAATCTAAATGACCTCCGTCTACTAGTTTGACCTATGTAGTTGACCTCAATCACAGTCTCTACATGGTATTTCGTAAATTATATTATTTTTCTTAATTGAGACTTATTGGGTCCTTAAGCCGATAAAGTTTATCTCTGAATGGGTTGGTTGGTTGGTTGGTTTAAATGCCATTCTAATTCCGGGCTCAATGAGAATCTTGTTTACGGTCTCTGATGTTCCTTTTTTATACAGCAGTGCTACTAAGGTTGTGAATTCTATTTATTACGTCATCCAGCTATTAATACTGTATCATCACTGTGTGCCATTTGAAATAAACTTATCTAATATGGGGGAATCACATTCTACCATTCTACAGTGATAGACTAAAATGGCTTTTCTGGTTAACACTGTGACATCTATTTCAAAATGGTTTTGAGTATTCTTACAGTGATTTTAAAGATGTTCTTAATTGTATACGTTAAGATGGCTTTCTCTGGAGTTTTTTTAAAAATTTTTTGCAGGTTGACTTAAGGGTAGATATGTTTTGATGAAATTATGTTGATATATATATGTTCATTTTTCTGCAATACAATCGAAAGTTGTTTTCTTCGTATCCTCCTTAGAAAGATGAGTACTGCAGTGTTTCTTAGCTCTTCTCAATAATTTCCAGAATACAACTTCTTTTGTGTAGTGGCGGATTGTTGTTATGCCGCTTGTCTACTTCCGGAGGGGAATTGAGAGGTTGTAAAAGAGTATCCCCTAAAATTGTACATTCTGACTTACTTTGTGGTTGTTTCGTAGTCTTCGATAAAGTCTTCATACAAAGTGGGGCAACTTAAAAAGTCATTTCACACCAAACAGGTCGTTGTGAATGGAATCGAACAGTTGCCGTCTGAGCTATGCAGTTGGACAACAATAAAACTCTTTCTTTTTCAGGTGTTTTAAGCAGAAATCAATTTTTAATGGCGTGGGCGGGCGGGCGGGCGGGGAAGTAATAACCGTCCACACACTTCCATAAACTTACACCTACTTACCATAATAAATTGAATATTTATTGTGCGTGGGTTGATTTTAAAAAAATATATTTTTTAAAATCTGCGTGCATCTTTCTTCAAGTAACACAGTGTTATTCTCTTAGACATTGACTCTGTATACCTCCACCTTTATGAGTTATTTACCTATTGAAATTAATACTCTGGAGGTTTATGATTGACTTGAACTGAAATTAGTATTTATTAAGACAAGAATAGAGAGTGAACTAGTAATACTTGTCTCTTCTGCACCAACTCTACACGAATGCAATCAGTGTATTTGTTTCCGTAGTATATAATGATGAAAATAATATGAAGTTTTTGGCATGCAGAATTTCCAAGTATTGACAGAAGTTAGAATTCATGGACTGGCCATTGGATCGGGTCTCAGTGGCCTAATGGTCTACGATCTCGCTAGCCTTATAACCAAAAGTTCCTGGGTTCGAACCGTGGTGGTGGGTGGGTACTGCTGAGGAGTCCCAGGCACTAGGATGAAACAGCTGTGCATTATTCCCCGCAGGTTTTCCAATGATTCTCCAACTGATGTCAGTCAGCTCATAATGAAATCCTCCAAGCATGCAGTATTTGTCCAGGAGCAAAAATCAGTCGATGAAATTAACTGATTAATTAAGTTTTAGGTCGAAATGACTTTAGGAATGGACACCAGTTGAGACTCACGCATAGCCGTGTAGTGACACTCATATAATTGTCTTCAGTGCGCAAGTTAAGGATTTGACTGTGGAAATGTGTGGCTCATTGGTTTTCAACCGATGTGAGTTACAGGTTCGAGTCCGATTCCACTTGTTTCAGCTTAGGCTACCGACTGACTACTGGGTAGTGTTTGCAGGCCTGACATGTGGTTCATGGAAGATCTGTACTACATAACTGAGTTCGAACAATGATTAGGTTATAGAGGAACTTGCCTACATTGATTAACATACAGTAATAATCGATCAGGTTCTTGACTGTTATTCAGAGTCTTGTAGAAAAGCTCAGACTGTGTGTGTTTGTGTATGTGTTAACAAAACAGGTAATTTAGTGGTGTTCACGCTTTAATTCATGAATACTCCCCATCTAAGCATTTATAAAAAATCAATACCAGTAGTTTAGATAAGACAGTCTATTCAGTTATTTCACTTGCTCTAGCTGTTGAAAATCATACTTTCTTCATATTTTTCTTACTCAAAAATGGAGATGATGACGAAAGAGAATAATTATCATCCATGAACATAGGTATTAAGATTAAATCACCGAAACAGCTCATTGAGTCATGAAGATAATAAAAGACAGTTCAGTGAAGAAAAATTTCTTTATCGACGAAATCATCTTCACAGACTGTACAGTCCTATTTACATTCACCAAAAATGTATAGTAGTCCGTTACTGAGTACTAGGAGGGTGACATAACTGATGCAATTACTCATCAGTGGCTTCGAAAGTAAAAATGATAAAGGTTATAAATGACGTAATAGTCAAAGGCACAAAGGAAGGAAGCATTAGAAATTTGCTAATGTTAAAATTGTTATTAGGTGATAAGAAAGGTAGTTGATTGTCTAGTTATATTGGCCGCACAAAGCGCACACTTTCCAAACGCATCTCTGAACATTATCCGACATGGTTAGTAAAAGGACGATTGAAGACAGTTACTAACTTAAGTCTCGAGCACTTGGTGAATTCAAACCACGCGGCTCCACCAGAGTCACCTTTCAAGATTATCCACAAAGTAAGGCCAAATTGTACAAAGGGGGGTGTCAGGTTTCGGCATTTGTGTATGGCGGAAACGCTGGCAATTCCTCAATACAACCGCGAACTCTGTATGCAGAATAGGTTTGTCCTGTCTCTTATTCTACCATGGTCCCAACCTCGTCACTGGTCGTTCCCTGTAAATTTTTAATTTTTGGTGACTGCTTTGCTTTTACTTTAATAATTAATTTACTATTATCACTTTCACATGTTCCTTGTGTACGTTTTCTCAACCTCTTCACACTTTTTAAATGGACATTCAACTACCTTTCTTGTCACCCAATAACAATTTTAACCTTATCAAATTTCTAACCCTTTCTTCCTTCGTGCCGTTGAGCACTATACGTAATTTGCAACTTTTATTTTTACTTTTGAAGCCACTTCTGAGTAATTATGTCGATTATGTCACTCCCCCCCACCCCAATTACTCAATAATGGACTACTATACATTTTTGGTAAATATAAATAGGACTTTACAGCATGTGAAAATGATTTTTTCGATAAAGAAATTTTTCTACGCTGAATTTTCCTTTGTTAAGATCAATTTATACATCTTAGGAGTTGAATAGGAATGACAGTTACACAATGAAATGAATTATTTAATGAGTGAGTTGTAATCAGGGTGAACGTAAGAAACTAAGGGAATGCGATATTACGTAAGCATTCGGTAGAATAGATGCATGGGAAACATCAGGGTAGTAAAAATAGTTGAAGAATCCTCTTTTGTATGCATACCTCTAGTATTACTATCTTGAGTGTCAGCAATGGAAAGGAAATAAATCCTCTTTGTCTTCTGCAGGTCTCTCTTCAGTTACTAGATCAATTAGAAGGAGGATTTGGTTCAATTTTAATGGTCAGTGTCGACGGGGTATTCAACTGTTTCACTCGGGAGGGGATTTTCCTCAAAGAAGTGAATGGGCAAATGCAAATAACTGGGGCTTGTCACCTGACCGATAGTGGACATAGAAGTTCACCTAAGATAGCTGGAAAACCGTGATCCTAAACTTATGGGTCCCGCGCGGTCTAGCGTTTAGGATTCCTTGCTTTCGCCCAGATAGCCCGGGTTCGACTCCCAGCGCGGTAGCGCTTCTGTGCGTCGGTGGCACAGTGGTTAGGACGCTTGCCGACCATGCACATGGTCCGTGATTTGATCCCCGGCCACCGACGCACTCCTTCATCTCGGTAAGCCAGAAATAAAAGCTGGTAAAGAGGAAAGGTTGGGCATGAAGCTGGCTAGCAACCCCATCCTGTAAAAAATAAACACTGCTACAGAAGCTTGAAGACCTATGTTTCACTGGGAACGTGAAGGAATAAAAAAATAAAATAAAAAAAAACTTGTGGGTGCATACGGGCATCAAAATACAAAAGAACTAAATGGCACACGAATCTGTTCTGATCACCGACAACTATTGGAGCTAAGCTCCTGACGATACTTATCCTCTGCCTTGTGCATTAGACTTCAAGTCATTGGCATTTCCATCCAGTTGGTAATAAGCTATACGTTTAATGTATTATGTTTAGTGATACTACCCTTGGTTGTACAAACCTCTCTAGGTGGAGCGGGTTTTCATCACTTTGTTTTCCAGTAATTGTTAATCAAGGGGAGCACCTAAACCTATGGGCTACAGTTCCGCAACTGCTTTGTTCTTTCACACTTTCTTTTTTACAAGGAACTAAACGCACGTATAGGATTTTGTTTTAGTTAGTGATTTCTATGCATAAGAGTTATGTGGCGTAGGACTGAGATTAAGATCACTTAGTTGGGTTACGTCAGCCCCTTGGGTGCAACGTGGATGGAAAACACCGAGTCAGACGTGTTTCCAAGGGTGACATGGAGGAGGTCGTGTGAAGAGGAAATGAATGCTTACAGGCAATCGCGAATCCAAATAAAGAGGACTTGAAGGGAACGAGATGAACTGAAGATGTACCACTGGAACTCTATGTTTCACTCGGAACTCAAAGGAATGATAAAAATAAGCATGATTGTGAGATATCATGAGCAGAAATCAACTAGAAAAACAATTAAAAGTGAGAAAAAACACTAAAAAAGTTGTTTCGTCGTAGTTTTGGACACTTCAGCAGAACAATTCCAATACCCTTGAAGTGAACTAAAGAAATGTTTGAAACAGAAAGAGTATTCGTGTTGCATAACTTCAGAGTTCAGAGATTAACTGCTTCAAGTTGGTCATGCATACATATGGTCTTTTGGGAGTAACTTTTTCGGAGTTGTGTCCACATAAATTTGTTACCATCGACTACAGACTACCGAAGGATAAGTGGGGATGCAGAAAGTTTTGGAGTCTACATTTTTTTAATCTCCCACCTCCTTCAGGGTGGGCAGACAGCATATAGCTGACTCGCTAGTCGCTTGAGGGAAATATCTTACTGCTGTTATACGCCTGTTCGCCAGCTGAGTCCGACCTATCCCTCAGACTCCAAACATAGATTAAATAACTGACAGTATGATGGTAACTACTTCTAATCCAGCCGCTATTAAAACAATCTTTCTGACATATTAGAAGCTTTTGGGATATTTGTTCAGCCAGTATAGCTAATTGAATCACTGTGATATATGCCAACCAGATAATAATAATGTCAAGACAGCAGTTGTCGATCAAGCCGTCAAGAATTGATTAATCTGAGGGGTCCAAACTCTGGACCTTCCAGCTACAAGACGAGCTCTTGAACCATTAAGCCACTGAGACCCGATCCAACGGTCCATGAATTTCTGGTCCCACTGGCTGGATGGTCTCGTAACCTGAAGAGTCACAAACTGGGACGAAACAGCTGTCCAGTACTTCCTGACCTTCAACTACTTCTCTAACTTATGTCAGCTCTCGTCATCATATCTGTAACCAATTAAAATCCCCTGTAAATTTTTACACGAAATTTTGTCTAATTTCCAGATTTTGTTTTTCCCCATTCATTTTTTTACAGATATATTCTGTTGGTTATGATGAATTAAGCGTCCATTTGCCAAATTCAACATTGAAACGTCTGTTCGGCCAATTTAATCCAAATCAACATTTTGATTGGTTACTTAACTGTCTTAAGCGAACTGGTCATGCATCACGTATACCTAGTGATTATTTCACAATGCCACCGCTACCTCAATCCTCATCAATCTATCAAAGTTATCCACCGCCTCACCACCATCATCATCATCCCCTGTTGGGCAATGAATTCGTTGTACAACTTCACCTGTATCATAATGAAGAGTTAGATAATACAAAGAGTAATAATATTGTAACACTGCCTCGACGTAATAATACCAACATAACAGCAGCAGCAGCAGCAGATCTTTCTCACTTTCCTACTGCTTTTCATGGATCATTACGTGTTCCAGTGAAAAATCGACGATGTTCTGAAGATTCTATGTGTACAATTATGTCCTCTTCGACATTAGGAGGTCGAGCAGGGGGAGGAGAAGTTGGCAGTGGAACAGGTTCAGCAACACCAACAAATTCCCAGTTAGGCACAATGAATGGTGGTGGATGTATTCCAACAGCAGTAGTCGATGGTTTACAGACATCACCATTACCTCGACGTGGATTATTGGCTACATACAATAGCAACAACACTAATAATCGTCGTATGACTGATTCAATGTTTGAAACGTCATCAGCAGCATCACCTTTCAGTAATGGACGTATCCTGTATCGATCGGATCGTCATTTCTCTCAGTCTAGTAGTAGTATGAAAAATCGAGGCAATAGTAATAATAATAGTCTGACTAATCCTACTCTTATTACCTCATCATCACCATCATCGGCAAAAGAAGGCGATCGATTGTATGTAACAAATCCAGTATCAGAGACACGTTTATCTATATCAGAATTTATCACTCGAGTTGAGAGTGTTGGTTCCATTGGATTAATTGCTGAATTCGATGCATTATTTAAAGATTCACCGGTTAAAGGTGCTTGTACACGTTTCGCGTAAGTTTATTTTAGATAGGGAATTCTGCTGTGTATTTTCAATTTTTTTTGTAATGTGTCTTGCTACGATGCAACTCAACCCAAATAGCTGGTACCTTGCCTCTTTTATGGCTGTGAGACCTGGCCATTGAGAGCAGAAGACATGAAAAGATTAGCTGTCTTCGATCATAGGTGTCTGCGTTCTATCTCCCGCGTGAAGTGGTATGATAAGGTGAGCAATATTGAGGTTAGGCTTGGTCGAGTGCTAGGTAAGGCGGGGAAATCAATCGATGAGACTGTGAAATTACATCGACTGAGATGGTTAGGATATGTGCTACGTATGCCTAGTCATCGCCTTCCTCGACAATGGGCAATGTTAGCTGATATAGGGTCAGGCTGGAAAAGAGCTAGCGGCGGTCAAACGAAAACATGGCTTCACCAGTCAATGAAATCCACAACAGTTAGTCTAAGCCACGTAGGGAGATGTAGACTTCCTGACTGGTTGGGGTCCTCGGGACGGTAAAAACCAATGGCTGGAAACAATTGGTGACATGCCTCACAATCGTTCTCAATGGCTGGCGCAGATGCATCCACTCCTTGTGACTTATGATTTCCAATGAAACTGTTTTGTTCTTCGTTATTATTATTCCTTTGTCTCACACCTCTGTTTACTGTCTTTATTATGCATTTCTTCCCTTGCTTTGTGTGCTGAGTGTAGTGTGGCGACTTGAACTGGCGCACATTTGTGCAAAGTTCTTTGTCGAAAACCGACCGACCGCTGGTACCTTGACGTACAGTGGTAAGACTCACACATTCAGGTATCTCAATTACCCGACGTGTGACACTGGCTGGAAGTAATTTTCATGCAGGTCATACTGCACCAGAAAGGTTGTTTTTGGATAGTGGTCAGCATATCATAGTGTAAGTTATTACACTATATTGTGCATCTGAGGAAGAAGTAACGGTAGAAGAGAAGAGAGAGACTTGTTAAAGGAATGTTTTCATTGAACACTAATAACTAATGTGATGTGTCTAGTCCTTTCTTTGGTGCAGACGGAATTCTATCAGTCAGGTATTTGCAATGTGGGCACCATGTCACTAGGTAGCTCGCCATCACACTGCACATTGATTTGATGATATTAGATAGTTAGAGGCAATCGGCAGGAAGCCTTGCCTCACCTAGGTTTCGTGCAAGTTGGCACTCGTCAGCTCAGTGGTAACGTCTCTGACTGCAGTTAGCACTGGGTGACGCGGGTTCGAATCTCAGAAAGGACATGGGTTCCTTCAATGTTGCAGATACCCCTTTCTGACTGTTGAGAGCGAACTAGCACGAAACCTAGATCCAAGCCTTCCTGTGACCGGTTGCCTCTACTATCTAATATCATCAAAGGAATGTTTATTTGCAATGTGGTATATCGATCTAGCGAAACTAAGTAGACCTTATCTTCAACACACCAGTTGCACAGATCTTCCGTGTTGTGCTACTCCTGGCCTTCATGTTGTGTTTCTTTGTGTTCCTTTCACGTCGTCTCTCATATATTTCCACAACAACTCTGTATCATTTGCTCTCTCTCACATCAAATCTATCTCTCCCTGCTATTTGCTGTTTTTATGCCGATGAATGTCTCTTTATATACTACTGATAAATCTTACCAGTAACACACACCACAATATTTCTAGCGAATATGGATGTGACAGTAGTAAGATGCTCCCTTCAAACGACCAGCGAGCCAACTAGTATACGTTTCCTACTTGGAGTAGGTGGGAAGTCATAAAAGGTGGACCCCAAAAACTTTACATACCTAAGTACTCTGTGGCAGTCCGTAGCCACCAGGCAGACAGATAGACCTGAAGCAGTTGTCGTTTGCACTCTGCGGTCAAGCAATACTAATGCTCCTTCTGTTTCAGATATCCTAAGAAAAACTCAACTTTCAGGTTTTGAGCAACCGGGAAGTAGTAACCGCCTACACACTTCCACAAGCACAGTGTGTGGAGAACTGGGTGTAATTAAGTTATGTCGGCTGTATGAAGTTTAGATCACTTCGATCTAGTTAGCAAGCACGATTGTTTAATATGAGTGGTATTCAACCACTTATATCGGTCAAACCGGGGTTTATAACATAACGATTTATGATTTTTTTTGTCATCGTTGTTTTTTGATTCAAAACTCATCCCTTCTCTTCGTACTCTTCCTCTTCTTACAGACATGCTTCCAACAGACGTCGTAATCGTTATCTAGATGTTCCTTGCTTAGATTCAACTGGCATTGAACTGTCTGATAACACGTATATTCATGCTAATTGGGTAGATGGTTATCGATGTCCACGGGCGTATATTTTAGCACAAGGTAAGTGTTAGTAGTAGTGCCTTTGCTGTTGGTTGTGGTTGTTGACGATAACCAGAGTGGATTTTGTCTGCCAAGCTTTATGTATATATGTCATTGGTGAAAATCTTTCATATCTTTGTGACATTCATTATATTCTCACTGGATATAGAACATAGTGAGTGAAGCAGTAATATTATTACTGAATGATGTTTTCTTGCACAGTCTATTGTGCATAATTATATCACCAGTGGTAACTGCACAACTTTGAAACTTGAGTTTTATAGTTCTAATTCTTCTTTCTCATTTGTTGGTCAAGTACTAGAATTTTCCAGATGTCTGGGAAAGGTGTTGAATCATTCCTACTGCACATATTCTAAGTTTTACTTCGAACCACTGTACTTCGTGACAACCTTTGTTCCTTCTGATGGACAGCTGTCTGAACCTCGTGGCTTGAGATAGTGGAATTCTTGTTGTAGTGAGACAACCTGCTTGCCTCAGCTGCAAATACGTTAGAAAATGTCGTTGACGAAGCAATTCATTATTGACATGGCTTTAGATGAAATACCAGTGTCAGGGTGAACTTGACGTAGGACTTTGTAGATGTAGATGGCATAGCCATCCTTCTTCTTCTGGTCAACCTTTGGCAACTTAGCCTTGGATGTTTTTCTTCGCAGCTTTACCAGATACAACTTTCGGTAGCATAGCTGTAGAATGCTCGCCGACCATGCATTTGGTCCAGGGTTCGATTCCGGTCACCGACGCACTCCTTTACCTCGCTAAGCCAGTAATAAGACTGGTGAAGACGGAAGGTTGGGCATGAGACTGGCTAGCAACTCCATCCCGTAAAAATAAACACGATTGCTACCGAAACTTCAAGTTTCTAGCTTGAAGGTGCCCTATGTTCCACTGGGAACGTAAAGGAAATTAAATATTCTAAGTTGATTTGATGAATAAGGCTTCAATTATCAATATCTCCTTCCATCCTCTTATATTAGATTGTTACGTCGTATTGTGGGATTGTGTGCAACTACAAGCTGAACATTTCTCTAAATTTTTTCTCTTACAAGGGTTAATCTAGGTTTCGCTAGGTGTTTTTGTACTTCGCTAATCTGATTGTGACCTAGTTCTACTACTTTGACCTATATATTTGGCCTCACAGTCATTGCACAGGGTATTAGATTATTATTATTTCGTTTAATGGGCTCCATGGGATCCTTTAATCGACAAACTTTGACTCTAAGTGAGGTTTTGCGCTTGAGTGCCATATGTATTCCTGTCTTGTTAAGAATTCCCTACCGTCGTTATCGTTTAGTACAATTTTCATGCAGTGGTAACGAATGCTGAACAACGATCTTGTGGTCACTAAACTTCTGACAGAGCGTTTGGACAGTCTCATCGAATGTTCTGTCACCAGGTTTCTGGAGAGAATCAGGTTTCAGTTCTTATCCAACTCAGCTGCCCCCCCCCCAACTTCCTTAGTTAAGAGTCTAACTTTCTATGCATTGTCTTCGCTTGCAAAGCCCACTGTAAATAGGCCTTCGTGTCTGCAGAACCAAGTGTCGAATGTAACGTTTGCATCTGAGTTATACACAAATTCAGAAATACTGCTATCAATCAATATTGTCATGAGCTGAAGATGAATCATCAGGGGATGATATCCGTATACCAGCAAGCGTAAATGGGTCCATTTCTACTATGTATCAGTCACCATTTTTGTTATAACCGTTAATACACTTAGTAGGTGCACCAATAAACTTCCTACGTAGTCGATACGTGAGCCTGTTGTTCTAATCACTTTTAGCAACAACAACGATATGATAAGATACCACCGAAACCGCGACGCAAGAAGACAAAAAAAGAAAACAGACCGTAGATGCAGAGAGCTTTTATTGTCCTGTATCAACAGCGAAAAGGGTTGACAGCAATTGCGTAAAGATATGCTTTGGATGACCTTGAGAGACACTAATTACATTGCTAAGTTAAAACAGTCAACAACCAATAGGATTCCAAGGTCATAAGTGTGGAGGGGGGGATTGAACAACACTGTGGAGATAAATGTAGTATTTTAGGAAAATTAGGTCTACATAACATTTTCAGAGGTTCCCCGTTTGTATGAAAGTACTGCCGGTAGTTTAAATTCTGGGCTTGCATACCTCCCTCAACCTACATATGCCTGGTCAACGTTAGGATAGTACCTATTACCACCAGCTCTTATGTAATTGTCTCAATAGCTGAATGGCCAACGAGCTTGCCTCATAATCTGAAGACCTTGGGTTCGATCCCCGGTGTGGTGTGCGTACCTCTGAAGATTTCCCAAACTAGGAAACAAGAAACAATTGGTCAGTACTCGCTGGTTTGTGCGTCCGTGGTTCGACATTAGAATGGATACTTGTGGGCCACGCACATTCCTTGGGTTCGAATCCCGGTCAACGCAATTCTATTCTCGCCTACCCCCGTAGTAAACCCTTTGCGTAGGTGGCACAGCGGTTAGGACTCTCGCCGACCATGCACATGGTTCGGGGTTCGATCCCCTGCCGACGCACACCTGATATCAATGGTTGGCCTGCAAAATTGGGCTACCGATGTCGCATGCTGAAAATTCCATACTTGTACCGAAAATACTGTGTGGAATCAAGCGATAATCAAAATAAGGTGGGTTGGGCGTGAGACTGGCAATCATACCACGTCTACTAATGTAGTGTGATGCAGATCGATAGGAAATCAACATTTTAAGTCGATGGTTAGCTGTAGAGGTAGAAGTGTTTGTTCCTCAAATTTGGATCGCGTTTACGTTGTGGAAAGGAAACAATTTCATCGGACAGACAACGTGTTTAACCTTGGGATAGATACCAACCAACCAACCAAGACAATTTATTCTCGTTTGACCTAGTCGAACTTCAATTTGACTAAGAATGTATAAATATGGTGTATTTTCGCCTTAATAAAGGTCCGTTACCAAGTATCTTATCTTCTCATGTGACACAAAATCTTCAAAGGCTCAAAACTCGAAGCCGGATGTCCTACTCGGGACTCAAGGAATGAAGAAAAAAGCTCACAAAATAAGTTTTCTGTTCACACATGTACAGAAAAGATAGAGGAGATGAAGATAGCTAACCAACCAACCAACCAACAGCAACAACAATCGGCACCAATCACCATCAACGGGAGAAACTTGAAAGAGGTAACTTCCTTCACCTACCTAGGAAGCATTGTCTGAACCTCAGACGGAACGGATGAAGATGTCAAAGCCAGCCAGAATCAGAAAAGCAAGGTACACCTTCAACACTCTGAAATCGATTTGGAAATCTTCTGCACTCAGAAAACAGGACAAGATTGGGATTCTCAACAGCAACGTTATATCAGTCAGTTCTTCTATATGGATCAGAAACTTGTCTCAAGCGTCACGGAGAGCATCTCCAACAGCCTGTTGTAGACTTCTACCAACACCTGCCTTCGTTCCACTTTGAAGTTCAAATGACCAGAAAGAATCATCAACAAGAAACTATGGGAATAAACTAACCAAGATCTTGCCGCCTAACCGTCGAATGATATCACACGCCACCCTAACGACGAGCTATACATGAGTCCTAAGGTGATATCGAAGAGATCATGTGGGGAGGAGGAGATGAGAGAATATGCGCAATCGTGCGGCCAGCTACAGAGGATCGCAGAGAATAGGAAAAACGGAGACGTGCTGTTGAAGTCCTATATTCCACTAGGAACCCAACGGAGCAATAATAATAATATAGTAATGCATATGCAGCCTAGCAAATGTGCATTTTGTTCAAAGTAGTAGTAACTGCCTTCTTGTATTTTCTACAAAATCGAGATCATTATAATAAAAATGTCATTAATAGACTTTGGCAGCAGCCGAATCTTCTTATAAACATCTTAAGCAAGATTGTTGTTTGGAAAAAAAAAACTTCAAATTTCTAGTAGATAGATTGGCTTACCGCTACTCTCTTATCACATTAATTAATTACCTTATTTGCTTTTTGAAAACTTGTAATACACTTGCATATGTTATACAGACAATCAGAAAACAAATGGCGTTAGATAGACAGACACGTATGCACACAGACACACACACTCAGATAGGTAGAGAGGTAGATATATAGATAGATAGATGCAAAGAGAAGCCGAATTCTTCTGTCTGATATATATTTTAAACAAAAGTCTTAGTTAAGGTCATAATTTCCTTGATAGAGTGATTGATTGACTGATTGATTAATTGATTAAAGCTCCTTTTTTGAGTTTTTAAATATAAATTATTAATCCCGCCACTGTTGTTGTTGTTGTTTAAAGGAGTATTCCGTTTCTACCTTTGGCTGACTATTAGCATTTGGTAGCAGAAATAGGCTTAATCATATATTACACCCTTTATTCTTCATTTTTCAAAATTCCCTCCATGTGTCAATCATTGCAGTAAAACAAAGAGAGAAAATGAAACTTCTAGGGTTCAATTATCATTTATTTATTTATTTATTCAATATTGTACATATTAAATCATGCAGAGTTTCATAATAACAAAATTGTTCACTTACGCGTTAACATTGTCTGTTTACTTATGTGTGAATCTCTTCGTGTGTGTGTGTGTGTTTGCGCGCGCTAATGTGTATTTCTCCCATCCACTTATTTTAAAATCATGTTCAATTGTATCAATGGTTTAAGTTCAATACAATGTAAAAAGCAAAACAATTGAAATAAAGATGTAGAATGAAAAAACAGAATAATAACAAAACAACAATAATAATCTGTGAAACAGATGATTGAAAATACAATTCTTGGAATAGATGTTTCGCCCAAAATATATTGGCTTCATCAACTGAATGTATTAAATAGAAATGATGTTTTTCTATTCGATAGCAGAATAGCTCGAATTGGTAAAATTATCCACTTTAACGGTAAAATATGTAACAACTAGCTGGTACAAATTAGTCGTATTCTTTATTTAAGTCACTTTTGTTTCTCCTTTGGTTGAATGGGACTGAAACATTCGACCTCTCTTGTGAAATGTTGGCTTCTAGTACGTCTCAGGATTAACATGATGCTTTCTTTGGTGGATGGTGAGCATCAACAAAATCCAAGATGCATATTTCGTCCTATTTGCGACTCGTCAGTAGAGTGTACCTGCTGAGTGGTGGCGTTGGTGCCTTTTCAATCACGCCCAGTGCCTATCGTTTCAAAGCGTCATAGCACTGCCAGTCTCAATCTACACCAAAATAACATTAGTCATATTCCCCTTTCTTTTGTCTTCATTTTATGTTTTCTTTCTATATGGGTTCAGAATTATCTTTATTTCGTCCCTCTCTCCCTCCCCTACCCAATATTCTTGCAGGAGACATCACACAGAATATACTTTATTTATCCTTTATTTAGAACACAAACTCGGTATATTATGGGTGCCAAGAGATGCACCACACAAAGTCTCATAGTTTATACGAGGGCTGGAATGCTGTCCGAATGTCCAAACCAGAGTAGATGGTAGTCTTAATAGGCTACTTCTCAAATCTTTAACTTGAAGTCTGATCCACATTGGTAGTGGAGCTGTGTTTCCATGATTGTCAGTGATAGAAACTGGTTCATACTCTGTCATTCAATCCTTTTGAATTCTACAGCCCATGCACACCACACCTATATTGATCCACATGTTCACCGATGTGGTGGTAAGCGCCAAACGTCCTTGCGGCGTGTAAAGGCAATGAATTAAACTTACCTGGCTGAGCGAGGCTATGAACGTGTAGCCGCAAGAGAACATTTCAAAGGGAAGACGAAAGTTTGCCCCACCTCTTAGCCATACCAGGTAGGTCGCTTATGCAAGGGGGGGGTAAACGTACACTATACTACTTACAAATTGTTGTTGCCAGTAGTATATGACACAGTGACAGTAGTACTACTACAGTAAATGTAACATTACCATCAAAATGTGCTGTATTACTATATCTTCTTTAAAGTGAAGGCGCCGTTTAGAAGACAATATCCTAGTCAGTTCATATACATTCAACAACCTAGGTAGAATATATATATATATATATATCACGCTTCATTCCATTAGCTGAATGTCACAAAATTGATATTGGTGTCTTGATTTATACTGTCATTATTGCTTTGTTATATTGTTACTTTTTTCAAAAGGTGTATACACCATGTATAACATTGATTTAAACTGAATGGCCTGTTTTGATTGTTTGTTGTTGTGTTTTTTTAATTTTCACCGTTAAACTATTATTTTGCTGACTCATTTTGGTAATTGTGTACTGTGACTAATATATATATATATATGTATATATATATGTACTGTATATAATACCCATTCATTACAGAAAGAAGCTACTGTGTTGCTATTGTAGTTTTCTTAATGAATAGTGGTCGATTCGGGGTTTCTTTTCTAGGTGCTAAATTTCTTTCATTATTACTTCTTTAGCTTAACACAGCTGTCTCGTTCTTTTGTGATATTTGTTACCGCAGATTTCCACACTAATTTCAAGGTAATCGAGGTCTGTCTTGCCTTCGCTTCCCTAGTTTCAACATCTTAATCCGTCCCGGTAGCATTAGTTAGAGAGAAAAGTTTTAGATGTAATGGAGAAGATTTGTAGCTCAGGTGGATGATTTTGATGTGGTTGTGTTCTCTGAGCTGGATAGTTAATTTGCGAAAATTTCATCGCCCTACTAGGCAACTACTTCAATTCGATGAAGTGAGCTTTTAGATTTCTCCAGGAGTTTGTTAGTAATCTTTCCTGGTGCTCTTCAACGCCATGATTGGTTGTTTTCGTGTTTTCACACCCTCTAGGCTACTTGTATTGGAGCTGATTGTTTCCTTGACCTGAAGTGTGACCCTTTGTGTGTGAGGTTTCCTTCTTATCGATTGGTAGTAAATTTTGTCTATCTCCATGTGTCTATTAATTGATGATTCACTGGAATACCAGGTAGGCTTCGAAAAATTTTCTAGCATTCTTGGTGTTTCCTCTGTTTAATATTTGAACGCTGGTTTTCCCAGTCGAATTGATATCCGTGGTTGTCTGTATGTAGTGATGTAATATGAGGGAGTGGATGTCATGCCTTTTGACGGCTAGCTTATGATCATGGATACGAAGACGCAGGGGAGGTGTGTCCACTTTGGCCAATATAGTGTTTTTCACAGTTGTTATAATTTATTTTGTAGATGATGTTGGTTGCCTAACTATCCAGCTCAGAGAACACAAATTATTGCTCGAAACGTCATCAGTTAATTTTACTGTGTAACACTGTGTGATTTATCAAAATAAAATCTTATCCATAATGGAGTGTTATGTTTGTCCCTTCTTAAGTTGTTCTTTCAACTTTTTTTTCTGCAGTTAAAATATCTGTTGTGATGTTTGCTATACTGCGCGCGAAGACACGTCACGATAGCCTTTATCCTCACTTCCAAGCAGGCATAGCATTGATTTTGAAACTGAATTGCCTTATTTGGCTTTTATTTCACTAATTGACCGTCGTTTTGTTGACTCAATTGGGAACTGCACTCTGTGATTACATGATATATATATATATATATATATATATATATATATATATATATATATATAGTGGAATAATTGTTTAGCAAATCTCACCTGAACAATACTCATTTGGATATTTCAACTAAGTTTGTAATAATTATCCTTTTTCTCCCTTGGGCTGTATATGATTATTCTAACGTTTTCACATCATCTGATGACTTGATCCGTTTTTTATTTGCTTTGCTCCTGTTTAATGCCTAAATGCAATGCTTCTTTCTATCATGGCTGTGTTGTGGTGTTGTTGATAATAATGATATGTTGTTTTATGACTGCGATTTTGTTTGAGTGGAGTTCAGGTCATTCTGACTTTCGTCTGTCGGCGGGTAGTAGTCCAGTGTGTGTTTTTGATTCTTGCTACCGACAGAGTTTTAAGTCCGTCTTGTTGAGAATACTAACTAGTCTATTCGATTCTCAGTAATACTTATTTTGTACAATGAGAAATGATTGGACTGTATATGATGGGCTGCGTAATAGCATTTTTGAGGATAATTTTGTGCTGATAATATGTGTGCGTGTGTTATAATTGTTTAAATAGTCCAGCATATATTATAAATGTCTTTTTGCTACCGTCAGGACATTTTAAAATTGTTTCGTTAGCTATTACAGAAAAGAATGTATTGATTGACTTTCTGCGTTCAGACCAGAATATGTCAGTTTTGCTCGTTACATATAATACCTACCTACCTATTACTGAAGGAAGCCATTGTTGCTATTGTAATTCTAATGGCTAGTGTATCATACCACAATGGTAAATAAGATATTGTGTTCTTTTTTAGCGCTAAATTCTTCCACTGTTACTTGTTGTTTTAAAATGGTAGCGTTGCTAGGTTATTCAAAGGGTGTGAATTTCTACAAATGGAAGAAGTTTTTCCAAAGTCTGAAGAAATAACATGCTGTGAGACATAAGCGTTGAAGTTGTGTCGTCTTTGACCATAGATGCCCGCTTTCTATCTCTCATGTTTGATGGTATGATGGAGTCAGTGTTTAGACCACCTTGACCAGGCTAGTAAGCACAGCTGGTCAACATGAGTGGTGTGCAACTACTTATCCCAAACAATCAGTAGTAAATCGTTTTATGCGAGTGATAATGAGATTAGATGTGGAGTGTTCAGTGGGGTGGCGGAGGTTGTGCAGCTGTGTCGATTGAGATACCTAGGATATGTGTGTGTTGCGTATACCTCAAAACCGAAACTTGGCATTACTCCATGAAATCCTTGGCAGTTGGTTTGAGTCAGGCACGTAGGGAGGTGTAAGCTGCTTAGTCAGGTTCCTCAGGATGCTGATGATAACCGATGGCTGGAGACAGTTAGTCATCTGTCTTGCAGTCGTTCTCAACTCTTTGTGATCGATGATGTCTATTAAATCATATTGTTTCCCTATGCAACTACTATTCTCTCTCCCTTGCATTTCTACTTATTATTATTATTATCATTCTTTCGAATCTCTTTCTTTCCTCTCTGTTGTCTCATTTTGTGTGCAACATGGAGTGTGGCAAGTTGAACTGCTACACTTCTGTGCAAAGTTCTGTGTTGAAACTGAGGTAGTCAGTCAGTTATGCAATGCCGAGCCATCGCCTTGGTCAATATTAGATAACATAAGATTAGATCGACAGACATCAACCATGTATCATGGTGTGTGGCGGAAGTTACAGACAGTTACCTAGACCAGCCACTCGAATGCCTCTGTTTTTCAAGTTTTGCCATGACCCACATTCTCATTTCACATTCAATTATTATTTATTTATTGATTTGTTTGTTTGTTTGTTACTACCACCGTCTGTGCCAAACTGTGAAATATGCGGATATTTTTTAAAATTATATTATAGACTTCCAATATTGATCAGCTTTTTTACCCCTTCCAATTCAAGCCATTTTAGTCTAGGGAAATTACCTATTGAAAAGCATAAATGTATGCAGATTATGTAATGAAAAACACATTAATGTGTTTCACAGCATGCAGTCAATTTTCTCTCCTACTTAGTGAAAATAAATACGCACCTACTTTATGTTTACTCTTTCTATACCAGTTTCGTTTTAATGCATTTAGTATTGTGTGTGGGGGGCGTGGGGTATATTTTTGTGCAGGTGTGGATTACTAGTGTTTAGCTGTTATATCACCCGCATATTGTTCGACCTGGACTCCAGGCCGGTTAACGCACTCCTAAACCTCACTTGGCTGGAGTTTGTAAGCCTAGTGGTATGTATAGAGGGAAGGTTGGGCATAAGACGACTATGGAATCCCATCCAGTTAAAACAACTCCACCACTGCTGCTGAAACTTTAATACTGAAGCTTTTGAAACCCTATGTTCCACTTGGAAAGGAAAGGGATGGAAAAAAATCTCAGTGTTTTTAACCACTGGTCTCATTTATCAAGATTAGGGCACAGTTGGGTGGTATCATCAGCTCGACATACAATAAGTGTGTATATAAATCATTGTCTATGAAGTCCGTGTATATAACTGCAAGTGGTTGTTGTTGCTGGTGGTGGTGGTGTTGTTGAGTAATTTCATGTTGAATTTATAAACTATAGTCTGCTTGTAACTTGGTTACAGGATTTCATCATGAGCTGACATTGGTTAGAGAACCATTGGAAAACCTGGGAGTACTGGACAGCCACCTGTTTCGTCATAGTTTGGGGTTCTTCATCAGTACGCACCCCCTCCATTCGGGGCTCGAACCCAGGGCCTTCTGATTACAAGGCGGTAGAGTACTTTATGAATTTTCTCTCTGATAGATGCGATCAGATCTCACCTTATTTTTACTGATCAGCTGATAGTTATGTGTATGAGTAAACTATTGCACAAAGTGGTGGTTTTTTTAATTTTTACTAGCCTCATGCCCAACCTTCTCTCTTCACTGGCCTTACTACCGGATTAGTGAGGTCTAGGAGTGCGTCGGACGTGGATTGAACCCCGACCACATGCGTGGTTGGCGGGCATTCTACCACTGAACCATCGACACCTATTTTAAGGTAACTGACACAGATTCAGCTAACCCAAGGGTATGTAACGATATTAACATTTAACTGGTGGATGGTGACTATCAGTGGAATCCAGGATACGCATTTCGTCCTATCTGGAACTCTACCTCTGGATGTACCTGCATTCCCAAATGAGTGATGATGTTCCCACCGGGACTCGAACCCAGTGCCCATAGTTTCCAACGCCCAAGCGTTATCCACTAGACCATCTTGGGACACGAGAGCCACCTCTTGTGCAACGGGTCATATTAAGGATCTGCACAAGAAGCTGACATGTCAACCTGAGACCGAGCACTTCGGTCCAGTCAGTCGACGGGAAAATCTGAAAGATTCAATTAAATACTTTTAACACTCTTAGTAGTATATAGCACGTTGAGTTGTGTGTTAAAAATATTCAAATCATATGATTTAAAGAAAAATGTAATTCACACCGACCGGTAAGATAAAGAAGACTGTGTTAAAAATATAAAGCGAAGCACGTTCAATGATTTTTTTCATTGTCTTATATAGATGACATATTAATTATAAAATACTGATTAAATAACAATCGGATTTGTCTATTGACTGACGCTTATTAGGAGAAAAAAATACTGTTCTTCTTTTTCTCATTCAAATGTATGTAGCAATCTACCTTTCAATTTTTGGACAAGAATTCATGTCAGCGTGTATGTTGCCTGAATATTTGTAGAGAGAAATATGTGCATATGCATACGGAGAGGAGTTGTGTAGGTTAATTTACCAAGTAATTGGTCTACAAGTGGTATAATAGGGTGAGCAATATTGAGGTTAGGCGTCGGTCGAGTGCTAGGTAGGTGGGTGGGGAAAATCAATAGACGAGGCTGTGAAGCTACATCGATTGAGAAAGATGGTTAGGAGGACATGTGTTACACATGCATCCCTACCCATCCATCACCTTCCTCGACCGACGGGAAATGTTAGCTGACATGGAATGGATCAAGTAGGAAAAGAGTGAGTGGTGATCGAACCAAAACAACAGTTAGTTGAAGTCACGTAGTAAGGTGTAGACTGCTGCTGCTGAATTCAACATAGAACTTGGTACCGAAGTGCAGCAGTTCGAGTTGCCACGTTCCAAAGAGCACACAAAGGTAGACAAGAAAATGAGTGAAGAGAATCAATAGAGTTTTGACAAGTATAAGAGTGAAACAGAATGAGTAATAGTAGAAAGGAATATGAAAGATTACAGAGACTAAATACATCTGCGCCATTGACAACGATTTTGAGCCATGTTACCTAGTGTCTCCAGCCATTGATCTTTAGAGTCCCGAGGGCCCTAACCCGGAAGTCTGCATCTCCCTACCTGACTCAGTTTAACTGTCAGGGATTTCATGGATTTATGAGGCCATGTTTTTGTTTGGCCACCACCTACTCTTTTCCAACCTGCACCTATATCAGCTAGTAATGCCCGTCGGGGGAGACGATGGTCAGGCATGCGCAGCACGTGGCCTAGCCATCTCAATCTATGTAACTTTATAGCCTCTTCTATTGATTTTCCCTCTTTGCCCAACACTCTACGCCTAACGTCAACATTGTTTACTTTATTATACCACCTAACGCGAGAGAAAGATCGTAAACATCTGTGGTCAAAAACAGACAATCTCTTCATGTCTTCCGCTCTCAATGGCCACGTCTCACCGCCATAGAGAAGGATGGAGCGAACTTCTGAGCAGCACACACGTCCCTTGGTTGATAGTCGGATGTCACGCCTACGCCAGAGATGATGTAAGTTAGCGAAAGCAGCCCGAGCTTTTTGGATCCGTGCTGAGATTTCGTCACCAATGAATCCGTTGGTGCTGATACAACTTCCCAAATAGGTGAAGTGGTCAACATGTTCTATCACTTCACTCCCTATCACTAAGCTAGGAGTTGATGTAGTCCAGTCCTGTAGCAGCATCTTACATTTTACAGGGGCGAATGGCATGCCAAACATACGAAGATTGCTGCTCAAGGTGTTCAGAAGACTCTGCATTTTGTCAGCGTCCTCCCCTAACAGGACTAAGTATTCTAAGTTCATAAGGCTATTCCCTGGTAACAAGTCGATTCCTAAGTCGTTAAGTTCAGTTAAGGATACTTCCATTAGCATATCTATGATGAAGTTAAACAGAAAAGGGGAAAGTGGACATCCCTGACGGACACCACTGGTTGTTATCAATTCAGATGACAATTCCCCATAAGCCCTTACATGGCTACGTGAGTTTGAGTAGAGTGTCTTGATTAGTGCAATGTACTTTCTTGGCACTCCCTTCACAGTCAAACATTGCCATAGTACTGTGGTGAGAGCTGTCTACTAGCCAATTGGTGGACAGTAATTGAGGTCAATGTTTATGTATCAAATATTAGTCATGTTGTGGTGAGAGATGGTTGCTAGCCAAATTGGTTGACAGTAATTGAGGTCAAAGTTCAAGGTGGACAGGCGGTTACAGTTAACATATAGATGAACTGACACAGCCACAAGAGATGCAAGGTTAACTTTGTGTGAGAAACAACCAATCAACAGACTGTATTTTCTACTAACATTGACCTACAATAATGTACATAAAAATCTATAAATACGTGTTGATTTTTCGTAATAAACGATCTGTTGCCTGGCCCTTGTCTTCTGTTGTTACAGTACCTCTCGATCCACGGAGTCGAAGGCCGCCTTCAAGTCAAGAAATATGGCAATTGTTGGACGCCTAAAAGTGTGTCTATGTTCTAGGATCTGTCGGAGCGTGAAGATATGATCTATGCACCCTGTACCTGGCCTAAAGCCCGCTTGATTTTCCCTCGTTTGTTCCTCCCGAGTTCGGCTTAGTCTGTGCATGATTACTGAGGCTAGGATTTTAGAGACTATGTTCGTCAGACTGATTCCTCTATGATTATCACATGAGGACTTGTCTCCCTTCTTGAATATTGGTATAATAAGTAACTTACCCCAATCTGATGGAACCGTCTCTGATTCCCAGGTGTAGACTGGCTTCCTGTTTGGAGTCCTCAGGATGGTAAACACCAGTGGCTAAAAACAATTGGTGATATGGCTCAAAATCATTCTCAATGGCTGGTGCAGATGCATCCACTCCTTGTGACATATAATATCCAATAAGACTGTATTGTTCTTCCATATTACTATTCTTTTTGCCTTATATCTCTGTTTACTGCCTCTGTTTTGAATCTCTTTTTACTTTCTACTCTTACTTTGTGTGCTACATGAAGTGTGACAACTCGAACTGCTGCACACATCAGTGCAAAGTTCTATGTTGAAACCAGTCAGTCAGTAAGTCTACAGAGATTTGATTGATTTCAAGTTGCATCATAAACTGGCTGATGGTGACATCAGTTAGTGAACGAACTGTTGAAAACCAGTTTGCCAAGTAAGAACCTTATGTTTCATTCGCACTCCGAAGGAATAATCCTAATATTAATGATAATATTATACTTACCTGTGTCCAGAATTTTACGATAATCTATCTCAGTCCGTTTGTTAGCTAAAAGTCAGTAATCTAGAAAAGATTATTCTTGTGCCAAGGTATGAGCCACACACTTATTATATGTGAAGGCTAATCAGTCCTACAGGACTCGAACTGACTAGCTGAAAATAGAGTTTTTCAGCCAATGAGATGCAGCATTTGCACATTTCTCCACAACAGCTAATTTTGACTTTCCGTACATTCAAAAGAGATATGTGCTTGACTTCTACTATGAAATTTCACTTATATCTGCGTCTCTCTTCGCCTATGTGTGTGTACATGTGTTTATTTTACTCCTTCTTCTAGACTGACTCTCCTCTTTCAGTTTACTAATTAGAAACAACTTTTGATTGGTTGTAGGATTTCATCATGAGGTTACTTCAGTTAGAGAACCATCGGGAAACCACCTACGAGTACTGGAAAGCCACCTGTTTCGTCAACCTAGTTTGGGACTCTTCAGCAGTACTTATCCACCCTACTGTCAGGGTTCGAATCTAGGAACTTCTGGTTACAAGGCTAGTGAGCTTGTAGACCACTAAGCGACTGGGACCTGATCCAATAGCCAGTCCATGAATTATAACTTCTGCCAATTCATGACATAGCGCGACCACTTCGCAATGTCTTCTTCGATGAGTAACTGTTCTCACCTTTAACTTGATGTACCCTACTGGTCACGACTTCCCACTAGAACCCCAGGTTACTCTCTGAATAGGGCCAGTCGCTAGTGAGCGTCAGAATAATTTTCAAGTGTTGGTTTTTGTAGGGATTTTGTTTGATTGGTCGTAGGATTTCATCATGAGCTGACATCAGTTAAAATTCATGGACTGGCCATTAGATCGCGTCCCGGTGGCTTAATGGTCTACGAGCTCACTAGCCTTGTAACCCGAAGGTCCTGGGTTCGAACCCCCGTGGTGGGTGCGTCCCAAAGTAGGCTGGCGAAACAGGTGGCTGTCCAGTGCTCTCAGGTGGTTTTTCAATGGTTCTCTAACTGATGTCAATCAGCTGATGATGAAATCCTCCGACCAATCAAACGAAAATCCCTACCAAACAAATACTTGAAATAGAAACAACTTTTTTTCAATCTGTATGGATTGATTGACGCAAATACTTTTTGACCGTAAACTTTGCTTACAGAGGAATAAGCATTTCTGTTGTTAATGGAAAAATGAATACCCTTCCTTGTTGTGTTTATTCACGCGGTAATCATCTTTCCTGTTTTTTGCGTTGTTAAGTAAATTCGTTACTCCCATTTATTATTATTATTATTATTATTAAATAATTCTCCTATTTATTTATTTTGTTTATTGAATTTTGTGATTTTCACAGGTCCTTTAGAGAATACAATACGTGAATTTTGGATGACTGTTTGGGAGCATAAAGTTGTCACTATAATTATGCTGACTAAGTGAGTTAGTTAGATAGTTAATCAGTTCGTTTTGAAAAGGCAGAAGCCCAAAGACTTGGTAAAGACCTACCTTATTTTCCGTGTTGTGCTACTTCTCACCTCCCTTCATTTTATGTGTTTCTTTGTGTTCCTTTCACGTCGTCTCCCATGTATATCTCCACAACAACTCTGTATCATTTGCCTTCTCTGATATCAAATGTATCTCCTTGCTATTTGATTTTTTTATGCCGATGAACGTCTCTTCATATACTACTGATAAATCTTATCAGTAGCACTCGCCACAGTTTGTCAATTGTTTATTCATTCCCCGCGTTTTGTTTTGTTTTGTTTTTCTCTCATTTTTATTTGTTGATTTTACGATAAAGATTATTTATTATGTAAACAACAACACACACTTCCCATGTTTATTTAATCATTATTTTAAATAATTATTATCATTATTATTGATTATTAGTTGGCAAGGTTTAAGAACAATCATCGAATCATAGGAGAATCAGTCGAATTTAGCCAGTTATATTATGATTATTATTATTGTCGTTATTTATTCTCTTGAATTCTTAGTGGAACATAAAGGGATTCAATAGAACAAGCTGACTTTGTCCTTCTTTAGCTGGCCCCAAGATTCCGCATAGTCTCTCATCTCCTCACCCTCACACGATCTCCTCTATATCACCCTCAGACTCATACCCAACTTGTTGTTTCCCAATCAGGCTACACTTGAGGGTCTTCATGGCTCACAGCGTCACCCAACGGTCTCCTCAGGGACTGGAAGCTTCGTTGGTTCGTCAACAGAGATTTTCTTCACTCATTCTTTCTGACCGACTATTTGAAGAAGGCAGTTGTTGATAAACTCCGTCAGCTGGCTGTTAGAAATGCTTTTGGTGACGCGTTCGCCGTACTTCTGATTCGTATAGGAGCAGTGACTGACTTCTTATTTGTGTGCTGTATTAAAGGTGCCTCATTCATTGAATTAATCTTAAATGCTAAACTTTGTGTGTAATTTCCATAGAGATCTCGTAAAGAATCGGTATCAGTAAGAGAACCATTGAAAACCAGGTAGCGCACTGGACAGCTGTTTTATCGTCTCTTGAAACTCTTCTTCAGTGTGAATCTATATGACCCCATCAGGGATCAACCTTTAACCTTTCAGCCTACTGGGCTGAAACGCAGTGCCCCTGAAGTTAGATTTGATGGAGAAGATTTGTAGCTCAGGTGGATGTTTTTGATGTGGTTGCGTTCTCCGAGCTGGATAGTTAATTTGCGAAGCTTTCATCACCCCACTAGGTGACATCTTCAGCGGATACTTCAATTCGATGAAGTGAGCTTTTAGATTTCTCCTTGAGTTTAGTGATATCACTACATACAGACAACCACGGACATCAATTCGATTGGGACAATGTTCAAATATTAGACAGCAGAGGAAACAACAAGAATGCTAGAGAATTTTTAGAAGCCTGGCTGGTATTCCAGTGAATCATCAATCAATAGACACATCGAGATTGACAAAATTTATCAACCGATAAGAAAGAAACCTCACACACAAAGGATCAAAGTTCAAGTCGAAAAAGCAATCAGTTCCAATACAAGTAGCCTAGAGGGTGTGAAAACACGAAAACAACCAATCACGTCCAAGGTCACCGCCAGGAGAGATGATCAATAAACTCGTGGAGAAATCTAAAAGCTCACTTCATCGAATTGAAGTATGCGCTGAAGGAAGATGTTGCCTAGTAGGGGGCGATGAAAGCTTTGCAAATTAACTATCCATCTCAGAGAACACAACCACATCAAAGCCCCTGAAGTTGTACTTCACTTATATTTACAATGTGGCACGACCACCATTCATTGCTATCGACCGGCACTCTCTTTACGCTTGATGCAAAGTAGCTCACCACTTTGTCGAAATGAATCGAAAACCCCGCTAAATCTGAATACAAATCACCAGCTCACTAGAGGCTATAGGCGAGGATGTCCTGAAGACAAGAGAATCGGTAGCGGACTTTTTTTATAACAGAAAAACACATCATATTTTAATGCATTTTTAACCACATTGAAAGTCGGTTAGATCATCGGACAATATACTGTTCTGATTGGTTGGTGATTGGCTTAAGGTTAAACAATCAGATGAAGTCCTGTTGTAACAACAGAAGACAAGGGCCAGGCAACAGATCATTTATTAAGGAAATCACAGCATATTTATATATTTTCATGTACATTATTATAGTTTAGTTAAGCAAACAAACACAGTCTTCTGATTGGTTGTTTCTCACGTAAAGTTAATCATTCATCTATTTGTGACTGTTTCTTGAATGTCAAATCCTCTATATGTTAACTGCATCCGCCTACGCAAAGTCTGCTGTGGTCGGTTTTGAATCAATCTTTGTTCACATTTTCTCACGACAAATCTTGAGAACGTAAATATTGACGTAAATTACTGTCTACCAATTTGGCTAGTAGACAGCTCTCATCACACTGTAACCAATCAAATCCCTACAAGCCAACACTTGAATTTCAAAGAGATGCTCACTAGCGACTTGCCCTATTCAGGTAGGTAGTTACCTGGGGTTCTAGTGAGAAGTCGTGAACAGTAGGGTGCAGCAGGCCGGGTGTAAGGACAAATACTCGCCGAAGACATTGGCTAGGGGTCGCACTATGTCGTGAATTGGCAGAAGTTAGAATTCATGGAATGGCCACTGGATCTGGTCCTAGTGGCCTAACAGTCTACGAGCTCACTAGCCTTGTAACCAGAAGGTCCTAGGTTCGAACCCCGAAATGGGGTGAGTGCGTACTGATGAAGAGTCCCAAAGTAGGGCGAAACTGCTGTCCAGTACTTTCAGCTGGTTTTCCAATGGTTCTCTAACTAATGTCAGCTCATGATGAAATCTTGTAACCAATCAAATTCCTACAAACTTACACTTGAATCAGACGAAAAGTCGCCCAACAAGGTTATTTCATGTCCACAACGTAAAGTAGATCCAGGTTTGAGAAATAAACGCTTCTACCTGTGCAACCATTGATTTAATATGTTGGTTTCAATTCTGATCGCTTTCTATCAATCTGCATTGGTATGCTACTGATAAATCATGTCAACAGCGCACGCCACAGATCCACTGTGTCAGGATGAAGCAAATACCCGGTAGCACTGCATGTCATTTATGAGCCAACAAATTCCAACCTGAAGGCTTCATGTTCAACAAGTTCGCCTTGGGACGTGAGTGTCTTAGGTTTGATTCTTGTATGCCCATAGCTGAAGAGCACCATATTGGGATGAAGAATCTGTTCACTTCATTCTGGTTCTTAATCATTTTCTAACTGATTTAGGTTATGGATAAAATCTACACTGTATATGAGAGTTAGTCATCATTTTCCTACTGGTATATTTGTTTTCTGTTCTTATAATGTCAATCATTCTGTATGATTCATGTCTACATTCCTCATCTAATTTATTTTATTTTATTTATTTTTTTTAATTCAGAGTAATTGAAGGTCAACGCCCAAAATGTGCATTATACTGGCCGACGAGAAATTCTTCTTCAAAACATCAAAATCTCTATAATAATAATAATCATCGTTCTGATGCTGCCGGTAAAGAAGCTGACAGCAAATTACCAATCAGTGCCAGTTATGGAGAATTTCAAGTGACTAATTGTGGTGAATTTATTGAAGCCGGTGGATTATATCGACGTAGTGTATTAGAGGTGACGCGTAAATCCACTACAACTACCAACTCGAGTAGTAGTACTACTAACAACCTTATCAGTAGTACAGATCGTAATCGACAAAAAGTTAAAAGTCAAATTCCAAATGGTTTAAAGGTAACTTTTTTTAAAAATTAAATTAAACATGGTATTTTTATTTTGGATTATCTCATCTCACTCTGTGTTAATGCCAATTTCATAGAGATAAGTGAAGGTTTCATATGTGTAGTGATTTTTCGGTCTTATATTAGTGTATTTATTGAACCATAATGCGTTGATTATAGACGCTTTGGGGTAAGTCAATTCCGAAGCATATATCCTTGTGTACATGCATGTGATTCGCCCCAATCAGATATGAGAGGATGCTTGATTACTTGTGTAGATCAACTCCTAGACTAAGGATGGACGGGAACTGGTTGGTCAATTTGCTGTTCAGTACATATGTAACGACAGAAGGTAAGAGTCAGGCAACAGTTCATTTATTAAGGAAATCACAGCATATTTATATATTTTCATGTACATTATTGTAGTTTAGTTAAGCAAACAAACACAGTCTTCCGATTGGTTGTTTCTCACGTAAAGTTAATCTTTCATCTGTTTGTGACTGTTTCTTGAATATCAGATCATCTATATGTTAACTGTATCCGCCTACGCAAAGTCTGCTGTGGTCGGTTTTGAATCAGTCTTTGTTCACATTTTCTCACGACAAATCTTGGGAACGTAAATATTGACGTAAATTACTGTCTACCAATTTGGCTAGTAGACAGCTCTCACCACACATATTCTGCACTGGATGCAGAACCTCGCCAGTCCGGAACAAGCTGAATTCAGCAAAGGTAAATCATGTGTTGATCAAATTGCAAGTCTATGCATCGTTAACACAGAATAAAGCATAGAATGGTAGTCAAACCTCTCTCTACCTCAACTTCATCGACTTCAAAAAGGCCTTCGGCAGCACAGCGTTTACCGAGAAATAATTTGAAAACTACTTCAACACTACAGCGTGCAGTGTCTCAAGTCTTTCTCAATCTCATTCAACAACTAGATGACAGACAATGCCATGTGTCAGGTGATCCACAATGGGAAACTCAATGAGGCTTTAGAAGTGAATACAGGAGTAAGACAAGGCTGATTGGCTAGTGTCACCGATGATATTTTTAATTGTGGTGGACTAGATTATGCATCAAACTGTACACAGTGAGTGAGGAGACAGAAATACGTTGGACTAGCGATAAGAACATTCTAGAAGGTCTGGATTTTGCAGATGACTCACGTCAAATGTCACACAAACTCGAAGACTTACGGGCGGGCAGACGAAAACCAACAAACTGGCTAAGGAAGCAGGCGGCGAAGACAGGACTGCAGATGAACATAGAGAAGACGGAGGTGATGAAGATAACTAGAGAACAGATACAGCTACAACAACCAACACCAATCATCAAAGAGACAGATTTAACAGAGGTTACTTCCTTCACTTACCCAGCAAGGAAGCATTGTTCCAACCACAGTGGACAGCACTGATGAAGATGTCAAAGGCAGCCAGCCAGAATCGGAAGGGCGAGATACGCCTTCATCAACCTGAAACCAGTTTGAAAATCTTCTGCACTCAGTCAGCCAGCATGAAGAACAAGATTCGGATTCTCTTTAGCAGGGATGTGAAGTTAGTCGGTCAGTACTTTTCTACAGGTCAGAAAATTGTCCAGCGTGTCACGAGAAGGATTTCCAACAGCAAGTTGCAGACTTTCATCAACAGCCGCCCACTTCGCTGGCTCTATACTGAAGATCAAATGGCCGGCCGGCCAGAAAGAATTAGAGACAAGAAACTCTGACCGGCGACGAACCAACCAAGAGTCGATCACTCAACAAATATGTAGGAGAAAATGAAGATGGATCGGGCATACGTGTTGAGGAGGTCATCGAATGACATCGCGCGCAGCTCAGGCCAGTGCTCGAGTGGAATCCGAATGGGAAGCGACGAGTATGTTGTCCTAGAGTGACATAGAGTAGGTAGTGCGAAGAGGAGATGATAGATGATGGGCAATCATGGAGACGACGGCAGAAAATAGCAGAAAGTGGATATGTGTTGTTGAAGCCTTATGTTCCACTTGGAACCCAAGGGAATAATAATAAAATATAATAATACACACATTCCTCTTTATGACTGCAAGACATGGCCTTTGAAAGTAGAATATATGAAGGGACTTCCTATCCTTCACCACAGTTGTCTGCCTTCTATCTCTTGTGTTAGGTGAGGAATATTAGATTATTAGGTAAAGTGAAGAAGTCAACTGATGAGATTGTGGAACTTCATCGATGGTAATGACTAAGACGCGTGTTACACATCCTAAGCCATTGTCTTCATTGTCAATCAGTGTTAACTAACATTCAGTTGGGTTGTAAAAGAGTTAGGTTTTGTCAAACGAAAACCTAGAGTCGAAAGAAAAAGTCTGTGACTGTTGGTTTGGTTCACGTGGAGTGTGTGCGGGGGTGTAGACTTGCTGACGCTAAGAATTAATGGCTTCAGAATGCTGATGACATGACTGAAAACTGGAAAGCAAATCGATATAAGTATAAAACTTGGGCACTGTGGTAGAGTATAATTCCATAATGGATAAGATTTTCTTTTGATAAATCACACAGTGTAGTACAGTTATATGGAAAGCAAATCTATTTTCTGAATCGCCCTGGCAATATGTGTAACTGTGGTCGGTTTTGCTTTACTCTGTATACATTGTTTACGCGTCTCCTTATAAATCCATTGAGAATAACCCTGTTCAGCCATAGTATTATGCACGTTACCTTCCAGAAACATCTCTCTTGAGTGAACCATACCTCTGCTCACTTCTAATAGATTCGTAATGACAGACACATGAACAGTTTTCTAGGCAATAAAGTGAAATTAGCCGACTACATCAACATAACTATAAACTGAATGTCATAAAAATTAGGAAAAATAATAATACAAATTCATGAATTTATAGTCTCTGTTGAAGGCTGGCCATGGCAACAGTAGTGGCTGGTAGGACCTGTTTCTTTTGCACACAAAGCACTGGTTGTTTCACGCGAATTGCAATAGCCTCTGCTGTTTGAAGCATGCGGTACCTGGATGTTCTTGGCAGTTTATTTGGTACCCAGTAGATGACAGAGAGGGATTCTTCAATGGTGTCTTTGTGACGGCTTTGGACCACATGGTCTAATATCGAACTGTTGATGGTGGTTTTTACTACACCTTTGCTCAGCCACACTGGTAGATGTTCCCGAGCAAGCACAAAAATCAAGTTTCTAGAGCAACAACCAATATATATCAACAGTTCGACATTAGACCACCTAATACAAAGCAGCGAATGAGCTACCACTGAAGAATACTTCTCTATCATCTACCGGGTACCAAATAAATTGCCAAAAACATCCAGGTACCGCATACTCCAAACAGCAGAGGCTATAGTGATTCGCCTGAGACAACTGGTGCTTTGTGTACAGAAGAAGCAAGTCCAGCCAGCCACTACTACTGCCCTGGTCGGCCTTCATTGGGGACTATAAATTTATGAATTTATATATATACTGATGTCTGATACAATTGGGGATATTTTTTGCGCTCTGTTTGCTATTCTTGCTTACTTGAAAACTCCTTAAGATTGCATCTATCCTCAGTCCAACATTTCGAAAAGAAAACAGTTGGTTCTCGCATTTAGTTATTACTAATATTATTTTTAATAATTAGTCTTAGTAGAAGTTATTGAATTATGTGGTGTGTATGAATAATTCCCGGTTTATGCGATGTTATTGAATTTAGCTATCTATTCATTATTATTATATTATTATTATTATTATTATTATTATTGTTTCCTTTAGTGATGGGAAAATAAATTCATTGAAACTTTGGCACAATAGTGTATTTTTCCCACAGTTTGAAAAGCCTAATTCTATATCTATTCTACATTCTGTGTGTGTGGGGGGGGTTGTCCTCAATATAACATAACTTTAATTTGCCTTTATATTTTAACACAAATATCTATGAGAATGAGATTAATAATAACAATAATAATAAGCCTACGGAATGAATGACAAATACAAATAAAACACAAAATAATTGAGCAAAGAATATCCATTTCGATAGTTTCCTCTTCGTGCTGTACAATTATGTATATATGTTTATATACATAGAATATTCTAGATTAGTAGTCAATATCAATATTAGTGTTTTTTAAATAATATCGATTTTTAAAGTAAGATCACAATGGAATTACTACAGTTCACTAAAGGTGCCTAAATTATAATAATTACAATAAAGATATAGTAGCAAATAGAACATCAACTAAAATTAGGAAAATTCCACAAAACTTGAGGATCATTCAAACCTAGATGGCCAAGGTAATGTTAATGTCTGAACCAACTTCTTTTGGATTCACAAATTAGGCTTCTTAATATGGATCCCAACAGCCAACCTCAGCGAAATTGAGATTCGTAGGTAGGCGGTAAATGACCCTGAAAGCTGTCTGGTTAACGTCAATCTTGTGTTCTGTATCCACAAGATGAGATAGAATAGCGCTGCGAATAGATTTTGTTTGTCCTTTACTTAACCAGCCACACAGGGTGATGTTCGGAAATCCAACGAGAAACACACCTCATTGTACGGCCTATGTAACTGGCCATCTAGGTTTGAATGATACTGAATTTTTGTGGAATTTTCCTAATTTTAGTTGATATTCTATTTGCTACTATATTTTTATTATTGTTATTATTATTATTATTATTTAAGTATCTTTAATGAACTGTAGTAATTCCATTGTGATCTTACTTTACAAATCGATATTATTTAAAAAACGCTAATATTGTTATTGACTACCATTCGAGAATATTCTATGTATATAAACATACATATTTATGTGATTGTAGAGCGAGAAGAGGAATAATTTATCGAAAAGGATATTCTTTGCTCTATTATTTTGTGTTTTATAGATGTATGAATGAATAATTTTGCTATATTGAAATACAAATGATATTACGATTACATCTATTATATTATTACTACTATTATTCTCTTGGGATCCTGGTGGAACATAAACAGCCTTAAACAGCAATTCTCCATTTGACTCTGTTCTCTCTTGTCCTTCCTTTTTTTCTTTACCTGGCTCAACAATCGTCTGTACGACTTAATTACCTCTTCATACGATCATCTCCTTCTTGTCACCCTTGGACTCCATGCCCAACTCGTTGATTCCCATTCAATTTCCCCTTGAGGGTGTGATTTAAATTAAATGACGTGTGTCCATTGAATTTTCAGCTTCTTCCGGCATATTTGTGGTTTGTTCCAAGAGTTCCTTATCCTTTTGGATAGGTCATTTTTGAAGAAAGTGTATTAAATCTGGCAAGTAGGTTTGTGAAAAATAGTGATTGGAGTGGCTATTCCACCCATGAAATAGGTCATGGTTATTTTTTCCTACCCATGGCACAGTCGTTGAATCTAAGTATAAAACTTGGGCACTATGGTAGAGCATAACTCCATTATGGATAAGATTTTATTTTGATAAATCACACAGTGTTTGTTATACAGTAATATTAACTGATGACCACGTTTCGAGCACAAATTATTACTGCTAATAATCATATCAAGCTACTCACACAACTTCTTTCCTTCATTCATATACATGTGTGGAATTGACTAGATATATTTGAATAAAAATCAATATGGGATAATGTACATTCAGAAATAATAATACGAATGTTATCAATCAAGCACAATCAGATGGGAAATAAGACGAGTGTTTTTATAGTCATAATAAGTAACTTGTTAGAATGTTGTGATGTGTTTGAATTGAAATAGAATTTTATGATTATTTATTATCCTCCCCTGATTTGACTGGTGGCAATGATACGAGTGTTATTGATCAATTACAATTAGATGGGAAATAAGACGAGTGTTTTTATAGTCATAATAAGTTACTTCTTAGAATGTTCGTTGAATCTGTCTGAATCAGCGTGTTCAAAGCTCTTATCGATAATATCCTCCCTCCCCCCAGAAAACATTATTGTCAATATACTTAGTTTTAAATACATACAAGTAATAGGATTTGAAAATTTTGGTGTTTGAAACGATGACTGTTGGGTTTGAGTCTCAGGGGGGGGGGACAACACTACCACTCACTGAACCGAACAGGACGAAACCAAAGACATACCATGTTCATCTGAACACATTGTCGAAGTACCTGAAGCCTAGGAGCCTACGTCTCAGTAGTGACTCTAAGCGTTTCAGTTCAGTGGGGAAAAAGGTCATACAGTGATAATTACCCAGTAATAAGTTAGCTAATTAGCTTTCTTTAAATTATAAATATTGATAATGTAAAAGTAGAACTTAGGCCCTGTAGTACAGTGTAATTCTATATTAGATAAGTTTATTTTAATTATCAGACAGCGATGCAGTATTAACAACTGGATGACAGGGTTTTCGAAAATAAATTATTGCTCATAACCAGATCATTTTTAGTCACGCGGTTTCACAATTTGTCTTATATATACTTCCTCTCTATTCTGTTTCTCCAACTTCCCTTTATTGTTTGTTGCCACTTTCCATATCTTCGGAATAGGCGTTGCGTCACTCCAATTGCACGTGTGCGGTGTTGAATCGGTAAACAAAGCTTCAGTCAGTGATTAACCTCTGTCTGTCTCTCCACCTATCTATATTACTTTTGAATACTCTCATCCTGTCCCACCCTATCACTGTGTGATTACAGGCAAGTGAACACAATGCAATGGTCAAGCTTTTTTCCATGTTATTTAATCATTTTAGATCTAGCTAATTTTTTATCTTCCAATAATCAAGCTGACTGCGATCTACTAGTTTGACCTGTGCAATTGACTCCACTCACAGTCATTACATGGTATTTGGTAATTTATATCATTTTTCTTAATTGAATCTATTGGGTCCTTAATCTGACGTTTATCGCCGGGAAAGTTGGTTGGTAGGTTTAAATGCCACCCAACCCAATTCCAGCCTCATTGAGAATCCTACGTAAGGCCTCTGACGTTCCTTCTTTATACGCCAGTGCTACAGAGTCTTTTGATTCTATAATACTTTTGTTATTTTCGTCATTTCTACTGCTTATCTTAGTTTTTTTTCATGGTTCTTCATATATTGCTGAATAAATTCTGGTGGGTCATTATTCACTAGTAATATTTCCTTTCCTATTTGTTTGATTTCATTATTTAAATCTTCTGGTTCACTAGTTAGTTAGGCACTTGGCCCGATTATACAGATATTTAAGTAAACCTATCTTCCTCTACCCATTCTGGATGGGATGAATTAAAGTCTAAATATTTATTAGAGTGTGTCGGTTTCCTATAAGTGCTAATATCTAACCATCCTCCATCTTGTTTTCGATTTATTCTACTGTTCTGCATGACCAATTCACCCTGTTCGTTTTCTAACTCATAAGTGATATGGATTCTCTCTACTGTTGAGTTTATATATGTGAAAAACTGAGGGATATGTTCAGATTTCAACAGTGGTGGAATGCAGCATCCATCTATCTCCACCGTAACCTAGCAGCAAGATTAAACGTTCAAAGAGCCTAATGCTGCTAACTATCCATAAATGTATCTGCTGCTATTAGGGACCTTAGTTTCTTGTTTTAACCGGAAGGCGTGTAAATATCGCATAAATATCGATATCTACTTGAAATATGGAAAAAGCCTAAACATATCACCGGAAATACACTAGATAATTTGACAGCTCACTTTGATTAGTAAAGAAAACTTCTGCTTAAAGTGTCATTTTCTTTGGTTTTGTCCAAGTTGCGGGGTGGTAGACTGGCTGGTTGGGATCCTCAAAATGCTAAGGATGCTAATTGTTTAAGATGATGGATGGCTGGCGCACATGTATTCATTCTTTGTAATTTCCCAGTTTCACTAAATCCTCATGTTTCTCCATGTGACCATATTCTTTCTGTCGTACAGAAGGATTTTTTTCTTTTCCTTTCCCTTAGTGTGCTTGCTGTATAAAGTGTGGTACGTTGAATTGATCCACTTCTATTCTAATTTTTACGTGGAAACTCACAGTGGGAACAGTATTATTCCCGAATAAATTCTCTATTTTTTTGGCACTACTAATTAGTAGTATGATTTTATCTCTGTAATTTTAGTTTCCGTGTGGATCTGTTGTTGTATATTATTTTGCTGCACTCAATGTTGACATTATTTAGGAAAGAATTCAGTTATTGAAAACTAGGCTGTAATGTGCAATAGTCTTGTATTAGAATTCACTTAGGACTCTTCTTCAGCAGTACATATGTATACTTTCTGACCGCAACAACAAGTGATCTCAAGAACTTTGTGATATTAGATGGTTGGAGGCAATCGGCAGGAAGCCTTGGACCTAGGTTTCGTGCTAGTTGGCACTCTTCAGCAAGGCGTATCTGCAACCTTGAAGGAACTCATGTCCCTTCAGATCTCAAGAACTTCACGTTAGCCTTTGATCCCAACTATTTGAGGACAGTATCACATGTCAGACTGAAAATGATCTCAGTTTTATTTACAGGCATCAAGCACCTGAAACCTAATTTATGTGTTCAGAAAGAAGCAGTTATCACTCTTTCCTAACCCTGGTAACTGAATGTTTTCATTCCTTTTCTCACTTGGTTACGTAACGGTAAAAATTCCATTCTCTATGACATTGTCCGGAATAAAGTGATTATGATTATTACTATTACTATTGTATGCATACAATATTGATTTTTCGTCAAAACTTTAAGTAAATATATTTAAATTGTTTCTGTGCATAAACGTAATAATAAATATCTTTAGGCTGTAAATGTAATAACATAGGTGTCTGCGTTCTATCTCCCGCGTGAAGTGGTATAATAAGGTGAGCAATATTGAGGTTAAGCGTCGAGTGCTAGGTAAGGAAGGGAAATCAATAGACGAGACTGTGAAATTACATCGACTGAGATGGTTAGGACATGTGCTATGTATGCCTAGTCATCGCCTTCCTCGACAATGGGCAATGTTAGCTGATATAGGGCCAGGCTGGAAAAGAGCTAGCGGCAGTCAAACCAAAACATGGCTTCACCAGTCAATGAAATCTACAACAGTTAGTTTAAGCCACGTAGGAAGATGTAGACTTCTTGGTTGGGGTCCTCGGGATGGTAAAAACCAATGGTTGGAAACAATTGGTGACATGGCTCAAAATCGTGCTCAGTGGCTAGCGCAGATGCATCCACTCCTTGTGACTTATGATTTCCAATTAAACTGTTTTGTTCTTCGTTGTTACTATTCCTTTGTCTCACACCTCTGTTTACTGACTATATTATGCATTTCTTCTAATATCTTCTCTTCCTTTGTGTGCTACATGAAGGGAGTGTGGCGACTTGAACTGCCGCACATCAGTGCAAAGTTCTATGTCGAAAACCGACCGACCGACCGACCAAATGTAATAACAGAAGGCAAGATATATATATATATATATGCAGTTTGATATTCTTTAGCCAATCACTGAGTCAGCGTGTGATTTCAGTTTACATTTAGCGATGTGCAATAGAATGTTCAAATACGCACATAGTATTCTGTTGCTAATGCTGTATAAAACTGTAGGAATGTGTGAGAATAATATTCCGTTGGGCCACATTTTCTGTATCACATAACCATATAAGCAGCTGATGAGAAGCCAACGAAATAAGTGGTGGTTCCATTTTGTTAAATTGTTATTCTTGATTTATTCAAAAGTAATAGAGCTAGGTAGTGAGAGAGAGAGCTAGAAAGAGAAATTGTGGTTCATCACTGAATCCTTATTCATCGAATCAACAGTAAACACATCCAAATGAAATCCATTATGAATAAGATTTTATTTTCATAAATCACACAGTGTTACACAGTAATATTAACTGATGACGTTTCGAGCACAAATTATTACTCATAATCATATCAAGGCATTACTCACACAACTTTTTCCTTCATTTATATACATGTATGGAATTGACTAGATATTTGAATAAAAATAAATATGAGTGTTATTGATCAAATACAATTAGATGGGAAATAAGACGAATGTTCTTATAGTTATAATAAGTAATTTGTTAGAATGTCGTAATTTGCTTGAATTGAAATAGAATTTTTAGATTATTTATTATCCTCTTCTGATTTGACTGACTGGTGGTAATAATATCTTCCATATTTCTGGTATTTGCATTGACTCATTTCTGTTGCATGTGTTGGGTGTAGATTCAATGAACCAGGATTCAGTAATCAATCTCTCTCCCCACCTACCTAAATTACTTTTTAGAATTTTAACCCTCCCCCACCCTATTGTGTGGTTGTGTGTTAATGCATGTAGTGCAATTGCTGAGCTTTTTTCTAAATTACTTATCTTCTCTGGGTCAACCATTCTTACCTTAGCTAAATTCTTATGTTCCGACAATCTGATTACCCCCGATCTACTAGTTTGACCTATATAGTGGACCTCACAGTCATTACAAGGTATTCTGTAAATTATATTATTTTGTTTAATTGGGTCCACCGGGTCTTTTAGCCTACACAGCTTGTCCTACCTGAGTGAGTTTGTAGGTTTGAATGCCACCACCAGCCTAATTCCTGCCTTATTTAGAATCCTACGTAGGGTCTCAGATGTCCCTTCCACTATATTGCCCCGAAATTCTACCCTTATATCATTGTATGCTGCCAATACTGTGTATATTTTGGTTTTTAACCCTTAAAATAACTGTATCCCATGATACCTTTTTATATTCCCACCTTTTGTGAAAGTTCAAATCACACTCTTTAAACTTATTCGGCATTCTTCAAGGTGACTTAGAAGTTTCCTGTTCTGTTCTTGTCATCGTGTGTCAGCTATTCATCAAAAGACGTGTATACTGCGCAGCAGTTCTCTTGGTTATCCTTTATAGCCATGTAACACGGCCATTGTAAGCGTAACATATGAAAAAGTTGTCTATTTTTGACTACAGATGTCTACGTTCTATCTCGGGTGTTAAATGGTACAATATGGTGAGTAATATTAAGGTTAGGCCTTGATTACTAGGTGAGGAGGAGAATTAAATCAATAGTGTCATAAAACTAGATCGATTGAGATGGCTAGGACATGTGTTACTCATTCCAAGCCATTCCATTCACCGACTAGTAATATCAGCTCACATAGGGTTAGATTGGAAAAGAGTCAGAAATAGCCAAATCAAAACTTAACATTAGTCCATGGAATCTTCGGCTATCGATTGGGTCATGTAGGCAGGTTTAAACTCCTTGGCTAAGGTTCTCGATACGCCTAGTAGTTAAATGCCTCGAGATTGTTGGTAGTATTGCTCAAAATCATTCTCAATGTTGAAAATGCATTCACGCTTTGTAATCCCCCCCCCTGATCCATTAAACCCTCCCATTCCTCCATGTTAGTTAGTATCCTTTCTCTCGCACGTTTCTGTTTATAATAGGTCCTTTGAATCCTTTCTTTTCTGGACAAATGACTGCAACATAAGTGTGGTAATTTGAACTGCTACACTTTTGTGTAAAGTAGTACTATGTTGAAACTCAGTCAGTTAGTGAGTTTCATGTGGCAGTAGTACTGTAAGCGATTAAAGTATTTCCAGTCGGCGCATTCTGTCTGTCTGTCTGGATTCAACATAGAACTTGGCACCGAAGTGCAGCAGTTCGAGTTGCCAAAGATGAGTGAAGAGAATCAATAGAGTTTTGACAAGTATAAGGGTGAAACAGAATGAGTAATGGTAGAAAGGAATATGAAAGATTACAGAGACTGAATACATCTGCTCCATTGACAGCGATTTTGAGCCATATCATCTATTGTCTCCAGCCATTGATTCTTAGAGTCCCGAAGGCCCCAACTCGGAAGTCTGCATCTCCCTCCCTACCTGACTCAGTTTAACTGTCAAGGATTTCATGGATTGATGAGGCCATGTTTTTGTTTGGCCACCACTTACTCTTTTTCAACCTGCACCTATATCAGCTAGTAATGCCCGTCCGTCGGAGGAGGCGATGGTTAGGCATGCGCAGCACGTGACCTAGCCATCTCAATCTATGTAACTTTGTAGCCTCTTCGATTGATTTTCCCTCTTTGCCCAACACTCTACGCCTAACGTCAACACTACTTACCTTATTATCATCCACCTAACGTGAGAAAGAGATCGTAGACATCTATGATCAAAAATAGTCAACCTTTTCATGTCTTCAACTCGCATTGGCCATGTTTCAGAGCCATAGAGAAGGACGGAGCGAACTGCTGAGCAGTAAGTCGGCGCATTAGATCTGTATTGCTCCCGGGCTACTGAGTCGTATTCCCGGTCGTATAACTAGTGCCCTATTATTGTTAATCACATAACAGTTGCAAGAAACAAGAACATTAAATAAGCCAACTAGTTGTTAACCTAGCTACTGAAACTTCACTTCATATAACTCTGCGAAACTTTCAAATCAAATGTTTACATAATTGGATATATATATATATATATATCTTAAAATTAGTTTATCTATGTAACTAACTGTGAATTAGCCTTCATTCTACCTCCTGCCCCTCCCCTCCCCATTTGTCTGTGTTGTCTCAATGTAGATTAGGTCATGTCCTGGTTTTCTGTCCACATACACACACCATCACTTACCGATCACCGTTTACACGACAAGAACACTGAACACCGAGTGAATTTACACAACAGATGATATTGTATGCAACATTATTCACTATATTACAATCAATATTATTTAATTTGAGATAAATTGCATATGAATAACAGCCATATTCACATTTTGGTTAGTTATCCTCCTTTGATTTCTACATGCTTTGTTCACACAGCCGTCCACTTAACATTTGAGGTCATCCGTTTAAAAAAAATAAAAAGTATATATTACACTATAGTTATATTTAATTATAAAATAAACCTATCCAAAGTTATTTTCTATAATTTCATTCCTTTTAAATTTAAATTCAGGTTCTATTGAACAAACTGTATTGTTTATATTATTTAAGAACACATGGCCTTAAAATGGGCGGCTAATTTGAAATTGTGCATATCAGTAATAATAATAATAATTATGAGGATAAAGCACAGACCATTGCGTAAGGAGAGAAAGTTTTATCGATGAAGTTGTGTAGCTTTGTGTTATGCGTGCCTAACCATGGACTTCCTGGTATCGATCTATGAAGTGTCTGACTGTTGGGTTGTGTGAGGCATGCACAGATACTCCGTTGAAAGTGTAGTTTAGTTTAGAGTTTTGTCATTTCTTTTCTTTGCATTGGCTTTTGAATGTTTGAGGAAAATAGTGTCAATATGAATGAAAACCATCAGGGAATACGGGACAGATATCAGTAGTACCCTGCCATGACCTTACCAAGGGTCGAACCCTGGAACTCTATTCTACTTTTATTATTGTTGTTAAAATACAAACTAGGTACGTTTTAAGCACTCACCAAGAGATGCTCCGCACAAATCTCTTAGTTTGTACCACACTGAAGCAGGCGGTTGTCTTAAGAAGCTATCCTCTGAATCTTTGACTTGAAGTTCAATCCCCAAGTCAGTGTAGCACCATTCCATGGTTTCTGGTTAGCAAAACGGGCTATCCTTTCGGATTCTGGAACCCATGCACACCATATGTTTGGAACTAGAGTTATCCATCTCGCCTTCATAGACCTGCATGTTTGCCAGTCCGGTTGGAAGCGTTAGACGCTCACTGTTTCCTCTTATTATTGTGCAAAACACTAGCAGCCGCGTGAAGGCAGTAAATATAATTTACCTGACAGAGACTATGGACGCGTGGCTACATGAAGACCGAAGTCTACCCACCCGCAACCCCGCCAGTTCGTTCATGAGAGCACCCGGAAGCTTTAAGTTACGAGGTGTCTCGTTGACCATTCTGAAACTGGGACGCGGGGGATTCAATGACCTATGAATTCTAACATCCCACCTTTATTCGTCAAATTTAAATTAAATTTCCGATTTGAAAATTAACTCGCCGTTTGAGGTGAAATATCGACTGCAGTTTCCTTTCAAATCAAAATTATTCAGTTCATAGTATATGGTCTGCTTGATTCCTTAATTGGCAATCAAGAAAGCAAATATATAAATATATGATGGCATATACTACTGATTTTCTGATATGAGTACTAGTTGAACACCACTCACATCAACCAGTAGTGCTTGCAAGCTAGTCACATCAAAGTGATCTAAACACCAAACTGCTGTTTGGCTCTTTTACCCAGGTAGCTATCTGGAATTGCGGTGATTTGAACGGATTCAGCTATCTGAGCTGAGACGAATTCGTTACACCACTGATGATATCGGTGCCAAAGAAGCGAAACGACCTCCCGATGTTCAAGATCATTTTGATCTGACTGACTGGTAAGCACTACTGGCAATGTTAACTGACATAGGGTGGTCAAACCAAAACATTTCATCGTTCAATGAAATCCACAACAGTTAGTTCAAGCCATGTAGGAAGATGTAGACTTCCTGGTCGGGGTCCTCGGGACGGTAAACACCAATGAAGGCTGGAGACAATTGGTGATATGGCTCAAAATCGTCCTCAATGACTGGCTCAGATGTATCCACTCCTTTTGACTTATAATTTTCAATAAAACTGTATTGTTCTTCCATATTACTATTCTTTTTACCTCATATCTCTGTTTACTGTCGCTATTTTGTGTTTCTTTTTACTTTCTTCTCTTGCTTTGTGTGCTGAGTGAAGTGTGGCGACTCGAACTGCTGCACATTAGTGCAAAGTTCTATGTTGAAACCAGACAAACAGATACAACTACTCAAAAAGACCAGTCAGTAGTGCATAGAGTGGTGACTCTAAAGTGTAGCAGCCCAAAACGAAACTGCCTAGTGGGACGTATTAAAGACGTTGAGTCGGTCGTATACAGCCGGAATTATGACTGTTATACACGAACTATGCACCAAATTTAAGTACTGTTTAGACCACAGGTTCATTTGAAGGGAGAAAAAGTGAACTGTATTCATAAAGTGATCAATAATAATACAGACGACTTCGTTAATCCTTTCGATGGGACCAAAAACAAATTCCATCAAAAGTTTCTAGAGTCACCTAAACAAAAAGAGTGTTGAAGCGGTGAATCAGTCAAGAAACACGATGATTTGTACTGTTATCTCGACGAATTTACACACGGAAATCGGTTTAACCTAACAATGAGGACTCCTATAAGAAGCTGGAAGCTTTTCTTGGAACATGTACAAAAAATTTAATCTATGTAACTACTTTTTAACGCTGTATTACTTATATATATAAATGCCTTTTTTCAAATTACGCACTTCTGCTTCGGACGCATCTGATTGGTCGATAGAGATTTGTCAAGGTCTTTATTAGGTAGGGCTGCTATAGTTTAGAGTCACCCATAGAGAGCCATTCATCTAAGCATATTTCTCTGATTTTCGTTCTTCTTCTCCTTCTATCCTTATTTTTCTTGTTTTTTTTGTAGGAATCCAATGTTCCATCGTCGACGAATACATCAGAGAATAAATTAGAAGTGTATCATTATTTGTATTTAGGTTGGCCAGATTTCGACGTACCCATCGATTCAGATGGCTTTTTAAAATTTCTATTCACTGTTAAACAAAGTCATAAGACAAGATCATCAGTGCCGGTTGTCTCATCATCATCATCTTCACCATCTCCATTGCCATCTCCATCGGCATCGTCGTCAACAATGCCAAATTATCCTACTTATAGTAATAATTCAATGTCTACATCACCACTGTTAGTGCATTGTAGTGCTGGTATCGGACGTACAGGTAAGCCGGTTGAGTAGTGGACTCCCATTGTTCTTCTTCTTATTGTTGTTGTTGTTTATTGTTCCGCCCTCCCCTCTCCCCTTTATTTTCATTTACCATTCGTAAGACACTGTTTTATGACAGAGTGATACAGAGTTGTGGGTCAAGTCCAACTTGGGGAGAATGCACCTGCTAAAGTTGACACTACTTGCAACCAACTGACCACTCGGAACTGGCTCTCACACAGAGATAAACAGACAAAAAATGTCAAGCTGGGGAAAACGATGACCCGAACGATGACAACAACAACTCTTATTAGAACAAAATACTTCGTATTTATTATATTTTACTAACCCTTAGGAATTCCAGTCGAAAACAAAATAAATCTGATTGGTTGTATGAACATCAAAGCTCCTCAGAAAATTAAGCCATAAATAAACGAATCAAAATTGTCCAATAAGGTTATGATGTCATCACTTGCATTAATCACGAATTCACCGCTAACAAAGGGGCTTGTTCGTCCCAACATATAGAGAAGTTGTGAAATTACGAGGTAACATAACAACTCTGAGAAGTTCATGATAAAAAATATCGACAATTTATATTGATTGTTCATTTGATTGGACACTAGTAACTAACTAGTGTGATGTATCTAGTCCTTTCCTTGGTGCAGACCGAATTCTATCAGTCAGGTTTGCAATGTAGTCACTATTCTAGTTAGCTCGCCATCACGGTGCGCATTGATTTGATGACATATTAGATAGTTGGAGGCAATCGGCCACAGGAAGCCTTGATCATTGAAGTGCAAGTAACCGGTGTCATGTGCGTTCAGTCCTTTGCGGTACTGCTGACTGAATTCTGCCAGTTAATCGAAAGTTCGAATATCTGAGTGGTAACTTCTATGACTGCAACAGAAGGTGTGTAGGGAGTCATCAGTTACTTCACAAATCCATACACACTCGCTGCTGATGAGCGTTCTACCGATGGTCTCCAACCGTCTAATGACAATTTTAAAGAATATTGAGAGTTACTTAGTTTGTTAATACATATGAAACCCTGCTAAATTTTGATCTTATATCTGTTTACAGAATTTTAAAGGTGTCTTCGTAAACTTGAGGATTATAATTCTTGTTTTTGAAAAAACAGTATTCTTACTGCCACTCCTTAATCCCACAGTCGTCAACTTAACGACTAGAATAGTCAAGTGATGACTAGCTTCTTTAAGACTAGATGGTGTAGCTATTTACTTCTGGGAGCTGGTGACATTGTAGGATAAATAATAAGGAAGACCAACAAAAAAGCAATCTGAAGCGCCCAAATAACGGCCTCTACCAATGCGAACATCTTCTAAAAAGAATATTTATTTATCTTTACCGTTTTATGGGGATTCCCAAAGTCTGATCACTTAACAAAGACTCAGGGTTGTAGCTAGACTCATTGTCATGGAGAAAACGAGATGTATTTTGTCCTGCAGCCAGTCACAGTGATAGTGTTTACCAGTTCACGTGTTTGGTCATAAGTACTTGGGGAGGACCCGTCGATCTCTCCAGGTCAGAGCCACAGAACACAATCCTATGTGGCTTCAAGAACAAATGAAATTCACTTGATCCACTCAATCCAGGAAATAGATGTCCAACATCACCTATCACAAAGCACACATCATAGAGACGGGTTATCACGTTGATTTCAATAATGCCTTTCGATTTAGTTATGTTCTCTGAAGAGCTGGTTGATTTAATTGCAAAGCTTTCGTTGTCCCCCTTCTGGACAACATCTTCAGCTCAGGTTTTACTATAAAGTGAATTTGTTTGAATTCTCCATAGGTTCATTTCATACTAAAACCTGAGCTGACGCGATGTTGTCTAGAAGGAAGACGAAAGCTTCACAATTAAATTAACCAGCTCCTCAGAGAACACAACTAAATCAAAATGCCTTTAAAGTCATATATAAAACTGGTTTGGATAATATACTTATATTTGTTGAAGCCCTATCCATGAAAAAGCTTAAACCTGTTTTCTGTATTAAAAAGTTATATGTCATTACACTGAACCTGCCTTGGTAATCCAATTTTAGAACCAACGTTCATTTTACACTAATAATGTAATCACACCCACCTTTTCTTACCTCATTTCCCTACTCTTTTTCTGTGATCATTACCCGTAAACGTTTTGATAAGTACGACAAATACTTGTATGATGAAAATGTTCAAAATGTGTTGCTCAAGTACCCATTGCACGTTTCAGATAAAATTAAGTCTTCTTAACTGTCTTATCGCGTCGGTGGCACAGCGGTTAGGACGCTCGCCGACCATGCACATGGTCCAGGGTTCGGTCCCCGACCGACACACTCCTTTACCTCGCTGAGCTAGTAATAGAACTGGCAAAGAGGTTGGGCATAAGGCTAGCAACCCCATCCTGTAAAAATAAACACTGCTACAGAAACTTCAAGCCTCTAGCTTGAAGCCCTATGTTCCACTAGGAACGTAAAGGAATAAAAAAAACTGTCCGATCACAATTCATAAAAATATGATCACAAGCTGAGGTCAGTTTGAGAATCACTGGAAAATCAAGGAGTACTGGATAGCTGTCTCGTCTTAGTTTTCGACTATTCATCAGCATGCACCCATCAGGGTTCGAACCCAGCATCTTCTGGTTACAAGGTGTTACAATCAAATCCCTACAAACCACAACGCTTGATAATTAATTTGATGCTCCTCACTAGCCACTGACTGTAGACAGGAGGTCATCTGGAGTTCGAGTGAGAAGTCGTAGTCGATGGAGTCTAGCAAATCAGCTAAGATAACGATTATCCACCTATTACGTCGGCTAGGGGTTGCGCTATATGTCGTGAATTTGTAGAAGTTGGAATCGGGGTCCCAGTGACTGAATGGTCTACGAGATCGCCTTGTAGCCGGAAAGTCCCGGGTTCGGACTCCAGTAGGTGGGTACTGCTGTAGGGTTCCAAACTACGACTGCCTGATCTTCCAATGGTTCTCTCACTGTGAACCAACACTAATTGCTTTGAATAATGAAGATGGCCAGCTAAGGGTAGTGTTGTGACGCCTCACATCTATACACACACACACGAACACAATATGCGCCCATTATAGCCTGTATTCCCATTAATCACTAACCTCTATTCGCTTGTTTATGTATAAAACTGGATGAATAACGGTCACGTCAGACGGATAAGAAGACGTTGTGCATACTGAAGGAAATGTTGAACATCCCTATTATGCTCTCTCTAATCAGTCAATCGATGACATCATCAATCGAGTAACGGGGTAACTCTTCCTCTCCTTTTTTTACATTTGTTTGTTTTTTGCAGGAACATTTGTCACGACTGATATCTGTCTACAACAAGCAATCAATGAAGGCTACCTCGATGTACCGGAGGTTGTCAGCCAATTAAGATGTCAACGGGCTGGTGCTGTACAAGTTGGCAAACAGTATGCATTTATTCATCAAGCACTTGTCTCACAACTATCAAAACACAATTATCAACTGCCGTCTATAAGCGATAATCATTGTGATGTTGGCAATAAGACAGTGAATGCTAAAGACGATGATGACAGTGGTGGAGTGGGGATTAGTTAGTTAGTTAGATCAATGGCTTCTTGATAAATTTCTCTAACAGGCGAGGAGGTGGTGTTCGATAGAGAGCCAGAGAATACTGAAGAAATCAGATGAAAATTGTGTACTTCCCCCTTTTTTGCGTGTCTTTTATTTTTTTTCATGCTTCCTATGCTTGTTTGTTTTTCTATTTGACTTAAAGAATATCTTCTCCACTCAAATGATATTTTATGATTTTTTTTAAAATGTGCCTTTTTTCTGATTTATTATATGTGACTGAGTGTTTGTGTCCATCTGTGTTTGTGTTTGTGTGTGTTGTTGTTGTTGTTGTGTGTATAGTTGTCGTTTATCATTGTTAATTATCTTTCTGTGCGTCTCTTCAAATGTGTACAGAGATGTCAACATAATTCACTTTTCAGTATTATTCTGATTAATGTCGTGATTGTCACCACTCTTATTACTACACTGCTACTACTACTCCTCCCCCTACACTAATGTACGCTATCTTAATGTATCCTCTAATGTACAGTGCATTTTATCTTCTTTAGCTTTCTTGTTCACTTCGTCACTCAATTTTATTCTCACCGCCAACTTTGGCGATTCTTGTATGTAACCCCTTAAGTGTTTACTTACTATCCGCCTCGAATTTTATGCTTCTCACTGTATCATACATTATTATTATTTTTATTAGTTTAAATTTAGTGAATAAGATGTCGGCGGGAATTTTGAATTTTTTCGTTTTGTTTAAATGCGTGAAAAATCGATACATGTGTGTATGTGTATGTATGTACGTATGAATGAATGTATCATTATTCATCCATATATACATTAATGACTAATCGTAGTAATTCTCTTGCATTTTGTTTTGTTTTTCTAAAAATTATTTTGTTGTATATTATGACTTATTTTCCTTTGAATCGATCTTATCTTATTTCATTCAAATACAACGAGTGCATATATCCTAGTCCAACAGTTTAGTTTACTTGATTCGAGATGAGACATGAAATGAGTCATGCGTCAATCAATCAATTGATCGATTGATACTAATGCTTCACATCATATTGCAGATTGAGATAACTCGGAAGACGAATAAACGTCTGGATTTTGTGTGTGTGTGTATCTATGACCATTTATGTACACATTTTATGTACATACCTCAGCCATATTTGATTTGATTGATGTGATGTGATTAATCTATGTATCTATCTATCTCTCTATCTATTTTATGTAAATTTTTCATAATTATTTAAATAGTATGCTCTTCGCTTCCCTTTGTTGCCCTTCTCTTCAGTCCTCTTCTCTAATCTAACTTTGTAGAGTAACATCAATTACAACACAAGTTATTTAGTCAGTCAGTCAGTTAATCAGCCATGTTATTATGTACATTCAATTTCTTCCTGTTACGTCGTCGTATTACGTCACAACTTCATAAAAGGATAATTATTATCAAAAATATAAGAAGAAGCAGCAAAAAGTGAACTATAATACGCACAAATAATGTATACATTTAAGCATACCTCTTTAGAGTAAATCCTAATTGATTCTTCCATATTTTTTCCGTTTATTATCATTATGAATTATTAGGGATAACAATGCATTTCGTTTTCAGCATGCCTCTTCATCACTTCGACCTCACCAATCACCTCCTCCTCTTCCACCTCATGACCAACTCCAATGAACGGTTTATTGTCTCAAAACTCGACCACCCCCAGTTGCTTATTTGTCTTTCTCCCCACCCCACCCCTTTGGTTTTTTAATTTTTGGTCTTGTTTTTCTTTCAATATTCTATGTACAGTAGTTTGTTTGTTTATTTATTTGTGTGTGCGTGTGTGTATTGATTTACTGTCTTCTGATTTCAATGTATAAGGTGTGTAGTATATGTACACAGAAAAAGAAGAAACTCCAAGAGATTTGTATTCGTTTATTGTCTAAAGACATTTAATATTATTATTATTACTGCTACGAGCTAATGATTTATATACCCTATTATACATATATATTATTGCATTACAATGTTACTGAAATATAAATAAGTATACATGTATATTGTTTCCATCATTTCGATACCTTCCACTCCGACTCAAAGAAGAAGAACACATGTTCTTCCCACATATCAGTTTGACTGACTGACACTGAAAGTAAAGTGCCAGAATCAAACTGTTTTAGGCATAGTTTTATGCTGGAATATTCTGCTGTCTGACATCAGAATGACTACAGGCAGATTCTCAGTCGTATTCGCGCCACATTGATTTGCTCGATTTCTATTGGTTGATTTTCAATGGCAGATTACTACTATAGGTCAGGGTATTTGAATGCACTACACTACCGCAAAAATATTCATTCAGACATCTATAAAACACAAAATAATCGAGCAAAGAATATTCATTTCGATAAATTCCGCCTCTTCTGGCTCTACAATTATATATATGTGTTTATACAAATAGAATATTCTAGATTAGTAGTCAACAACAATATTCGTGTTCTTTAAATAATATTGACTTGTTATGTAAGACCGCAATGGAATTACAGTTCGTTAAGGATGCTTAATTTATAATAATAATAATAATAATGTAGTAGCAAATAGAATATCAACCAAAATTAGGAAAATTCTACAAAAACTGAGGATCATTCAAACCTTGATGGACACAGAGGTAAGGATAATGTCTGAACTAACTTTCTTTGGACGCACAAATTAGGCTTGTTAATATGGATCCCAACAGCCAGCCTCAGCAATATTTAGTAGTCGAACTCTTAAGGAAAAATTGAGATTCGTAGGTATTCGGCAAATGACCCTGAAAGCCACCTCGTTAACATCAATCTTGTGTTCTGTATCCATAAGATGAGATAGAATAGCTCTGCGAATAGATTTTCTTTGTCCTTTACTTAACCAGCCACACAGGTTGATGTTCGAAAATTCGACGAGAAACACGCCTAATTGTACGGCCTATGCAGCTAACTGGCTCACTCCACAGGAGCACTTAAATTGGGAGATACACATGAAGGAGGCGAAATTAGGCAGTTTGTCTTTTACTCCCAAACGCAAAACAGGAGTAGTTTTGAAGACACAGCTCTTTTTACCGCATTTCTAAGGCGCTGTGTTAGTATCTCGCTGATGTTGTCCTCAAGGAACTGCATTTGTAAGAACAAGGTCTGTTTTAGAACTGTTGGTAACCTGGGCTGCTTTGATTTCAGATTCATAATCTTATCAGTAAACTTTTCGGGATAACCATTTTCACTTAGCAACCGTTAAGTATTATTAAAGTTCCTTATCAAGACATTCGTCCGAGCAAATTACTCTTGCTCTATGAACCAAGCACTTTATCAGATTGCGTTTGTATTTCAAAGGCACGAATCTGAGAAAATGAGATGTATTGGGCCCACTCCAATGAGGAGACCATTTCAAATGACATCACGAGCCAGTAAGGTCCTCGAGTGAAAGGTGAATGGGGAACGACGAGTTGGACGTCTGAATGTTACATGGTGGAGTTATTCCGACGAGGAAATCAGACACTATGCGCCAGCTAAAGGGAAACGCAGGGAATACGACAAAGTAGAGATGTGCTGTTGAAGACGTATATATGTTCCACTCGGAAACCAAGAGAGCAATAGAAAAAAAGTAATAATAATGATACTAATCAGTGGAACATGTATACTGTATTTCACAGCTACAGAGACACTAACATCTTTTCAGAACAGACCGAAAGATATATGTTTTGTTTTCTGTTGCCCGCCTTTCAAATTCAAATACATTTTGTTATGCGAAGAAGACTTTAGTATCTCATTTTAGGACGTCCTTATGACCAGAAAAGAGGACGGCACAATAAGAAGTGTTTATAGAAAACCTACATCAACTGGCCAGTATAAACATTTTCTCAGCTTTGTGCACTTGAAATACAAACGCAGTCTGATAAAGTGCTTGGTTCATAGAGCAAGAGCAATCATCGCGGATAAATGTCTCGATAAAGAACTTTAATAATATTAAACGGTTGCTAAGTGAAAATGGTTATCCCGAAAAGTTTACTGATAAGATTATGAATCTGAAATCAAAGCAGCCCAGGTTACCAACAGTTCTAAAACAGGCCTTAATCTTACAGATGCAGTTCCTAGGAGACAACACTAGTGAGATACTAACACAGCGCCTTAGAAATGCGGCAAAGCGAAGAGCATTCCCTGCTGCCGAATTACGCTGTATCTTCAAAACCACTCCTCTTTTGCTTTCGGGAGTAAAAAGCAAACTGCCTAATTTCGCCTCCTTCATGTGTATCTCCCAATTTAACTGCTCCTGTGGAGTGAGCCAGTTAGCTACATAGGCCGTACAATAAGCGTGTTTCTCGTCCAATTTCCGAATATCACCCTGCATTGTGGTTAAGTAAAGGACAAGCAAAATCTATTCGCAGCGCTATTCTATCTCATCGTTTGGATACAGAACACAAGACTGATTGACGTTAACCAGACAGCTTTCAAGGTCATTTACCGCATACCTACGAATCTCAATTTTTCCTTAAGAGTTCGACTACTGAATATTGCTGAGGCTGGCTGTTGGGATCCATATTAACTAGCCTAATTGCTAATTCTTTCTGGCCGGCCTGCTTGCCATTTGATCTTCAGTATGCAGCCAGTGAAAGTGGGCAGCTGTTGGTAAAAGTCTGCACCACTGATAGTCGTCACCAATCAAAATAGGATCCATTCAATCTTAAGGTATGTTTGGACGAAGCTTCTGTACCAGCAGCTGTGATATACTGACATTATATAGAACACTTTGTTTCACTAAATTCAATCAATACCAACAACTGAAACTTGCTATATACAAGGTACATGTCGTGGCATAGTCGGTAAAGCTTTAGCATTTGAAACAATTGGTGCTGGGTTTGGCTCAATGGGGTCACCACCACTCATCAGGGATGAAGCCAGACACACCTTCTGAGTCACAATTAGGACAAGACGTGCATTGTACCAAAAATTAACCTCAATGTGTTATCGAAGCGTTAGTACTAGTGTGGTGTGTGCTACTGATAAGGTTTTTTATTTTTTTTATTTTGATTTACAGCTTGATTCCACACTGTATTTTCAGTACAAGTGTGGAATTTTCAGCATGGATATCGGTAGCCCAAATTCAGGCCGACCATAGATATCGGGTGTGCGCCGGCAGGGGATCGAACCCCGGACCATGTGCATGGTCGGCGAGAGTCCTAACCACTGTGCCACCGACACACAGTAGTATATAAACAGACTTTCATCGGCATATAACTACCAAATAGCGGAGAGATGGCTTTGACGTCAAAGCGAGCAAATGGTTCAGCGTTGCGGCAAACGATGGGAGACACGAAAAGAAGGCAAAAATAAGCACAATACGAAGGTCAGAAGTAGCACCACACGGAAGATCTGTGCAAATGTCAGTTTACAGATAAGGTGTACATAATCTCGTTGTATAGAGATACTCAATTCCAAGTAAACATCCCCTCAACAAGTCTCTTGTCTTCTTCAGAGAGCACAACTAATTCAGTGAATATTTGAATATAATCGATTTAGAACAACACATATAAGCGTGAGCAGTATTATTTTCAATTAGATCTCATTAGGTTCAACTCTGATATACATAACTTTAGAAATAAATATGATTGAATATAAACCAGTCGTAGTAACCGGTCAATAAGATGATAAGATTGTGTAATTATTTATAATAATAGTAATAGCAATAATTCTATTAATAAAAATGATGAAAAAGTGGCTCTGTTTGAGATTACAAGGATAATGAAAAACGTCATGACTAAACAAACAAATGTTCAGATAAACTTAGTAGTAGATAAGAGCTAATAAAAACTAGAAGTCAGATTAAGCGATACTAGATTGTAAGAAAATCAATAAATTCAGTTTTTATATTATTATTATTCCTTTGAGTACCGAGTGGAACATACAGCTTCAGCAACACATCTCCAATTTGTTCTATGTTCTGCTATCCTCCTCAGCTGCCCAACTCCACGATTGACCATAATCTCTCATCTCCTCCTTTCCCACACACGATCTCCTCCATGTCACCCTCGCACTGACAACCAACCCACTCGTCGCTTCTCACTGGGATTCCACTTGAGCACGATGTCATTCGATGACCTGCTCAGTGGAGTGTGCCCAATCTATCTCCATTTCCTCCTACATATTTGTTCAGCGATCGGCTCTTACTTGCTGGTTTGTTGCCAGCTAAAGTTATTACTAATTCTTCCTGCCCGGCCGTTTGATCTTCAATTTGAAACCCCAGTGAAGCGGACAGCTGTTCATGAAAGTCTGTAACCTGTCGGAAATGCTTTTCATGACTCACACGCAGTGCATGCTTTTCACCTGTATAGAAGAAGTGCCTGACTGACTTCACATTTGTGTTGAATAGAACCCGAATCTTGTTATTTATGCTGGCGGACCGAAGATTTTCAAACTGGTTTCGAGTTGATGTTGGCGTATCTTGCCTTTCCGATTCTGGCTGGCCGGTTGGCTTTGACGTCTTCATCCGTGCTATCCACCTGTATTTTAAACAACGCTTCCTGGCTGGATAAGTGGAGGAGGCAACCCGTGTTAAATCTCTCCCTCCCGTTGATGGTGATTAGTGCTGGTATTTGTTGTTGTTGCTGCTGTTGGTAGGTCGGTCAGTTATCTTCATCACCTCCGTCTTATCTATGTTCACCTGCAGTCCCGTCGTACCCGGCCGCCTCGCCTCTTCATCCAGTTTGTTGGATTTCGCCTGCCTGTAAGTCTTCCATCTTGGGTGACATTAGACATATATCATCCACGTGTGAAATCCAGATCTCCTAGAGTCCCTTTATAGATGGTCCAGCGTATTCCCATCTCCTTGCTCCCATGCGCAGTCTGATGCATAATCTAGTCCACCACATTTAAGAATATCATCGTTGGTGATAATAGGCAGGCAGCCAGTTTGTCTTACTCCCTGATACACTTTGAACGCCTCACTGAGCTTCCCGTTGTGGATCATCTGACTCATGGCACTATCATCTAGCCAGCTGTTAAGTGCAGTTGATAAAGACTTGGGCATTGCACGCCATTGTGTTGAAGTTTTTAGTGAAGATTTAATAAAACTAAGGTAAAGTTGTAAAGAAAGGGATTAAAATTATATAAGAAGTGTTTGTTACATAGTCATTCATTTGCATCTTGCTTCATTGGCTAAGGAATGGATAATGGTTGTATGAACTGCTTCTGAATGTACAATTTTAGGTCAGTAGTTCTAAGTCCAGTCGCCTCAGCAGTAGACGGATACCAAGACCATTGATAGTATCAGAAGGGATACAATAAGCCACTCTGAATGCCTTCGTTTTGTCCACTGCCAGCTAAATGCAAAAAATTAGAGCTTTGGATGGTCTTCATCTTTCCTTCATCAAATCAGTATGGCAAATTTTCAACGAAACACGTTGGCTAAGCTGTCTAGTAGTATGTCAAACAGATTAGAACTTGATAAAATAATATGGTTTCTAGATATGATGCAGGAGATTTGCAGCTCAGGTGAATGATTCTGATGTAGTTGTGTCCTCTGAGCTAGGTAGTTAGTTTGCGAAGCTTTCATCGCCCCCTACTAGACAACATCCTTCCTTCAATCCGATGAAGTGAGCTTTTAAATTTCTCCACGAGTTTATTAATCATCTCTCCTGGTGACCTTGGACATGATTATTTGTTTTTGTGTGTTTTCACATCTTCTACGCCACTTGCATTAGTACTGATTGTTTCCTTGACATGAAGTTTCACCCTTTGTATGGGAGTTTTCCTTTTTATCGATTGGCAAATTTTGTCAATGTCGATGTGTCTATTATTTGACGATTAATTGGAATACCAGGCTTCTAAACATTCTCTAGCATTCTTCGTGTTTCCTCTGTCTAATATTTGAACGCTGGTTATCCCAGTAGAATTGATGCCCGTGGTTGTCTGTACGTAGTGAGGTGATATGAGAGAGTGGATGTCATGTCTTTTGACGGCTAGCTTATGATCATGGATACGAAGACGAAGAGAGGGGTGTCCACTTTCGCCAATGTAGTGCTTTTCGCAGTTGACGCAATTTATTTTGTAGATGATGTTGGTTTTATCTTCTTTCGTTGTTGAGTCTTTTGGTTGACATAGAGTTGAGTGAAGTGATTTTGTTGGTTTGTGTGTGACGAAAATTCATAAAGGTTTAAAGAGTCTTGCAGTGATTTCTGAAATGTCCTTTATATAAGGTAGGGCGATTTTCTTTGTACTTTCTTTGGGGTCCTTTGATTTGATAGGTTGGCTTATGGGTAGATGTCTTTTGATGAAATTCCGTGGATATCCATTCTTTTGGAAGACGTCCATGAGATATGTTTCTTCATTTTTCCTTAAGGCGGGAGTGCTGCAATGAATCCTTTCCCTCTTGAACAGTGTTTGTATACAATTCCTTTTGTATGCTATTGGATTGTTGCTGTTGTAATTCAGTATTTAGTCTATGTGATTTGATTTTCTATAAACTTGATTTTCTAATTCCCCTGTGGTTGTTCGCTTGACTAAGACGTCCAGAAATGGGATTTTGTTATCGGATTCCTCTTCTCTTGTGAATTTGATGTCGTTGAAGACGTTGTTTATTAAGTTGTGAGTTTTATCCCACTCGTTTCTTTTGATTGTTTCAAAAGTGTCGTCTACGTAACGTATCAAATTTTAAGTTTGATCTTTGGTAGGATTATGTTTTCAAGCCTTTGCATCACTGCTTCTGCAATCAAACCTGATATTGACGATCCCATGAGTGTTCCTTTATGTTGTTCATATGAACAAACTAACTATCCAGCTCAGAGAACGCAACCACATAAAAAAAATTATATGGTTTCTTCCGTGCTGTCATCGTTTCTGGCTTCCTGTTGCATTTGTTGAGATGTTTCTTTATGAAACCACTTAGATAATCCATCTTTGTCAAGGTATCATGAATACATTCAAATTAATTTCGTGCATATATCTCTTGTTGTTATCTCAAGACATTTAATCATTATTCTTTTATATTTGATGGGCACATAACTAAGGATATGAGTGTATTACCCTGTGAATGTATTTTCCCTGTATACGCTTCTCTCTTATTTGTTCTGTGTAGAATTAATGTTAAAAGTGTATGTGAAGACAGTCAGATACCCACTGATAGTATTGATGGCTCTGAATATCATGAAATAAACAGAATTTGTTGGACTCCTATTCAGTAACTAACAACTGATTATGTGGTCATGGAGGAGATCGTATGTGGGGTAGGAGGGGATAAGAGATTATGGTCAATCATGGAGTTGGGCGGCTGAAGAGGTTGGCAGAACATGGAAGAAAGTGGAGATATGTTGTTGAAGCCGTATGTTCCACTGGAAACTCAAGGGAACAATAATAATAATAATCCTCTGAAATCACACGTGATAATTTACATTTTACTTACTGTATGACTAGGACTGAATGATAAGTCCTGTGTTTAATGTGACAATACCTGATTTCTTCTAGACTCAAATGAACTTTACTCAACGAACAAGGTACTGACTGATCACATTATTTCAGTGTAATGACGAAGAGATGAATCATACAAAGTAGTAAAACACAATAGACTAAAGGGAGTGGAATGCCTGGGGAAAACGATCATGAAAACAAGCCATCCTTAATCAGAGTTCATCATTTCATATTACTTTCAGAAAGAGAGAAAATCCTGAAAGTGAAGCATATTCTCAATCGACTACAATTCTCAGCTATAGCTAAAAGACCACTGATTAAGATAACCTTTGGGAGATGTACTGTCACCAAGCTAACCCAACACAGATATTCTTCATGTCATGGTGCCACAGAATGCACTAACCAGCTCTCCGCTTCTTCTTCTTTTTCCACCCACTCCTAGAGCTAACAAACAGTTGACGATATGGGGACGGTTGAGACGACATTAATGCGTCCTGTGATGCTATCATTTTTAGAAAGACGATCTCCACTAAATCGTATCAACGCAATATAACCATGTCACTCATTCCCTGACTCACTGTCCTTAAACTAGGATGTAGTGTAGATTAAACCATATTATTCTAACATTTGACTGAGGCAATATGTATGTTAAACTATACCAAACCTACTTTAGAAAAAAACAGTCGAAAAGGCTAAAACTATGCTTCACTGGAAACCTCAAAAGTGCACAAGTGATTATATCACATCCCATACAATTTACCAATTTTCGTGTGTTTGTGGACATACATACATAGGGAGGAGTGATCGCGCGTTGCACGTGAGGGTGGGAGAGCATATCCCAAAGTGGTTAGGAAAACAGATGAATTGTGACAAGCCCATAGATGCAGGTGCTAGACTACCAACTTCGTCTATAGCTAAACATTTAATCGAGATGAACCATAAGGTTGATGTTAACTCAGCCTTTAAGGTCATCTATAAAAACGGTCAAGGACGTTTACTGAAATACGCTGAGGCTATAGCCATTCATAAACTTAAGCCCCCCTTGTGTATTGAAAAACAGTTTGTTATTACTCTTAACCTACCTTGGTAATCCTTATTTGATTGGATTACCAAACGTTTGTGTTAATTATTCTTAATTCTCCTTTTTTTGTCACCTTGTTTAATTTAACTTTTCCATATATATTGACTTGACAAGTAAATGTGTGATCAGATTGTTCGAAATGTATAGCGCTAATACATCACATTTTTCAGATAATCTCCGTCTTCTAATAATGCTATCAAAAAAAAAAAAAAAAGTCCCCTAAAATGTTTTTCTTAACAAATATGATCATCACTCACTCAAGTACATCTTAAAAAAATGACTAATTAATCACCTTCTGAAAAACATAATAACATTCAACTACTGTTTATATTTATTAATGTTTATTGTTATTATCATTAAGTATTTTTTTTACGAGTTGATCGATATCAGTTAGAGAACCATTGAAAACCAGGGAGTACTGGACAGCTGCTGTTTCATCCTAGTTTCGGAATCATCGGCAGTACGCATCCACTGGGATTCGAACCCAGGACCTTCCGGTTACAAGGCTAGCGAGCTCGTATACCATTCAGCCACTGGGACCCGATTCAATGGCTCATGAATTCTAACTTCTACCAATTTGTGATTTAGCGCGACCCCTACCATTGTCGTTGGTTGAATATCCATCCACACACGTGACATCTAATTGGACCTCACTGGTTACTACTTCTCACTAGAACTCCAGGAAACTCCATCCTGTAGCAGGTCACTAGCGAGCATCAGATTAATCTTCTGTAGTTTGGTTTGTACCTACGATTAAAGGACGAAATTCTGTGGACTCTACTTCAAACTGTATCTACAAGTTCACCTGCAGCTGCGGTGACACCTATATAGGTAGAACCAATAGAATGTTCCAATGTCGTCGAAAAGAACATGTTCCAAAATGGCTACTAAATTGTATAGAAAATCACAATGCGAGTAATCTGAATAGAAATCCAGCATCATCCATCCATTGCAAAGCACTTATTAATGTCAGGTCACAAAATCAATATTAATGACTGTTTCACAATTATTTCATCACATAACTCTAATTCAAGGTTGGTTATTGAAGGTGATGGAATCACTTTGGATTAATCACAAACAGCCTAAAATGTGTGTCCAAAAAACCATACCTACCATGGATCTTTTTAAATATAACTGGTCATTAGTATGTACTTTTGTTTTACTTATATAACTGAGTAATTGTCATGCCCTTCATTTTCTTTTATTATTGTTAACCATGTTAGTTGTGTAAAGCGGTTGTAAAGAAACTATGAAATGATATCATCTCGTGAAATTTGTCTTCAAAATGCCTTATTCAAATTTATCAAAGGGACTAATTGTTTCAGTTTTCCCAAGTACATATTAGTCATAATAATAATAATAATAATAGTAATAATAATAATAGTTATTATCTATAATATATAAGTACTTCAGTTCACATCTTTATGTAGATTTCAAGATAAAATCTTCCCTTCTGAAACTTGTCTTTGAAATCCTTTTCCAATAATCCACTAATGTAAGGAGGAAAAGATCGATGAGGTTCGAGGACAATGCTTATTAAGACAAACGCATTGTAAAAACATAAATTTGGTATACCTTATCTTGAAGTCTTTATGTGCACATCATTTGCAAATTGGTCGAATATCACCGTATTCGATAGCTTGTTGGATTACGCACAGTGTTTCTACCGTTCTACTCATAGTTCTCTTGTTCAACTGCTTTTCCCATTGACACCCGAAACATTGTTACTTTTCTGAATTCGTTTACTGATATACTACTTAAATGTGATTATAAGTAGCACTCACCATAATAGCTTTATTTTGAACACTGCTTTTATAATGAAAATAATTTTCAGCTGAGTTTATGGCATGATATTTTCTCTTCGTTCAGGATCTTCTGATAGACAGATATCAATTGATAACAGATCGTGTGTTACAGTTCTATCTGAACTGAAACGTAAACCAATCCACCATTATGCTATCTCGCCTTAGTCTCCTTCTAGAAATTTACAACACCTGGTTGAATGCCAATTATAAAATGTTCAGGAGTACATTTCGGTGAACCAAGGACACCAGTCAGGAACGCTCATCTCATGTATTGGGATAAGGTGCCATCCATCGAGGATAATGCTTTCTCTCATGTTTAGTAGAAGCTTGAGAATCAGCAGGTTTCAAATGTTTTAAACACCCACCACACAAAAAAACAATACTATTAGACGTCATATTTTCACTAGATTTAAACAAACTGTTTAAGTCAAATTATATGTAAAATATTGACAGAGGTTTTCAGTTGTCCAAGTTTTCAACAGGCCTCCGATGATGAAATTATCGAAAAGACTATTCTCTTTGGCGACTCATTCGCGGGGTTGGGGGAATGGATGCACCAGTGACCTTGGGGCAGCCAATCACTCTACAAAGGCTCAAATTCCGGTCTTCAACTCAACTCTAATCTAAGCTGAACTTAACCCTAAAATCTATCGCTAAACAACTCTAACCTTTCTCTAATCGAATCTTAACTTAATCAGATATCCTGTTCAGTATTTGTGATTATACTTCACCGATTTTTTACTAATATGATGTTATTTATTTTGTTTCGTTTGAATGACTCAAGGCCATTGGTGCGTACGTCCTCTTGGATTGCTATTCTTGGACTACTTATTTTAGCGTGTCTTGCAGGTCTTGTTGTTGTTATTATTGTTATCAAATCCACCAGTAACCACATTTGGACATTGAATGTGCTCTTGGAATCATTTGAAGTTGCCCTTCAATTGTAAATAACTCAATAAACATTGTTACAATGAACAAATATGCATATAAAACAAGGGTTATCAATATGTTCAATAATATTTAAACGTTATAGATAAGATTTTGTTTTGATAAGTCACAGTAATAATGACTGATGACGTTTCCAGTACAAAATATTGCCACTCATAATCATATCAAGTTACTCACACAACTTTCTTCCTTCATTTATATACATGAGTGAAACTAATGATTAGACAATTGAATAAAAATTAATATGGGATAATGTACATTCTGAAATAATAATACGAGTGTTATTGATCAAATACAAGCAGATGGGAAATAAGACGAGTGTTTTTATAGTCATAATATGTAACTTGTTAGAATGTTATGATGTGCTTGAATTGAAATAGAATTTTGAGATTATTTATTATCCTCCTCTGATTTGACCGGCGGTAATAATATCTTCCACACATATCTCTGGTATTTGCGTTGAGTCACTTCTATTGTATGTGTTGATTGTAGACTCAATTAACAAGGATTCAGTAATCAACCTCTCTCCCCCCCACCTACTTATATTACTTCTTAGAATTTTAACCCTCTCCCACGCTATTGTGTGGTTGTATTTAATGCGTGAAGTGCAATTGCTGAGCTTTTTTCTAAATTACTCATCTTCTCGGGGTCAACCATTCTCACCTTAGCTAAATTCTTATGTTGCGACAATCTGACTACCCCCGACCTACTAGTTTGACCTATATATAGAGAGAGTTATATCAATATTTAACCATTGCAGATTGAATATTTTAATCACACTGTGATCAAGCTTAATTTATATTGACCAAAATCTCCAAGCACTGATTTTTATTTCCACTTATCCATTCCTAATAAGAATTAGGAGGCTGCTATGCTAGTTCAAATATAAGTATAAAACTTCGGCACTGCGGTAGAGTATAACTCCATAATGGTTAAGATTTTATTTTGATAAATCACACAGTGTTGTACAGTTATATAACTGTACAACACTGTGTGATTTATCAAAATAAAATCTTAACCATTATGGAGTTATGCTAGTTCAAGTTAATATTTCGCTATGGAAGAAGTCACTGTTTCCATCCATATAAATGACAACTGTCCTAATATTACCTTAAATGGAGTGTAAGCGCAATATCGCTTGAAATTAAGTCACGCAGAGATAAGGGCTATCCCGGTCCAGAACAAACAAGAAGCCGGTCACTGCTTCTATGGTACTATTAATAAACAAATCAATAATTATATATACAACAAACCTTAACGCTTTCAAGAGTACAAAGCACAACGCTTAACAGAAAGCAAGGTACCGCTATCAGAGCGGAATAACGTTAAAGCCTAAATTGCGAACTAGCCGGAATCAGACATGACCGTTCAGGTAAGCAGTCAGTAGAAGGATGAACTCAAGTAAGGCAGGGCATAGAACAGAGAGCGGTTAAGAGATAGACAGAGCATAGGCACAAAGATAGAATTTAATTGGCTACTTACCAGGTAAGCTGATACAGATGAAGATCAATAAATAAAACAAACTCGACAGAATAGCACAAAGTAAGACATGGGTTAGCAAAATTAACAGTTCACAAAATACTCTGATTGAGTCATGAGTTCAACGGTCTGACTAAATGGATCGATGTAAAAAACACACATAGTTCATTAAATAAGGGGGGATAGGCACGTTAGGCATGGATAATTGTGTTGCAACTACGCTAAGCTGATCCGGGACAGGTTGACTTGATTCAAGGATGGGAATTGAATTGATCTTACATAGAGAATATTCATACTTTATTTAATTTGAGCGAAGAAAGAACAAACTTTGGTGCAGAATAACATGTGTCCATTTCAATTCATAGGTTCTCATCAACTGCATACAACCTGCAATCTTTAATAAATAAAAGTCAGCGTAAAATTTCAACATACTTTCTTCTTTCAACAAGTATATTATAAGAGTGTAAAGGTAAGGTAAAACAACAGGATGACGAGGTGGCTGAATTCGAAGTTTATGTATATAAATTAGTAACAAGATGCGAGAAGATCAAAATTTGGTTTGCAGGAGGTGAAATGAAAAGATAATGGTGTAATATTGTGGTGAGAGTTTTCTGCTAGCCAATATTGTCGATAACAATTCACGCCGATGTTTACGTCCCGAATCGAGGTCATGAGAAAAAACAAATGGCAAAGCTTAACCTTGAGGAACTCACCAACCAATCGCAGTAGACTTAACGTGTGGAAATATGATTCGCAGATATATGGCCTGACAATCTAAGAAACAGCCACAAAGAGATGACAGAATAACCTTGAGCAAGAAAACAACCAATCAGAAGACGTTGCTTCTCGGCTAACAATAATGCTAATAATAATATATATAAAAATCTATAAATATCTGTTGATCTTCTCAATAAACCAGATGTTGCCTGGCTGTTGTCTTCTCCCGTTACAGTATCATAAGGTCAAGAAGAATTATCTTTTATGGAAGTCAAGCAGGAAAAAAAAGAGAGGGCAGGAGATAAGTTAATGAAATTAGAAACAACGAGTTATTATTACAAGACGATTTGTTGTGCTGCTATATTTTGACTAAACTAGCGTACCCGTATATCTTAGTACTTCCTCGCGTTTATAATTGTGTGCTAACGTTGTGATTACTCGACGTCCACAACGTAATTCAAAAGGCACTTGCGAAGGAATACGATAGTGTATTATTGCAGCAATCAAAATTCAAAAATCGAGCGAGTACAAAAGGTATCAATTGTTAACATGCAAGATTAAGAGTAATAAACAAATCAAAGTACAATTACACAATGAAAGTATAGTACGATTATGAGTAATAAAATGGGTCACTAAAGATTCACCAGGTTAATTGGAGTCCAATGGCAGATTCCTTCTGGAAACATAGATCAAGTTTCAGCTGTTTTATTGTGATAGCCTCAGTAAATTGAGGAAGTTTTGAGCTACTTTCTCCGTTAATTATTTTGAATGATGCGTCTACTCAGTATCTAGTGTCTATCAGATGTTTGGTAATTGAAGAGCCTAAACTATTTGGCCTTTTTAACCGGAAGCTCTTTGTTACATGTTCAAAAAATCTGAAACAGGTCCTCCTATATCCATTTCCAATGTAACTGCCCCCGGGAGATACATGTGAATTCGTATACACAGTTGGAGGTAACATATGAGAGGTAATTGTCGATCTTTGATTGCACCAACGAGGAAGATGTTTGGAGCAGACCGGCTAGTTTTGCTGCAGGGCTGTGCTTAATCTTTTATTTGTTATTCTTATAGTACCATCGCCTTTGAAGTCGAGTTTGGCTTCTTGCTAACCGTAGCCGCATCAGATTTTTCACGTTCATTCTTGCCCGACTTGTCAATGAAACTATGTGGACAACCATTTTCTTTCAAAAAATCCCCAAGCACCATTAGTTCACTGTCTAATATGTCAGGTGAACATGTTTGCTTCTCTCTTTGAAGACTGACTAACTTTCTGTTTGACATTGTCTGTGTGTGTGTGACTAAATGTAGCTTACTTCTTACAATATTTATGACAACACAAATAGACATGATCAGTTATCATAAGGATAAAACAGTTCGATAGAAAAGTGTTGTAAACATCCTCCAAAAACTTCGAATCTTTTATCTTTCTAACAATAAATCTTTAAAGATAAAAGATTAACTGATTAAAAATGTCCATTAAAATTTTTCAAAAGAATGGATACTGAACAAAGAATACTCTTTTCGATAACTTCCTCATCGTCTGGTTCTACAGTTATATATACATAACAGTGAATGAATGAATTACTGTTATGAACAACATTAGTGCTGTTTAAATAACATCGAATCAATAATACTAATATCAATAGATTACACTTCGATAGCATCAAAATAACAATAAGCTGAATGTCAGAAAAATTAGGAAAGATAATATTACAAATTCATGAATTTATAGTCTCTACTGAAGGCCGGCCAGGGCAGTAGTAGTGGCTGGCTGGACTTGCTTCTTTTGAACACAGAGCACTGGTTGTTTGAGGCGAATTGCAATAGCCTCTGCTGTTTGGAGCATGCGGTACTTCGATGATTTCGGTAATTTATTAGGCATCCGGTAGATAATAGAGAAGGATTCTTCCACGCTAGATTTGTGACCCGTTTGCACCAGATGGTCCAATATCGAACTGTTAATGGTTTTCACTACACCTTTATTTAGCCAAAGTGGGAGATGTTCTCGAACGAGCACGAAAAATCAAGTTCCTAGAGCAACGGCCAATATAACTCGCTACACAAGCGCAGTTGAATTGGTAGATACAGTTTGAAGTGGCCAGCTAGTCTAGGTACTTCATCTTTCAGTCGGGGTAGCACCATCGGTCGTGTAGAGAATAATACGTGTAGTTCGCCAGCATTAAAAGTTCTTTGAACTGGTTTTCTTAATTTCCTCGTAATTATCTCACTTGGTATATTGCCCTTGAATTGTAGTCGTATATAATTGGCTTCTTGTTTACAGAGAGTGAGCAGTCCTTTTCGGCTTTCCTTGTCATGTGTTTCTTGATAAATTTTTCGGGATAGCTGTTTTCGATCAAAGTATCATATACAATGCTTAATTCACCTTCAGTTACTTCTTCTGAGCATATAGCTCTAACTCTGTGGCAGACGGTCTTCACTAAATTTCTTTTGTACTTGAGAGGAACGAAGCTTTGAAACTGTGTATATTGTCCTGTCCAAGTACTTTTTCTATCCAAATTTCTTTTTATGCTACCATCTGTTTTTCTTGTAAGTAGGACATCCAGGAAGGTAATTCTGTCTAGGGATTCCTCTTCTCACGTGAATTTCATAACCAAATGCACTTCATTGAATTAAGTAATTATTGTACTCCTATCAGAACCATGCATCACATGCTCCAAACAGCAGAGGCTATTGCAATTCGCCTCAAACAACCAGTGCTCTGTGTTCAAAAGAAGCAAGTCCAGCCACTACTACTGCCATGGCCTTCAGTAGAGAATATAAATTCATGAATTTGTAATATTATCTTTCCTAATTTTTCTGACATTCAGCTTATTGTTATTTTGATGCTATCGAAGTGTAATCTATTGATATTAGTATTATTGATTCGATGTTATTTAAACAGCACTAATGTTGTTCATAACAGTAATTCATTCATTCACTATTATGTATGTGTATATGACTGTAGAGCCTGATGATGAAGTTATCGAAAAGATAATAGATTAGGCTATAACAAGATGGTATATATATATATATATGTAGATATAGCTAATTATTATTATTATTGTTCCCTTGATTTCCTAGTAGAACATAGGGCTTCAACTGCACGCCTCCACTTGCTTCTGTCTTCTCCCGTACTTTTCACTTCCATCCATGTTAGTTCATGCTGTTTCAACTCCTCTTCACACGATCTCCTCCATGTCACCCTTGGACGTCTCACTCGCCGCTTCCCTTTCGGGTTCCACTCGAGCTATGGCCTGACGCGCGATGTCACCCAACGGCCTCCTCAGCGAGTGTCCAATCCATCTCCACTTTCTCCTGCATATTTGTTGAGCGATTGGTTCTTGTTTTCTTTGTTCCAATAGTTTCTTGTTGGTGATTCTTTCCGGCCGTCTGATCTTCAGTATAGAACGAAGACAGCTGTTGATTAAGGTCTGCAACAGGCTGTTGGAAATATTCTTTGTGACCCTCCGAGTTTCTGATCCGTATAGAAGAACTGACTGACTTGACGTTTGTATTGAAAATCCGAATCACTTTGTTGTTGATGCTGAGTGACGAAGATTTCCAGATTGGTTTGGGGTTGATGAATGTGTTTCTCGCCTTCCCGATTCTCGATTTGACATCCTCGTCCGTTCCTCCTGCAGTTGAGACAATGCTCCCTAGATAAGTGAATGAAGTAACGTCTTTCAAATCCCTCCCGTTGATGGTGATTGTCGCTGGATGTTGCTGCTGTTGTTGTTGTTGGTTGGTTATTTTCATCTGGAGTCCTGTCTTTGCTGCTTCTTCGACCAGTTTGTCGGTTTTCCTTTGTAAGTCTTCAATTTTCGTGTGACATCAAACATAAATCATCCACGCGCGAAATCCAGGTCTTCTAGATTCTTCACGTCGGTGGTGCAGGATATCCCTGTCTTCTCGTTTCCCACTGTCTGACGCATAATCCAGTCCACCACAATTAGGAATATCACTGGTGATAATAAGCACCCTTTTCTGACTCCTGTGTTTACTCCAAACTCCTTGCTGAGGTTTCCGTTGTGGATCACTTGATATGTGCCTTTGTCGTACAGCTGTTGAATAAGGTTGATGAATATTTGGGGTACGCCGTAGTACTCGAGTAGTAGTTTCCAAATTACTTCACGGTCAACGCTGTCGAAGGCCTTCTCAAAGTCTATAAAGTTGAGGTAGGGGCTTGATTGCCATTCCATGCTTTGTTCGATGATGATGCGTAGAGTTGCAATTTGGCCAGAACATGATTTGCATTTCCTGACTCCAGCTTGTTCTGGTCGGAGTTCTGTATCCAGTGCGTCCTTTATTCTCTCCAGGATGATGCCACTCATGATTTCACTTGGCGTCCACAGGAGCATGATTAGTCTTCAAACCTACTCAAATCAAACATATCAATACTTCCTAATCAAACACTAGACGGATGTTTTTGCCGGTTTGAAGCCAAGCAGCATATCAGCAGTGTGTTCAGTTTGACTGAGAAAAAAGAAGTGAATTGGTTTACACCACTTGAATCCTGACTAGCTCCTTGGGTGAACATGGGTGATATGCTGGTCTAAATTCCTAATTTTGGTGAATTCATTCACCTTTTGAAATTTACACAATCCAGGATAAGCAATCATCACAGTGATCTTTGGAAACCAAAACCTATTCAGATCAGAATATGCGAATCTCCCTGATACCATAAATGTTAATCGATAAAGTCAGAATAAATTTTTGACACTTTATACTACTGAATGATTGAAATGAGTAGCTGCTTACCGCAAACATCAATCAGTAGTGCTTGCTGGTCAGACCGTAGTGATCTAGACCCTATAAGCCTGTGTTTATCTGTTACAAGATGAGTTTATCAACGGTGTATACTAGGTCAAACTACTCTCAGGCAGTCGAATTATTTCAAACCAACCGAAGTGTAACTGAACTGACTGGGTTAACTGTAGTCTAGATAATTTCGATGCGGACTACGTCGTTTCCAACTACTTATCCGTCAATTATTATTGTTATTATTATTATTGTTCCCTTGGATTCCGAGTGGAACATAGGGGGCTTCGACAACACATCTCCACTTCGTCCTATTTCATGTGATTCTCCTCATCTGGTGCAACAACTACCCATATTCTCTGATCTTCTCCCTGTCACCCTTGGATTCACGCCGAACTCGTCATGTGCCATTCGGATTCCACTCGAGCTTTCGCCTAGAGCGTGATGTCAATCAACGGTTTTCTCATTGTGTGACCGATCCACCTCCATTTCAATCTGCAAATTTGTTGATCAGTAGGTTCTCGGTTGGTTCAATCCCAGAGATTCCTGCTGCTAATTCTTTCCGGCCCCTTCATTTGTTCTTCACTATGTAGCCATTGAAGCATGCGGCTATTGATAAAAGTCTGGAGTCTGTTAAGAAAAAGAACCTCCTTGTGAAGCTCACTCCATGTTTCTGACCCATATAGGAGAGGTGACTGACACTTAATATTGGTGTTGAAAATCCAAATCTTCTAGTTTATTATGCTGAGTGAGAGCAGAAGATTTCCAAACTGATTTCCTAGTGAAGGTGTTCCTTGCCTTTCCGATTAGTAGTAGTGTATGTCATCTCGTTATAATGCTTGTTCTTTAGATTCCTATAAATCATGGTATAAAGTAGATTACAAATCCTGACCTGAATATAGATATATGTGTTTGGTTTCGAAAAGAGCTGTGTTTAGTTCGAAGATGACGGATGACTAACCCCTAAAAAAGAATTATGATACAATCGTCAATTTTCAAGTATTGGTTTTGTAGGGATTTTGTTTGATTGGATGGAGGATTTCATCATGAGCTGACTGACATCAGTTAGAGAACCATTGGAAAACCACCTAGGAGTACTGGATAGCCACCTGTTTTGTCAGTCTATTTCGGGACTCTTCATCTGTACGCACCCACTCCACTGACAGGGTTCAAACCCAGGACCTTCCGGTTACAAGGCTAGGGAGCTCATAGACCATTAAGCTACTGAGACCTGATCCAATGGCCAGTCCATGAATTCTAACTTCTGCCAATTCACCATATAGCGCGACCACTTCGCAATGTCGTGAATTGGCAGAAGTTAGAATTCATGGGCCATTGAATCGGGTCTCAGTGGCTGAATGGTCTACAAGCTCGCTAGCCTTGTAACCGGAAGGTCCTGGGTTCGAACCCTGTCAGTGGAGTGGGTGCGTACTGATGAAGAGTCCAAAACTGGTCTGACGAAACAGATGACTGCCCAGTACTCCCAGCTGGTTTTCCAATGGTTCTCTAACTGATGTCATTCAGCTCATGATGAAATCCTCCATCCAAGCAATCGTTGATGCCATAGTCTTTAGTGGAATTGTTCTGTTCGAATTAGTTGTGTTCTCTGAGATGATTGGTTGATTTAATTGCGAAGCTTTCATCGTCCCACTTCTGGACAACATCTTCACAGCAGTTTTCAGTTTGAAATGAACATATTTGAATTCTCCCTCCATGATTGATGATATAATTGTATCTCCTGGCAAATACTGTCGTAACTGATTGGTAATTTACGTCTCTATTGATCATATTTTTATTGACTTGAAAAATTCAAACTTTCTTGTCATGTGATGATTTTTACTTTTTTATTAGCTGGAGATTTGGGATAATGTAGAAATTTTAAATTCAGGAAACACCAGATGGTACTCAAATGTGAATTAGCAATTAACAAAAACACATTAGTATAGGCCAAATTTAACAGCGAATAAAAAATAAATCACATGAAAAGAAAGTTTGAATTACAAATCAATAAAAATATGATCAATTGAGACGTAAATTAACAACCAATCACGACAATGATTGCCCGGAGATACGATTACATCAGTCATGGAGAATTTAAATATGCTCATTTCAAACTGAAACCTGCTGTGAAAATGCTGGCTAGAAGGTGGACGATAAAAGCTTCACAATTAAATCAACCAGACAGCTCAGAGAACATAACTAATTCAATATCATCCACCTGAGCTACAAATCCTCTCCGTTATTTCAATGGTACTGTTTACCGAAGATCAACGTCTTCAGTTTACTTTCTGTTCAATTTATCTTCATCGATACCAGGTTGCCAGCTTTTGAGTTATTTTCTTACAGAAATTATTTTGAAGTTTCTCACTGATACGCGTCACACAGTAGATTGGAAATATAAACATTCATTGGGATACAGATGACGTGTCGCAAACAGGACGAAAACTGCATGCGTCGAATAATATACTAGCGTTTTTCCTAAGAATTAGCAGTATTTTGGTAGGACACAACTTGGTAACTAGTATCAGGCGTCTAGTCCTTTGTTTGGTGCAGACTGAATTCTATCAGTTAAGTCTGCAACGTGACCAACATGCTAGGTGGCTCAACAACACGCTGCACTCTGAATTGTTGATATTAGACGGTTGGAGGCAATCGGTATGAAGCCTTGGATGTAGGTTTCGTCCTTGCTGGCACTCATCAGCAAGGCGTATCTTCACTAAGGGAAGGAATAGACGCATACCACTAGTTACTAACTGCAGTCCAAATAAAGTATCTAATACAGTCCTACAGGAGATCAGTCAAGAGCCCGGACAGCTCAGTGGTAACGTCTCTGCCTGCAGCACCGGGTGACATAGGATCAAATCTCAGAGGGGACACGAGTCCCTTCAAGATGGTAGATGCGCCTTACTGACTGGTGAGTGCCAGCTAGCACGAAACCTAGGGATGGGACTTCCTTCCAATTGCCCCACACTACCTACGAATTAGCAGAATACCCACTAGATGATAAGAAAAATGGGAAATCGTTTGCAGGCAGGAAAAAATTTCCTTCTGTACGAAGTCATTAACTAGACTGTGCATTCGTCAATAAAGTAACAAAGGAGTAAGAAAGTTCCAGAATTATTTCCGATCACAGATCAAGATATAATGGATAACAAATTGAAGTTATGTAATGACAAATAGGGATTAAAAATCGTAATAGTATGAAAAATAAAGGGAAAGTTCGAACGATTATTTCTTTTTTACGGGAAGAATGGATCTATAAACGGAAAAAGGGATATCTCCCGTCCACTTCCCTCGGCGATCCGAAAAATATTCATCGAGGAGTTTTGCTGACGAAGAGATACAAAATCTCCAAAGAATTAGATGGAAAATGGCTTTCGTCTGAGATTAACAGACAAAAATATAAAACCGAAGAAAGCTTCTTTAGAGGCTGCTGTTAGAAAGATTCTGTATCCGAATCTGGGATATAAAAGTGATTATCTTATTTATCATAATAACTTCCTTGGGTTCTGAGTGGAACATAAGGATGGCTTCAACAACACATTTCCACTGTGCTCTATGTTCTGCCATCCTCTTCAGCTGGGTCAACAATCGCCCAAACTCTCTTATCTCCTCCTCACACGATCTCCTCCATGTCACCCTCATACTGACGACCCACTCGTTGCTTCTCATTCAGATTCCACTGGAGGGCCTGGGACGCAATGTCATTCTATGGCCTCTTCAACGTATATGCCTGATCCATCTCCATTTTCTCCTACATATTTGTTGAGCGATAGGATAATAGTGATACTGAGGCAAAAATCCTCTGAAAGCAGACTTCGCCCTCAGAGTATGAACAACATTTCCTAGCAAGTTGGTGAAGACAAGTTGTCTCACTGGAACATATTAAAATGCATATGCCAATTCACTTGCTCCTGTGTAGCTGGGTAGATTCACCACACCTTGCATCCACTTGCAAAACGCTCTCGGGAATACTATGCATCCTGACTAACAAAGGGAGAAGGGAAGTGTGTCAATAGCTCGATAACAGATATGCTTCAAGGTCCTACACAAGATCCCATCAAACTTCTAGGCCTAATTGAAGCATTAGCGATCCGAAAATTCATATCTGTGTATTCATCAAAAGAAGTATGTCCGACCTTCGCCTTTACCATGATCACCACAAAGAGTCCATTTTCTCAACAGAAAATAAATGTTATCCCATTATGTTTTTTATCCAAACTTCCTGTTTATTTTCCTCATTATTAGGATATTAATTCCTATTTCGACAATGGCAAAGAATAGACATCACAGTCAAACGACGTTGATCCAATCAATCAGATCTCTCAGCATTACAAATGGATGCCTTTTATGATCTTCTTTTGCTAGTTTCACCTTGATCCAGGGTTAGGATGAAACCTGCATCGAAGATTATGGAAAACCAGCCATTTGTAATGCCGAGCTATCTGATTGGCTGGTCAAGGTCGTTTGACTTTAGTGTCTACTCTCTACTGTTGCCCCTATTTGTACTACATAGTTTCATATTGTTATTCGTTATAATTCGACCTGTAACAGGAATATATTGTCTACCTTTCTTACGCTTTTGTTAACTATTGATGAACGTACAGCCTAGTTGGTGCCATAGCTGCCATCACTTTTCTCTTAACTTCATGAATGTGTAATATAAAACAGATTTTAAATGAAGCGTATTTCGTCATCAAAATTGTTTATATGTGGTCGGTATTGATTGAACTACTTGGTTAATGTTATAAAACATGTTGTTTGCTACGCTACTTCAGACAATAACACATTAAATTCAATGTGATAAAAATCAATTTCATTTAATATCCAATCCATATGCATTGAATAGCTTAGCAACATGTTACCTACTGTCAGCCATTTTCAATCGATTTTCACTATACTAGACGCCATTTTGTATCTTCACTGATTTTAAGTCCACATGATGATGAGTCGTGAAATTCTGTGATCTTGGAACGTAGCGACATGATATATACACAGGTGACTCATCAATATTGATTACGCCTGCATGATTATTTATTTCCCACACGTGCATGATTATTAATTTTTTTGCACTCGCATTTAATTACTGAATTCTCGTCGTTTGTTAATATTTTTAAAATGTGACATTGATTTTCCTAACTGTATAAATACGGAGTTTTTGTTTAACATTTCGACTGTTGTAGAGACAGTAAAAGCTCTCGTATCAACGTCCAGTCTTCTTCCTTTGTCTTGCGTGCCCGGCGGTATTGTCATTGTTGTTGTTGACGTGCGATTAGGACAGATTAGCCAGCGCATTAAGTTAGATTCACTCGTAGTCTACCGGGTCATAATATTCACATACATAACATAACAACACTGACTTCATAATGAGACATGATCTCTCTCTCTCTTTTCAGGCAGTCACATTAACAAATAGTTTTGAAATTGACGACATCCTAAACTTAATTTTCAAGTATTGGTTTTGTAAGGATTGTGTTTGATTTGTTGGAGGGTTTCATCATAAGCTGACTGACATCAGTTCGTGAACTGTTGGAAAACCAGCTTGGAGTACTGAACAGCCTAGTTTGGGACTCTTCATCAGAACTCACCTACTCCACCACCAGAGTTCGAAACCAGGACCTTCCGGTTACAAGGCGAGCTCGTAATCCATTCAGCTCCTGGCCCATGAATTCTAACTTCTGCCAATTCACGATATAGCGCGGCCACTTGGAACCCTGGCGGTGGGTGCGTACTGCTGGAGACTCCCAAAGCAGGCTAACGAAACAGGTGGCTGTCCAGTACTCCCAGCTGGTTTTCCAATGGTTCTCTAACTGATTTCAGTCAGCTCATGATGAAACCCTCCGACCAATCCCAAATATAACACAACAGCAATGCTCTGAAAGACTTGGTTTCATAAACACAGGTAACGAAAGGGCCACTGGCTGAATACTGTAAAACTTCCCACGATTTAAATTTTCTTGCACCAATAACATACACTTATTTCTGACTAGCTAGCTGGCTAGCAGTGGATTCCAGGAAGCGCATTTTATCCTGTTTAGGACTCATCAGTTGGATGGTCTTGCATCCCCAGTGACTGACGATCTTTCCACCGATATTCGAATTCCCCACCAATGCATTTCAAACGTCGAAGCCCTGCACTACAGGGCCTCCGTTTTATACCTTCAATAGTTCGGTTTACTAATGTCTTCACTCCTCTTGCATGTAACTCTATTTGTCTCTTGGTCATTCAAGACTTTCACAGAAGACGTTACTCAACAACACACACACATCACACTACGATGAAATAACTCTGATATTTTGTGATTTTCAATTGATCGTGCAGAAATCTATTTCGAGATCGATTGATTATGTAACAATATTTCAAAATGTGAAATTATTTTACTTAAATATGTGACTAAATTAGTGGAGTGAGTAACTTAGGCTGCCATGAGATTAAAACCAGTGACCTACGGACATCTATCTTGGCATTATCACTGTCACTGAGCCAATCCGTGGCCATCTCACACAGCTCCATCCAGAATCAATCCTAATTAACTTAAAAGGTCGATGTTCTTCTCATATTTGAAAACGTCAGTGAAAACTACGGAGAGATACTTCAAAGGTGTAGGCCAACACAAGCTTAACAGGAACCAAATCCAAGACCTTCATGTTATGAAACGAGCATGTTACCATTCTGTCATTGGGTTGCCAACCGGTAGATTATAATTTCTGATTTCACACTACCACAGAGCAGATTCAAATTCCAAATGTTTGGGCCAACTAGAGTTTGATTATTTTTGAACTCATTTTCAAAAATCATATTTACTAAATACTGCATCTGCATAACTTAAATGAACTGATTTGTATTCTTATTCGAACACATAAAATCAGTTATAGTCTGATAGTGTATGTGTGTGTTGTCTGTCTGTCTGTGTGTGTGTGTGTGTGTACTGGAATTTTAGTTCACGTTGGTTTTCAAAATGGTGATGTCTGTTGTGTTTTGTTCTGTCTCCTCGAAGATTTGGACTTGCATCACCTAGTTCTGCAGTCAGAGATATCACCGCCGATCTACTCACGTCCATGATAGACCTTCTGTACAACTATGATGGATACATTAATTGTGCCCACTATGTTGTGTTGATTCTGAGTGAATTCTAGAGTGCAGCGTGTTCACTAACCAGTCTAGATGACTCATCATCCCATTGCCTTTTGCACTGAAGTTAGATAGTGTAACCTAGATAATACTGATGCAAACTTTACTGAGAGAATTGAGTCAAGTCTGAAGTTGACGGCCTGATTGGACCACTGGCCGAACTGGCATTCTGTCCAACACAATGAATAAAATTTTCTGTCTTTCCCTATGTTTTAGGCATTTAATTATGTCAGTGGGTCACCGAATGTACTCATGGAAATTATTGATTAATTTTCAAGTATTGGTTTTGTACGGATTGAGTTTGATTGGTTGGAGGGTCTCAACATGAGCTGACTGACATCAGTTAGAGAACCATTGGAAAATCTGCAGGGAGTACTGGACAGCTAGTTGTTACGTCCTAGTTTGGGACTCCCCACCAGTACGCACCCGCTCTACTGACAGGGTTCGAAACCAGGACGTTCCGGTTACAAGGCGCTATTCTGGCCCTATTCAGATAGGTAGTTACATGAGGTTCTAGTGGGAAATCGTAACCAGTAGAGTCGGATGTGAGGAAAAATACTCGCCGAAGACATTGTCTAGTGCCAATCGCGCTATATCGTGATCTAGAAGAAGTCGGAATTCATGGGCCATTGGATCTGGTCTCAGTGGTTTAATGGTCTGTGAGCTCGCCTTGTAACCAGAAGGTGCCGAATTCGAACCCTGGCAGTGGGGTGGGTTCGTACTGGTGAAGAGTCTCAAACTAGGACGAAACAGTTGCCCAGTACTCTCACCTGGTTTTCTAATGGTTCTCTAACTAATGTACAGGACTTTCAAGTAAAACAGTAATAGATACAGTAGATGGCGTGACACAGTGCCTTCTGATCTGAACTGAAAACCAAATCCTTATGATAATTCTTCTTTGTCTCCTTCAAGAAATGTACGACATTTGGTTGAACGCCATTTAACAAAAGTGAAGGAGTACAGTTTCCAAACCCAAGGACATAACTGAATAATTGAAAACTATAGGTGGTTATGTGGAGTCTGGAACAATACGTCTGTACAGTTTTCTTTGTTAGATGTTAAAATTAGAGACATTGTACACAACTTTTGTTTAAAATGATTCGTTGTAAAATATACGTAACTTCGGAGTACAATCTGAAATACAGTGTACTGCTCGACGCTTCGTCTTCTCACTAGTCTATACTGTCTCCTTGTTTCACTACTAACAGTGTTGTATCCTTTGGATATTGCAAGAACCTCTTATCCTCCTCCGAAGACTATTCTACAACTGGTGCACAGCTTCTACCACTAGCAGACACGACTCCAGCAGTGGACACTATTGTGGATTATATTATTAATTTGTCGCAGCAAACTTTAACTGTATAACCAAGTAACCAATTAATTTATATAACTCATTAACTGTATTTTTCATAATATACTGTTCCACTATCATTTCATTAACTTGGATTTCTATTCACACACTTGTTCTGCTACTGAGCTCGCTATAAGGTCGCCTACAGTTAGTTCTACTTCCTAGCGAGTGACAGTTTGTGACAAAAGTCTCAGGAATAGTCACTTCATGTTGTCACTCGCGATTTCGCTTTTTCACAATTCTAACAGAAACTTGTGAATTAGCAGGTTCTAAACATCAGAAATACTCACCAGAATAGAAAACACAATTAGCGGTCATATTTTAATAGATTGAAACAATAGTGAACAGGAGCAGTTGTACTCAATATAATGATGGAGAATTTTGGGCGCTCTACCACCAGGAATTATTTTCTCCTTCAAGTTGAACACCACTGCGTCACATGATATACTATGAATTGCTATTTTACTTGAAGACAATGGATGGATAGAGAGAAAATATTATGCTGAGTGCGTCGGTGGCACAGTGGTAGGATGCTCGCCAACCACGCCTCATAAGGTCCGGGGTTCGATCCCCTGCTACCGACTCATTCCTTTACCTCAATAAGCTAATAATAATAAGACTGGTAAAGATGGAAGGTTTGGCATGAGGCTGGCTAGCTACCCCATCCCGTGAAAATAATATACCACTGCTACCGAAACTTCAGGCCTCTAGCTTGAAGGCACCCTATGTTCCACGGGGAATGCAAATGAATAAGAAAAACTATGTTTAAAATCGTGTATATTGTATAAACTGTCCGTGAGAAATAAACCTATTATTATTATTATTATTATTATTATTATTATTATTATTATTATTATTATTATTATTACGCACTAGTGGTGAATCAAAAATGACTTTTTCATGTGACTGTCTGAAGTGAATGTCATGTGATCCTGTCTTTTTGTAAAATCGATATTGCCGTAATCCTTCAAGGTCATCGAATTATGATGACTCACCTCATAATAGTAAGGCAACTTAGGATCTCAAACGGCTTGCATATAATACATTATAAAACACACTCAAAATTTTATTCACTGTACGACTTTCAAAAAATAATCAACTAGTCATAGCAAAATCAAGGTGGTCTCACATGCTCATAGATGGTGTTAGGTTATCAGACAGGTGGGAAATCAACTGATTAAGCCTAAAATAAGTTTGTTCTTATATTTTCTTTCTTGTTCTTTGTGGTTTCTGTAGCGATTGGATTGATTTTCCGGCGTAGGGTCGCTAATCCAACGCCCAACCTTACCTTTTTTCCCTGGCTTAGGACTGGCTAGAAAACTAGCGAGTTAGTAGACTTTGAAAAGGCCTTCGATAGCATTGACTGCGAGTTAATTTGGAAACTACTTCAACTCTGCGGTGGAGTGAAGTGCAGTGCCCACATCTTAATCAACCTCATTCAACAACAGGCTATATGATAACGCCAAATGTCAGGTGATCCACAACGGGAAACTCAACGAAGTCTTTGAAGTGAAGACAGAAGTAAGACAAGACAGCTGTCTACTATCACCAATGATATTCCTAACTGTGATGGCGTGGATTATGCACTAGACTGTGCGTGGGGAGTGAGAAGATAGGAGTAAGCTGCACCACCGGTAATAAGACTCTAGAAGATCTATCCTTCGTGGATGATTTATGTTTAATGTCACACAAACTCGAAGACTTGCAAGCAGGCGAAATCCAACAAACTGGCAGAAGAAGCAGGCAGCGAAGACAGGACTCCAAGTCAACAATAGAGAAGGTAGAGACGGTGGTGATGAAGATAACCAACCAACAGCAACAACAACTAGATATGACAGAGATCAATTCCTTCACTTACCTAGGAAGGATGGTTTCAACTAAAGGAGACAGCAGGAATGAGGATGTCAAAACCGAAATAGGAAAGGCAAGTTGCTACTTCATCTTCTGTACTCAGAATCAAGAACCAAATTAGGATTTTAAAGACCAGTGTTAAGTCAATCACGTCTTCTGTATGGGTCAGAAACTTGCACTACGTGTCACGAAAAGCATTTCTTATAGGCTACTGCAGAATTTCATTTAAACAGCTGCCTTCGTTAGCTCCATAATGATGATCAAATGGCCAGCCAGAAAGAATTATTAACAAGAAACTGCAGGGAACAAACTAACCAAGAACCTATCGCTCAACAGATATCTTGGAGAAAATGGAGATGTGTTAGGCACATGCTGAGGAGATTGTCGAATCACATCGTGTGACTGCCAGGCCATAGCTCGAGTGGAACTCTAGTGGAAAACGATGAGTTGGATGTCAGTTGTAGGCTAATATGCAGTAGATCATGAGAGGAGGAAATGAAAGCTTATGGGCAATTGTGGGGCCAGCTGAAAAGGACTGAAGAGGACAGAACAAAATGGAGATGTGGTGTTGAAGCCTTATGTTCCACTCAGGATCCAAGAGAATAATGATAATAATAAAACAAATAAACCTAATATGACAAACGACATTAAAGTTTTTTTCTAGAGAGTTAAGCGACTCAGTTATTACGATGCCTGCACTAGCCTCCAATCACACACACTAATAAAAACAAAACATGTAGTTCAGAGAAGAGGCTCTTTTTGGTGGACTCATTTTCTTTGGTTGTACAATCACATATAAATAGTTTTTGTTTATTCATAAAGTGGGGCAGTAAGTGACGAAAGTGATGAGTTGTCACAACCATAGTTGTTAATTACAGGACTTTCATAATGAGCTGACATTAGTTAGAGAACCACTGGAAAACCTGGGAGTACTGAACAGCTGTTTCGTCAGTCTGGTTTGGGACTCTTCAGCAGTGCGCTCCACCGGTATTCGGACCCAGGACCTTCTGGTTACAAGGCAAGCTCGTATACCATTAAGTCACTGGGACCCGATCCAATGGCCCATGAATTCTAACTTCTGCCAATTCACGACATAGCGCGACCCCTAGCTAATGTCTTCGGCGAGTATTTGTCCTCACACCCGACCTGCTGCATATTTGTTAATATTAGTCAATATTTAGTAGGAGTTGAACAAATGTATTAGAGTTACACAGAGCATGGGTAGAAGACATGAATGTCACCAAAAAAAAGTATTCTGTCCCCCTAGGATGAATCATTTTTCATTGATGTCCCAATGAAGGGAACTGCCTACTTTATAAGTAAATATGTAGATGATAACCAATTCAGCAGTGGAATACCTACAGCATGTCTGAAAAAACTGCTGCTGAAGTGTACTATCAATGTACAACACATTTCCGATGACACCATTTACAGACATAAGGATGATATAGCACACAAGCCAGTAAAATCGCTTAATTCGACATTATGCAAACCGAAAGATCCAACAGAAAAAGGAGATAAAATCAATACCATTTACAAAATAAGTTGTATGAACTGCAACAAGCATTACATCGGCCAAAGTGGGCGTTCCCTTCGAATTAGAATCCAAGAACACAAATCAGTCGTGAAAAGACACGGTATATATTCTTTCATATCAATGCATATAGACAGTTATGGACATCAATTTGATTGGGATAATGTCAAAATCTTAGACAGAGGAAACACCAGAAGTGCCAGGGAATTCCTAGAAGCCTGGTACTCAAACGAAAATGCAATTAACAAACACGTTAATATAGACGAAATATACTAACTAATAAAAAGTAAATCAGGTGACCAGAATGTTTAAAAATTCAAGTTAATAGAAAATGGTCAATACATATTTTTTTATTTATTTTGATTTTGATTTACAGCTTGATGCCACACTGTATTTTCAGCACAAGTATGGAATTTTCAGCATGAATATCGGTAGCCCAAATTCAGGCCGACCATAGATATCGGGTGTGCGCCGGCAGGGGATCGAACCCCGGACTATGTGCATGGTCGGCGAGAGTCCTAACCACTGTGCCACCGACGCACATATGTAAAGATGGTAACCAGGAGACGCAATTATATCACTCATGAAGACATTTAAATCAGTTCACTTTATGCTAAATATTGCGCTGAAGATGTGGTCCAGAAGGACGACGAAAGCTCCGCAACTAAACCAACCAGCTCAGAGAACACTATTAATTGCAAAGGATGATATTGCGATGGGATCTCCCTTAGATCCGTTGCTAACAGACTATTTCATGGCAAGCCTCGAGAACGGCTGACTAACGTTGACCACTGACTATTTACAACAACTAGTGGAAAGAAGATAAAGTTTTTTTTATAAAATCCGTATGAAATCGCAACGTTATTAACAAACAGTAGTACAGTGATAATAAAATAAGGATAATAATAATAATAATAAACTTACATAATAAAAGGAAGCAAAATCATAGTGAGAACGTTACTCTGGCCATGGTTGGGTGACGAGGGAATGAATGTATGTGGTGCTCTTTTGAATGCAGAGGTCCGGTTTCAGATCCCGATAATAGCCAATAATTCAGCTATGTACAGATGGTGTATTCAAAATCCTTTCGTACGATATTGAGGGAGTCTGTCTAGCAGTGTGAAGCATTCATGAGCGGGGTTGCTTCATGTACAAAGTTGACCAGGTGTTCGAGAATTGAGCTACTACTAGTCTCCTTTTCTCCTCTGGCTAGATAGCGAAGCTGGACAGTGTTTCAGAATACGTCTGAGGAATTGATGTTGTGTACGGCCGATATACTTCGCTCCACAGGAACAAATAAACTGATAAATACACACTAATGAGGTGGGCAAAAGCAGTATCTTGTCTTTAACGTTAGACTGGATAAATTGTCTTCTGTTGGAGAAGGTAATGCGTAAGGTGGCTGCTTGAAGTATAAAAGTTTCTACTTACACTACTTACAGTGTTTGCATTCAAATTATATTCTAGTTTAATTCAGTTTTTATGCTCTTTCTTTTTTAAGTACAAAATTAAGTACAAAATAAATAACACTCATATTATTATTTCTGAATGTACATTATCCCATACTGATGTTTATTCAAATATCTAGTCAATTCCACACATGTATATAAATGAAGGAAAAAAGTTGTGTGAGTGAGTAACTTGATATGACAAAATGAGCAGTAATAATTTGTGCTCGAAACGTGTGGTCATCAGTAAATATTACTGTATAACAAACACTGAGTGATTTATCAAAATAAAATCATATCCATAATGGAGTTATCCTCTACCACCACAGTGCCCAAGTTTTATACTTATATCAATTTGTTAATAGGGATTTGATTTGTACGTAGATAACATTTTCATCATTTTCGACAATAGTTGTAACCTCAGCCACTTGCTACAAGTATTTAACAACTGCTGTCCGGTAATAAAAATCACTCTTGAAATGGACAACGAATCCAAAATTCCTTTTCTTCATGTGGAACCAACAAGAAGATTCGACGGAACCTTATGAAGTTCAGTTCACAAGAAACAGGTTTCAACATTTGGGTACCTGCTTCCTTTTTTGTACTTTACTGTATTCCTTCTTTCGTGTATCTACTGGTTCCGACTATAATAGCACTATGGGTATTACAAAATTGTCCTGTCATTAGCCATCGTGTAATTATTAGTTTTGTGGTTGTTTTTTTATTTTATTTTTTTTCGGCGATATTAACTGATAATCATTGGTTGTGAAAGCCATTATCACCATCTTAAAATTTTGTATTATGCAAGATTACTCACTACAAACACCGCATTAGAACTGATAAAAAACAACCCTGAAATGTTATTTTATGATTGTTTAGTGTTGTTTCAACCAAATTAACTGATCATCTTGGCGATAAACATCCTTAAATATAATTTCATAACTTCTTGTACGACTACAGCTTTACTGTCACCATGCATAATCATATTATAGCTTCCACTACCCACTACTGAGATATTATTTTATGTTGTTTATTTTCCTTTCTACTTCTTGGTATTTTTTTGGAATTTTCGAAAATTATTTTTGTGTTTTTTTGTTGTTGTTGTCTTCATATTTATTTTTTTAAATACTCCTTTTAAATGTTTGATAAAATTGGATGCAAATATTGTAGAAATGTGCTGAAAATTCCACACTGTACCACTAGTACTGTTTATGGAATAAAACACATTATTATTATTAAAAAAAAGAAAACGAAATTTAATCGAACTCCTTAACACTAGGATCCGAAGCATCTGTAGTCCTGATATCCTAGAAGCAGAACAAGATCTTTTGAAAGAAGCCTTCATTCGAAATAGTTACCCACCGAAATTCATTGATGAGAAAGAACATGAAACCCAAGGTTCACAGAAATGAAACATGGCTTGTTTCAAATAAAACCTTTATAGGGACCGGGATTTCAAGAGAGACTTCACCTGGAATACCCTTAAGAGAAGAATTCCACCATCTTTGAGAAGAACATTCTTCTCAGCATCGCTAAAATAGTGCTCTCCGGTTGTCCGTTTGTCTGCAGAAGCCTTAAACATAACATCTGGTATGTGACTACTTGCATGTGCATACGTCAACTCACCTGTGTTTTCTGGTCATTCGACGAGTGTCCTGTCAAAAGAGGTTCACGAACACTATCGCACATGGTCGCAGTAGCAGCTCTATAAGGAATGTGATAATCGGACACCTTATCAACACTGGTCATTCCATCTCAACAAACACCTCCTTCAAAGTAATCTACAAAGTGAAGAACAACCCGCCAAAAGCAATACACTTTCGTCTCCTTTGCATTACTGAAGCTTTAGCTATTCAGATGGCGAAACTGAAGTTATGCATACAACAGAAAATTAGCCAACCACTTCTACTATCATGATAACAGCCTTATTGATTTCTACTGACTTGATTTTTGCTTATCTGTTTTTATAAACTTTTTTCACTCTTCAGAACTGTGACATAATTTCATATTTCCCTTCATTTTTATGTGCATCTTGATTACAACTCATTCACAATAAATTATTCATCTCATTACACTTATTCAACTTTTTTTAGTGCATTGAATAATATTAAAAATCATAATTGTGACAACTCATCACTCTTATTACTTACTACTCTCTCTCTTTCTTTCATGAAGTAAAGTTGTATATAGACGCGATTATATCTAGCTATAGGGGAAAATGACTTCTCTGAAAGCAGCTTCTTCGTTGAACTGAAAGTGTTTTGTTTTCATTAATATCTGGATGGTTGGGGATTATTCATGAATCACGCAATAAGGTAGGAGAAAAGAAGAGTTGAAAAAAAAGATAAAAATTAGTTAAATGGGAAGGGAGAGAAAGAGAGATAGTGAGAGAGTGTGAACAGTTGCAGAATCTCACTCCTTATTAATCGAATCAGCACACAACATGAACACTAATAATGACAATAACACTAATAATAATAATGGCTGGATAAAATGTTTACACAGTGTACAAAATTCGCTGAGTAATTTATTGCATATTATTTCCTTCTCATCCAGGATCTTCAATTAAAATAGGAATTTATAGTATACCATGTGACGCAATACAGTTCGATAATAATCTTTTGTGAACAAGATTCTCATATTCAACACCAATGTCAAGTTGGTCCTTCTTTACGGGTCAGAAACTTGGCCAGCGTGTCACGAAAAGGATTCCCAACAGCTTCTTACAGATTTTCATCAACGGCTGTCCACTTCGCTGGCTGACTCCAAACTGAAGATCAAATGACCAGAAAGTATTAGTAACAAGAAACTGTGGCTGGGAACAAACCAACAAGCAAGAACCGATAGCTCAACAGATCTGTAGGAGAAAGTGGAGATGGATCAGGTATACATTGAGCCGCGAAATGCAGGTCATCACTCGAGTGGAGTCCAAATGGGGAGCGACGAGTGGGTCGTCGGTGCGAGGGTAACATGGAGGAGGTCGTCTGAGGAAGAGATGAGAGAGTTTTGGGCAATCGTGGAGCTAGCCAGCTGATGAGGATGGCGGAAAATAGAAGAAAGTGGAAATGTGTTGTTGAAGCTGTATGTTTCACTCGGAACTCAAGGGAACAATAATAATAATGGTATGTCTCCACCATCTTTGAGAAATGGCTACAGGTGTTTTGAACGCTAATTAAAAATCTGCGTATGAGTAAATTTCGTGACTCAAATATATAACTGAATGCTTAAAACAATAAGAATTAGAGAAAATATGATGCATTGCGTGCGTGTGTGTTTGTGTTGAATGGAAAGTCAGTTAGCCAAGTGATTCAAGTAGGCCACCTTGTAAGAATGAAGAAACATCAATCTCATGTACATTGTTTGGAAAGCTCTATTAGGGGAATAGTACCAATATAAAGCAAAAACTATAAGTTTCCAAGCATTGGTTTTGTAGGGCTTCTGTTTGGTTGGTTGGAAGATTTCATCATGAGCTGACTGACATCAGTTAGAGAACTATTGGAAAACCACCTGGGAGTACTGGATAGTCAGCTGTTTCGCCGGCCTAGTTTGGGATTCTTCGTCAGTACGCATTCACCGCCAGGACCTTCTGGTTTCAGGGCTAGCGAGCTCGTAGACCATTAAGCCACTGGGACCCGATCCAATGGCCAGTCAATGAATTCTAACTTTTGCCAATTCACGACGTAGCGTGACCAATTCTCAATGTCTTCTTCGATGAGTAACTGTCCTCATGTTCAACCTGCTGTGCCCTACTGATCACGGCTTCCCACTAGAACCCCAGGTTAACTGCCTGAATAGCGCCAGGCGCAAGTGAGCATCAGGTCGATTTTCAAGTATTGATTATTCGTAGGGAATTTGTTTGATTTGTTGGAGGATTTCATCGTGAGCTGACATCAGTTTTCCATCAGGTTTTCCAATGGTTCTCTTTAATCACTGTCAGCTCATGATGAAATCAGACAGAAATGCGTGCAAAACCAATACTTGAAAATTTATCCATCTTTCCATCTTTCTTACACTACTCCTTTCTCAAAGTATTCAATTTCTATTGTTCTAAAGTTAATTTTATCCTTCTACGTGTATAAGTTATTGGTATTAGATGGTTGGAGGCAATCTACAGGAAGCAACACCTGACCTAGGTTTCGTGTCAGCTGGGACTCACCAGTCAGCAAGGCGTGTCTGCAACCTTGAGGGAACTCATGTCCCTTCTGAGATTCAGTAATATGCATATATATGTTTTCAAGATTTGGTTTGTAAGGATTAGTTTTGTTTTCACGAGTTGATCACGCATTGATATCAGTTAGAGAACCATTGAAAATCACAAGGGAGTACTGGACAGCTGTTTCATCCTAGTTTGGGAGTCATCGGCAGTACGCACCCAAGACGTTCCGGTTATAAGGCAAGCTCGTACACCATTGCGCCACTGGGACCTGATTCAGTGGCCCATGAACTCTAACTTTTGCCACCGATATTCGACTTAAGTGGTTCCTCAGTACTCATATCATTCGATAATATATATATATCTATATTCTCTCTCTTTCTCTCCAACTTCCTCTTATTGTTTGTTGTCACTTTCCATATCTGCAGTATAGGCGATGCGTCGCGTCATTCTGATTGCACGTGTGCCGTGTTCAATCGACAAACAGAGCTCTCTATCTCCGCATAACTATATTACTTTTTAATACTTTCATCCTGTCCTATTCACCCTATCGCTGTGTGATTACAGTGGAAGTGAATGCAGTGCGATGGCTGAGCTCTCTTTTTTTTCTAGGTTATTTAACTTAGCGGGATCAATCATTTTAGGTCTAGGTAAATGTTTTATGTTCCAATAATCTAGTTGACTCCGATCTACTAGTTTGACCTATGTAATTCACCTCACTCACAGTCATTACATGGTATTTGATAAATTATATTATTCTTTTTAATTGGATCTTAATTGGGTCCTTATGCCGACAAAGTTTATGTCTGAGAGAGTTGGTTGGTTGGTAGGTTTAAATGCCACCTACCTTAATTCTAGCCTCTCTGAGAATCCTTTGTAAGACCTCTTATGTTCCTTCTTTATACGCCAGTGCTACAAAGGCTTTCAATTCTATAATACTTTTGTTATTTTCGTCATTTCTACTGCTATTATTATTATATTATTATTTCCTTTAATTCCTAGAGGAACATGGGGCTTCAGCCGCGTGTCTCAATTGCGTTCGGTTTTCTGCTAGAGTTTTCACCTGGCTCCAAGTCTGCCCACACGCTTTCATCTCCTCTTCACATGACCTCCTCCAAGTCACCCTTGGACAACCAACTCGCCACTTCCCATTCGGGTTACACTCGAGCGATGACCTGGCGTGTGATGTCACTCACTTGATGGTTTGTTTTCTCAGAGTATGGCCAATCCATCTCCATTTCTTCCTGCCTATTTGTTTCACAATCGGTTCCTGGTTGGTTAGCTCCCAGAGATCTCTGTTGCTGATCTTCTCTGGCCATCTGATCTTGAGTATTGAACGAAGATAGCTGTTAATGAAGGTCTGTAGTTTGTTTGAGATGCTCTTTATGACGCGCCAAGTTTCTGATCCGTATAGTAAGTAGCACTGACTTCACATTGGAGTTGAAAATCCTGATCTTATTTTTGATGCTGAGTGCTGCTGACCTCCACACAGACTTGAGAGTAGTGAAAGCTTGTCTTGCTTCCCCGATTCTTCCTTTGATATCCTCATCAGTTCCGCCTGTAATTGAAACGATGCTTCCCTGGTAGGTAGGTGAAGGAGGTTGCTTCTTTTAGATTTCTCCCATTTATGCTGATTGTTGTCTGTTGTTGTTGCTGCTGTTGGTGTTGCCCAGGAATCTTCATCACCTCTGTTTTCTCTATGTTCACCTGAAGACAATTCCTATTTTCGATGCTTCTTCTGCCAACTTATTGCTTTTCATTGACATATCTTCCAGTTCGTGGGAAATCAGACATATATCATCGGCGAAGTTCAGATCCTCCAAGTTTTCGTGTGAGTCCATTTTATGCCTGTTTCCTCATTGCCCACTGTTTGTCGCATTATCCAGTCTACTGCAATCAGGAAAATCATTGGCGATAGTAGGCAGCCTTGTCTTACTCCTGTCCTTACTTCGAAGGGTTCCGTAAGTTTCCCATTGTGGATTACTTGGCATGCAGCATTGTCGTACAACTATTGGATGAGATGTATAATTGTCGGTGGCACCCCTTGGTAGTAGCGAAGCAGTTTCCAAATCACCTCTCAATCGACGCTGTCGAAGGCCCTTTCAAAGTCGATGAAGTTGAGATCTCTGTTCAATGATGATCCGTAGTCTGGCGATTTGATCAATACATGACTTGTTTCTCCTGAATCCAGCCTGTTCCGATCGAAGTTTTTCATCCAGGGCTTGCTTGATTGTCTCCAGGATGATGCGGCTTAGTATTTTGCTTGGGATGGACAGGAGCATTATTTTATTTGAGTATTTATTACAGTGTGTCGGTTTCCTATAAATGCTAGTAACTATCCTCTCACCATCTCATTTTCGTTTTATTCTACAATCTAGCAAACGGAATTCGGGGAGAAAAAAAGAGAGTATACATATATATAAGACAAATTGTGAAAACGCGTGACTAAAATTGATATGATTACGAGCAGTTATAATTTATACTCGAAACCACCTTGTCATCCATTTGTTAATACTGCATCTGTATCACTGTGTGTGATAATTAAAATAAACTAATATGGAACTACATTCTACTACCACAGTACCCAAGTTCTACACTTACATTAAAGAGGTCATATCCTATAAGATTACACCTACAAGACCCAGTTATCAGGCTTTCTACGCATGAGCTTCAAACCACCGACCATCAGTTGAAAGTATACCACGATAATGAATGCACCGCAAAATTCACTCATAGAATTCAGTCGATAGTAAGTAGCCGGACAACAGCAGCGGTTACGTCCTAACAATAAACTAAAATTCATTATATATATTATCAATCTCAAAACCTGACAGTTACCAGTTTATCAGTGGACATTACATAACAAGAATTCACTTAAACACTATCGATTTTCTAATATACAAACTAGATTAATCGCCATAGTAAACACAGAGAGCAATCAGACTGAATGTGAATGTATTCACAATTTACTTGAATCAATGAATCAATAATAAAAAATGATGATAATAATAATAATACAAATAATGCATTCAAACAAAATATTATTATTTATCATAATTTAAAAATTTATTTTAGAAAAAAAATTTTTTAATTTCTATTACTCACATAAAATGAATTAATTCATAGCTACTAAGAATTTGTTTTAGAAATATATAATATATGTGTATATATGTATTGTACATTGAACAAACTGGAAATCGGAATGGAAGCGGTACTTACAAGAATTTGTAAGTAGTATATCGATTAAAATGTTATTTTCTTATCGATTCGTTGATTGATTGATTGATTAAGTTGTTTACTTATTGATTATTATTATTATTTTTAAAAGGAAGAGAGTACCAACTAATTTACCTAGTTTACAATAACTATATTCATAGTAATGTTAGTAATAATAATAGTAATAGTAATAGTAAGGATAACGAAATCTACTGGAAAAGGAGAGAAAACTGAAGACAGATGATATAATCGTTCTCTATTTCTGTATTTATTTTCTTCTTCTGGTTCTTCTCCTTCAGTTATTTATTTATTTATTTTCAAATATTTTTGTTTACTACTTATCATTTGACTATTTTTGTTTGTTTTGTTTTTCGCTATTCAACTATGATGAATATAAATAAGCCAATAGGCTAATTGTTGTTGTCAATAGGATAGATTGTATTTGAGCTGTATTCGATAAGGTACCGTGGTTGCATGAATCTCCACCGCATATACAATAACGTAGTTTCACTTTCTCTGTACCAACTCTATCCATACAGTGATTCACTTCAGCTCGGATTGCACTACAATCACGATAGACACGTGTTACTGGCTTATTGGAATTATTAGCTCCAGACGAAGCGAATGGTGCATCCTGTTTTTGGGTTGTATGATAGAAAAGAAAAGAAACAGGGATAAACTTATTAAAAGTTGATCAGGTGTTAACTATATAAACATAAATATTGTTTTATTCAAGGGTTGGTTTGTAGGGAATTGATTTTATTAGCTACAGGATTTCATCATGAGCTCAAATCAGTTGCAGCACCATTGGAAAACCAACAAGGGGGTACTGGATACCTGTTTCACCCACATAGTTTGAGACTCTTCAGCGGCATGCAGCCACTCCACTCCTAGGGCTCGAACCCAGCACCTACCAGTTACAAGGCCAGCGACCTCGTAGACCACTGAGCCACTGGGACCCGATCCAGTGGACTGTTCATGAATTTCGACTCCCGCTAACTCACGATATAACGAGACTGGCGCGAGCCAGTGTCATCGCTGGCGAGTATTCTTCCTCACATCCGACCTGGTAGACCCTACTGGTCATAACTTCTCACTAGAACCCAGGTAACTACCTACCTACCTGATTAGGGCCAGTGGCTATTGAACATCGGATTATTATCAAGGTAGGTAGTTACCTGAGTTCTAGTGAAAGGTCGTGGTTAGTGGGGTCCACCAGGTCGGGTGTGAGGACAAATACTCATCGGCGATGACACTGGCTCGTGCCAATCGCGCTATATCGTGAACTGGAAGAAGTCTGAATTCATGGACTTGTCATTGGATCGAGTCCCAGTGGCTCAATGGTCTATCAGCTCGCTAACCTCGTAACTGGAAGGTTCTGGGTTCGAACCCTGTCGGTGGGGTGGATGAGTACTTCTGATAGGTCCCAAACTAGGCTGACGAAACAGGTGTTCAGTACTCCCTGGTGGTCTTCAATGGTTCTGTAACCGATCTTAGCTCATAATGAAATCCTGTAACCAGTCAAATGCCCCCAAACCAGTATTTGAATATCTAGATGACTTCGCAGTCGTCGCATGGTATTGAAAGTTGTGAAATGTAGTCAGTAAATAATACCGCAACATTGCATCAAATAAATTTATTTTGTCATGGAACTAACGTTTTCTGTCAGGTGAAATAAACATTTATAAAAAGCACAAACGATGGTGAAATTATTTGTGATAAACTTGAGATAGCCAGACAAACAGCTCTTCCCCTTCTACTTTTGCATGATTGGAGTAGATGAGACAAAACTTGGCTGGGTTAGCTAACGTGATGACAAACGGTGAGGTAGTTTTACTTGATTCACGTCTATATATCGTCTATTCACGTGACAGCTGTGCACTATCCATAGAGATCTTACTAAATTATGGACTGATTTATAGCTGGATCTCATGATTCAGCAGATCAAGTACAAGCCTAATCAAGCAGGAAGCCGCTTGTTCTAATCCCTGAGACTTTCAACTGACATTCATTCACTGTGTATTACGTCAATCAATAACATTCTGCCACACGAAGACTCTCTCATATAATCTCACCACTACCAGTCAGAAATCTGCTTTTCTTCTTACTAATCAGGATGAGTAGGATTGAAAGGTGAAGACCTAGAATGCCAGTCAGTATGATGACGATGATGTCCAAATGTTGAAATATTCATCAACGAAGACAGAATACAACCACTGTATCAAGTATAATTATATTTCAACTGTTTTATATTGATTTTCGACTCACTGATTACATAAAAATTTATTCTCAAAAAGAATTTGGCTATCACATGTAGTTGATTCAGACAAATAGTTTATAAGTCAATAGATGGTGACTAGCATTGGAATGCTTCAGGGTAAGCACTTCGCCATATTTGGGACTCATCTGCCAGCTGGATGTACCTGCATTCCACAGTGAATGATCATGTTCCCATTGATGCTCGAACCCAGTACGCAGAGTTTCAAACTCCAAAGGGTTATCCACTAAACGACTAGTCACTATCCAGTACATTACTTCAGGGTAAATAAATCCTCAGACATCATCGAAGAATACGCACAGGTGGACAACAAGTCAACAGAGACCGAGAACTACGGTCTATTCAATCGACAGGAAAGTCCAAATCACATTAAACAGCTAATAAATTCAGGAATTCAGTTTCTTATCATGGTGATATGATCAACTTATATCTCTTTCTGATCAGTATTTTTTCCCACATAGACAATCCTCGTAGTGGAAGGTACTTAATGAACTGAAATGAACTCATTTTTTATTGTAAAAGTATACACAAAATGCAACAGTTCAACTTGTCACACTTTATAAACGCAAATGAAGATTTGAAAATATATTAAAATACAAACGAACTATAAAAACCAGGAATGTACCGGAGAAAGAGTAATTACATGAGGAGTAATGAGATTTTTTATGGATCTAGATATCAAAAGGATCGATACATCTATATCACTGAGGACGATTTTGAGCCTCTGAATCTTGGTTTCTCGATGACCTCAGCTGGGCAGCCTACATCTCCCTATGTGACTCAAACCAACAGTCAGATAATTCATGAATTAGTGGTAATTACTTATGCCTCTTGGGCTTCACAACCTCATCTATTGATTTTCCCCTCTTACTTAGTACTCTAAGCCTAACTGCTCTGTTACTCCATAATGGATAGGATTTTATTTTAATAAATCACACAGTGTTGTATAGTTAAATTAACTGATGACGTTTCGAGCACAAACTATTGCTCATAATCATATCAAGTCACTACTCACACAACTTTTTTCCTTCATTTATATACATGTGTGGAATCGATTAGATATTCGAATAAAATTCAATATGAGATAATGTACATTCAGAAATAATAGTACGAGTGTTATTAATCCATTGCAATTAGATGGGAAATACGACTAGTGTTGTTATAGTCATAATAAGTTAATTGTTAGAATGTTTTGATGTGTTTGAATTGAAATAGAATTTTATGATTATTTATTATTCTCTTCTGATTTGACCAAAGGTAATAATATCTTCCATATTTCTGGTACTTGCATTGAGTCATTTCTGTTGCATGTATTGGGTGTACACTCAATGAACAAGGATTCCGTAATCAACCTCTCTCTCCACCTACCTATATCACTTTTAATACATAGTTTTAATAGTTAGAATCGACTCATTTCACTCAGCTATATCAATATGAGAAGAAAACTGATGAGACCTTAACCCTACTGAACGTGTACAACTCAATTAGCTAAGAAACGTGATTAATTCATTATTGTCTGAAACTACTTATATCAATGCTCACAAACTCTATAGATTATAAAATAGATTGTCAGATATATTAGAGAAAACTTTCGACTTTTACAAGGAACTGAAACTACCTCGACGACCTGCGAAAATGGCGAAATGATGGGATGATGTTTTTTTCCCTATTGTGGAAGACTATTCAGCAACAATATAGTGAAGATAAGTGAACGCCGAGATAGACAAATTTAGAAAAATGATGATAACAGTATATTTATTCATATTTGTGGCTTCTCGTTCGACAAATCTGAACAGAAATGACTGCTTTTATTCTGACACTTAGTGTCTTAAATATTATAATAACTAATAACTCGGAGTTACTTGTTTCGTGCTGGCTAACTATGGAACCCAGGACGCGCTCTTCGTTCTATTTGGGACACGTTAGATGGATGTACATGCTCCTGTGTGTGGGGGCAGTTTTCCGACTGAGCCTAGGCCCAATGGATAACCTTTTGGCTTTTGAAGTAATTAGTGTCAGGTCGCAGTCTCAATGAGAACACCTTCTATTACTAGGAAGAATATGCTTTCAGTAGAGAAGTGACTGGTCTGATTTTACTCAGATAACTTGATAAAATATAGGCAGATAATGTTTAGGAATTTAAGGTAAGGTGAAAACCAAGGACCTATCAGGACTCGGACTAACTAATGGCTTTCAAATGACCATTTCCACTATCTATCAGATGAGTTGCACTACCTAACAGCTAATCAGGCCATCATTTCACCACAATCAACACGTGTACCGTCCAGATATCGTGTGAATGAATGATATATTACTGACCATTCAGTATCATCACATTATCGAACCCAACCAGGTGTTCCTTCTGCTGGTAATCTTAACCACATTAAACTAAAAGCAGAGGCTTTTGCATCACTGATGACATCAATATGAGTAAGCTGTCTGTTATTGCAATCAATTCCTGTCTGTTAGTCTAACAGTATTTCACACATAATCTTATCAAGAAAAAATCAATAAAGTCAATTCACACAAAAGTTAAACAGGTGTCACTATCACTTAATTTGATAATGACTCATATTTCGTATTAAATGATGTATCTTTATTTGTATTTAAAAAAATTCAATTCTGAATGATTTCACCTTGTATCAAAACAGACGAAACTGTCTATTCAGTAATATATTTATTCATGAACTCGAATTCCTTTATGTCTCAATCTACATCCTGAGAGAACTACTTATTTCTTTGACAGATTCTGGAATAGTGACATAATTACTGGCACCCAATACATGCAGTATTTATGTGTTGGTTTGTGGGAATTTGATTGGGTATTGGATTTCATCATGAGTTGAAATCAGTTACAGGACCATTGGAAAACCACCAGGGAGTACTGGACACCTGTTTTGTCAGCCCGGTTTGGGACTCTTCAGAAACGTGCACCCACCACCAGGATTCGAATCCAGGACCTTCTTATCACAAGGCGAGCTCGTAGACATAGGCTAGTGCCAGTCGCGTTATGTCGTGAATTGGCAGGAGTTGGGATCCATGGACTGGTCATTGGATCAAGTCCCAGTGGCCAGCCTTGTAACAGGAAGGTGCTGGGTTCAAACCCTGTCAGTGGGGCGGAGCGTACAGGTGAAGAGTCGCAAACTAGGCTGACGAAACAGGTGTCCAGTACTCCCTATTTGGTCTTCACTGGTTCTCTAACCGATGTCAGCTTATAACGAAATCTTGGAGTCAATGAAATCCCTGAAATCCAACACTTGAATATCCACCTAATGCTCACTAGTTACTGGCCGTATTCACGTAGGTAGGTAATTACCTGGTTTCTAATGAGAAGTCGTGACCAGTGGGATCCACCAGGTGGGGTGTGGGAACAAATACTCTCTGGCGATGACACTGAATAGTGCCAGTCGAACTGCATCGTGAACTTACAATATTTTTAGACCTGAGGGTGGTATTTGATTCCAGTGACTTAGAGTTACTGTGTTAATGAATGACAATGAACGAAATGTCGAGAATGCATAACTCACTAATCAAAGCACTCTTTTGGAGCTGTGTAGGAAATAACAGAGTTTTGTCATCTGAAATGATGACAACCAGTGGTGTTCATCAGGGAAATCCAGTGTTTCGATTTTTATTTAAGCACACCGGATACATGCTGATGAATACGAACCTTATCAAATTTAGCCATTTAGGGGCTGACTTGCTACCAGGGTGAAGTTTCAGTAACTTAGAGTGTGCAGATGATATAATCCTTCCGTGTGCCAACGTTTCTAAACAACTTGAGATGGAATTTTAGTATGATTGGCGAACTTTCCACCCCTTTCAAATAAAAGATGATACTTCAGGACTGGTCTGCATCAACTTCTGGTTTGAAAATACGAAGTGATACTTTAGAAAATGAATCGACCCCAATAGACTGTTGCTGACGAAATCTCAACAGGGATACAAACAGCTGATGTGACATTTGACAATTTACATAATCTTTGGCGTGTGTAAACGTGGTATACATCTGTCGATAGAATGTCATGAGTACTGCAAAAAGTTTCGCTTCGTCCTTCTTCAAGGCTTTTATATATGACCGTTAACAATAGAAGATATGAAGTGGCTAGGGGTCTTTGAACGTATATGTATGCGTTCTGTCTACCATGTTACGTGGTATAATATAGTCAGGAATAATTCGTTTAGGTGTAGAGTGTTAGTTGGGGAAAGAAGGTTAGTCAATGGGGTAGTGAAGGTGGATCATTTGAGAAAGAGTACCTGTTAGGCATACACAGTCACCGCTTTACTCGTCGGTGACTGGTGAGTGCCAACTAGGACGAAACCAAGGTCATTCAAAGCATCCTACCGATCGCCTCCAACCATCTAATACTCCTCCTATCTTCCAATTTAAATGTCTTTGTCTCACCGTTCTTAAGAAGAGCAGACTGATTTGCTGTGCAGTACTAATGTCCTTTCACCCTCTCTCGGATTTCACACTTGCCTCAAAGATGACGTAATTTTCAGAAAATACCAAATGAGCATTTTGTATCTAACCTAGCGAAATCTCCCTGCATGAATAGATCATAGACTAATAAATTAGGCAAGCAATTGGACAGCATTACCATTATGATAAGCTATTAAATACTTCATTTTATTCTCCAATCTTGTACTGATGATATCGCTTAAGAAAGAATCAATAATATAATGAAATCTCCAAAATTAGATTATCTACTCATAAGAGAAATAAACTGAAGATTTATTTAGCTTCATTTTGTTACTACATACATAGAATTCAAGGACCATTGGATCGGGTCACAGTGGCTCAATGGTCTACGAGCTCGCCTTGTAACCAGAAGGTCCTGGGTTCAAACCTCAGTGGGTGCGTACTGATGAAGAGTCACAAACTAGGACGAAACAGCTGTCCAATACTCCCTTGTTGGTTTTCCAGTGGTTCTCTAACTGATGTCAGCTCATGATGAAATCCGCCATGCAACATACATATTTATTTGTTTCCAAATACATTTATTTTTTAAAATTTTTACATTTCCCTACATACTTTCTGACTAATTTATCAGGGTAATTATTAAGTTTCAAGGCTCCTCTTATGTGCCTCACTTCCTGTCTTAGATTTTCCTTGGTACTACTTAGTTTTTGTGCTCTGTCATTTAAACATTTCACCAGTCCTATTTTTACTGACATAGGATAGGATAATCGGAAGTGCAAATATCTGTTTGAATGTGTGGGTTTCCTGTAAACACTAGTGTTTAACTTCCCATCTTCTTTCCTTTTTATACTACAATCTAAAATTGGAAGCTTCTCTTCCTGACTTTCCTTTTCATAAGTGAATTGAATTGCCTCCACCTTCGAGTTAATATGTTTTAAAAATCTATCTATGTCTTGTTTTCTAAGTACAGTGAATGTGTCATCTACATACCTCCATCATACCTATCCATGAATATATCTGCCATAACCGGCAATATTGGTGACCCCATGGCAACTCCTTCAGTTTGTTTGTATATCTTCCCCCAGAATTTAAATACTGTGGAAGTCAGGCATAACTTCACTCCCAGCATTATGTCCTCAAGTGGCACTTTTGTCCTAAGGTCGAGTTCTTGGTCAGAAATGAGTTCGTTTCTGGCTGCCTCTATAGCCATATCGATACCCTATTAAACCTATAGTTGATTTTAGAAATTCACCTATTTACGAATTATCTAAATATTTAGCTATGGCATTAAACCACCTTAAAAGCCAATCAAAATCTAGACTAACAAATTCTTATGAACTAAAACGTTGTACTGATTTGTATACATTCTTATATTCATACATTTAATCTTTTCGTGAAACAATGAGTCATCTCAACTTGTCTATTTGTTTTTCAATCTGGTGTACAAATGCACGTGATACATGACCTAATTCTTTATTCAAATTCTATTGGTTGTTCCTATTAATTTGACCATGACAAATTGTCCTTTTGTTAATATTATATGCTTGAGTTTGCTTAATACATATATATGTGCTAATTACATAGTGGGTTATTGTGTGTCTAGCTGTTTAAAATCCAATATTGTGTTAATACAGTATTACTACTACATTCCTTTATGCTCTTCAGTGATCCTGCTTACAAGGTGTAGTGCAGAAATTACACCTTGGCTTTCAACACTTCTCTAAATGATGACAGTTCGTGATGAAATCTAATCATCTTCATAGAGAGAAAAAACTATATCCTTTAGTACAAGAGTTAAAACTTAACGATCGATCAGATATTTAATGAATCTTTTACTTCTGAAAAGCGAGTGATCATGAGTGGAAAAACAGAATGCGCACATTTCGTCCTATTTAGGACTCATCCACCAGTTGGATGTGCCTGCATTCTAAGTGAATGAACGATGATGGATGAAATATCTGCCAACTACTCTGTGCTTCCCAATAGTTGTGTTTATGATATTGCTTTGTGATGTAATCGACCTTAAAGTCAGTCTCACTCCGACAAACCAACACCAGGTTTACATTTAAATTATGTAGAAATGTGCATGTTCCCCTAAATGAGGATTTCATGAGACAGAAATGAGTCCTAGAGAATTCCATAAAAAGGGTCTGATATATATGACATGTATACACAACCAGTAAGAATATACTGTTTAAATAATCAAGGGAAACCAATCTAAGTGTCAAGCTGGTTGCTCTGTACCAAAAGGTAGAGAGAATTGTAACGTTCAGTGTATATAGGAGATTACAAAGAGTGAATGCATTTGAACCACTGAGAAAGATTTTGAGCCTTCATTAGTATGACATACTTTCTCGGCACTTTCTTCGTAACTAAACGTTGTCAATAATACCTCCAGGGTGACACAGTCAAATGCCACCTTCAGGTTAAGAAATTCGGTAATTGCTTGGCACCGTCAAGTATGCCTATGTTCCAGAATCTGTCGAAAGGTGAATGTATGGTCAATACACCTTCTTCCTGGCCTAAAGCCTGCCTGGTTTTCTCGTGTTTGTTTCTTCCAAGCACCACTTAGTTTGCACCTGATTATTGAACCTAAAATTTAAGATACTACATTAATCAAAATCACTGCCTTATGATTATCACAAGAAGACTTGTATCCCTCCTTATAAATTGGGATAATCAGTGACCTATACCAGTCTAATCGAACTATCTCTGATTCCTAGATATTACCTGATACCTTAGTAAACCCAGATGACAGTTCTTCACCACCGTCCTTAAACACCTCTGAAGTCATTCCATCAAGTCCTGATGCTTTGCCTAGTTTCTGACTAGAAATAACCTGTGTCACCTGAGTTACAGAAGGAGAAACAGAAGTAAGTATATTGAAGAGACACAAATAAGTGAGCTTTACAACTGAAATTATTCATTTGTCAATAAAAATGTCACAAGCATCTGGTTGTGAAATCATCCGGTTGTATTTAGGGGACAACAGAACATGCCAGTCATTTAAGAGAGCTCATGTATAGATGGATTGAAGTGTACTGTATTTCACTGAAGTAATCAGTAATACTTTTAAGAAATAGTTATCCATTCATCCTTACCACAGACAATTTGATTGCCCGACTACAAGGGATGACCCTTGGGTAGGTAGACTAATACTTCTGCTTTGAGTGATGAAAATTCGAGTCATGGGAGGACATCGAACTATTGCCTTCAAGATAACTACTTCTGGTGCTTTTTCAGCTGACGTAATCCATTCAGTATGATTAAGAGTGACAGGAGAAGATCCGGCTGGGTAGCAGCTAGTGCTGTTGATAAACAGATAAACAGTTAGTTATTATTCATTCATACGACAGTTGTGCATTACACATGAGTACTGTAGTGAAACGATGACCTTCGTAGCAGTTTCCTCTTGTAGCTAGCTGCAAGGACCGCGTGTTCGAATCCTAACATGGCTTATATATTTTCATTTTACCTTTATTCATAACTCATCACATTGCAAATATTATTACTTAGATGATTAAAGACGTACATTAAAAATTTTAAATACAGTGGGTAGCAACAACTATAAAACAATTCGATATTAGATTATCTGAAACAAACAGGCTATAAAGTTAGCCTTGAAGAATCTTTTTTCCATAATCTCTATCAGGGGTACTAAATAAACTACCAAAAGCCTCTAGGTATCGAATATCCCAAAGAGCAGAGGTTATTTCAATTCACTTAAAACAACTGAAACTTTATGTAGAGAAGATATAGGTCCATGTTCGGGCGGCTATGGAACGTATAAATTCATAAATACTGTATTATTTTTCTTAATATGTCTGATATTCGATTGAGTTGAAAACATTTCTTTCCCGTAGTAAATTTAAGACGAGTAACAACTGTAAAAAAACAGTATTTAATGAATTCACTAATTTCAGTAGAGAAACTCATCAACTGATCACTCCTCCACAAAAATTGTAATTTATACAATTTCTATTTAAAGTTAAATGTATACGAACACATGAACATTGAAACAGGAAATAAGGTTTAATTTGAACAAATCTATGCGATCTATAAGTTTTGTGAGTGATAATCTCTTAATATCATTAGTAATCATGGTGACATTCCAAGGAGTTCAGTCACACGATATTTATTGAACTGTGATCATTCGGTGACCTTGAATAAAAGCTTCAGTGTGTTTAATAAACAAGGTAATAAGAAAAGACTTTTAGTTTAGTTTCAGCCTACCCAATGAGGTTAAAGAAGCTGGATTTATGTTTGCGAAAGGAAACAGTAGTTACTTTAAATCTACTTTGGTAGAATACTTTACCTTAATAATGTTCTTTCCCTTTCCTTCCCTCATGTCTTTATAATGTTTTTCCCATTATTTTTAGTAGTGGTGGAGTGAGTGCTACTTATAATCAGAAAAAAGTAGTATATCAGCAAACGAATTCAGAAGAGTAACAATATGTTTTGGGCACTGCAAAAAGCAATCAAAGAAGAGAAGTGTAAGAAGAACGTTATAGACACTGTGCAGAATCATCCAACATGCTATCGAATGTGGTGATATTCAATGAATTTGCGAATGATGTGCAAATAAAAACTTAAAGATAAGGTATACCAAATTTATGTACGTACAATGAGTTATTCCTAATGAAGACTCCTTCCAACCTCATCGGTCTTTTCTTCCTTACAGTAGTGGCATTTTATCTGACATTCTGTTAGTTTTCTCAAGATATGTGGAAACAGAAAATTAATAATAATCTTGATAGCCAGGGGGGGAGGTTATCAAATTATCTTATGAGTTTAGATCAAACATGTCAAAATCTTGTTATTCAGTTCTATATGGTATACACATGTCAACCCGTGGTCAAATTTAAATTTATTTAGTTTTTAATAAGTTTCCTTGTATTTCAGTACTGTCAAATCTAAATGTTTATGAATGTATGAATTCGTACACAATAACTCCAAGTCAATTGGTGGATGGTGACTAGCAGTGGAATCCAACATGCACATTTCGTCCTGTTTGGGACTCGTCCTCCAGCTGGACGTACCTCCATTCCTCAGTGAGTGATGGTGTTCCCACCGGGGCTCAAACCCACTACACCTAGTTTTAAACGCCAAAGCGTTATCCACTAAACCACTTGGGCCACGAGAGCCACCTCTTATGCAACGGGTCTTATTCACTTTAGATTTTCCCGTTAATTGATTGGACCGAAGTTCTCGGTCTCAGGTTGGCTTCAGGTTACATGAACAGACATCGTCGAAGCATTTGCACAAGGAGCGGACATGTTAACCCGAGATCTAGCACTTCGGTTCAATCAATCGACGGAAAATCTAAACTGAATTGAACAATAACTCCAGTTTATTTATTAATATGTGCTTTGATGAATATTATTCACTCTGATAATGATGTTAACAGGTTATCGTGCACAAAACTTATCGATCATATGTTTGTTTGTTGTTGTCATAATGTTCATGTGTTTGCATGCATTTAACCTTAAAACAAAATTGTATAAATGACAATGTTTGTAGAGGAGTATTCGGCTGATGAGTCCTCTTGACGAAGTTGATGAATTCATTAAATACTGCTTTTTGACAGCCATTTGAACTGTAATCTATTGAGATTCTAATAACGCTTCAATGCTATTTGGAAGACATCATTTTTCAATAGTAATATTTCTTCAATTATTATGGATGCATATAATTATAGAACCTGATGAAGAAGAGGTTATCGAAAAGAATATCCTTTGTTCACTACTAATCAGTCTCTTATTACTTTTTATTCAATATTATCTCTGTTAGTTCATAAATTAAACCTTACTATTTCATTTATTTTGTTATTTTCAACTAACTGGATGACCCATGACACTGTCAACCTAAGACTATTTCGAAAATATAATTTGTCTGACCGATTTTATCTTGGATGTGCTGGTGACCGATGTGACTGAGTTTTACTCATGTAATACTATTATTATTATTATCGTTACGATAATTTAAATATGTAGTGGCTCAGTGACCTCTACTCAGTCAAATTCATAAGAGTTTTGAGTGATGTCTATCGATCGACTGATCAATTCACACATACATAAGTCGAGTATTAATTAATGATCTCATCATGAGCTGAAATCGGTAAGAGAACCATTGGAGAACCACCTGGGAGTACTGGACACCTGTTTCATCATCCTAGTTTGTGGCTCTTCATCAGTATGCACCCACCCCACTACCAGGGCCCGAAACCAGAACCTTCTGGTTACAAGACTAGCGTGCTCATAAACCACCGAGCCACTAGAACTAGACCCAATGGCCAGTCCATAAATTCCGACCTCTTCCAATTCATGACAGCGCGACCGGGTTGGAATCAGGTCCCAGTGGTCTACGAGCTCGCCTCGTCAGTGGGGTGGGTGCGTAGTGCTGAAGAGTCTCAAACTAGGCTGACGGTACAGGTGTTCAGTAATCCCTTTTTAGTTCTCCAATGGTTCTCCAGATGATGTCAGCTGCTGACGAAATCCTGTAGCCAATCAATCAAATCCCTAGAAATCAATACTTGAATACTAATTAATGAATTTACACAGTTTTTGATTGTCAGCTCTAGTAATCCCAAATGTGCTGATCACTGAAACGTATTTACTGATAGAGTAAATTGGTTAGTTTAATCAGCATACTGAACCGAATTTTCAGAGTAGAAAATTGTCCACATAAAAATGTGACAATTCGATTAGCAGTACTTCATATAAACATCCAACAGGGCAGAAAAAAATAAAATAAAGATGAGGAAAGCATGATGTATGGAAATTTATGTGAGAAAGAATTAGTATATGATGTATGATGAGAATTTAATGAATCTGGGAGGTCAGATCTAAGCTACTGAGAACGATGTTCAGGCATATTAACAAAAGACACTGTGCGTCGGTGGCATAGCGGTTAGGACGCTCGCTGACCATGCACATGGTCCGGAGTTCGATCCCCGGCCGAAATAATGCTGGTGAAGAGGGAAGGTTGGGCATGAGGCTAGCAACCCCATCCTGTAAAAATAAACACTGCTACAGAAACTTCAAGCCACTAGCTTGAAGCCCTATGTTCCACTGAGGAACGTGAAGGGAAAAAAAAACCAAAAGAAACTAGCCAATGGTTTTCCATATCTTGAGGATCCTAGTTAAACATCTCTCGATATGGCTCAGATCAACAGTCAAATACTGATTTCTGCTTCGGTTTGACCACTCCTAACTCGTTTCTAGCCCAAACTTATGACAGACAACGTTACTCAGTGAAGAAGCCTATGGCTTTGCATCTTTTAGGTCGATGTAGTTTCAAAACATTTCCATACACTTAACGCCTAACCCAACTAAACTTTGGTAGTTAAAATGACAGGAATCAATAGAATCTAGCTTTGAAGAAGCCATATATTCTTTTTCATACACTTCTCAAATATCAGTGTTTCTTTGGAATTGCATCTCAACCAATGTTAGATTATAACTCATTGAGATGTTAATGCTAAAAAAAAACATAGATACTAATCCATGTATATAAGCTATGTGTAGTCACTTCAAGCAAGCCGTCTTATTTAGTATTGCATACAGATATTTGATTAAGTTAAACCCACCACAGTCTTTGTGTTCCACAGTAAAACTGATGTTTTCATGCACAACACTGAACATTCCAAGTCTGTGCTAAGAGGAAAAATCTAAATTTTACCGATGATAGCAAACTCTCATATTAAGTGGTGGTAGGAGGCAATCGGTAGGCAGCTTTGGACGTAGGTGTTGTGCTTATTGGAGTAACTAGAAACTCAAAGGGACTAAGGATCCTTCTGAAATTAAAACTAGAGTCAGCCGTCTGTGCACTCAGAGACGTTAACACGGATCTATTCAGGCTCAGCAATAAGCTGGAAATTAGGAGTACAAGTATGATACTGTGGATACACCCCTATGACTGACTGACTGGTTTCAACATAGAACTTTGCACCTATGTGCAAAGTTTGAGTCGCCACACTTATAACCAATCAATAACATAAAAGTCTGTAAGCCAAGAGATTCTACGTCAGTATTACTTCTAAGAGTGTAAGAGAAAATCATTGCATGATCAGAAAGAGAATGGTATTATAAAATTTAGCTGATAAGTCCCAAATATGACGAAATATGCTTTCTTTTTTACACTGCTTAACCATCATCAATTAATATACTCAAAAAAATATGAAAATAATAAAAAAATACCACGTTGGATAATGTTCCAGAAGACGATGGTGGGCTAGCCGAGTCATTCTACATAGGTATGGACAGTTAAATTTATAAATGCACACTGAAGTGGCCGGACTCGGTTAAGCTCACATATGAAAATGAGAAAGACAAAACCTTATCATATCTTGATGTTCTACTAACAAGAAGGCAAGATGGCAGTATTAAGCGGGTTATTTTCCAGAAGAAGTCATGGGTTAGCCAATACACCAATTTCAGATCGTTTGCTCCTCTTGCATTCAAACGAAATCTCATCAGTAAGTACGCTGATGTTTCATGCTACAAAAACTGCACAACCGACATTCTTGACGATGAAATAATGAAAATAAAAGATTTATTGAAGGAGAACTAATACCCCGAAAACATGTTAAAGTCCCGATGAGGAGAACAGATGGAAAGAAATGCCTACAGATTATGCAGAAGAAACATATACATGACTTAACCGTTTAAAGGAGACGAAGCAACTGAATTGCTGGCACTAAAACTTCGAAAAATAATAGCTAAAACATTCTTTGACGCAACATTGTTTTGTAAATTTGTTATTCGTTGTTGTTTAATTCCAACTCAGGTGAAGGATAAGCTATCGAGTCTGGCCACTTCAATGTACATTTATATAAATTTATCTGTTCATGTGGAGACAGTTAAATAATAAAAATAATTATTTATAACCAATTTTATAAATTGTGGCACAGCGGTAGAATGCTCGCATACCACGCCACATGTGGTCCGGGGTTCAATCCCCGGCCACCGACGCACTCCTCTACCTCGCTAAGCTAGTAATAAGACTGGTAAAGAGGGAAGGTTGGGTATGAGGCTGGCTAGCGACCTCATCCTGTAAGATTAGACACCACTGCTAACGAAACTTCAAGCCTCTAGCTTGAAGTGTTCCACTGGTGACGTGAAGGAATAGAGAAAAATGTTTTATAAATTGTAAAGTTTGAATGACAGAGTGTATCCATCTCAGTCTTACTTCTTCTTAAAGCTCATGAATTGTTAAATAACTTATTTCATTTAGCTATCCTAGGTTTCCTTGCGAATTAATGCGAATTGAGACAGTGAATTTCATACTGATGTAGACTGTGGTTATTCATAAGTAAGTAATGTATCCTTGAAGTTTTAGTTGTGGAGATGTATTCCACTTGACTTTCAGCCAATAAGTCCATGCTTCCAATCTCCTCTCACTCAATCAAGCCTGGGCAACTGATTAGTACTATCGACCTTCAAACAATGAGTGTAGCTCATAACCCTGTACTTGATAATCCAATTCTACTAACTAACCAACCAACCAACCAGGAGTAGTCTTACTATTTAGAGACTGAACTTAAGCCTGAGGGTCCTGAGTTCGAATCCTGATTCACCTATTTCACTCTGAATAACTGTGTAGATGAATATGAGCAGCCCATAAATAATAAATGTGGATTATAGCCTGGTATATAATAAATCTGTACCAAAAACAACCCATAACAATAACAAATTAGTTTGTAATTTTTATCAGTAATCGATGTTTATCTTAAAATTTTTACAATGTATTTAAACAATGCATTTTGAACAGTTTGATCCACCTACCTACATGTCAATTCACCTGATATGATATACAAAAAATATAAAAGGTTTGATAAAATAAACAAAATGGAGTTTTAGAGGTAAAAAGGATAATACTTGATAGAATGCTTGGTAATATAATCGAATATAATCCATACCCAATGGGCGCGTATGCCTATAAGTCCCACTCAAACTAGGACGAAACAACTGTTTGTCCATTACTCCCTTATGGTTTCCAATGGTTCTCTAACTGACATGAATCTGTGATCAACCTAGAAACAAGATTATTAAAGTTGTCCTCTGGTTTAAGTCAATTTTTGTTGATTTTTCCGTTTAATTGGTTGGAGGATTTCATTATGAGCTGACTGACATCAGTTAGAGAACCATTGGAAAACCACCTGGGAGTACTGCGCAGCCAGCTCTTTCATCGGCCTAGTTTGGGACCATTCAGCAGTACACATACACCGCCAGGGTTCGAACCCAGCACCTTCTGGTCACGAGGCGAATTAAGCGATTTTACTTCATTCGATATTATGCAAACCAAAAGATCCAACAGAAAAAGAGGATAAAATGAATACCATTTACAAAATAAATTGTATGAACTGTAACAGACATTACATCGGCCAAAGTGGGCGTCCCGTTCGAATTAGAATCCAAGAACATAAATCAGCCGTGAAAAGACATGATATGTATTCTTTAGTATCAATGCATATAGACAATTACGGACATCAATTTGATTGGGATCATGTCAAAATCTTAGACAGAGGAAACACAAAAAGTGGCAGGGAATTCCTAGAAGCCTGGTACTCAAACGAAAATGCAATTAACAAACACGTTAATATAGACGAAATATACCAACTAATAAAAAGTAAATCAGGTGATCAGAAAGTTTAAAATCCAAGTCAATAGAAAATGGTCAATACATATGTAAAGATGGTTACCGGGAGACGGACGCAATTATATCACTGATGAAGAAATTTAAATCATTTCACTTTGTGCTAAATATGGCGCTGAAGATGTTGTCCAGAAGGACGACGAAAGCTTCGCAACTAAACCAACCAGCTCAGAGAACACTGTTAATTGCAAGTCAGTTATGTTGTCATAATTAAATCAGTAAATAAACTTGACTGATAGAATTCGATTTGCATATACATCAGGGACTAGACGCATGACACAAGTCACCACCTAGTATCCAGTGAAAATGTCAATTATAGTCCTACAGGAGGTCAATCACTAGCCCAAATAGCTTAGCAGTAAAGTCTCTGACTTGAGCACTTAGTGACACTGGTTCGAATCCCAAAAGGGACATGAATTCATCCAAGATTCTAAACACACCTTGCTGACTGATGAGTGCCAACAAGTACGAAACCTAGATATGGGGTTTCCCATCTAACAAAAAAAAAAAAACTCAATATAAATATTTTCAGCAAACAAAACATAGCAACCACAAAGCAAGTTAAATCATTCAAATCGATATTAACATTAACATTACCTGAATGATTGTTTTACATGAAGCTTGTAAATGTGGTGGGCATACTTGTGCTCGTAAACTGGAAGTTGTAACACTAGAGCATTGACTGTCCGTAAATGAATTACATCGATAACATTGTAATGATAGAACACTATCAATAATATTATAGAATATGAAAATTAGAAGACAAGCAGAAATTCTATTAGATGACATAATTTTCTATTTGAATTTCACTGTATGAAATTTCCTAAATAATAATAATGTAAAATATTTTCAAAATTGACAATGAGCTATATTCGGTATGTTTTAAAGTTAGTGAAATGCGAATGTTACGCGCGCGTTATTTGATGCTAACCACACACTAAATATATGCACATAGAAATATATCAACATACATATATACATACAATGAATTATACACAATAAGGCTGACTGACTTGCTAACTGATTGATTTAGCCATGCTATTTTTTTCAACTACATGAACTAATCGATAACGGAATTTAAATTAGACATGACCAATATATATATATATATATATATATATAAAGAGTTAAGTAGATGCAAAGGGGGTGGATGTGTGGTTGAGTGAATTACGTGCAATACTCGTCTAACTGCCTAACTGACCATCAAGATCTATCACACTTCCGGTATTTTATAACAAGGTCATTTGTTTGTAAATTTAAATGGACAAGAGGAGTGCACACATTCTGTTTAGATGTGCAAAAAAAATTAATACTTAAATCGAATATCATCATGATGACCTTGTACATTCAAGATAAAAACTTGATTGTTAGTTGTTTTGTTTCAATTGTTTCGTTCAGCCGTGTTATTATAACTAAAACTTTAATAATTATTATTATTTAATTAATGTAATGTAATAACTTAAGGCGATTAAGTCATCCCGCCCATCATCGTTATTTCAGATTCAACTAGCAATTGATTAGGAATCACGTTTTATCATTTGCTTACATGTAAAAGTCAAACATCAAGTCATTAGAGAATTAAGTCATTTTATTTCATTATGATCATACTGTTCAGTCGATAATTGAAGAACTACTTTTTAGGTTTATGTAATACTTCACATTGTTAGCTGCTAGATCTGTTTTATCTCACGCTAGGATGAAACAATTGTCCAGTACTCCCAGATGGTTTTCCAATGGTGCTCTAACTGATGTCCGTCAGCCCGTGGGCAATCAAGCAAAACAACACTTGACAATTAATCTAATTCTCACTACCGACTGGCCCTATACAGGAATTGGTGAAGTTCAACAATAGCGTCCCAGGAGTATGAACGCTCCAATGACCTTGAACGCGTGCTAGTCGTTGGATAACGGCATCTGTCCCTATCAGAGCTGAAATATCGACGCTATTCACCAACTTAGGAGCAAATTTCACCCAGATCAAGGTTTAAGTACTGTTTGGACAAAGTGTTAATAGCTTGTTAGGGTTAGGATTAGGGCTAAGGCAAGTATTGATGTTAGGGTTAGGATCAGAGTAAGAATTAGCATTAGGGTTATAATTACGATTTGGATAAGGGTTATGATTATGATTAGGATTAAGGTTAGGGTTACGATTAGGGATAGACTTATAGTTGATGTCATTTATTTTAATTTCCTGGTAAGTAGTCGTCTATCCTCTTGCTGGAAACCATAGCAATTCAACCGAGGGCTTTTTTTGAATACTGCAAGCAGGATGACAGTTTATCTGTAGTCATCTCGGTGAATACATGTACAGAAACTAGTCTAGCTTAGTAAGTGATACTCCTCGTTATAACTAGGACGTATTTTTAAGCCATGTCAGAGAAAGATAACCTGTTTAATGCGTTTTCAAGCGTTTTCTTGTCAATATACATCATTTTTTGAGCAAACATTCCTCATTTTTATGATTGGTCAGCTGAAGGTCACTCGTGCGTTCGCACTCCTGGGACACTATTGTTGAACTTTGCCCAGTAAGTTACCTAGAATACTAGTGAGAAGTTGTAACCAATGGGGTCCATCAAGTCAGGCAAGATCACAGTTGCTGGCAGTTGCGTGAATTGACAGAAGTTGGAATTCGTGGACTACTGGGTCAGATCCCAGTAGACTAATGGTCTGCAAGCTCTCCTCTTAACCAGAAGGTGCCGGGTTCGAACCCTGGCGATGCGACGAGTGCGTACTGGCAAAGATTACCAAATCAGGACGAAACAGTTGTCTAGTACTCCCAGGTCTTCCAATGGTTCTCCGACTGATGTCAGCTCACGACCACTCCTATAATTAATTACACCCTTAGGTTTCATGCAGAATATAGAGCTTGAACATCACATCTTCATTTTATCCTGTTTTCTAATGTCTTATTCAGCTAGCTCCACAACTGACCATAAACTCTCATCTCCTCCGCATACGAAATCCTCTATATCACCCATGCTGAAATTGCTATTACCCACTCAGCGGTCTACCACATCAGTGTGTGTCCAATATATGTGCACTTTCTTCTGCAGATTTGTTGAACAACAGATCCTTGGTTGGTTCTTTGCCTGACTGAGTTTTTTTTATTCCTTCACGTTCCCAGTGGAACATAGGGCTTCAAGCTAGAAACTTGAAGTTTCTGTGGCAGTGTTTATTTTTTACAGGATGGGTTGCTAGCCTCACGGCCAACCTTTCCTCTTTACCAGCTTTTATTTCTGGCTTAGCAAGGTAAAGGAGTGCGTCGGCTGGTGATTGAACCATGGACCATGTGCATGGTCGGTGAGCGTCCTAACCGCTGTGCCACCGACGCACGCCTGACTGAGTTACTTATTTCTAATTCTTTTTGCAGCTGTCTCTCTGATCTTCAGTATGGAGCTGAGTATCTGAACCAGCTTGTAGATAATGAACATAAAATCAATGCTAACAAGACTTTAAGGTTGTCTACGGTATTCCTTATGACGTTTATCTTTTACAATATAGCTGAAGTCATCGGAATCTACCTGATGAAGAAGCCGAAATTATACGTTCAGACGAAGTTTGTTCAGACGCTTTCCCTATCTTAGCCATCAATCTTTTTCTGACTATCTTCAATTGTCAAATGAATTTCTTTCTGAAATTTATCTGATATCCAACTAAGGATTACATTTTTATGCATATTGTCAATTACACATGTTCGCTGAACTGTAATTTACTCATTTTAAAGACACGATATTTCTTTAAGAAGAAACATTAATATTTTGATGATATTATATGGTTGGAGGCAATCAGAAGGAACCCATACCTGACCTAGGTTTCATGCTAGTTGGCACTCACCAGTCAGTCAACAAGGCGTATCTGCAGCCTTGAAGGAACTCATATCCCTTTTGAGATTCGAACCAGCGTCACCCAATGCTGCAGTCAGAGACGTTACCACTGAGCCAGCTATTCGAGCTCGCAACTGGCCTCCTGTAGGACTGTATTGGATACATTGATTGGACGCTAGTAGCTTGTGTGATGTGTCCAGTCCTTTCTTTGGTGCAAACTAAATTATACCAGTCCAACAGGAGTTGAATCGTGAGCCCGAATAGCTCAATTGTAACGTTTCTGACTGCAGCACTGAGTGATATGGGTTTGAATCTCAGAAGCGACATGAGTTCCTTCAAGGCTGCAGATACGCCTTAGTGACTAGTGAGTGCCAACTAGCACGAAACGTAGGTCAGGTGTGGCTTCCTTCTGATTGCCTCCAACTATCTAATATCATCAAATCAATGTACACAGTGATGGCGAGCTACCTAGAATGGTGGTTACATTGCACTCCCAACTCAAGGAAAATTGAAGAAAGATATTTCATGGAAATCTTCCAAAAGAATCGATATCCACGGAATTTCATCAAAAGACATATACCTCCAAGTCAACCTATCAAACCAAAAGCCCCCAAGGAAAGTACAAATAAATCGCTCTACCATTTGTAAAGGACACCTCAGAAATCACTACAAGACTCTTCAAACCTTTAGGAATCGACGTCGTACACAAACCAACAAAATCACTTCACTCAGTTCTATGTCAACCAAAAGACTCAACAACGGAAGAAGATAAAACCAACATCATCTACAAAATAAATTGTAACAACTGCGAAAAACACTACATTGGTCAAAGTGGACGTCCCCTTCGTCTTCATATCCACGAACATAAGCTAGCCGTCAAAAGACATGACATCCACTCCCTCATATCACTACACACAGACAACCATGGACATCAATTCGACTGGGACAGCGTTCAAATATTAGACAGAGGAAACACCAAGAATGCTAGAGAATTTTTAGAAGCCTGCCTGGTATTCCAGTGAATCATCAATCAATAGACACATCGACATAGACAAAATTTATCAACCGATAAGAAGGAAACCTCACACACAAAGGATCAAAGTTCAAGTCAGGGAAACAATGAGTTCCAATACAAGTAGCCTAGAGAGTATGAAAACACACAAAAACAACCAATCACGTTCAAGGTCACCCACCAGGAGAGACGATTAATGAACTCGTGGAAAAATGTAAAATCTCACTTCATCGAATTGAAGTATGCGCTGAAGATGTTGCCTAGTAGGGGGCAATGAAAGCTTCGCAAATTAACTATCCAGCTCAAAGAACGCAACCACATCGAAATTATCCACCTGAGCTACAAATCTTCTCCATCATATCTGAACACACTGTCTGTATAGCATCACCACACTTCTACACATGTACTGCTGAAATTATGGAAATAAGATTGATCAAGGCAGCATTCTGTATTCACAAAGATCTTCTATAACCAACCATTCAGTGACTTTAAAAATATTATCCTGCACGTTAACTAATTCTCTTCCCTTTTGTCTATTGACTTATCATTATTATTTTTTTACTTCTTTCATTTTAATTTATTCAGAAGTAATGGGAATTATTTCCCATTATTTATCTCTACCTCATTCATTTATAACAGCTTGATTATAATTTCTATTATAGATGCAAATCCTAATATACGTCACGAAATCATAAAATTTTCTGACTGTCCATTTCAAATATCATAAATTAGTAAAAACAATCACAAACTGGCTAATTAATTTACCAAAAAGTGCTAAAATTAGCCCTAAAAATGACTTCGATTTGGTTTATTTTATTTGTTGTCAACTTTTGCTAATTTTCACCCTCGTCACCTCATCAGAGAAACTGATGTCCCCTTCGAGATTTATATCCGAATCATCTCGTTTTACAGTCAGACACATTAAAGTTAGCTATTCGAGCACACAGATGACCTCATGTAAGATTGTACTGGATTGTTAAGAGGAAACCCCTATGACTCCATACTAGTTTGTTTGTTAGATATATCACACAGTGAAACAGTATTATTTACTGGATAACGTTTTGAACAAAATTTATTGTTCATAATCATATCAATTGTGATATTGATATGATTATGAACAATAAATTTTGTTCAAAACGTTATCCAGTAAATAATACTGTTTCACTGTGTGATATATCTAACAAACAAACTAATATGGAATTACTTACTACCACAGTGCCCAAGTTTTACACATATATTAAAACCCCTATGACATCATTTCTAATCCTTGGTTTTGCTGCTAACTAAATTCTATCATGAGTTGACATCGGTTAGAGAACGAAACATCTGTCCAGTACTCCCAGGTGGTTTTCCAGTGGTTCTCTAACTGATGTCAGCTCATGATGAAATCCTGTAACCAATCAGTCAAATCCCTACAAACCAATAATTGAATATCAATGAGATGCTCACTAGCAGCTGGCCCTATTAACGTAGGTAGGTAGTTACCTAAGGTTCTGGAGGGAAATCATGACCAGTAGGGTATAGTAGGTCGGGTGAGAGGATAAATCCTTGTCGAAGGCATTGTATAGTGCCAGTAGCGCTATGACTTGATGACACCACTACTGGAGAAGGTGTGGAAAAAGGGCAAGGTAACTGCAGACTGGAATAAAGGCTACTTATTCAAAATGCCAAAGAAAGGAGACTTAAGTCAATGCAAGAAATGGGTCGAAATTATGCTCCTGTCCATCCCAAGCAAAATACTCAGCCGCATCATCCTGGAGAGGTTCAAACACGCCCTGGGCGAAAAACTTCGACCGGAACAAGCTGGATTCAGGAGAAACAAGTCATGCATCGATCAAATTGCAACACTACGGATCATCATAGAACAAAGCCTGGAATGGCAGTTACCGATTTATCTCAACTTCATCGACTTTGAAAAGGCCTTCGACAGCGCCGATCGAGAGGTGATTTGGCAACTACTTCGCTACTACGGGGTGCCACCGACAATTATACATCTCATCCAACAGTTGTACGACAATGCTGCATGCCAAAGATAGGACTTCAGGTGAACATAGAGAAAGCAGAGGTGATGAAGATTCCTAGCCAACACCACCACTAAGAACAACAACAACAGACAACAATCAGCATAAATGGGAGGAACCTGAAGGAAACAACCTTCTCTACCTAACTGGGAAGCATCGTTTCAACTACAGGCGGACGCAACTGATGAGGATATCAAAGCAAGAATCGGAAAAGCAGGACAAGCTTTCACTACTCTCAAGTCTGTTTGGAGGTCAACAGCACTCAGCAACAAAAATGAGATCGGGATTTTCAACTCCAATGTGAAGTCAGTCAGCGCTACTATACGGATCAGAGACTTGGCGGGCCATGAAGAGCACCTCAAACAAACTACAGACCTTCATTAACAGTTGTCTTCGCTCAATACTCAAGATCAGATGACCGGCCAGAAAAGATCAGCAACAGAGGTCCCTGGCAATGAGCCAACCAACCAGGAACTGATTGTGAAACAAATAGGCAGGAAGAAATGGAGATGGATTGGCTGGTCATACTCTGAGGAAACCATCAAGTGACATCACTAGACAAGCCATTGCTCGAGTGGAACGTGAAAGGGAAGCGGCGAGTCGGTCGTCAGTGCAAGGGTGGGGTGACTTGGAGGAGGTCATGTGAAGAGGAGATGAAAACGTGTGGGCAGACTTGGAGCCAGGTGAAGACTCTAGCAGAGAACCGAACGCAATGTAGACGCGCGCCTTAAGCCTTATGTTCCTCTAGGAATAAAAGGAAATAATAATAGCGCTATGTCGTGAATTAGCAGAAGTTAGAATTCATTAACTTGCTATTAGATCGAGTCCCAGTGGCTTAATGGTCTACGAGGTCGCCTTGTAACCAGAAGGTCCTGGGTTTGAACTCCGGTGAGTGCGTATTGTGAAGAGTGTCAAACTAGAACGTAACCTCTGTCCAATACTCCCAGGTTTTCTAGTGGTTCTGTAACCGATGTAAGCTCATGATGAAATCCTGTAACCAACCAATCAAATCCCACTCGCCATCACAGTGGAATTTGAATCATTAACAGACGGTTTGAGACAGTCCATGGGAATCTCTTTCTAACATCGTTCTTTATGTTTACTGCCATTGCTTACACTTCACAGAATAATCAATATATACGACTCATTATTTTTTCATATTCTCTTCAATTCCTCTCAATTTTGCTTTATTCAAATCACGAATTGATAAAAGTTGGAATTCATTGGAAGGCCATTGAATCGGGTCCCAGTGACTGAATAGTATACGGTCTCGCTTGCCTTGTAACCGGAAGGTCCTGGCTTCTAAACCTGGCGGTGGATGTGTACTACCGATGAGTCCAAAATTTGTCTGACGAAACAGCTAGCTGTCCATTACTGCCTGGTAGTTTTCAGTGGTTCTCTCTCTGTAACCGAGATCTCGCCGTGGTTTAACTCGAAAAAAAACAAATCAATTCCTTACAAATCATATCTGTTTGTTTATTTTTTTTTGTTTATTTTATGTGAATTTCTTAATTTTCATTGTTTTGTTATTTTTTTGCCCGCATTTTGTAATTTATACAGTTAGGAATTGAAAACAAAAATTTTCCTAAAAAATAACAACAAATATTTCATTTATGAGTATTGTTTTGTTTGCGTAATATTCTTACGAATACTACTAGTACTAATACTGCCAATAATCGCAATATTTCAAAATTAATCGGTAATGGTTCACTAAATATTGAGTGACAGATTAAACTTCCTATAGACAATCCTTCATTTCTTGAATATTTTATTTTATTTTTATTTTGATTACAGCTTGATTCCATACCGTATTTTCAGTACAAGTATGGAATTTCCAGCATGGATATCGGTAGCCCAAATTTACAGGCCGACCATAGATATCGGGTGTGCGCCGGCAGGGGATCGAACCCCGGACCATGTGCATGGTCGGCGAGTGTCCTAACCACTGTGCCACCGACGCACAGGGGGACAGCTTTTGCAGTAAAATATGAATTCATACTCTTTCTCATTGGTTTCAGATCAGCGGATTCGAACCCCCGTTAGGCTCGTGAGTGCATACTGCTTAAACGTAGTCCCAAAGGATGACAAAACGGCTGTCCAGTACTCCTTGGTTTTCAGTGGTTCTCTCATTGACGTATGATTTCATAATCAAACTTGGCTTTATTTTGAACACGTCTATGTAAAGTACAGAATTTTTATTGAGTGTTTTTATCTACTGTGAGTAGAGAATCTCTTCAGGCGAAACAGAAATCGATGGAATTTCGTTCCATCTGAAACATACTTTAACCCACCCTCCCCTTCCAATATATTTGTCTCTTCAAAAAACAGACCAAGCTATTTGCTGACAGCTATTCAAAAAATTTTACTTGAGTACAGCTTGTTCTCCAAGGATGTATGCAGATGGTTTAAACAAAGTATACTCGATGAAATGTGAATGATTATTCTCAGTGGAAAGTTAGACAGCCTAATATTGCTAGCAGGCTGTTGAACAGACAAAGCAATTCAGGATTACAGGATTTCATCATGAGCTGAAATTGGTTAGAGAACCACTGGAAAGCCAGCTGTTTCGTCCTAGTTTTGGACTTTTCATCAGTACGCACCCACCACAGGGGTTTGAACTCAACATCTTCTGGTTACAAGGCGATCTCGTAGACCATTAGCCCACTGGGACTCGATCCAATGGCCAGCCCATGAATTCCAACTTCTGAAAATTCACGACATAGAGTGACTGGCACTAGCCAATGTCTTCGGCGAGTATTTATTCTCACACCCGACCTGCTGCACCCTAATGGTCACGACTTCTCACTAGAACTTCAGTTAACTTCCTACCTACGTGAATAGAGCCAGTTGCTAGTGAGCATCTCACTGATATTCAAGTATTGGTTTGCAGGGATATGATTGATTGGTTACAGGATTTCATCATGAGCTGACATTGGCTAGAGAAACATTGGAACACTTGTGAGTACTGGACAGGTGATGATGCTGATGAAATCCTGTAACCAATCAATCAAATCCCTACAAATCAACACTTGAATATCAATTCAGGACTACTTGTATTAGACGCTTGGAGACACTTGACAGGAAGCCACACCTGACCTAGGTTTCGTGCTTGTTGGTATTTACCACTTATCATGTCGTATCTACAACCATAAAGGAACTCATGTCCCTTCTGAGATTCGAACTCGTGTCACTCAGTGCTGCAGTTGGAGACATTACCGCTGAGATGTTCGGGTTGGTGACTGACCTCCGTAGCAACGTATTAGCTACTTCGTCTAGACACTGTTAGGCGTCTAGTCATTAGTTTAGTGGAGATATGCCTTGCTGATTGGTGAGTACCAACAGGCACGAAACCAAGGTGTGGGACTTCCTGCCGATTGCCTTTAACCATCTAATATCAACAATTCAGACTACAGCTTGACGACTAGCCACCTAGTGGCATTTTGGTCACATTGCAAACTTGACTGACGGAATTCAGTCTGCACCAAACAAAGGACTAGATGCATGATCCTAGTCACCTACTGGTGTTCAGTCAGATTACTTCAAGACCGAAGCTCTTTCCATCTGAAGTGTGAAGCCTAAATTATGCATCAAATGGAAGACTGGCTCTTTTACTTTAACTCAGTGAAATTTCATTTTATTCTTCTTTTGGGTAACGTAACTTGAATTTTAGATTTTACCGTCGATTGACTGAACCGAAGTGCTCGGTCTCAGGTTGACATGTCTGTCGGCTTCTTGTGCAGATGCTTCGACGATGTCTGGGCATGTAATTAGAATTTAATTGGTGGATGGTGACTAGCACTGAAATCCAGGACAAACGCACATTTCGTTCTATTTGGGACTCGTCCACCGACTGGATGTACCTGCGTTCAGTTAAATAAGTAATATGACCCATTGCACAAGAGGTGGCTCTCGTGTCCCAGATGGTCTAGTGGATAACGCTCTGGCGTTTGAAACTATGGGCACTGGGTTCGAGCGTCGGTGGGAACATCATCACCCACTGGGGGAATGCAGGTACATCCACTGGCCGACGAGTCCCAAATAGGAAGAAATGCGCGTTGTCCTGGATTCCACTGCTAGTCACCATCCACCAACTAAATTCCAACGTAACTTGTTATTTGTATTCATTTATTTTCGTTCTAATTTTTGTATGAATAACTTTTTTGTTGTTGCTGTTATTGTCCTATTTTGTTTTTATCTGTTTGAATAACCCTTCAAGTGATTACGTAATCATCTCTACTTATGTATCGGAATTGTCCTTAAATTCCAGGAAATCCTTTTCTTTACAATATGCAGTGTTTCTATTTTTGGTCAATAATTGATTACTGTAACTTCCTGTTTCCATAGTGTCATTCAACTCTTATCGAAATGAAGTGGTTATTCAGATTAAGTACATCTAAATGATGCAATATTGATTACTTATGTGTATTTCTTCTTATGAAATGAATACAGCGAATTCATTTTATCCTCCAAAAGCAGCTGTTCTCAGTAGATTATTCAAGTTTATCTCTAGTCCCTCTTCCTCCATGCATTCTAATCTGCCACCATTTGTCCACCGTTTAACTCTGGTTGATTGGTATTCCGAAGTGAGAAGCAAGACACAAACTTCATTCACAGTGGGTAATAATAAATGCTCCACAAGAAATCTCATAGCTTACTCTAGGACTGAGATACTGTCCGGACGCCCAGACGGAAGCAGGTGATTGTTCTGAGGGGCCACTCTCCGAACCTTTGACTCCAAATCTGATCAATGAAGTAGTCAAGCATTGTTAAGAGTTACGTTTCCATGGTTGCCTTTTGATCCTTCCGGATTCTGGAGCCCGCGTACACCATAGGTTTGGAATCAGGGTTTTCCAGCTTCCCTAGGTAAACCAGTCCGTCCATCAGTCTACTTGTAAGCGTCAGTCGTTTGCCTGTTGATGTTTATGAATAGGATTCAACTGACAAAGACTACGAATGCGTGGCCACATGAGAGCGTTTCGAGAGGAAGACCGAAGTCTACCAATCGTCGGTTGTACTAGGTTGTTTATGGGAGCACCCCACTCCCAATTGATATCATTTCCTTGATACTGGTTAGCAGTAGATTTCGGAAGATGCGTTTCATCCCAGAGAAGATTCACGACCTGCCTTCACCTGCATCCTCCTCACTGCCAATAAAACGAGTCGGCTATACATTTCAAACTCCAAGGTATTATTCAATGGGTGAGCCACAAGAGTTGCCTCATGTTCTTATTTATTGGAATTGTTTTCCATTTTCCTGCTGATTCATTTTCGGGGGGAAAAAGGTTTTTTTTTTTACCAATACGCATACATATATAGGTAAAGACTTTCTCTTCATGATTTCTTCATGATTCTATATAGATACTACTGATTAATGAATTTGAGTAGCTGGATACCATTAATAGTATCTACCAGTAGGGCTTGATCGAATTAACCTTAAACTCCAAACGACTATTTCGCTCGTTTCAGGCTTAGCTCATAATCGGTGTATCCATTTCCACACATACCTCAGAGAGCTGAATCAGTTTATACTGCCCAAATTCCAACTAGCTCTTTTTGGGCCAAATGACTTCAAGTTACATGACCAGACATCGTCAAAGCATTACCACAACCTGGGACGGAGCACTTCGATCCAATCAATCGATAGGAAAATCTAAAATTGAATTAAACAAAATTGCTCACTAGCGACTGACCCTATTCAGGCAGTGACCTGGGGTTTCAGTGGGGAACCGTGACCAATAGGGTGCAGCAGGTTGAAGAGGAGGCGGTAACCCATCGAAGAAGACATTTCGAAAAAGTCTCGCTATGTCTTGAATTGGCAGAAGTTAGAATTCATGGACTGGCCACTGGATTGGGTCCCAGTGGCTTAATGCTCTACGAACTCGCTATCCCTGTAACCAGAAGGTTCTGGTTTCGAACCGTGGCGGCGAATGCGTACTGATGAAGAATCCCAAACTAGGCCGACGAAACAGATGACTATCCACTACTCCCGGCTGGTTTTCCAGTGGTTCTCTAACTGACGTCAGTCAGCTCATGATGAAATCCTCCATACAAATTGTTAATTTATGCTTAATATTTTTGATTGCCAGTTATGGTATCAAGCAGACCACATGTTCGGAGGTAAGTGATTTCAGTTTCCTCAAGAAGGGAACTTCGGTGACATTACACCTCGGACTGTGTGTAAATTGTAAATCACGAATTTGATATTCCTTATTTCCTTTCTATTAATTATGAAGAGAAATAAGTGCGCACAACATGATAACTTCACATCATGTTCATCAAAGCTGGTGCATCAGTGGCATAGCGGTTAGGACACTCGTCGACCGTGCACATGGTCCGCAGTTCGATCTACGGCCGACGCACACCTGATACCAATGGTCGGCCTGCTAAATTTGGGCTACCGATATCACATGCTGAAAATTCCATACTTGTATCAAAAATCCTGTCGGGGAGTCAAGCTACAATAGAAATTTGAAAAATAAATAAATAAGAAGTTCAGTATAATAAATATGCGTGTTTTATTTCGACGCTTCTTTTCAGCTACAGACAGAGTAAAATATAGATAAGATTAATGAAATATGAACATCGTCGGTGGCATAGCGGTTAGGACGCTCGCCGACCATGCACATGGTCCGGGGTTCGATCCCCGGCCACCGACGCACTCCGTTACCTCGCTAAGCCAGAACTAAAAGCTGGCGAAGAGGTAAGGCTGGGCATAAGGCTAGCAACCCCATCTTGTAAAAATAAAGACTGCTACAGAAACTTCAAGCCTCCAGCTTGAAGCCCTATATTCCACTGAGAACGTGAAGGAACAAAAAACATGAACAGAAACTCAGTATGAAGAAACAGTAGTGAGTTCAATATGATGATGCGTGTAAGCATTAAAACTGACACCAAAAAGTAAAAACATAGTAGTTATTCAACGTTAGTCTGGAGAAAGATTTGAAAAGTATATGGGTAAATGGCTTACAAAAAAATACCATTTATCCAGTAACATACACGAAGAAGATTACGGACTACTACATAAGAAAGCATTTCAGAAGTGTTTTGAATTCAGAACATTTCAATATAGCAAAAATATTCACTCAGACATCTATAAAACACAAAATAACTGAGCAAAGAATTTCCTTTTCGATAATTCCCTATTCTGGCCCTACAATTCTATATATATATATATATATATATATACATATAATTAGAAAAATTCCACAAAAATTCAGGATCATTCAAACCTAGGTGGCCAAGGTAAGGATAATGTCTGAATTAACTTGTTTTCGACGCACAAATTAGGCTTCTTAAATGTAGATCCCCACTGCCTCAGCACTACTTAGTAGTCGAACTCTTAAGGCGAAATTGAGATTCGTATGTATGCGGTAAATGACCCTGAAAGCTGTCTGGTTAACATCAATCTTGTGTTCTGTATCCACAAGATGAGATAGAATAGCACTACGAATAGATTTTGTTTGTCCCTTTACATAACCACACAGCATGATGTTCGGAAATCCGACGAGAAACACGCCTAATTGGACAGCCTATGCAGCTAACTGGTTCCACAGGAGCAGTTAAACTGGTAGATACACATGGAAGAGGCGAAATTAGGCAGTTTGTCTTTTACTCCCGAATGCAAAAGAGGAGTGGTTTTTAAGATACAGCGTAATTCGGCAGCAGGGAATGTTCTTCGCTTTGCTGCATTTCTAAGGCGCTGTGTTAGTATCTCGCTAATGTTGTCCCCGAAAAACTGCATTTGTAAGAATAAGGCCACTTCAGGAACTATTGGCAACTTGGGCTGCTTTGGTTTTAGATTCATATTCTTATCAATAAACTTTTCGGGATAACCATTTTCACTTAGCAACTGTTTAATATTATTAAGTTCTTCATCAGGACATCCATCCGAGCAAATTGCTCTTGCTCTATGTACCAAGCACTTTATCAGATTGCGTTTGTATTTCAAGGGAACGAAGCTGAGAAAATGTGTATGCTGACCCGTTGATGTAGGTTTTCTATATACACTTTTTATTGTGCCATCCTCTCTTCTGGTCATAAGGACATCTAAAAAAGAAATACTAGAATCTTTTTCTTTCTCAGTAGTAAAATTTATTGCAGGATGAACCTCTTTAAATTTATCCAGGATGTTATTTGCTGCCTCCTCATTTTTCATGATCAAAAATGTATCATGCATGTAACGACAATAGAATTCAAGAACACATTATTGATGCAATAAGCTAAATGAATGTTACTCGGGTAAACTGAGATTAGCCAAAGTTTCCTTATGTGTAAACAGAGGTGAGGTTTAAGTAGCTCAATAGAGATAGATAGATTCAGTAAAAATGAAGTAAACTTGAATATATCTGATCAGCAAATGTATCAGGAGAATCAATTTTGCTGCCTGTTTCGCGTAGATTTCAGATATTTACGGTGGCAAGAGCCTGGGGACCTTTCAGTCTCAGGAATTTGAGAATATTTTCGGAGAAACAAGTGGATGATGAACATTTTGAATATAAGGCGAAAACAACAGCTTGTACAGATTAATACGTGTCATTGTTTATTTCGTCGGCTTCTCATCAACAGATATGTTATATTTCCAAGCTGTACGCGGCTGATGAGATGCTGACGAAATAAATGGTAATACCATCTTCTTCTGCACAAACTACATTTGTTTTATTCACATTCATAAAGGCGATTATGTGCTTAAAAATGCAAATTTTTCTGTCCTTCCAATGCATTTGCTTCTGTATGCACATGCATACGCTTTTCTATTGACGTTCGTTTTTCTCTACTATCCTTCTTAAATCATTGAGCTGCCTGACTTTCCACAGAGCATAATAAGTCGAATTTACTTAGTTATACTGTTTTTTTTTACTACGCATTCAGTCCCATAAAAAACAATCTGTAGTCATGTGTGCATTTTTGAGTGGTATTCAACATACTGCTTAGGGATAGGAACATGTTTCAGATAAAATAGGATAGCTCAGTGGTAAGGTCTCTGACTGCAGTACTGGGTGACGCTGGTTAGAATCTCAGATGGGACATGAGTGCCTTCAAGGTTGCAGATACGCCTTGGTGACTGACTGGTGAGTGCCAACAAACACGAAATCTAGGTCCAAGGCTTTCTTCTGATTGCCTCCAACCATCTAATATCACCAAAATAAAATTTCGTCGACTGATATACTGTAGATTACTGTTTGACTTGGAGATTCTATACATTAGGAGTAGATAAAAGTACACCGACAATTCTGTACTATACACAAACTTCTTGTTCAGAGTAAAGCTGTCATTATTATCATCATTTGTATTGGTCTAGTTATTTCAGGCATACATTTTCTTTAATTAATTTGAACAAAGACAACAGCGACATATGAAGCAGGGGGAATAAAACCGTGGTTGGATCTACTTCATTATTATTATAGTTCCCTTTAGTTTCTGGAGGAATATAGGGCTTCAGTCACACGTCTCCATTGCGTTCGGTTCTCTGCCAACGTTTTCACCTGGCTCCAAGTTTGCCCACACGTTTTCATCTCCTCTTCACATCACCTCCCCCAAGTCACCCTTGCACTGACGACCAACTCGCCGCTTCCCTTTCGGGTTCCACTCGAGCAATGGCTTGTCTAGTGATGTCACTTGCTGGTTTCCTCAGAGTATGGCTAGCCAATCCATCTCCATTTCTTCCTGCCTATTTGTTTCACAATCGGTCCCTACCGGGTTGGTTCGCTCCCAGAGATCTTTGTTGCTGATCCTTTCCGGCCATCTGATCTTGAGTATTGAGCGAAGACAACTGTTGATGAAGGTTTGTAGTTTGTTTGAGATGCTCTTTATGACGCGCAGTGCAAGTCTCTGATCCGTATAGTAAGTAGCACTGACTTCACATTGGAGTTGAAAATCCGGATCTTATTTTTGATGCTGAGGGCTGTTCACCTCCACACAGACTTTAGAGTAATGAAAGCTTGCCTTGCTTTCCCGATCCTCCCTTTGATATCCTCATCAGTTCCGTCCGTCTGTAGTTGAAACGATGCTTCCCAGATAGGTAGGTAAAGGAGGTTGTTTCTTTCAGATTTCTCCCATTTATGCTGATTTTTGTCTGTTGTTGTTGCTGTTGCTCTTGCTGTTGGCCAGGAATCCTCATCACCTCTGTCTTCTCTGTTCACCTTCAGTCCGATCTTCTCTGGATGCTTCTTCTATGGCCAACTTATTGCTTTTCACTCGCATGTCTTCCAGTTTGTGGGAAATCAGACATGTATCATCGGTGAAGTCCAGATCCTCCAAGTTTTTTGTGTAGGTCCATTTTATGCCTGTTTCCTCATTCCCCGCTGTTTGTCGCATTACCCAATCTACCGCAATCAGGAAAATTATTGGCGATAGTAGGCAGCCTTGTCTTACTCCCATCTTCACTTCGAAGGATTCCGTGAGTTTTCCGTTGTGGATTACTCGGTATGCAGCACTGTCGTACAGCTGTCGGATGAGATGTATAATTGTCGGTGGCACCTCGTAGTAGCAAAGTAGTTGCTAAGTCACCTCTGGATCGACGCTGTCGAAGGCCTTTTCAAAGTCAATGAAGTCGAGATAGAGAGGTGACTACCATTCCAAGCTTTGTTCAATGATGATCCGTAGTGTGGCAATTTGATCGATGCATGACTTGTTCCTCCTGAATCCAACCTGTTTTGGTCGAAGTTTTTCATCCAGGGCTTGTTTGATTCTCCCCAGGATGATGCGGCTTAGTATTTTGCTTGGGATGGACAGGAGCATAATTCCGCGCCAGTTCTTGCATTGACTTAAGTCTTTTTTCTTTGGCAGTTTGAATAAGTATCCTTTCTTCCAACCCTCGGGTACCTTGCCCTCCTTTCACACCTTCTACAGCAGTGGTGTCATCAGGTTCGCTGATATCTCGGGGTCCATTTTCAATGCTTCTGCTGGGATTCCATCTGGTCCTGCTGCTTTTCCAGTTTTTAGCATCTTGATTGCCTTCAGGATTTCTGTTCTCGTCAGAGGGTTGATGTCCACTGGTATTTCTGCTTCCGCTGTTGGTATTATTGGGCGCATTTTAGGTAGCAGTCGATTTAGAAGTCTTTTGAAGTGTTCAGCCCAGTGTTTACTTTGCCCCACCTCTTTGGTGAGTGACTTTCCATTGTCATCCTTCATTGGCTCAATATGTGTTGAACTTCTCCCCGATAGGAACCTAGTTGTTTGGTAGAGTGTTGCGAGGTCTCCATTGCCTGCACTGCAGCTTATTCTGCTTCACAATATTTTCTTCTATCTTCCCTGGCACTCTTCTTTTTTCTTTTGTTCAGTGTATTGTAGCTTGCATTCAGCTCCTGTTTTTGTTTGCTCGTCGATGCACTGGATTATCTTTTGTTTCCTATTAGTCTCCATGTGTCCACAGTGAGCCACTGTTTGTCCTGTCTCTTCTTTCTGCCTAGAACTTCCATGCAGGTTTAACTCCACACTGTTTTCAAGTTGTTCCAGTGCTTTTCGACGCTGACCTCTTCGCCAGTGTTGATTTGTGTCTCGGCTTTGTCCTTTATGCTTGCAGTGAAGATGTCCTTTGTGTCCTGGTAATTCAGTTTTTGAGTATTGAACTTGGCTTGTGTGGATCTATTTTAATGTCATCTTAATGTCTTACCAACTGCTTACTACCTGAATGGTGAATGTGATTAGCTTTTTATTACACTTCTAACAGACTTTAGTTCACTTTACAGAAACAAACGTTGAACATTACTAGCGAATGATGATAGTATACAGATATGAATCTTAATGTTCTGGCTGGCCAGAATGGATTAGTAACACGGAACTCCCGTAATAAGCCAAACAAGAATCTACTGTCCAAAAAAATATGGAGATGGATTGGATCTATACCGAGAAGACCTTCAAGTGACATCACGCCGTGGCCCCTCAAGCGGAATAGAAAAATAGGAAGTGACGAGTTAGCTGTCTGAAGGTCATATTGAGGAGGTCATGTGATGAGGATATGATAGCCCATGGATATTCTCAGAGTCAGCTAAAGCAAAAGAACTGCAGATAACAAAGTGAAAAGCTGATTTGCTACTGAGGCCATTTGTGCCACTGAGAATTTAGAGGAGAGAAATAATAAAATGTAATTGAAGTTTTTGGCAAAATGAAAAACCAAGTTAGAAATAAGATATTGAAGGACACAAATTATAAGATTACGTAAGTCATTACAAAATTATAATAAAAGTTTTTTTTATGTATTTCCCAGTGAATAAAAACAAAACGATATTTTTTTATTGACGGTTCGCTTTTTAATACTACTGCTAATAGCTTTATCAAAGGATTATTAAACCAGAATTTATAAAATCCATTTAGCTTATACATATAACGACTTAATCATCGTTCATCAGCATGGGGGCATTTTTCCGTTGTCAAAATGGCCATTTGGTAAAGAAAACAGTCACGTGTGAGGATGGATGTCCCACAGATGACATTAGTTGGGGTCGCACTAAATCACGAATTGGTAGAAGTTAGAATTCATGGTTTGGCCATTGAATGGGGTCCCAGTGGCTGAATGGTATACCAGCTAGCTTGCCTTGAAACCGAAGGTCCTGGGTTCGAACCCTGTTGGTGGGTGTGTACTGCCGATGATTCCCAGACTAGGATGAAACAGATGTCCAGTACTCCCTGGTTTTCAATGGTTCTCTAGTTGTGATATCAATCTGTGATCAACTCGTAAAGATAACAAAACCAGGTGTAGATTGTTGGATTTGATAAATGTATAAGATTATTAAAGCAGAGTGTGCTTACACAGTGAAATTGCTTATCATATTCGTGTTGATTTTGTCACTTCATCGCGGGGGAGGGGGGAGTTGTTGTAACCAGGTCAAATTATGTTTTAGTCCATATCATTGCTATTCAGACACTTTGGATTCCACTTGATATGTAGTACTTCTGATATTAGATGTTCTTTATGACTTCTGAAAATTTTCTGGATTATTTCAATATTGTCAAAATCAATCTTGTGCCATGATTCTGTTGTTATGGCTGGTGATTTTTCAAGTTTTTCCAGTTCAACCGGATTTCTCGGTGGTCGAACAGATGCTCTACAGTGTTCATTTCTTCTGATTTGATTTCTCTCTGGCGATGTTTGTCCGATGTATATCGCATCACGTTCCAAGCACTTTATTTTATAGACACAATTAGATAGAGAATATTTAAGGATTTGGTCTCTTATATGGATTAGGTTGTTTCACAGTGTGTCTGATGTTTTGAAGAAAACTCTGGTGTCGACCTTATTGAGTACTCTTCGGATATCGTCTGACGTCTCCACTCTACATGGAATGACAAGTGTTGAGATCCATGTTTTCGGAATACGTTTTCGACGATACTTAATGTCAGTGTTGGTTTTGTTGGCGAAGTTCTTTGGGTAGTTGTTTTGCTTGAGAGTCTCAGTAATGTTTGATATTTCTTCTTCTTTTTCTTTCTCATCCGTTATCAGAGAGTATGCTCGTCTTACAAGACTTGAAACAACTGATACCTTGGCGCTGATGGGGTGTGATGATCCGAAGTCTAAAAATTTATTGGAGTGGGTTTTCTTCCTGAATACAGATATACTAAAATGTCCGTTTTCCCTCCTCTTAACTAGGCAGTCTAGAAATGGTAGCTCACCGACGTCTGATTCTGCCTGCTTCCGAAGTAAACTGGATTCTGGGGGATAGATTGTTTATTTTCTCCAAGAATGAACTGTGTAGATCTCGTTTTAGAACTACAAAAGTACCATCTACATATCTTAACCACATTTTAGGAGTGAGTATGCTTGAAAAGATGTTATCTTCGAATCTATTCATGAAAGGGTTAGCGACTTTTGGGGAAACTGGTGAATCCATTCATCGGGATGTACAAAAAACCTTTATTATAATGAATATCATATACCCAATGTCCAAATTTTTTTCAAACTGTTAAAAGTGAACTTGGTTTTTGGACATATATGACTACATAATTGTTTGCAAGTAAATGAAATATGCTAAAAATTTGTTAAAGGTTATGCTCACTCAGTAAGGTATCAGACATATGAAGCATAACTTTCAAAAAAAAATTATGATGTAATTTAGTAACAGTCAGAAAAAAATCAATATTTACATTTCATAAAAGATGATATAATCAATTAAAGGTCAAGCTTTAAGTTACCGTGGTAGAGAGAAAGAGAAAGAGAATTACTATGGCTTTTTCTCGTGAATACATAAATAAGATTTCAACTTTTCGATAATGATGAGCTGTGTCAACTTGATAAGACTTCATTTTGCTTGTTTGTTTGTTGATTATGTTGAAGGAATTCAAGATGTCCATCTGATATCTTGTATGTGACTGCACAGTATAAAGTCTTACTAGTCCCTGTGATAGTAGATCTTTCAATATATGTTCAGAAAAGTCTAAGGTAGCCTGTTCTTTCTGTTCCTCCAATGTGTGTGTACCTCAGCACCTACTTTTGAAATGATATACACAACTGACAGTCAAAACCAGAGGGGGTATAGTAGTAACAATAATAATAATAATAACTTTATTACAAAGCATAATTTTTATACGAAATGGAGTTTTCAGCGTTGTATGTATTGCAGCAGCACTTTATCTCCTTTTACAGATAAATAAATCACATAGGAAAAATAATAAAACTGAAAAACAAAAGTTAATAGGAAAATAATCTATATGTCATAATAATGCTGTGAATAAGTTGTTTACAAAATAGGTTTTCGATGTATTTGTGTTTTCTGAGCTGGATGGTTTATTTGAGAAGCTATCATTGCCCCCAATTAGGCAACATTTTCAGTGCATAATTCAATTCGATGAGGTGAGCTTTTAGATTTCTCTACAAGTTCATTAGTCATCTCTCCTGGTTGGTGACCTGGAATGCAATTGCTTGTTTTTGTGTGTTTTCACACACTCTAAGCCACTTGTATTGGAGCTGGTTGTTTCCCTGAATTGAACTTTGACCCTTTGTGTATGAGGTTTCTTTCTTATCGGCTGATAAATTTTGTTTATCTCGATGTTTCTATTGATTGACGATTCACTGGAATACCAGGCAGTCTTCTAAAAATTCTCTAGCATTCTTGGTGTTTCTTCTGTCTCATATTTGAACTTTGTCCCAAACGAATTAAAGTCCGTGGTTGTGTGCATGCAGCGATATGAAGGAGTGGATATTGTGTCTTTCGGCGGCTAGTTTATGTTCATGGACACGAAGAGGAAGGGGACGCCCACTTCTTGCCATATATAGGGGACGTCTCAGAGATCAGTGCAATTGATGTCGCACACAAACCAGCAAAATCACTTCACTCCTCTGGCTCTATGTCAACCGAAAGACTCAAAAGCTTAAGAAGATAAAACCAACATCATCTACAAAATAAATTGTAACAACTGTGAAAAACACTACATTGGCCAAAGTGGACACCCCTCTCTTCGTCTTCGCATCCGTGATCACAAACTAACTGTCAAAAGAAATGACATCTACTCCCTCATATCACCTCACTGCATACAGACAACCACGAACATCATTTCGATTGGGAGAATGTTCAAATATTAGACAGAGGAAACACCAAGAATGCTAGAGAATTTTTAGAAGACTGCCTGGTATTCCAGTGAATCGTCAATCAATAGAAACATCGAGATAAACAAAATTTATCAGCCGATAAGAAAGAAACCTCATACACAAAGGGTCAAAGTTCAATTCAGGGAAACAACCAGCTCCAATACAAGTGGCTTAGAGTGTGTGAAAACACACAAAAACAAGCAATTGCATTCCAGGTCACCAACCAGGAGAGATGACTAATGAACTTGTAGAGAAATCTAAAAGCTCACTTCATCGAATTGAAGTATGCGTTGAAGATGTCGCCTAGTAGAGCGATGAAAGCTTCGCAAATTAACTATGCAGCTCAGAGAACACAACTACATCAAAATCATACACCTGAGCTACAAATTTCCCGCATCATACATCAGCTAGTTTTATCAGCTCTTCTTCTGACATTCATCTCCTCATGCAACACTTGCGCTAAATATGGTGGTATGGCTGAATTTTTTTATATTCTGCTATGCTAGTCGAAATTCTGATGAAATTTCTTCTAGTTTTACCACTGAAGAGATACAACAGAGAAGTTTCGAATATTAAAGCGAATATTTGGTTGTCAGGAAAGATAACTTTAACTAACTGCTTGTACGAATTAAAATTTCTGTCGACAAACAGTGTCATTTTAGTTGGATCAAGGGCAAATCACTAACTCTCCTTACAGCCAGCCTTTAAATTCTCAAGGAATACAAAAGTGAAGAACAAATAAGAATGGGTAGAATATGTAATCTAATAAATTGTTCAGAGAACCATTGGAAAACCTTGGAGTACTGGACAGCTATTTCGTCAGCCTATTTTGGGACTCAGGACCTTCTGGTTACGAGGTCCTGGGTTCGAACCCCGGTGGGTGCGTACTGATGAAGAGTCCAAAACTAGGACGAAACAGCTGTCCAGTACTCCCAGGTTTTCCAATGGTTCTCTAACCAATGTCAGCTCATGATGAAATCCTGTAACCAATCAACCAAATCCCTACAAACCAATACTTGAATATTAATAAATTGTATTTGTCAACTTCAGTAACGAACTCAATCCCAGGTAAACAGGAAAATCACCTGACCAGTGACCCAAAATAGGTTAACAGCAGTCAATGTTGAAAAGTTCTCACACTTGATGAAATGAAATAAATAAATTTTCAAATACTTTTTCATGATTATTGACATCAGTCATATGAAGTTTGATATTTCACTGAATGATGGACAAGGAATAATGTTGATGATGAAATTGATGGTTAATGATGAAACCTTATAGTCAAGCAAATCCTTGCAAACCAACATATGATTATTAATCTGATGCTCACACTGGCGAATGTCCCTATTCAGGTGGGTAGTAGTCACCTGGGTTCTAGTTGGAAGTCATGACCAGTGGGGTACAGCAGGTCTGGTGTGAGGACAAATACTCGCCCGCGATGACATCGTCTAATGGTGAATAGTGAATTGGCAGAATTTGGAATTCATGGGCTGGTTATTGGTCCGGTTCCCGGTGGTTTAATGGTCTACTAGCTCGCTACCCTTGTAACCATAAGGTTCTGGGTTCGAACCCTGGCAGTGGAGCAGGTGCTTACTGATGATAGGTACCAAACTAGGCTGATGAGACAGCTGTCCAGTACTCCCTGCTGTCTTTCCAATGGTTCTCGAATTGATATCAGCTCCTGATGAAACCCTTTAAGTAAGGATTGCGTTATTCTACAAATTGACTAAAGTTTAAAAATATTTCATCATGAGCGGACATTGGTTAGAGAACTATTGAAAAACCTGAGAGTACTGGACAGTCGTTTCGTCCTTGTTTGGGACCCTTCATAAGTACGCACCTACCGGGTTTCAAACCCACGACATTCCTGTTACAAGGTGAGCTCGTATACTATTAAGCCACTGGGACTCGATCCAATGGCCCATGAATTCTAACTTCTGCCAATTCACGATATAGCCCAACCGCTAGCCAATGTCTTCGGCGAGTATTTGTCTTCACACCCGACCTGCTGCACCCTACTGGTCACGACTTCCCACTCATGATAAAATCCTGTATCCAATCAACCAAATCCCTACAAACCAATACTTTAAAAATATTGTTTTTATTTCATCCTAGTGGGAGTGGATAGTGCTGAACTCGATCTCAAATACAGTCTGGGGACTTTTCTGAAGAAGCTAAAACCAGAACATAAAATTGTTTTCAATATTTTCTTGTTTAGATAATTGAAGGCAATCGGCAGGAAGCCACACCTGACCTACGTTTCGTGCTAGTTGGCACTCAACAGTCAGTCAGAAAAGCGTATCTGCAATCTTGAAGGAACTCATATCCCTTCTGAGATTCGAACCCACGTCACCCAGTGCTGCAGTCAGAGACGTTACCACTGAGCTAGCTATTCGGACTCGCGATTGACCTCCTGTAGGACTGTAATGGGTATTTTGATTGGACACTAGTAACTAGTGTGACGTGTCTAGTCCTTTCTTTGGTGCAGACTGAATTCTATCAGTCAGGTTTACAGTGTGGTCACCATTCTAGGTAGCTCGCCATCATGGCGTATATTGATTTGATGATATTAGATAGTTGGAGGCAATCGGCAGGAAGCCTTTTTTCTCCCCAATTCATACTGATCCATTACGAAGAATTTCAAAATAGGAAATATCCAAATTAAATCAGGTAAAAGAATTATATATGTCTAACTGTACATTTTGATTATTTAATTTATGATCTGGAATGTTTATAATTATCGATCCAAAACAGTTGTTTTTCCATGCTCTTGACACTGAGTCATACTCATACTTTGAAAGTTGATAATATTACCCAATTGTCCATTCTACAGTAGGTAGAGCAGGATTTCATCTAGTAATCCATTAACGGTGTCCAGCCCCCAATCAGATAGCCCACACCTCCTTAAATTGACTCAGATCAACAGTGAAACACTTCATGCGTTGATGCTAAGTTTTGTTTTGACTACTCCTGACTATTTTCCAATATAGTCCTATGTTAGCCAACCTTACTTGGTATCCGTCACATATGTTCTGGCCATCTTAATCGATTTAATTTCACAAATACGTTTACTGACTTCTCATTCCTACCTAACGCGAATATCATGAACCATGTTATACTACCTACCTCCGCGACAGACAGAAAACAGATATTTGAACAAAGAAAGAAGAAACATTGGCGCAGAATAATCTGGATCCGTATTATTTCGTCGGTTCTCATCTGCTGCGTACAACCTGAATTCTTTAATAAAATAAAGTGAAAAAGTATACAATTTTAACAAACATTTGTCCATTAACAAGCATATTGTCAGTGTCAGAGTGAAATAAGGCGTTGCGATTTACAAGGTATCTAAAGTGTTACGATATACATATACATCTTGTTAGAGAGAAGTTTCTTGAAAAAATTAATTAACATTTGTGTTGTTGGGGTGGTAACAAAAGAAAATTAGTAATAGTTACGTAATTAGATAAGAGAAGATCAAAATTTTGGTGAACATGAGGTCAGATGAGAAGTTGATGATGTAATACAGTGAGCAGAACTCAGAAGATCAAGAAAAATTATCTCTTAAGAGAGAGTCAAGCGAAACATAAAAGGGGGGTGGAGTGAAAAGTTAACAAAATTGGAAAACAAAAAGTTACTAAAATTGAGTCACCAGGGTAATTGAAGTCCAACAAAGGATTCTTTTTGGACACATAAATCAGGCTTCAATCCTTTTTATTGCTATAGCTTCAGAGAACCTGAGAAGACTTGACGTACTTTGTCTGTTAATTATTTTGAATGATTCCAGCACATCTACTCGGTGTCCTGTGTCAATCAGGTGTTTGGCGATTGAAGAGCTTAAACAATTCGGTCCTTTTAACTAGAGGCTCCCTGGTACATGTTCTCAGAATCTGACGTAGACCCTTCTCTCTGTTCGGCCAATGTAACTGCTCCCGCAGATACATGTGAATTGGTATACACAGTTGGAGGTAACATATGAGGGGTACTTGTCAATCTCTGACTGCACCAGTGAAGAGGTTGTTCGGGATAGAGAGACTAATAATGCTGCAGGATGCGTCCTAGACAGGGCTGCACCTAATCTTTTATTTGCCATTCTCATAATGTCATCACCCGTAAAGTCAAGTTTGATGAAAATAGGCTTCTTACTGGCTGTAGGCTGTATCAAGCTTCTCGAGTTCATTCTTGCTATATTTGTTAATGAAACTTTGTGGGTAACCATTTTCTTTCAAGCATTTTTCAAGAAGCATTAGTTCACTGTCTAGTTTGTTTGGTGAACATATTCTCTTCGCTCTAGACAGAGAAATGCGTTTTCTCCAGCGTTCGTTTATATCTCACTGGACAGAAGCTGTTGAAATTCAGATAAAAAGACCACTCCATGTGTCTTTACGATATACAGATCTTTCGAGTGTCCCGTCGTATTTTCTCTCCAACTTTACGTCCAAAAAATAGAATTTTTCATCATCTTCATGCTCCATCGTGAAAGTGATGCTTTTGTGTACATTGTTGAAAACAGATACCTGTGGTCAAAGACAGCTAGCCACATCTTTTATATCGTCCATTTTCAACGGCCATGTCTGACAGTCATAAAAAGGACAGAATGACCTGCTGAGCCGTAAATATAATAATAATAATAATTTGCTTTATTCCAGAAACAGTACTAGTGGTACAGTGTGGAATTTTCAGCACAAATCTACAATATTTGCATCCAATTTTATCAAACATTTAAAGGAGTATTTCAAAATAAAAATTAATATAAAGACACCAACAGCAAAAAAAAAAACAGGAAAAAACACAAAATAATTTTTTTCAATGTGAAAAAATATCAAGAAGTAGAAAGGAAAATAAACATCATATCATAATAACTCAGTATTGGGTATTGGAAGCAATGATATGATTATGCATGGTGACAGTAAAGCTTTAGTCATACAAGAAGTTATGAAATGATATTTAAGAATGTTTATCGCCAAGATGATCAGTTAATTTGGTTGAAACAACTCTAAACAATCATAAAATAACATTTCAGGGTTGTTGTTTTGTTTTTTATTGTCAGGCCTAATGCAGTGTTTGTAGTGGTAGTGTGAGTAATCCTGCATAATACAAAATTTTGGTGGTGACAATGGCGTTCACAACCAATGATTGTCAGTTAATATTGCCGAAAGAAATAAAAAATAAGAAAAAACAACCACAAAAGCTAATAATTACATGATGGTTAATGACAGGACAATTTTGTAATACTCATAGTGCTAATATAGTCGGAACCAGTAGATACACAAAAAAAGGAATAAAGTAAAGTACAAAAAAGTAAGGCAATGTTAATAATTTAGGTAGCTAAGTATGTTTAAGAAGGCGTTCACTATAGAATACAAAATAAGAGAGAAATAAAAGAGCCTAAAATTATGTTAATAACAACAAAGCAAGTCACAGGTTTCGCGCTTAACATTGTCTCTGTCACTTAGAACACGGGCCAATTATGGTATCGTTGAGTTCCTGTACTTGGTTGTACGAGCATGGATTATTTTATACTGATTTCTGGTTCTACTTGACGAGATACAAGGAGAGAGTTGGGAATAGACGGGGTGTTGGGGGTCGGAGAGTATGGTTTTAGACCATTTTTTCGCATGTATTCAGATGCCTTTCAACTAATGTAGTGACGAGCTGACTGAGTTTTACACCACTAGTCCTACTAACTACCTTCAACATCCTTCTCAGGATGGTATATTCCTTTTTGATGGCCAAACAGATATCTAGCCTACGTTAACGACCATTTTAAAATGAGAGCTGAAATTTTGTGAAAAATCTGTCAATTGAGGTCTGTGCAACTTCCCAAATAAGCGAAGTTATCAACACCCACACTAATATCATTGCCTATCCTTAAAGCAGGACTAGATGCAGGCTTGTTCGACAGCATCTCACCCTACTTTTAACTGGGAGAGAATCGCATGCTAATCATGTTAAAACTTTTTCTCAAGGTGTTTATATGACTCTGAATTCCACCAGCGTCTTCATCTAGAATTCATGGATAATTCCCATCCAGGCATTAATGAAAACAAAACACGTAGATCAGCGAAGAGTCTCTTTTCGGCGAATTCATCTTCTTAGCTGTACAATCGCAAATATATATGCATTGCTTTGTATGTATGTGTACATTAAGTTTGTCAAACAAAGTTACAATCGGTTAAGGTTAATTTTAACTAAACAAGTGAAGGTTGGTAATACAGGTCAAGAAAATTAAGTGTTAGTGAAACTAGGGTAGTAACAAAGGTGATGAGTTGTCACAAACAGTTGTAATAATAATAGTGAGTTTTACTCAGGATGCACATAGAAACAAAGTAGATAATACGAAACCATGTAAGAAATCTAAGTGAATACAAGAATTATAAGCAACTAAGGAACAGGCAAAGAAACAAAATTAAGTTATCAAAATAAAATTAAAATCAAAAAAATCAAAACATTGTTACCATGAGAGTAGAAGTGGTTGAGTAATCTTCTTTTGTATGCAGAGCTCCGGTTTTTCCATGTGAATGGCTAGAGCTTCAGCGATACAAAGGAGACGAAACCGTATTGCCTTTGACATGTTGTTCTTGACTCGGTAGATTACTTTGAAGGAGGCGTTCGTTGAAATGCAATGATCAGTGCTGACCAGGTGTTCAATTATCGTACTCCTTATTGCACCAGTATTGCCTTTTCGCAACCATGCTGGATAGTGTTCTTGAATCCTCTTGGACAGGATGCGCGTCGAACGACCGATGTACCTGGCTCCACAGCAGTAGGTGAACTGGTATATGCACATAGAAGTGGCCAGATGCGGGATCTTGTCCTTGAGGCTTCTGCAGATTAGTGGGCGACTGGATAACACTATTCTTAGCGTTGCTGCAAAGAATGTTCTTCTCAGAGATGATGTGATCCTTCTCTTGAGAATATCGCTTGCTAAATCTCCCTTGAAATCCAAGTTCATGTAGATTTTCTTTTTAGGCGCAGTCAAAGTTTCGTTTTTCCGAATTATTGGTTTCATATTTTTGTCGATAAATCTTATTGGGTAACCATTTTGGATGAATATTTCTCTCAGAATATCTAATTCTGTTTCCAGAACATCGGGACTACAGATGCGTCGGATGCGGGTAGCAAGTGATTAATCTTCATCTAGAAGCATGATATCATTTGCTTACTCTAAATCAACGAGACTGTTCTCTGATACAAGTCGATCTCCACGTCGTTTAAGTCGATTACTACATCTTTGGTGGAACTAAATAAAACTTCAGACATGGGACATCCACAAAAGACACACCACTGGTCGTCAATACTTAAGACAACAGCTCTCCACAAGCCCTTACAAAGCTTTAGGATGAATATTTTTATATTATCTAATTGCTGGATTTTCATTGCGAACCAACATCAGTTAGAGAGATAATTGGAAACCATCTCTAAAGCACCAGATAGCTGTTTCGTCCTGTTTTGAAACTCTTCAGCAACGCCTACCCATAGCCTTACCAAGGATCGAACCTGGGACCTTCGGACGAATAACTGACTGCAGTTGCCTATAATCTACACTAATTTTACTTGGCATTCAGGATAAAACTAATATTCAGTGACATTTAGAAAACGTTATTCCCTCTGTTATCCATTATGTGCATCATAGCCCTTTTGTTGAGAAGTCTAACTTAAATTACAAATGTCTTGACTTACTCATCAGCCTACAATGGCTAACACACACACGCACACGCATAAGCCTTTATCGTACGTTACAATGTATATCTTAAAAACAGTTCACCATAAGGGATGATAGTTAAGTAAGGATAAAAATAGCATGAGTCAGTCATTTAACCAGTTAGAAAAATTGCAATATGATTTAATATTCGGACAAACCTATCACACAACAAATCTACACACACACATACACACATACACGCAAACACACTAGATAGGAATGAATGATTTAACCTAGAACACATCACATGCTATATACATTTTTCACGTCTGTTAACAGACCTTGAGTATTACAGTCTGGTCGTACATCTTTGTACTCTTCCTTATTATTTATTATATTGCAAGAACTGAATTAATCCACTATCTAACTCTAAGTTTGGCGAAAAAAAAATCACCAAATTTGATTAACCAATCAAATTTCAATGACATTGAAGTATACAAATCGATCGAATACATAAATGTATATAAATGTGTATGGGCAGACTTGTGTATGTCATTTGAGTGTGTGGGCTGCTAAAGATTCATTGATCGATAAAGATCATTTAAATTTACTTCCCTTGTATTATTATTATTTATTATACATATATATAAGATCTCAAATTCTCCCACTTGATACTGACACATTCATTTGAAATGTATGAAGGAAGGCGTTTTGAGTATTCTAAAAAATTACACATCATGTATTTTATTGTTAACATTATTCTGATGAGTATTTGTGTAACATCAGGGCAGTCTAATGTCTCATCATCTACTGATACTGTACCCCTTACCACCACCGAGGAAAAATCTACTCCTGAATTAACTACACTAGCACCAACCACTACTACAACAACAATAACGACGACGACAACAACAACAGTGACTGAGCTATCAACCAACGCTCCTGATACAACAAAGGCAACTGAAGGTGATAACTCAAAAGAGAACAAAACTGTCGTTGAAACATCAGGCACCTCAGAAGTTAATCAAACTCCTGAGACAACAGAAGAAACCAAACAAGTGAAAGATGAATCATCCAATACAAATAATCCTCCTCCTGGGATTTTATCACCTTCACATAAAATCGGTGAGGGGAAACCATCAAAAGTGATGGCAGGTGAAGAGAAGATAGTAAATGAAGCTCAGCCTGTCAGTTCAAATATGGAGTCAAAGAATGAAGTACAACCGAAAGAAGAAGAAGACGAAGAAGCAGAAGAAACAGATAAACAAACATCCGATGAGAGTAATAATAAGAAGAGTGAAGAAAAAGAAGTTTCAAACAAATTAGGCGGTAAGCAAACTGCCAGTAAGGCAGTAGCTTCAGGTTTATCAAGTTCAGGTAAGAGACAGTTGTGTAAAAAAATATATATCTAATTTGCCTGGTAGTTTAAATATATTTTGTAATATTTTTCATATTGTAAATTATACTTATATGACTCCTTAGGATTACTTAGTCTGTTTATCCAGTTGTATCAACTCTATGGTTGTTAAATAGTTGATAATTGTTTAAGTCAGAAAGGTTAAATTTTAAGAGAATTTCCTCAGTACATTATCTTTTCATTCTTTTGCTTTCCGAGTAGAATGAAGGGCTTCACGCTTTAGGCGTTGAAGTTTCAGTAGCTATGGTTTTGTCATTACGGAGTGGGGTTGCTAGCCTCAAGCCTAGCCTACCTTCACCTCTGGCCCACTACTATCAACTAGGTCAGGTTTAGGAATGGTTAGGTCGGGAATAGAGCCTGGACCTTTAGGCTTGAATGGGTGACATTCTGTTCCTCACCCACTGACCACCAAAACATTATACTTGTTATCTCACTTTCTGTTTATTTTCGAGTGATTGCTAATGTTAAAATCTGATTAATCTGCATCTTACTACTATTTTAAAACTTCAATGCCTCATGTAAGTGAACTTAACTCACCTTAGATCAAACTAACTGTATTGGAAAGGCAAATTTTGGTGAGTGAAGAGAAAATCGAGTAAGGTTCTAACGATGAATGCGGTTCACGATTTAAGGAAGAGATTTTTCCCGAAAATTGTTTTTGAAACTAAATGCTAACTGAAAATTCCTAAACCTTTCTTTTGGGGGCGGGGGAGCAATTAAACAGTGGTGTTCCGAGCAAACGAGGGTACCAAATGACCTTGTAGGAGCTATCACTGTTTCCTTAGATAATGATGGAGAAATCAAGTTCCGTATTATTTACGAATAGTGTTCAGAATTTAGAGAATAGATTTAATCCAGTAAAAATGTCTTAGAAACTAATCCTAACCCCCTACTTCAACTCTCAACTTTATCGGGCGATTACATGATATTTCACTTTTTTGAAGTGGCGCCAGAAACTATCCCCTAGGGATTAGGGTGTTTCGATAAATGAGCCTAAATACACCAGCATGATTTCATAAAAATTTAATAATATACGTTTAACTTTTCAATTTACTGCCACATTTAATCTATTGCATTGTATAGTGTAGATATCAGTATGAAGCGACATTTTCTGACACAAGTGCAGAAAATGTAGAGCAGTTGAAGTGCATTATGCCGTCAATATTATGTACGTCAGAAACATTTTTAGTGTAAAATTTCATTTAAAAAACATGCAAAGAATATAACTTTTCATTAAACCACTGTAACAATGGACTTTAACGCTACAATAAGCGAGGATATGTAATGAAGCCACTCATCCACGAGTGACCCAGATACGGACATTTAGAGCAAACCAAGATAATTTAGGTAAAAAAAAGGATTTTTGTGAAACGTGTTAAAAGAAGTGTAAAAGTAGTAAATTTGATACATTTCTTTAAAACACTGTAAGAATTACTCATGGTTCCTCATAGGATTGTCATTATGACTATCGATTAGAGTGAACACTTAAAGTTGAATAGCTTTGTTTCATATCCTCGTTAATTGTAGCGTTATAATCCATTGTTATAGTGGTTTAATGAAAATTTATATTCTTTGCATGTTTCTTAAATGAAATTTTACATTAAAAATGTTTCTGACGTACATAATATCGTCGGTGTAATGTACTTCAACTGCTTCACACTTTCTGCCCTTGTGTCAGAAAATGTCACTTCATACTGATATCTGCTTCGCTCAATGGTAGTAAATTGAAAAGTTAAACGTATATTGTTAAATTTTTATGAAATCATGCTGGTGTATTTAGGCTCATTTATTGAAACACCCCAATCCCTAAGGATAAAGCTTCTGGCGCCACTTCAAAAAAGTGATATGTTATATAATCACTCAACTGGACTTTTGTATGCTATATGGAGTGTGATAACTTGAACGGCTACACTTCTGTGCTATGTCCTACATCGAAATTCCAGTTCAATTCAGTTTGTTTGTATTATTTTGATTTCTTTATTGATATGCAAATGTATGAATCATATCAAATTACAGAATATTGTAAAGTTTTTAATATTGATGTTTGTTCTTGGTGTGAAAGTCGATCCATGTATGCAGTCGGACCAACTAAAGTAGATCAGATTTTGATCAGCCATATTGTTTGTTGTTTTTGTTTTTTTTTAATTTGGAGATTAATTTTCACTATCACTTTATTTAGTTCCATGCAAGGGTTACTTTACTAGCAAAGCCATTGATTTCGACATTGAGTATCAACAAAAATAACTCATGTGATATAAATTAAAATGTCATATGAGTCAGTAAAGACTATTCTTTTCGTAGCTTCAATTCAAAGTTGTACAGTTAGTTGTACATAATATTCTAAAAGGTCATGAAAATGTCTATAAAGGTCAATTGTTCATATCAGTTGGTAAAAAAAACAACAACATGAAATCACGTCAGCAAAAAATAATGAATAAAATACAAAAAAATTATTTAAATAGTATTACGTAACTTGAAAACGTAGAATGATGAATATTACTCATAAGTGATTAATTTTAAAACGACTAGCGCTTGGAAACACAAATATTATTCATAAGAGTGAAAAATTCATGAGTTTGAAAAGAAAGAATAAGAGAGGGGAGAAAAAAAACAAATTATTGTACAAGTCAGGAAAAAAACTTAAGGCTGCGATAATAATAATAATCGGGGTTGGACATAGGGGTTTTCCTTGCATCTAGCAAGAGAGTCTGCTGTTTTTTTCCTTCATGTTCCCCAGTGGAATATAGGGCCTCAAGCTAGTGGTTTGAAGTTTCTGAAGTAGTGTTTATTTTACAGGATGGGGTTGCTAGCCTCATGTCCAACCTTTCCTCTTCACCAGCATTATTTCTGGCTTAGCGAGGTGAAGGAGTGCATCGGCCGGCGTTGGAATCCCGAACCATGTGCATGGTTGGCGAGCGTCCTAACCGCTATGCCACCGACGCACAAGAGAGTCTGCTGTAAATAGAAGATTTGGTCGAAAACCCTTTGAACGACTTCCTGCCTTAAATTATCACTTTGAAAGATTTTTCTTTCGATCCCAGATGATCTGTAAGAACAAGATGTTCAAGAATTAAGCTACTGAGCTATTCGTCTAATTTCTCCCTTCGACCTTATAGACTTCTGTATATAACTGTACAATGAAGTTTGAATTGACGTTTGCGTAGGTAATGGTGAAATTAAAACAGTTAAATAGGGTTCATTATTGACGATGAACACGATTCAAGATTTAAGGGAAATATTTCATCCGGTTAAATGCCTTAAAATATAGCCCCCCTTGCCATCAAATAATTCTGAACTCTAAATTTAAGTTAACCTTTATCTCTTTACCCTAACCTTAAAAGATGATAGTCCTTTTAGATTTACTCTTAACAGAAATTGGAAATTATTCTTGTAAATTATTAAACTAGGAAACTTGTTTACTATTCCTACATTTTTCTATTTATTTATTTTTCATGAAAATACTGGTTTTTCAACTCAATAAACCTGATTTAATGTATTTGGTCGCTTCAAAATCATTGAGTTGCTCATTTGCTTTGATCACTATTCCTTAACTTTGTCCATTTCTGTAGTGTTTTTAAAGCAGTATAACAAAATACGTATGAGGGAAGAAACACAAGATGCACGGTTGTAATGAAACATAAGTGTGTTTCATGGATGAACGGTTTTGAAAGATAAAATACTTAAAGGTACAACTAAATTTTTGACATAACAAACATATATTTAATGTATATACCTGCTTCCCATTCGAATTTCTTAAAGAAATATATTCTATCTGTCTTTATTCAACCCTTCACATGTTTCGTAAAAAATCAGTGGTGGTGGTGGGGAGCCATTAATCACTGGGGGAAAGCAGATATGTCCAGAGGAGGAGTCCTAGAATGGGACGAAACATGCCTCCTGAATTCTACTGTTAGCCACTACCAGCCAAATAAAAATCATCACTTGTTACCTTCAATATTAAATACGAAGTTCATTAAGAACCTAATGGGATGTGAATTAATTCTTATAGGAGTATTTTAAAAATAAGTCAACTGCTCTCTTTATCCATCAGCTTGCGACATATAGTTTTTTTTAAACTTCCGAATAGCCTGCATTCTGACAAATAATAGTGTTCTTAATAACTGCCAGGTCATTTGCCTTTACTTCGAACTCTTTACCAGACATTTTTACGGCAGTTTCACATCGGGTAGTTATTAATTGCTGGCGACCTGCACTGTGGAAGTTAATTTCTTCTTGAGGTATCATTATTGTTGCATAATCGCAGAGCCCCGTGGACATTTGCTTGAGGCTGGTCATACACGGTGTGTTTGATTTGGTTTTTGTAGTTGTGACCATACTCATCACGAGGTAAGTCGACATGTACAACTCCTGGAATCGAATTTTTCTAATTCTCCCTCTTTAGAATGGAGAGGCAGCATGTTTAGCTTGCTTGTTGTGTGAGAGAAACATCTTACTGCTGTTACATCCCTATTCGCTAGCAGTTTGATTTCATCCATAGACCACCAGTGTATTATAAACCCCTTGCACTATGGCAGCTGCTTTTAATCTAATCGTTATTCAAATGACCTTTAGGGAATAGTATGACCTTCAGGTGTTCAGCTTTAAGTACAGTATGCAAGACTGACCACCACGTCAAGGTAGCAGTTATCGATTGGTTATCCGCTTGTTAACACCTGACTAGTACAATGTTTTACGGTTCCAAAAATTTGTAAATAAGGACTAGAATTCCATAATTTGGTAGTTAAGTCTTCAGTGTTATGAAGTATTAATTTGTTTTATAAACAATATACCTATGTTAATTCAGTTTGATGTAGAACATAGTTATTGACAAATAAACAGGTAAGTTTGATTAAACTGGATTTTATTATTATTATTATTACGTAACTCTCATTTCTATTTATGAAACTATACAGAATTTTTACTATGACTTTCGAATTTATTTGATTTCTCCAAATTCTTATTGATTAATCACCTTAAAATATCACAACGTTGAGCTGTTGTACATACCCATGTTAAGGAAGAATAGTGAATCTAACCGTTAATGTAGAAGTAATTTCATCATATACAATTCTTTCTTTTGATGAACTAGAAAAAAAAGTCCGAAAAAATTAAATTGAGCAGGATAATATGTTGATATCATTTTATTTCGTTGGTTCTTGTCAACTGTATGCAACTTAAAAAAAGTAGTTACAATATCAATATACAAAATTTTCGCATACTTGAATTGATCATTTAATGAATGGAAACCATCAGTATTACATAACTGGATACACGAAGAATTCAAAAGAAAGAACCATGTATATATTATTGATTTCAGATGGTTGGAGGCAATAGGCAGGAAACTCCACGTCTAGGTTTCGTGCATGTTGACACTCACCAGTTATCAAGATGTATCTGTAATCTTGAAGGAACTCGTGTCCCTTCTTAGATTTAAACCTGAGTCAACCTGCGCTGCAGTCAGAAACGTTACGACTGAGCTGTCCTGGCTTGCATTTGACCTCCTGTAGGACTGTAACAGATACTTGATTGATAGAATTCAGTCTACACCATATGAAGGACTAGACGCATAACATTAGTGATTGTCCAATATTCAATGTATAGTATGTGGTCAGAGAAAGCTTAATAGATGAGAATAGGTTTAGAATGTGAACTGGATTTTATGATTTTTTACTCCCATCATCGGATTAATTCTTTTGGGACAAAAGCTATATTACTCATAATCATATCAATGTACTACTCATATGACTTTCAAACTTTGTTTATATAATGATATTATTTCTTATCTTTTGTGATTTTTATTTGGTAATAGTACTTACCATATCTCTGGTATTAGTGTTGCAGCATTCCTATTGCACGTGTATAGTGTGTAGATTCGATGAACAAGAGAATTCAGTGATCGACCTCTTCCTTCACCTTCACTATGTTACTTCTTAGAACTGTAGCTTTGTCCCAACATATTGTGTGATGGTGAATGCTTTGCATTTGCTGAGTTTTTCTTTAAACTATCCATCTTGGTGGGGTTCAGTCATTCTACACTTTGTTAAATTTTTGTGTGCCTATAATCTGATCACCTTCGATTTACTCGTCTGACATATGTAGTTGACTTCATAGTCATTGTAAGGTATTTTGTGTAGACTAACTTAATTTGTCTAACTGGGCCAAAAGGGTCATTTAGCCTATAGAGTTTGAAAGTGATGTGAGTGTCTTGATATGATTGTGAGAAGCAGTAAATTTGTCCTCAAAACATCTTCCGTGGATAGTACTGCATCCCTAGGTGATTTTATCAGATAAATGTATTCCATGATGGAATTATACTCTACTCTTATATCACTTGAGGCTTAATTTTTACATATTGTTATTTTTGAAAAGACTTAAGTAAAGTGAAGGAACTAGCAAAATAGATTTGGCTTCTCATTCACATGTATCTAGAAACAAAGTCTATGGGCAGATTTCAAGTATGATGGTATTAAAACCTAGAAACTTAGTCAAGAATAAACTCTGAAGGCTAAAGGGAATGTGTAGATTGAAAATAATCCAATCAAACAAAATACCTTGTAGTGACTGTAAGGTCAAGGGTATCGGAATATAAGGGTTTAGCTAAGTCTACATAAATCAACCCTAAAATAACTAACTTAGAGGAAAATTCAGCAATTTCAATGCATGCATTAATACGACATAATCACAGAATAGCGTGGGATAGGGCTGTGGTTCTACAAAGGATGAGGAGAGAGAGGTTGACCACAGAATCCTTGTTCATTCAATCTATACGATAAGACTGTTCAAAAATGGCTAACTTTTTATTAGAAATTAGTCAGTGATCCTTGTCAAATGGTCTTAAGCTGAATCTATCCAAATATCAGGCTGGTGATTTCACTTCCAGACACAAGTGCGACTTACATGAACTGGTTTGTTCTCACGGTTCGACTACTATAGATGGCACTAAAATTGAAATTAAATCGAATGTTAAATATGCTTTGGACTGTCTATTTCCTCTGATCACCTTTCCTGGTCTTCTCCTCACATCATGTTAGTTCCCAAAATATGATATTTCGTTTAACTTTCTGTGTTAGGAAGTTAAGACACTTTGGTTTCACTCAGTCTCTGCTTTCTAAGTTTGTTAATTCTCCCTATTCTTGTTTACTCCTCCCCCCACCTTTAATCTTTCCTGGACTACTTAAGAAAGACTTTGTTATACTGCGAAGGGCACTAAAATGGTGTCAGTAGGACGAGTGGGGTGTTCCTAAACCAACTCGTTACTACTGTTGTAGATATACACTTGGACTCCTTCAAGAAAATAGCAAATATTATCTTGTTAGACCTTGAGCATCCTCTCGATACACGGCTCTCTCCTTGCATCTCATCAACTGGGTAGAACTAGAAGCAGCTATAGAATACTGTTTGCTTGGATGGCTAAATAAAAATGCTTTACAAAGCCTTATCTGGCTGGGACACATTTTATGCGATGAGAAAAGTGTGTAAGACAGGAAATTACCAACTTACTGCTTAACTGTAAGTAAACGGCCCTATTTTAGTCATTAGTATATTCTTGTTAATATTTTCACTTTAACAATATATTATCTGTGTAAATACCCTGTCTTATTGAGCAAGTTAGATGCAGTACTGTACTGCATACTGAAAATTCCATATTTGTATCAAAAAATCTCCCCAAAATACTGTTTGAATTAAAGCTATTATTATTATTGAATTGCATAGTGCCAATAACAGAGATGTGGACAATATTATTACCATTGAAATCACATAGGCTAAGAAATAATTAATGAAACCTTGATATAATTTCTAAGCAATAAATTGTACTCAAAACGTTATCTTCAAAAAAAAGATATTTGGTCGACTGCAATTTTAAAAATTATACACTACTAAAGTGTGTTCAAACGGTTCGATTGGTTGATCAATAGTAGAATATTCCTGAGTGATGCACTCCTCAATCACCCAGCCATCCACCCTCTTCATAGTTTACTAGCCTGTAATTGTTATTGTCTCCCTGGTAAAGAGGAAAGTTTAAGCGTGAAGTTAACAATCCCAATCAGTAAAACACAGCGTTTTTGTGGTTCACTGAAAATGCAAAGTAATGCACTCTTCAACCAACCAACAAATCTTCATGCTTCCTTCCGGCTAGACCACCTCTGTTCTTTCTTTCTTTTTTTAAAATTGCACTCATTGTTAATTTCCGACGAAAGAAAAAAGAAGAAAAAGAGAGAAAAAAATCAACATTTCTGAGTGCATTTTAGAAAAAAAATAAGAATAAAGAATGAATACAACATTTCAACTTTTAAATATTTTCTATTTTCTTATTATTTTCAGATAATCCTAAAATAGTAAAAGGTGCATCTATTACTAATAATGGTATTTCAACAATACAACAAAACTATGCCATGATACAATTGTTATTAAGCGTGTTTACAATGTTGTTAGTTTATTGATTACTGCTACTCTCATACTGGTACTTGTACCACCACCATTATTACTGCTACTACTACTACTACTACTATTAATACTACTCACAACTACAACCACAACAAAATTCCGTTGACTGTTGACATTCATAGAATTCATAAATATATACATAACACTTTCTTGTAATTAAAATATATTTATTATTATTATTATACATTTATGTTCTCTGTCAATTATTAATGTCCTATGGGTTTGATTATTATCACTATTACTACTGTTATTATCATTCCGATTATCAAACCGTACCATCAGCCATCCTTATTCTTATTGAAATTAATTCTGTTGAATAATTTGTAAACTTTATTGATCCAAATACATTCAGATAAAACCCTATGCTTTTCATTCATTCACTCGTTCATTTATTCAGGCATTAAGTTTACTGTGTTTGTTATCCAACTTTTCTCGCCTACGTTTTGGGGTGTGTGTGTGTGTCTACGTGTGATCTTTTGCCTTTTTTCTTCTGTTTTGTAGTTTTTAAACTAAATAACTAACTCACTAACTGATTGTTACTCATTCATTCATTCATTGTCATTCGATAAAATATTTTTTCTGTTTACAAAACTTTCACATATATACCATATAGAATAAATAGTACAACATATAATTGAAATTTAGTTCCTTCTTGATTATTCGGTATTAAAGATATTATTATTCCGTTGGGTTCCGAGTGTTTTCTGCAGTCGTCTTTAGTTGGCTCCATGGTTGCCCGTGGGCTGTCATCTCCTCTTGAACGTCTAACTCGTTGTTTTCTAATCGGATTCTACTCGAGTAATGGCCTGGCAGGTGGGCCTTTACAGCGTGTGCCTAATACACTTCCATTTTCTTTGATATATATATATTTATTAGGTGACAGCTTCCTGGTTGGTTTGTTGTTAGAGTTATTTGTTACTTTTATCCTCTCTGGCTATCTGATCTTCAGTACGCCGCAGCCAGAGAAGGCAGTTAGTTGTTGGTGAAAGCTGACGGTAAATAATTCCAAGAAATTTTTAATTCATGAGAAATTCCCATTCGAACATTAATAGACAGAAGACCAGTAGTTCAGCGAAGAGTCTCTTTTCGGCGGTGAATTCATTTTCATTGCTGTACAATCGCAAATATATATGGTTGTTTTGTGTGTGTGTGTGCCTGTACATTACATTTGTCAAACGAAAATACAATTAGTAAGTTCAGGTGAATTGGATGTTGGTCGATATAAGAGGGAAGTAACAAAGTGATGAGTTGTCACAATCGATTGTTAAAGAAGAGTTACGTAATTACATGAATAGTTTGATGAAAGAGTTGTGCTCAGGGTGTACATGGAAACAAAATAACATACGGAATTACGCAAGAGTTTTAAGTAGTTAGAAAAATAAGCATACAAACAAAAGTTAAGTCAAATAAAGCAAATAAACAAAAGTTAAGTCAAATCAACAGAATTGTTACCATGATAGTAGAAGTAGCTGAATAATTTTCTTTTGTACGCATAGTTCTAGTCTTGTAACTGAATGACTAGGGCTTCTGCAATGCAAAGAAGGCGGAAATGTTTTGTCTTTAGCAGGTTGTTCTTCCCCTTGTAGATTACTTTGAAGCTGGAGGCGTTTGTTGAGATGGAATGACCAGTGTTGACGAGGTGTTCTATTATTGCACTCCTTATGCAGCCATTACTTCCTTTCTGCAGCCACGCTGGAAAGTGTTCTTTGACCCTTTTTGACAGGATACGCGTTGAACGACCGGTGTACCTGGCTCCACAGTAACAGGTGAACGGATATATGCACATAGAAGTGGTCAGGTGAGGGATCTTGTCTTTTGGGCTTCTGTAGATCAGCGGGCGACTAGAGAACACTACTCTGTGTTGCCGCAAAGAAAGTTCTTCTTAAAGAGGTGGAGATTTTCCTCCTAAGGATGTCACTGAGTAGGTCTCCTTTGAAGTCGAGGTTCATATAAAGTATCTTTTTGGCAACGATGCTCTCTTTTGCTTTTGGATTTTTTGTTTGATGTTTTCGTCTACGAATCTTGATGGGTACCCTTTTAGTATGAAGGAAACAAAATATACGGAATTACACAATGGTTTTAAGTATTTAGAAAAATAAGCATACAAGCAAAAGTTAAGTCAAATCAACACAGTTGTTACCATGGGAGTAGAAGTGGTTGAATAATTTTCTTTTGTATGCACAGTTCTGGTTCCTCTAGCTTATTGGCTAGGGTTTCTGCAATGCAAAGAAGACGGAATCGCACCGTCTTTAGAAGTTTGTTCTAATTAATTGTATTTTCGTTTGACAAATTTAATGTTCACACACACATACAAAACAACCATGCATATATTTGCGATTGTACAGCTATGAAAATGAATTCGCCGAAAAGAAATTTTTAGACTACAGTGTTCTTCCTCACTTAACATTGGAGGCTGATGATCTTCATTGTTTCAGTCGATTTGTTAAGTTAAAGGTTTGTAGTCAAGTATCCATATCATTTAGCACATTGTCTGTCGTTGTGTTACGTTCGTTCGTGTACAATTCCTAACTGGCTAAGCAATCGGCATCACACTACGATGATGATCTTTTGTTTTGGACGATCAATATGGTGTTTTGATTTGTCTTCGGTTCAAGCAGAACAAGTACTATAGGAGTTGGAGGATTAGAGCTTACGTTTGTATACATCGTACTCTGTGTAAACGTCAGTATATCCCTTCATCTTCTAAAATATCAAAAATAAAATCCGAAGTCACTGAAATACCTAAAAGCAAGGAGAATATTCTTTCGATTTGATGTTTTGATAATGTACATAAGAATAAAGGCAGGGCCTAGCACAAATGTACATCACTCTCATTCGCCACAGTTATAAATAGAGGGGAACAGAAATAGAGCACCTGTGAAACGGAGAGGTTAGCACAGTTTTTCAGGATCTGGAATTCAAAAATCGACTGAACACATATGCGCAAATATTTGTGTTCATGAGTCGTTTTTACCAAGAGTGTCTAACTGTTGATTATCGTTTAGTATTCCCTAATGACCGTTGTATGGTTGTATATCTGAGACATACTTAAGGTGCCTCTTCAGTAGAATCCAACGAATATGCACTGAAGGCAAACTTGGTGAAAAAGAGAGAAAGTTGACGTAAACTCTGGTTGATAACAGTTATCCAGACAAGTTCATCAGGTGATATAAAGTAGTGGTCAGAACACCAAGACCCACTCTCTAACTCTCCCCTAAGAAAGACGTGTACATCAAGCTACCCTATATGGGGCATCATAGCAGCTTGATAACTAGACAAAGATTGAATGCTACTGTTAAAAAGACTTTTTATGATATGAGATGGTTGGAGGCAATCGGCAGGAAGCCTTGGACCTAGATTTCGTGCTAGTTGGCACTCGTCAGCAAGGCGTATCTGCAACCTTGAAGGAACTCATGTCCTTTCTGAGATTCGAACCCGCGTCACCCAGTGCTGCAGTCAGAGACGTTACCACTGAGCTATTCGGGCTCGCGATTGACCTCCTGTAGGACTGTAGTGGATATTCTGATTTGACACTAGTTACTAGTGTCAAATCAGAATAGACTTTTTATGCAGCTGATATGATAATCATTGAGAATGTGAAGCCAATATATCCATCCATCTAGGCCCTGAGAACATGCAGATAATGACGTCACATACCACTGTATTAACTAATTTGAATGTACATGTCGACACACATACATAGGGAGGACTCATCGATCTCTGCAAGTAAGATCTGGCTTCAGAGCATATTCCTAAATGGCTCCAGAAACAAATAGAATCTTCAGAACCTATTAATGGTGAGAACAAGAGACCTAGCTCCTCTATTGCGAAACATATTATAGAGACATAAAACCTATCTATAAAATGTGTTTGGGGCGTATCCTAAAGTTTGTGGAAGCCCTAGGTGGCAATTAGGAAGTTTAAACCACCTTTATGCGTTCAAAAACAATTCGTCATCACACTAAACCCACCTTGGTAAATTTTGTTTTGACACCAATCAGGGTAGATGTACTATTACCTCTGTCATTTGGTTTAGTGGTCTTCATTGTCAATTTGACCTTCAATATGTCCTTTTATGTTGACCTAAATTTGCTTTCTCACCTCTTAACTCTTTATTAATTTCATATGTCAATTTCAATGACACGTCCGTGTGCGTGATCAGATTGTTCGAAATAAGTGTTGCACAAATACACATTACACGATTCAGAAAAATTACGTCTTTTCTTATTGCTTTATCTAAATACTTAAAAGACTGAACTACAGTCGCTCATTTAACCTGACCCGACTCAGAATGTAAAATCTACAAAATTCTAATGCTATTTCTGATACATTTGAGGGTAGATGGCGATAGCATTAAGCTGCAGAGTAGAAAACCCACTATTCAAATAGATACAGTTAGACAGTCGTCTATGTGTCACTTCAGTGAATAGATTTATCAAAGATAAAGAATTATCCTTCTATCTGTCACTGTTTTGCGTGTGCTACGTTCGTGTGCATAAAAACATCAGATAGCAGGGAGATAGATTTGATTTCAGAGAAAGTAAATGATACAGAGTTGCTGTGGAGATACATGGGAGACGACTTGAAAGGAACACAAAGAAACACGATATGAAGGAACGGCAGACGTAGCAGGCACAACACGGAAGATTTGTGCAAATGGTGCGTTGAAGGTAAGGTGTACATAGTTTGGCTATATACAGGTACCTAGTCTTTCGTCTTCCACCCTCAGAATATAATTGATTTCAACCGTTTTCACTGGAATTCCAAGTGACTGTCTTCCACGATATAAATTATTTTGTATTTTTTACGAGTTGATCACTGACTGATATCAATTAGAGAACCATTGAAAACCAGGGAGTACTGGACAGCTCCTGTTTCATCAGCCTAGTTTGGGAATCATCGGCAGTACGCACCCACTGCCAGGGTTAGAACCCAGGACCTTTCGGTTACAAGGCAAGCTCGAATACCATTCAGCCACTCACTTGGACCCAATTCAATGGCCACTCCATGAATTCTAACTTCTACCATTTCGTGATTTAGCGCGACCCTAACCATTGTCGTTGGTGGGACATCCATCCACACACGTGACATCTAATTGGACCTCACTGGTCACGACTTCTCACTTCGCGAATCGCTCTAAATCACGAATTGGTAAAAGAGAGAATCCATGAGCCATTGAATCGGGTCCCAGTGGCTGAATGGTATACGAGCCTGCCTTGTAACCGAAAGGTCCTGGGTTCGAACCCTGGCAATGGGTGCGTACTGCCGATGATTCCCAAACTAGGCTGATGAAACAGGAGCTGCCCAGTACTCCCTGGTTTTCAATGGTTCTCTAATTGATATCAGTCAGTGATCAACTCGTAAAACATAACTAACCCTTACAAACCAAACTATAGAAAATTATTCTGTATTTGTTCTGAATCTTTACATTAATATCAAGTCATTTCTCCTCCTGTGGTTTATAGATTTACTAGGCTTGTCATTACAAGCATTTCCAACAGGCTTCTGAAGGCTTCAATCATAAGCATCTACTTCCTTTGCTTGAATACTGGATATCAGATGGTCGATCAGGAGGGATAAGGAACAAGAGAGTCTAGGAGTGAAACAAGTCAACAACCTCTTATAGAAAAAATTCCCATTTAGACATTTAGAAAATAGAAAGATTGAGCGAAGAAATATTTACTTTTCAATTAGATCCTCATCTCAATCTGGCTCTACTCTAATATACACGTATAGCATTTTTATTACAATACACAACAGTTTACCAATTAAGTGGCACTGATATGTTTGTTAACAATAATTAGTCAGTGCCTTGTTTGTTCCTTGCTTAACCATGTTGAATAATGTTCGGAAATATGATGATAAACCTGCCTAATTGTACGCCCAATGTAGCTGGCTCCGTATCTGCAGTCTAACTGGTAGATACACATAGAGGAGGCAATTTAGGTAGTTTATCCTTATTTCTCGAAAGGAGAATAGGGGTAGTTGTGAAGAGACAACGTACCTCTGCTGCATAATAAGCTCTCTTAACTGCATTCTTCAGGCGCTGTGTTATTATTTCGCTGATGTTGTCACCCAGGAACTGCAGTGGTTTTTTCGGAACTGTTGCCATACTGACTCTCCTAGGTGCTGCTGAATTCATATTTTTCTCAATGAACTTATCTGGATAACCATTTTTTCTAAGTAATTCTCTAATAATCTTAAGCAATAGGAATCCACCTGAAGAAGCCAAACCTGTGCGTTCAGAAGAAATTTGTACAGCCACTTTCCTTACCTTGGCCATCGTTACATGAATGTATAAACCGGACTACTTCGCCCCCTTCCCCCTAAACCTTTAAAAATTATAATTGTCCAAATTATTTTATTTCTTCTGACCACTTCATCTTTATTTACGTGCTATCCTTGTAAAATTAATTTATTCTAACCATTTCTTCGAAAGCCGACAAACTGGTCGAAGAAGCAGCAAAGAGAGGACTCCAGGTGAACATATACAAGGCGGAGGTTATGAAAATAACCAATCAACAACAACAACAGCAACATCCAGCGCCAATCACCATCAACAGGAGGGATTTGAAAGAGGTTACTTCATTCACTTATCTAGGGAGCATTGTCTCAACTACAGGAGGAATGGACGAGGATGTCAAATCGAGAATCGGGAAGGCAAGAAACACATTCATCAACCTGAAACCAATCTGGAAATCTTCGTCACTCAGCATCTACAGCGAAATTCGGATTTTCAATACAAACGTCAAGTCAGTCAGTTCTTCTATACGGATCAGAAACTTGGCGGGTCACAAAGGATATTTCCAACAGCCTGTTGCAGACCTTTATCAACAACTGTCTTCGCTCTATACTGAAGATCAGATGGCCGGAAAGTGATATATACACAGGTGACTCATCAATATTGATTATTTATTTCCCACACGTGCATGATCAGTGATTTTCTGCACCTGCATTTAATTACTGAATTCCCATGGTTTGTTAATATTTTTAAATGTGACACTGATTTTCCTAACTGTATAAATACGGAGTTTTTGTTTAACATTTCGACTGTTGTAGAGACAGTAAAAGCTCTCGTATTAACGTCCAGTCTTCTTTCCTTGTCTTGCGTGCCCGGCGGTATTGTTGTTGTTGTTGACGTGCGATTAGGACAGATCAGGCAGCACATTAGGTTAGATTCGCTCGTAGTCTACAAGGTCCTCATAATCATACATAACAGAAAGAATCACCAACAAGAAACTATGGGAACAAACGAAACAAGAACCAGTCGCTCAACAACTATGCAGGAGAAAGTGGAGATGGATTGGACACTCGCTGAGGAGACCGTTGGGTGACATCGCGCGTCAGGCCATCGCTCGAGTGGAACCCGAAAGGGAGGCGGCGAGTGGGACGTCCAAGTGTGATATGGAGAAGATCGTGTGGAGAGGAATTGAAACAGTATGGACTAACATGGATGCAGGTGAAAAGTACAGCAGAAGACAGAAGCAAGTGGAGACGTGCAGTTGAAGCCCTATGTTCCACTAGGAACCCAAGGGAACAATAATACTAATTATAATTTGTACCTTTTAAATATGTCTTGATTTTCTTCGTTAATTATCAACCCATTGACATTTTCACACTGACTAATTATTGTTAACAAACATCTTAGTGCCACTTGATGATTGGTAAACTGTTGTGTATTGTAATAAAAATGCTATACAGAATATATTAAAGTAGAGTCAGAATGAGATGAGGATCTAATTGAAAAGTAAATATTTCTTCGCTGCTCAATCTTTCTGTTTTCTAAACAACCTCTTACCCAACAAATAGGCAGAGACGTACTGGAAAAGTTCACCTTCAAGATAAATAACGCTCCAAACCCTCTAGGGGGAAACTAAATGGGAATAATAATAATAGCAGCCTTATTCTGAACAATGTTTATATAATGTACAGAGTTTTCAGCGGAGTTTATTGCATGATATTTTCTCTTCGTCCAGGATCCTCAAAATAAAAGATTAAATGGCAGTAGATCGTGTGACATAGTTCTATCTGCATTATGGATAAGATTTTATTTTGATAAGTCACATAGTGTTATTATTATTATTGTTCCCTTGGGTTCCTAGTGGAACATAGGACTTCAGCTACACGCCTCCACTTGCTTCTGTCTTCTGATGTACTTTTCACCTGCATCCATGTTAATCCATACTGTTTCAACTCCTCTTCACACGATCTCCTCCATGTCACCCTTGCACCGACGTCCCACTCGCCGCTTCCTTTTCGGGTTTCACTCGAGCACTGGCCTGACGCGCGATGTCACCCAGCGAGTGGCCTCCTCAGCGAGTGTCCAATCCATCTCCACTTTCTCCTGCATAGTTGTTGGGCGAACGGTTCTTGTTTCGTTTGTTCCCATAGTTTCTTGTTGGTGATTCTTTCCGGCCATCTGATCTTCAGCACAGAACGAAGACGGTTGTTGATAAAGGTCTACAACAGGCTGTTGGAAATATTCTTTGTGACCCGCCAAGTTTCTGATCCGTATAGCAAAACTGACTTGACGATTGTATTGGAAATCCGAATTTTGTTGTTGATGCTGAGTGACGAAGATTTCCAGATTGGTTTCAGGTTGATGAATGTGTTTCTCACATAGTGTTATACAGTAATATTAACTGATGACCACGTTTCTAGCACAAACTATTGCTCATAATCATATCAAGGCACTACTCACACAACTTCTTTCCTTCATTTATATACATGTGTGGAATCGATTAGATATTGGAATAAAATTCAATATGAGATAATGTACATTCAGAAACAATAGTACGAGTGTTATTAATCCATTACAGTTAGATGGGGAATACGACGAGTGTTTCTATAGTCATAATAAGTTATTTGTTAGAATGTTATGATGTGCTTGAATTGAAATAGAATTTTGAGATTATTTATTATCCTCCTCTGATTTGATTGACTGGTGGTAATAATATCTTCCATATTTCTGGTATTTGCATTGAGTCATCTCTGTTGTATGTGTTGGGTGTAGATTTACTCGATGAACCATGATTCAGTAATCAACCATCTCTCTCCACCTACATAGATTACTTCATAGAATCGTAACCCTCTCCCACCCTATTGTGTGGTTGTGTGTTAATGCATGCAGTGTAATTGCTGAGCTTTTTTCTAAATTACTTATCTTCTTGGGGTCAGTCATTCTCACCTTAGCTAAATTCTTATGTTCCGACAATCTGATTACCCCCGATCTACTAGTTTGACGTATATAGTTGATCTCACAGTCATTGCAGGGTATTTTGTAAATTATATTATTTTGTTTGATTGGGTCAACAGGGTCCTTTAACCTACAGAGCTTGTCTCTGAGTGAGTTTGTAGGTTTGAATGTCACCTTAATTCTTGCTTTATTGAGAATTCTTATCAATTCCACACATGTATATAAATGAAGCAAGAAGTTGTGTGCGTGACTTGATATCATTATAAGCAACAGTTTGTGTTCGAAACGTCATCAATTAATATTACTGTGTAACACTGTGTGACTTATCAAAATAAAATCTTATCCATAATGGAGTTATACGCTACCACCACAGTGCCCAAGTTTTACACTTATGTCAATGGTTCTATCTGACCTGAAACTCAAACGATTTCATTATGATATCTCATCTTTGTCTCGTTTGAGAAATACACGACGACATTTGGTTGAATGCCAATTATAAAAAGGTCATAAGTACATTTTGGGGAACCAAGGACACCACTCAAGAACACTCATCTCGTACACTGAGATAAGCTGTCATCTAGAATAACGCTTTTTCTCAATTTTAGTAGAAATTTGAGAATCAGCAGGTTGTAAATGTTTTGAATACTCGCCAGAGTAAACCACTCTATTAGACGTCATATTTTACTAGATTTAAACAAAGTGAATAAGAGAAATTATATGCAATATATATTGATGGAGGTTTTCGGTAGCCCAGGTTTTAAGCACATAAGTACATAATTTCGTTACATAAAGATTCCAAACTCTAAATAAACATTCCTTTACCAATGATTTAATTGAATTTTAGATTTTCCCGTCGATTGATTCGACCGAAGTGCTCGGTCTCAGGTTAACATATCGGCGGCTCCTTGTGCAGATGCTTCGATGATATCTGGGCATGTAATTAGAGGTTAATTGGTGGATGCACGTTTCGTTCTATTCTGGACTCGTCTTCTGAATGAGACCGAGCACTTCGGTCCAATCAATCGACGGGAAAATCTAAAATTCAATTAAATAATCAATATGACCCGTTGCACAAGAGACAGTGGATAACGCTTTGGCGTTTGAAACTATGGGCACTGGGTTCGAGCCTCGGTGGGGACATCATCACTCAATGGCTGGGGAATGCGGGTACATCCACTGGCTGACGAGTCCCAAATAGGACGAAATGATAATTCTGTCTGGATTCCACTGCTGGTCACCATCCACCAATTAAATTCCTTTACCAAGTCTTACTCCTCTACCGTTACGACTGCATTTCGATAATTATAAGTTACACACTCTGTTGCCTGAAGTTTAGAACAAAATGAAAATGTGAGTTTTCTGGTGTTAAAAACTGCTTCACTTTCTTTTTTTGGTGAAAAAGCAAAATATTCCGAATAATTAAGTATCATGGATAGGTAAATGATTATACTTTTTTTTAATTGTACATACTATTATTATTTATTTTATACCTTGAGGCATTTAATTCATTCTACAGTTTAAGCATTTATCTATCTATATATCCATAACTAAACATAATGGATTTGTATTAACATGGCGTAAGCTTTTGTTCAAATAGCTTTAAACGTGGTCTAGTCCAGACTCTTTACTATAGGGCGAGGAGAATATGCTCTATAGAGAAATTAGAAGAAGAATTTGAGTTTCTTGAAAAGATATTGAAGAGCAATGGGTACCCTCAAAGGTTCATCAACAAGTATGGAAGATCTGAAGTCACAAATGTAAAACAAATCACAATAAGAAAAAAGCCAATCTACTTTCAGCTTGATTATAAAGGTGAAAACATTTCAGCGATGATCAACAGAAGGCTGAGTACATCACTAGCCATAGCCTATCCTGCAGCTAAGCTCGTTCCCGTCTATCGAACAACTTGCTCTTTGATGCAATCAAAAATCGATAGATATTCTTCTTATGTTAACTACAACTGTATATACAAATTTACATGTATCTGCGGGAGCAGTTAAATTGGAAAAACAGAAAGAAGGGCATATCTACGATTTTCTGAACATGTACCAAAAAGCTTATGTCTAAAGGGAACAAATGCTTTAAACAGTGCCATCACAAGGCATCTCCTCGACACGGGTCATGAGGTGGACGTTGAAAAGTCGTTCAAAATTATCAATAGGCAAAAGAGCTCAATTCTCCTTAAGTTTGCTGAAGCCATTTCCATCAAGCGCCTGAAACCTGATTGATTTATGCGTTCAGAAAGAAGCGGTTATCAGTCTTTCTTTGCCCTGGTAACTGGATATTTTTCATCCGAATGCGAGATGCTGAAAAGTTTTCACTGTGTTTGATTATTATTGTTCGGAATAGTGTTTAATATTGCATATATATATGTATATATAATTAGTGTGTGCGTATATTGATCGATTGATTTTTGTTTAAAATGAACTCTGTGCAAGTATGTTAAAATTGTTTTTGTAGATACATTTAATAATGTCTTTGCCCTGTAAGCAGATGACGAGAAGGCAACGAAATAAAAGATGGTATAATTTTATTCTGCTAAAACTGTAGTTCTTGATTTGTTCATATTCTCCTTTAAGTGGATATTTAGTGCGTCTCTGGTGCAGCGGTAGAGTGCTCATCGACCACACATGTGGTTCGGAGTTCGATCCCCCGGCCACCGACGCACTGCCTTACCTCTCTAAACCAGTAGTAAGACTGGTAAAGAGGGAAGGACAAACATGAGGTTAGCAATCCAATCACGTAAAAATAGATGCCACTGCTACCGAAACTTCAAAGCCCTAGCTTGAAGCCGCCTATGTTCCACTAGGAACGTAAGGGGATTAACTAATAATAGAGTGGATATATTCAAAGTCGATCTGTATAACGAAGAATCAGTATTCTTTTCCATAAATTCCCTTCTTCAAATTCTTAAAGTAATATTTGTTATCAGTATATATGTAAAACGTGGGCACTGGGGTAGTATGTGATTCCATATTAGTTTGTTTATTGGATATATCACACAGTGAAACAGTATCATACAATGGATGACGTTTCGAACACAATTTATTTATTGTTCATAATCGTATCAATTATAATCACACGACTTCGAAACTTGAGTTTTATAGTTTTATTTGTTCTCTCCTATTTGTCGTCGTAGGCGTGTTAGTAGAATTTTCCAGATCTCTGTGTGGACAGGTGTAGAATCACTCCCATTACACGTGTTTGCAGCTGATTCGATAAATAAAGCTTTCGTTGCAATCTCTCCCTCTACCCTGTTACATTTGATTTTAGAACTGTGATCTTATCCCATTCTATTGTATGGTTGTGTGTAATTGCATGTAGTGAGTGCTATAGCTGAACTATTCTGCAGATTTCTCATTTTATTATAGAGTTCACCCCATCTACATTTTGATGGGTTATTGTGCTCCGCTAGTCTGACTGACTGACCCTGTTCTATTACTTTGGCCTATATATTTGACTCAAGAAACATAGCAGGCAGGGTATTAGATACACTAAATTGTTTTGTTTACAGGATTTCATCATGAGCTGACACTGGTTAGAGAACCACTGGAAAACCACCTGGGAGTAGTGGACAGCTGTTTCGTCTTAATTTGGGACTCTTCATCAGTACGCATCCACCGGGGTTCGAACCCAGGACCTTCTGGTTTCAAGGCGAGCTCGCAGACCATTAAACCACTGGGACCCGATCCAATGGCCCATGAATTCTAACTTCTGCCAATTCACGACATAGCGTGACCGCCACCCAATGTCGTCGGCTATTAATTGTCCTCACACCCGACTTGCTGCACCCTACTGGTCACAACTTCCCGCTAGAACCCCAGGTAACTACCTACCTGAATAGGGCCAGTCACCAGTGAGCATTTCATTGTTTTGTTTAATTGGCTCCACAGGATTGATTCTTTAACCGAAAACGCTTGTTTCCAAGTGAGTTCGTGTGTTTGAATGCCAAACACTTTCATTCCTGCATTGTTAAGAATTCTCCATCGTAAGGTTTCCGAGGTTCCTACTTTGTATGGGAGGAAGTACTACTGATGATTTAGATTTCTCATTGTTGGTGTTATCATTATTCTGTGCATGTTTGACATGCATGACATCATTATTATTACTACGACAAATAAAAAAGAATAAAAGAAATTATAAAATGAACGTGTCGAAGTTGTGTGGTTATGATTGACATAATTATGAATAGTAATAAATTGTGCTCGAAACTTCGTCACTGTTTCACTGTGTGATATATCCATCTAATAAACAAATTAATATGGAATATTTGTAATCGTTACAGTGATGGCCTGTTATGCAGTGGATATATATATATATATATACGCAGAACAACAGATTGGCTGTTATAGGATGACAGAATATAAATGGTATTTGTGTGACAAACATTCTGGGCTGTGAATGCAGTTACAAAATATTGTAGAATGCGAGACAACTATGATGGCAAGGAAGGAAGACGTGATATCACATCCGGCTGTCGACTAAAGGACGTGTATACTGCACAGCAGCAGTTCACTCTATCCTGCCTTATGACTGGCTGTGAGACATGGCTATTAACAGCCGGTCGGTCGATCGGTTTTCGACATAGAACTTTGCACATATGTGCGGCAGTTCAAGTCGCCACACTCTATGTAGCACACAAAGCAAGAGAAGAAAGTAGAAGAAATGCATAATATAGTCAGTAAACAGAGGTGTGAGACAAAGGAATAGTAATAACTGATATAAGTATAATATAATAATAATAATATAATAACAATATAATAATAATATATAATAAGTATAATATAACTGTACAACACTGTGTGATTTATCAAAATAAAATCTTAACCATTATGGAGAATAGTAATAACGAAGAACAAAACAATTTAATTGGAAATCATAAGTCACAAGGAGTGGATGCATCTGCGCCACAAAGAACGATTTTGAGCCATGTCACCAATTGTTTCCAACCATTGGTTTTTACCGTCCCGAGGACCCCAACCAGGAAGCCAGTCTACACCTTCCTACGTGGCTTAGACTAACTGTTGTAGATTTCATTGACTGGTGCCATGTTTTCGTTTGACCGCCGCTAGCTCTTTTCCAACCTGGCCCTATATCAGCAAACATTGCCCGTCGAGGAAGGCGATGACTAGGCATACGTAACACATGTCCTAACCATCTCAGTCGATGTAATTTCACAGTCTCGTCGATTGATTTTCCCGCCTCACCTAGCACTCGATCAGTGCTAACCTAAATATTGCTTACCTTATCATACCACTAACAGTGGGAAACATGGAAAGGTTGGCTAGCTGTCTTTGATCATAAGTTTTATCTGAGTTCTATCTCCCATGTTAGGTGGGATAATTAGGTGAGTAATATTGAGGTTAGGTTGCGATCGAGTGCTAGGTAGGTGGGAGGGGAAATCAATCAACGAGGTTGTGAAATTACATCGATTAAGACAGGTGGTTAGGACATGTGTTACACATGCATCCCTAACCATTGCCTACCTCGACAAAGGGCAATGTTAGTTGACAGGTTGGAAAAGATCTAGTAGCGGTCAAACCAAAACTTGATATCAGTCCATGAAATCCATACGAGTTAGTTTCAGCAAGCCACATGGGGTGGTGTAAGCTGACAGGTTGGTTGGAGATGGAAAGAACCAATGACTGGAGACGATTAGTGATATCAACATGACTGGTGTTGATGTATTCACTCACTCTTTGTGATTTGTCATATCCAATCAAAGTACTCTATTGCTCTTCCATATTACTGTTAATTTTTTCCCTCACTCACACTTCTGCTTACTATTTCTCCTTACTCTCTCCTTTTGTTTTGTGTGCTGCATGGAGGGGGAGTGTGGCAACTTGAACTGCTGCACATCTGTGGAAAGCTCTATGTTGAGACCGGTCAATCAGTCAGTCAGGGAAGTAATATTGAAAAGTCAGTTGAAGGTTGTGAAAAGTGTCTGTTGTGAGTGCTTAATACAAAAAAATATGTATATAAAGAGGAGGTAGTCAGTGGTTCATCACAAAGTAATCAATATGTCAAATGCATGAGGTGGAGTCAGTCATATTGTGGTGAGAGCTGTCTGAAAGCCAAAATTGTGCACGTCCCGAATCGGGGTCATGACAAAAAAACAATGACAAAGCTCAAAGCTTGAGAAACTCGCCAACTAGTCACAGAGGACTTAACGTGTGCAAATACGATTCGCAGATATATGGCTTAACTTTCTAAGAAACGGTCACAAGCAGTACAGAATAACCTTGAGCAAGAAAACAACCAATCAGAAGACGTTGCTTCTCTGCTAACAATAACGCTAATAATAATGTACATAAAAATCTATAAATATCTCTTGATTTTCTGAATGAACGATCTGTTGCCTGGCCCTTGTCCTCTGTCGTTACAATATGTTGAGGAAGAGAGATAATTTCGTCAATAATTAATGAGAAAAGTGTAAGTGGGAAATTCAATAGTTATGAAGACTTTAAATTACAAAATATTGTGACTAGGACTGTTCGGAGGAAGACATGAGAGATCGAGACATTTCTGGATGAGAGAAGGAACCTTAAATCTTAATTTGGAACGTTGCTTAAATGTGTTCTGTTTGAATACAAAGTTCTGGTTTAGTCGATCATATATCACAACAGCCTCAGCTTTATGTAGAAGAAGTAGGCGAAGTGTGTGTGTGTGTATGTGTTAATGACTTAGGAATGTGATATATAACCCTATAGGCTGTGTTCAGCATCAACGTATTTTAGCTTCTGTTGGTATTTCGTATCTCGCAGGTGCGTTGTGGAGTATCATTCTGAAAAACAACTCCATTGTATAATAATGCTGTCTTGAGTGAGGTATGGTGGCCGACACAGAATAAAAAGTCAACAATACTGGGAACTGCTTTCTTCAGCAACGAACCCTATGAGTTCACCGAAATGCCCTAGTAGCTAGAAATAAAGACAAGGTTTCACAGGATGTATACATGAATATCACTATAAAATAAAATAACTAACGCGTTTACACTGTAGGAATTGTGCGATTACATTAGTCAGTGTGTTTTGACAGAAGTGGATATAGCAAATGTTTCTAATCTTACGTCCATACCTTTAAAAGATTTTGGACGCTACATCCAAGATAATTCTGTGAATTGTCGCACATGTAGCTTAGGGATAATGGCGAAAAAGGTGAGCTTCATGAAAGCAGACAACATAATAGAACAAAATGACGCACAACTCAGATGTCCCTACCTTCCTGATCACGACGATGTTTAAGTAATTCAAATCCAGTAAAGCAGTGGAACATGTAGTGTGAATTTAACTCAATTAAAATTTTCAGGAGAAAGTGGTGAGTGTTGCATTTGATTTCACTCCTTCTGATGAACTAAGCTGTTAAGTGTTCTTGAGTCCGTAATCAAACGTTCTATATAACTTGAAGCATGAGGAAGGGCTAAGATGAGGTGAAACATCTTCCAGTTTCGGGTTGAATATTGGATGGATGCTGGAATATAGGAACAGATATCTAGAGTAGGTCCTCTTTATTATTGTGGTTAGATATTGGGATAGAATCCTAGAAGGAGGATTTCCCATAAATTGTGGACTCAAAAATAATGGACTGTTTTTCCCGTTGCTAGTTCATGTTCTCTACTGACATAACCTATGTTAACCTTCATAAACTTTTCTGGATATCCGTTTCTGCTTAGAATATCTTGCATGACGTAGATTTCTTTCTCTGCACACAGTCTTCGGAGTAAATCGACTTCACTGTAAATGCTAAACACCCAAACAAATTACATTTGTATTTCATTGGTACAAAGCTGAGGAAGTGTGCATATTAGGCTTTGGTCTGTAGCTTTCTAAATAGGATTCTTTTAATAAATCCAGTTCCTCTTCTTGTTAGTCAGATATGGATTAAGTGTAGACAGTCACTGTATTCCTCTTTTTAGGTGGGATGAATCCTTTGAATGAGCACTATTGAAATGTTTCAAAATCAAGGCATTACGTGAACATTTACCGTAGAATACAAATGTATCATCCATGGGATGATCAGCATAAATGGGAGGAACCTGAAAGAAACAACCTTCTTCACCTACCGATCTGGGAAGCATCGTTTCAACTACAGGCGGAACTGACGAGGATATCAAAGCAAGAATCGGAAAAGGAAGACAAGCTTTCACTACTCTCAAGTCTGTGTGGAGGTCAACAGCATTCAGCATCAAAAATAACATTCGATTTTCAACTCCAATGTGAAGTCAGTCAGTGCTACTATACGGATCAGAGACTTGGCGCATCATAAAAAGCATCTCAAACAAACTACAAACCTTCATCAACAGTTGTCTTCGCTCAATACTCAAGATCAGATGGCCAGAAATGATCAGCAACAGGCATCTCCGGGAGCGAACCAACTCAGCAGGTACCGATTGTGAAAGAAATAGGCAGGAAGAAATGGAGATGGATTGGCCATACTCTGAGGAAACCATCAAGTGACATCACTAGACAAGCCATTGCTCGAGTGGAACCCGAAAGGGAAGCGGCGAGTTGGTCGTCAGTGCAAGGGAGACTTGCAGGAGGTCATGTGAAGAGGAGATGAAAACGTGTGGACAGACTTGGAGCCAGGTGAAGACTCTAGCAGAGAACCGAACGCAATGGAGACGCGTGGCTGAAGCCCTATGTTCCTCTAGGAATTAAAGGAAACAACAATAATAATAATAATCCATGGGATGATAGCAGAGTTCGATTTTCGCTATTTCATCTACAAAAGGACCATTTTCTACTTTTGCTAAAAATATATCTGCACATACAGAACCTCTGTCTAATGTTAGATCCTATTTAATGTTCTCTCCCTGTAACGAATTCTTATTAGTACTGTAGGAAGTCAGTTCTGAGTTCAATCACACTGATGAAAAGTGAGTTAATTTTTAAGTTTTGATTTGTAGGCGACTGAAGGTAGTTACAATATATATATATATATATATATATATATTCATCCCAGTACATCCTTGTTTATGTGTCATGATTATTAAATTCTGTGCGTTCCTGTACGTCTGTCTGACTGACAGTTATAATAACTCTCAATTGAAGTAAGAATTTATGATCTGACAGAAGGCCAGTAGTTCAACGAAGAGTCTCCTTTTGTCAGCGAATTCATTTTCATAGCTGTACAATAGCAAATATATATGGTTGTTTTGTGTGCGTGTGCGTGTACATTACATTTGTCAACCGAAAATACAATTAGGAAGTTCAGATGAATTGGAGTAGTAACAAGAGTGATGAGTTGTCACAAGCGACTGTTAAAGAAGAGTTACGTAATCACATGAATAGTTTGATGAAAGAGTTGTGCTCAGGGTGTATGTGGAAACAAAACAACATACGGAATTACGCAAGAGTTTTAAGTAGTTAGAAAAATAAGCATACAAGCAAAAGTTAAGTCAAATCAACAGAGTTGTTGCCATGATAGTAGAAGTGGTTGAATAATTTTCTTTTGTATGCATAATTCTGCTTCTTCCCATTGAATGACTAGGGCTTCTACAATGCAAAGAAGACGGAAATATATTGTCTTTAGCAGGTTGTTCTTCAATTTGTAGATCACTTTGAAGCAGGAGGCGTTTGTTGAGATGGAATGACCAGTGTTGACGAGATGTTCGATTATTGCACTCCTTATACGGCCACTACTTTAAAAAGAACTTTTTTTAGGCAACATTAAGAGTAGAGTTTTCCAGTCGCCCGCTGATCTGCAAAAGCCCACAGGAAGAGATCCCGCACCTGATCACATCTACGTGTATATGTCAGCTCACCTGTTGCTGTGGAGCTAGGAACATCGGCCGTTCGACGCGCATGCTGTCAAAAAGGGTCAAAGAACACTATCCAGTATGGTTGCAGAAAGGAAGTAGTGGCCGTATAAGGAGTGCAATAATCGAACATCTCGTCAACACTGGTCATTCCATCTCAACAAACTCCTCCTGCTTCAAAGTAATCTATCTACAAACTGAAGAACAACCTGCCAAAGACAGTACATTTGTTTCTTCTTTGCATCGCAGAAACCCTAGCCATTAAGCCAGAGGAATTAGAACTGTGCATACAAAAGAAAATTATTCAACCACTTCTACTATCATGGCAACAACTCTGTTGATTTGACTTAACTTTTGCTTGTATGCTTATTTTACTAACTACTTAAAACCCTTGCGTAATTCCCTATGTTATTTTGTTTCCATGTACACCCTGAGCACAACTCTTTCATCAAACTATTCATGTGATTACGTAACTCTTCTTTAACAGTCGCTTGTGACAACTCATCACTTTTGTTACTACCCTCTTATATCAACATCCAATTCATCTGAACTTTCTAATTGTATTTTCGTTTGACAAATTTAATGTACCCACACATACAAAATAACCATGCATATACTTGTGATTGTACAGTTATGAAAATGAATTCGCCGCTGAAAAGAGACTCTTCACTGAACTACTGGTCTTCTGTGTATTAATGTTAGAATGGGAATTTTTCATGAATTTATTATCTAATCAAACGAAATATGGGTTCAGTTACATTGTAGTAAACCAAAACTGGCATTTTTTCAAGTATGGTTCCTGTGTTTTGACGTTTCCGTAGCAGTTTGACTGATTTTCCAAGGTAGGGTAGCTAGCCCAACGCCCGATCCCCGATCTCTTTTCCCGAGATTGGGACCACCCAGAAAACTAGTGAATTAGTGAACATAAATGTGAAGTCAGTCACTTCGTCCGTATGGGTCGGAAACTTGCACTGTGCGTGCGTCATGAAAAGCGTTTCCAGCAGCCTAATGAAGACTGCTCAGGCGTGAGGCCAGCAACCCCACCCTGTAAACAAACCTGCTACAGAAACTTCAGCGTGAACAGTCTCCTTGCGTCAAAAGAAAAAGTCTGTGTGGGGACATGGAATATCCGCACCATGTACGAGACTAGCAAAGCCGCCCAGATCGCAAGCGAAATGAGGAGATACGGACTACAAGTATTGGGGATCTGCGAAAGCAGATGGAACGGATACGGACTCACCAAATTGTCAACAGGTGAGTCAGTGATTTACTCCGGTCACCCAGAAGACAACCACACACACACCGAGGGCGTGGCTTTAATGATGTCACCAACGGCAACCAAGGCTCTGATACAATGGGAGGCGATCTCACCCAGGATAATAACCGCCAGATTCAACTCCAAAGGAAGGAAAGTGTCAATTATACAATGCTATGCACCGACCAACAACGCAGACCTCGAAAAGAAAGAAGAATTCTACAGACAACTGCAGGCAGCAATAGACAATACTCCAGCCGGTGACATCAAAATACTAATGGGAGACATGAACGCCAAACTGGGACCAGACAACACAGGAAGGGAACTCATCATGGGTAAAGAAGCTCTGGGAGAGATGAATGAAAATGGAGAACTCTTCGCCGACTTCTGCGCCTTCAATGAACTAGTGATTGGTGGCAGCGTATACAAACACAAGGATATTCACAAGGCTACATGGGTGTCACCAGATGGGCGAACCAAAAACCAAATTGACTTCATCACAATCTCGAGGAAGTGGCGGCGCAGCCTACTGGACACAAAAGCAAGAAGAGGAGCAGACGTTGGCTCAGACCACTACCTCGTACAAGGAACAATCCAACTCAAATTAAAGGCCTTCAGAGAAACAGGAGCTGCAGATAGACCACAAGCCAAGTTCAACACTCAAAAACTAAAGGACCAGGATACAAAGGATATCTTTACTGCAAGTATAAAGGACAAAGCCGAGACACAAATCAACACTGGTGAAGAGGTCAGCGTCGAAAAACACTGGAACAACCTGAAAACAGTATGGAGCGAAACCTGCATGGAAGTTCTGGGCAGAAAGAAGAGACAGGACAAACCGTGGCTCACTACGGACACTTGGAGGCTAATAGAGGAGAGAAGGATGGTGAAACAAAAAATTCTGCAGTGCACCGACGAGCAACAGAAACAGGAGTTGAATGTAAGCTACAATACACTGAACAAAGGAGTAAAGAAGAGTGCCAGAGAAGACAAAAGAAAGTATTATGAAGCCATGGCCAATGAAGCAGAACAAGCTGCAGGCAAAGGAGACCTCGCAACACTTCACCAAACAACTAGGTACCTTTCAGGCAAAAATTCGTCACAAATTAAGCCAGTGAAGGATGAAAATGGAAAGTCAATCACCAAAGAAGTGGAGCAAAGGAAACACTGGGCTGAACACTTCAAAAGACTACTAAACCGACCGCCACCTACAACGCGCCCAACAATACCAACAACGGAAGCAGAATTACCAGTGAACATCAACCCCCCGACGAAATCAGAAGTCCTGAAGGCAATCAAGATGCTGAAAGCTGGGAAAGCAGCAGGACCAGATGGAATCCCAGCAGAAGCATTGAAAGTGGACACAGAGACAACAGCAGACCTGATGACGCCACTACTGGAGAAGGTGTGGAAAGAAGGCAAAGTACCCGAGGATTGGAAGAAAGGATACCTATTCAAACTACCAAAGAAAGGAGACTTAAGTCAATGCAAGAACTGGCGCGGAATTATGCTCCTTTCCATCCCAAGCAAAATACTAAGCCGCATCATCCTGGAAAGGATCAAACAAGCCTTGGATGAAAAACTTCGACCAGAACAAGCTGGATTCAGGAGTAACAAGTCATGTATTGATCAAATCGCCACACTACGGATCATCATTGAACAAAGTTTGGAATGGCAGTCACCTCTCTATCTCAACTTCATCGACTTTGAAAAGGCCTTCGACAGCGTCGATCGAGAGGTGATTTGGCAACTACTTCGCTACTACGGGGTGCCGCCGACAATTATACATCTCATACAACAGTTGTATGACAACGCTGCATGCCAAGTAATCCACAACGGGAAGCTCACGGAATCCTTCGAAGTGAAGACAGGAGTAAGACAGGGTTGCCTGCTATCGCCAATGATTTTCCTGATTGCAGTAGACTGGATAATGCGACAAACAGCGGGCAATGAGGAAACAGGCATAAAATGGACTCACACAAAGAACTTGGAGGATCTGGACTTCGCCGATGATATATGCCTGATTTCCCACAAACTGGAAGATATGCAAGTGAAAAGTAACAAGTTGGCAGAAGAAGCATCAAAGATAGGACTCCAGGTGAACATAGAAAAAACAGAGGTGATGAAGATCCCTGGCCAACACCAACAACAACAACAGACAGCAATCAGCATAAATGGAAAAAACCTGAAAGAAACTACCTCCTTTACCTACTTGGGAAGCATTGTTTCAACTACAGGCGGAACTGACGAGGATATCAAAGCAAGGATCGGGAAAGCAAGGCAAGCTTTCATTACTCTGAAGTCTGTGTGGAGGACAACATCATTCAGCGTCAAAAATAAGATCGGGATTTTCAACTCTAATGTGAAGTCAGTACTACTATACGGATCAGAGACTTGGCGTGTCACAAAGAGCACCTCAAACAAACTACAAACCTTCATCAACAGTTGTCTTCGCTCAATACTCAAGATCAGATGGCCAGAAATGATCAGCAACAGGCATCTCCGGGAGCGAACCAACTCAGCAGGTACCGATTGTGAAAGAAATAGGCAGGAAGAAATGGAGATGGATTGGCCATACTCTGAGGAAACCATCAAGTGACATCACTAGACAAGCCATTGCTCGAGTGGAACCCGAAAGGGAAGCGGCGAGTTGGTCGTCCAAGGGTGACCTGGAGGAGATCATGTGAAGAGGAGATGAAAGCATGTGGGCAGACCTGGAGCCAGGTGAAAACTCTAGCAGAGAATCGAACGCAATGGAGACGCATGGCTGAAGCCCTATGTTCCTCTAGGAACTAAAGGAAATAATAATAATGAAGACTGCTATCAACAGCTGTCTTCGCTAGATGCATACTGAAGATCAAATAGTCAGTCAAATAGAATTAGCAGCAACAAACTCTGCCAACAGACTAACCGAGAGCCGATCGTTCAACAAATATGTAAGAGAAAATACAAGATGGATAGGGTAAACATTGAGGAGACCGTCCAATGACATCTCGCTCAATGCAGGCCATTGCTCCACTGGAACTTGGATGGGAAACAACGAGTTTTGTGTGAGTTTGAGGGTGATATGGAGGAGATCGTGTGAGGAGAAAATGAGAGATCATGGGCAATGGTGGGGCAAGCTGAAAATAGAAAAAAGTGGAGATGAGTTGGTGAAGCTTTATGATCCTAATCGGAACCCAAAGGAACTATAGCAATAAATATAATAACGCCGATTTGGGATATTAACTGCAATTCATATATATATATATATATATATATATATATATATATATATATAAAGAACACAATATGCGAATATACTTGTTTTCAATTTTGATAGCGGATAGACATCAGTTGGAGAGCCATAGAAGACCATAAGGAAGACCTTGTCAGCTGTTTCCTCCTAATTTTGGACTCATCAGTGGTGACACCCACCTCCAGAGTTCAAACCCAGGAACTTTCGGTTGCAAGGCGATCTTGTACACAGTTCAGCCGTTGGGATTTGATCCTATGGCCATCCTACGGATTCTAACTTCTACCAATTCGTCATTTTAATGCGACTGTCACCAGCCAATATCACCGCTGGAGAGTATTTGTCCTCTCTTCCGACTGGGTAGATCCCATTGGTCACGACTTCTCACTAGAACTCAATCCTGTAGCCAGTTACTGGCGTTGTGAAACTTGAAACCAAATCATATCTCTAAAAATCAACTCTTGAAAAGTGAATATATTTATTTAAAATAGAATTTTGTGTTAGAATTTTTATAATAAAGTCGGTATTTCCTGTAAACTGATTGAAGTGAACGAAACTGGTGGGGATGTGAGTGCAACAAGGCAGTGCATATTGGGACTATAAATCTCACTGTACATTACCTCAGGAAATGGTTTTAAGCTAAACCCCTCCAAATGTCAGACTGTTAATTTCACTTTCACACATAAAAGTGATTTACATGAACTGGTTTGTTCCTGTAATTCATGTGTATCATAGTGGGTGGGCACTGAAGTTGAAGCTAAATCGAATGTTAAATATGCTTTGGAATATGCATTTCCTCTGATCACCCTTTACTGGTCTTCCACTTCTTACATCATGTTAGTTACCAGAATGATAATTCGTTTAACTTTTTGTGTTAGGAAGTTAAGATAGTTTGGTATAGCTCAGTCTCTGCTTTCTAAGTTTATTAATTCTTGTATTCTACCTATACTTCTTTATTGCTCCCCCCCCCCCACCCCGTCCAACTTAATCTTCCCTGGGCTATTTAAGAAAGATTCTTTTACATTGCGAAGGACACAATTTAATGCTCATAATCATATCCCTAGAGTTTAGTTCCCTTGATAAGAGGTTCATCATCCGCTTTGTTCTGTCTATAGAGGATGAAGCGTTGACATTAATTTCATTCGTTGTGTTCTCTGCTTCAATTAGTTTGTTGAATTTTTTGATTTGTGTGATTTTTGATTTTCTTAATGCTGATTCTCTAGCTTTTTTGGATGTTTCAACAACAATTATATAATCTTTGTCATTGACCATATATTTGAGTTTGTGTTTGAGTTTTTCAATTTCATTTCGTACATTATTTAGTTTTACAGTAACTCAATGTAATTCTTCTCTTAGACATAATCTACTGACATTTTCGGCAGTTGATGTTATTTTGCTTGAAGTAATTGGAGTACGTAGACGTAAATATTTCGGAATTATATGATTTTTTAAACATCGACTGTTAAAAATCCGATGATTTGTGAATCTTGCTTCTGTTTGACAAAGTCGTGTGAGTTTGTTGATAAGCTTCCTAGTAGGAAGACCATATGTATCATTGATATAAGAATAAAACTTGTGCACTGTGGTAGAGTGTAATTCCATTATGGGTAAATTTTGTTTTGATAAAGTCTCACAGTGTTATACAATAATGTTTACTGATAACGTTTCGAGCACAATTTATTACTCATAATCATTATAAAAGACTTTATGTTCGGACGACTAAGTATGAAAAGACTCTACAATACTTTATTTGGAAAGTATTCTATGCGATGAGGAAAGTAGTAGGTATGAAATTACTACTATTATTACTATTCCATAGGGTTCCGAGTGGAACATAGGGCTTTAACAACACATCTCCACATTCTTGTGTTTTCTACAGTCCTCTTCAACTGATCCCATGACTGCCTTTGATATCTCATCTCCTCCTCACACGATCTCCTTCATGTCACCTTTGCAAGCGAAGACCGACTCGTCGCTTACCATTCGGGTTCCCCTGGAGCGACGGCCTGCATTGAGCACCATGTCATTGGATGGTCTCCTCAATGTCTGCACTATCCAGCTCCATTTTCTCCTACATATTTGTTGGATGTTAGGTTTTTGGTTGGTTTGTTCTCATCCAGAGTTTCTTGTTGCTAATACTTTCTGGCCAGCTATTTTATCTTCACAATATGCAGCTAGCGAAGACAGCTGTCGACAGAAGTCTTCATTAGGCTGTTGGCAATGCTTTTCATGACGCACGTGCAGTGCAAGTTTCTGACTCATACAGACGAATTGACTGAATAATATTAATAATAATAATAATATAACCACTTTATTCCACAACAATAACAATTTACACTATGGAATTTTCAGCGTTTCTTTTACATATTGCAATGGTTTAGCTCTGTTTATAATTAAATAAATGTATAAAATATTAAAATATTGATAGTTAATAGGAAAAAAAAAACCCTAACAAAATCACACCATTGCTAGGTCATAGTGAATAATAAATAAATAATATAACAAATCACACATGCACTAATATGCATCGTTACATTTTATAGTTTAGTTAATGATTTAAAAGTTGTAAAAGTTCTTTTCTGATATTCGTCTCTTCACACAATACTCGTGCCAAATATGGTACGGTCGAATTTTTATATTTTGTAGTACGAGCATAAATGTTTATGAAATTTCTTCTGGTCTTACCCGAAGAGATACAAGGAACCAATTGTGAATAAAGAGGATGTTCACAATCAGACAAGATAACTTTAGCTAACTGTTTACAAGAATTCATATGCCTATTGACAACAGTGTCGGTTAGTTGAGTCAAAGGGATAGCACTGACCCTACTTACAGCCTTTAATGTTCTTCGTAGTATTATATGGTCTTTCTTGAGTAGCCCAGGGAAGAATAATGGAGAACAATAAAGAATGATGGGCAAAACACATGAATTAATAAATTGTATGAGAAGAGATTGGGTTATACCTGAGTGCCTCAACTTCTTTATGTAATAAGTCAGACGGAAAACCTTCTTAGAAACTATAAGAATATGAGACGACCAGCAAAGGTTTGAAGAGAAACTAATGCCAAGATAAGAAACACTTGGCTTACTCTCTATTATGTTACCATCAATATTACAACAATCATGAGACTGGATCAATCCATGCATGTCTTTTTCACTTCTCAAGCTGAAATCAACAGTATTACATTTAGTTGGATTTAGTTTAAGACCATTTGAGCCAGACCAATCCTTAACTTCAGCTAAGAAGCTATTCATATGGGAACAATCCGATGTGGAAACTACAGGGACAGAAACGGTCAGATCATCAGCATACTTAATGAGGTTAACTTTGGGTGAGTTCGGAAGGTCATGCAAAAAGAAAGAGAAAAGAAATGGAGAAAGTACTGCACCTTGAGGCACACCACTTTCAGTTAGCTGAGAAGTGGAGCGCTTTCCAGCCAAAACAGTATGCTGTTTCCTATCCTTAAAATAAGAAGACAGCCATCTAGTTGCCCGGGTCTCTGTCTGTGCTAAAATCATCTTTCCTAATAAAAGTGTCCTAGGAACAGAGTCGAAAGCTGCAGTATAGTCTAAAAAAGCTGTTCGAACGAACTTAGCACCCTTATCAAGGCAGGAAACAATATTGTGGTGTAGTACAATGGCTGCATCTAATGTACTTCTTCCACACTTATAAGCAAACTGCTTAGGGTCCCTAAAAGCTTTTAAAGAAGGTTTAAGAGTATTCAAAAGAAGTTTCTCCATAGTTTTCAAAAAAGGAGATGTTATAGCGACCGGTCTAAACTTTATACCTGCTCCAGAAAATGATTTCTGTACAGGTACAACCTTGATTTCTTTCCAGTCAGTAGGTACTGTTTCCCTGTTGAAAATCGAAAATTTGCTGTCTATACTGAGTGCAGAAGATTTCCAAGCTGGTTTCAGGTTGATGAAGGCCCTTTTAATTATATTTTTCTCATCAATATATCATTGTAACTATTTCCACTTAACTTTAATTTTACATTCATATCTTACTGACATTATTGTCAATGTCAATGTCCTGTTAATTATTCATGGATAATAATACTCATCCAGACATTAATGAAAACAAAACACTTGTAGTTCAGCGAAGCATCTCTTTTCAATAAATTGATTCACACTTAGTTGTACAACCGCAATTATATACACCTATTTTTGTATGCGTGTGTACATTAGCTTTGTCAGACAAGGGTAAAAATCAGTTAGGGTTATTGTCTACGTCATTAAAATATTTCAGAAAATGTGATGAGTAATCCAGCTGCAATTAGGGTTGGGTGGTGAAGATTGGTAAGAGAGTGGTTAGTGGTGATGAGCTGTCAAGAGACGTAGTTATTAATGTCAGTGAACACATAAAAGAAGTTGAATAAGCATAATGCGGTTACGTAATAATATGAATAGTTTTCGATGAGTGAGTTGTGTTCAGGATGCACATAGAAACAATGGAGAATATCGAGTTATGTAAGAGTTCCAAAAATGACAAATGTTATAAGGAGTTAGAAAAAAAACCACAAGCACACAAACATCAAGTGAGTAGAGGTCAATACGGTTGTTACCATGATAGTAGAAGTGGTTTGATGATTTTCTTTTGTATACATAACTCTGGTTTCTCCAACTGACTGAGTGGTTAGGGCTTCAGCAATACAAAAGAGACGAAAGCGTATTGCCTCTGGTAGGTTGTTCTTCACTTTGTAGATCACTTTGGAGCAGGAGGCGTTTGTTGAGATGGAATGACCGGTGTTGTTTGACGAGATGTTCGGTTATCGTGCTCCTTATACAGACGCTATTACCTTTTTGTAGCTATGTGGAGTAGTGTTCTTGAACCCTTTTGGACAGGATACGCGTCAGACTACCAATTTACCACCTGGCTGGCTCCACAGCAACAGGTGAACTGATATATTCAGGCTGAAGCGGTCAGATACGAGATCTTGTCCTTAAGGTTTCTACAGACTAATGAACGACTGGAGAAGTACAGTGTTATCACACGTGTTCTTGGTACACACATATCTAAAACAAGCAACAGAACATAAAGACGACTTCGTAGACCATTAAGCCACTGAGACCCGATCCAGTGGCCAGTCCATGAATTCTAACTTCTACCAATTCACGACATAGCGCGACCATTTATCAGTGTCTTCTTCGATGAGTTACTGCCTCATCTTCAACCTGCTGTACCCTACTGGTCAAGGCTTCCCACCAAAACCCTAGGTTAACTGCCTGCAAAAAGCCAGTCGCTAGTGGGCATCAGATCGACTTTTTCAAGTATTGGTTTTGTTGTGATTTCGTTTAATTGGATGGAGGATTTCATCATGAGCTGACATCAGCATGGTGGGTGCGTATTGCTGAAGAGTCCCAAACTAGGACGAAACAGCTTTCCAGTACTCCCACCCGGCTTTCCAATGGTTCTCTAACTGATGTCAGCTCATGATAAAATCCTCCAACCAGTCAAACAAAATCCCAACAAAACCAATAGTTGAGAACATAAAGTATCACAATTTTTATCAATGAAAGTCAAAAATTCTTACATTTATTCCCCTTTATAAATTTAAACAAAAAGTAAAACAAATGTTTGTGGAGAATAATATTATGAGTCCATCAGTTATTTCGTGGGATTCTCTTCATCTGCCCACAACCTAAAAGTTAATTGTGTAAATGTACGTAGAATTTTGTCATACACACAAGTATCAACATGATTTTGTTAACTGAGACACACATGTTAATATAGAATGTTCAGAAGTCCCACTTATAGAACTTTTGAAGGATAAGATTAAGGTTAAAACAAAGTACAAACACGCAAAATTAATGGTCAGATACATTGAAAATTGAGATGCGCAGTCAAGAAAAGAGGAATGAAGTTGGTGATGAGTAATACTGTTGGGAATTTAACTGAAGTCACAGAAACAAAAAGAAATGATTAGTTACAGGATTTCATCATGAGCTGACATCAGTTAGAGAACCATTTAAAAACCAGCTGGGAGTTCTGGATAACCAGCCATTTCGTCCTAGTTTGGGACTCTTCACAGCACACAGCCACAGCCAGGGTTCAAACCTTCTGGTTACATGGCGAGCTCGTACATCAATAAGCCACTGGGACCCAATCCAATGGCCCATGAAATCTAACTTCTGACAATTCACGACACAGCGCGACTGGCACTAGCCAATGTCTTCGGCGAGTATCTGTCCTCGCACTCACCCTGCTGTACCCTACTGGTCACGACTTCCCACTAGAACCCCAGGTAAGAAATGAATTACACTAAAGCAAAAAATGGTGGTTGGGAGGGAGTGGGTAAAAGCAAAAGATTATGTAATCAACTGAGACGAAGAGATTAGACATCGGGTCACCAAGGCAACGTTTGATAGCGCTTACTTCGGTAAATTTTAGGAGAGTTGAGTTATATTGTCTATTGATAATCTTGAAGGATTTCAAGATGTTCACCTCAAGACACGTATCAACAAGGTGTCTGGAAGTAGCATTGTTCAAAGCATTTGTTCCCTTAAGACGTAAACTTTCTGGTACATGTTCAGAGAACTTGAGGTATTCCCTTCTTTCTGTTCTCCCAGTGTAATTGCTCCCACAGATACACGTAAATTTGCACACACAATCAGAGTTAACATGTGAAGGGTATCTATCAAGCTTTGATTGTACCAAAGAGTTTGTTGTTCAATAAATGGGAACCAATTCGGCTGTAGGAAATGGTTCTGGCAGAAGTTTTCAGTCTTCTGTTGATTATTCCTGTAATATAATCCCCTTTAAAATCGAGTTGGATGAAGATGGGTTTCTTCTTTACTGTGGTTTGTTTCACATTTAGATTTTCAGATCTTCCATACTTTTTGATGAATTTCGGAGGGTAAACATTACTTTTCAAAACTTTCTCAATGTTTAGGAGTTCTTCTTCCAGTATTTCTGTGGTGCATATTCTCCTAGATCTATAAAATAGAGTTTTGACCTATGCTCGTTTAAAGCTAAGTGGACAAAAACTATTGAAATTTAAATATAGTTCATTCCATATGGATTTCCGGTGAATGGATCTTTACGGACTTCCACTCTCCAAGCGTTGCATGGCAGTATCGTGGGAATGTAACTTTCTATCAATTTAATGTGCCATTTTGAAGTCAGTATTCTCATATGCTTCAATGAACAGTTGAAGTAGATGAGATGCATGATTTCTATGATCACATAATATGAAGGTGTCATCAACATATCGACAATAGGAAGTTGTCTCATCGATCGCACTTTTCAGCTTTGTTATCTCAAGATTCGACATGAAGATATCCACTAGTACACGGCCTAGTGGACTGCCCATATCTACACCATCTGTTTGACGATAGATGTTATTATCAAACTGAAACTCTGCAACTATGGTGCACATTAGTAGTGTGGTGAGGGCTGCCTGAAAGTCAAAATTGTGGACAACAATTTACGTCAATGTGTACGTCCCGAATCGGGGTCATTAGAAAAAACAGTGACAAAGCTTAACCTTGAGGAATTCACAAACCAATCACAGAAGACTTAATGTGTGGAAATACGATTCGCAGATATATGACTTAACTTTCTAAGAAACGGTCACAGGAAGTACAGAATAACCTTCAGTAGGAAAACAACTAATCAGGCGACGTTGCTTCTCCTCTAACGATAACGTTAATAATAATGTACTTAAAAATCTATAAATATCTGTTGATTTTCTCAATGAACGATCTGTCTCCTGGCCCTTGTCTTCTGTTGTTACATTAGTAGGCGTCTAAATTCTGGCACTGGCAAAGGGAGCAATCGTATAGTATCAACAGTTTCATGAAATGGAATCCTTGTGAATGGAGAGGTTACATCAAAGGACACCATGAACTTGTTGGAATCTTTTGTATTTTTCAGGCTTTCAAGTAAATGGAATGAGCCTTTAGCTGTATACGGAGACAGTCGTTGACGAATAGGCTCCATCATCTCTAAAAGTCATATTATTGTTATTAAAGTTTTACAAGTAGTAACAGTAACAATATATTCCATATCTGCTTTTCTAACTAGATTCTTCCCAGCGTTGTCACTTTTTCGTGTCTCTCCTCATTAGCTTTTCCCATTGACACACTTGAATTATCACTACTTTTCTGAAGACTATTTTCAATATACTACTTATTTCCGTTTATAAGTAACACGCATGGGTTGTCAACAAATCTTAGGCTTAAACTAATGGATTCAAACTGTACTATAAAATAAACTATTTGACGGCATATAGATATACCTCTAGAAACTGATGGTTACGCTGTTGAAAAGAAAAATTCTCTGCTCAATTATTTTTATCTTCTGAATGCTTAAATGGAGATTTCACTCGATAATACCCGTCTGTCAAATGAAAGAACATCAACATTGTACTGGCTGCCTAGCTCGATCTTCTTCCATCAATCAAAATCATACTCAAATAGAAGAGGAATTAGCAGGTTGTTAATTGATTGTGAGACTACTAGGCATAGTCTTGGATTCGTAGACTGTTGTTGACGAAGTTGGTGATGAGTAATGACGAAAAGAAATTTGAATGGTGACAGGATTCGAACCGGCGTCCTCCGAATTAATAATCCCATGCTCTACCAACTGAAACAGGATTCGTATTTACAGAGATGGTAAAACTTATAAAAGTTTAGGGAATTTAGTTGTTACGACAGTGTATGTCTACAATTACTTTTCTTATAAGAGAAAGATATTTTGTCTTAATCCGTTTAGGGAAAGGGGAGGAGGAAGTGATGCTTCTCTTCAGGAATCTGAACCTACTGGTTTTATGTTTGTCGACTCCGACGACTACATAGCATCAGTATAAAAGAGACGATGATTGTCAGTTTTCTAGTTTTAGTGGCTGTACTGGAAGTATGCTTAATAAAATTCAGTTAACACGACCGGGAAAATGAAGTGCACATTTTTGGCTCTATCGCTTGCCCCTTAATTTAATGATGGGAAAGCCTGGGATAATTTTGAGCCACAAATATTTGCTAGAAAGCATTATACTACTCATAAATGGCAAGTAAGCATGCAGTTTGTGACGCAAAATGTGAGAGAGAGCTTGTGCACAGGTCAACTTGCAGAACAACCCATAACCTAAACGTTCAATTATAGCTGTGAATATCTCCACTATTTCAGCCAACAGTATGATCACATTATATTTTTCTGGATCCTTGAGTGTCTGTAGTCCACCTAAACATATGAAATTCTACATTTTTGTTAGCTTCTTTCACATATGCGTATTATGTAGTTTAGGTATACGTATTCTCAATATTAAGATTAGGCAAAGTTCAACTTCAGACACGCAAAATACGCGGATATATCGATGACTTTGTAACCAGCAGTTGTGCTGAAAGGCAAACTAGATATCCTAAACTCAGCCCTAACCCTAATGTCTCCCTACTTAGGTTAATCTTGAGGTGAGAGCTGGCAGCAAACAAGCCAAAATTGTAGATAACAATTTACGTCCCGAATCAAGGTCATGAGAAAATCACCAGCCAGTCACAGCAGAGTTCAAGTGTGGAAATATGATTCACAGATATATGGCTTCATTTTCTGAGAAACATTCACAAAAGCAATAACAGAGTAACCTTCAGCAAGAAAACAACCAATCAGGAGACGTTTCTTCTCCACTGACAATAATCCACGTAAAAATCTATAAATATCATTTGATTTTCTCAATAAACAATGTGTTGCCTAGCCTTTGTCTTCTATCATTACAATCTAACCCTAATCGGCCCCTAGCCTAAACTTAACCTTAATCATTCCATAACCTTATTACACTGCATGCTTCAGAGTTCAACATATATAAACACTGCATCTTCACTGTTTCATGTTAGTATATTGTGAAATACTGTATTAGAAATGCTTCGTCTTTACTCATATATCCTAATGGCGCTCATTCAAGCTGGTGTATTTTGGGGATATGCTATATCATTACCCTTTCAAATAACTTTCATTACACCTATACTATCAAATAGTATTTACTGAAGTACATGAAGTGATATACAATTTTCAGTACAACCGTATCATCCATCTATCCTATTGACAAATCGTCACAATTAGTTTATATAAATAATGTTTGTTTACAAAGTAGTAAAATCAATTAATCACTAACGTCTAACCAATATCATGTGTTTAGAATTACTGGTGACTGAGTACTGTTGGTCATGTTAACAATATGGCCAAACAAACTAGGTGGCTCTCTATTGTGATGTATTTTGAATTCATGTTAAGTGGTTGAACGTAATCCGTAATAAGTTCTAGCCATAGATTTCGTGGCTGCTGGTACATGAAGGAAGCTATGTCCCCCAGGGGGTTGGGATTCACCTAAAACACCATTTTGAAATACACGGTGATTGACGGTTACCTTGCAAACACAAATGACTAGATATGTGACACTGATTACTCCATAGTGACCAACCATTGTATCCACTACAGTCCTGTAGGAAGTCAGTTATGAGTAAATTTTTATCAGAAATTAGTCAGTGGTCCTCATCAAATGGTCTTAAGCTTAATCCCTCTAAATGTCAGTCAGGTGATTAATTTCACTTCCAGACACAAGTGCGACTTAAGTGAACTGGTTAGCTTGCACGGTTCCATGATCATAGATGGCATTGAAGTTGAAACCAAATCAAATGTTAAATACCTTGAACTGTCTATTTCCTCTAACCATCTTTCCTGGTCTTCCCCTCACATCATGTTAGTTTCCAGAATGATATTTCGTTTGACGTTCTATGTAAGGAAGTTAAGACGACCTGGTATCATTTCGTTCCTACTGTTACCATTTGATATAGGGAATAAAAAGACAGTTGCAGCGAAGAAAATTTTCTTTTCGACGAAGTCATCATCTAGGCTGTACATTCGTGTATTTAAATCAAATGGATGGGAAAGTTCCAGAATAATTTCCGGTTAAGGGTCAAATTAATAAAAATTACAATTAGGAATTAGAATGCCATAATAAATAGTGGGACGGATAAAACTGAAACAAAGTAGCATGATAACTAAGACGATTGACATTGTGAAATTGGGGGTTAGGAATGTAGAAATAACAAAATATACAGGATGTTTGGATAAAAAACTAATGTGATGAATAATTGTTTATGCAATCAGGGATTAAATATGTAGAAATAGTAAAATGACAAAATAAACAGGAAGAGTGGGTATGAAAATATGGTAGTGTAGACAGGGATTAAGAAAACTTAAAATAACATGAATAAACAGGAAGTTTAGATAAGAAAGGCGATGAAATTGTCATTACTAAAAAAATTTTACCTGTTTATGATGGCCATGGTAGGGAGAGGGTTTGGACGTAATTCTTTTGGATACAGAGCGTGGGTTTGAGCTTTTGGATAGCTAGCGCCTCAGATATGCCCAAGTGTCTTGATTTCACTCCCTTTGATAGGTTAGAATGAATCTTGTATATTACTTTGAAGGATTTTTCGAAAGGCGCTGAATGTCCTGAGTTGACTAGATGTTCTGTCACTGAACTGTACACACGTTTTTGGTCTCCTTTTACTAACCAGGCTGGGTTGTGTTCACGAGCGCGTTTTCCAAGTTGGCGCATGGTACGGCCGATGTACTCAGCTCCACAGGAGCAAGTAAACTGTTATATGCATGCTGAGGTGGCCCAATGCGACAGCTTGTCTTTCGCGTTCTGGTTGAACAGTTTCTTGCAGGAAAACGTCAGTCGTAGGCTTGCGGCGAAGTATGTTTTCCCCAGCGATTTGGAGAGGCGTTTACGAAGGATTTCTGCTTCAATATCACCTTTGAATTCTACCATATTGTTAATTCTTGTATTCTCTCTATGCTTCATTACTGCTCCCCCATAACTTAATCTTTCCAGGGTTACTTAAGGAAGACTTTGTTATACTGCTTAGCGTACTAAAAGCCGTCAGTAGGGTAAGTGGGGTTTCGCTACATCAACTCGTTGGTACTGTTGTAGTTAGACCCGTGGACCCTCGGAAGAAATTAGCAAATATTATCTTCTTAGACCCTGAACATTCTCTCTATTCACGGTTCTCTGCTTGCATCTCATCAGCTGGGTAGAACTAGAAGCAACTATAGAAGACTGTATGCTCGAGCGACTAAATACAAGAACTCTACAATACCTTATTTGACTGGGAAACATTTTATGTGATGAGAAAGGTGTGTAAGACAGGAAATTACCAACTAAGTAAGTGGCATTATTTTTTGTTCTCATTGTTACATTGTCATTAATAGTTTCACTTGATTTAATTTTATATTCATTTCTTATTGAATAATATTATTAATGTATATGCCCTATTTTAATTATTTTCCCTGTAATGAGAAAATTAGATGCAATACTGATTGTATTACATGCTGGAAATCCCATATTTGTACCAGACGTACTGTTTGGAATAAAGCTATTATTATTATTTATTGTGATCCCAAGTAGCATCTCTGACTGCAGCACTCGGCGAGGCGGGTTCGAATCTCAGAGGGGAGAAAAGTCCCTTTGAGTTTGCTTTGACGAGTGTGCCAATAAGTTCAAACCAAGCTCAGGATGAGCATCTTGATGACTGCCTCTAAGCAACTAACATCAATTACAAAGTGTGTGTGAGCGTAAAGTCTGGGGTCTAATTAAGAACTATATTGTTGGCTTACACATTTTGCTGCACATATATTGATGCAGAATTTACGATGTTTGAAATTACAAGAAATACCATGATCATACTAGGAATCTCACCGCTTCGTCATCTGGTATAGTTTCTCATCCAATGGTTGAGAAGGAACGCCGGACCACATTACAATACCAATGCGTACCAAAAGGATATGTTGAATTCACACGAAAAAAATGTTTTTGAAGAGTGGTTTCTGCCACGATGCGAAGAAACGAAGATCATTGAGCTATACGCTGTCGACTATGTTATGAAACTAGCTTTGAAGGATGTGTGGTGGTGGTGGTAAAGGTCTTCTGCCAACAGAAAGACTTTTCGACCTTAAATATAAATATGATTCTGCCTTACTGAGGACTGACATATAGGCTGTCCAAATCCCATTTGGTCGGTGGGTGAACAGTGTATGTATTATATGCGCTTTTTATCGTCAAAGTACTAAGTGACATGTAGAAACAAGTGTAATGTACCAGTCGAGGATTTTGCGTATCCAGTTAGTTGTAAGTGTTGGAGTACGTGTAACGGATAAAATTTCTAATCGTATAGTGGAAGGTGTACGCCAACGTCAGTATGTTCACTGGAATTAAAGTGAAGCCTTGTTCTACGCCTCTGGAAGTTGGTCTCCCTGGACTAGGAATTTCGACTCTGTACGTAGGGGCCTTTTATTAAATAAGCTTTCGTTGACGCACACAGGATCCTGGGCTTAGAGTTGGTTGCATTCTTATTTTTCTGATAGAATGAAGTATACTGCATATAATGGCAAATCTTCTTCTGCTTTGCTTACAAAAGCCGGTGTTCCTCAGGGTGCAGTCCTCTCTCCTTTTCTCTTTTCTTTCTTCCTACACGACCTGCCTCATTTAAACGAAACTAATTTTGTCAAGTATGCTGACGATCTGACTGTATCACTCACTGCCTATCACTTCCGAGTCTGACTGCTCCAAACTTAATAGCTTTCTGCTGGACATCAGCAAATGGTCTAAGTCAAATGATCTTATGTTAAATCCTTCCAAATGTCAGGCAGTTAACTTTACTTTCAAGGATCGACGTGACATACATGAACTAGTTAGTTCCCATGATGCCTGTAGCATAGATGGCACTGAAATTGAAACCAAGTCAAGCATTAAATACCTTGGATTAGTTCTTTCCTCTGACCTTTCATGGTTATCCCACATCTTATTAATCTCTAAGAAAATGTTTCGTCTTACCTTCTACATTAAAAAGTTAAGACAATCAGGTATCAACCAACCATTAGTTCTGCAATTTTTAAACTCCTGCATTTCACCTATTGTACTCTATTGCTCTCCTTTAATCTTTCCTGGGCTTCTTAAAAAGACTATGTCATATTACGAAGGGTATTAAATGCTGTGAGTAGGTCTTGTGGTTTGCCACTGCGTGAGCTCGCCAATACTAAAGTCGAGAGACACATAAATTCCTGTACAAAGTGGGCAAAGGCCGCACTATCAGACCCTCTGTACCCCCTTTGTTAACAACTATCCCCTTGTATCTCATCAGGTAGGACGAGAAGTCAATATAAGAAGTTACATGCTCGAACCACTGAGTACAAAAATTCTGCAATACCGTATTTTATGTGATGAAGACTCTGTTAGACGTGAAACATATAAGTTAATATGTAATTAGCAAAGTGAATCGACCCTTTCATTGTTCATCTTTCTGTAATCTTATGGTTTCACTCTTTCTATCGTTTAATTATAACTGCTATTTTTATTTTAGTTGTTATAACTATAATTTTACACTTTATGCATATTTTTCTCCGTATTGCTTACAGTAATTTGCTACATAGCTGGTATAAAAACGTTTTGTTATCATTATTATGTAATGATTATTTCGTTTATTTATTTTTTGTTGTTGTCGTTTTTGAGTAAATTAGATGCAATATTGTACTGAATGCTGAGAATTCCTTGCTGTATCATTAGTACTGCTTTTAGAATAAAGCAAATAATAATTATTATTTGCAGTAAGCAAATAAACTTTAATAACTGATTTCTATATCCGTAGGACTGCTTGCATCCTCTGGCGTTACAGTATGTAATTCGAGATTCAACGGCGTCCATCTAGACAAGATGGGGAACGTGTTACCACATATCGCTGGGATATATGTAACGGCACAAGAGAAGGGAAATTATGTACATCTTACATGAAAGTCGTTATTTGCACAGAGCCTCCGTGTTGTGCTTCTTTTCGTATCTACCGTGTTTTATCGCAATATACTGGTTCATTTGCTCTCTTTGACGTCAAATATCTCTCTCCCATATTTGATATTTTTGTGTTGATGAACGTCTGTTTATGCATTACTACTATATATATATATACTTCGAATATCATCTTGGCGCCTACCAAACTATTAACGTTACACCAGCCCTATAACTACTTGGGAAAAACAGGGGAATCCAAACACCGACATGGTGCATCACGTCTTCGTAAGTGCGGTCTCAGAAGTCACACGACTAGAAAAATGACCAGATACGGCTCCAAATCGAAATATTTCCTCTCTTCCAATATTGTTTCACATTTGTGTTAAGTGAAATAAAATCCTCCCTAATTGTTCATCTGTTACTATTGGAACTACTAAATCATCAAGTTTTACCTCTTATTTGTCACTGTTTCACGGACCATAGGTCTTTCAAAAATTAACTGCATTAAATTGCTTGCTTCAATTGATGTTTTACTACTTTCATATACATTTTGAAAATAACAAATATTTATTAACTACGATATCACAGGAGGTCAATCAACAACTTAGTGGAAACATCTCTGACTGCAGTAATGGGTAATGTCGTTTCAACTCTGAAAGTGGATATCAGTCCCTTCAGGACTGCAGGTGTGGTGAGAGCTGTCTACTAGCCAATTGGTTGACAGTAATTGAGGTCAAGGTCAAGATGGACAGGCGGATACAGTTAACATATAGATGAACTGACACAGCCACAAGAGATGCAAGGTTAACTTTGTGTGAGAAACACCCAACCAGCAGACTGTATTTTCTACTAACATTGACCTACAATAATGTACATCAAAATCTATAAATACGTGTTGATTTTCCTTAATAAACGATCCGTTGCCTGGCCCTTGTCTTCTGTTGTTACACAGGTATCCATTGCTGATGAGATCGCCCGTATACATAAAACCTAGGTCAGACAATCCTGGTTCAAACCAATTTCTGTCATTTTGTTACTCCACTTATCGCTCAAATCTCTTGTTTCTCAAATACCCCAGAACCCTTTAATAGAACTAGTATGAGTCCCATCTAATGGATCAACAAAATCAGCAAAATGATTTACAGCGTCATGAATACAGCTGAATGACGATAACCATTTCATTCAGCCATGTAGATAGTTGTTCCGGGTATCACAAAACGCTGGATAATTGGCATTGAAAACACCTGCACCACTGTCAGAAATTCTCTCCTCAATAAATCCTTTTCTGCATTGTTTTCCACAGCTGTATTTCCTCCGTATAAGAACTGTTTCATCGACAAGAACAATAAAACCACTAATTTTCTAAGACTTGATATCATCTTAGCAGAACTGATACCACAGTATTATTGGTTTCAGCAACATTTGTAGTTCTTCTTCGTTCCAGAGCTCAAATGTGACAAATAGTCATAAATAAACTACCCGAAAAATCCCTTCAGCAAAGACGAAATCAACTAAATGAATGACATCATTTCCCGTACGTACCTTCCTGAGAAGCAAGATGATGTGAGTAAAGGAGAATGATGCTCAGGAAGGCTTCGTGTGCTATCGGAAGTGTGTGGGCGGTTGTTACTTCCCGGCTGCCCACACAGTGGAAGTTGATTGATTCTTCGGGTATCTGAAACAGAAAGAGGGTTAGTGTTGCGTGACCACAGAGCCCAGAGGACAACTGCTTGAGGCCGACCGGTCACACGCGGCCTGTATGAATTGGTTCCGTATTAGTAAACTTACCGCCGGTTACGGACCACCGTAGGGTAAGTCGGGATGTACAATTTTTGGCGTCGACCTTTTCTAACCCTCTCTCTCCAGAGTGGAGAGACAGCATAGCTGGAATGCTGGTCATCTGAGGGAAACACCTCACTGTTGTTACACTCCTGTTCCCCAGCATAGTGTAAGAAAGATTCATACACAATGCCGGTAACTGCATTTAATCTAATCGCTATCCTAACAACCTTTCTGGCATTGTAGGACCTGCAGGAACATGGATTCCAGCCAGTGCAACTTATTGGGTTATCGCGATGAGCAAGCCCGACCATCACGTGAAGGTAGCAGCTATCGGTCGGGACGGTAAAAACCAATGGTTGGAAACAATTGGTGATATGGCTCAAAATCCTCGTTCTCAATGGCTGATGCAGATGCATCCACTCCTTGTGACTTATGATTTCCAATGAATTTTGTATTGTTCTTCGTTATTACTATTCCTTTGTCTCACACCTCTGTTTACTGTCTATATTATGCATTTCTTCTACTTTCTTCTCTTGCTTTGTGTGCTACATGGAGTGTGGCGACTTGAACTGCCGCACATCGGTGCAAAGTTCTGTGCCGAAAACAGACAGACATACCTTCCTACAACGACAGCTACGACGTTTGTGTATGCGTATCTTTTAATGGCACCTGCGCATATCTCTGCAAAGCCATTATCTCCCAGTCGACAATGGTACAGTTTAGTCCTTCCTGTAAACCTATTATATCATGACAGTCCTGAAATACAAAACCAGGAGGAAATTTGTTGACGGCGCAATTTATGCACCTTTTAACCATTTCAGCTCATTTGATTGGTTGTTCCCTTGGGTCACTATACTTCAGATTTATCTGGTGATTGAAGTGAATGAATTTATCACGACCTCTACAGCTGACCACTCTCCATTCTTACTGTGTTTATCACTGAAAAAGAGGCGAATGTTTTTCTTTCTCCAGAAGTGAAAAATCAAGCAACGATATCAAACAAAGTAAACACGATAAGTATTTGTTTTTTATTGTACACACACACACACAAACGCCTATAAAAGCTCATATGCATACACACACACGCAGGCACGCGTGCACGCACGCACATAAAAGTGCCATGACGACTGTCAATTATTAAAATGAACAAAATATTAAAAACTAATATGAACACACAAGAAGGAAAAAAAGAAAAGAAAATGAACACGGGATAGAGAAGATAATGACAATAATGACAGTGGCAAAATTGTCATCACGTGTTTCAATCACTTTTTCACATTTGTAGCAGCAGCAGCAGAGCCAGAAGCAGCGGCGGTTTGTTTCGCCATAACTTGTGCTCGAAGTACTGAATTACCAGCTAAGAATGTCGGTACACCTAATATACTCAGATAACCCAGAGTTGTAAACATATCCAATCGACACCAATAGACAAAGTAGAGGTAGCAAATAGCTGTAAAATTAAAAAAAAATAAAAATAAAAATAGAATTTAAAAATCTATTGATAAGAAAAATATATTAGGGGTGAGGGTGAATTTTACAAGGCTTAATGATGACGGCATATCTAATATTTATGGTAGCTAAAATGTGCATAAACCAGTTCACCTGCTCGTGCGGAGCTAGGTGCATAGGTCGTTGTATGCGCGTCCTTTCGAAACGTCTTAGAGAACATTACCCAGCGTGGCTGCAAACAGGAGGGAACGGTTCAATCAAAAGTGCCATTAGTGAACATCTGATCAATACCTCCCACAACATCTCAACTGATTCTTTCAAAGTAATTTACAAAGTCAACAGAAGCAGTATTTTTCCGACTTCTCTGTACTGCAGAAGCCCTCGCAATATGCATCGAGAAGCCGGAGCTGTGTGTGAAGTGAAGTGGTAGAGCACGTTGACCGCTTCATTTACTTGCGAAGTACCATCAGCCGGTGCCAACGGGTTGATCTCCTACGAAATCTCAGCACGGATACAGAGGGCTAGTTTCGCATATGCCAGTTTACGCCGTCTCTGGCGTAGACGCGATATCCGACTATCGACCAAAGGGCGTGTGTACTGCTCAACAGTCCGCTCCGTCCTCCTTTATGGCTGTGAAACCTGGCCATTGACAGTGGAAGACAAGAAAAGATTAGCTGTGTTCGATCATAGGTGTCTGCGTTCTATCTCCCGCGTGAAGTGGTATAATAAGGTGAGCAATATTGAGGTTAGGCATCCGTCGAGTGCTAGGTAAGGAGGGGAAATCAGCCGACGAAACTGTGAAATTACATCGACTGAGATGGTTAGGACATGTGTTACGTATGCCTAGTCATCGCCTTCCTCGACAATGGGCAATGTTAGCTGATATAGGGCCAGGCTGAAAAAGAGCTAACGGCGGTCAAACCAAAACATGGCGCCAGTCAATGAAATCTACAGCAGTTAGTTTGAGCCAGCCACGTAGGAAGATGTAGACTTCCTGGTTGGGGTCCTCGGGACGGTAAAAACCAATGGTTGGAAACAATTGGTGATATGGCTCAAAATCGTTCTCAGTGGCGCAGATGCATCCACTTCTTGTGACTTATGATTTCCAATGAAACTGTTTTGTTCTTCGTTATTACTATTCCTTTGTCTCACACCTCTGTTTACTGACTATATCATGCATTTCTTTTACTTTCTTCTCTTGTTTTGAGTGCTACATGTAGACATGGAGTGTGGCGACTTGAACTGCCGCACATATGTGCAAAGTTCTATGTCGAAAACCGACCGACCGACCGGAGCTGTGTGTTCAGAAGAAATTAATCCAACCTCTACAACTACCATGGACCTAGTTCGGTATGTTCCTCTAGTTTCCTTTTTTTGATCTTTTTTCGTTCGCTATGGGTGTGATTCTTAACTCCCTCTGTCTTCATTCGCTTCACCCAATTTTTCCAGTCATAGAAACAGTTATTTTAAGTTTGTTTCCATGCCTTTCCTGTTCACATTTATAATTCGTTTAAAATAACTATTTTACACTTATATCTTAATCTCGTGTAATTTTGTTTCTAAGGCTTTCGTAACCTATATTCACACCTCCTAACTTCTATTTCAAGTTAAAATTATTATTTCAATTTTGTTTCCATGCTCATTTTTTACACACTTGTTACCCGTTCTAATCCATTGTTAATTTTGTTTCTAAGCCTCTCGTAAAAACCAAATCTAGTTGAAAATAATTGTCACCTTTTATTCGCCGTCGTAATTATGTATCCATGTAAAACTATGTACTTAAATGCGATTGTACAGCTGCTTTTGAAAATGAAATCGCCGAAAAGACAGATATCTTTGCTGAACTTCGTGTTCTCTTCTTTCTAATGTCCTTATGGGTGTTTTCCACAATCTGAAAGTGAACATTGTGTATTAGGCATATTTGGTCTGTTGCTTATTGGATTCCTCATGGGGTGTTGTCATCACCTTCTTCGCGTGGCTTCGTCAGTGGCTTTCCTCCAGTGACAGCAGACACATTCGCTTTCGTCGACGGGCAGTGGTTAGCTGACTAATATAGGATGGATCAGGTTGTTGGAAAAGAGCTAGTGGTTGGTGGTCAAATCAAAACATGGAGGCATCAGTCAGTCAAATCCATAACAGTCAGTTTAAGCAAGCCATGTTGGGAGGTGTAGACTTCCTGGTAGGCTGGTTGGAGTCCTCGAGATGGTAAGAACCAATGAAGGCTGGAGACGATTGGTGGTGATATGGCTCAAAATCCTCGTTCTCAATGACTGGTGCAGATACATTCATTCTTTGCGATATATCATATTCAATAAATCTCTATTGTTCTTCCGTATTACTACTATTCTTTTCACCCTTACTGTCTCTTCGCTTACTTTGTGTGCTACATGGAGGGAGTGTGGCAACTCGAACCACTGGAATATGTGCAAAGTTCTATGTTGAAACCAGTCAGTCAGTCACAATCATCATTGATTCTGAGAGGACGTTACTGGATATATTACTTACATCTATTAGTAAGTAGTACATACCAAGTAATGTAGCTTAGAAGACACTGTTAGATCTAGTTAACAAAAGATATGATCTACTGATGATACACCGGAGATTGCAACTTCCTTGTATTGTGTAAATTATTCATCGAGAAAATATGCGTCATTTATTTTGTGAGATATGGCCCACTGTCGTCATAACCACTAACTTAGCTTCCAGTCAGTGGGTGTCTTGGCTTTCAATCACACTCCATATAGCATGGAAAATGACAGAACTGTCCCGGAAGTTGAGTTCAAAGGAAACAGTTCACTTGGTTTTGAAACTTGACTTTTTATCGCGAAAAATTGGACTCAAGATGATTAAACGTTGAGCTATAAAACCTTTATGATATTGGTTTTAGCATCTAAAATCTAGTTTATTTCAATACACAGGAGTACCATCACCCAAGAGACGTAGAACTCTAGGGTGACATCAAACGCCAAAAGCCTAGAGAGAACATTATGAATGTTTACATGATTAATTAATCTTACAATTTAATTGATATGAAGAAAGCTGAATACACACTTACATATTAAACCAGCATGGAAAACAATATTTGATAGTGAAATTTTGAAGTTGGACACATTGAAGCCGATAACCATCCACTGAATAAGAAAAGAGAAAAGGTAATATAAAAAGAAAAAGACGCCATTTATTATCACTATTATTATTATTCGAAGAGACACGAATAAAAAGCAAGAAAACTAACTGGATCGCCTTAACACAGTGTACTCAAGATGTGATGTGACTAACTCATCAGGGTTTAAGCGTTCGACTTTCAACCAGTGGGTCGGTCGGTGTCAGTGGTTCGAACACCTAGCCAGAAGAACTGATGTTCAAACAGCCAGGCGGTACTACTGTGGTGAGAGTTGGTTGCTAGCCAAAGTTGGTAGACAATAATTGACGTCAATGTTTATGTCCCCAATATTGGTCGTGAGAAAATGGGAACAAAGGCTTTGTGTAGGCGGGCGGATGCAGTTAGCATATGGATGATCTGACACAGCCACAAAGAGATGCAAGGTTAACTTTCTGTGAGAAACAACCAATCAAAAGACTGCATTTTCTACTAACAATAATCTATAATAATGTACATGAAAATCTATAAATATGTGTTGATTTCCTTAATAAACGATCTGTTGCCTGACCCTTGTCTTCTGTTGTTACACTACTACTACTAGTCCTCACACAATAGGCGGATTATTCTCAACTGCATGTTGTATCGCTTGGCTCAATCAAGTTTTTAGCAACAATGCATCCCAGGGCTAACTGGGTAGTAAGTAACACCAGCCTTTGTACAATAAGTAGGTGGCTCACAAATTGACAGCTAACTAACTAACTAACTAACTAATTGATTAATTTGTACTCAAGAATTTTTCATACAACAAAACTGAATCTAGGCTATACCATATCGGTAAAAAAAATATTAACACTGAATGTTTCTTCTTAATTGTGTAAAGAGATATGTTAGAAAATTGATATGAATCGTGACATCACACGTCATTTCCAGGCCCTCAACAAGTAGAACCGAAGTGGGAAGCCACAAGTTGGGCGGGCATCCGAATACGATATGGAGAAGATTATATGATGATGAGGTGATGAAAGCTTGTGGGCTAGTTGTGAAGGCAGAGAACCGAGTGCAATGAAGATGTCCCGCGATACAGAGAATAAATAATAATAATAATAATAATAATAATAATAATAGGTGAGGTATATTTGTATTTCTCTTACAAACGGTTAGAATAGCATATGCAGAATAAATTATTTACCCACTAGGATATGGACGAACCTATAACAATCAACCACGGTGAATTGTTTTTTTTACCTGGTGTATGAACCAACAACGAACTTTGTAAGTAACAGAGTTAATAGAAGTTTTGAGTACACATTGGTGGCAATCGTACTAAGATGTTTTTAACAAACAATAAAGTTCGTAATAGTGATATTGATATGAAACATGAAGAGGATTACTGTGTGTGTGTGTATTTGAGAGAGAGAAAGAGTGGTGAATTTCGACTCTTACAGAATAATTGTCCAAAGAACAAGAGGTTGAAACTATATACGTTATATCGACTCGTTAGTCAGTCAGTTATTTGGGGGCGGGGGAGCAGGGAATTGGTAACACTGGTTGCAAATATATACGCCATACTTTGTTGACGAGTGCCAATAAACACGAGATCTAGAGATGAAGCAGACATTCTATGTCGATTGCCTGCATCTCCAACACCATGTTAACACGAAATATCACACATGATGACTATCACATGTTAAGAAACTGGTAATCTCTCATTAATAAGCTATCTGACTAAATGCCAAAGAATTATTGATATAAGTATAAAACTTGGCCACTGCGGTAGAGTATAGCTTCATTATGGATAAGGTGTTATTTTGATAAATCACAGTGTTACACAGTAATATTAACTGATGACCATGTTTCGAGCACAAACTATTGCCACTCATAATCATATCAAGTCACTCACACAACTTTTTTCCTTCATTTATATACATGAGTAAAATTGATGATTAGACATTTGAATAAAAATCAATATGGGATGATGTACATTCAGAAATAATAATACGAGTGTTATTGATCAATTGCAATCAGATGGGAAATAAGACAAGTGTTTTTATAGTCATAATAAGTTACTTGTTAGAATGTTGTGATGTGCTTGAATTGAAATAGAATTTTGAGATTATTTATCATCCTCTTCTGATTTGACTGGTGGTAATAATATCTTCCATACATATCTCTGGTATTTGCATTGAGTCATTTCCGCTGCATGTGTTGGGTGTAGACTCAATGAACCAGGATTCAGTAATCAACCACCTCTCTCTCTCCACCTACATAGATTACATCTTAGAATCTTAATCCTCTCCCACCTTATTGTGTGGTTGTGTGTTAATGCATGCAATGTAATTGCTGAGCTTTTTCTAAATTACTCATCTTCTCGGAGTCAATCATTCTCACCTTAGCTAAATTCTTATGTTCCGACAATCTGATTACCCGCGATCTACTAGTTTGACCTATATAGTTGACTTAACTCACAGTCATTGTAAGGTATTTTGTAAATTATATTATTTTGTCTAATTGGGTCCACTGGGTCTTTCAGCCTACAGAGCTTGTCCTAACTGAGTGAGTTTGTAGGTTTGAAAGCCACTACCCTAATTCCTGCTTTATTAAGAATCCTACGTAGGGGCTGGTCTCAGATGTCCCCTCCTTATATGGTATAACAGTAGATGACTTACATTCTCTCTTATTTATGTTATCACTACTAGTTTCACAATTATTTTTATTTTGCTTTTGGTCCTTACTGATCTTCCTAATTCATTAGGAAGCAATTGCACTTCACGCATTAACACACAACCACACAATAGGGTGGGAGACGGTTAAAATTCTCAGAAGTAATATAAGTAGGTGGGGGATAAGAGGTTGATTACTGAATCCTGGTTGATTGAGTCTGCACTCAATAGATGCAACAGAAATGACTCAATGCAAATACCAGAAATGTGGAAGATATTATTACCACCAGTCAGTCAAATCAGAGGAGAATAATAAATAATCTTAAAATTCTATTTCAATTCAAGCACATCACAACATTCTAACAAGTAAATTATTATGACTATAAAAATACTCGTCTTATTTCCCATCTCATTGTAATTGATCAATAACACTCATATTATTATTTCTGAATGTACATTATCCCATATTGATTTTTATTGCAATATTTAATCAATTTCACTCATGTGTATAAATGAAGGAAAAAAGTTGTATGAGAAATAATTTGTGCTCGAAACGTAGTCATCACTTAGTATTACTGTATAACACTACACTGTGTGATTTATCAAAATAAAATCTTATCCATAATGGAAATACCAAAGAAATACAAAAGACTATCCCCTAATGAAGCATAAAACAGAGATCTAGTTATTATATTTAGGATTAAAAAAAAAACTTACAGCAATAAGTAATCCAAGTAATGGAAGTAAACACAGAACAGTAAATGATAAAGCTAAAAATGGTGGAGCTCTTTTCTCTGGTTCACGGAACATATGTTCAATTTCTGGTTTTGCTGATGTCGGTCCAGCACCGATGATAGCATTTGGATTGGAGGCACGTTTCAATGCAGCCGGTGATGATGATTGTTGACGTGAAACATCAGTAGCTTGAGCAATACGACGCTTGGTTTCTTCACCAGCTTCACCAACGAAATGAAGATCTAAATCAAACTGGATTTTTGAAAAGAAAAGAAAAAAAGAAATAAAGAAGTTGATCAACTCGAGTATATGACAATAATAAGGCGTTGAAAAATAAGCGCAATAAAGAATGTAATTGGTTACAGGATTTCATCATGAGCTGACATCGGTTAGAGAACCAGACAGCTGTTTCGTCCTAGTTTGGGACTTTTCACAGTACGCACCCACTGCCAGGGTTCGAACATAAATAATATAAATATAAATAACACACTTACCATATGCCAAATCAATGGAGTTTTAATCAATGAATCGCCAACAATTAATTCTGCTTTATATACTCCTGAAAGGTAGTCGAATTCAGCTGCAGATGCATCTGGATCCTGAATAATAAATAAAGAAAATAAGAATAAGAATAATTACATGGCTGTTTCGACAGGTGAACAGATATTACGAGTCAGTGTTATCCTCATGATCAGCAAAATCAGACATTTAAACCTAACGTAGATTATAGGTCAAGTTAGTGGATATTCATTGGGACATACTAACTAGTAACTTATTAGATAGCTGTATACTGCTCGCCAACCATGTCTCACGTGGTTCATGGTTCGACCCCCCTCCCGGCTAACACACTCTTAAACCTCGCTTAGCCACTAAAGAGGGAAAGTTGTACGCGTGTGAGGCTAACAATCTCACCCGCCTACTAAAACTTAAAAGCCCAAGCCCATTTGAAAGGCAGAAGAGAATGAAACATACATAATTAACTGTAATTTTTAGTCAGATTGCCTTTTCCATGGAGTAATAAATCCGCTCAGTTAATCTCTTTTGCCTTACCCATTATCACAGAGTAGTAAGCAGTCGAGTGATCAGTCGTATATTGTTTAGTGTTGAAGTTACCCGTAAGATCGATCCCAAATCCAATATTATCACAAATAAAACAATGGAGGTCAATAATTTGATAGTTCAGAAAGTTGTACATGCTTTCTAGGAATATTGTTTTCTTTGAGCTGGATGGTTCGTTTAACTGTGAAGCTTTCATTCAGGTTAATACATCTTCAGTCAGTGCTAACTTCAACGTGATGTAGATGTTCTTGTAGGTGTTATCAATAAATTCCTTTAACAATTGAAGCTATGCCCATCCCCTGGAGAGATCGAAGATAAACTAAGCAACAGTGTGACAAAAGTGACTTCACTTATTCAAAGTAAGGTAGCTACCATACGCATTTACACATGTATTTGGCGATAAAACAAGCCTTCTGTTGTGAGGGTTACTCAAACCTCAAAAGGTGGGGTGGGATTCGAACTCCTGACCCAGTGGGTTGGATCAATGAGACACTAGTAAATGTGGTTATTCATAGATGAATGTACGATAGTTGTGCATGGTGTGATGTGTACTATGTGGCTTGAAACCGCTGTACAATAACAAACATTCCACTTAACTTCCTGGTCTTTTCCCCCACTTGTACACTCCATGCTATCGAAAGCCACCGTCTCTAGCGTAATCGCCCTTGGCTTCTCAACACTCACCAAATCAGCAACAGCTTTAAAATCTTACAGGAAGCTCTGGAGATCTGCTTCCTCGAAAAGCATTGGCCAGAGAATTTTTATCTGGTCGGAAGTGGAATCCGGCAGAATAAATTACATAAAGTAGTGGTAAAACACAACAAGCCTATATTGAAACTTTAATTTCCGCAGAAAATTGATGTTCTGCTTCTATTACTAGCCCTTCATTTCATGCTTTATGCATACTGATCCAAAAATTCTCTCCATTTCTCTTGTTCGCAAATTAATCTGTCTTTCTCCTTTATTCAAGATTCATCCAGACGACAATACACAATGCACTACTACTTACACATTCTTGTCAGTTGTCAAAGCGGATGAATATCAACATCACTCACATCAGTAGTATCCCCCTCTTTGTGAAAACTTTCACTCTTACAAGCAGATGTTAACTATAACACATACACTCTAGACAACTAATAGAAGAACTGCTCTTTTACTGCCGTATTTTCAGCTTTTCTTTCCAACTGGAAATAGAACGTTTACAGCTGTATGTAAAAAGACCTCAGCAACTGAACTTTACCAGAATTATGAGAAATTAAAATATAAATATGGAGAGAAACTAGTAAACTTGGTGGCTGGTGACTAGCAGTGGAAACCAGGACGCGCATTTCGTCCTATTCGCCACTCATCAGTAAGAGTGATGGTGTTCAAACTGAGACTCGAAACTGGTACCCTTCGTTTATAAAAATACAAAAGCGTTATCCACCAGTGAGGGACGAAATGTTACAACAGAAGTCGAACATTTCACTTCATGTTCCAGTGATACAATTGATGGGGAACTGAGGCGACTCAGATAAGTCCTCATAGACAATGGATATCCTCCAAGATTTATTGAGAAAACATGAAGTTAAGGGAAAAGCCTGAAAGAACCCAGACGGTGCCGAAGAAACTGCTATTTACGAGAGTTGGATTTAAAGGTGGTACCACAGCTGAGATCCCAAAGAATCGCTTATGCAAATCACTTAGGAAAGCCTTCTTTACGGCTGAGCTACGGATCAATTTCTACAGCCGACAAGTGATCAGTGGGTGAGTTAAGGATAAACTGCTGCTTTGGACGGGCCACTTCACTGTGTGTTTATAAATTCACCTGCTCATGTGGAGCTAGTTATAGATATAATAGAGAAGATTTGTAGCTCAGGTGGATGATTTTGGTGTGGTTGTGTTCTCTGAGCTGGATGGTTTGGTTGCGAAGCTTTCATTGCTCTACTGAGCAACATCTTCAGCGCATACTTCGATGTGAAGTGAGCGTTTAGAATTCTTTATGAGTTTATTAGTCATCTCTTCTAGTAACTTTGAACGTGATTGGTTGTTTTCGTGTGACATTTCACCCCCTAGTTTGCTTGTCTCGGTGCTGGCTGCTTCTTTGGTCTGAATGTCGTTAGTCATTCCTTCTGCTAACCTTGAACGTAATTGGTTGTTTTTGTGTGACTTCTCACTTTCTAGTTCGCTTGTTTTGGTGTTGACTGTTTCCTTGACCTGAAGTTTGACTTTGTTTTTGTGTGAATTTCTTCGTATGGATTGGTATATTTTGTCAATCTCTATGTGTCTATTGATTGCTGATTCATTTGAATACCAGGCCTCTAGGAATTCTCTGGCATTTTTGCAGTTCCCTTTGTCTAAGATTTGAACATTGTCCCAGTCGAATTGGTGCCCGTGGTTGTCTGCATGTAGTGATATGAGGGAGTGTATGTCGTGTCTTTTGACAGCTAGTTTGTGTTCGTGAATGCGAAGACGAAGAGGGCGTCCACTTTGACCAATGTAATGTTTGTCGCAGTCGTTGCAACTTATCTTGTAGATGATGTTAGTTTTGTCTTCTTTTGCCGTTGAGTCCTTTGGTTTACATAGAACTGAGTGTAGTGACTTTGTTGGTTTATGAGCGACATCGATTCCAAAAGGTTTGAACTCATAGAGAATTCTAAACGCTCACTTCACATCGAAGTATGCGCTGAAGATGTTGCTCAGTAGAGCAATGAAAGCTTCGCAACCAAACCATCCAGCTCAGGGAGCTAGTTATATTGGCCGGACAAAGCGCACACTTTCCAAACGCATCTCTGAACATTATCCGGCATAGTTAGCAAAAGGACAGTGCAAGACAATTACTAGTTCCATTCTCGAGCACTTGGTGAACTCAAGCCACGCAGCTCCACCGGAGTCGTCTTGCAAGATCACCTACAAGGTGAGGCCAAAGGACTTCAAATTTTGATATTTGTGTATGGCGGAGGCGTTGGCAATTCCCCAACACAACCCCGAACTCTGTATGCCGAAAATGTTTGTCCAGTCTCTTATTCTACTATGGTCTTAACCTCTTCACTAGTCGTTCCCTGTTAAAAAATTTTATTTTTTTAAAAATTTTATATTTTCCTTTTAGTTTGCTTTTACTTTAATAATTAATTCACTATTATCACTCTCACATGTTCCTTTTGTATATTTTCACACCCTCTTCACACTTGTTAAATTGACACTCAACTACCACCTTTATTCTCACTCAATAGTAATTTTAACCTTATCAAATTTCTATCTTTATTCCGTTGAGTACCACATAATATACAACTTTTAATTTTCTTTACTTCTAAAACCACTTCAGAGTAATTGTATCAATTATGTCACCCCTGTTACTCAATAATAGACCACTATACACTTTCGGTAAGTATAAATACGACTGTACAGCCTCCGAAGGAAGATGATTTCGTCGATAAAGAAAATTTTCTTCGTTGAATTTGTCTTTTATTTTCTTCATTTCAGTTCAATTGAGATCAACGAGGGGAAAATTAGAAATTGACTTAAACAATCCAGAGAAACTATTTACTTTAAAAAAAATAAAACTTACAAGGAATAGTTGATAAGTTTTCTTTCCAGTCTGTTTGTCTTTAATTATTTCACTGCATGTATAAGTAATTGCTTGTAGAGTTTTTTGATGAGTTAACTGAACAAACACCTGATGAGCTGTCAACTGGGCTTGACTGCTACTACCGTCTGTAAGATGTAGATCTAGTGTTATTTGTTGGCCAACATCTAAGCTGATAGCACCGGAAGCTGTTGATGCTTTATGTGTTTGACCAGGTGTTAAACTACAAAGAGGGAGTGAGAAGAGAAAGCAAATTTAGATTATTGAATATCTTACGATACATGGAAAAGGTTGTTTTTGCATGTGCCAGGCCTAATGAGCTATACTTATCACATGACAGCTGGTGATACTGTAACAACAGAAGACAAGGGCCAGGCAACAGATCGTTTATTAAGGAAATCAACACATATTTATAGATTTTCATGTACATTATTATAGATTATTGTTAGTAGAAAATGCAGTCTTTTGATTGGTTGTTTCTCACAGAAAGTTAACCTTGCATCTCTTTGTGGCCGTTTCTTGAAGTTCAGATTATCTATCTGCAAGTTTTATCCGCCTACGCAAAGTCTGCTGTGATTGGTTGTTGAATCAGTCTTTGTTCTTATTTTTCTTACGACCAATATTGGGGACATAATAAACAATGACGTAAATTACTGTCTACCAATATTTGGCTAGCAGCCAGCTCTCACCACAATACCACCACCACGTAAAACCAAGGCTGGCGTAGGTGGAAAGGGGGATTAGAACCCAAGACCTATTTTGGTTGGAAATTAAGTGCCTAAAACCATTGAGCTACATATCTACATTATGGAATCCAGAGTCTTAGCAAGTGTTCTAATCAATCTATTTCTCCTTCAGCACCAGTAGTTGAGCAACTAAAACAAAAAAACTAGAGGAGGCGGTATTCGACTATACACAATCAATCATAACTGAGATACGTCACAATCGGTTTGACCTAAATTTTTTCTTGATTAGCAATCTTTTCTAGTGCTATTCCTACTATAGTTCACTGCTTTTCAACATTTCAGATAGTAACTTACACCTAATTTTCAACTACTACAAGTGTTAAGAGTTAACATGTTTTGTGTATGTCTTCTGCATTCAAACTAAAATTTCATAAGTGAATATTTTCATTCCAACTGGATTCCTCCCTATTGCCGATTACATCCATTGTGGATGAATAATTGTAAACGTTATTCGACTATCACTTAAATCCATGTGTATTTTTTAAAATCGTGTGCTGTGAAATAAGTTTAAACAGTACTTGGTTAAAAAGTGTCTACATATAAGCGTTGCCTTTACGGTTAGACATTTCGTGCATTACTGCTCCCCCCATCAGCACTCACATGGATCTGTCGACTACTTCTAAAGGTTCACCGACCCGGTGGGGGGGGGCAGTGCAGGTACAGGCTCTTACCAATCTTGCAAGAATGCCTTGCACTTAGACGGCGTAAACCACATACTATACTTACAGACACTCACTGTCAACTGATTAAGTGCAATTTAAAAGGCCTGAATGGTGTTATCGCACACTATAAGACGATATTTTCTGCATACTCAAGGTCGAAAAGTCTTTCTCCGGTAAGCAGATGTACACCACCACCGCCACCACAACGCACATCCTTCAGAGCTGTTTTCGGAATGTCATCGATAGCAGAGATAAAGAAAAATTGTGAGATTAGGTAATCCTTTTCTACCTGAGGTGTTTTTACATAGGACTTCCAAGGAGGTTAACAAAATTCTCAGGAACACGTCTTTGTAACAGAGAACAACTCTAAAGGACAGTTCAGTCCAATGAATCGAAGGTGGACATATTATCAAAAAATGTACAACATTTGTTGTTAGCCTGCAATACGAGTGACGCAGTTAATCGACTGAATGTTAATCTCGAATCTACACACATATAAAAGGGGAGATTTAAGAGCCCTCTTATGATTCCATGTAATGTTTATCAACACTATAACCGTATTAATCTTTTCAAGTAACATATAAAAATCAGTCTCTACGCCTATAGTATAACAACAAAAATCAATACCTGATATCAGCAATATGACGTTCATGAGCAGTGTCCATTATTGTTACAGTAGTCTGAGCAACCTTAGCTTCAGTAATTACTCGCAAAGGAACCTTTAAGTGAAACAAAAAGAACGGAAAGAAAGGACATTAATTTCAATAAAGAACTACAGCCTAATTAGAACTGGGCGATAATCAATAAATAAATAAAACGTCTTCATAGGTATAACACACATGAAATCTCGTCGTCTACCATAATAGTTGTGATTGTATATATATATATATATATATATATATATATATATATATATATATATTATCAGAACATTAAAATTATGCAGTGAAAGAGGATATTAAACCGGGTTCGTGGATCACTGATATCTACACAGTCAACTTTTGGCCTGTAGGTCACAGATTTGAATGCTGCTGTGCCCTAATGAGTTAATATCACTCTATGAGCGGTAAATATGGCTACACTCAACAACCAATTGAGTTTCTATGCAAGTTGGTATTGAGCCGCACTTTGTCATGTGAGGATGGATGATATTATCTGACTACCGAAACCATAGGAGATGAAGTAGGGTTTAAAATTATGATGACTCAATGGTTGGAGTACCCTCCCAGACCAATGATGGACCCGATCCCCAATTACAGCGAGACCACCTATGTACCAAAAAAATGCCACCAAACTGATTTTGTAGTTCAATGCAACAAATTACGTCATCCCTGGTGTAGACGTCATATACAGCCTACGACAAAAGGACGTGTGGACTACATAATAGTTCTCTCCGCCCTCCTCTGTGGTTGGATAAGAGACATGGCTATTAAAAGTGGGAGACATGAAAAGACTAACTGTCTTCGATCGTAAGTGTCTGCGTTCTTCCTCCCGTGATATGTGGTATAATAGGGTGAGTATTATCGAGGTTAGGCATCGGTCGAGTGCTAGGTAGGTGGGAGGGGAAATCAATCGACGAGGTTGCGAAGTTACATCGACTGAGAGAGATGGTTAGGACATGTGTTACACACGCATCCCTAGCCATTACCTTCCTCAACAACGGGCAATGTTAGCTGACATAGTATGGATCGAGTTGGAAAAGACCTAGTGGTGGTCAAACCAGAACTCGGTATCAGTTCATGAAATCTTGAACAGTTAGTTTGAGCCATGTAGGGAGACGGAGGCGTCCTGGTTGGGGGGTCCTCGGGATGCTAAGGACCAATATGGCTGGCGCAGATGCATTCACTTTTCATCACCTCCCGGATCCATTATTCTTTCTCCCTCATATTTCTACACATTATCGTTCTATTGAATCTCTTCCCTTGTATGCTGCATAGAGTGTGGTAACTTGAACTGGTATATTTCTGTGCAGTCAGTCAGTCAGAATACTACGACTATAACCCAATGTATAACTCTACAGTTTATCTGTTTGTGACTTCATCTACTTACGCTCAAATTGGAATGGGAAATGATGGAATTTAAGCTCATGGTATCTAGTGATTAATAACTGTGAGTGACTAAGTGTTGGTGGATGTCACCCTTTTAGTCCTTATATTGATTGAGATATGACGAAGATATTTTTGAATATGGTGATTAGACGACGGAATAATTACATACCTCTTAGAAAGACGAGGATTACTTGGGATTCATGAAGAGAGAGAGAGAGAGATCACTACATATTTTAGACTAAAGAAAAGATTTACATGATACCTTATTAACTGCTTATGTGAAGAATTTAACAATTTAATAGCCTTCAATACGTATTACCTTGCATGCAATATCAGTAGCCCAAATTTATCAGGCCGACCATTGATATCAGGTGTGCGTCAGCCGAGGATCGAACCCCAGGCGATGTGGATGGTCGGCGAGCGTCCTAACCGGTGTGCCACCGACGCATATATTCATATATCTTTTGCATCCTAAGCGGAACAAACGTCTTCACGCTTGAAGTTTCACGTTTTGGTAGCAGTAACGTATTTTTGATGGATTAGGGTTTTCTGTCAACTGAGAGAGTGTTTTCAGCAATGTGTCGTCCAACCGGGAGTCGAACCCGGGTCACATACGCAGTTGGCAAGCATCCCCATCATTAGACCCACCAAAGTATGCCATAAATGCATGTAATAATAATAATAATAATAGTCAAATTAGAATACCTGGACATTAGTTAATCCTAGAAGTTTACGACGATCACCAGCCTTTTTACTGATTGCACTAATTTCTAATGCATAATATCCTGGTGACGGTGGAGCAGTTGATTTCGGATCAGGAAGCAAAGAAACTTGGTATATATTGCTGAAAGGAAAAATAAGAGTTAGGACAAAAATACGCACACACACACACACAAACACAAAATAAATGATGAGATGGAATTGACAATTGGAAATACGACTAAGTTGAAACAACGAACAACAGGCACTCGTGTTTTGATACGGTTGAGTTTGTCTGAGTTGGACGGTTTTAACTGTGAACCTTCTATTCTTCTTCGTTTCTTCTTTCCATAGACAACTTCTTCAGCACTTACTTTACATTACAGTGGAGTAATTAAACCGTCCACCTCAGAGAACACAACCACGTCTAGAAACAATACCACTACCACCAAGACCTAGAAGAAGAGGGAGGAGGGGAAATCAATAGATGAGGCTGTAAAGTTACATCGGCTAAGAGAGAGAGAGATGGTTAGGACATGTGTTACGCATGCATCCTTAGCCATCGCCTTTCTCGACCGACGGGCAATGTTAGCTGACACATGGTCAGGTTGGAAAAGAGTCAGTGGTGATCAAACCAAAACATGGCTTCATCAGTCAATGAAATCCACAACAGTTAGTTTAAGCCAGTCACGTAGGAAGGTGTAGACTGCCAGTCTGGTTGGGGTCCTCGGGACGGTAAGAACCAATGAAGGCTGAAGACAATTATCGGTGATATGGCTCAAAATTTTCGTTGTCAATGCCTGTTGCAGATGCATCCACTCCTATAAAACTATATGTTTCTTCGATATTACTATTCTTTTTGCCTCATATCTCTTGTTTACTGTCTCTATTTCGCATTTCTTTTTACTTTCTTCTCTGGCTTTGTATGCGACATGGAGAGTGTGGCGACTCGAACTATTGCACACATCAGTGCAAAGTTCTATGTTGAAACCAGTCAGTCAGAAGAGTGTATATATCATTGTGGTACTTTTATACAAATGGAAGGCATACTATTAGATATTTCAAAATAACTCACAAACTGATACATCCAGTTAGAAAGTAGGTCACTGAGAACCCGGGATTACTGAACAGCTGATTCATCCTACTTTGGAACTCTTTAGTAGAAGTGACATTGAATGAGGACGGGTTGACCATCAGGTTAAAGCGATTTCACTGCACATTATTAGTGCCTGATTGATTATAAGATAGACTTTTATAGTGAGGAGTTGGGTGTAAGGATGGATGCTCAACGGTAAGATTGCTATATCACGAATTCATGGGCCAGTGAAAACCGATAAACTGGTCGAAGAAGCAGCAAAGACAGGACTCCAGGTGAACATAGACAAGACGGAGTTTGTGAAAATAACCAACCAACCAACAACAACAACAGCAGCAGCAACATCCAGCGCCAATCACCATCAACGGGAGGGATTTGAAAGAGGTTACTTCATTCACTTATCTAGGGAGCATTGTCTCAACTACAGGCAGGTGGAACGGACGAGGATGTCAAATCGAGAATCGATCGGGAAGGCGAGAAACACATTCATCAACCTGAAACCAATCTGGAAATCTTCGTCACTCAACCTGCATCAACAACAAAATGATTCGGATTTTCAATACAAACGTCAATTCAGTTCTTCTATACGGATCAGAAACTTGGCGGGTCACCAAGAATATTTCCAACAGCCTGTTGCAGACCTTTATCAACAACTGTCTTCACTCTGTACTGAAGATCAGATGGCCGGAAACAATCACCAACAAGAAACTATGGGAACGAACAAAACAAGAACCCATTGCCCAACAAATATGCATGAGAAAGTGGAGATGGATTGGACACTCGCTGAGGAGGGGGTTGGGTGACATCGCGCGTCAGGCCATAGCTCGAGTGGAACCCGAAAGGGAAGTGGAGAGTGGGACGTCCAAGGCTGACATGGAGGAGATTGTGTGAAGAGGAGTTGAAACAGTATGGACTAACATGGATGCAGGTGAAAAGTACAGCAGAAGACAGAAGCAAGTGGATGTGTGCAGTTGAAGCCCTATGTTCCACTAGGAACCCAAGGGAACAGTAATAAATAATAATAATAGATTCCGTCCAAGTGGTTGAATGGTCAATGGGTTGACTTCATATAACCTGCAGATCCTGATTACGATCCCCTGGGTGGGGAGGGGTCATGAGTGAGTACTACTGAAATATCCTTAACGAGGACTAACAGCTATATCTAGTACTCTCTTGTTTCAAATATTTGTTTAACGAATGTATCAGTTTATAATCGAAGCTGGGATCACGGAGATCCCCACATATAAAAGCACTTTTAAAGACAAAAAAATTGAGTTAATATGCATAAATTTTGCTTTTTTTTCTTACTTTTTATCATCTTGTTTAAAATCTCCACGATCAGCTGGTCCAACTAGAACTTGATTTTCATCAATTTTCTTGTTAACAAGATTATAAAGACCATGAGCTTTAAGCGTGAATTCACTAGGCTTAATATAAACACCAGTCCATAGATGTTTCAAGCGTAAATTAAGATTGGGATTTATTCGATCGACTGAAAACTCTGATGGGATAGCTAAACTCAATTCATCATTCATATTAACTGATGGTTCAACGACAATAGGTATCTATGAGAAAGAAAAAGCAAAATACATATACATAAATATACAAGATAAAATTAGAAGATAATGTGGTATTTGATATCAATATTAAAGCCGAAACCTGACGTCCTTTCTACCATTTGGCTTCACTTTGTAGATGATCTTGGTCTTAACCTGTTCACTAATCGTTCCCTGTAAAAAAATTTTTGATTTTTTCTTTTCATTTTACTTTTAGTTTGCTTTTGCTTTAATAATTAATTCACTATTATCACTCTCATATGCTCCTTTTTTGTATTTTCACACCCTCTTCACACTTGTTAAATTGACACTCAACTACCCCCTTTATTCTCACTCAGTAGCAATTTTAACCTTATCAAATTTCTATCTTTGTGTCGTTGAGCACCACGTAATTTACAACTTTCATGTTTTTTACTTCTAAAGCCACTTTCGAGTAATTATATCAATTATGTCACCTCCTATTACACAATAATAGACCAATATATATTTTTGTAAGTATAAATACGACTGTACAGCCTTTTGAGATGATTTCGTCGATAAAGAAAATTTTCTTGGCTGAATCTGTCTTTTATTTTCTTGATGACTTAATAGGTATTTTCGGTGATATGTGTAAAACTTGGGCACTATGGTAGTGTAACGGCGAAAGACGAAAGACTTGGTAAAGGAATATTTATTTGGCAATTGGTATCTCTATATAGCCAAATTATGTACGCCTTATCTTCAATGGACAATCTGCACAAACCGTGTCGTGCTACTACTTCTGCCGTTCCTTCATATTGTGTTTCTTTGTGTTCCTTTCAGTGCGTCTCCCATGTATCGCCACAATTCTGTACCATTTGTCTTCTCTAACATCAAGTGTATCTCCTTAAGTACTACTGATAAATCTTATCAATAGCACTCGCCACAGTAGTATGTAATTCTATATTAAATTGTTTATTAGATATATCAAACAGTCAGTGAAACAGTATTATTATTTACTGGATGACAGTTTCGAACACAATTTATTACTGTTCATAATCATATCAGTTATAACCACACAACTTCGAAACTTTCGTTTTATAGTTTCCTCTATTCTTTTCTATTTGTCGTAGTAAAAATAATGATGACATGCATGTCAAACATGCGCAAGATAATGACAACACCAACAATGAGGAATATAAATCATCAGTAGTACTTCCTCATACAAAGAAGGAACCTCAGAGAATTCTTAACAATGCAGGAATAAAAGTGGTTGGGATTCAAACCTACAAACTCAATTAGAAACAAGCTTTGTCAATTAAAGAATCCCGTGGAGCCTTTAAAACAAAACAATTTAGTTTATCTAATACTCTGCCTGTGATGATTATCACGTCAAATACATAGGTCAAAGTAGTAGAACAGGGGCAGTCAGTCAGACTAGCGGAGAATAAAATACCTAGCTAAGTCTAGATTAGTTGACCCAAATAACATAAGAAATCTAGAGAATAGTTCAGCTATAGCACTCACTACATGCAATTTCGCACAACCATACAGCATAGGATGGGATGGGATGGGATAGGATGACAGTTTCAAAATCTGCTGTCACAGGGTGGAGGGAGAGATTGATAACAGAAGCTTTGTTTATCGAGTCAACTGAGAGAATACGTGTAATAGGAGTGATTCAACACCTGTCCACCCAGATATCTGGACAATTCTACTACCACACCTACGACGACGAATAGAAGAGAACAAAGAAAACTACAAAACTCAAGTTTCGAAGAAGTGTGATTACAACTGATGAGATGATTATGAACAATAAATTGTGTTCGAAACTGTCATCCAGTAAATAATAATACTGTTTCACTGTGTGATACATCTAATAAACAAATAAATATGGAGCTTAACTGTTTGCTTTCAGTTTTGATCACGGATTGATGTCAGTTGGAGAACCATTGAAAACTAGCAGGGAGTACCGGATAAACAGCTGTTTCATCCTAGTTTGGGACCCTTCATCAGTACCCAGCCACCGTCAGAGTTTGAGCCGAGAACCTTCCAGTTACAATGCAAGCTCGTAGAACATTCAGGCCACTGAGACCCGATCCAATGGCCCATGAATTCTAACCTCTACCAATTCATGGTTTGGTTTGTGTTATAGATGATGGAGATATGCTTTATTGTCTTAAGCACTCTGTTTTTATAGCCAATGAGTCCCAGGTTCGAGTCTCAGCGCTCCATTTATTTCAGCCTGGTGGATAATAACTGAGTAGTATCATCAGCGCTTTCATACACAATAGGTTTTACACATAGCCCGGTATACTGGGTAACTGACGGAGGCCTAACGAACAACCACCAGTCAACTGTGTTGTAAATAATCGAATTTGGTATGTGGTGCACATCTATTTTTTTTACATTATGAAACACATTTAACGCATGTAACAGCTTATAATATTACTTAAAGTGGAGCAGAGTTTGTTTTTTGGAAAGGAACTCCTACATTTGGGAGTTCAGTGTTTAAGCCTATGATGCGTTCCGGAGACTATCATTGGTAGTCAGTTACAAGAGCATATCTTATGTGCAACTGCCCACAAATCTTATCATATCAATATCTGGTCTAGCTGGTTCCTAAGTTCTGCTAGATGCCGAAGGTGAGGTTTCACCACTCGAATAAACCATCGCTGAGGGTAATTTGTATGGCATAATGCTAGTAGGTTGAATTAGTTAGAACTCAGGTACGCAGATCATATTTTCCATGGGTCAGGGGCAATGAGCCACACTTATTGTGTGAGGGCTGATGATACCACCCAGTTGCTCCAGGTGACCAGAACTCGAACCCTTAACCCACTTGCCGAAAGTTAAGTGATTAACCCAGTGAACCACATCTCGTCTCTAAATATCATAAATTTGAGCATATATGCGAGTGATTTGCAGTTTAATAAGTTTTCAAACAAAAGTTAACACCCGTTTTAGATTATCTTAGGGCCAGGGGGTGTAAAAATTCTCTCTGTGACATCCTGTGCATACTAGTAATAACAATGCAAAGATAGAGACAAACATGTTTTCACACGTTATCACGTTTTTAAAATTAGAGAATCTAAGCAGTTGTAAAATGTATTCAGCAAAGTGGTAAAATACAGTACAACATTATGGAATTAATTATATATATATATTTTAATGCGACTTATCGATTTACTCACTTGCCTAATTTTGAGAACATCGATACTAGTGTTAGTTTATGTTCAAGCTCAATTACCTGTACCAGGCTAAGAGCCACACTTATCGTTTGGCGCCTGAGATGATACTGCCCAATTGTCCAAACCGAAGTAGGTGGAACAGGACTCGAACTCATGACCCATAGGCTGAAAAATGAGTGCTTAAGCCAATAGCCCATAGATTCCAAACATTTATTGGACTTTTTGTATGTAAATAGGTCAGAAATGAAAGATTGTTACTCAACAACCACCTGTAATTCTATGCAGTTGGTAGTGAGATGCGTCTATTGCTTGAGGACTAGTGATACTACCTGGTAAGTGGAACGCAGTTAGAACCCATGGTGAACTGTTTGTTGAAAGTCAAGCTCCCAGACAAATGAGTCACAGCTCTACAAATAGCTCAGAGTAGTTCATATGTCCAATAGGTCTGAGTAACATTTATTTTTACACGATAAATCCCATTTAATTAAGAAATTCACAAAACACATTTAGGAAGTATATTCTGTCCCATAAACGACCTGTTACAACCGAGGAAGGGTAGATTTCAGTCTTCTTTTTGAAATGCTGTCATGGGTTCATAGCCTCTGTCAGCCAGGTAAGTCCTGTTTACTGCCGAAGTGAAGACGGGAGTAAGACAAGCTGGCCGCCTACTATCGCCAATGATTTTCCTGATTGCAGTAGATTGGATAATGCGACAGACAGCAGGCAATGAGGAAACAGGCATAAAATGAACCCACACAAAAAACTCGGAGGATCTGGACTTCTCCCATGATATATGTCTGATTTCCCAAAAACTGGAAGATTTGCAAGTGAAAAGCAACAAGTTGGCAGAAGAAGCATCAAAGATGGGACTTCAGGCGAACATAGAGAAAACAGAGGTAAGTGATGAAGATTCCTGGGCAACACCAACAGACAACAATCAACATAAATGGGAGGAACCTGAAAGAAACAACCTCTTTTACCTACCTGCGAAGCATCGTTTCAACTACAGGCGGAACTGACGAGGATACCAAAGTAAGGATCGGGAAAGCAAGACAAGCTTTTATTTCTCTTAAGTCTGCGTGGAGATCAACAGCACTCAGCATGAAAAACAAGATCCGGATTTTCAACTGCAATATGAAGTCAGTGCTACTATACGGATCAGAGAATTGGCGCGTCATAAAGAGCACATCAAACAAACTACAAACCTTCATTAACAGTTGTTTTCGCTCAATACTCAAGATCAGATGGCCAGAAAAGATCAGCAACAGGGATCTCTGGCAATGAGCAAACCAACCAGGAACCGATTGTCAAACAAATAGGCAGGAAGAAATGGAGATGGATTTGTCATACTCTGAGGAAACCATCAAGTGACATCACTAAAGAAGCCCTCGGGTGGAACCCGAAAGGGAAGTGGCGAGTTGATCGTCCATGTGGAGAGGTCATGTGAAGAGATGAAAGCATGTGGACAGACTTGGAGCCAGGTGAAATCTCAGGCAGAGAACCGACCGCAGTGGAGACGCGCGGCTGAAGCCCTATGTTCCTCTAGGAATTAAAGGAAATAATAATAACGATAATAATAATAATATTAATAATAATGGACATTCAGGGAGGTGAAAAACCCTAATTCCACGCCGAAAGGATCAAACAGCGTATGAACCTGTTTTAATCGCCGGAAACCATGAGGATATATCTTTTGACACTGCCCCACTGCCTTGTTGATCATGACGTCGAGTCATGATCATGGCCGCTTGAGACAACCCCCTGTCTCGGTCTGAGCAGTATCCAAGACCTTGTAGAAACTATAAGATTTTGTGTAGCGTAACTCCTCTTAGCGCCTATAATGTAGCAGGTTTGAATACTGAATAATCGTCCTTTCGATTCTAACCTTCACACTATTCACATCTGGAATTAAATTTACAAAATTATCTTAGAAATTCATTTGCTATTCGTAAAATAAAAAGGAGTGAAAATCTTACCATCACAGTACTATCAGCCAATGCTTTGAAAGCAGCAACCATGTGTGCAGCAGCACGTGTATTTGTGACCTGACGTCGTGCATAAAGATAATTGAACAATTTGACTAGTTTACCCTGTATAGAAATAAAAGAGAATATTGGAGGGGGGGGGAGGGTATTAAATTTGGAGTGCAATTTTGTCGAAAGACGACATCATACAGTAGTAAAGCAAAAGAAATCGTAAAGCGTAAGAGCATTGAAGACATTATTGACGAGTCTATAACTACGGAAAAACAGTAGTCTAGTGCGCTTTAACTTCTCAGGATTCTTTAGCTAACATAGTAATACATTTCGCAATGCGCTGATTTAATAGAACAGGGATGCTAATGTTGGACTTGGACGCACTGGTCACATATACAGCGTTATACGTCAGCTACCTGTCTCCCTCAGCCTGTTCTAATTAGGCCAGAACACACAAAGATGTGACGTGGGAAGTATATTTAACAGTATGGTCAATAATGTTGCGTGAGCGAGAACAACCAATAAAAGGGTATTTCTTGGCCAAAGACATAGGAGTGAGCGAAAATATTCAGACTACCTTAATTCAATCTCACCATAAACACATGTGGCATAGCTGACAACATATCACACAGATACCTGAAATGATGTGAATTTCTAATGCAGAAATTTTCCCAAGTCTGCAGCAGTTCAATTTGCCACAGGTCATAAATACGCACACGGAGAGAATTTAAGAGACCTAAGAGATCGCGAAATGTGAATACATTTCACAGCCGAAACCACTAAAGAACAACTTTGAGCCATATCACCGACAGTCTCTAGCTGTTACAATCTCAAAGACCACCCCCCACCTCAGCCAGCCAGTTTTATACCTCCCTATGTGGCTGAAACCAACAGTCAAAGACTGTATATAGATTGATGCCATGCCATGAATAACGAAAGTGGGCACCTGTTTATTTTCTCCCTATAATCTGCATAAAATCATGAACAGCTTTCTTCATTTCACAGGTAGTAAGTAGTTGTTATAGGAACTTACATGTACTGTTAGAGCTGATTACTGTTTGAAGCTAGTTGGTAGATGGTGACTAGCAGTGAAATCCAGGATGCGCATTTCGTCCTATTTGGGACTTGTCATCTGGATGTGTCTGCATTCCTTGATTACTTCTTATTTTTATAACGAACTGTGCAATATGAGCACCAATAATTGCGTCATACGTCATTGGTGCATCTGTTAATGGCCCTTTTAAACTGCGAGCTAGTAGGATAGATATACCTACATGTCGCTCAACTGTTTTCATCTGCAAACTTTAGTTAGCCTCATAATGACATTGTCAATATTGTCCTACTTGAAATGTTTGAAGCAGAAACAGCATTAGCGTGTTGCTTGACTGCAGTGCCCAAGAGACAACTGCTTCAGACCAGTTATATACAACCTCTGTTAGAAATGGCCTATGGAGTTGTGTCCGCAGGTAGAACTTACTGCTAGCTATGAACCGCTTCTTACTTACTTTGCTTCGGCTATCTCCTACGGGAGGATGAGCCGGCCTCACGAACATCTCGAATCATCGCTGCCCAGGCGCGGCGACCTGATTTGTAAGAGAGTTCATGAAGTTTCATGGGAATTTGGTACGAGTGATGTCCCCAGAATCGCTCGGCCTTTTGTTTGAGAGTGCCGCTCTAGCCTTTACACAACCAAGTGTGACCTACAAGGCAGTAGGAGTGGAGTAGGGAGTCCAATATCCATTGGCAGCCGGTGACCGGAGTTCGGTTCATACGCCTTTTTGAATGAGGCCAGACATCCAGGACATCCAACAAGCCCTTTGTCCATACGTCTTCCGGTGAGCTCCAGTGAGCTTCATACGCCAGTCGTTGGAGGTTTGGAATCAGGGTTTAGCCATCTCCCCTAGACTGTCATCCAATGGACAGTCAAGCGGGTGAAGAGCGCCGGACATCCGCTTTCGCCCTTTCATTTTGGTGAAAAACACCTCCGCCAATTGAAGGCAGTGAGTAGGAGTTCCTCAGGAGAGGCTATGTAAGACGCCCGGTCATATGGGAGCATTTCAAGAGGTGTGCGGAGGGGTGGCCAACCCGCAGCGCAAGGCACCCACCCCCGACCATCCTGAGGTTAATTCAACCCACTTCGCCAGAATATACCTGACTAGCTGGTCATCTAAGGGAAACACATCATACTACTGTTACACTCCTATTCATCACTAACAGTACGATTTCACCGTCAAACTGTACTGTCAAAATAAACCACACTATGATGGTAATCACTTTTAAATATGACCCCAATCTAAGTGACCTTTCTGGAATAGTAGGACCTGAAGGAACATTCGGTGTTAGTCAGTGTAACTTATTAGGTTATTGTGATATACAAGCCCAATCATCACAACATCAAGGTAGCAGCTGCCGATGCAAAGTTCTACGCCAGAAATTCAGTTCAACCTAGTATTACACGGATTATTTATTTGACATTAGAAGACTATGAGGAATACACAAGTTTTCTTTACATATCTCCACTATCGTTTATACGCCTTAAAATAATATTACCGATAAAAAAAAGACAGACAATACATGAGTGTACCACATGAATAATAATAATAAGTTACCTCTACAGCTTTCGGGACTTCTCCGTATGCATTTACGAATTCCACAATACCTTTCGCAACCAACGATGTTGTATACAAGCCTTTTTCGTACTAAAGGATAATAAAGAATTAAAAGGCAACATAAATTTACCAGTTGTACCTACAGGTATGAGATTATCTAAACGCTTTTTTTTAGGTAAGTTACACTGAAATAACATGCAGTTTTTGTAGGCTGACGGTCAAGGGGCATAGACTTGGTATTTGAGAAACTAGATATTATAAATAGTAAAATGTAAGTAAAACGTAACGTTAGTGAAGAACGCATAGCTGATGCATCCACACGCTGGACGAAAGCTTTTGCGAAATCTGTGAAGTATGATAGCAAGTAATATTTCTAACAGCTATTAACAGACTAATCGCTTAGAGACTGTAAAGGGAACCAAATGGATCCCAAAACACGGGCAGTCAGAACGTCGGCTTTATTTCACAATGATAGGTTATCCATCTAGATAGGGTTGTCTGCATTATACTAAAGAACTAGGCGTGAGTAGATGCTGCTGAGACCTGGCCATTGAGAGCAGAAGACATGAAAAGATTAGCTGTCTTCGATCGTATTTGTCTGCGTTCTATCTCCCGTGTGGAGTGGTGTAATAAGATGAGCAATATTAAGGTTAGGCGTCGAGTGCTAGGTAAGTTGGAGGGGAAATCAATCGACGAGACTGTGAAATTATATCGACTGAGATGGTTAGAACATGTGCTACGTATGCCTAGTCATCGCCTTCCTCGACGGGCAATGTTAGCTGACATAGGGCCAGACTGGAAAAGAGCTAGCGGCGGTCAAACGAAAACATGGCACCAGTCAATGAAATCCACAACAGTTAGTCTAAGCCACGTAGGAAGATGTAGACTTCCTGGTTGGGGTCCTCGGGACGGTAGGAACCAATGGTTGGAAACAATTGGTGACATGGCTCAAAATCGTTGTCAGTGGCACAGATGCATCCACTCCTTGTGACTTATGATTTCCAATTAAACTGTATTGTTCTTCGTTATTACTATTCCTTTGTCTCACACCTCTGTTTACTGTCTATATTATGCATTTCTTCGACTTTCTTCTCTTGCTTTGTGTGCTACATGCAGGGAGTGTGGCGACTTGAACTGCCGCAAATCAGTGCAAAGTTCTATGTCGAAAACCGACCGACCGACCGAGATGCTGCTGGAACTTTTGGTCAGCTAAGCTGCTTTATATAGTGCCCCACCACCACCCAGTATTGAGCCTTCTTTCAGCTTTTCAGATCGGCATACCATCTTTTTTACAAACCATTTCAATGACATCACGTTTCTTCTGTCAATGACTCGAATGAACTAGAGCATCTTTCTATTGCTCCCAGAAGCAACTACTGCATATATATCTGACTATCAGGACTCGTGATCCTTTCAATACAATTTTCAGCGTAAGTGATTTGTGCCAGAACAGATCAATATTTATTAGGATTTTATGACCTTGTGGTGTTAGTAGTTAGTATGGTGTTCCTTCAACATCACAAATAGATTAGGTGATCATCTCTTCATAAAGTTTTATAAAAAGAAGATTAGTAGTTAGTCTTGCTGCTAGTTGGGTTTGATATTGAGCTGCAAATAGTTTGGTACGACTAATTTAATTGTTAACTCGTTTAGAACAACAAATACGACTATGACGAACATTATAATGCATGACAAAATCTACCACAATACACCATAACATGGTCAGAGTTTGGACAGCTACTTTGAGAAGACTAGCAGTCCTATATGTAGGTAATGCAAAGTGATCTATTAGAATCTCAGACTCGATTGGCAAAGGGATAACTTTGCAGATGATATTTAGTTGTGTTTGGACTGCAGCTCGTTGAGTGGTAGGCAGAGGTGACTTAAGCATTTAAATTCCATACAATGGTTTCTGGGCTCGAATCCCACCCCATCTACTTCAGCTTAGGTGACTGGATAGCGTCACCAGCTCTCACACAGTGAGTGTGGCTCATTTGTCTGTTTCACAAAGAACATGTTTCGGGTATCTGAGTTCCAACCAACTGGACTTACTAACCGCGTAATAACATACAAACTACTATTAGCGATGGTTCATTCGAGTAATGAAACTTCAGGCTTTAGGTAAGCCAGATGTTGACAAGGTTTGTAAAAAAAAAGTTGGCACATAAATTACTCTCTTCAAATTGACTAGTGAAGAATCTTCAGAAGACATAATAAACCGATAGTGAGGCTTTGTAAGGTTTCAATCAAACCTGCTTAGTATCTAGTCTGCATGAAGTACGTCAGTTTAGACAATAGGCGCTAGACATTCATAGCTACCTTTCCACATTAAATGAAGCATTCTAGCTTAATCGGCGACGTCTCTACAGCCCGATAGCATGTTATCTATAAGGTATTTGATGACCAGAAAGCCAGAAAATTCATATTTTATAGCACATCTTTTTTTAAATTTTGACTAGATTTTCTACACACTCATACGTCTACTGAGTCATTTACTACGATAGAAAACATAACCGAATCTAATGATTCCCCCCCCCACACACACACACATACACACTAGTCATTTATTGCTACAAATTTCATAACCCCAGTGTTTGATTGATTTAAAACTAGTAGAGCAAAGTGAACATCAAAATAGTAAAAAACAACAACTTACAAATAGCTGATTACCATTCACTTCATCCGCTTGATCTAGGATATCATTTATACCTGACACATAACCATCCATAACTGTCTTAGTCAAGCCAAGTTGTGGAAGAATTTGAAGAATAAAAGCTATCCTGAAAATTGAAATTATAAAAGATTTTTGGAAATACAGGCAGAAATCTTTTTCAGTGATTATAAAAAAACTGAGGAATAATACAATAAACATACGTATTATGAAATCATGATTAAGTTTTAATAACAGACATCTAGGAGCAGTACACACGCCTTTCGGTTGAAAGCCGGATATCACACCTACGCCAGAGATGGCGTGAGTTGGTATTTGCCAAACGAACCTTCTATATCGGTGCTGAGATTACGTCAGTGATCAATCCATTGGCGTTGGCTGATGCAACTTCCCAAATAAGTGAAGTGGTCAGCGCGCTCCACCAACCACTTCACTCCCTGCCTATCTTTAAGCTAGGAGTCAATGTACTCCAGTTGAGTCCTGTAGCCTCATCATCTCACATTTGGCGGGAGCGAACTGCATGCCAAACATTCGAAGATTGCTGCTCCTCAAGGTGTGCAGAAGACTCTGCTTTATTTTGTCAGCGTCTTCACCTAGGAGGCAGGATTATATCATCTTCATATTCCAAGTCAACGAGATTATTCCCTGCTGGCAACAATTTAACCCCTGAGTCACTGAAGTCAGTTAGGATTAAGTCTATTAGTACATCTATGATGGAACTAAACAGAAATGGGGATAGTTGGCATTCCTGACACACAGCACTGGTTGTCACCACTTCAGATGACAACTCTACGTAGATCCTCGCCTGGCTGACTGTGTGAGTTCGAGTAGAGTGCCTTAATCAGTGCAACGTATTTTCTGGGCATTCCCTTCACAGCCAAACACCGCCATAGTACCTCTCGGTCGACGGGATCGAATACCGCCTTCAGGTCAAGAAATATGACGATTGTTGGAAGCTGGTTATTTTGTCTACGTTCCAGATCTGTCGAAGTAACTGTAATATTGCGTAGCAGTCGAATTCTTTTATGTGTACAGTTTTAAAAATATACACCAGTTGACGTCGCCACTTACGAAACAAATTTGTACTTAGTGTAGAAAAATTACTTAAATATTCACAAGACTTTAAGAAAGTATGTCACGATAAGTCGCTTCAGAATCGATTTCAAGGTTTTAGTGGATCACGGACTTCGTAAACTTAATAGTAAATAGATAAACAGATCAAAGTAGAACTTTGCAGAGAGATATGTCAGTCTACCACTCAACAACACAAACTACTTTCAATTTTAATGCAAAAATGTGGCATAAAGTTATCGATTTAGTATATATACATATATATATATATATATACAGACAATCTGAGAATCCGCCAAAACTGTTGAAGCAAACTTACGTTGTTGGAGTGTTGTCCTTAGCTTTCAGTTTGTTGACTGTTGCAGTAACCTGATTAGTATCAACTAGAATAGAAACCATAGGTGAGGAAATATATTACTAACTTTTTATTCCTAGATTTTTCATGGATGAAACTACAAAATATAAGTTTTCAATCGTTATATCTTGAGCCAACAACTGTTTGGATAGTTTTTCGACTTCTTGAATTGATACCTAGAGTGAAGGTGTGCGAAAAGATGAACTTTAGAAGTATATATGAATGCTGTAAATTGGTTAAAACACATCAGTAGAACGAAGAATAAATATACGTGGAAATTGTTTGACGAAAGCACATGTAATTCATCACTGAGTATATGATAATTGGTACAATTACTGTATGAGGATTCCTGCTTAAGCTTCAGTGCGTGATGTGGTTCGAATCTACGACTTACTGGCTGAAAATTGAGCATCTAGTCTTATAAGCTACAGCATCATGCATACAATGACAAGGGATAGTATATTTCAAGACAGGTGATTGGAAATTAACTTTCGACGTTCTCTGACAATAAGGGTTTTAGGTAAGCAGTTTATGAGTACAATTGTAAACTACAGTTTGGGACAGGCTATCAGGTTGAATTAAATTCCAACTAGTCTTCCACACGATGCTAAAGAACTGATGGAATGGATTACAAACCTGTGCCCAGTCGATAAACTAACTTAGAATAAAGCTGAATCAGATATTGACGTAAGTCACGAAAAAGTTCAACAGGTACGGTTTACAGACCAGTATTGTTTTGTGACCGTCGTTTACATAAACAGAGTTGACTTTGAAAGTAATCAAAACCTCGCAGTTACTTCACTACAAACCACTACTGACCCCACTAAATGGAAGAACTTAAGATTGACCGTTTGGTTACTTAGTAAATTCATTCCTTGCAATTTTAAAAATGCCGTCACACAATTAGCTGTGAATATGAGATCAGGACAACTGCTTTCAAAGAAGTGATATAATTAAGAGGTTATCACTGAGTAACTCAACACTGAATATTGGTTAGTGATTCAAAAGGAAGAATATACAATTGCACAGAGAATAATGCTACGTGCTGGAATTTTTCAATGGGTTAAAAATAAAGTGTTGGTGTACTGTCATCCGAATCTTGTCATGTCTTTCCTCCCCACTACTTCTGCAGGAACGGCCTTCAATAAATCAAGACATATACTGAGAGTGGATTACCATCCCATATAAGCTATAGTGGACTTTGTAGCAGTAGTCATATCAATTTAGATTGTCTAAACCGTAGAAATTACCGATAGTATCCTTAGTTGTTTAGTAGATGAAAGGATAACAGGACGAAACTTTTATGTAAAGCCAAAATTTGCAGTGGAATTTCACGGCTTTAGCATATAACCGGGGATAGGCACTATTACTTTAGAAGTGTATCATCTTCAGTACTGATAATGCAAAGGGGTTATTTGAAGGCAGGAAATGTCTGAAATTCAACCAATACAAATCTCGTAGTGATTTAGGGTAGATTCGCCACCGACTTAGTGAACACGTGGCAGAGCATGAAAGACAGTAAGAACGGCAGTTAGCAGTATTATCCAGTTGATGAAGAGCTCTGGAGTTAAGGGTCAGTAGCTGCAAATGCAACACTTCTAATTTACTTCATTTAAGCATTAGTAAATGAGGAACCATATGATCATGATATTTGCTCAATGATAACCTTGCGAACTTGTGAGAACAGCAACAGAAATCCAGTCTAGAGGGTGAAAAATAGTCTAAGGAGAAAACTGTGGCAATAACATAAAGGGATATGGTCAAGACCCCCCGAATAAACACAAAACCGCATAAGTATGAGAGATTATTACCTTGCATTTAGCGGAGCCCAAGATCTTTTGGCCCACACTTGCATAGAAAGCCAAGTCTGGATTCGTGATAGGTTTGTTTAGTGCAGAACAAATTGCATCTATATTTGGTATCTTCTCACCAAGAGAATGAAGGCCAAGAATGGCATAATATAATTCAGAAGGGTTGGTCGGTGATCTGTTGATTTGCTTCTCGAAAACTGTGCGGAAGTGACTTTTATCCTTAACGGTTACATAGCCAATGAATGCTGGATTATTTTCTGCAGTTAAGACATCTTCAATAAGGGAGAAGTATGCTAACAAAAACGGGACAATCAGGTGTCCCACCATCTCAACGCGAATCCAAACAGTGTAGAAGGTCGTGCTACCTCACGGTTGACGTCTGCAAATTAGCGTAAACAAACAAATAAAGTATCAAACTTCATGTAATGGGAGCACTAGAACCCATAAACATTAAGACTGACATTAAGTGTCATGCATAACATCGATATTAGGAAAATGGTAACATAAATTCTGAACTATAGCATCACCTTCGATTGTACAATCTGAGAGATACCCGACACTAAAGGAATGTTTTCTCAGAAGACCTAGAGAAAGGTTTCATATAAATATAGAAACGATGAGAGTAACGGTTTTAACCTTCGTGGTTTTGGATGAAAGACTCAGAAGCTCTCCATGAATTGTTCCGAAGTGCCCGAAATTAAATCGCTAAAGCAGAGTTTGTATTTGTAATCACATTTGCCGAAGTTCCAGAATCATTAGGAAGGATTTGTAAGTGACGGATTACAGGAGAAATGGGAAACTGTGGGCGTTCAATACTCTACAGTAAGCTTGCCTCCTGGTTTTATATTCATTTGTAGTTGACGAAGAGAACAACCGTGTATACCACCGATTGATTCATTCGAACAGATGGATACCACTCATGTCAACCATTTGTTCTTGCTACCTAGATCGGAGCGATATAAGTGCCGAATAGCTGTTCTGCCTCTCTGGGGCCGAGATCATCAGTGGCCTTTCTGGTTTCGACTGAGATGAATGAGAGCCGGATAAGTTCAGACCACTTGGATTCTTGCTATCTACTTGGGTGAAACCGGTAAAATACGGAGCTACGTCTACAAGTCAGGGTGAGACTTCGCTATAATTTCCTCATGAAACCGAAGTCATTCGGGTAATATACCATGACCGAGAAAGCAATTATCAATGCCTCTCGGCATATACTACTTATTAGCTACTCGCATGAGGAACGGGCACACCACTGATGATTGCCTTTCGTTTCGATCTTGTTAGAGGACGAAAGTGGTTAATGTAAGTGGCCTCCATCTGGTCACAGAGATCAGTCAATAATATATACAGCGATGCAGTGATACCTGCCTTCCCGATCGCCATTTCTGATAACATAATGTGGTCTAAGTGATTATGGTTTTCAAGTGAAACTGAGGAAATTTCGCCCCAAGCTGTGGGATCTTCAGATTGATAATTTGGTTGAAGGACTATCACAGTTAAAAGGTTTATAGGGAAGACACTTCTCATCCATCTTTGTGTGTGTTTTCAGAAATACTGCTAGGGAGCAATTTTCACCGGATTTTTAGTGATTTATTTCGGGGATAGTGAGATGAGATTTGATGCTGTACAGAACGATAACACCCACCATGACGCGTTTATGCTGCCCCGTGTAAATTTCGGATATGAAAATAGGTATAATTTTGATTCACACATAATAGCTTTCTTAATATCATAATTCTAGAAGTTGTTCTCATAGGAGGTATCTCCCCCCAAATGACGTCTTGAATACCTAGGATGAGCTTAGTCCAATGGTACTGAGGGAGTTTTGATAGGAAACTTTCTTAACGATGCCAAACTGTACTTACAGATTCTGACAGCTGAACAATGCTTGAAAATATACATTAAGTGAGGTAATCTCATACTTTGTTAATTCCATATTTTGAGCAATTTTAGGCCTGAAAGTCTTGTGGTGGTTAACACAGAGCTGCAGGGTAGGTTCAGGCAACGTGAATCAGTGGTAAACGACGATAGACATCGGCAGTGAAGTCCCAACTAGAGAATGTAAACGGTGACAGCCTAATGGGCTTGGGCCTACAAGGTCAGTATACCTAATATGACATACTATAAACGCTAGAGCCACTCAGTATTTCGTTAGTGATTGAGGCGTACAGAAGATAGAGCCAAGCAGGCACTGTGCGTCATTTGTAGTTTATAAGTTCTCCTTACTTTATTGAACGGAATTGAATGATGAACGATGTCATTGTTTTTAAAATTGAATGAAAGTCCGATGACCTGGCATATTCAAGCTGATTTCTACTGCTTTGGAGGTTACGTTTCCTACTGTGGTCTAGTTGTTTGATGTTCAACAGAGGACTGAGGCAATACGATGAAAATGATTATTGTGAATCATCCTAATTTTTGTTTCTAGACTTTGAAGCTTTAGTGTTTGAACCTGTAACCGTTTGAATCCGTAACGTTTCGAAGTTGCAGCATTCGGTACTGTAACCGTTGTGCCACAACTGTCTCGTCGAGCTGGTTCACTTTCAATGGACCAATCAAGAATCCCCAAATTGTCACTCTGTCTTTCGATATTTCTAGGATGGTCGCAGTTCATAGTATTCGGAGTTGCATCTACCGGTCTTCTGGCAACACAACCAGCTCCGGCATCCGTGGATAAATTGGCACATTTGCAGATGCTCCTTGTATGTTTGACCGGGCTTCCTTGATATATTTGACCACCAGGGTGCTTACGAAGTACATGCTCACCATCGGTTGCTGTCTTCTTAAATGCGTGCTACTGGCTGATAGCTCTTGTAGTTATTTTGATAGAAGAGATGATCGCTAAAATGGGAAAGAAGTGCATAACACGTTTTAGACGATGCGTTTGCTTGTGGGTGGAACTGCCCACATAATAAAACATTTGGTGGCCCTGATTGATAACTACACATTGAAACATTACAGCCAATCGACATCACATTCCAAATACACGCTGCATGGGCTGTGAAAATGGAGCGGTCCATTAGGATATATGTAGGCAGAAAATTAAGTGTAGACAATATACAGTCTGTTAATGATGTCATAGCGCCTGTGAAATTGATTAAATTCAAAATCCCTCAAGGTGATTTTATTCTAATATCATTAAGAAGACGTTTGCGGAAGCATTCATTAGGTTGTTACAGACATGACAACTTGTCATCGTTAATCGCTATCAAAACAATGCTCATTAGAATCCATGATTTGAAAAATCTAAGTCTTGGAAATAAAGAAACACGCGCCATTCAGTCGCCACATAACACTGGAGAAATAGCCAAACTCTTCAAAAGTAGGTTAACAAACTCCAAATCAACATATCCAAAAATAATACACCTAGGCGGCATCACTCACGAAAGTGCTGAGGATATATGTGAGGTGTTTAGCACGCACTTTGCCAAACTGTACACTCTACAAAATGACCAGGATATTGATTTCCCTCGTGAAACAGAAAAGTGTTTAAGTGATGTAGTCTTCAACGCCCAAGAAATCGATAAAGCTATCCCAACTCTTAGGCTTACTAATACTCCCGGCCCAGATGGAATGTCTTCCGTCCTCTTAGAAAATGGTGGAAATGACATGAACCTACTTCTCCTCAAGATATTTTGAACTTCGCTAAGGGGTGGAACATATCCAAATATCTGGAAGAAATCTTACGTTGTACCCATTCACAAAACCGGACCTACAGCGGATATAGATAACTACCGCCCCATCAACATCACTTCCGTGGTTTCACGTGTGATTGAAAAGGTTGTAAAGAAGCAAATTCTTCAGTATTTGCTTTCGAATGACTTAATATCCCCTTTTCAATACGGTTTCTTGAATAGAAGGTCGTGCATCACTTGCCAGCTAGACCATTTCGACCTTATTACTGAATGTGTAGACGAAGGTCGTTTGGCAGCAACATTATTTCTAGATGTTAGGAAAGCTTTTGATAAGGTCCCACATAAGAGACTCATATTGAAACTCCTATCTCATGGAATAAGTGGAAGGCTACTCGAGTGTATAACTTCCTTTCTTACAGGAAGAGAACAAGTAGTTAAAATCACTTATCTACATCCAAACCAATAACCAGCGGTGTGATACAAGGTAGCGTTCTTGGTCCTACCCTATTCATTGTGTTTATAAATGATATTGTCTCTATGGTCAAGTATGGCAAGCCGTACCTCTTAGAAGATGACCTCAATGTTGTCTATGATTTCGACTATAATTATATGAATATTGCTAGTGAAATCCAACAAGACCTAAATAGTCTATATAACTGGAGTGAAAAGTGGCAGTTAACGTTCAATCCAGCTAAGTCTGGGATAACATACTTCGGACGTTGGAAACCTAACATGTGTCTATACATGTACGGTGACCTTGTCTCAAACACGAACACAGTCACAGATCTCGGGGTAACATACTCAGATCTTACCTTTACTGGACACGCAAATAAGGTGGCATCTGATTGTAAACGTCTAACCGACTTTGTGCTACGCAACTTTTACACTCCAGAAGCCAGATTGGCTATATATAAGATATGTAATCGCCCCAAACTTGAATACTATGTCCACTTATACAGTAGCTTTAAATCAGCAGACAAAGGAAAAGTTGAAAGTGTCCAAAGATTCCCGACGAAAAGCATATTAGGCCATGATCAGCAAATAGAATACCTTGACAGATGTATTCGACCGGACTTAGAACCCCTACGGTTAAGGAGAGTGAAGTACAACTTATTTCTGTTATTCAAAGTTATAAGAAAGCACTGTAACAGTAATTCATCCATAACGTGGGCTAATCTTAAATTGTATGGACTACGCAACCATGGTTACCTTCTCAAGGTTAACACCCATAAACTCACCACTAGAGCTAATTTTCTCATCATTAAATATTGCAAACTTTGGAACCAACTACCCTCTGAGATTAGATCCCGTGAAAAGCCTGACAGTTTCTAAAGGAACCTAGAAAAACATATTAACATGTCCACCCCAGCCCGTCTAAAACTGCTGGTAGAATGGTGAAACAATGACATTTCAATATTTAACTACGGAAAGCACACTGGTCCTAATACTAATATAATAATACCTAGTAATTATGCATCAATTCTTGAAATTTGATTGCCTTTACAATACCTAAAGTGACTAAAATATTTATGCAGCAAATGTTCTCTTCCTTTACCACGCTTGTTTCCCTTATAACACTCAATTACTGAGGTTAATGTATTCTTTGATAATACGAATTATAATATTGATTACACTCTTATCATATATAACTTGATTTACTTTACGGCTCCCCGTAAGACTAACTAAGCTTCTTCAGTATACACACACTGCAAAATTGTTAAGCAAATGTTAAAATTTTGTTGGTTCTGTGTTAATATCTTTTTATAATATGTGTAGACAGGTTACTTTGCAGTGTCAAATGTTTACTACATAGAAGACTGTCATAATAATTTAGTACAATAAGTCCTGCCAACCGACCTTACCTCCAGTTAATACTACCTACATTGAACTCTAACCATAGCGTTCTGCTGAATCTTGCTCCACAATTCACAAAACCTATTCTTTTTACTCTTTAAGGTTTTAACGTCTTTACAACCTTTTCAATCACACGTGAAACCACGGAAGTGATGTTGATGGGGCGGTAGTTATCTATATCCGCTGTAGGTCCGGTTTTGTGAATGGGTACAACGTAAGATTTCTTCCAGATATTTGGATATGTTCCACCCCTTAGCGAAGTTCAAAATATCTTGAGGAGAAGTAGGTTCATGTCATTTCCACCATTTTCTAAGAGGACGGAAGACATTCCATCTGGGCCGGGAGTATTAGTAAGCCTAAGAGTTGGGATAGCTTTATCGATTTCTTGGGCGTTGAAGACTACATCACTTAAACACTTTTCTGTTTCACGAGGGAAATCAATATCCTGGTCATTTTGTAGAGTGTACAGTTTGGCAAAGTGCGTGCTAAACACCTCACATATATCCTCAGCACTTTCGTGAGTGATGCCGCCTAGGTGTATTATTTTTGGATATGTTGATTTGGAGTTTGTTAACCTACTTTTGAAGAGTTTGGCTATTTCTCCAGTGTTATGTGGCGACTGAATGGCGCGTGTTTCTTTATTTCCAAGACTTAGATTTTTCAAATCATGGATTCTAATGAGCATTGTTTTGATAGCGATTAACGATGACAAGTTGTCATGTCTGTAACAACCTAATGAATGCTTCCGCAAACGTCTTCTTAATGATATTAGAATAAAATCACCTTGAGGGATTTTGAATTTAATCAATTTCACAGGCGCTATGACATCATTAACAGACTGTATATTGTCTACACTTAATTTTCTGCCTACATATATCCTAATGGACCGCTCCATTTTCACAGCCCATGCAGCGTGTATTTGGAATGTGATGTCGATTGGCTGTAATGTTTCAATGTGTAGTTATCAATCAGGGCCACCAAATGTTTTATTATGTGGGCAGTTCCACCCACAAGCAAACGCATCGTCTAAAACGTGTTATGCACTTCTTTCCCATTTTAGCGATCATCTCTTCTATCAAAATAACTACAAGAGCTATCAGCCAGTAGCACGCATTTAAGAAGACAGCAACCGATGGTGAGCATGTACTTCGTAAGCACCCTGGTGGTCAAATATATCAAGGAAGCCCGGTCAAACATACAAGGAGCATCTGCAAATGTGCCAATTTATCCACGGATGCCGGAGCTGGTTGTGTTGCCAGAAGACCGGTAGATGCAACTCCGAATACTATGAACTGCGACCATCCTAGAAATATCGAAAGACAGAGTGACAATTTGGGGATTCTTGATTGGTCCATTGAAAGTGAACCAGCTCGACGAGACAGTTGTGGCACAACGGTTACAGTACCGAATGCTGCAACTTCGAAACGTTACGGATTCAAACGGTTACAGGTTCAAACACTAAAGCTTCAAAGTCTAGAAACAAAAATTAGGATGATTCACAATAATCATTTTCATCGTATTGCCTCAGTCTTCTGTTGAACATCAAACAACTAGACCACAGTAGGAAACGTAACCTCCAAAGCAGTAGAAATCAGCTTGAATATGCCAGGTCATCGGACTTTCATTCAATTTTAAAAACAATGACATCGTTCATCATTCAATTCCGTTCAATAAAGTAAGGAGAACTTATAAACTACAAATGACGCACAGTGCCTGCTTGGCTCTATCTTCTGTACGCCTCAATCACTAACGAAATACTGAGTGGCTCTAGCGTTTATAGTATGTCATATTAGGTATACTGACCTTGTAGGCCCAAGCCCATTAGGCTGTCACCGTTTACATTCTCTAGTTGGGACTTCACTGCCGATGTCTATCGTCGTTTACCACTGATTCACGTTGCCTGAACCTACCCTGCAGCTCTGTGTTAACCACCACAAGACTTTCAGGCCTAAAATTGCTCAAAATATGGAATTAACAAAGTATGAGATTACCTCACTTAATGTATATTTTCAAGCATTGTTCAGCTGTCAGAATCTGTAAGTACAGTTTGGCATCGTTAAGAAAGTTTCCTATCAAAACTCCCTCAGTACCATTGGACTAAGCTCATCCTAGGTATTCAAGACGTCATTTGGGGGGAGATACCTCCTATGAGAACAACTTCTAGAATTATGATATTAAGAAAGCTATTATGTGTGAATCAAAATTATACCTATTTTCATATCCGAAATTTACACGGGGCAGCATAAACGCGTCATGGTGGGTGTTATCGTTCTGTACAGCATCAAATCTCATCTCACTATCCCCGAAATAAATCACTAAAAATCCGGTGAAAATTGCTCCCTAGCAGTATTTCTGAAAACACACACAAAGATGGATGAGAAGTGTCTTCCCTACGAACCTTTTAACTGTGATAGTCCTTCAAACAAATTATCAATCTGAAGATCCCACAACTTGGGGCGAAATGTCCTCAGTTTCACTTGAAAACCATAATCACTTAGACCACATTATGTTATCAGAAATGGCGATCGGGAAGGCAGGTATCACTGCATCGCTGTATATATTATTGACTGATCTCTGTGACCAGATGGAGGCCACTTAAATTAACCACTTTCGTCCTCCAACAAGATCGAAGCGAAAGGCGATCATCAGTGGTGTGCCCGTTCCTCATGCGAGTAGCTAATAAGTAGTGTATGCCGAGAGGCATTGATAGTTGCTTTCTCGGTCACGGTATATTACCCGAATGACTTCGGTTTCATGAGGAAATTATAGTGAAATCTCACCCTGACTTGTAGACGTAGCTCCGTATTTTACCGGTTTCACCCAAGTACACAGCAAGAATCCAAGTGGTCTGAACTTATCCGGCTCTCATTCATCTCAGTCGAAACCAGAAAGGCCACTGATGATCTCGGCCCCAGAGAGGCAGAACAGCTATTCGGCACTTATATCGCTCCGATCTAGGTAGCAAGAACAAATGGTTGACATGAGTGGTATCCATCTGTTCGAATGAATCAATCGGTGGTATACACGGTTGTTCTCTTCGTCAACTACAAATGAATATAAAACCAGGAGGCAAGCTTACTGTAGAGTATTGAACGCCCACAGTTTCCCATTTCTCCTGTAATCCGTCACTTACAAATCCTTCCTAATGATTCTGGAACTTCGGCAAATGTGATTACAAATACAAACTCTGCTTTAGCGATTTAATTTCGGGCACTTCGGAACAATTCATGGAGAGCTTCTGAGTCTTTCATCCAAAACCACGAAGGTTAAAACCGTTACTCTCATCGTTTCTATATTTATATGAAACCTTTCTCTAGGTCTTCTGAGAAAACATTCCTTTAGTGTCGGGTATCTCTCAGATTGTACAATCGAAGGTGATGCTATAGTTCAGAATTTATGTTACCATTTTCCTAATGTCGATGTTATGCATGACACTTAATGTCAGTCTTAATGTTTATGGGTTCTAGTGCTCCCATTACATGAAGTTTGATACTTTATTTGTTTGTTTACGCTAATTTGCAGACGTCAACCGTGAGGTAGCACGACCTTCTACACTGTTTGGATTCGCGTTGAGATGGTGGGACACCTGATTGTCCCGTTTTTGTTAGCATACTTCTCCCTTATTGAAGATGTCTTAACTGCAGAAAATAATCCAGCATTCATTGGCTATGTAACCGTTAAGGATAAAAGTCACTTCCGCACAGTTTTCGAGAAGCAAATCAACAGATCACCGACCAACCCTTCTGAATTATATTATGCCATTCTTGGCCTTCATTCTCTTGGTGAGAAGATACCAAATATAGATGCAATTTGTTCTGCACTAAACAAACCTATCACGAATCCAGACTTGGCTTTCTATGCAAGTGTGGGCCAAAAGATCTTGGGCTCCGCTAAATGCAAGGTAATAATCTCTCATACTTATGCGGTTTTGTGTTTATTCGGGGGGTCTTGACCATATCCCTTTATGTTATTGCCACAGTTTTCTCCTTAGACTATTTTTCACCCTCTAGACTGGATTTCTGTTGCTGTTCTCACAAGTTCGCAAGGTTATCATTGAGCAAATATCATGATCATATGGTTCCTCATTTACTAATGCTTAAATGAAGTAAATTAGAAGTGTTGCATTTGCAGCTACTGACCCTTAACTCCAGAGCTCTTCATCAACTGGATAATACTGCTAACTGCCGTTCTTACTGTCTTTCATGCTCTGCCACGTGTTCACTAAGTCGGTGGCGAATCTACCCTAAATCACTACGAGATTTGTATTGGTTGAATTTCAGACATTTCCTGCCTTCAAATAACCTCTTTGCATTATCAGTACTGAAGATGATACACTTCTAAAGTAATAGTGCCTATCCCCGGTTATATGCTAAAGCCGTGAAATTCCGCTGTAAATTTTGGCTTTACATAAAAGTTTCGTCCTGTTATCCTTTCATCTACTAAACAACTAAGGATACTATCGGTAATTTCTACGGTTTAGACAATCTAAATTGATATGACTACTGCTACAAAGTCCACTATAGCTTATATGGGATGGTAATCCACTCTCAGTATATTTGATTTATTGAGGGCCGTTCCTGCAGAAGTAGCGGGGAGAAAAGACATGACAAGATTCGGATGACAGTGAACCAACACTTTATTTTTAACCCACTGAGAAATTCCGGCACGTAGCATTATTCTTTGTGCAATTGTATATTCTTCCTTTTGAATCACTAACGAATATTCGATGTTGAGTTACTCAGTGATAACCTCTTAATTATATCACTTCTTTGAAAGCAGTTGTCCTGATCTCATATTCACAGCTAATTGTGTGACGGCATTTTTAAAATTGCAAGGAATGAATTTACTAAGTAACCAAACGGTCAATCTTAAGTTCTTCCATTTAGTGGGGTCAGTAGTGGTTTGTAGTGAAGTAACTGCGAGGTTTTGATTACTGTCAAAGTCAACTCTGTTTATGTAAACGACGGTCACAAAACAATACTGGTCTGTAAACCGTACCTGTTGAACTTTTTCGTGACTTACGTCAATATCTGATTCAGCTTTATTCTAAGTTAGTTTATCGACTGGGCACAGGTTTGTAATCCATTCCATCAGTTCTTTAGCATCGTGTGGAAGACTAGTTGGAATTTAATTCAACCTGATAGCCTGTCCCAAACTGTAGTTTACAATTGTACTCATAAACTGCTTACCTAAAACCCTTATTGTCAGAGAACGTCGAAAGTTAATTTCCAATCACCTGTCTTGAAATATACTATCCCTTGTCATTGTATGCATGATGCTGTAGCTTATAAGACTAGATGCTCAATTTTCAGCCAGTAAGTCGTAGATTCGAACCACATCACGCACTGAAGCTTAAGCAGGAATCCTCATACAGTAATTGTACCAATCATCATGTACTCAGTAATGAATTACATATGCTTTCGTCAAACAATTTCTACGTATATTTATTCTTCGTTCTACTGATGTGTTTTAACCAATTTACAGCATTCATATATACTTCTAAAGTTAATCTTTTCGCACACCTTCACTCTAGGTATCAATTCAAGAAGTCGAAAAACTATCCAAACAGTTGTTGGCTCAAGATATAACGATTGAAAACTTATATTTTGTAGTTTCATCCATGAAAAATCTAGGAATAAAAAGTTAGTAATATATTTCCTCACCTATGGTTTCTATTCTAGTTGATACTAATCAGGTTACTGCAACAGTCAACAAACTGAAAGCTAAGGACAACACTCCAACAACGTAAGTTTGCTTCAACAGTTTTGGCGGATTCTCAGATTGTCTGTATATATATATATATATATGTATATATACTAAATCGATAACTTTATGCCACATTTTTGCATTAAAATTGAAAGTAGTTTGTGTTGTTGAGTGGTAGACTGACATATCTCTCTGCAAAGTTCTACTTTGATCTGTTTATCTATTTACGATCAAGTTTACGAAGTTCGTGATCCACTAAAACCTTGAAATCGATTCTGAAGCGACTTATCGTGACATACTTTCGTAAAGTCTTGTGAATATTGAAGTAATTTTTCTACACTAAGTACAAATTTGTTTCGTAAGTGGCGACGTCAACTGGTGTATATTTTTAAAACTGTACACATAAAAGAATTCGACTGCTACGCAATATTACAGTTACTTCGACAGATCTGGAACGTAGACAAAATAACCAGCTTCCAACAATCGTCATATTTCTTGACCTGAAGGCGGTATTCGATCCCGTCGACCGAGAGGTACTATGGCGGTGTTTGGCTGTGAAGGGAATGCCCAGAAAATACGTTGCACTGACTAAGGCACTCTACTCGAACTCACACAGTCAGCCAAGCGAGGGTCTACGTAGAGTTGTCATCTGAAGTGGTGACAACCAGTGCTGTGTCAGGGATGCCCACTATCCCCATTTCTGTTAAGTTTCATCATAGATGTACTAATATACTTAATCCTAACTGACTTCAGTGACTCAGGGGTTAAATTGTTGCCAGCAGGGAATAATCTCGTTGACTTGGAATATGAAGATGATATAATCCTGCCTCCTAGGTGAAGACGCTGACAAAATAAAGCAGAGTCTTCTGCACACCTTGAGGAGCAGCAATCTTCGAATGTTTGGCATGCAGTTCGCTCCCGCCAAATGTGAGATGATGAGGCTACAGGACTCAACTGGAGTACATTGACTTCTAGCTTAAAGATAGGCAGGGAGTGAAGTGGTTGGTGGAGCGCGCTGACCACTTCACTTATTTGGGAAGTTGCATCAGCCAACGCCAATGGATTGATCACTGACGTGATCTCGGCACCGATATAGAAGGTTCGTTTGGCAAATACCAACTCACGCCATCTCTGGCGTAGGTGTGATATCCGGCTATTGACTGAAGGGCGTGTGTACTGCTCACCAGTCCGCTGCGTCCTCCTGTATGGATGGTTATGAGACATGGCTATTAAAAGTGAAAGATATGGAAACGCTAACTCTCTTCGATCGTAAGTGTCTGCGTTCTTCCTCCTGTGTTTTTGGTAGTATAATAGGGCGAGTAATTTTGAGGTTAGGCTTCGGTCGAGTGGGATCAACCTCAGGTTGAGATCAATCGACGAGGATGTGAAGCAGCTGCATCGATTGAGAAAGATGGTTAGGACATGTGTTACATATGCACCCCTAGCCATCACCTTCCTCAACTGACGGGCAATATTAGCTGACGTAAGGTAGATCAGCTTCAAAATGAGTTAGCACATGGTGGTTAAACCGGAACATGGGACCAGTCAATAAAATGTTTGAAAGTTAGTTTAAGCTGACCACATAGAGAGATGTAAACCTCCTGCCAGTCTGGTTGGAGTCCTCGGGATTGTAAGAACCAATGAAGGCTGCATACAATCGGTGATATGGCTCAAAATCTTTCTCAATGGCTGGCGCAGATGCATCCATTCCTTGTGATTTATAATATGCAACAAAATTCTATTGTTCTCCCATACTACTATTCTTTTTGTCTCTTATTTCTGTTTATCTCTCTTGAATTTCTCTGCACTCTGTTCTTTTGCTTTGTGTGGTACATGAAGGGAGAGTGGCAACTTGAACTGCTGTACATGTGTGTAAAGCTCTACGTTGAAACTAGTCAGTCACAGTCACTTAGCATTTTAAAAAATATCCTTGACAGTAATCACATATCCATGTGGCTTAAACTGTCCTAAACGGAATTGTAGATACAAAACCTTACACCAAAGTGCATCAGTTGAAGTTGCCACATTCCATTTAACATACAAAGGTAGTGAAAAAGAACTTGAATGAGCAGGCATATTCAGGAAAAAGAATAAATACTTGGAGAAACATGATCACTAATTAGGTCTTGCAGATTACTAAAAGTGGATACATCTGCATCACTGAGAATGACTTTGATCCACGTTACCAAGAATCATAAGACGCTAATTCTTAGGGACTTGATAATCCCAAACAGGCAGTATACACCTTGTTATATATATAGCTCAACCCAACAGTCATAGAAGTCATTTGTTAATTGGATGTTATAACCTAACCATCCCTAACTATTTCAAAATCCAATTCTATGTAAGATTACGTTATTCAATAAAGGAGGGCAAGGGCTCGTCAAGGATATCATATATCCTAGCCATGTGATTTGAAAAAAGACCAGTGTCATTTTACAGGTCGATTGGAAAATTTTTTGGCTCATAAAGTTATAGCGCTGAACTATCTATCTAATGATAACCATTCATCACTACTGTAGAGACTTCAGTCAGCAGGTTTGTGATAAGGGGGGGCGAGGAAAAATGGGTGAACTCCGAAATCTCCAAGCACACCTACAACTGAAAATGATCATTCTCGCCGAAACATGGCTAACCCCCACTATCGCCGATAATGAAATCAGTATAGGTGATGTGGTTTTGGTCAGGAGAGACAGGGGTAATAAGGAAGGAGGGGGAGTTGCCATATACTATGATAGGCAACTTAAATGTGTGCGCGCAACGGACCCACCACTTATTGAACTCCCAGACTCCATATGGTGTCATTTCACCGTAGGCCACACCAAGCATTTACTTAGTAGCATCTACCGATCTCCCACCTGCGGGGCAGAGCACAATCAGCTACCGCTCAGCACTATCACAGGGATACGAGACTTGGGCTATGACCAAATGACCATTGCTGGAGATTTCAATGCCCCATCACTGAACCTTAGCTCGGGGTATGCTAAGGGAAAATTCGGCCGAAATCTACTACAAGCTATTCGGAACATGGGACTGACTGAGAACGTTGGAGACGACACTAGGTGGGGCCCTAGTGGAAAGTCATCAAAACTAGACTACATTCTAACTAGTGACGAACTTCTTGTCGAAAAGGTCCAGATCATGACTCCTCTAGGAAGTAGTGACCATGCAGTCATTGGTTTCGACCTCGTTCTCTGTGAGCATTTGCAGTGGGACGCTACGCAACCATGTCTGTGTTACAGCAAGGCTGACTATGCTGAAATGCGGAGGCTCTTGTCCGACGCAGAATGGCCCTTAGCATGGGATGAGTTGTCTGTGGATGAACACTGGGAAGCGGTAAAAAAGATTATTCATACAGTAATCTCGAATACCGTCCCTTTAGTCACAACACAGCCCAAAAGAAAGTCATCATGGTTAAAGAGAGGCACGCAGCGTATTCTGCAAGCAAAGCGGAAGGCTTGGTTCACGTGGAGCGTATCTAAAAGCCAGGTCGACCATGATGCATACCTGGAACTCAGGAACCGGTGCAATGCAAGAGTCAGGAGGGACAGGAGGTCATTCCAGGCTAACCTTGCTAAAAAACTCCCGGCAAACCCGAAGAATTTGTACCGATTCATGTCGGAAAGGAAACCAACCAACCAGGGGGCGTGCGCCTTAGTAGGCCAAAACGGTCAATATCTCACTAGTCTGGAGATGGCTGAAACATTTAGTTTAGGCTTCGCCAAACAGCTAAACAGCAATGTGGGTATTACCGTTACGGACCAAAATGGTGGCATGACTATTTCACGGGAGGAAGTCCAAATAGCCACCCCCCAAATAAACCCTGCAATAGTACTGAGAAAGCTGCAGCGACTCATACCTGGAAAGTCCCCAGGTTGTGATGACATCAGGCCATCTGTTCTGAAACAGTGCGCCGAAGCTCTCTGTAGGCCTTTATGCGACCTGCTCCAACACTCCATGGAATCGGGGAAACTGCCAAAGGAATGGAAAAGAAGCATCCTTTCTCCGATCTTCAAGGGTGGGGATAGGCAAAATCCCACCAGTTATAGACCAGTAGCTCTACTCCCAGTGGTATCGAAAGTACTGGAAAGTATTATTGATGATCACATCAGGGAATATCTGGATAGGTCTAAAATACTCCATGAAGCCCAACACGGTTTCAGGAAAGGGCGATCCTGCGTCACCAACTTATTATCAGCTTGGGACGACTGGACATCATGCTGGGATATGAATGTTCCAGTCCATGTGATCTTTCTAGACTTTGAGAAGGCATTTGGCACTGTTCACCATGACCTCCTACACAAAATAAGCCAAGTAGGGTTAGGTAAACCACTTCTGTCATGGTTGAAGGACTACCTAACTGAAAGGCAATTTTGCACCAAGGTCAATTGAGTCCGATCATCATGGCACAGTTCGTCATCAGGAGTGTCGCAGGGTTCTATCCTGGGACCACTGATGTTCTTGATTTTTATCAATGATCTACCATGCCGTCTAAGCTGCCCGACTCTTCTACACGCTGATGACGTGAAGATATGGAGGGCGATAAAGTGTCCGGAGGACTCAGATAGACTGCAGGCAGATCTAAGGCTTCTGGAAGACTGGGCGGTAGCCAGTGGCATGACTTTCAACCTGAAAAGTGCAAAGTAGTGAAGTTACGCACCTGTAGACTGCAGAATGCAAGTTACACCCTGTGCAATGAAAGCTTGTCCTGCTCAACGTCGGAACGTGACTTAGGTCTAGTTCTAACGGAGAAAATGGACACAAGCGTAAATTACACGGGGGATGTAGCGAGGGCATATGCGGTCATACACTTTACACATAGACAATTAGGTGCACTCACTCCTGAGCTCTTTCTAAGGTTGTATAAAACATACGTCAGACCGCATCTTGAAGTGCATAATATCATTGCACCCCCACTGCTTAGAAGAGACGCCAACCTCTTGGAAAGAGTCCAACGACGGGCAACAAAAGGAGTGGTTGGTCTCCGAAATAAACCATATGATGAAAGGCTGAAGAAATTAGGTCTATTGACACTTAGTTACCGTCGTCTTAGGTGGGATTTAATTACTGCCTACAAAGTAACAAATGACCATAATCACCCAAACAAAGGTGTTCTGCCATTGAGTAGGTATAGGGTCCCTCGTGGAAATCCTAGAAGGATAGCTCATCAGAGGGCAAGGACCCGGGTGCGCTCCCACTTCTTTTCCCTGCGGGTTTGCCGTCCCTGGAACTCCTTACCGGCAGATGTGGCTATGGCACCATCTGTGGACGCGTTTAAGCGAAGGCTGGACAACCACGCAGCGACACAAGGACTGTATCCAAATGGCCTATCCCCTTAAAATCGCATACACCATTCAAAGGTAGACAATTAAACTGGTCGTTTTACTTCTTCACATTCTCTTCAGTCTCACTCTCCTGACACCTTTAACTACACCTATTATTATTATTATTACTGGTATATATATATACCGGTTGACTGACTGTTGCTGCGTTTTCTTATTCTTTTTATGTCTGTTAGTCTGAATACCTTTACTAATTATATCTATTATTATTATTATCTCTTTTCTATTAACGAATATACCGAAGGACCAACTGGTGAAAGGATCAACTCCATTCACAGTAGTAACAGTCTTAACACACTTCATAATACAAACCAAATATAATTAATCCCTGCACTACTCCTTTTGGAGTCAACCAAAGCTACAGCTGTCGAGTGGCGGGACGAGCTACGCAGACTTTTACTGAAGATCAGGAACCTCTACCTCACAATCAAGAGGCGAGCACAAAGAAATCAAATTGGTTTATACTAGCTCGTAAAGACGATATTGTATTGTATTGTATAATAATAATAATGTATATTTTCATATAAACAGAAATTTGCATGAAAATGCATGCCATTTTTACAGGCACAATCCAGTATGATATAATGTGACTAATGTCACTGTAGCGGTACGTCCAACGTTCGCGTTACATTTTTGCGTGATTTGTTACATAAAATTTATCTTGTTGTAATCCTTGCACAAGTACTCTACTTCCTCCATACCTATAACTATTAACTCTCATATCATATAGTTATGGTTAACCAAAGTAAAAAGCAGCGAACTCAATCCCCTGTAAAACTGATGACTAATATTAATTCGTTGATTGCTACATCAAGCAACACACTTCCTACAAATGGTTATAGTGAGCCACAAAACCCACTTGTATGTCGTAAGCGTCGAGCTGAAACTGAGGATAAAACTATGCTGACAGCTAGTATTAGCACTACTCCCAAAAATTCAGTACCCTCTGCTCATACAGAAACCCTCCCTACACCTTATGTGCTTATCGAAAAGCTCCAGCCTTCAAGCTCTGTTTCAGTACTATCTTCAGAAATAGAACTTCTAAAGTTGTCTATAGGAGAACTTAAGGCCGAGTTAAGGGACTTAAAAAACAATAAGTAAGTAGATCCTGGAACTTCCGATACCAATACCGAAATCTCCAATTTATCAGGTCAGATCAGTGATATCAGACTGCAGGTCTGTGAACTGACACCTTTAACTATTCTCATCAAAACTGTAGACCTTAACAAACTTGACAATGAATCGATATCTAAGGTGGATAACCTAATCAACTTTGTTACTACAGAAGTAACAAAACGACTAGATGCTAAACTAAATGCTATTGTCTACAACGTTCCGGATAATGAGGCACTAAAAAAGGTACAGCGCATCTTACTTAGTGAGGCGAAAATGCCCAACTCCAAGACTAAGTGCTACAGGCTGAAGAAGAGTCAACATGAAAAGTGTTGTCCTATTCGTTTTCAGTTCGAAACACCGGCTGAGGCCAGAAAATTCATCCACTCCCAACACACCCTATCGCAAGTCAGAAATTACAAACTAATAAAGGTTGCAGTGGACAAGACAGTCATAGAAAGGCGCGTATACAATCATTTCACTGAGTCTAATTGTGGAATAAATAATAGGACATTGCAAGCAGCAAATATACCCAACCCTATGAGAGATACCGTAGAATCCACCGCACCACCCCTCTCAAACCACACAGAATTATCCTCTCAGAGAGAGACACCAACCGCAAGGCTACTAAATTGTAATGAAATAGCCAATAAAACTATACTGCCTATCACCGTAGATATAGACATGTCACCAAATAATATCGGAAAAAGAGTCAAAATCCCCTGAAAGTCGGCCCTGTCCTCTCCTAGCCATAAGTCCATTAGTAAAAAAAGGAGAATATGACCCCAAATCATGCCAACAACAAAAATGGCAGTATAAATAAGCCCACATCTCCCACGGTCAATAGTATTGGCACCCACAACGTGCGAAATAGCACCATAGCCCACACTGATAACCAACGCCACAACAATGCCTCCCTCAATAGTACAAGTGGCAATAGTCAGAACTCGACCACCAACAACTCAGAGTATCCAGAGTATGGCACACAAGTATATTTTGAACGGATATATGGTACAAGTCTGCTGGGAACTAACCCACAAAGCAGTACACACGAAACCCATACAGGGACACAACTAGTACCTACCAATAGGTGGAATAATAAACCATGGTCTTCACAAGGTCCCATTCATTTTTTATCCCCTGCGTCCCTGTCAGCGTTGAAAAAACAGCTGGTAGGGATGTAAACACTCCTAAACCGCTAGTGCTGGCTCCCCCCTTGCATGAATACAGAAACAGTGTAGTGCACCCGCATCCATTAAGCACACTTGAAACATGTACAAACTTAGGTCAAACAAAGATCCCTACCCACGTTTCTAGCTTAACTAAAAATAAAAATGCCTTAGCCTATGGCAAATCCAGTACTCCAACGTTTAATTCTTCACCGAAAACAGCACACACCAACTCGATAGACATAGGTGAGCATGATGCTGAAACTCCTCTTAACATAGGGTCGTCATGTCAAACAGTACTATTGGGTGCTGAACCACATTCGGGGCTGATTAACGAGCTTAAATACTTCAAATGCCACTTCAAATCTCATCTTTACTTGATCCTCATAAATGCTAGATCTGTTCTAAATAAACTGCCAATGCTCAAAGCACTCACAGCAATATACAAACCCCCTATAATTGTCATCACTGAATCCTGGTGTAATTCTAACATACTGGATGAAGAGATAAGCTTAGATAACTATACACACTTTCGGTGTGACAGGGAAGGTGGTAATGGAGGGGGTTGTCTCATGTACTTTCTGAATGCACTTACTGTATCACGGCTAGAAAGTAGTACACTTAACATGCCTGAGACTTTATGGGTTAACTTACACTTAAATAACGCATTAGTATTAATTGGATGCACCTACAGAGCACCTGGTACCTTTAGTAGTTACGAGACCCAACTTATTGATACTTTAGAACAATTATCCTCCCTACACTACGATCATAAGATCCTATGTGGAGACTTCAACTTACCAGAAATCAACTGGGAAATACCCACAGGCCCAACTAAATTTGATAAGTTCTTAGGCAGACTGGATATACTTGGCTGGAAACAGACTGTCACAACCCCTACAAGAGGTAATAATGTACTAGACTTAATCTTCTGCCACAATATAAGTCCCCTTTCTACCCTAGTAGGTTCTGAATTTTCAGGGAGTGACCACAAAACAGTACTGTGTACACTACCACTTCCGTCAAGTAGCAATGCGACCCATACCCCTACTTCACAACAAATAACTTACAGGAACTACAGTAAGGCAGACTGGACTCTAGTAAAATCAATGCTAAGATCGTCAGAATGGAGTGAGTACTTCTATACTGATAGCCTCTCGAAAGCTCTAGACATCTTTTACTATAACTCCAACACATCTTAGATGCTGTCATCCCATTTCAAACACTAAAGTTTTCCCCACATAGAAAGACATTCATAAAGCCAAAGGATCGTAGGAAACTGAAGAGACTGTCAACAAGTTACTTCAGACGACACGACTTTAGTACACTAGGGTCAATACTTAGTACTCTTAGCTCCATCTCGCAAGCTCATAACTTGCGTATGAGAAATGAAGAATGCACCGCACTAGCCAGCAACACCAGAGTAGGTACTGTCACAGAAATACTAAAGAAACGAATGAATCGCCAAAGCCATAAAATTTCTCTCCTTATAAACAAGGGCAAACTATACAGCAAGCATGCAGACATGTGTGAACTGTTTAATGAGACGTTTGCAGCTAACTACCCTAAGCCTACCAGTCCACTTCTCGGTTTACAATCTACAATAGAACTCCCTTCATCTTCAACGCTGAAACAAATCACTACAGTTCATTTCACTTATTCTAATATTAACCAAGCCATTAATACTCTTAAAAGCTCTAGTAGTGCCGGTTTTGACGGCATACCATCGTATCTTTATAAACACGGTGGTTCTGACATTTCCGTTTTATTACTTAAGATTTTTACAATGTCCCTAGAAAGCCAAACCTATCCAGATAAATGGAAAACGACATTCATAGTACCTAAACACAAATCCGGATCGAAAACTGAAGTCAACAACTATAGGCCAATCAATATTACACCCATAGTATCTAGAATCATCGAAAGAATAGTTAAAGATGATATCCTCAAACATATGCTCAGCTGCAATATTCTAAGTCCAAACCAACATGGATTCCTAAAATCCAGATCATGCATGACCTGTCACCTTGACTTCTTTAACCATATAACTACCAGCCGAGACAAACAACAACTAGTACTAGTCATCTACTTCGACATTTCCAAAGCCTTTGACTGCGTTGACCATTTGCTTCTAATAAATAAGCTAAACTCCTTAGGAATAAGTAACCCATTATTAGGATGGATTGAATCATTCCTTAACAATAGGTCCCAAGTAGTTAGACTGGGTTCTGTAAACTCTAAACCTAGTCCAGTCACTTCTGGAGTAGTTCAAGGTAGCGTCTTAGGCCCCCTTCTATTCACTCTATATGTCAACGACATATGCAGCTGTTTCTCACTTGGTAAACCACTCATCTTTGCAGATGATCTTAAAGTAGCTTACACATTCCACTGTGATGACTCAGGGTAGTTTCAGAAAGCTGTTCAGGAAGAACTAGATCGAGTAACTGCATGGTCCTCCACATGGAACCTAAAATTCAACCTTAAAATATGTGGTTGGATCTGTTTCGGTGCACCCTCAATAAATATCAAACTGGTACATGAATCAATTTACTTGCTTAAACTCCAAAGTGTTGTTGACCTAGGACTCAGGTACTCTAGTGACCTGACATTTTCTGAGCAAGTGGCAACGCAGACGCGTAAATCGAGGATGCTCTTAGGATGCATACTCAGGAATTTCCACAACTACGAAGCGAAACTTGTATTATATAAAACATGTATCAGACCACTACTAGAATATTGTCCATTTATTCTCAGCAGCACTCTCGTAAGTGACAGGCTTAAAATAGAAATTGTCCAACGATACTTCACGTCTAAACTTGTAGGATTTGACTGCAAAAAGGACTACACATCAAGGTGTATAACTCTAGGTATCGACCCACTCTGAATGAGACGACTGAGCATTAACCTAACATTCTTCTTTAAAATATTGCATAAAATATCATTCTCAGACAGCAAGGAGATACAGTTCTCACCGGAAGGCTCTTACAACCTTCGTAACCAAACATGCACAGTATCTAGGAAAAACTGTAAGACAGCACTCCGTGCAAACTTCTTCATAGTCATGTACTCTAAGATCTGGAACAGTTTACCCCTAGAAATAAGGACCTGTCACTCTATTATAACCTTCAAACGCTTGCTATATAAACTGCTTCATCCCAATGACTATGCCAATCACACCGCACCACTTAATTCCAAAACGCATTAGCTATTAGAACACTATAACGTCTAGACTCATTATTAAATATTACGACACTAAATAAACTCTAAGACTTCGCAAAATTACATGAAAAACAACTAGATTACGGGTAGTGTTTACTATACAATGATATACATTTATAAACATTTATATGTACATAAAATAATAATTTTCTTTCCATATTTACATACTTTATCTCCCTGCTGAGCGTAATCTTCTATATACCTCCTCGTCGAGGTCGAACAACCCAACATTTAAACTGAAATGACCATTTATGTAAATTCAAACTCAAATTCCATGAACGATCCGATGCAACCACTTGAAAACGCTGGCTAACATTCTGTACAAGGAGTATTCTTGATCTGATATAAAGAAACAACTGGTTTTCAAGTAGTTTTCAATGTATTACTCAACTTACATGTACAGTCTGCCATGCTGACGCAAATGGCGCAAATGGATAGTTCTAGAATTGACCCCATTTGATGCAGTAAAACAATCTAACATTACCTTATCTAATTTTCGTATCAAAGATCAAATTTCTTTCCTATTATAAAACTACGATAAGACTGCTGACAAAAATGGAATAAATACATTATTGACTCAAAATAATACATCAATAAACTTTATCTCACGGATGCTGCTCACAACAAAGTTTTATAGGAGAATTGACTTCAAGCTTTATTTTTCCCAGATATTTGTATTACATTCATATGAAGTCTGGGTTTTTTGTTAATGCGAAGACAGACAGATTATTTTGCAGACTGTTCTGACTGACTCTAAAGTTAGATTGAACAAACAAATTGTAATTTATATAATAAATTATCCATGCCTGTACAATTGGTATGTTCCTGCATAAACAGGAATAAAAATAAATAAATAAACTAATCTGTTCATTAGGGCGCATGCACACATATATAATATGTTCATAAATCTGCACGTGGAGATCTATTGGAAGCACTCACTAGGGAGCTAGGGAAATGGAATGTGAGGTACGAACGTGTCTGGAACCAAGCAATATATTTGCTGTAGCCATAACAATCAGAGCCTAACATCATAAAAGGAGGTAGGGTGGCGCATGCTGATCAGTAGATAGGGTGGTGGTCACTAAGGTGAATCGCCCCATTCTGCAGGAACAGCGATATGCAATTTCACGGCTCGAGATTTTTATGAGGGCTTGGATCATTATCTTGAAAAAGATAATAATGATCGCCTAGATAGATAATGCTTCTAGGCAAACGCAGCTGACGTTATTTTGGTGCTTATTTCGCTCTTGTTGGATGAATTTATGTGAAAATTGTTGTTCGATATTGTTCTTGAGCATTTAATATATATTTCACATAAGTTAAGCATTTACATGATAAACATACCGTTTGTACGGCATGATCATATTCGACAAGTGCAATTTGAAATGGAACACTGTTTTTTTACATTAAAAATTGGAAAAATGGAAAAAATAACCTCTAGAAACTTTGTTAGAATCGATAACAGTATATTGGTTCAAGTCTAATTTATAGTCTACAATACACTTATAGTCAGTCAAATTCATGCGGGAATTACGAAATGTTGCGTTGATGGAAGGTAAGAAGGGAGGTGATAAACATGTGCTAGAGTAAGACATACAGGATACAGGCCTTGTGATCATTATCATTTTGTCAATTAATAAGGGTTCAAAAATTTAAAAAACTCCACAGTTGCGGGTAAGTACAGCATTATTTTGGTATTAACAGATACAAGGGACCAACTTTGCGATGATAAACAGAATTCAGAATGGAATTTGTTCCGTTGTTCATAGTGTGTGCCAACAATATTCTAAATAACGCTCAAGTAATACGAGCGCAGAAAGCAGCATTACTGTTCATTTGCCGTGCATCAATGCAATACCTTCGAGAGGAGAAAGAAGAAAACAGAAAGAGAAGTGCAGAGGCAGCCAGCAAATAATGATAATTTAAGCAAACAATATGCGATAAACGCAGGGTTTATTCCCCTAATTTGTTACTAAAAATTTATAGTCATTGAGTTTTATAGTGTTACATACTAACAGTTAGTTCAAGTTTGTGGTAGTAAACAACAACAAAAAATATAGAATATAAATTTAAAAAAAACAAGGGCAAAATGAATAATGATTTTTACACCTATATAGGATAATGGGAATAGAAATTAGAGAAGCTAAATCCAAACGCCAAATTACATAAAATATGTAGAAGGGAAGAAAAACAAAAAGAATGATGATACTTATTTACGCTGTTGTTCTGATTTATACAGTTAGATTTCCTCCTGAAGTAGATAAATCGTACCATGAGCTTGTTTTCAAAGAGTTTATACACAAGCTTTGTCATACAGGCAGCTTTTATTTTATTTTATTATTTTTTTGAAGTCATTTACACTCAGGAACCTTAACAATAGAGCGCATTCCCACGGATAAGGGTGGTTCTCTTAAGTCCCCACCATCATACCCGCTGAATAGCACGTATTGCTTGTGTGGCAGGGCGCATAAATGTATAGTTCATGCAGTGATTATTTAGGATACCGAGTATGCTTCGCGTACATTTTGATGACTGTCCTTCGACAAATTTCTTTGCAGCTTGGCGAAAAACTGTACTCGGTCGTAAATTTCTAGATAATGTGAGCTATAATCCTACTCCTAAATTAACCTCTCCTCCCTCTACACACAAAAAGGTATGAAATAAAAACAACCAACTTGTGGATAATTGTACTAAAACCAAAAGTGGACATCATGATAGTAAGACCTATATGGGTAGCATTATACATTGCAAATGAACTTTGTTAGCCTAGAGATTATAGTCTCCCATTATATTTCCTTTATGAATGCACCTATTAATGATACATTGCACTTACCTATTTCATTACACTCTAATGATTCACCTTAGCACCCTTACTTTTCTAAAATAGCTTACTATCCCTTGTAAACGTTGTACTTACCTCAATATTGGTTCATTATCGTATGCCCACAAACACGGGTTGAAAATGAAACGAAGTCGATTTTCCCGCGCAACCTGGGGGACTACTGTACAATTCAATAATCTTATGGCTTAGTTCAGACAGTGAGTGTATTTATATATATCAAATATTTAGCTGTTGAAACTTTATTAACTTGTAGACAATCTACTATTTGACATTATATCATACTTTATTGTGCTTGTAAAAATGGCATGCATTTTCATGCAAATTTCTGTTTATATGAAAATATACATTATTATTATTATACAATACAATACAATATCGTCTTTACGAGCTAGTATAAACCAATTTGATTTCTTTGTGCTCGCCTCTTGATTGTGAGGTAGAGGTTCCTGATCTTCAGTAAAAGTCTGCGTAGCTCGTCCCGCCACTCGACAGCTGTAGCTTTGGTTGACTCCAAAAGGAGTAGTGCAGGGATTAATTATATTTGGTTTGTATTATGAAGTGTGTTAAGACTGTTACTACTGTGAATGGAGTTGATCCTTTCACCAGTTGGTCCTTCGGTATATTCGTTAATAGAAAAGAGATAATAATAATAATAGATATAATTAGTAAAGGTATTCAGACTAACAGACATAAAAAGAATAAGAAAACGCAGCAACAGTCAGTCAACCGGTATATATATATACCAGTAATAATAATAATAATAGGTGTAGTTAAAGGTGTCAGGAGAGTGAGACTGAAGAGAATGTGAAGAAGTAAAACGACCAGTTTAATTGTCTACCTTTGAATGGTGTATGCGATTTTAAGGGGATAGGCCATTTGGATACAGTCCTTGTGTCGCTGCGTGGTTGTCCAGCCTTCGCTTAAACGCGTCCACAGATGGTGCCATAGCCACATCTGCCGGTAAGGAGTTCCAGGGACGGCAAACCCGCAGGGAAAAGAAGTGGGAGCGCACCCGGGTCCTTGCCCTCTGATGAGCTATCCTTCTAGGATTTCCACGAGGGAGCCTATACCTACTCAATGGCAGAACACCTTTGTTTGGGTGATTCTGATCATTTGTTATTTTGTAGGCAGTAATTAAATCCCCCCTAAGACGACGGTAACTAAGTGTGAATAGACCTAATTTCTTCAGCCTTTCATCATATGGTTTATTTCGGAGACCAACCACTCCTTTTGTTGCCCGTCGTTGGACTCTTTCCAAAAGGTTGGCGTCTCTTTTAAGCAGTGGGGGTGCAATGATATTATGCACTTCAAGATGCGGTCTGACGTATGTTTTATACAACCTTAGAAAGAGCTCAGGAGTGAGTGCACCTAATTGTCTATGTGTAAAGTGTATGACCGCATATGCCCTCGCTACATCCCCCGTGTAATTTACGCTTGTGTCCATTTTCTCCGTTAGAACTAGACCTAAGTCACGTTCCGACGTTGAGCAGGACAAGCTTTCATTGCACAGGGTGTAACTTGCATTCTGCAGTCTACAGGTGCGTAACTTCACTACTTTGCACTTTTCAGGTTGAAAGTCATGCCACTGGCTACCGCCCAGTCTTCCAGAAGCCTTAGATCTGCCTGCAGTCTATCTGAGTCCTCCGGACACTTTATCGCCCTCCATATCTTCACGTCATCAGCGTGTAGAAGAGTCGGGCAGCTTAGACGGCATGGTAGATCATTGATAAAAATCAAGAACATCAGTGGTCCCAGGATAGAACCCTGCGACACTCCTGATGACGAGCTGTGCCATGATGATCGGACTCAATTGACCTTGGTGCAAAATTGCCTTTCAGTTAGGTAGTCCTTCAACCATGACAGAAGTGGTTTACCTAACCCTACTTGGCTTATTTTGTGTAGGAGGTCATGGTGAACAGTGCCAAATGCCTTCTCAAAGTCTAGAAAGATCACATGGACTGGAACATTCATATCCCAGCATGATGTCCAGTCGTCCCAAGCTGATAATAAGTTGGTGACGCAGGATCGCCCTTTCCTGAAACCGTGTTGGGCTTCATGGAGTATTTTAGACCTATCCAGATATTCCCTGATGTGATCATCAATAATACTTTCCAGTACTTTCGATACCACTGGGAGTAGAGCTACTGGTCTATAACTGGTGGGATTTTGCCTATCCCCACCCTTGAAGATCGGAGAAAGGATGCTTCTTTTCCATTCCTTTGGCAGTTTCCCCGATTCCATGGAGTGTTGGAGCAGGTCGCATAAAGGCCTACAGAGAGCTTCGGCGCACTGTTTCAGAACAGATGGCCTGATGTCATCACAACCTGGGGACTTTCCAGGTATGAGTCGCTGCAGCTTTCTCAGTACTATTGCAGGGTTTATTTGGGGGGTGGCTATTTGGACTTCCTCCCGTGAAATAGTCATGCCACCATTTTGGTCCGTAACGGTAATACCCACATTGCTGTTTAGCTGTTTGGCGAAGCCTAAACTAAATGTTTCAGCCATCTCCAGACTAGTGAGATATTGACCGTTTTGGCCTACTAAGGCGCACGCCCCCTGGTTGGTTGGTTTCCTTTCCGACATGAATCGGTACAAATTCTTCGGGTTTGCCGGGAGTTTTTTAGCAAGGTTAGCCTGGAATGACCTCCTGTCCCTCCTGACTCTTGCATTGCACCGGTTCCTGAGTTCCAGGTATGCATCATGGTCGACCTGGCTTTTAGATACGCTCCACGTGAACCAAGCCTTCCGCTTTGCTTGCAGAATACGCTGCGTGCCTCTCTTTAACCATGATGACTTTCTTTTGGGCTGTGTTGTGACTAAAGTGACGGTATTCGAGATTACTGTATGAATAATCTTTTTTACCGCTTCCCAGTGTTCATCCACAGACAACTCATCCCATGCTAAGGGCCATTCTGCGTCGGACAAGAGCCTCCGCATTTCAGCATAGTCAGCCTTGCTGTAACACAGACATGGTTGCGTAGCGTCCCACTGCAAATGCTCACAGAGAACGAGGTCGAAACCAATGACTGCATGGTCACTACTTCCTAGAGGAGTCATGATCTGGACCTTTTCGACAAGAAGTTGGTCACTAGTTAGAATGTAGTCTAGTTTTGATGACTTTCCACTAGGGCCCCACCTAGTGTCGTCTCCAACGTTCTCAGTCAGTCCCATGTTCCGAATAGCTTGTAGTAGATTTCGGCCGAATTTTCCCTTAGCATACCCCGAGCTAAGGTTCAGTGATGGGGCATTGAAATCTCCAGCAATGGTCATTTGGTCATAGCCCAAGTCTCGTATCCCTGTGATAGTGCTGAGCGGTAGCTGATTGTGCTCTGCCCCGCAGGTGGGAGATCGGTAGATGCTACTAAGTAAATGCTTGGTGTGGCCTACGGTGAAATGACACCATATGGAGTCTGGGAGTTCAATAAGTGGTGGGTCCGTTGCGCGCACACATTTAAGTTGCCTATCATAGTATATGGCAACTCCCCCTCCTTCCTTATTACCCCTGTCTCTCCTGACCAAAACCACATCACCTATACTGATTTCATTATCGGCGATAGTGGGGGTTAGCCATGTTTCGGCGAGAATGATCATTTTCAGTTGTAGGTGTGCTTGGAGATTTCGGAGTTCACCCATTTTTCCTCTCAGCCCCCTCACATTGCTATATAGGCAGCTGGCAGTGAGTCTTACAACCTCAGCGTGTTGTGGGGTAGTTGACGTGAAGCTGTCTGCTGGTGGGGGACTTAATGTTGGGACTAGTTGGCCAGTTCCGATGGAACCGGCACGTTGTGGTTTTTCCCTTGGATTTAGGCAGGACACTTGGGTGGCACAGGCTGTTATTCCCAGAACTGCATCGCTCTAGTGTCACTGAAGCTTGAGGACGTATTAAGGCCTCCGTTTGCTGCCTCCTTACGGTTCGAGGTCTGCTTTCGCAGCATCGGATGTGTCCTCCCGATTTCCCTTTGATCTCATACCACTGTTGAATTGCTATGGCCAACTGCTCTGGGGAGTTGAATATGACACTAAGCAGCTTTGGGGAGCTAATCAGTGTGAGATGAGCGGGGCGAGGTAGTCGGTAAACGGAGATGGCTCCAGAAGCGCCAAGGGCCATCTGAGATGACAGCCATCTCCACTGCTGTACATCATGCACGTGTTTTTCACAAGCAGTACCCGTTTCCAGCTCCGGAACACCGTGTACCACCATAGAGGTAGAAGGCAAAAGTTCCGGTGACTCCCTCGCCATTTGTCTGACAGCCCATGGTCTCTCTTGTCTCACCCTTATGTTCGAGCTTCTGTCGATGGCTAGTACCTGAGCCGTCAATAGTACCTTTTCGGCCTCTTCGGCAGAGTCCAGTGTAACCCGTAATGGGGGTGGCTTACCTTGAGGTGTGTGGACACCCCTTTACAGCCTGCACAATTTCACTGAATTAATATTCAGACCCAGTTTATTGCACAGGTTGGACCACTGTTCCTGATCAAACAGGGCCCGCTGTTCAAGCAAGCTGTCCTTGCTCACAGGTACGTTAAAGAGGATGAGCGAATTAGACCGATTAACCTCGGACTTAGGTTTGGCCTTTGGCTTCTCGTATTCCTTTGCAGCATCAGCAACTTTAGGCTTCATTGGGTTCTGGCCAGCCTTTATTGTGTTGCCAAGCTTGCTTGTGGATGCAAGTGGCGCTTCTCTAATTCTGTCTTTCCTTGATGTTTTGGGTCCAACCTTTTGAATCTTCACCTTGTGAGAATTGGCATTTTCAGTCAGTAGGACTGGAGTGTCCTTCTTACTGTCTGTGCCAAGTTTTGGCAATGTGATGTTTGCAGGTGGGGAGCTACGTAAGGCCGTGTTGGGACACAAGGGCGGCGTGTTGTTTCTGCTAACCGCAGACACGCTCTTTGTGACTACGCCAGGGCGACAGAGTGGACAGATGTACCAAAACCACGGGCACGGGTTATTTCTCATAAACTCGTAGTATGATTTCGGTACCTCTTTGTCGCAATGGCAGTGCACCCACTGTTTGCAAAAATTGCATTCGAAAGCTGAGTCAGCTTTAAAAACAATGATATTGCACGCCTGGCATTCGTCTCCCTTACATGGCGACGCCTTCGAGGTCTTATGACGTCTTGAGCGTTTCCTTTTAGGTTTGTAGTACTTCACATATTGGCTTTCAGTTGGTGCAGGTGTAGTGTCCTGTCCCCCTAGTGTTGCCTGTGCCGTTTCAGTACTAGACTGTGGCAATGCAGGCATAGTATCGGGACAGACGAGTCCTACACAGGTCTTTAGGATAGGTATGCGACTTGGGGTTGGTGTCCCTGCGTTTTTGCCCTCTCTGGCAGAAGCCCTTGTGACTACAGAGTAAGGTGTTTTGGTGCCATTTCTAAGGTTACTTTCTACAGCCATATTAACTATCGCTAAAACTTATGCTGTGTAAGAATAATAGTGCCACAGTATCTACCCACAAGAACAAGAATAAGACTGAAAAAGTACAAGACAAAGAAAAGAAAAAGGTTTTCGACTTTACCTAGTACTTTCTGGATGATCGGCTTCACAGCAATCACGTGGTAGACCAACAAGTCTTGTTTATCTGAACGAGTGAGGAAGATGCTGCTACAAAAATAGCACCTGAAGCTTTGGCAGTAGTTCGAGACAGCTGGACTTACCACACAGAGATTCGATATGTAAGTAATGGTTGAATTTAATTCACCGGCTGGGAAGATCAGGTTTCCCAAGCGGATAATTCACAAAATAGGTATTTTCCGGTTAGAGAGGAAAAGTCACGTCGTATTCAAGCAGCCGCCAATACGCCAATAATGACTTTCGCGAATATCAGATGCGTTTATGAAAAGATGGTAGAGTCGTTCGGTATGGCTTGAGTTGACACTAATCGTGTCTGTTGATGAGTCTGATGCTAATGAAATTTGCTTGTATGGTTTGCTTTTACAGCTTTCCAGATACGGTGGTATATGATGGAGGGCACGCAATATACTCTGAAGACCCGTTAACGGGTGTTACAACGGACCCTGTGGAGAAGGAGATGGAGATCGAAGACCCGCTTGGTCGTGATCGCCTTCTCCTAAAGTATCGTATTATGGAAGTACAGCGAGTGTCTACTTCTGATGTTGATCATTTTATAAAGAATCCGAAGGCGACTTCGATGAATATGCCCCAGGTGAGACGAGATTAGATTTGTTGTTTGACACTTGGTTGTAGGAGTCCATCAGGCTACTGGATTGTATTCTGAAAACAGTCTCTAGACAGTCGTTCGTTTCTGTTGGACGTTCAGCCCTGTTCGAGGCGAAACCGATTAGAGTTGTCGCGGATAAACTCTTCAGCATCCATAAAGGTTTTATTAGTAGTGTGCGACCTCAGTGGAAGGTCCGTGTAAACTTGGATATGGTAAGTGATGATATTGCTTGTCTTGACACACTATGACAGACGTGCAAGGCGTACTTTACGTCTGGGAATTTGGCGGACGTGATGTACGCAAAGTATGGCGATGGGATGTCTCGGTGCAGTGAAGAAATGGCCCGTGACTTGAGAAGAGTCAGAGTGGAGAGTGAGAAGTTTCACAGGAGCGACAGTGGTATGCGTGTATATGTATATTTTACTCTGTTATACCTATACGTGACGCCTTCCAGGTAGGATGTATTCGCGACGGTTCACTGTGCACGGGATGTCGTCACTACCAGCTGATCGTCTAATGATTGAGGAGGTGAATGAAACGGTGGCAGAATATTTTAAGAGGCATCATCATATCACACTGAAGTATCCAGAGCTGCCTTGTGTGAAGGTAGGTGATTTGTGATTTCATTGATGATGATGATATTTTATTTTGTTAGGTTGATCAGAAGCGGGAGGTGTATATGCCTATGGAGTTGTTGAACATACTACCGTATCAAGCTCCTAATGCGAGTAAAGCGGATGTTGCTAGCGAAGTGATCCGGTGTTCGGCAGTTCGACCGCAGGAACGTTTCCAAGAGCTGCAAAACTTTGCTAACAATATGCTGAAGTAAGATGATGTTATTTCCGCGTTGTTGATGATGCACTAGGACTGAGTACTGACGACGTGATGATGTTGCTTACTCATCATGCAAGAGGCGGAGAGAAGTTGAGGAGAAGGAGGAGGAGCATGTTGAATGAATGCTCGTTAGGTGATTTCCACTGTCAGCAGCTAACTTAGTTAGCTTTCTCAACACTGGAAACTGATTTCCATCTGCACACAGGGATACGTTGGAAACTAGGGATGAGAATGGAAGCATGATATTAGACGAGTTGTTTGGTTCGAGGTGTCTGATATCCGTTGTGTTAGCCGAAATTGTAAACGTGGAGAAACATGAGTTGGGTAGAATAGCCCTCCTTGAAATAAGACTTAGCCAGGGAGTTTTGTAGGTGCAGAAGCAGACAGCCGAGGCCTTGTCGTACGTCTAAAATTGTTAGGAAGGGGGAACATTTCATCGGTTATTTGTGTCAATCTCTAGGTGGTGATTACTCGTCACAGAACATGTAATTCGCCACACGGAGACAAGAGAATTAGAGTCGTGTTTGTTAACCGTGTGATGCTAGTGAAGAGGTGTTGATTGTGGACTAAGTATGCCTAGATGGAGATAATAGTGTATGTAGGTGATGTTATTTGAGAGCCCGGTATTATATTTCACTTTAATGTCTTGATTGTTTGTGATAATGAGGGTTTCTGTTGACTGGCATGACAACACTTGTTTCATTTCTTTCATCCAGGTCACACCCACTGATCCAACAATTTGGTTTGGCGATCGAGCCGAGGCCAGTGGAAGTGAAGGCACGTGTTCTGCAGCCGCCAAGTGCCAAATTTGGTCGTTCCGGTGTGCAACCGCTAAAGGCAGGTAGCTGGATGTCACCTGACTTTCATGAGCCAGCTGGCAAGGGAGTGGAGCTGATGTGGGCCATACTTTGTGTTCCACCTAATCAGGTATGTTGTTCACTCGAGTTGTGTACCAAAGACGGTGGCGATGACGACGACGACGATGAGTGATTAGTGTAGTGTAGTGTAGTGTAAGGAGGAAGATGTGTGCTGCCATCACTTGAGCATTGAATTCACATTCTAGATGCAGTGATTTGTGAATCAGAGTTAGCTTGACAATATGGAGGCGTGTTGTTTGATGACAGGCACGCCACTTCGTTGTTCACAGCACCGGGCATATCACTGCTTGATATCATCCGTGTTGATGTGCCAGTGTTTAATGGTGTGTATAGAATGCTGGATTTCGACTTTCCTGTTAGTGAAATAGGTGAAGTATTTTGGAAAAACTGACTGTCCACTTGATTGTGATGCGTGTTGTTGAGAGGCAGATGTTGTTATTGTTGTTATTATTATTGTTATCAGCCAAGTGAAACGCTTGTACTAAGTGCCTATTTCGCCTACCATGTTTTCTTTGTAGCGGTCTCAGAGTCACATACAAAAGGTGATGTCAGAAATGCCTAGAGCAGGAAGTCGCTTTGGGGTTCGTCTAAGCCCTCGACCTATTGTGGCACAGTGTCCTACAGGAGAACTTGTCAGAAGGTTTGAAGATTTCAGTAGACAAGGCTGTTCGTTTGTGCTTCTAATCTTGTACGACGAGCGGAACTACTCGGCAGTTAAACGCCTGAGTGACCTGCAAATGGGTATCCGCACACAGTGTGTACTTGGTCGTACTCTGGAGAAGGCGAACGTTTGCTGTAAGTACTTGCTACTACTGTTTACGTGTGACGTTTGTTTTCTGTTTGTGTATTTCAACAAGCTTAACTTTAACTAATGGGATTAATTTGTGCTTTGTTCAGCGAACCTGTTACTGAAGCTGAATGGGAAATTGGGTGGTGTGAACTGGCAGATCCCCGACCTGATTAAGAACAGTGGTGAGTTGCTGATGGTGTTTGGGGCGGACGTGACCCATCCGGCGCCGACACAAACTCATGGTGAAATTCGGAAGTCGGTGGCTGCTGTTATTGATAGTGTATCACCGGATCTAATGAGGTACTCTGTGGTGATCCGCCAACAGGCGACGACAGAAAAGGGGAATAAGGGAGCGAGAGAAATAATCGACGACATGCGTGTTATTGTGAAGGAGTTGCTTGAGGTTAGTTTTCATTGTGGGCCAACTGAAATACATATCCATTTATAAAAGGTAAATATTCATGACGTAATTCTGTAATTAGTCACTTACGTTAAGATTATTAATCTGAGTGAATTATCCGAACACCATTTTCGGTGGCAGACAGCGGTGCAATCCAGGATGCTCACATGATCCTATTTGGGACTCGCCATTTGGGTGTGCCTGCATTCTCGGTGAGTGAAGGTGTTGCCATTGAGAATCGAAGCCTGTATGTACAGTTTGGAATGCCAGCTGATGCCCCCCAAATAGGGGGAAATGGGCCTCCTGGATTCCACGGCTATTCGCCAGCAACCAAGGTAAATAAACAGTAATCCTCAGACATTGCTGGCTAATCCGCACTAGAAGTCTTCATATCAGCAGAGACTGAATGTTTCATTCCAACAAAGCCAATCAATGGAAAATGTGAAATTGACCCAAAGGAGTACCAAATTTCCCTAAGTGACAAAGTAATTCGGTAAAAAGTTAAGGGACAAACAAGAGACTTTGAGTGGAGGATGAATTTGAAGTACCACCATTTATAGTTACACACTGAATTGTAAACCTCGACTCCCAAAAATGTCTCTCTATTACGGGTTTGAACTCAACGGTCGAGACCATTTGTACTGTCTCATCAGCAAACTATATCACATTTCAGAAACATAGACGAAGAAATGTGTATATCACTTGGAAGACCAAACTGATGATCTCTCCGACTATTCATAAAAGCTGCATTTGTATAAGTCGAAGACTTGGTAAGGAAATGCTTATTCGCAATTTAGTATCTCTATATAAAGAAATTATATACACCTTGTCTGCAAATCCAGCGTCGATCAAAAGGTGATTTGGAAACTACTTCGCTACTACCAAGGGTGCCGCCTACAATTATACACATCCTCCAACAGTTGTACAACAATGCTGCATACCAAGTAATCCACAACGGGAAACTTACGGAATCCTTCGAAGTGAAGAGAAAGACTGCCTACTATCTCCAATGATTTTTCCGATTGCGGTAGACTGGATAATGCAACAGAGATCGGGCAAGGAAACAGGCATAAAATAAACCCGCACAAAAAATGGAGGACCTGAACTTCGGCGATGATATACGTCTAATTTCCCTCAAACTGGAAGATATGTAAGTGAAAAGCAACAAGTTGGCAGAAGAAGCATTCAAAGAAGATAGGCCTTCAGGTCAACATTGAGAAAAGAGAGGTGATGAAGATTCCTGGCCAACAGCAACAGCAACAACAACAGAAACAGACAACAATCAGCATAAATAGGATAAATCTGACAGAGGCAACCTCCACCACCTATCTGGAAAGCATCGTTTCAATTACAGGAGGACGGAACTGATGAGGATATCAAAAGCGAAGATCCGAAAAGCAAGTCAACCTTTCATCTCTCTCTCAAGTCTGTGTGGAGGTCATCAGCACTCAGTATGAAAAATAAGGTTCGGATTTTCAACTCCAATGTGAAGTCAGTGCTACTACACGGATCAGAGACTTGGCGCCCTACGAACAAACTACAGACCCTCTTGAACAGCAGTCTTCGCTCAATACTCCTCCAGATCGGATGGCCGTCCAGAAAAGATCAGTAACAGGGATCTATGGCAAAGAACGAATCATCCCAGCAGGAACCGATTGTGCGCAACTATGCAGAAGGTAATGGGGGTGGATCGGCCATACTCTGAGAAAACCATCAAGTGAAATCACACGCCAGGCCATCGCTGGAGTGGAACCCGAACGGGAAATGGCGAGTTGGTCGTCCAAGAGTGACATTGAGGTGGAAGTGATGTAGACAGGAGATGAAAGCATGTGGGTAGGCGTGGAGCCAGATGAAAGTGTTGACAGACAACCGAACACAATGGAGACGTGCAGCTTAAGCCCTATGTTCCTCTGGGAACTAAAGGAAACAATAATAATATCTGCAAATCACCATGCTCACAGATCTTCCGTGTTGTGCCTATTACTTCTGGTCTTCATATTGTGCTTTTTTACGTTCATTTCACGTCTCCCATGCACCTCTATAGCTCCGTAGCATTTTGTTTCTCTGGCATCAAATCTATCTCCCTGCTATTTGATGTTTTGATACCTGTGAACTATATATACTTTAAATACTACTGACAAATATTATAAGTGGCACATATCACAATCGCATAGATAGTTGCGTTAATAAGTATATCCTCGGATAGTCGTAAGGGTTACATTCTTCCCTCGCCAGGTAGGGTTTTCAAGGTCAGGAGGTAGCGTGACCGAAGCTCAAGTATGCCAGGACAGGTCGCCAAACAACTATTGTGAGGGCAATTTCTAGTCCGATCTTAAAGGAAACGAGCTCGGAGTTTTCCGGACAACCTAACTAATTGGTTTTCTGTAAGTTGATTAATTACTGGCATCTTAAATAGTCCACGGAAGTTGACCATTATGTTTATTTTTCAACCTCAAATATTTCCTTTAAGACTGGGTGTCTGGGAGCTCATATAATCCCATCATTTAAGCCATCAGTGTTTATCCAGGCTTTCGTCAGATGAACTGAATGCAGAAGTAGGTATGACTTTTTGTGATAAATAGTTTCAATAGGCACGTCAAGAAACTGAAACCTAAGTTCCTATTATTTCCGAAGACGCTCTGAACCGATAATTACTAGAATTTTCTCGACTATAACTCCAAAACACCAGTACTTTAAGAAAGTTATATTGTTTGGCAATTAAAGTCTAGATAGTTACAAGCTTATAAACAAATTTTTACAATAAATATAATTTACTTTTATTCTTATTCTTTCGTCCTCTTCCAACTTGTACACGATTGAACCACTCGCGCCGTCGAGTTGCCCACCAGTGACTACCAAGGTCAATAAACAAACGTTCAATGTTCGCGTCCACTGACAAGGCAGTTTGCATGTATCCACAATCCATTATATTCCATCTCAGCGTCTTTCCAATAAGTGGGCTTTCCTAATGACCTCGTGGTTGCCCTTCACTGTGGTCATGTGTGAGTTCATGAATTGAGGACACCGGGCACCAATCTGCTGGCAGCTCAAAGGACTATTGTTGTATTATTATTGTTCCCTTTGGTATTAATTGAAACATAGGGGTTTGACAGCACATATGCACTTCATTCTATTTTCTGCCGTCATTTTCAGCTGGGTCAGCGATTGACCATAAGGTCTCATCTCTTTGTACTATCCCTTCCATGTCACTCTCGCACTGGTGACCCACTCGTCGCTCCACGTTTGGGTCCCACTCCAGTAATGGCCTGCACCACGTGCAATGTCATTTGAAGACTTCCTCATCGTATGTCCAACCAATCCATCTCCATTTTCTGCTACATATCTGTTTAACGATCGGCTATTGGTTGGTGTGTCGCCAGCTAGAGTTTCCTGGCCATTTGATCTTCAGTATGGAGCCGCTGAGGTGGGAAAGCGCTGATGAAAGTCTGCAACCTGTTGGAAATATCGTTACACGTCAAGTTTCTGATCCGTATAGAACAAACGGTTGACTTCACACCTGTGTTGAACAGAATCCGAACCTTGTTATCTATGCTGGCTGAGTGCAGAAGATTTCCAAACTGGTTTCATTTTGATGAGGACGTATCTTGCCTTTTCGATTCTGACCGACTTCACTGCCTGCTAATTCAGCCGGTTTGTTGGTTTTCTTCTGCAAGTCTTCGAATTTTGTGACATTAAGTATAAATCATTCACCGGGAAATCCAGGTATTCTAGAGTCTTCTTATCGGTGGTCCAGCGTATTCCTGTCTCCTCTTTCCCAACAGTCTGATGCACCACAATTAAGAACATCATCGGTGATAACAGACAGCCAGCTTGTCTTACTCCTGTGTTCACTTCGAATGCCTCGCTGAGTTTTCTGTTGTGGATCACCTGGCACGTGGCGTTGCCATGTAACCGTCGAATGAGGTTGATAAAGAGTTGGACACTGCACGCCGTAGTGTTGAAGTAGTTTCCAAATTACTCCTCGGTCTACGTTGTCGAAGGCCTTTTCTAGGTCAATGAAGTTGAGGCACAGGTTTGACTAGCATTCTATGAATCGCTCGAAGACGATGTATAGAGTTTCAGTTTGATCAGCACATAATTTGCCTTTCCTGAATCCATCTCGTTCCGGCTGGCGGAGTTCTGTATCCATTGCATCCTCTATTCTCTCCAGGATGGTGCGACTTAGTAGTTTACTTGGCGCGGACAAGAGCATGATTCCACACCAGTTCTTGCAAAGGCCCAGGTCGCCCTTCTTCGGTAGCTTGACAAGATAGCCTTTCTTCCAGTCGCTTGGTAGCTTTTCTTCCTTCCAAACTTTTTACATTAATGGTGTGAGCACATCTGTGGCCGCCTCTGGGTTTAAGTTCTTGGAGGGAAATTTCTTTTGGTCTTGCGGCCTTTCCAAACTTCAGCAGCTTGATTGCACTCAGTATCTCAGCATTTATAAGATTGGTGTCCACTAGCAGTTGTGCGAATGCTATTGGTGGTGTTTCTTGGAGAGTTTCAAGTGATTATTGATTCAAGAGTCCTTTGAAGTGGGCAGACCATTGTTTGATATGCCTCCCTCCTTTGCTAATTAGGTTCCCTTGGCCAACTTTATAGGCTTCCCTTGTGTTGACCTTTCTCTGGATGGAGACCTGGTTATCTGATATAATGTTCTAATGTCCCTTTTATCTGAGCCCTGCCTACTCTCCTTCAGTGGCCAGTGTGTCATAGAATTGCCTTTTGTCTTTCCTGGCACCTTTCTTCACCTCTCTCTTTATTCAGTGCAGTGTACATTGAACTTAGCTTTTCCTTCTGTTGCCCATCTTTTCCTCGAATCATCTCTTTCACCATCCTCCGCCCTTCTTTTAGCTTCCAGATGACCATAGAGTGCCATTCCTTGTCTCACACCTTCTTTCTTCCTTAAACGATTGTACACGTTTCCTTGAACATCACCTTGAAAGAGCTTCAATATTCGTCCACTCAAGTTTCCTCAGTGATGCTATGTAGTGTCCCCAACTCTGCTTTAACAGCTGCAATGAATGTGTCTTTCGTAGTTTTTTCATTCAGCTTCTGAGTGTTGAACTTGGATTGTGGTCTGTGTTCAGTTGTTCTGAAGGGTTGCAGCTTGACTATGAAGGTTTCATACACTCTGTGATGGTCTGAGTCCACATTTTCTCCTTCTCCCGAACTTGTATCCAACAGACTGCCTCTTCACTTCCTTGAGCAACGACGAGATGAAGTCTATCTGGTTTGTGGTGTGTCTGTCAGGTGGAATCCATGTTGCTTTGTGTATATCCATGTGTATGTACACGCTCCCTCCGATCGCCGAATCCTTGAGGGTGCAGAAGTCTGCGAATAATTCGTTGTCCCCATTCATTTTTTAGAGCCTCTGAACCCATGATGAGTTCTCCTCCTGAATTGTCTGCCTGCAGTTTAGCTTGCGTTCATATCACCCACAAGGATTTTGATGTCGCCGTTCGGGATGTTGGCCATTACTGTTTGTAGATGTCTATAGAAGTCTTCCTTCTCTAATTCCGCGTTATTTTTAGGCGCGTAGAATTGGATAACTGTGACCTTTCTTCCTTTTAAGTTGAATCTTGTTGTCATGATCCTGGATGAGATTGGTTCCCACTGCATTATTGCTTGGGCTGACGCTGGCGATATCATGATAGCCACTCACTGCCTCAGTGTGCTGGTGGTTGTCGTCTGGGTGGCCGAAGTAGATTACTGACTCTCCAGTTGACAATTTGGATAATCCAAATCCGTTCCACCAGCTGTCGCGGATACCCAGAACTTCTATGACATATCTCCGCATTTCCTTGGCTACTTGGGCAGCCTTCCCGGTCTCGTACATTGTGTGGAGATTCCACGTCCCCATTCTTATTCTTGCTTTCATCGAGAGAAGTCACTTCGGCCGACCTGCTTCCCGAAGACTTTTACCAGCCCGCGTCATTTCGCTCGTCCAATTCCAGCGAAAAATCAGCTTGTTCTATAAATTTTTCGTATTTTTAATGTATTTCTTTTTCTTTGAAGTTTCTGTAGCCCTTTGATTGGTTTTACAGTGTGTGGTTGCTAGCTTCATGTCCAACACCCCCTCTTTTCGCGGGCTCGTGGACCGCCTACAAAACTGGCGAGCTAGGTTATGAAAGAGTGATTAACGTTTCACTCATATGTTCTATATTGTTAATGCCTATCAACTGTATTCATCAGCGAATAACATGCTTAGAACGAATGATATTTTGTCATTTCGTCTAGAGCTAAAGAGAGCGGCTCTTTTCATGCACAACTGTATGATGTGTTGGCAACTTCTGCAAGAATCTTCAATAGAGGGGCGGCGAATTAGGTTGTGAAGAACAGAAATGAGGATCATTGTAAAACAATACAGAAAGCATTAAATGAAGATGAAAGAAGCAGAATTTGAATAACTTAACCAGATTGAGGCTTCAGTGTATGGTTTTTATATTAAGCCATCACTTTCTGTCATTTTGCAAAATACAGGATCCTACCATCGAGTATTACGTGTTTTGTCTTTTGTCAAGGAACTTAGCCCTAATTTCCTATTGTAATGAAGACGTAGGCGATTGAACCGATAAATACTATGTATTGCTTTCAACTTTAAATCCAAAACACCAGTATTCCTTGAACGAAATTATATTGTTTGGCAATTAAAGTGAAGACAACTACAAAGTCTACAAACAAATGTTAAGTACAAATGAAGTTATAAAGTACTTTTATTCGTATTTGTCCAAGTCTTCATTCAACTTGCAAGCGATCGAACCATTCGCGCCTTCGAAATGCCCACCATTGGCTGCCAGTTCCAATAAACAAACGTTCAATGTTCACGTCCATTGACATCTTTAATTGTTGAATCATGTTCATCCGAACATAAGTAGCACAAAGACAACTCTTCCGTGTATGTGAAACAAACCTCTCCGATAGGAGTTCAATCTCAGGTACTGTTGATGGCGAGTGTGGATACAAGCGCCAACTATTCCGAAGACGCAGCTATAGCCAACAAAGTTCTGTACTACGCTTACAGGATGCTAGGGAATCAACACCTGGTCTTTCATGAAGTTGTACGATGCTGATGTACTGCCGTATTTAGAAGTGCCTGTCATCACTGTAGCACATTTCGAAAATAAAGGATCGATGAGTTGGAGTACGAAGACAGAGAGCAACTACAACCACTATTGGGCCGAATCGCAAACGTATGTCAGTCAATTACACATATCTGGATTTGAGGTCTCTCAGCTACTACAGAAATAAAAACAACTTAATTCCGGCATGGAACATAGTGAAGGACCCAGACCACCCAGACTGAGATATTATCACAAGAACCACTCGGTATCGATTGGGGGCACTGGAGCAGAACTGCTCATCAAAGGGAAGCGATGAATTTGCTGTTCAGTTTCTTTTCCTTTCGGTGTCACTTATGAAATAGCCTGCCAACTTCACCACTAATCGATCAACTGATAGCCTGAAGAGAAGGCCTTAGTATTCCGTAGAAATGAAAGGTTTTCTTACATTAGAAGAAGTTCTAGGAGGCTATAATGGTACTAACAACGTCACTATCCTATGGTAATTTCTCATCTGTATTCCCATCAGTATAGTTCTTTTCTTTTTGCTATTTGTGTGCTCCCACTATCTTACATTAATTTCTCCCACTCTATTCCTAACATTTGTTTTTTTACCCACCCTCTTAATTCCTTTTTCATCCACTAGCCATCACATTCCCTAGGCTACCACACGAACATCCGCCACCAACCCAGTGGTACTTGCGCAGCGTAGTGCGAAAATACTTAGCAAACTAATTTCAAATAATCCAATTGATGCTGTCAGGCTGAGATGCATACTTAGCAAACTAGAGATAAGGTACAGACAACCGAACACAACTTGATGGAGCGCGGAGTGGTGATGGCACCTGACAGTGTTCTTCCGGTCTACTTACACAATGAAGATCAGTGCACAGTACTGTCAGAGCTGTAGATAGTTCATTCTGTGTATTTATTTGCCGTTTTGTTCACGACTGACTCTCAGGCATATATTTAGTGAAAGAATCGAATTCTGCAGACTCTACAGTTCACGAAGAATCTGCTAGTGTCAGTTCTGTGACCTGGACATCATTCATGGAGTTTTAGTATACTCAACCGTTTACAAACCTATCAAACACTTAAAATGTAGTCTCAGGATCTTAACAACCGTAATGAAAATTAGTTTGACATGTATATCATAGAATAAACTAGCTTGATAGACTGGTTTCTTCTCGTTTAGCTGAAGGCATCCATGCCATTTGGTGCGCCATCGTGTTACGTTCGTGCACGATCCCTAGTTAGTTAAGCAATCAGCATTACAGTACAATTTCAGTCTCGAAATACATTTCCTATTCTGAATCGTCAATTTGGTGTTTTGATTCTGCTTTGGTCTATGCAGAACAAATACTGTAGCAGTTGTGGGTATAAGAACTTGCGTTAGGATACGTCCCACTTTCCGCAAATGTTAACACTCCCTCATCTGCTAAAAGCGCACAAAGAAAATGGTTACTTCTGCGAAACACCTACGAAAAGTAACCATCATAATACCTTCTCCTGTGGAGCTGTTTCTATACGCCGCAATGAATAAAGCTATTCCAAATGTAGTGAACAGAAACTATCACAGATCTAGACACTTGTTTACGGACAAACTATGTAGGCTAAAAGAGGCGAACCGATTAGACAGTAAGTATTCTAATTTAAAAATATTTTGCAATAACTGTGAATCGACCTGATGTCAGTTAAGTTACCGGAATACAAAAATTTAGTCAAGTCTAGAATAACTGATCCTTAAAAAATGACCATCTCAGAGAGAAGAACTCAGAAATCGCAACTCATGCCAACAACACACAACCACTAGACATGGTGGTACAGAGGCTTAAATGAGTGCTGCCAAACCGAATCTCATATGACTTCTCAATGTTAGGAAAATTTGAATGACATGTAGAGCTCAAAATCAAAACTGTTCAGATACAATCACTATCAATATATTCCATCGTCTAAATTGTAATATTACATTTCTCACCGTCATATGGAAGGACACACTGAAGAAGGGCATTGAGAGAATAGTGATTAAATCGATTAAACCATACCAGATAGTGAGACTGTCTGACATAACCTTGAGTTGGTAGACTTATACTGATGTAACTAGGTGATGTTTGTGAAGATGAAATGAAGATCTGCAGTCGGGTGGGGGGATTCAAGTCATAGACCTCCGAACAACTAGTCAGACGCTCTACCATCTGGAAGATGAGGACTGACTCTCATTCGAGAACTCAATTACCTGGGACAGATCTTTCATGTATCAGGTTAAGAGCCTGAGATACTATTCAGTTGTCCAGGCTGAAGTAGGTGGAGCGGGACTCGAACCCGCGACCCATTTGCACTTTAATATATACCTAAATTTGGGCACTGTGGTAGTATGTTAATTCCACATTAACTTTTTTATTGGACATATAACATACAGTGACAGTATTATTATTTGCTGGATGACGTTTTGAACACGATTTATTACTGTTCACAATCAAATCCGTCGTAATTACACTTGAATTTTACGTTTCTCTTTCATCCTTCCTATTCGTCGTAGATGTAGTAGAATTCCCCAAATATCTGGGACAGGTGCTGAATTATTCTTGCCGTACATATTTCTAGTCGATTCAATACACAAAGCTTCTGTTAACATTCCCTACCCTCCACTCTGTCACACCAGATTTTAAGACTCATCTTATTCCATCCCAATTTTATAGGATGTGTGCAACTGCATACAGTGCTGTAGTTGAGTTATTTTCTAGATTTCTTATCTAGATTTTGATATAGTGGAGATTTGTCCCTCAGGTGGATAATTTTGGTATAGTTGCGAAGTTTTCATTGTCGTCTTAGTAGACATCTTTAGTGCATACTTCAAATTGCAGTAAGCTTTTAAAAGTCTCCACGAGTTCATGAGTCATCTCTCCTGATAACATTGAAGGCCATTGGCTGCTGTGTTCATGATTTTCAGGCCAAGGAAACAATCAATACAAATACAAGGTTACCTAGTAGATATAACTAATAAAATCATGAAGAATTTCAAAATGTATTATTATCATTGTTAACTTAGGTTCCTAGTGGAACAGCACATCTCCACTTTGTCCTATTATTTGCGGCCCTGCTAAGCTAGCTTCACGATTACCCATAAGATTTCATCTCCTGCATGTCATTCTCGGACGCCCTACTCGCCGTTCTCCTTTAGGACTCCACTCGCTACAGTGACTGCCTGCTGTGCGATGTCATTCGGCGGCCTCCACAACGTCTGTTCGATCCATCTCCGTTTTTTCCGGCACATTTATTAAGCAAAAGGTTGTTGGTTGGTTCATTCCCAGAATTGTTGCTAATTCTTTCTATCCAGTCATCCTACCTTCAGTATGGAGCGAAGACAGTTGTTGATAAAAGTCTGCAGCTAGTTGTTGGGATTGCTTTTCGTTTCGTGCAGTGCCTTGGTGCTGGGAATCCGAATTTTGTTCTTTATGCTGAGTGCAAATGATTTCCAGACTAGTTTTCTAGCCGGTCCTAAGCCCGGGAAAGGAGGGAAGGTTGGAAGCGTGGGGCTGACGACCCTACCTCAGGAAATCAATCCAATCGTTACAGAAACTTCAAAGCGCAACAAAAATATTTTTAAAGAAACAAACTTATTCTTCGCTAGGATCAGAGAGACAAAATAACGCGGGCTGCTGAAGGCCTGTCAGACGATATGTTTTCTTTCAATGAAAGTGAAAATAACAACATTGGGACATGGAATTTTCATACAATGTAGGAGGCTACTCAGGTTGCCGCCAAAGAAATGAGACGAATTCCAAAAGTTGAGGTATGCGCTGAGAATGTTGTCTCCTAGTAGGACAATGCAAGCTTCTCAACTCAAATGAACCAACCATCGAGCTCAGAGAGAACACAACTAGACCAAAATAATCTAGGGTTTTGTGATACTTTAGTCTGATTGATCCTGTTCTTATACTCCTTTGACCTTATAATCATTGAAGGGCATTACATAAACTAAATTATTTTGTTTAATCAGTTTCACAGGATCCTTCAACAGACATAATTTATGGGTTTTGAATGCCATTGATCTACTGAAACCGACTGGAAGTCTTCAATCAGCTCCATCTCTACGAGACTTAATATACCTAATACTAACCAGGGGGGTGGCAGTATTTCACGGTATTGCCTTAACCACTTATTTTCCTCTTCTTTGAGTCTTAATAACTATTCACACACACACCAACTTTAGAGTACATAACTGCTGAATGAGAAAACACACCTTGTAAACTCATAAAATCAATCAATGAATAAATTTCAAACCAACCAACAACAACACTGTAATATTAAAAAAGAATCACACAATTGTATTTAATCAGAGGTGTTTGTATATATGTGTATAAAATTCGCGCGCTCTTTTCAAAGAGACTTTAAAAAAAGAGGTAATTTTGACAATAAAAACAACCCCATGTTACACACACACACATCCAGAATCCACTTGTAAGCATTAAAAATAGTCTGCTTTTTTTTTTAAAAAAAAGAGGTGTTTGAATACAATATATCACAAAGAGATCGAGGACTGGTACACAGCAGAATATACACGTTGGTCTACAAAATGTCAGTTTAGTGGGGGGGGGGACCTTTTCATAAATTCCAACTATGATATAATACAAATTGGAATACAAGAAAGACACTATACATCCATTCATCCACATAAAAATGTTAGGAATAATAGCAAATAAGAAATAACAACTAAAAAACAGAAAAAAAACAAACAGGCAGATAAACAAACAAGACAATAAAAGTGCTACTAATCCCCTACTACAACAACTACTACAACTACAACGATTACCAACGATTAATACCAAAGAAACGAACCCTATAGAATTGTGGAAGTTTTGGCAGTACAGCTAATATAATCATTGAAGAGGCATTGACAAGACAATGCAAAGGATCATATTCTGTATAGAAACTGGCGAGTAAAAATCTACAAAAGAAAGATAAACAAGAAAAGGTTTACAATTAATTTTAGAAAAAAGTGTATTGATAATTGAAAAAAAAAAACTATTTATTGTTTTTTCGAGTTTGACCACAGATTGATGTAAGTTAGAAAACCATTGAAAACAACCACTGGAGTACTGGACAGCTGTTTCGTCCTAGTTCGGGATTCTTCATCAGTACCCACCCACTGACAGGGTTCGGACCGAGAACCTTCCGGTTACACGGCAAGCTCGTAGACCATTCAGCCACTGGGAGCCAATTCAGTGGCCAGCCCATGAATTCTAACTTCTACCAATTCGTGATTTAGTGTGACTGGCACCAACCAATGTCATCGGCGGGAAATCCATCCTCACTTCCGACTGGATATACCTCACTGGTCACGACTTCTCACTAGAACTAACTCCAGGAAACTCCATCCTGTAGCAAGTCACTAGCGGTCGTTAGATTAATTTCCAAGAGTTGGTCTCCAATTGTTCTTTAACTGATATCAATCCGTGGTCAAACTTGTAAAAACAAATCTAATCCTTACAAAACAACTCTTGAAGACTATTTATTGATTAGATATGATTAAACTCAATTTAAAGATACGCAATGATGATTAGGATAAAGCTGTCATTACCCAATGCAGTACAGTTGAAGTGGATGCAAATAATCTTATTCGTATTAAGACGTATTTCTTTAGCTTTTTACCTATCTGATGGAAAACTGTGCTTCTGTTAAGTGTTGGTTTGCAGGAGGGGGGGATTTGATGATTCCTTACAGATTTGATAGTGAGATGACATCAGCTTGACGACTAACTTTTAGAAAAGAAAACCAAGGAGTACTAACTAATGCCAGCTCTTGATCAAACTTGTAGCCAACCATCAAATCCCTGAGAACCAACAGGCGTACACTTGTTGATTAATCGGATGCTCATTAGTGACTGATTACAGGTATGCAGTTGTCTGCAGTTCCAGTGAGAAGTCATGACCAGCAGGGTCGCCTATGACACTGACTGGTAGCTGCGCAAGATATATATATATATATATGCATGGCGTTTCAGCAGAAGTGACTGACTAACTGGTTTCAGCATAGAACTTTGCACAGATGTGCAGCAGTTCGAGTTGCCACACTCCCACAAGGTAGCACACAAAGCAAGAGAAGACAGACTCATCAAAAGAGAGATAATAAACAGAAATATGAGGTAAAAAGAATAGTAATATGGAAGGACAAAACAGTTTTATTGGATATGATAAATCACAAAAGAGTGAGTGAATGCATTTGCGCCTGCTACTATTGAGAACGAGGATTTTGAGCCATATCACCACCAATCGTCTCCAGCGTTAATTGGTTCTTACCATATGGAGCAAACCAACCAGTCAGGAAGTCGACACCTCCCGCAGGTGGCTGGCTGGCTCAAACTAACTGTGTGGTGGAGGTGTGATACAAACAATGTGTGTCAACGGAATGTTATTCTCACATGTTCCCACAGTTCAGTATTGCATTGGCAACAGAATACTATGCATGTTTGAACATTCTATTTCTTGTCGTTTGATGTAAACCAAAATCACACGCTCAGTGACTGATTAACGAATATATAAACTGTAGATATATAAACAGCGATTTGATTAGTGAAAAGTATACATTGGCATCCGTGTCTTGCCTTATGTTGTTACAAATATTGTGGATTTCACTGACTGATAAGGCCATGTTTTGGTTTGACCACCACTAGATCATTTCCAACCATCTATGGTAGATGTTGGAATTCATAGGCTGCTGGATCTGGTTCCAGTGTGGCTGAATGGTTTACAAGCTCGCCATGTGATCGGAAGGTCCTAGGTTCGAACCCTGTCGGTGGGTGCGTACTGCTGGAAATTCCAAACTAGGAGCGAACAGCAGTCTACTAGCCCCTGGATTTCCAATAGTTCTCTAACTGATGTCAAACCGTGACCAAATCGCGTTTGGTTAGATGCCTCATACATATGTAGTGAAAAGGATCTGTTACAATAATTCTTTAGAAAACAAATTAGCCTAACAGATTTGAACCAGGGGGTTGCGAAATCAAAAATGAGTTATGAAATGTAACTGCTAAACCAGGATGACATTTCATTGATTTCATCAGAACAGATATTAACTCATTTATTACTAGCCACATTTAGTCATGTCATATAAATCCCTATTCGAAATGAATCACCCAGATATCTTGGTTTGCCTCAGTTTTATCGACTTCGGAAAGGCCTTTGACAGCGTTGACCGAGAAGTAGATTGGAAACTACTTCAACACTACGGCGTGCAGTGCCCAAGTCTTTATCAACCTCATTCAGCAGCTGGTAATATGACAATGCCACGTGTCAGGTGATCAACAATAGAAAACTCAGAGAGGCGTTCAAAGTGAACACAGGAGTAAGACAGGACTGCTTGTCTATTATCATCGATGATAATCTTAATTGTGGTGGACTGAATTATGCAACAAACTGTGCACAGTGTGAAGAGAGACAGGAATATGTTGAATTATCGATAAGAAGACTCTAGAAGATCTGGATTTCTCAGATGATACATGTCTAATGTCACACAAACTCGAAGATTTACAGAAGAAAACCAACAAACTGGCTGAAGAGGCTGGCAGCGAAAGCAGGGCTGCAGGTGAACATGGAGAAGACGGAGGTGGTGAAGATAATCAACCACCACCACCACCAACAACAACAACAACCAGCACCAATCACCACCAAAGGGAGAGATTTCACAGAGGTTACCTCCTTCACTTATCTAGGAAACATCGCTTCAATCACAAGCAGGCGGAACGGATGAAGATGTCAAAGTCAGAATCAGAAAGGCAAGATAGATCTTCATCACCCTGAAGTCGGCTTGGAAGTCTTCAGTATTCAGAATAATGAACAAAATTCGGATTTTCAACATCAATGCTTCTATCTGGGTCAGAAACTTGCACTGCGCATCACGAAAAGCATTTTCAACAGGCTGTGGCAAACTTTTATCAATGCCTTTTTTCGCTAGCTCCATATTGAACATCAGATGAACAAAAAGAATTAGCAACAAGAAATTCTTAGAAAGAAGCAACCGAGAACCTATTGCCCAACAAAGGGGCCATAGAAAACTGAGATGGGTCGGACACACACTGAGGAGACTGTTGAGTGACATCGCGCGCCAGGCCCTGAATATGAAACAACGTGGGGCGTCTGAGGGTGACACAGAGGAGATGGGAGACTATGGGGTAATTGTGGGACCAGCTAGAGAAGATTGCAAAAAATGAGGCCCTGTGTTCCACTCAGAACCCTAAAGAACAATAATAATGATAATAATATAATAATAATCACAACAATAATACTAGTGCAATGATAACGATATCTTGATTATTAGTGATACCCTTAAGTTTAATACTCTTATCTTTATTTTCGCATATTACAATCGCAGACATTATATCCAGATATTCTAATAGTATAGTATAGTATTCACCCCCCCTTCCTCCTCGAGGCGTTAAAAAAATCAGTATCAGATCCATAGATATTCAAATGTTGGTTTGACAGAATCTGGAGTTCATAGACCGTTGGATCGGGTCCCAGTAGCCTAATAGTCTATGAACTCGCCTTGTAAACCCACAGTCCTGGGTCCGAACCTCAGTGGGTGCGTACTACCGAAGAGACCCAAACTATAACGAAACAGCTGTCCAGTACTTCCAGGTTTTCCAATGGTCCTCTAACCGATGTCTATTCATGGCGAAATCCTGAGATCCATAGGTATCAGAACTCTGTTGCATGGAACACCATTTTCTAGTATCAGTCCACAGGAACACATGCTAACTGTGTTTAAACTGATGATATTACTCGATCGGTTGTCCCAAGTGAAGTGGAATTCCAACCCAACGAGACCTATTGGCTGAAAGCTGAGTGCTTAAACCAATGAACCACAACATCTACAGATCTACAGAATATTTAAAGATACATACACTGCAATTCCCTTTTTCTCTTCTTTTTAATAAGATACTTGTTACAGATGCATAGGAAAGAGAATCATCTTATTGTTAGTAGATGGTTGGAGGCAACCAACAGGAAGCCTTTGATGACCTAGGTTTTGTGCTTGCTGGCATTCAGCAAGGTGTGTCTGCAATCTTGAAGGAACTTTTGTCCCTTCTGAGATTCAAACCTGTGTCACCACCACCCAGTGTTGCAGTCACTAGTTAGTGTCTAATCAGAAAAAAAGGAGAATCTTATTTCTGCCTAGACGGTGATAAATGCAAATACTCTGTTGTGAAACAGCACAGCAACACACACACAAAGAAGTGAACAGAAACAGAGCAACAATATTATTGATAATTATCAGTGAGTACGTGTGTTTGATGAGAACAGGGATAATGAAATAATCATGACCAGTTAAAACACACACACACATTCAAAAACAACTGTCCAATGCTCTCCAATTTTCATTGAGAATTCCTTTTTCAACTGATTTAGGTAGATTCACGAAGACATTTACTTTGAAATTATAGGCAAAATCACCGTCAGATTCAAAAGAGACATGGAAACCTTTTAGAATTTCAAATATTGATATATGCGAGTTGAATGAATTACAATAACCTCTATCTACTTGATTTTCTACTTTCATCTTTAGTGACTGACTTACAGGATGAAGTTGCCTGCATTTCTAGTCAGGAGATCTAACCAATAGGATACACCAAATCAGGTATGAAGGCAAATATATATATATATATATACTTGATTAAAGCTTGATTCCACGCCGTATTGTTTTGGTACAGGTATGGAATTTTCAGCATGTGATATCGGTAGCCCAAATTTTACAGACCAACCATAGATATCAGATGTGTGTCGGTAGGGGGATCGAACCCCGGACCATGTGCATGATCGGCGAGATTCATAACCGCTGTGCCACCGACTCGTAGATGAGACATTAGTTATCAATGGCGCTATAATAACGTGAGTCAACACAAGTTACAATTTATGGGTCATTTGGCTAAGGGAACAATGGACTCACCTCCTAACCTGAAAGTCTCCAGTCTAATCCCCGGTGGTGGGATCATAGGTGTATGTATACTAACGAAAAGTCCCAAATAAGGACGAAACAGATGTTCAGTAATGTCTCTGCTAGTTTTTAATAGTACTCTAAATTGATATAAGCTCATGATATAACTTCAAATCAACCAAAATCCCAGTAAACCAACACTCAGAACAAAACAAACAACTAATTTATTTATTCGGGTGATGATGATGATGATGGGTAGCAGTGTAATGCAGGACACGTATTCCATTCCGTTTGCAACTAACTCATCAACTGGATGGATATGCATCCCCAGTGAGAGAGTGAGTGAGTAAAATGATATTATTCCCCCCCCCCTGGGACCTACTCATTTCAAAAACAACAAAGCCCAATAACAAGAGGAATGAATTCACTCTTCATTAAAAAAGATAATGCACCCCACCGATTCTTTTGAAATGAGTACTTCTTTACTGAAATAAGAAAAGAGCGGGGAAATCGAAATCATTTCATCAATACTACAAGATACAGTTTTATTCTACTTTTTCTGCTCAAATCAGCACTCATTGTTTTATGTTTCACACCTCATTTACATATATGCGATATACTTATCATCACGTTTATGTTTGTAGTACATTTTTTTAGTGTACACGTATACATGACCAAGTCTTTTTCACTTTGTGTAGTCTTCTTGACCTAATTAATCTGCAGAAATTGCATTATTATTATTACTATTATTATTATAATTCGTTGAATATTCTTTCTATGCTACTTTGGTTGTTTTTGTTTGTGTGTAGGTGAAATCAATTACTACGCCTTAAATAATAATAACAGTAATGAATGACCTTGAGCAACTAATGTTAGTTAATTCGAACACCCTACTTTCTTTTTTCTTGTTCAATGTCATCAATAGTAAACTCTAGTTTGTATTGATCATATATACATATAAATCAGCTTAAAGAAGGTAAAGGTTCTGCTTTCCTCAAATGTATACCAACAGAAAACTAGGTCTCTAAGCCCCCGGTAATCATGTTAATTACTTATAGCATATCGGCTGCTTAGAGCTATTAAAATTATCATTGTTAATCAAGTATTGGTTTGTAGGGATTTAATTGATTGATTGGTTACAGGATTTCATCATCAGCTGACATTGGTTAGAGAACTATTGGAAAACCACATGGGAGTACTGGACAACCGGCTGTTTTGTCAGCCTACCTTGGGACTCTTCAGTAGTACGCACCTAACTGTGGGTTCGAACCCAGGACCTTCTGGTTACGAGGCTAGCGAACTAGCTCGTAGACCATTAAGCCACTGGGACCCACCCGATCCAACGGCCAGTGCATGAATTCCAACTTCTGCCGAATCACAACGGAAATTTCAAAAAAAAATAATATTCACACTTAGAGAGAAGCCATTGAAAACCAAGGGATACTGGAAAGCTGCGTCATCTCAGCCTGGGATTACACGTTTCAACAGTATCCACTACTCATAACCTCACCGGGAATTGAACCCAGGGACTTAAAGTTACGAGGTGAGCAGATTTTTTAGCATTCAACCACTGGGACGGAGAATGATGACCCATGAATTCTAACGTCTATCGATTCACGATACGTGTAACACCGCCATCGCCAGTCACTGTCATCTACGAGTAATATTTGTCCTCACACTCGATTTGGTGTACTCCACTAAAACTCCATTCTGTAGTCAGTCATTAATGAGTATTAGATACATGTTCATGCGTTGGATGTACAGAACTGCCTGGTTTCCAATGGCTTTCTAAACCATGAAAAGTCGTGCACCTCAATTCACACTAATCAAATCCCTGCAAACCAACAATTGAAAAATAATACTCATCTTTTTATTGTTTTTTTTCTTTCACGTTCTCAGTGGAATATAGGGCCTCAAGCTAGTGGCTTGAATTTTCTGTAGCAGTGTTTACTGTTACAGGATGAGGTTGCTAGCCTCATGCCCAACCTTTCCTCTTTACCAGCATTATTTCTGGCTTAGCGAGGTAAAGGAGTGCGTCGGCCGGGGATCGAAACCCGGACCATGTGCATGGTCAGCGAGCGTCCTAACCGCTATGCCACCGACGCTATTGTTAACGAAAATAAAATACAAAGAACAGGGGAGAAATAAAATATATATATGAAAAAGAATGACGACTGAAGTCAGACTTCGAAAATTATATTTCAATCTCATTTGGTCTCAAAGCTGGACCATTAGCTAAAAAAGGAGTCAATACAATTCAGAGCTTCAAGATCCAGTTGTAATGATGCCAGCAAAGAAAGAAAATTGCATGCCACCCATGCATAACTAAGGCAGATGAGCAAAGCACTAGGTGTCGTCTAGCACTGATCAGTAAGGAGGCAGAATGAGAGAGAGAGAAAAAAATAACGTTGAGTCGATATTTCAATGTTCGCCTTATTACTGAAGGATCCTGGAGCCAGTTGGCTGACTATGGTTCAACATAGAAGTTTGTACAGATGTGCAGAAGTTATAGTTACCACACTCCGTGTACCACACAATGGAAAAGAAAAGAGAAAATAAACAGATTCGAAAGAAAGGCAAACAGAATAGTAGTAATATGCAAGAACAACAGAGTTTTATTGGATGATATGACAAATGACAAAGAGTGAATGCATCTGCGCCATCACTGAGAACGAGGATTTTCAGCCATATCACCATCAATAGTCTTCATCAGACAGTTTGGTTTTTACCATCTCGAGAACCCTAACCAATCAGGAAGTCTACCCTTCCCTCCCTACGTGGATGGCTCAAACTGGCTGTTATAGATTTCATGTACTGATTACATGTTTCAGTTTGACCATAACTAGCTCTTTTCCAACCTGATTACATCCTGCATCAACAAACGTCGTCCGTCGTCGAGGAAGGCAACGGCTAGGACATCTCAATCGATGTAACTTCACAACCTCGTCGATTGATTTTCCCTCCTTACCTAGCACTCGACCGAAGCCTAACTGCAACATTACTCACCACCCTATGATGACACCTAACACGGAAGATAAAACTCCTGAAACATCTATGGTCAAAGACAACTAGTTTCACAACCATAAAGGAGGACAGAGAGTTCTGCTGCGCAGTACACACGTAATTTGATAAATAGCCGGATGTGCTTATTGTGCAGCAGTTCATCCTGTTATGCTGGGGTCAGTTAAACTAAGCGTATCTTAGATATTCTCAAAAAACATAAGTGTAGCATGAGAAAAGTTTATAAATCAGAAGAGAGATAAAGTTTATATATATATCACCTGATTTGGAGGTCAAGTAACGCCAGTTCACCTTCTATTTTAGGTATAGCGGAGAAGTAATAGCCACCCACACACTTCTATAAATATAAATAAAACAACCCCCCCACGCACACACATACTTTCAATTCCATGCAATATGGAATGAGTTATACCAGTTCTATATGAGGGTTCTTCGCCGATGATATATGTCTGATTTCCCACAAACTGGAAGATATACAAATGAAAAGCAACAAGATGGCGATAGAAGAAGCATCAAAGATAGGACTTCAGGTGAACATAGAGAAAACAGAGATGATGAAGATTCCTGGACGAGAACAACAACAACAGACAACAATCAGCATAAATGGGAGGAACCTGAAAGAAACAACCTCCTTCACCTACCTACCTGGGAAGCATCGTCTCAACTACAGGTGGAACTGATGAGGATATCAAAGTGAGGATCGGGAAAGCAAGACAAGCTTTCATTACTCTCAAGTCCGTGTTTGGAAATCAACAGCACTACTAATTATGAAAAATAAGATGCGCATTTTCAACTCCAATGTGGAGTCAGTGCTACTTACTATGCGGATCAGAGACTTGGCGCGTCATAAAGAGTACCTTAAACAAACTACAGACTGTCATTAACAGCTGTCTTCGATCAATACTACTCAAGATCAGATGGCCAGAAAAGATCAGCAATATGGACCTGTGGGAGCAAACCAACCAGGAACCGATTGTGCACCAAATAAGCAGGAAGAAATGGAGTTAGGTGGATTGGCTATACTCTGAGAAAACCATCAAGTGACATTACAAGCCAGGCCATCGCTCGGGTGGAACCCGAACGGGAAGCGGCGAGTTGGTCGTCATTGCAAGGGTGACTTGGAGGAGGTCATGTGAAGAGGAGATGAAAGCATGTGGGCAAACGTGGAGCCAGGTGAAAACTCTAGCAGAGAACCGAACGCAATGGAGACGCACGGTTGAAGCCCTATGTTCCTCTAGGAATTAAAAGAAATAATAATAATGAGGGTTAGTGATACTAACCAGTTGCCAGAAATCTCAATAGATGGGGCTAAGTTCGAATCCATAATAAGTATCTACACCAATGGAGTAAGAGCTTAGTCACAGTTAGTAAGTAAGCTAAGTTTCTAAAATTAATCCTACTTAACTAACTGAACATATCTACGCTAACAAAAAAGCTTCAATAAATAAACTCGAATTACGGAATATAACTCCTATGACCCAATGTGTATATTCCGTGATTTGAAGAGAAGCAATGACCTTTCGACGGTAAAGGGACTGAACAAGTTTCTGCGTTTGTCCGTCAAGCTTGCTGAAGCGAACGCAAAGATTTTCTTCTTGAAGAATTGTCTCGAGAAACTCGAATTATTCAAGTATGTGAATGACTAATGATTATTTTTTACATGTTATGCAGTAAGGGTAAAACACTTTTGTTTTACTTCAATATCAAGTAGAGACCTTAGACAACAAGAATGCACACACACACACACAGAAAGGTATTCACAGCACAGAGAAAAGTAAACACAAAACAACAAAAGAGAAGGGAAAGGGATCAATTTAATCAGCAGGTTTAATGTATAAAAGACAAAAACAGCCGAATTATATTTTGTTTTCCTTTTTTTGAAATTCGATTAATTCACTTTATATAAGTTAGAAATCATAACAAAAGTCGAACAGTTGAAATGTGAATGCATGAATGAAGAAATACGAGTGGCGTGATATGTGTAGGTTTTGTGAACCTTATTTACAGAAACAATGTTAGTGTATTGATATAAGAATAAAACTTGTTCACTTTGGTGGTAGAGTATAATTCCATTATGGGTAAAATTTGTTTTGATAAAGTCTCATAGTGTTACATAGTAATGTTTACTGATGACGTTTCGAGCACAGTTTATTACTACCGCTCATAATCATATCAAGCCATTACTCACACAACTTTCTAACTTCGTTTATATAATTCCATTACTTTTCATCGCTTCACTTGATTGGTAGTAGTATTTTCCATTTCCATTTCCGGTATGAGTGATGACTCATTCCTATTGCACGTGTTGTGTTGGGTGTGGACTCGATGAACAAGGATTCAGTAATCAATCTCTCTCTGTCTCCACCTACCTAGATTACTTCTTAGAATTTTAACCCTTTCCCATCCTATTGTGTGCATACAGTGCAATTGTTTCCTAATGAATTAGGAAGATCAGTAAAGACCAAAAGCAAAATAAAAATAATTGTGAAATTAGCAATGATAACATAAATAAGAGAGAATGTAAGGCATCTACTGTCATACCATATAAGGAGGGGACATCTGAGGCCTCACGTAGGATTCTTAATAAAGCAGGAATTAGTTTGATGGCATTCAAACCTACAAACTCACTCAGAGACAAGCTCTATAGGTTAAAGGACCCTGTAGGTTGACCCAATTAAACAAAATAATATAATTGACAAAATACCCTGCAATGACTGTGAGGTCAACTATATAGGTCAAACTAGTTGGTCAGGGATAGTCAGATTGTCAGAACATAAGAATTTAGCTAAGGTGAGAATGATTGACCCCGAGAAGATGAGTAATTTAGAAAAAAGCTCAGCAATAGCACTGCATGCATTAACACACAACCACACAATAGGGTGGGAGAGGGTTAAAATTCTAAAAAGTAATCTAGGCAGGTGGAGAGAGAGGTGGTTGATTACTGAATCCTTGTTCATCGAGTCTACACCCAACACAACACGTGCAATAGGAATGAGTCATCACTCTTACCGGAAATGGAAATGGAAAATACTACTACCAATCAAGTGAAGCGATGAAAAGTAATGGAATTATATAAACGAAGTTAGAAACTTGTGTGAGTGAGTACCTTAATATGATTATGAGCAGGAATAAACTGTGCTTGAGACGTGGTCATCAGTAAACATTACTGTATAACACTGTGAGACTTTATCAAAATAAATTTTACCCATAATGGAATGTTAGTGCATACTTATTATTATTATTATTGTACAGAATATTTATTATTGTATATCTTTCCCTAGAATAATTTTGTATCGGTGGCTCAGTATAGCAGACTGATCGCAAACCAAGTACATTAGTGGGATTCAATTCCGAGAAAATCAATCGATGAAGTTATGAAGCTACATCGACTGAAATGGCTACAGCATGTGTTACACATGCATCCTTAGCCATCGCCTTACCTCGACAATGGGCAATGTTAGCTGATATAGGACGGATCAATCAGGTTAGAAAAGAGCTAGTAGTAATGGTCGAATCAAAACATCGCTTCATCAGTCCATGAAATCTCTAACAGTTAGTTTAAGCCAGCCATGTAGGTAGGTTTAGACTGCTTGATATGGGGTCTTTGGGATGCTAAGAACCAACTGATGGAGACTGTTGGTGACAGGACTGAAAATCCTCCTCAGTGATGACGTAGATGCATTCACTCTCTGTGATCTACCATACCCAATAAAATCCAGTTATTTTTCAATGTTACTGGTATTCTTTTTCCCTCACATTTCTTCTTCTTATCGTTCTATTACTTACTTTACTTCGGCTATCTCCTACGGGAGGATGAGCCGGCTTCATGAACATCTCGAATCATCGCTGCCCAGGCGCGGCGATCTGATGCAAGGTTTTGCGACAGGATTATCCAATTCTTGTTCCACAGACGGAGTCCGTAGACGATTTGTAGCCCCAGGCACTCCATATCAGCCTTGACTGTACCAAGCCATGTTTTCAGCTGTCCAACCCTGCGACATCGCCAAGATGGTAATGGCGAGGGATTTAGAACTGATTTGACCAGATCGTCATCTGGTCGGCGCAGAACATTGCCAAACCACCGAAGGCGACGTTGTTGGACCAGTACTGGAATTTGGTTGATGTTGTAGCAACGACGACGCACTTCTTCGTTGGAGAGTTTGTCCTGCCAACGAACATGCAGAATGTACCTGAGGCACCAATGGTCTACTACCTCGAGTCTGCGTACATCTTCCGCGCGAAGAGGCCAGGTTTCACAGCCATACAGGAGAACGGATCGTATGGAGGCTTGGTAGACCCGAATTTTAGTCCTGAGACTGATTTCCCTCTTGCTCCATAGCGTTTGTAAGAGAGTTCATGAAGTTTCATGGGAATTTGGTACGAATGATGTCCCCAGAATCGCTCGGCCTTTTGTTTGAGAGTGCAGCTCTAGCCTTTACACAACCAAGTGTGACCTACAAGGCAGTAGGAGTGGAGTAGGGAGTCCACTATCCATTGGCAGCCAGTGACCGGAGTTCGGTTCATACGCCTTTTTGAATGGGGCCAGACATCCAGGACATCCAACAAGCCCTTTGTCCACACGTCTGCCGGTGAGCTCCAGTGAGCTCCATACGCCAGTCGTTGGAGGTTTGGAATCAGGGTTTAGCCATCTCCCCTAAACTGTCATCCAATGGACAGTCAACCCGGTGAAGAGCGCCGGGCATCCGTTCTATTGGATCTGTTTTGTTCTTCTTTGTGTGCTACATGAGGTGTGGCAACTCAAACTGCTCCACTTCAGTGCAAAGTCCCATGCTGAAACCAGTCAGTCAGTCAGTGAGTCATGTTGCATTCGGAACACAAAGAAATAACCACGTAAATACACAGTCTAAGTAAATTCAACGTCTTGAACAAAGTAAGAAAGACAAATGTACCAGAATGATTATATAAGTTTTCATTTTCTCCAACTACTCCGCAGTTTCTTACGAACTGGTTAGAACTTTGAAGGACATATTAAAATATAGATTGCAAAACAAAAGTCTTGAGCATACTTTATTTCTCAGGCGTGAGGCCAGCAACCCCACCCTGTAAACAAACCTGCTACAGAAACTTCAGCGTGAACAGTCTCCTTGCGTCAAAAGAAAAAGTCTGTGTGGGGACATGGAATGTCCGCACCATGTACGAGACTAGCAAAGCTGCCCAGATCGCAAGCGAAATGAGAAGATACGGACTACAAGTATTGGGGATCTGCGAAAGCAGATGGAACGGATACGGACTCACCAAATTGTCAACAGGTGAGTCAGTGATTTACTCCGGTCACCCAGAAGACAACCACACACACACCGAGGGCGTGGCTATAATGATGTCACCAACGGCAACCAAGGCTCTGATACAATGGGAGGCGATCTCACCCAGGATAATAACCGCCAGATTCAACTCCAAAGGAAGGAAAGTGTCAATTATACAATGCTATGCACCGACCAACAACGCAGACCTCGAAAAGAAAGAAGAATTCTACAGACAACTGCAGGCAGCAATAGACAATACTCCAGCCGGTGACATCAAAATACTAATGGGAGACATGAACGCCAAACTGGGACCAGACAACACAGGAAGGGAACTCATCATGGGTAAAGAAGCTCTGGGAGAGATGAATGAAAATGGAGAACTCTTCGCCGACTTCTGCGCCTTCAATGAACTAGTGATTGGTGGCAGCGTATACAAACACAAGGATATTCACAAGGCTACATGGGTGTCACCAGATGGGCGAACCAAAAACCAAATTGACTTCATCACAATCTCGAGGAAGTGGCGGCGCAGCCTACTGGACACAAAAGCAAGAAGAGGAGCAGACGTTGGCTCAGACCACTACCTCGTACAAGGAACAATCCAACTCAAATTAAAGGCCTTCAGAGAAACAGGAGCTGCAGATAGACCACAAGCCAAGTTCAACACTCAAAAACTAAAGGACCAGGATACAAAGGATATCTTTACTGCAAGTATAAAGGACAAAGCCGAGACACAAATCAACACTGGTGAAGAGGTCAGCGTCGAAAAACACTGGAACAACCTGAAAACAGTATGGAGCGAAACCTGCATGGAAGTTCTGGGCAGAAAGAAGAGACAGGACAAACCGTGGCTCACCACGGACACTTGGAGGCTAATAGAGGAGAGAAGGATGGTGAAACAAAAAATTCTGCAGTGCACCGATGAGCAACAGAAACAGGAGTTGAATGTAAGCTACAATACACTGAACAAAGGAGTAAAGAAGAGTGCCAGAGAAGACAAAAGAAAGTATTATGAAGCCATGGCCAATGAAGCAGAACAAGCTGCAGGCAAAGGAGACCTCGCAACACTTCACCAAACAACTAGGTACCTTTCAGGCAAAAATTCGTCACAAATTAAGCCAGTGAAGGATGAAAATGGAAAGTCAATCACCAAAGAAGTGGAGCAAAGGAAACACTGGGCTGAACACTTCAAAAGACTACTAAACCGACCGCCACCTACAACGCGCCCAACAATACCAACAACGGAAGCAGAATTACCAGTGAACATCAACCCCCCGACGAAATCAGAAGTCCTGAAGGCAATCAAGATGCTGAAAGCTGGGAAAGCAGCAGGACCAGATGGAATCCCAGCAGAAGCATTGAAAGTCGACCCAGAAACAACAGCAGACCTGATGACGCCACTACTGGAGAAGGTGTGGAAAGAAGGCAAAGTACCCGAGGATTGGAAGAAAGGATACCTATTCAAACTACCAAAGAAAGGAGACTTAAGTCAATGCAAGAACTGGCGCGGAATTATGCTCCTTTCCATCCCAAGCAAAATACTAAGCCGCATCATCCTGGAAAGGATCAAACAAGCCTTGGATGAAAAACTTCGACCAGAACAAGCTGGATTCAGGAGTAACAAGTCATGTATTGATCAAATCGCCACACTACGGATCATCATTGAACAAAGTTTGGAATGGCAGTCACCTCTCTATCTCAACTTCATCGACTTTGAAAAGGCCTTCGACAGCGTCGATCGAGAGGTGATTTGGCAACTACTTCGCTACTACGGGGTGCCGCCGACAATTATACATCTCATCCAACAGTTGTATGACAACGCTGCATGCCAAGTAATCCACAACGGGAAGCTCACGGAATCCTTCGAAGTGAAGACAGGAGTAAGACAGGGTTGCCTACTATCGCCAATGATTTTCCTGATTGCAGTAGACTGGATAATGCGACAAACAGCGGGCAATGAGGAAACAGGCATAAAATGGACTCACACAAAGAACTTGGAGGATCTGGACTTCGCCGATGATATATGTCTGATTTCCCACAAACTGGAAGATATGCAAGTGAAAAGTAACAAGTTGGCAGAAGAAGCATCAAAGATAGGACTCCAGGTGAACATAGAAAAAACAGAGGTGATGAAGATCCCTGGCCAACACCAACAACAACAACAGACAGCAATCAGCATAAATGGAAAAAACCTGAAAGAAACTACCTCCTTTACCTACTTGGGAAACATTATTTCAACTACAGGCGGAACTGACGAGGATATCAAAGCAAGGATCGGGAAAGCAAGGCAAGCTTTCATTACTCTGAAGTCTGTGTGGAGGACAACATCATTCAGCGTCAAAAATAAGATCGGGATTTTCAACTCCAATGTGAAGTCAGTACTACTATACGGATCAGAGACTTGGCGTGTCACAAAGAGCACCTCAAACAAGCTACAGACCTTCATTAATAGATGTCTTCGCTCAATACTCAAGATCAGATGGCCGGAAAGGATCAGCAACAAAGATCTCTGGGAGCGAACCAACCAGGAACCCATTGTGAAACAAATAGGCAGGAGAAAATGGAGATGGATTGGCCACACTCTGAGGAAACCAGCAAGTGACATCACTAGACAAGCCCTCGAGTGGAACCCGAAAGGGAAGCGGCGAGTTGGTCGTCCAAGGGTGACCTGGAGGAGATCATGTGAAGAGGAGATGAAAGCATGTGGGCAGACCTGGAGCCAGGTGAAAACTCTAGCAGAGAATCGAACGCAATGGAGACGCATGGCTGAAGCCCTATGTTCCTCTAGGAACTAAAGGAAATAATAATAATAATAATACTTTATTTCACGATGACAAGGAGTTACGGATAAGAAGTATGACAGGTAGCAACAACAATCCGGGGAATGACGTAAGTTATTTAAGCGTTTTGAAAGGTCTGACTATTTATGCGACAATTAGACGAATATTCTTGAAAATAAAAAGACAGAGTTCAAGATTACTTTTATTTTTTTGGTGGGGGGGGGGGTAGAAACAAAGTATAATACACCAGGTTACATGACTACAAGAACAAAAAATTTTTTTATGAAGTAGCAAAAATAGGAAGTAAGCTGAGTCACGTTCTGATGGACTAATGAAACTTTATAAACAGAGAATACATGACGCAATCGAAACTGAGTAACATTCTTCTGTAAGTTTAATTACTAAGGTAAGTGTAGTGTAAGACTCACTACCGTCCCTTTTTTTCTGTGTACACAAATTCCATTTTTAGGAATCATCGGCAGTACGCACCCACAGACAGGGTTCGAAGCCAAGACTTTCCGATTGTGAGGCGAGCTCGTAGACCATTCAGCCAATAGGGGCCGGACTTAGTGGACCATGAATTATAACTTCTACTAATTTAGCGCGACTGGTATCAGCTAAAATGTCATCGGGGAATATTTGTCCTCACTGCTGATCGGGTAGACCCCCCCGCCGGCGTACTGCCGATGAGTAACAAACTAAGAGAACAGAAACAACTGCCCAGTACTCCCAGCTGGTTTTCAGTGGTTCTCTCTAACTGAAATCAATCCGTGGTCAAATTTGAAACATATCAAATTCTTACAGAGTAAATTTTGAAAATACCAGACATGTAAGCCTTTTAATGATAATGCTGGCGATGAGTAATCTTATGAATGAATGCTTAGCTTAAAGATAATGAGTGACAAATAAATTTACAACAACATTGTTAAGTAGAAAAGGATTGTATACAATGGTTGTAACAATGAATGAATGATCTTCATTACAATCAATAGTCTCCTTGTCATATGATACTCCATTTTGACTAGAGATGATATTTATTACTAGTGGAAGTTAATAGCCCTACTTCCGTTACATAAATAAAAGATTAATTATTACCTAACTATTAACTATTTCTCTTCTTTTGTTTCATTCTATTACTTATTATTTTTGTATTTTTAATATTTTTATTGTGCGTTGAAGTTTCTGTAGCAGTTTGATTGGCTTTGTGGAGTAGGGTTGCTATATGCCCAACCCTCCCTCTTTACCCGGGCTTGGGACCGGCTAGAAAATTAGCGAGCGAATAAATTAGGCAAGGTTTCTTTTCGTTTCTTTCTCTTGTACTCCTTTTATTCACCCAAGATTTTCTAGTGGAACTAGTTTTCTAGCCAGTTCCAAGACCAGGAAAAGAGGGAGGGTTGGGTGTGGAGCTACCGATCCTATCTCGAAAAACCAACCCAGCTGCTATAGAAATTTTAAGGCACAACAAAAATATAAAAAACAAACTGAATCTTAGCAGTGAATAGGACAGGCAAAATGACGCGGGCTAGTGAAAGCCTTCGAGAAGTCCCTCAGGCGATGAGTCTCCCTTCAATGACAGCAAAAGTAAGCATTGGGATGTGGAATGTTCGTGCAACGGACGAAGCTGAGAAAGCTGCCCAGGTAGCCAAAGAAATGAGATGATATGGTATAGAAGTGCTCGAAATCTGCGAGAGCAGATGGAATGAGTGTGCGTTGTTGAGATTGTCAACTGGAGAGTTAGTTATCTACTCCGGCCACCCAGACAACACCCACAAGCACACTGAGGCAGTGAATGGCTGTCATGATGTCACCAACGGTAGCCAAAAGCTCTTACGAAGTGAGAACCAATCTCCTCCACGATTATGATAGCAAAATCCAACCGAAAAAGGAAGGAAGGAAGGTTACAGTTATCCAACGCTACGGACCAACAAACCACTCGGAACAAAAGAAAGAAGATTTCTATAGACAACTGCAAACAGTAACGGACAACATCCCAAATTGTGACATGAATGCGGACCTGGGAGCAGACAACACAGGAAGAAGATTCATCATGGGTTGTGAGGTTGTCGGCGAAAGGAACATGAACGTAGAACTCTTCGCAGACTTTTGCCCCTTCATTGGTTTGATAATTTAAGACAGCGTGTACAAGCACAAAAATATATACAAAACAACATGGATTTCACCTGACGGACACACCAGAAACTAGATGGATTTCATATCAATCTCAAGGAAGTGGAGATACAGCAAGCCTACTGGACACAAAGTCGAGAAGGGGAGTAGATGTGGGCTCAGACCATTATCTAGTTCAAGGAGGCTTCAAGGTTAAGCTAAAAGCTTTCAGAACAACTTGAGATAGGCCACAGTTCAAGTCCAACACTCAGAAACTGAAGGATGTTTTTACTGCAGTCACTGGAGAAAAGTCGGAGACACTATGTGGCATTACTGAGGAAACCAGTGTGGAAGAACATTGGAACTAACTTTCTGAAGGTGATGTTCAAGGAAAAATGTACAGTCGTTTTAAGAAAAAAGCGGCAAGGCAAAGAATGGCTCCCTATGGTCACCCGGAAGATAATAGAAGAGAGGAGAGGAAGATGGTGAAAGAGAAAATGACTCGATGCAAAAATAGACAACAGAAGAAGAGAATGAATTCAACGTGCAAGACGGATTCGTCTGGACAAAGCAGTGAACGAAGAACTCGCTAATATTCGTGATCTAAAAAGTGCAAATAGACATCAGACTAAATTGTTTTGAAAAAAACATGTGGATTTAGCAAGCGCCGATTCTGGAGCGTATAAAGTCCCAAAATAGTGTTTCTAAGACTCTACAACATCGATGCGATTGTAGAAAGATGTTACCCGTGTTAAGTGGTGTAATAAAGTCAGCGATATTGAGGTTAAGCACCGGTCGAGTGCTAGGTAGGTGGGCGGGGAAATCAATAGACGAGGATGTGAAGTTACAACGATTGAGATGGTTAGGACATGTGTTACGCATGTCTTAGCCACCGCCTTCCTCGACAATGGGCAATGTTAACTGATATAGGACGGAACAGGTTGCAAAAGAGAAAGTGGTGGTCAAATCAAAATTTGGTTTCATCAGTCAATGAAATCCACAACAGTCAGTTTAAGCTACGCAGGGAGATGCAGACTTCCTGACTGTTTGGGTTCCTCGAGATGATAAGAACCAATGAAGACTGAAGACCATTGGTGGCGATATGGCTCAAAATCCTTGTTCTTAATGGCTGGCGTAGATGCATTCACTCTTTGTGATTTGTCATATTCAATAAAATTCTGCAATTAAAAGTGTTCTCTGAGCTGGTTGGTTTAGTTGCGAAGCTTTCGTCGTCCTTCTGGACAACATCTTCTTCCATATTACTATTCTTCTTGCCTAGTATTTCTGTTTATTATCTCTCTTTTGAATCTTTCTTTATTCTCTCTCTTCTCTTACTGTGTGTGCTAAATGGAGGGAGAGTGGCAACTCGAACTGCTGCAAATCTGTGCAAAGTTCTACGTTAAAACCCGTCGGTCAATGACAACATTAGTTTGCAGTGTTACTCATAAGGTTAAAACTGAAAATCCTTTTAAATCTCACAGTGCCAAAGGAGAAAAATAAAAGTGGATTCCTATCACCAAAAAAGATTCGGAAGTTGATTAGGAAGAATATTCTGACACTAAACTTCTTTTGTTGTAGGCGACTGACGAAAACTTACCTACAGCAAAGTACAGTAATGAATAGAATTATCTAACACTAATGATTTGCCTCCTTTATCGCACCTTTTTCAAGATGGAGAATTGACTACTTTCTATGTCATTCTGTATAGCGATACTTTCCTTCATTTCTAACATTAATTATAGCATTTATTATTTTTGAAAACAATAGTTTATAATTATTCACAGCATAACAAACGGATTAGGCTATATAAGATTTATAATGATCACTTACAGAACAATTGGGACAACTAACAAGAATTTCTTTGTCGGTGAAAACTGTTCACCATCATCAAATTGTTCCCATTGAGTTAGAACACGTGATTCCCCTTGGTCTAATGTTTCATACGGACTGCCTTTTTCCCAATGCAGTAGACGGTACATAACCTATAGACAAAATAAAAGAGTTCTGTTAGTTAATGGTCAAAATATTATAAGCAATAATAATAATAATTTGCTTTATTCCAAAACAGTACTTGTGATACAGAATGGAATTTTCAGCATTTTTTACTACAGTATTGCATCCAGTTAGTACATTATCAATAAATAGAATTCTACATAGATTAAGGAAATCACAGTTCATTATTACAATAACACATTAGCATGTCGGTGTTTGAAGGTGTTAGAAAAGTAGGTGCTATCATATTTACTGGCGTAAGCGAGAGAAAGAAACAAAGAAGCGCATAATGGAAAAAGAGAGAGAGAGAGAGAAAAGGAAAAGAAAGAAAGAGAATGTTGTACCTATAAATGATATGAGTTGGAAAGACGAGATCCAGTTGTTCTACTGACTATTTAATGAATTATAGGTGTCACACCTAATGCTTTCTCTATCACACAGAACACGAGCTAAGTAGCGTATGGTTGAGTTTTTGTACTTGCTGGTGCTAGCATATAGTTTTCTATATACGCTTCTGGCTTTACCTGATGAGATGCAAAGGGAGAGTTGTGAGTGAAGAGGGTGGTGTGAGTTAGATAAAATGGATTTGGCCCATTTTTCACATGAGTCCATATGCCTGTCGAATGCGAATTGCTTACTTTCTAGAAAGGATCTCGGGATGTTAAGAACCAATGGCTGGGGACTGTTAATGGTATGCCTTAAAATGTTTCTCAGTGGTGCAGATATGCATATCTTAAATCGAATATCTCTCATCTCGGTATCAGTTTCTCTTCGAATCTTTGTTGGTCGTCTCACATCCTGTTGATTTCAAAGAATGCTACTTTTTGTTTGACTTATTGCACAACGAATTTGAGATTTTCTGCTGGTATAACTCAACCTCTTCTCGTAAAATTTGTTAAATCATTTATTCCGCCCATTCTCCTTTACCGTTTGCCACTATTCTTCCCTGGGCTTTTCAAAAAAAACTTTGTCGTATTATGTAGAACACTGAAGACTGTATGTAGGGTTACTGGTGTGACTTTGACTCAGCTAACTGACATTGTTGTTCATAGGTATTTTAATTCTTGTAAGCAGTTGGCTTAAGTTATATATTGTGTGCTACCAAACATCTTCTCGACTTATTCTCAGCTTTTCCCTTGTATCCCTTCGGGGGGGGGGGGGTTAAACCACAAGGAACTTTATAAGAATTTATGCTCGTCCAGCTACTAAATATAAAAATTCTACCATACCACCATATTTAGCACGGGTTTTGTGTGAAGAGTCAGACGTCAGAAAAGAATTTAGAAACTTATTAAGTCAGTAATCTGAACTGCAAAGTATAAGCAAAGATTATTATTATATGTATTATCCATTTATAGTTCATTATGTTTCCACCAATATACTGTTTATAGTGTATTGTCATTTACATAAAACAGTTGGCTGATTAGGATTCAGTTGCAGTATGTGTGCCACGCATTATCTGAGGGTTGATGATGCTAGTGGAGTGGATCTCGAACCTAAGACGCAGTAGCTTAAGCTAAGGGAGAACATCTCTCATTCAGTAGCAGGCTTTCTCATTAGCTTTAACCATTATGAGTAGAAAATATAAACCCTACACTCTTCAGTTATATGCCTCAACAACAAACAGCTTGTGGTCCTATGAACTTTATGTTTGCTTGCCCAATACTGAGTGAAATGTGAAGCAGTCAAAAGGTAGTTCAATTTCAAATTTTTTAGAATTTAAATGCCCAAACCATTATAAACGTAATTGGTGGTCGAAATGATGAACACTTAGTTGTTCATGATTACCACAACTTGTGGTGGCAGATAAAGTATTTACTAAGATTTATTAGGATACTTAAAGACTCGTTAAGTCTGAACATTAGCAATAATAAATACAACCTCAAGAAGTCAGAAAAACATACCACATTGTGAATTGTACAAGTTAGTGTCCAGACGACAGCCGTGGTAAAGAATGGTATACATAGCAAGATGAAGTGTACAACTAAGATCACTAAAATATACGTAACCCAAGTTCCTTGGCTATTTAAATATTCCGAGGTTGGATTTAAAATCGATGTAGCAGTTCCAACCTGCATCCCGCATAAATATTAACGTTTCTGGCGCTTTCCTAAGGACACATTTCAATGTTCCAATACAGTCAGCGTGTTTCCGTGTAACTTTTGATGTAGAGGAATACGTGTATATTTCAGGCATTTTCAAATACTTGGTGTAGTTAAGACTCATGTGACTAGTAATGCATACCAAACAGCATCAGTAGAGAGGAATCACAAAAACTTTCTTCATCAACGTCCGAGTGCGATTTAGGTCTAGTTTTAACGGAAAAAATGGACACAAGCATAAATTACACTGACGATGTAGCGAGGGCATATGCGTTTATACCCTTCATACATAGACAGTTAAGTTTGTCCACTCCTTAGCTCTTTCTAAGGTTGTACAAAGAATACTCATGGTCACACCTTGAAGTGCACAATATCATTGCTCCCCACTGCTTAGAAGAGACGCGAACCTTTTGGAAAGAGTCCAAATAGGGAAACAAAATGGATGTTGGGTCTCCAAAAAACCATATAATGAGCGGCTAAGGAAATTAGGTCTCTTCACACTCAGCTACCGTGGGCTTAAGGAGAACTTAATTACTGCCTATTAGATTGCAAATGACCAGAATCATCCAAACAAAGGTATTCTGCCATTAAGTACGTCTAGACCTCCTCGTTGGGTCCCTGGACGATAGCTCACCAGAGGCCGAAGACTCGAGTGCGCTCCCACTTCTTTTCATTTCGAGTATGTCGCCCATGGAACTCTCTACCGGCAGATGGGGCTACTGCATTGTCCGTGGACAGCTTTAAGCGAAGGCTGGACAGTCATACAGCGATGCAAGGACTGCGTCCGAATGGTCTATCCCCTTAAGATCTCATACACTATCAATGTGTAGACATTTAAACTCACCGTTTTACTTCTTCACGTTCTCTCATGTCTCTCCCCAACTATTACTTACTCCAACTATTACGTCCCTTACGCCTATTATTTGTAAGCATATACGCACTATATATACATATATATATATATATATATGTATGTAACAACAGAAGACAAGGGCCTGGCAACAGAACGTTTATTACGGAAAATCAACACATGTTTATAGATTTTGATGTACATTATTGTAGGTTAATGTTAGAAGAAGATACAGTCTGTTGATTGGTTGTTTCTCACACAAAGTTAACCTTGCATCTCTTGTGGCTGTGTCATTTCATCTATATGTTAACTGTATCCGCCTGTCCATCTTGACCTTGTTTTCACCTGACTAATACATAAACATTGACCTCAATTACTGTCAACCAATTTGGCTAGCAACCATCTGTCACCACATATATATCAATTTCAAAGTTCATTATTGATCTGTTTTTCCGTCTTATCTCTTTTTCTTCTTAAATCTACACTAATTATATCTGTTCTTACCATTGATATCTCTCTTTTCGACCACACCGGACGACTAACGGGTGAAAGGGATCAACTCTATTCACAGTAGTGACACGGTCTTAACACACCGCATGCTGCAAATTACATATAATCAGTCCCAGCGCTATCCCTTCTGGAGTCAGTCAGAGCTACAACAGTCGAGTGGTGGGACGAACTATGCAGAAGTTTACCAGACCAGGGACCTTAATCTTACAGCCAAGGGGAGATGATGGATCTTGACGGTAACGCAAAATACTTTGTACATAAACACAGGCGTTAATACTGTAACTCCTAAAGTATTTGTTCTCCTGAGATTAGAGGCGAATCGGAACAGAAAACTGATCGTCAAAACAAAAATTATATTTCAGCTCTAAAGGCCTCGAGTGATGACGATAGCTTAACTAGCTAGAGTCTGTGCAAGAACCGAATATAACTCGACAGTGCGCCGAAGGGCGTGGATACCTTCACTTAAGGAATCCACTTAAACAGTGAAGGTCAGAATCTGCTGCTAAGTGAAGAATTCTGTCGTCTGATAATTCTCGGGAATCATTTGCGGCTACAGCATTATCATCTCATGCCACGCTGTCCTAGGAATAACTTCACTGTATTTTGCGGTATTTTAGCCAGACAATACCTTCAGTCAACTGATTTTTGTCATTTGGAAAAATTTGACTGCAGTAAAACGCTTGGCCACTCCATTTGTTTGACAGTTTGATCTTGTAACATTTCGGTGTAACTGTATTTATGTTTTGGACCCATCATCAAGAGTGTAGAGGAGGCTTTTTAAATCTATACGTATCATTTTCTCACACTTGTATAACATTAGGCAGAGCTCTGGGTTCATTGTACCGAGCGATATTTACATACATACATTTACATACATTTTGACAAACCTAATGTACACACACACACACAAAATAATTGTATATATATTTGCGACTGTACAGCTAAGTGAATGAATTCGCCGAAAAGAGACTCTTCGCTGAACTAATTTGTTCTTATATTTACATCTGTCCACAAGAAGACACCTGGGTAGTAATCCGTTTTCCATGAGAGAATTTAGTTGTTACAAGCAGAAAGAGGATATGTGGTGCGATGTATGACCAAATTAAAGGTTAGCTTGCTAATGCCAGAGTCTCTGTACGTTTTAGGAATTCATATGTACACATGCCCCAAAGTTTTGCCAGTGTCTCCATCACTCATCAGTTTTTGTGTATTCCTATTATCTTGCTTGCTTCTTCTTTGCAGTGGAATTGTTGCTATATTTCAGGGCTTCCAAAATCAGTTGCTTTGAATAGTTTATGAGAGCGAAACCTAAGTAGAATGGATAAGTTTGACCTACCAGCATCAAGCACATTTCTGATTGGTAGATATATCGGCCACCTGAGGTCACTGCCATCCACTCTAGACCGTAATAGTACTCTTCGTTGGTGGTAATTACCTATAAGAGGCATTTTTTGATGGAGTAGAAGACTTTAAAGTTTTTGGTTACTAATTCCACAACTCTCGGAAGACAGATTCCCTAAATTTAGGCAACTGCGTCACCATAACCTCCCGTCTCTCATTTATTAATGTCCGTAATTCGTACTTCCAAGTTACTGACTGCCGTCTGGTTATTAGTGCAGATCTGATCTACTTACTTTAGCTCTTATTGGATTTTCGTATCTGGCAGGTGCGTTGTAGATTATCACTGCTCAGTGGAGCACCAGTAACTTCGGACCCTTTAAGGTAACTTTGAATTGGATAATACATACTGTTTGTTAATAATTTGTGCGATCATTCTGAAAAACATCTCCATTGTATAATGATGCTGTCTTGAGTGAGGTATGGTGGCCGACATAGAATACAAAATCAACGATACTGGAAACTGTTTTCTTCAGCAACGATCACTAACAGGCTTAACAGGATGTATACATGAATATCACTATAAAATATAATAATTAACGAGTTTACACTGTAGGAATTACTAGAAGTTTATATAAGTGTGCGATTACATCAGTCAATGTGTTTTGACAGAAGTGGATATAGCAAATGTTTCTAATCTTACATCCATTTTGGACACTACATCTACATGACTCCAAGATAATTCTGCGAATTGTCGTTGTACAAGCGCATATGTAGCTTCGGAATAATAGCAAAAAGGGTAGTTTTATGAGGGCAGACAACATAATAGAACAAAATGACGCACAAAATGACGCCCCTTTCGTAACTGATCACGAATATGTTTAAGTAATTCATATCTAGCAAAGTATTGGAACACGTAGTGTGCATTTAACACAGTTAAAATTTTCGGGAGAATATGGTGAATGTTGCAAGTGTTGGTAGAACATAATGCAGTTCCTGGCCAAGTGTGAACACTTATTTTTGCTTTTATTTATGAATTCCACTCACTTTCAGCAATCGAAACACGCGAAAGTACAGAAGCACGAATTCGATATCAACCATATTCTTGGGTTTCTGCAGCAGAAATAGGTGCTGCACAACAGCTGATTGGAAAATTTATGACCTAGTAAAGGTTGCCACCAAGCTGCAAAGAAATTTCTCAAAGGCCAGTCTCCGAAATGTACGCAAAGCATAATAGGTACACCAAGTAATCACTGCATGAATCACATGTTTAAGCGTCCTACTGCAAAAGCAATGTGTCCATACTCAGGAACAGTATCAGACAACAATTCTTATATAAATTCACCCAAGAGCCAAATAAGCACCCATATCACGTCAACTGCATCTGCTTAAATAAAACTATGCAAACTAGCCCCGACTCGGATCAAATAAAAATCGGAAATGCCGTCAAGGTGAAGCAGGTGAAGTCACTTCAATAAGGGGATATACCATAAAGTCGTTCGTCACCCGAGCTAGTATGACTGGATGCTTGTCAGGAAACAAAACATTTCATCGAGTTCGCACTTCAAGGACTTATTCATCGATTGAATTTTTTACTAACGCTTCAATCGACTTTCCAGTTATTTGAGATTTCTAAGTTTATCTGATCTTGCATGTATTTTCATTAATTCTAAGATTCCACAGTTTTATCTGCAGGACAACCTTATTATGCTGCTGTCCACATCCCTACATGTCAAATATTTCCGGAGTGTTACTATGCAGACGCAAGATGAGACGGAAGTATAGGTACGCAGATGACGTTTTAGATGAAGGACATTGTGGCTTTTGGCTACCAGATAATTAGAAGTCTTGTACCATATTCGGTACCTGTTTAACCAAAGTGGTTAAATCTGTCCATTACTCAATTCACAAATAGAAAATTAAACTTTTATTGCGCTCACTAGTGAATATCCCTGCCTGAAATTACTTCATCAGTATGCTACACGTGAATGAAAATGTCACTTCCACACACAGTCGCAAGTATTGCCATTCTTAAGGTATTTCAAGTTTTGAAGATTACATGGTGTTGTACCCACGCTGACAATGTATCGACGGCATTGTCACTGCCACTTATTATCCTATGCAGTAGGATTTAATCGCCAAATCAGCAACAGTATTTGTGAATACGCATATGAGTGTATATACATGTGTATGAATAAATTATATTAGAACCACTTCGCCAACCAGATTATCACTTTGGCAGAAAATCCAATCAAACGACTCGCCACAATTACAAAATGGCAGGTCTTCTGCGTACACGTAATTTTCTAGCATCTACCTGAACACTGACAAGAATGAATCAGAGAAATGTGTAGGGAAATATCCTTCTAGTTTCAACTCATGCTGTGCTTTATGGATTGTGGTGGTTGTAGGTTGCAACAAGCACATCATCCTCTTTTCGCTAGCCAAAAACTCGGTGAGATCATAGAAAATCTTATCGAGCCTAGTATGCCATGTCAACTAATTAGCCACATGCATTTTGTTGGTACTGTGTCATATATTCATTCTTTTTTGAACAACAAGAGCAAGGGCTTAACTCATAATCTAACACTACCGATATGCAAGGTTATGCGTTTGTAATGTACTTTATAGCTGTCATAATAATAAAACCACAACTCAGGTGAATGAAAATCAAAGTGATACAGGCTCAAATGGAAATTAATATACCCACACCTGCTTCTGATCTCTACTGGGTCACATTTACGCGTCGTTTCATCGTGCGATACACTGGAATGTGGAGTCTGAAGCATATTTATTACGGTTACAATCAAGTTGGTAGTATCATATTTGCCCTCTATAATGTTGGGTAGAGTGTATGATTAGTCGGCATGACTTTCTATGTCCAGTGTTTAGTGGTACTAACAGATTTTTAGAATGACTACACATTAAAAATGACATCTCGACATAACCATATACGAGTTGATCATGGATTAATATCATTTAGGGAACCATTGAAAACCAGGGAGTAACGGACAGCCAACTGTTTCATCCTAGTATGGGACTCATCGGCAGTACGCATCCACTGATAGGGTTCGAACCCAGGACCTTTCGGTTACAAGGCAAGCTCGTATACCCTTCAACCACTGGGACCTGATTCAGTGGCCAGACCATGAATTCTAACTCCGACCAATTCGTGATTTAGCGCGACCCCAACCAATGTCGTTGGTGGGACATCCATCCTCACACGTGACATCTGGTTGAACCTCACTGGTCACGACTCCTCACTAGAACTCCAGGAAACTCCATCCTGTAGCAAGTCACTAACGAGCATCAGATTAATTTTCTGTAGTTTTGGTTTGTAAGGGTTAGCTATGTTTTTACGAGTTGATCACGGACTGATATCAGTTAGAGAACCATTGAAAACCTCGTAAAAATATAACTAACCCTTACAAACCAAACTACAGAAAAATAACCATATACATTTCAAATGCTCAGAACCGCACTTCCACCTCAGCATAAGAGATTTCTAGCCCGAGGCGAATGGTACAAATGGCTCAAAACTCTTCCACATACAGGAGCACCCTCTGCTGAAAAGAATCAGTTATTGCTGATTCCAGTGGAGGAGTTATATAAGAAATCAAGGGGACCTGAACTAACTCGTCCTTAGTGTCTAATTTGTTCTTGCCATTGCTTATGAAAATCACGGAAAGTGCCTAAAAAGACTGAATTTGATGGATTAAGAGAGTTGTGGTTGCATCGGGAGGTGACAGTGTACTTCTGTTACTTCTCATTATCCAGTCTACCAACTTGGGTGGGGCAGGATTAGGAGTCAGTCAGTTACGCCAACTGGCCACATGATGCGCACTAAGGTTATTTGTAGTTGAGATCGACAAGTAAACGAGTTCACAGTTCTTCAAGAAATGTAAAAAAGACATTCCCCCCAGAAAAATTTAGAATTCAAAAGTCAGACATGTTAACTGGAAATTTAGCGCTCAAGTTTCTGGTAAGTTGGGTTGACTTACGCTGAGAAACCTATCTGTTTTTCTTTTCTAAAGCAGCTTGAAAAATCTTTGCAGAATAGTGTAATATAATTTATTCTTTGTGCTACTGTGCAGCAGGACATGAAGAAAGTTGAGCCAGTTGAGCCTTACATATTTAAAACAATAAATTTGCATTCCCTTCCTGCTGGAGTTAACATATGTAATTGCGGTATTGGTATCTAAAGGAAAAAGCTCTTGATGGTGCCGTTGTATCTGGTTGGCGTGATTAGTTAGTATTTCCTCTTTCTGAATCTCTTTTATAAGGCGTGAATATAATATTCCCCCTTTTCTCAGTACTTGGGATGTATTAGGAGTAATGTGGTCACCAAGTTAGAATGAGCGAGGCTAATGAGTGAGCCAGCTATTTGGCCAGGACTTAGGTCTTACAGGATATGTTACCGTACAATACTAATTAATGTCACCTGTTGTTAATAAAACCATACAACCAGCTGATAAACACTATAGTAGCCACCATATTTTATTTATACCGATTGACTTAACAATAAAGTTACGGGTTACATAGTTGTTTACTTGTTTGACTGAATTTCTTTTTTGCTTACTCGAAAATGAAGGATAAAAGTAATTTCAAGGCGTTTCTTAAGCATAGTACGGTAGACGACAGAACAGATATTCCAGCTATGTGAAAACTGATGAAGACCCTTGAAAATACCTAAGTGGCATTTCGAGTCATAACAGTATTCTTTTCGGCATGTAACACAAGATCACACGAACATGCACAACACCAACTACCTGATGAGGTTCCAATTCTAATTGAGCATCTCCGTTCTACTCTCTCATGGAGGCGGAAATGAAACCATGTCGGAGAGTATTTTCGTGAACATCGGTGAGAACGTGGATAACTTTCCGTTCAAAATTAGGCAAGATAGGAGAAAGTGGGTCATTTTTGGAAATGGGGTGGGTTGAAGCGGGAAGAGGTGGGTACCAACATGGGTAAAATGGATGGTGAAATTTTTGAGAGAGAATGGGGAAAAGTGGGTAATTTATGTTGCAGTTTACCCACGTCTGCCCATTTTGCCCACTTTTTCACCACTTTATACATGTGCACTCTCCTACTGCGAAGGGACGTAAGTTTGTTTTGGTTGCTGCCCATATACTCACCCCATATATGGATAAGTTAAAAGATAGCAGCCACCAGGTGAACTTGAACGAACAGTGCGAAGAAGCTTCTGAGTTTACTGATAACTTTGCAAATTCATGAATTCGTAGGTACATTTGCGAATACTTAGACAGCCTCCTGGGACAATTTCCCGTTACCTCAATCTCTAATCTGAACATAAACCTGCCTTTAACACTACTCTTAGTTCTGACACTAACATAACCCTGATCCTGACCTATATCTAACCCTTGAACGACCTTGAACTTAACCCCAAACGTAGAAAATTGTTGAACGTAGTCAGTAACAAACTCTAGAAGCAAAACATACACTGCATTTATGACTAATGACATGATCAATCACCTCAAGGTCATCCGAAGTGTTGGTGCTGTTCCCTGTCCTAACTTCTAGCCGTCTACAGATTTAACACTGTTTGGCGAAAGGTGGTTCAGTGGTGTCTGGGATATTAGGAACCGTGAAGCTGTTCGGGGAATTACTAGACGTATTTAAGTCAGCTAGGAAATAGTTAAAACCTCCGAAAAACGTTAGTAATTCACTTCCAGGAATGCAGTGAACAAAGACTTAAAATACACTGACTGCGAAATAGCTACTTTTTTAAAAAAAAGGGAGAACAAAGCACACTTGTGTTAAACAATAAATTCATACACATATTCTTTCTTCTTAAAGATTCTCATCAAGTTTAATTTAAAATGTGCAGATATTAGCTGAAATGAGTTTATATGCATATGTGTGAATTCATACAGAAGAGTTATTTTTTTATATGTATACGACTGAACTACAGATAAATTTACTCTTCAAAAAAAGGAGCAACAAAAACAAAAATACTTGGAGACAAAAAATGTAATAGTACGGGTAGTAATAGTAATAGTAAAAGTAATGGTGAATGACATTCGCGATGAACATGACGTTTTATTCGCCTGAGTTTTCTTTCAGCATTGCTACAAATTCTAAAAATTTAAAATAAGAAAATGTACTAGCTTTTTGAAAGAAAAATATAATTTTGAATATCATTTGATGAATGGTTACTACTGTTATTTATCGAATTATTTTTATGTGTCCCGATGATTGACTTACACTCGACCGAAATACTTGGTCATTGTTGACCTTTTGTCTACTAGTATGGATGCTACGATGACGTCTGAAGGTTAACATGAAACTGGTCTCACTACCAAAGTCTGTAAGGGTTTGGCTTGGCCTAATGCAGACCTAACCACCCTTACACAACTTATTCACCGCTCTGCCTAACGTGCAAGCGCTAACGAACCGGATCAAGGTAAAACGACTCGAGATAGCAAGTGTGCCTGGAAGAGAGTTATATTTTTACACAAATGAGATATGAAACTTGATAAAAAAAAGAGGTTATATACTTATCTGCTGCCTTGATTGTGATAGGCTCGGAGAGTGCGCGAACTGGAAATGTACAGGAGAGTCACGAATCGAAGGAGGAAGAAGTGCCAAAAGTGGGTGAGTGCGTTCAGACAAAAGTCCAAAGGTTCAATGACCCAATGGCCTATTTGACAACGCCAAATTGTTTGAAACGATGGGTATAGGGTTTGACTGTTACTGGTAACATTATCACCCATTGGTAGTGTAGGCACATCAAGTTGATGAATCTGGAATACGACCAGATGAGTAACCTAGATTCCATGTTATTACCACTTTATTTCCTGAGTTTGAGTACGCGTGAAGACAGCTAATTCAGATCATCCTGTGATCTTCATTTTCGCTCACTGTTATTATTGAAGTTGGCTAGGAAGCTCTACTTGTTGGTCGGAGTGGTCTTAACTAATCACACCAATTAGTAGTATATACAGTCATCCAATTTCTTGGCATTATCTGTCAAAAATGTGTTAGATTGTGCGAATCCCTCAAAATTCGGAATTCAGTACTTATTTCTCTTTACATTCGGTTAGAAAAGTGTAATGTACCATAAGTAGCTTCAGTAGTAATAATAATAATATTAGTAATTCCTTGATGGCATATAAACGCAAACAGATATTCTTGGTGCTAAGTTCAAGATAACATAGTGAATAAATATGATTTGGACAAAACTCCAAGCACCTACACTCGTCCTCTACAAGTACAACTCATTATTTTTTTCAAATAATCCATCTATATTGGTGTTTCAGGGTTGAATACTGACAGAACTCAATTGTAAAATGTCAAACGCGGTATTTCGCACACAACACATAAAGAACAGAGATATGTTAATTGGTGGATGGTGACTAGCAGTGGAATCCAGGATGCGCATTTCGTCCTATTTGGGACTCGTCAACCACTGGATGTACCTCCATTCCCCAGTGAGTGATGATATCCCCACCGAGGATCGAACCCAGTGCCCATAGTTCCAAACGTAAAAGCATTACCCACTAAACCACTCGGGCCCCGAGAGGCACCTCTTGTGCAACGGGGCATTATTAATTATTTAATTGAATTTTAGATTTTCCCGTCCACTGATTTATTGGACCGAAGTGCTCGGTCTCAGATTGACATGTCGGCTTCTTGTGCAGATGCTTCGAAGATGTCTGGGCGTGTAATTAGAAATCAATTGGTGGATGGTGACTAGCAATGGGATCCAGGATGCTCATTTCGTCCTATTTGGGACTCGTCGGCTGGATGTGCCTGAATTCCGCAGTGAGTGATGAATGGACACAGAAACATAATCTCCTTGCGCTGACAGATGCCAAATAATTATTTAGGTGAAGACACAAGTAATCTGAAGTTGTTGTTGTGCATAGTATAACAAAGACAGCCACAAATGTTTCAACTACGTATGATTTCTGATAAAACGAGCAAGGATTCAAATAATTGGCGAATAAATTTATCTCCCTTTGATTTCCACCTTATTGATAGAATAAAGACAGGGATTGTCAATTAAAAATTTGAATTTGTTCAAGTAGCTGGTGATGTGCACGATTTTGTGAGTCTTAGTTTTGTATGTCCAGAAGAACATTATAATCGTTTCAGCTGTAACATTTAACTGTTGTAAAGGTATCTTAATGGGTTTTCCCATAAACACCGTTTCTGTTGCTGCGTTTGTTGTATTATGCACGGAAACGCCTCCAGATTGTTTTTATCCTTGCTGTTGTTTTAACGGACATATGTATATTTTCAAGAATTAGTTTGTAGGGATTCTTGAAAATTAATCTGACTCTCCATAGTGACTAGATACAGGACGACATTGCCTGGAGTTCTAGTGAGAAGTTATGACCAGTGGGATCCATCTAGTCGGGAGTGAGGATGGTTACCCTAAAATCACGAATTGGTAGAAGTTAGAATTCATGGGCTGCCCATTGAATCGGCTCCCAGTGGTTGAATGGTCTACGAGCTTGTCTTGTAACCGGAAGTTCCTGGGTTCGAACCCTGGTAGTAGATGCGTACTGATGATGAGTCCCAAACTAGGACGAAACAGTTGTTCATTACTCCCTGGTTTCCAGTGGTTCTCCAACTAATATCAATCCGTAGTCTAACCTGGAACATATATATGCCTTTAGCCATGAATATTATACTTTGTTAGAAGGCAGATTGATCAAAAGTCTCATTGTATAAGGACGATTAAGCAAGGGTTAGTTACTTAATGTTTAGAAACACTTTCTAAGAAGAAACTTGGTCCTTCTGTAAAATTTTTACTTATCTGTATCATTATCATGCCTTTTTTCATAAAGTTGATGAACACTACTTCACTGTGATGTTTTCTATGTGGCTAGACGTAACGTTAACTGAAACTACGTAGGTTTTTACCATGGACAGTCGTCAGCTGTAGAAGCAGTAGCAAATAAGGAGTACCGAACTGCTTCACTTGATTAGGGTGAGGCGGGGTGCTATTCAGCACTGTACAGTCATATTCTCACAAAAAGATAACATTCGGTACCATCAGATGAGGAGATGGACATGTTACTATTTCCCCACTTGCCCCAACCACTGAGTTAAAATTCCGTCCATTTTGAAAATAGCCGGTAACCCAATTAACCTTCAAGTTTTGGCTTGCAGGGATTCGATTAGTTTTGATTTTGATCACCAGATGACTTCAGTTAGAGGACCGCTGGAAACCAGGCAGTACTGGACAGCTGTTTCATTCTTCGTTGGGACTCCTAATCAGTGACGACAGATGCTCATCAATGCCATTGGCTGGAGGTGGCGCTACATTGGGAAATGTCAGAAGTTAGAACTGATGGGTTGTTTGATTCCGTCTCAGTGGCTAAATGGTAAAGGAGTTCACCTTGTAACCTGAAGGTCTGTGGTGTGAAGTCGTGGATGAGTACTGATGAAGAGTACCGAACAGGGGTGAAACATTTCTCCGGTACTAACTGGCTTCCAGTGGTTCCCTGACTGAAGTCGATTCATGATAAACATTGAATTCCAATTGCATTAATTTCTACTTACCTTCATATGTAACTTTTCCATCACCATCTTGATCAGCTTCAGACAGCATTTCTTGTACATCTGAATCTAAATAATAAGGGACAGGAATAAAAATGAAATCGTCGATCCTAAGATCAATATTTTATAGTAAGAAAAAGTATCTAGAAAACAATTCATTCACAGATTCCCTTTCATTCTTTTCAGTTCCCTAGCAGAACATGTGGCTTAAAGCTTGAGCTCTGAAGTCTTATCTGCGGTGGTGTTTACTTCTCTACCCTGTGGAACTGGTAGCCTAACACCGAACCTCTCTCTTTGACCGGGCTTACTACAGTCTAGGTATGGTTAAGAAGTGTGTTGCCTGAAAACTGAGCACAACTCATGTGCATGGTTGGATAACATCCTACCGCTAAACTCTAATTAGCGTCTTCTGACAAACATAAGCCCGAGGTACTATAAACCAGCAAAATATAGACAAGTAGTGGTAAAGAAAGTCCAAGTCAGTGTCAAATCATGATGGATTGTTTAGCAAACTGAAGGCGTAGATCATTGGCCTAACCATCCAACTCACATTGACTGAGTCCTGGGTTTGAGTCCCGCTCCACCTACTTCAGCCTGATTAGCCCAGAAACAGTAAGTGTGGTTCTGACCGTGACACATGGTAATTTTGCTAGGGTTATTGACTCATTGCAGCACTCCCACCTTAAGGAAAATTGAAGAAAAATATCTCATGGATGTCTTCCAAAAGAATGGATATCCACAGAATTTCATCAAAAGACATATGCCCCCAAGCCAGCCTATCAAACCAAAAGCCTCCAAGGAAAGCACAAAGAAAATCGCCTTACCATATGTAAAGGATATCTCAGAAATCACTACAAGACTCTTCAAACCTTTAAGAATCGACGTCGTACACAAACCAACAAAGTCACTTCACTCAGTTCTATGTCAACCAAAAGACTCAACAATGAAAGAAGATAAAACCAATATCTGCATCTACAAAATAAATTGTAACAACTGCGAAAAACACTACATTGACCAAAGTGGACACTCCTCTCTTCGTCTTCGTATCCATGAATATAAGCTAGCCGTCAAAAGACATGACATCCACTCCCTCGTATCACTACATACAGACAACTACGGACATCAATTCGAATGGGTCAACCAGTGTTCGAATATTAGACAGAGGAAACACCAAGAAGGCTAGAGAATTTTTGGCATTCCAGTGAATCATCAATCAATAGACACATAGAGACAGACAAAATTTATCAACCGATAAGAAAGAAACCTCACACACACACAAAGAGTCAAAGTTCAAGTCAAAGAAACAATCAGTTCCAATACAAGTAACCTAGAAGGTGTGAAAACACACGAAAACAACCAATCACGTTCAAGGTCACCAACCAGGAGAGATGATTAATAAACTCGTGGAGAAATCTAAAAGCTCACCTCCTCGAATTGAATTATGCGCTGAAGATGTTGCCTAGTAGGGCGATGAAAGCTTCGCAAATTAACTATCCAGCTGCTCAGAGAACACAACCACATCAAAATCATCCACCTGAGCTACAAATCTTCTCTATCATACCTTTGCAAGGGTTAACTTGGCTCCAATAAACAACTGAGTATCGGGAAATCAAAACCAGACAATGAACAGCTGAAAACTAAGAAGTATTAAGTATTTGTTTTGTCACACTTAGGAGATTTAAATATTGAGATATAAACTTTCATGGGACTGTTGAAATTAATTATGTGTCAGTGTTTGCGCATCACTGACAGACAATAGATGGAAGAGGGCCTCTATCTTGAATTAGTAGAAGTTAAAAATCATAAACTTTTAGATTTTGGCTGACTGACTGAATAGTAGACACACTCCATTATGGATAAGATTTTATTTTGATAAATCACACAGTGTTGTACAGTAATATTAACTGATGACGTTTCGAGCATAAACTATTGCTCATAATCATATCAAGTTGATATGTGCCGCTGAAGTTTCTCGAACAAGGAGGAGACGGCTGGCAATGTGTTTCTTGATTTTCAATGGTTCACTAAATGATGGACGAAATCTGCCTTGCTGAAAGTCACTCACGTCATATAGTATTGTACACTTGTTATTATTATTTCCTTGGATTCCGAGTGGATCATTGGGCTTCAACAACACATCTCCACTTTCTCCTATTTTCTGTCGTCCTCTTCAGCTGGGTTCACGACTGCCCATAATCTCTAATCTCCTCCCCCAACTCACACCATCTCCTCCATGTTACCCTCGCACTGATGACCTACTTGTCGCTCCCCTATGGGATTCCACTCGAGCAATGGCCTGCACTGCGCGCGATGTCATTTGACGGTTTCCTCAACGTATGCCCGATCCATCTCCATTTTCTCTGGAATGTTTGTTGAACAGTCAGCTCTTGATTGGTTTATTCCACTGAAGAGATTCTTGTTGCTATTTCCTTCTGGCCGGCTGGCCATTTTATCCTCAATATTGAGCCAGCGAAGTGGATGGCTGTTGATAAAAGTCTGTAACCTACTAGAAACCCTTTTCATGACATGTAGTACAAGTTTCTGACCGGTAGAGAACAAGTGATCGACTTAACATTTGTGCTGAAAATCCGAATCTTGTTCTTTATGCTGCCTGACTGAGTACCGAAGATTTCTAAACTGGTTTCAGGTTGATGAAGACGTATCTTGCCTTTCCGCTTCTGACCGACTTTGACGTCTTTATCCGTGCTGTTCGACTGCCTGTGGTAGAGACTAAGCTTCTTAAGCAGATAAGTGAAGGAAGTAATCTTTGTCAAATCTCTCCCTTTGATGGTGATTGGTACTGGTTGCTGCTGTTGTTGTTGCAGTTCGTTGGTTATCTTCATCACCTCCATCTTATCTATGTTCACCTAAAGTCCTGTCTTCTTTGCCTGCCTCGCCTCTTCAGCCAGTTTGTTGGTTTTCTTCTGTGACATTAGACATCATCTGCGAAATCCAGATCTTCTAGGGTCGTACACTTATGATTCAACTATTTTACCTATCTGAGCCGTGTTTGACCACATACACATGTGATAAGCCTACATTAGAATGACAGAGATGACCGTCCCGTGTTTAGATCACTTCAATCTCATTAGTTAGCAAGAATTACTATTTCATGCGAGTGGTTGCTCACTACTTAAATCAGTCAGTAGTAAATATCATTCTGATTATGAATGTAGATGGTTTTCAAAAAAAAACAATTAAACAAATGTTGTATAAAACTTTTCATCAAATCGATTTTTTTAACTGGAGGTTATTATACACTTACCAGTACAGCTATGCCCAACTCTGTTCATCACCTGACGTAATTCAGTTGCTGTGATGTAACCATCATTATCCTAAAGATAAATATCAAAAATAAATCAGATCAAAAGAAAGTACAGCTTTGGGGTGGTACAATGTACACTGCTAGTTCGCATTAGTAGTTAATAACTGGTCAAACAAATACTTGTTCATAGATGTTAGTAATATTATGAGAGGCAGAAAAATGCCGAAAAGCTGATCCACTGACGTTCACCACAGCGTCTGTCGAATGACTAGGAAAGCCTGAGTTAGACAGATTTCTTCACAAGTTGATATCACTTAGAGAACTATTGAAAACCAGGGAGTATTAGACATATGTTTCGTTGTAGTTTTAAGCTCCTGAGCAGTGCGCCATCACGACAAATACGAGACAGGTGTCTAATACTGCCCGATTCTCAGTGGTTCTTTTAGTAATTCTAGTTCTTGACAAAATATACCTTGAAATCGGTTAAATCCCTGAAAACCCAACACTTGAAGACCTGAAATATTTCCTTTGTGAGATATTAGGTGAACACTGCTGAAAAGTTTCGAAGTAAGATAAAAATAGGTCTCCGGCGCTCTTCGCTTTTTAAGTGGTCCAATAGATGGTATCAGTTCCATCCCCAAAACCTAGTACCTTTCACACATCTACTGTTAGCCAGCATTTTGGGAGGTGGGAAAGGAATGACTCTCTAGATAGTAATCAATATCATGTAAAAATAATCGTTTCTAACACATGAAAATGAGTACTTTTCGAGAGACCGAATTGTGGTTCTGTTATGATCATATTTAGATCACCATTTTTTGAATAATTCCGCTAAATGACAAGGTTTTGGATAGCCTTTGATTTTCATATGGGCTACAGTAAGCAAAAGATATCTACCTGTCAAGAAGAGATCTCTGCTGACAGAATTCTCACTTCTTATATCATATTACAATGCATGGTAGTGTGGCAACTTGCTCTGGATCAGTCAGATAGACGATTTACATTCCGGAGACTACAGATGTTTTTTCAGAAACTTCATGCATGTATTACCTTGGATGAATTTGAATAAAGCAAGAAGAACAACGGCGGTTTTTGCAGAATAAAATGGTACCATCATTTATTTCGTTGGCTTCTCATCAACTGCTTACTTACAGCCTAAATAAATTATGAGGTTTATGTACATACTTGCAAATTTTTCATGGTGTCAGTTGACAGAAGGTTCCACAGTTAGTGAATAGTGCTCAGAAAATTGCGCTTATATGGTTTTTGCACAGGCAGTTAAAGTTTAAACAAAATAAATGTATGCATACAATGGTAAAGGAGTTACGCAATAAAGACGAGAGATGCGTAAGATGCAGAGTGACTAATAAATTCGGTAACAATGTACTGAGTTCAACTCATATCATAGAAACAAGAGACAAGCAAAATTACAATTGGTAAAAGGGGGGTGAAGATTACGTAATTAAATGAGAGAATAAAGACATCCAGTTACCAGGGCAAGGAGAGACTAATAACTGCTTCTTTCTGAACACATAAATCTGGTTTCAAGCATTTGATAGAAATTGCTTCGGCAAACTTGAGGAGAATCGAGCTCTTTTATTTATTGATAATTCTAAAGGATTTTGTGATTTCCACCTCATGACCCGTATCGAGGAGATGTCTGGTAATAGCAGTTGGTGAGGCCAGCGAAATAAATGATGGTACCATATTATTCTGCTCAAACCTCCACTGTTGTTCTTCCTTTATTCAGTAAACATAGTCTTTTAAACTGTCTACTGTACATATTTTCAGTTAGAATTATACTGAATTAAATACGGCCACTTGGAACAATGGTGTATAAGCCATCTGATTTTTCCCCACCTAAGATATACCTCATTCTATTGCAAGATGAGGTTTACACGCTCTTTCCTTTGTATGTATTTTCTGCTTTTAAGGACCCTCTTACACTGTAAATGTATATCAAACTGCATCTATTTATTGACGAGGCTATCTAGGTTGATAATGAAAGGTATGTGGTTAAAATTAAGGGCTCATTTTTAAAGCAGGAAGCATCTGGGTTATTGTTAATAACACACACACACACACGTATGTTTAGGTATGTATGTCATATACATAAATGAATAACTTACTGTATCGAATACTTCAAAGGCTTCACGTGTTGCTGAGACTTCCTCTTGAACATCACTTTCATTTGATAAAAGACGAACAAACTCGTCGAAAGCCATTTCACCATCACCTTTAAGCATTGAATTAAAGAGGGGAAACATAACAAAATAAATTTATATGAAGGTGGAATAATGACCATAATTTAATAATTCCCATTTTAGCATTAAAATCAACTTCTGCCAGTCTGTCAACCCTGACCATGATTTCAAGATAATATATGGAACCCATGCTAACTTTCCGCATTTTCTTCGTTACAAACTTCTAAAGACAGCTGAGGTCTTGGCAGTTCATGACTTTAAGCCAGACCTTTGTGTACAAAAGAAGTATGTGCAAGCCCTACTTCTGCCTTGGCCGTAGAGGGATAGACATTTATTTATTTTGTTTATTTAGTTATTCTATGTACTTTTCCCTTATTACTACGATTATTATTATTATTACTATTCTCACTCTGAATCTTTTTCACTTGACCCACTTAACATTTTAAACACATAATTATTAAATCTTTTATCTTTTGTTTTTACAATATTGAATTCTATCTTGTCAAATTTCACACCATGTTATGTAACATTTTATATTCGTCTACTAATCTTCTAATTATGTACCCCTTTCCAAAATCTATACACCTTATGTATTATTCTATGTATATGACATTAATTATTTTGCCACTTGACATTAAACTATGATTATAATCACAGATATTTTAATTGCATTTCATACTATTATTATTTCATGTATTCACACCTTTGATCTAATTCCCTAATCGGATATAATTTCTTAAAAACCATATGTTTGTATACGATTGTACAGCTTGATAATAAATTCGTTGAAAAGAGTCTCTTCGCTGAATATTGTGTTCTTAAATAATGACTAGTTGAACTGGAATTCTGCCTTTTTTGAGAAAAGTTTCAAATGTCTACTTGTCATCAACTGAGCAACAAGCGATTCAAATGACACAGGACACAACAGTTTTGATGATTGTAGTATCAAAAACATCTGCGAATTATCATTACTAAATGAAGCAAAAAGCCATACACTTGTCAGTGACTTTGAACCAGTGATCGGAATTTACTTGTATGGTGGTGATCAAAGTCAAAACTTAGTGTTAAATGGTTGTAGGCATCACAAAGAAGCCATAGACCTAGATTTTGTGCCTATCGGGACTCGCCAGTAAAGTGTAACTGCTGTGTCCTAATTCAGATTCAAACCCATGTCATATAGTGTTGCTGTCACAGACGTCACCAGTAAGCTGTTTACATCAGTAATTGGACTTCTGTAGCGTTGTTATGACTGTACTAATTGGTCACTGAGGGGTTGGTAGTACTCAACGTCACAGTGTTGACGCCAACTGAATCTTATCACAGTCGATTCGAAATGTGGTTGCCCCAGTCTAGGAGACTCATCACTGAGGTATCCTTTATGAATTATTGCCATATGACTCGTGGTTACTGACAGGAGTCCATGACTCTGAGTCTTGGGGTTAATGACACTCGTCAGCAAGATGTATCGATATCTAAGCGCGATACCTAGGTCCATGGCTACCCACCGATTACGTCTAACCATCTGACATTAGTTAAAAAAGAACACCTTAATGGCGAGTCTCCTAGAATTGTGACCATACTGAAATCTTGACTGCTAGAATTCAGTCATTGCCAACACTATGGACTAGGAACACGACAGTGATTCAGCCCACCGTCAGTAATTTATCAGGATGAAGTCAACCTTTACTTGTCCTTGTTTACCAGTGTAAAAACAGAAGAAAAGGGTCAGGCAAGTGCCAGATCATTTATTGAGAAAATCAACAGATATTTATAGATTTTTATGTACATTATTATTAGCGTTCTGGTTGGCAGAGAAGCAACATCTTCTGATTGGTTTTTTTCTTGCTGAAGGTTATTCTGTCATCTCTTTGTGACCGTTTCTTGAAGAAGTCTGGCGATTTATATATGCAAATCGCATTTGAACACGTTAAGTCAACTGTGATTGATTGATGAGTTCCTCAAGGCTAAGCTTTGTAATTGTTTCTTCTCATTACCCCGATTCGGGACGTTAACACTGACGTAAATTGATGTAAGCATAAAATTTGGTCACTGTGGTAGAGTGTAACTCCATTATGGATAAGATTTTATTTTGATAAATGACACAGTGTTGTACAGTAATATTAACTGATAACGTTCGAGCAAAAACTATTGCTCATAATCATATCAAGTTACTCACACAACTTTTTACTTCATTTATATACATGAGTGAAATTGATTAAACATTTGCATAAAAATCAATATAGGATAATATACATTCAGAAATAATAATAATATTAGTGTTATTGATCAATTACAATCAGATGGGAAATAAGACGAGTGTTTTTACAGTCATAATAAGTAACTTGTTGGAATGTTGTGATGTATGTGAATTGAAATAGAATTTTGAGATTATTTATTATCCTCCTCTGATTTGACTGGCGATAATAATATCTTTCACATCTCTGGTATTTGCATTGAGTCATTTCTGTTGCATGTGTTGGTTGTAGACTCAATGTACCAGGATTCAGTAATCAATCTCTCTCTCTCCACCTACTTATATTATTTCTTACAATTTTAACCCTCTCCCACCCACCCCATTGTGTGGTTGTGTGTTAATGCATGTAATGGAATCGCTGAGCTTTTTTCTAAATTACTTATCTTCTCGGTATCAATCATTCTAACCTTAGCCAAATTCTTATGTTCTGACAATTCGACTATCCCCGATCTACTAGTTTGAACTATGTAGTTGACCTCATACACAGTCATTGCAAGGTAGTTTGTAAATTATATTATTTTGTTTAATTAGGTCCACAGAATCTTTTAGCTTACATAGCTTGTCTCTGAGTGAGTTTGTAGGTTTGAAATCCACTACCCTAATTCCTGCTTTATTGAGAATTCTACGTAGGGTCTGAGATGTCCCCTACTTATATGGTAAGACAACTGTAGATGACTTATATTCTTTCTTATTTATGTTATCACGACCAGTTTCACAATTATTTTTTATTTTGTTTTTGGCCTTTAGTTATCTTCCTAATGAATTTTAAAGGATAATTATTCAACACCAACGCTTCTTCTATCTGTTTTATTTCGTCATTTAGGTATTTTTTGTGCTACTTAGTGCCATTGCTCGGTTTGTTAAACACTTAACTAAGCCTGCCTTAACAGTTAGCGGATGACATAAATTAAAATCTAAATATCTATTAGAATGCGTTGGTTTTCTATAAACACTAGTGTGTAGTTTGCCTTCTTCTATTCGTTTTATTTTACAATCTAACATAGCTAATTCTCCTTGCTCATTTTCGGCTTCAAATGTGAATTTTATTCCCTCCACTAGTGAGTTTGTGGATGCGTCAAGAAGCTAGAGATATGTTCTGTTTTTAACACTGTGAAAGTGTCATCCACATATCTCCACCATATTTTTGGAGTAGGATTAAATGTATTAAGAGCAATATTTTCCCACCTGTCCATAAATTGTTGTTAATTGTCTACAATTTTGGCTAGCAGATAGCTCTCACCACACCAGTATCTAGATTACAGTTGCTGAGTATAACCAATGTGCTGCGTTATTTGCGTTAGATATAACGAAGAGTTTTATAATAAATCTGTTTTCTCTATTGGTTATCAACTGAAAAGCACTAAATACCGTTTCCCAACCAGTTTCGAAGTGTTAACTAGCACAAAACGTTAAATTATTTTTAATTACTCAAAATTAAAACAAAATATTTTAGCAGTAATTCAGCTAGCCTCCTTCGAAATTGAAGATCAGATAGACGGCTAGAAGGGATAACCAAAAACAAGGAACCCTGTCGGGCAGCGAAACAGTCAGAAACCTACTACTCAACAAATATGTAGAAGGAAATGTCGACGGATTCGACCCAAAGTGTTTATGCTTTCAGCAGGCAACACATACTAGTCCCTTCAGTGAAATCCAAATGGAAAGCTGAGAGTTGTAGGTGGGTCCAAGAGTAACATGGAGATCATATGAGTAGAAAACGAAACCGTGTAGGCAGTCATAGAGCCAGTTTAAAACGACAGGAGAGAATGGAGTACAATGAGTATGGATATGCCAGTGAAGCTATTTGTTCCAGTCTCAAAAACAAGAAATGAACTGTAATAATGATAGAATTCATTTCTGATTTAAATGTTTGAGTGTTAATTATACAAGCATTAAAATGAGGAAGGATGTTAACTTGTCAATGAAATTTTTAGACTTGGAAACCTTTATACCTTTTTTCTCCTCAAAATGGTTAACGGTCAGTTTACACTTTCACCAAGTCTATTGGTCAATAGAGACACTGCAGTGTTATCATCAGAAGGTCATGCGACGTGAATAGCCAATCATTTTACTGCGATAATAACACGATTATTAAAAGTAACCAATTATATACAAGGTCATAAGGACAGATCGAAGATTGTTTGTAGGGTTTCGCTGTTTGTTAATTTGACAATAATATACACCATTGACTTACCATTCATATCAGCTTTATTCATTAATAATTTGATTTGATTATCTGTATACTCGGAACTGACAAGACGTATTAATGTACTGAACTCTTGTCTGCTCACTGTACCATCATTGTCTCGGTCAATAAATCGGAAGATTTCTCGTAGTTCTGTAGTAAAAGGCAGATATAAGATAATGTAATAAAAATTGTTGAAAATATGACTGCAAAAAAAAAACACTTATAGTTGTCAATATTATTTTTGAAAATCCGGGCGAAGTTAAAATATCATAGCCAAAAGTTGACCTTCAAGAACCGATCAGACACGGGGAAGGCCATGAAATGTCATTTCTGTCTTTTTGAACTTGGAGAAGGTAGATATAGTAGATATAGTATTCTACTTATTTACTAGGTACTTTTTCTGCTAATCTACACTGTTAGGTAGGGTTAAGGCGGATAAGAATAAGGTTTAGTGTCTGGAGTTACGGTTAGCTTTAGGGTTAAAGTTGGGATTAGGAGTAGGTTGGAAAATGGTGTCAGAAATATCAATGGATTTCAAAGCACCATGACCTACAGTCAACTGGAGGAACGGGTATATCGCACATGGTACTATTTCTCTATAGATCATCTGTGCAGTAACTGGGAGTAATTCCCGCAACACATAAGCGACCACTATGCACTGTGTAATATCAAGTTTGGAATATTTTTCAATGTATTTTCCAACGATTACGTGACTTTTTTGCATCTGAATTCTGATTGGTTGTTCAAGGTCACTGCGGCTTTCGCTATGATAGTTTAACTTTGGCGAAAGACATACGGTTTTTCTTTAAATACAATTACTGTTTAAAATTTAACAAGAAATTAGAAGATAAGATAAAAATCCTGAGATGAGTATTTGAAAATACCAACAACATGGATACCCAAAGGCAACTTCTGTCTGCACGCTTGATAATAAAAAGAGGATTACGAGGCTTCTGAATTTGATCGATTTTTCTAAAATACTATGAAGTTGGATGTATTAGCCGCACTCAAGGATAGACTGGCCAACACACATATGAACACAATATTTTCAAAATTTTCAGTGACAACCTTCTTTCTTCCTTAACAAGTGTTTCAACTCTGGTTGATCATAATTATCCAGACAAATTCATTAGGAGATATAAAGTAGTCAGAACACCAAGACCAACTCTCCAACTCTCCGCTAAGAAAGACGTGTACATCAGGCTACCACATATGGGTGATCATAGCAGCTTGACAACTAGACAAAGACTGAAAGCTGAGGTTAAAAAGACTTTGTATGTAACTATCACCACAATAACTGAGAATGTGAAGCGGATATATCCATCTAAGCCCTGAGAACATGGGAAAAACGATTTTACATCCCAATTTGAATGTACGTGTGGACACACATACATATGGGTACTCGTCGATCTCTGCAAGTAAGGGCTGGCTTCATAGCATATTTCTAAATGGCTTCAGAAGCAGATAGAATCCCCATAATCCTTTAGTGGTGAGATAAGGAGACCTAGCTCCTCTATTGCGAAACATATTATAGAGATAGGACATAAAATTTATGTTTAAACGTCTTTTAAACCTATCTACAAGACTTGTTTGTGGCGTATCCTCAAGTTTGTGGAAGCCCTAGCAATTAGGAAATTTAAATCACCTTTATGCGTTCAAAAAAGATTCGTCATCACACTAAACCTTCCTTGGTAAACTTTGTTTTCATACCAGCCAGGGTATATGTACTATTACTTCTGTTATTTGGTTCAGTGATCTTCACTCTTATTTCGACTTTCATTATGTCCTTTTAACTTTGCCTAAGTCTATTTTCTCACCTCTTAACTCTTTATTAATTTCATATGCATTCCTATGACAAGTTCGTGTGTGATTAGATTGTTTGAAATGTGTTGCTCAAATACACATTACACAATTTAGACAGATTACGTCTTCGCTTTGTCTAAATCCTCTCTTCATCTAGTTTACTGTGATTAGCACTGACAGAAGAAGACATAACCGGGGAACTAGTGTAATGATAAACGAACTGATATCATTCATTCACATGACAGGTGATCACTATCTGTTTTGATTATAATGAAATGATGACGTGATTAGCTCAGTTGCGTTTTATAACTCTCAACTGGTGCTGTCAAACTAGTAATTTTGAGGCTGTTGGTTAGAATCCTACGTCACAACGCAGACATTCCTGCTTAAGCATCAATTTCTCCCAGTGGCTGAATGTTCTACGAGCCTGCCTTGTGACCGGAAGTTTCTCGACTTGAACTCCAGTGGGTGGGTACTTATGAAGAGTCTCAAACTAGGACGAAGCAGCTATCCATTACTCCCTGGTTTTCAGTGGTTCTCTAAATGATATCAATCCGTGGTCAAACTCGGAAAAAATTTGTTTATTCCACAAAGAATTCAGTTATTAAGTCACACTACTTGAAAGCGTTTTTAAGTAATATACGCGTATACACAAAATATGAAAAAAGTAGCTTACCACTAATCCTTTTTCTGCTTACATGACAATCTCTCTATTAAATAAATGAGTCAAAAAAAGAAATAAACACACAGGTCAATAAATGAATAAACAAGCAGAATAATTTTCGTCTTGAATAGTCAAGAAAAAAGATAATTCCGGATTGGAAATAGTTAAGTTTTAGACGGTGGTGGAGTACGAACGCACCGATGACCCTAGACGAAACAATCACGTTCCCTTTTGATTAAAGACGAATACTTGAGTTAAAAATTTGATATTTGTAGAGCATTCCGCCATTGTTTGTCAATGGGATTGATTGCTATTAGAAGTATTCATTCTTGTTGAAGAATTATGAGCATTCTGGTTTCAGTTTTCCAGTGGTATCAGTACTTCACAGATACTGCCTCGTGAAAAAAATGGAGTGATTAAGTACCTTCTTGGGAGGAGATGTCGTCGCACATATAACTGAAACAGTGCTGATAACAGTGGAAATACAACGGTGGTCATGAAAGAACCAACAGCGTTTGGATGCCCAGATTATACGATACCAGATGGCGGAAAGGATTTATCGAAAGAATACCTGACAAGAAGTCAACTGCCGTTATTACCAGGCTGGTAAGACAAAGATCTGTAATACACACAGACGAATGGAGCGGGTTTTGTAGCTTGTGTTTGCTTAGTTACATTCATCACAGGGTCAACCATTTCACAGATTTTGTGGATCCGAGTACAGCTACCCACATCAATTCAACTGAGGGATTTTGAGGAAGATTAGAATAATAGGACCTCATAACTGGGTCATCCGTAGTCAGTTTGATGAATTTATATATGGAATTTCATTTGATTTCTCCCTTGACACCTTAATGAGAAACTGGAAGATATTTTTCTTACACCTGGGAAAAAAAAGCCCAGTGTAACACTTTCATGTCTTTATTATTCGCCATTTTCAAGATTATATCTATTTTTTCTCACCTAAAATACGCCGTTTTCATGTGGTTGGTGCGTTTCGAAGTTTTTGGGAGCTCGATTCTACTCAAGTTTTCCGAAGCGATTTCTATCAGATGCTTGAAATCAAACGTATGTGTTTAGAAAGAAGCAGTTGTCAGTCTTTTCTTGCCCATGTGGTAACTGAGTGTCATTATTCTCTCATTTGATTACATAATCTTTGTCTTTAACCTCACCCCCCTCTTATAATTTGTAATCTCGCTTGTCTCTTGTTTCTATGATATGAGTTGAACTCAGTATATTGTTACCGAATTTATTAGTCATTCTGCATCTTACGCATCTCTCGTCTTTATTGCGTAACTCCTTTACCATTGTATGCATACATTTATTTTGTTTAAACTTGAACTTCTTGTGTAAAAACCATATAAGCGCAATTTTCTGAGCACTATTCACTAACTGTGGAACCTTCTGTCAACCGACATCATGAAAAATTCGCAAATATGTTAAAAGTTTTCTGCATATAAACCTCATAATTTATTTAGGCTGTAAGTAAGCAGTTGATCAGAAGCCAACGAAATAAATGATGGTACCATTTTATTCTGCACAAACCGCCACTGTTGTTCTTGCTTTATTCAAATAAACTGTATAGATATAAATAGCGGTTTGATCACTTGAATATATGCCTTGCCTTCCGTGTCTTGCCTTCTGCTGTTACAAAAGAAGAAATCTCAAGCTGTTGCTTTGTTTGTCAGAATTATTAAGGGTCAAAATTGAAATTTATAAGTATAAGTGATATGATGGAGAAGATTTGTAGCTCAGATGGATGATTCTGATGTGGTTGCCTTCTCTGATCTGGATAGTTAATTTGCGAAGCTTTCATCGCCACCTACTAGGCAACATCTTCAGTGCATACTTCAATTTCTTGAAGTGAGCTTTTGGATTTCTCCACGAGTTTATTAATCATCTCTCCTGGTGACCTTGGATGTGATTGGTTGTTTTTGTGTGTTTCTACACCTTCTAAGTTACTTGTATTGGAACTGATTGTTTCTTTGACTTGAACTTTGATCCTTTGTGCGTGAGGTTTCTTTTTTATCGGTTGATATATTTTGTCTATCTCGATATGTCTATTGGTTGACGATTCACTGGAATACCATCCAGGCTTCTAAAAATTCTCTAGCATTCTTGTTGTTCCCTCTGCCTGATATTTAAACACTGGTTGTCCCACTCGAATTGATGTCCGTGGTTGTCTGTATGTAATGATATGAGGGAGTGGATATCATGTCTTTTGACGGCTAGCTTAAGATCATGGATACGAAGATGAAGGGGAGGTCCACTCTGGCCAATGTAGTGTTTTTCGCAGTTGTTACAATTTATTTTGTGGATGATGTTGGCTTTATATTCTTTCGTTGTTGAGTCTTTTGGTTGACATAGAATTGAGTGAAGTGACTTTGTTGGTTTGTGTACGACGTCGATTCTTAAAGGTTTAAAGAGTCTTGCAGTGATTTCTGAGATATCCTTTATATATGGTAAGGCGATTTTCTTTGTGCTTTCCTTGGGGGCTCTTGGTTTGATAGGTTGGCTTGGGGGTATATGTCTTTTGATGAAATTCTGTGGATATCCATTCTTTTGGAAGACGTCCATGAGATATTTTTCTTCAATTTTCCTTAAGGTGGGAGTGCCTAGTAGGGTGGTGAAAGCTTCGCAAATTAACCATCTAGCTCACAGAACACAAACACATCAAAATAAGTATAAGTGGTTTGGTATTTAATTAAAAGATAGAAATGACAAGTAAAGAATATTGGATTATCAAGGCAAATTTAATGCATTTAGGATAGATTGGAAAATTTTAATAGCTAGCCCTTTAGCCAAACTTAAGTATATAACTAAAACATGTTCTACATATGACTTTAAAAGAAGTGCAGGTGTTGGATTTGGAAAGATTTTGATTGACTTTAGCGTAGATTACGTCACCAACCGACATCAGATAGAGAATCATTGAAAACTAAGGAATACTCAACGGTTGTTTTGTCCTAGTTTGCGACTCTTCAGAGTATACACCCACGTCTTGAATGGAAAAGCTGTCCAGTGCTCTGTGGTTTTTATTAGTTCTCTAAATGATGCCAGTTAATGACCTAATATATACGCAGAGATTTTAAAGAAGTGTTCGAAATTAGCTTCATAACACTTCACCATGATGTGCTTTGCAGTACATGGCGTCGGACATCTATTTTACTGGGTCATTCAAGTTAGGCGATTTGTATTAGTTAATGTAATGTGTTTTCAAACTGTAAGGTGCAGAGATCTAGCTGGTGTTCCCCACTCAATGTGTTGTGGTTTTCTCCTTTTCTGTTTTCCTTCTTCTTACATGATTTATTTGCCCCATTCTGTCTGACGAAACTAATTTTGTTAAGTACGCCTATGATCCGACTGTTTCTATACCGGCGGTTACTTCTCGGTCAGACTATTCCAAAATAAATAACTGTTTGTCAGAAATTAGTCAGTGATCCTCATTAAATGGTGTTAAGCTAAATCTCTCCAAATGTCAGGTGGTTAATTTCACTTTCGGACGCAAGCGCAACTTACACGAACTGGTCAGTTGGCACGATTCCACTACTATATGTGCCACATGAGTTGAAACTAAATCGAATGTTAAATATGCCTTGGACTATGTATTTCCTGATCACCTTTCGTGGTCTTCCCCCCACATCATGTTAGTTTCCAGAACGATATCCCGTCTAACTTTCTATGTATGGAAGTTAAGACAGTTTGGTATCACTTAGTCTCTGCTTTCTAAATTTGTTAATTCTTCCTACTCTTTTTTACTGCTCCCCCCACCTTTAATCTCTCCTGAGCTACTTAAGAAATACTTTGTTATACTGCAAAGGGCACTAAAATGGTGTCAGTAGGGAGAGTAGGGTGTCATTAAGCTAGACCAACTCGTTAATACTATTCTAGATAGACACATGGATTCCTGCAAGGAATTAGCAAATATTATCTTGTCAGACTCTGAACATCCTCTCCGTACACAACTCTCTCCTTGCATCTCATCAGCTGCGTAGAACTAGAGACAACTATGGAAGACTATATGCTCGGATGACTAAGTGTAAAAACTCTACAATAGCTTATTTGACTGAGACGCATTTGATTAGATGAGAAAGGTCTGTAAGACAGGAGATGAACAACTTCCTGAGGAACTCTAAGTGAACGACACTGTCTTTGTTCTCATTGTTACATTATTGTTAATATTTTCACTTGATTCATTTTTATATTCACTTCTTATTAAACAGTATTATTAATGTGAATATCGTATTTTAATTATTGCCCCTGTAATGAGAAAATTAGATACAATATTTTGTTACATGCTGAAAATTCCATATTTGTAACAAAAGTACGCATTGTTTAGAATAAAGCTATTATTATAATTATTATCTATGAGTCCTCAATATGTATGCACGACGACACAGACATGTACACGTTAGCTGGTCAGTACAACAGCATCTGTCGTTATCCATGATATTTAAGTTAGTAATCAACATACTACTGATTAAATTAGATTAAGATATATAGGTTAGTAGGAAGGTTAAGAAATGAGATGAACATAGGTGAACACAGAGAAGAGGGAGGTGATGAAGACAACCAACCAGCACCAATCACCATCAGCGGGAGAGACTTGAGAGAGGTTACTTCATTCTCTTATCTAGGAAGTACGGTTTCAGCCGCAGGCAGACAGAGCGGATGAAGATGTCTAAGCCAGGCGAAATCGGACAGGCAAGATACGCCTTCATCAATCTGAAACCAGTTTAGAAATCTTGTGCACTCCACAGCATCAAGAACACGGTTCGGATTCTGTTCAGCACAAATTTGAAGTCAGTCACTGCTTCTAGACGGGTCAGAAACTTGCACTGCGTGTTACAGAAAGCATTTTCAGCAAGTTACAGACTTTTATCAACAGCTTCTCACTTCTCTGGCTCCATACTGAAGACCAAACGGGTAGCTGGCGAGAAAGAATTAGCAACAGTAAACTCTGGCTGGCGACAAACAAACAAGCAAGAGACGATCGCTCGACAAATATAATAGGAGAAAATGGAGATGGGTTGGGCACACGCCAGTGAAGAGACTGTCAAATGACGCCGCGGCCTAGGCCAACGCTCAAGTGGAATCCGAATAGGCAACGATGAGTGTATTGTCAGTGCGAGGGCGACATGGAGGAGATCTTGTGTGTTGGAGGATATGAGATATTATGATCAGTCGTGTAACCAGCTGAAGAGGACTGCAGAGAATGGAAGGAAGTGAAGATGTGTTGTTGAATCCTTACATGGAAAAAATTCCTATTTATACATTTAGAAAACAGAAAGATTGAGTGAAGAAATAATGACAGTATCTCATTCCTAGATGTTTTCATGGCAAGGAAAGAAGATGGCACACTAAGAAGGAGTGTGTATAGGAAACCTACAACAACAGGTCAGTACACTCATTTCTTGAGTTTTGTACCTTTGCAATATAAGCCTAACTTGGTAAAGTATCTGGTTCATAGGGCTAGGTTAATCTGTTCAGACGACTGCCTCAATGAGGAGCTTAAGATTATTAGAAAATTGCTTAGAAAAAATGGTTATCCAGATAAATTCATTGAGATGAATATGAATTCAGCACCAAAGAGAGTCAGTATAGCAACAGTTCCGAAAAAACCAATGTTCATAAAATTGCAGTTCCTCGGTGACAACATCAGCGAAATCATAACACAGAGCTTGAAGAATGCAGTTAAGAGAGCTTATTATCCAGCAGAGGTACGTTGTCTCTTCACAACCACCCCTATTCTACGCTCGAGAAATAAGGATAAACTATCTAAATTTGTCTCCTCTATGTGTGTCTACCAGTTTGAATGCAGCTGCGGAGCCAGCTACATCAAGCATAAAATTAGGCAGATTCATCGTCGTATTTCCGAACATCATCCAGCATAGTTAAGCAAGGGACTAACAAGATCTATTTGTAGCTCTATTTTAGCACACCTTGTTGATACTGAGCATAAGGTTGATGTTAATACTGCATTGAAAATTATTTATCGCATTCCTACTAATCTTAATTTTGCTCTACGAGTTCGTCTTCTACATACAGCTGAATCAATAGGAATCCACCTGAAGAAGCCAAACCTGTGTGTTCATAAGAAATTTGTACAGACATTTTCCTTACCCTAGCCATCGTTACATGAATGTGTAAGCCGGACTGCTTCGCCCCCTCCCCCTAAACCTTTAAAAATTTATAATAATTATAATTGCCCAAATTATTTTATTTTTTCTGACTACTTCATCTTTAATCACATGTTATCCTTGTAAAATTATTTTATTCTTATGACCACTTCAAGCTTAGTTACACATTATCGTTGTTCAAATCGTTTTTTTCTTTATCAACCTGTTGCTTAATCAACTTGTGGACACATTTATTCCTCAATTACTCCTCATTTTTCCAAAATCATGCATTACGCAATTCATGTGTTGCAACCATTTCTACGTTTTAATTGTGTGTATTGATTTTCTTCGTTAATTATCAACCCATTGACATTCTGACACTGACTAATTATTGTTAACAAACATATCAGGGCCACTTGATTGGCAAACTGTTGTGTATTGTAATAAAAATACTATGTGTATTAGAGTAGAGCCAGAATGAGATGAGGATCTAATTGAAAAGTAAATATTTCTTCGCTGCTCAATCTTTCTGTTTTCTGAATCCCTATATTCCACTCGAAACCCAAAAGAATAATAATAATAATATTCGGTGATGTGTGCTTTGAGGAACTTTAAGCAACCGCAAATATCCGATGAGTCATGAAGCAAAATAAACGACAGTTAAACGAAGTAATACTTCAAAGTCTGCACAGTTTTGTTTATATTTACTAAAACATAAAGTAGTCTACACTGATTGACTGACTGGCAGGATGCAAATTATTCTACAAGTCTAGTCCTCAGTGTTGGTGCTGACTGAATTCTATCAGTCAAGTTTACAATTCAGTCACCGAGAAAGGTGGTTCACTATAATGGTGAATTGATGTTAGACAGTTGGAAGCAGTCGACCAATCAGTGAATCTATTACATTCCTCAAAAGATCATTCGTGAACCCAAAGAGTTCATTGTTGGTGTGTCTGACCACAGCATTTGGTGATATAGGTTCAAATATCATTGGGGACATCAGTCCCTTCAAAGTTGCGAGTACGCCCTGCTGATGAGTGCCAGCAAAGATGAAGCCTAAGTTCAAGGTTTCTTACCGATTACCCCCTAACCATCTAACACCAGTAGAGTAGTCTATTGCTGAGCAATGGGAGGAGGGGACTGATATAACTAATACAACTTTTCAGAAATGGTTTTTACAGAAAGGAAGGAATCATTTCATACAATCACTGACACTAATGAATTAAGGTTTCGAAGTGATGAAATATTACACTCAAAGATATCATTAAGGTGTTAGAATTAGATGATTAAAGAGGCAGTGAGTTGAAGGTACTGTCTAGCTGTATTGTCATTTACTGAAGCAAACCCGTAGGGCATCACTGCATAACTCAAATGACCTGATAATTCATCAAAAAGATGCTGGAAAATCTAGATTAACCTTAAAGTAATACGCTGCGTTCACTCCAAGTGGAACATGGAGCTTCAAGCTTTCAGCTTTGAAGTTTCAGTAGCAGTGGTGTTTATTTTTTACGGGATGGGGTTGCTAGCCCAACCTTCCCTCTTAACAAGCCTTATTACTGGCTTGGTGAGGTAAAGGAGTGCGTCGGCGGCCGGGGATCGAACCCCGGACCACATGTGTGGTCGACAAGCGTACTACCGCTAGGCCACCAACACACAATAGTAGCGGTAGATTTTATTTTATAGGATGGGGCCGCCAATCTCACACCTAACCAGGTTTACTGGTGACTAGACTGATGTTCGTGCATCGGGAGTCAAATCCGGACCATATATGTGATAGGCAAGCATTCTACCATTCAGCCACTCGGTTATTCGGTATAAGAATGAACATGTAAAATACTGAATTGTTGACAAGCCGTTTTTAGTGCTAAGCAGAATACTACTATGAAACTCCTCATACGATTACAGTACAGGAACTTGCTTTAACAAAAATGTGGGAAGTTAGTACTCATGGTGGTGCATACTACTGATTAATTGATATGAGTAGTTAGGTACTACTTATATCAGCCAGTATTCAACTATCGATAGCCAAATCGAAATGATGTAAATACGAGAATTCAAGCGGTTTCAACTCATTTGGCCCTCTGAGCTGAGTCAAAACTAGGTCAGTCAGCAATATGTACCACCTTACTACAATGTGATACCTCTAACAGACAAATTAACTGATCCTAGAACCACATGAGATAGTCTCTTAGTCTAGCAGACTATTATTGGTGTAATCTGTGATGATTATGTAATTGAAATAGAAATATGGGTCGTGTGGCAAGATTTGAATGAGAACCCCCTTATATCATTAGGCCAGATATCTGCGAGCTAAGCTGTGAGACCAAACTATTAACCATCTCATTTCACCATCAGTCATCACCTATTATGTCAGTAGAGGTCTTCCAACCCAGGAGTGTATCAAATAGTCCTACCATCAGATAACAGCCTCCTCATCTCCTTTTAATTCAGCTGACTGACGACTGACAGAAGCCCTAACTAGGCTGCTCCTGTAATGACCAGTAGACAGGTATTTACGTAATATTCATTCACACAATAGCTTGGCATTACTAGTGTTCACTACAGTGTAGCGGTGACCTGGTTAGTTCAGCTGAGTCTCATAATTCTTATCTTGTAGAGGCTGCTGGTTCAAATTTCCATTTTACCGCCATCACTCGATATCTAACTAAAACAAATTTTTAGTAAATTTTAAAAAAACGGTGATCAGATGATTCAAAATCAGTTTAGAAAAAAATATTAAATTTGTAAACTAAATTTTGTACTTTTGTTGTTTTTGTTTCAAGCAAAGAGTTTTCGATTGTAGGAATTATTATGTAGTGAGGTGAGGTGAAGTGGAGTGAAGTGAGTTGAGTTGGTTGGTATTCAATTATCAGTAGTGACCAAAGAATGCATTTAAACAAAAAGGAGTAATAAAAGTTATTTTAGACGTGTGCACAAAAATGAGGAGAAGTAAATAATATAGAAAACTTAAGCTATAAATAGAATTCAGTTATAAATAGACTCTTTTTTTTCTCCCTAAAAAGAAAAGGGAAAGATTTTTTGATAAAGGAAAAAAAGAACTGATCAAGTTACACCCTTTTTTATTTAAACAAAAGTTATCAGTGGGGAAAACAGTCTCCACCTTTGTACTTTTTATTTTCTATGGATATTCATTATGTGACCTATATAATTATTATGAGATTGGATTTGTTCGATAGTGGCTAGCATTGGAATCCGAGGATGTGTGTTTCATCTTATTTATAGTTAGTCCGCTGGATGTACCTGCTTCGCATCAATGAGTCATGCCTTCCCCCCCCTCCTCTGAGACTCAAAAATTGTACTCATCGTGTTCAATGTTAGATGGTTTATTCAGTAGACCACGAAAGTCACATCTTGTACAACTGATGTCAGTCGGTTTGGTTTGTTCGCACTGATTGGTTTTCATATTGAAATGAAAGGCTTTTTCAAGTTAAAATAATTCACTGTTCCTAGACAAGTGTATGAATTTCATCGGTGTGTTACCAGTAGTCGAACAACCTGAAACCAGTTTGAAAATCTTCTATTTCACTCAGCAAGCATTAACAACAAGATTCCGTCTGAGTCTAACGGTCTTAAACTGAATCTTTCTAAATGTCAAACTGTTAATTTCAGCTTAAGATGTAAAAGACAGTTGAAAGAAGCCGTCGATTCTCATGACAGTTGTAGGATTGATGACAATGATATAGGAATTAAATCAGAAATGAGGCATCTTGGACTTATTCTCTCTTCTGATCTCTCCTGGTCTTCCCATGTCTCAGCGATCTCCAGTAAAATATTCCGCCTGACATTTTACATTAAGAAGTTAAGGCACTCGGGTATATCTCAACCCCTCCTCTTACAGTTTATAAACTCTTGCATCCTACCTATTCTTCTTTATTGTTCACCCTTATTCTTTCCTGGTTTCCTTAAAAAGGACTATGTCACAATTCGTAGAATACTGAAGACTGTCAGGAGGATGAGTGGTGTCCCAGTGGACTACATAGTTAACGTCGTTGTCGATAGGCACTTGACTTCGTGCAGTAAATTTGCTAAAGGGATTTTGTCTGACTTGGAGCATCCACTTCACCCTGAGCCTTCACCTTGCATCTCCTCAGGTAGAGCAAGAAGTAACTTCAGAAAAATGTATGCTCGCACGTCTAAGTACAAAAATTCTATGATACCATACTTGGCACGTATTTTATGTGATGAAAATAGCGTCAGGCAAGAAATGACTAACCTTTTTTCATCTAGTAAATAAACAATCTCCTCCATCCATCCTTATATACCTTCAAGTTTTACTTTTATGATTTCTATTATATTTATGGTCCTGTTGCTTCTTGTTCTCACTTTCAAAACTGCAAACACCAACTTATCTCTATGACTGCTGTAATCTTGCAAAGAGAACATTATATTCAGTATTTTTAATCATGCAAGGATTTGTATACCGCATCGACAATACTGTGTGAAACAAGCCCACGGCAATTTCCACTTGTATTATTATCATTACCTTAGCTGCTATCATTATTATTATTTCCATTTTATATGCTGCGTGTTTTTTTTTGACAATACTCCTATTGTAAATGTAGAAAAATTTTCTGTGTGATTAATTTTATTTATAATTTGAGGAAATTAGATGCGATATTGTGATTAATACTGAAAATTCCATTCTGTATCACAAGTACTGTTTTTGGAATAAAGTAAATTATTATTATTATTATTACAAATGTGAAGTCAGTCACTGCTTCTAGACGGGTCAGAAACTTGAACTGCATGTCACGAAGAGCATTTCCAACAAGTTACAAACTTTTATCAACAGCTTCCCACTTCGTTGGCTCCATACTGCAGATCAAATGGCCGGCCAGCCGGCCAGAAAGAATTAGCAGCAAGAAACTCTGCAGTGCGACAAACCAACCAAGAACTTATTGCTCAACAATTATGTAGAAGAATATGGGGATGGATTGGGAAAATACCACTGGGGAATTTGTCAGATAACGTCGCGCTCTACGCCAGCGCTCGAGTGGAACCCGAGTGGGGAACGACGAGTGGGGCGTCGGTGTGAGGGTGACAAGGAGGAGGAGGCGAGAGACTATGAACAATTGTGGGGCAAGCTAAAGAGGATAGCGGGAAATACGACAAAGTGGAGATGTTCTGTTGAAGCTCCCTATGTTCCACTCGGAACCCAAGGGAACAATAAAAATAATAGACATGTTCGTTAGTTAGTTCATTTCTTGGCTCCGACTCTGTATATCCCAGTACGTCTGGGCTGCGAAGGCAGATACATTGGGAGAACAGAAAGAAGGGTTTATCTTAGATTTTCTTAACACACACCGAAAAGTTTACGATTAACACACACTAAATATCTGAGCAGTGTGTGGCGTGTGCTACTGATAAGATTTGTCAGTAGTATATAAAGAGACGTTCGTCGGCATGGAAACATCAAATAGCAGGGAGATAGATTTGACGTCAAAAAGAGCAAATGATTCAGCGTTGGGGAGATACATTGGAGACGACGTGAAAGGAACACAAAGAAACACAAGATGATGGCCAGAAGTAGCACAACAAAGAAAATATTTGCAAATTGTGATTTCAAGATAAAGTGTACATAATTTTGCTGTATGGCGATACCAAATTCTAAATAAACTTTCTTATACCTAGTCTCTCATCTTCAAAGGTTACAAATGCAGTTACACGAATATTGATTCACAGACTACAAACGCACAAAGACGATCTTTCTAAAGAATATTCTAGAATGGTAGACAAATAAAAATTGCGGATATTAGTGTAGAAGCAAAAAACCACATTTCTTAGATTATGTTAACATCATTACTCAAAGCAGAAGTTAAAGAGAAAAGGGTAATTCATTGATGGTTACCTTCTTCGATCAAAATGAACAATGTCTGTTAGGTTAGAGTCACAAAAGGGAACACCATCATCTACTGGAGGAAATGCCCAGGTAAATCCAGTTGATGATTCCTAAATGGAACGAAATGAGAATCTTAGATTTCCCTATTAGCCGCCATCAACCATATAACTTCAAGTGAACCCTCAGATGTTGTTAGAACGTCATTTTGTGATATAACTAAAAATCATTTAAATTCCTGTAAATTAACACTTGAAAAATTGAGTAGAATTCAATTTCAAACCTAGTGAGGATCGCAGGAAATAGGACAGAGTGGAAATGTTTTGTTGAAATCCTATGTTCCACATGGGACCCAAGGGAACAATAACAATAATAATTAACATGTTCATTAATTAATTCAATCAAAAGTAGACAGATATCCTTCCTTTCTTTACTGCCTTTATGTATATCAGAGTACGTCTGGGCTGCGAAAGCAGATGCATTAGGAGAACCAAAAGAAGGGCTTATTCTACACTTTCTTAACACATAGCGAAAATATTACGATTAACAGAGAGTAAATACCTGAGCAGTGTAGCTACACGAACACTGACTGACGGAGGACGCTAGGAATTATTTTATTTATTTTATTCCTTGACGATCCCAGTCGATCATATGGGGGCTTCAAGCTAAGGCTTTGAAGTTTCAGTAGCAGTGGTGTTTATTTTTATGGGTTGGGGTTGCTGGCCTCTTGCCCAAGCTTCCCTCTTTACCAGTCTTGCCAGGGGTTTAGAGAGGTAAAGGAGTGAGTCGGCCGGGAACTAAACCCCAGACCACCAGCGTGGTTGGCGAGCATTCTACCGCCAAGCCACTGTGTGGTGAGAGCTGGCTGCTAGGCAAAGTTGATAGACAGTAACTGACGTCAATGTTTATGTCCCCAATATTGGTGGTGAGAAAATGAGAACAAAGGCTTTGCGTAGGCGGATACGTTTAGCATATGGATGATCTGACACAGCCACAAAGAGATGCAAGGTTAACTTTCTGTGAGAAACAACCAATCAAAAGACTGCATCTTCTACTAACAATAATGTATATTAAAATCTATAAATATGTGTTGATAATCTTTAATAAACGATCTGTTGCCTGGCCCTTGTCTTCTGTTGTTACAACTCACGCCCATCAGGTAAAAATGCCTAATGCCTTGAAGATAATAAACAAATAGTTAAGTTCAAGCCTTCTTAAGTTTACAGACATTTGCTACCACTTTTTATTATGAGAATTCTTATCACCTACGGAGAGGTTAGTGTCTAAATTTATTAAATCCTTACACATATTTAAGTCAGTCTCATAAACACACACACACACACACACCATCATTCACTGGGGGAAATGTGCAGGTAAATCTGGCTGATGATTCTTGAATGGAAAGAAATGAGAATCTTAGATCTCCCTACTAATCTCGACACCAACCATATGACGCCATATTGACGCTCAGTTTGTGATATAACTAAAATTCATTTAAATTCCTGTAAATCAACACTTGAAAAAATGAGTAGAATTCAATTTCAAACCTTTTGAAAGAATAACAGAAAGTAGACACAATCGAAAAACGTTTTCAGCAGGCTACAGACTTCCAGTAATAGTTGTCTTTGCCCGATACTCAGGATCAGATGGTCAGTCAGAAAGGATAAGCAACAAAGCACTCTTGAAAGCAACCGACAAATCAGGAAACTATCACCCAACGAATATGCAGAAAGAAATAAAGACGGATTGGATATACGCCCAGGAGACAACTGAGTAACATCACATTCCAGGCCATCTCTCAAATGGAACCCGAACTGGAAACGACAGCTGGGATGTCGGTTCAACAGTGACAAAGAGGAGATCGTGTAAGGAGGAAATGAAAACTTGTGGAGAAAACTTGTAAAGCTAGTCGAAAGTGATTGTAGGTAACCGAATGTAATAAGGATGTGCCTCTGAAGTCCTGTATTCGACTTGGAATGCGACGAATGAATAATTATCGTAACAATCAAAATAAACTGTCTTCAGTTTGATTTCTTTTAGACTCTAATCTGCTATTCATAGATCTGAGTGAATGCAAAATTTGTGATGTGATTAGGGTTTGAGAATCGGTAGTAGAAGTTATTTAGGAGTAAAAAATTCAGTTAAGTTAGTAGTCCACAGTTGGATCAGTATTCAGCCGATAGTGAATACCAGCCCTTGCTGTTTAAGTGGCTTTGTCAAACGGCAAGTACATTCAGTCAAACATCTTCACCATTTGGTACCTTATCCTGTCGAATGAGGTTGTTTCTGCTGGATGTCTGTGTAGCAAAGCTCTTCGGTATTGCAAAATCTATTCTGAAATACACTTAGTATTTTTAACGATCAAACTGTTGTTTTCATTTATTTCCAAATGTTTTTTCTCAGGGATCTGATTAGCTACAGGTTTGGTCACCTGCTGACATCAATAAAGGAATCACTGGGAAACATGTGTGTACTGGATAGCCGTTTCGTCAGCACCCACAGACTGGAGTTCGAACCCAGAGACCTCTGGTTACAAGGGTAGATCGTAGACCATTCAGTTCATTAATTCAAACTTCTGTCAGGTATTAACCATTTTTCTCGGTTACACTTCAAATGAGTGCAGTTAGACCAGAAAATTGTATACTCTCATGGTACTTACAATCGTATCATCCGCACACTTACGTTTTAAAATATTCTAAATTATTTGGGTAGCAGAAACGGTAATAAGAATAAGCATACTAGTAAGGATGATATTATAGAATTGAAATTGCTTGGAACAGATGACGATGAAAAAAAATTAATGCAGATAGTCCAACAGTGTAGACATGAAAACAATCGTACTAGGTAGATAATATGAGGTAGGTAATCAAACTGTAGGGAAATATATACCTCAACGTAGATTTCTTAGCAGACAGGCATCAGTTTCAGGATCCTTAAGATTACTCAAGACTATTCATTAGTATGCATCGACGAACCTACCAGAGATTTAACGAAGGACCAACCAGCTGACCTCTCAGCTTATGGTTTGACGTCTAGTGACCCATAACTTCTAAATTGTGCAAGTTCGCGACTTCTCACGGCAATGCTATGAATGAATGGATGAATCTTTCTCACCACAACGTTTAGTCAGAACTTGAGAACAGACATCACATAGCCAGTAACGAGCGTGAAACTGATATCCATATTCTGAATTTTGTCAAGTAGCATTATATCGTGAAGTGACAGAGGTCGAAATCCCTCAGACTCTGATTTCCATACCACTGAATTTATAATCGATGGCCTAACCTCTTAATTTGAAGGTCATGGGTTCAATCTCTGATAGGGTCAGAGTGGGCACTGGTGAAGAGTCATGAAAAAGAATGAAACACCTGTTAAGTATTCAATAATTCTCAGTGATTCTCAAAGTTATGTTGGCTTGTGACGGAATCTTTACTGAAGTTAATCAATGCCCAACGTAACCAGATATCCGAAATATATATTGAGCAGATGGGATGCACATAAGGTTTTAATATCGTATCCGTCTTTTAAGTCTATTTCAACTTGAGAAGATACAAGCGAATAGATTACTTGAGAACATAAATAAATTTAAGTTTTCAGATGGTTGAGACGAAGTATTCAACTAAATGGAATCTAATTAACACATTAAGGAAATACAAACGTAATCTGATAAAGTGCTTGGTCCGTCACAGAGCAATAGCAGTCTGCTCGGATGAGTGTCTTAATGAGGAACTTAATAATATTAAACGGTTGCTAAGTGAAAATGGTTATCCAGAAAAGTTTATTGATAAGAATATGAATCTAAAATCAAATCAGCCCAAGGTGCCAACAGTTCCTAAAATGGCCTTATTCTTACAAATGCAGTTTCTTGGGGACAACATCAGCGAGATACTAACACAAAGCCTTAGGGATGCGGTAAAGCGAAGAGCATTCCCCGCTGCTGAATTACACTGTGTCTTCAAAACCACCCGCTTCTCTTTTGCGTTCGGGAGTAAAAGATAAACTGCCTAATTTCGCCTCTTCCATGTGTATCTACCGATTTAACTGCTCCTGTGGAGCCGGTTACACAGGCCGTACAATTAGGCGTGTTTCTCGTCGGATTTCCGAACATCACCCTGCGTGGTTAAGTTAGAGACAAACAAAATCTATTCGTAGCGTTATTCTATCTCATCTTGTGGATACAGAACACAAGATTGATGCTAACCATTCCTTCAGGGTCATTCGCCGCATACCTACGAATCTCAATTTCGCCTTAACAGTTCGATTGCTAAATATTGCTGAGGCTGGCTGTTGGGATCCATATTAACAAGCCTAATTCGTGCATCCAAAAGAAGCTAGTCAAGACATTATCCTTACCTTGGTCATCTAGGTTTTAATGAACCTGAATTTGTTGTGGAAATTTCTATAATTTTAGTTGACATTCTATTTGCTACTATATCTTTATTATTATTATTATTATAATTATTATTATTATTACTATTATAGTTTAAGCATCTTCAATGAACTGTGGTAATTCTATTGGGGTCTTACTTTACAAATCGGTATTACTTTAAAAAACACTAATATTGTTATTGACTACTATCCTAGAATATTCTATGTATATAAACATATGAATATATAATTGTAGAGCCAGAGGAGGAAATTATCGAAAAGGATATTCTTTTGTGTTTTATACATGTCTGAATGAATATTTTTGCTGCATCAAGGAACTGTCGTAAGGTTCACACTAAAGACTAACATGTTAACAGTAAAAATCACTTAACAGAGTTTAAAAATAATTTTGGTATATAACAGTGCCGTCGCCAGGCATCTCCTCGACACGGGTCATGAGGTGGATGTCGAAAAGTCGTTCAGAATTATCAATAAGCAAAAGAGCCCAATTCTCCTCAAGTTTGCTGAAGCCACTTCCATCAAGCGCCTGAAACCTGATTGATTTATGCGTTCATAAAGAAGCGGTTATCAGTTTTTCTTTGCCTTGGTAACTTGACATTTTCATCTCTCTTTCATCTGAATGCGTAATGCTGAAAAGTTTCCATTGTGTATTATTATTATTGTTCGAAATAGTGTTTAATATTGCATATATATATATGTTTATATTATTAGTGTATGCATATATTGATTGATTGATTTTTGTTTAAAATGAACTCTGTGAAAGTGTGTTAAAATTGTTTTTGTAGATATATTTAATAATGTCTTTGGCCTGTAAGCAGCTGACGAGAAGGCAGCGAAATAAAAGATGGTACCACTTTATTCTGCAAAAACTGTAGTTCTTGCTTTGTTCAAATTTAAAATGTTAACTGTTTGATGGTATTTTGCGGTAGGATTCATAACAGGCGTTTCGACCTATCTGAGACTCATCCGCTGGATGGACCTGCTCCCCTGTGAGTGATACTGTTGGTTAACTTTTGAAATATTAATCTTCATTAATCTTGATACTGTTTTATAAGGAATGGGGTTGTTAACCTCATGCTTGACCTCTCCTTTTTTCCAGGCTTACTACCGTCTAGTAAACAGGGCAGTGGTTCGAAGTGCTTCAGCCAGAAATTAAACCTGGATGACTTGTGTGACTGGAGAGCATTCAGCCATTGAACCACTGACAAAAAGAGTATGATTGTTTAGAAGATTTCATCGTCAGCTGACATAAGTTAGAAAACCATTGAAAAACACCAAGGAGTACTGGACAGCTGTTTCATCCTAGTTTGGGACTCTTCACAGTACACACTCAAGCTGTGGGGTTCGAACCCAGGACCTTCTGGTTGCAAGGCGAGCTGGAAACCTGGTGGTTGCGCGCTGTTGAAGAGTCCCAAACTAGGACGAGACAGCTAGATGTACAGTACTCCCACCTGGTTTTCCAATGTTTTTCTAACCGATGTCATCTCACGATGAAACCCTGTAACCAATCAATCAAATCCCTACAAAATCCAATACTTGAAAAACACAGTATGAATTTAAATGTTTGATCGAAAACAAATCTCGATGAGATTTCACACTCAGGCACACACACAGTAGCCGTATTCATGGAGGCTAATAAGTCTCACACTTGCAAGTCAGCATTCATTTCAGTCAGCTTAATTTGTTTCCATCAAAAACCAACACTAGTCAAAGAAAACCATGGGCGATTGTTTTGCCTTAGTATACACCCATCACTTCATTAGTTATTGGATGTAGAGTCATCATCTTACGGGGTCATGCCACTGATCATTCAGCTACTGGGTTAGAAATCAGTAACCCATGTAACCTAGGTCGAAAGTAATCAATATCCTGATAAATTTCTAAATGCGAATTTCAATTTGACTTTATCAGGATGAAGAATAACTATGTTATCTAATGAGTTATTATTTTAGCATAAAAAAATACTAAAAAATTGTATTAGGTCTCTGAAGTAAATTAAATAATTCCACCAATCATCATCAACGAGAGGGATTTAACAGAGGTTACTTCCTTCACTTATCTCACTAGGAACCATCCTTTCGACCACAGGCATTGGGAACAGATGAAGATGTCAAAGCCAGCCAGCCAGAATTGGAAAGGCAAAATACGTCTTCATTGACCTGAAACCAGTTTGGAAATATTCTGCACTCTACGGCATAAAGAAAAAGATCCGAATTTTCAACACCAATGTCAAGTCAGTCCTTCTATATGGGTCAGAAACTTGCACTGCGTGTCACGAAAAGAATTTCCAACAGTCTGCTGCAGACTTTCGTCAGCTGTTGTTTTCGCTGTTTTCATACTCAAGATCGAATGGCCAGAAACAGAAACTGTGGAAAGAAACCAACGAGCAAGAGCCGATCGCTGAAAAAATATGTAGGAGAAAATGAAGATAGATTTGGCATACGTTGAGGAGGTCGTCGAATGACATCATGCGCAGTGCAGGCCACCACTCCAGTGGAATCCCAATGAAGGCGACGAGTAGGTCGTCAGTGTGACGGTGACATGGAGGAGATCTTGTGATGGGGAGATAAGAGATTGTGGTCAACCGTGGTCCAAGCTGAAGAGGATGGCAGAAGACAGAACAAAGTGTCGATGTGTTGTTGAAGCCCTATGTTCCACTCGGAAGTCAAGGGAATAATAATGATAACTGTTGGTTTATAGGGTTTGATTGACTTCAGCACGTGAAATTGTTATCGTCTGGTTCCTATGTCATTTGGGATTGTGACCACCTGTAGGAGAGGTTCACCAAGTTATGTGGAAGGATTGACAATCTCTGATGACAGTATCTGAAAGCTAAGTAAAGTACGTTGAATAATTTCAGTTCAACTGACATCAGTGAAATACATACATTGCAGAATGTTTGCGATTTAATATCACAAAACTCAATGGTTGCCTTGTTAAACTGTCAGGGTTAATGAAAATTTTCCATTGAACACACTGAACACATAGAATTTACTCCATTTTGCACCTTTTTTATCGTTAGAAAGCATTTTTGTCTAGGAACAGACTTTGTCACAAGAACTGAAATCAGTTTGAGAATCAGGAAAAACCAGAAGGAACTGAACGGTTGCGATATCCTAGGTTGGATCTCTCTGTAGCAGCGGCTGCACCAGTAAACCCACAGTGTGACTGAATTCGGGTCTGTCACGTTAGGAGGCGAACACATTACCCCTTAAAGTCTGCATTTCAATCTATTCACCTGAGGATCTTAACTTCAGTCAATTCGCGATCTAGCTCTATCGTTATCCAATGGCATAGATAAACAAAAGCTTGACACTAGGTGTGTTGAAGCTCATCCGTCACCTATTCTTATTAGAAATATGTATATCATCCCGTAATGAGTCATTTAATGAACAACGGATTAATGTTGGGTTGTTGAAATTCGCCCTAGTTTACCTTGAACTCCCATCCACTCCATCTGTAGTGTGGTCAGATTTGTGTCTTACATTCACCTGTGTGTTCGATAATTAGGCCATATCAAGATTTTAGTCTTCAGGAAATTTTCAACAAAACGGAGTGCTACTGATAAGTTAAGTGTTTAAATTTCAAATCACGAATTCGATTCTGTGTATTACCAGGTGGGTAAGATAACTATGCAGAATTCAGCGATTTCAGTTGGTTAGACCCTCTGGGTTGAGTCAAGACCGCGCATACCACTGATGATCTCTACCCGAAATGATCGTAAGGATCATTCAGTGTTTAGATCCATTCCGTATGGCTATCAAGTACTATTGTTTTACCACGAGTGGTCTCCAGCTACTCATATAAGCTAATCAGTAGTGCATAACAGTAAATTTTTTATCGTCCTCTTTTAATTAAATCGATGAGGAGGTAAAATATGTTGGTTACTCATTTCAACCAAAATTAGGTTTTCGAGTATTGGTTTTTAGGGTATCTTGTTTGACTGGTTGGAGGATTTCATCATGAGCTGACATCGGTTAGCGAACCATTGGAAAGCCAGCAGGGAGTATAAGACAGCTGTTCCACCCTGACTTGGGACTCTTCAGTAGTACGCACCCACACCACGCAGTTCGAACCCAGGACCTGTTGGTTACAAGATGAACTGATGGACTATTAAGCCACTGGGACCCGATCCAATGGTCAGTCCATGAATTCCAACTTCTGCCAATTCACGATATAGCGCGACCCCTAGCCAATGTCTTCGGCGATTATTTGTCTTCGCGCCCGACCCGACCCTGCTGTACCCTACTGGTTACGACTTTCCACTAGAACACCACATAATTACCTATCTAAATAGGATCAATTAGGTTTTCTTAACATAAGAGAAAAATATGATTTAGTTTTGGGTGTGTACTGAGATAATTGGTAGTGGAATACGTGACATACTTTTGCCTGCTTTCCTGAAACTTTTCACCTGAATATGCCAGCACTAAACGATATGACTTGTGTCCTCATTAGGTTTCCAGCTCAGCGATTATCATATCACACATACAGAGATACTATTTAGGTTAGCTTCAACTATGTATGCCCCAATAAAATCATCTTCACCAAATCCTTCATGCCATGTTGATGAGTGCTAGAGTGTGCGAAACTCAAGTCAGATGGGGCTTCTTATCTTTAGACTTTTAATACAGAAAAGTTATTGATGTTTTCATGGACTAGTCTTTTTAAAATAGGTGTCGTCTTCTGGCCCCTAATAAATTTGTGCTAATTACTATAATCCCTTCCTATATGATAATAAATGAATTATTTTCTAGGCATTTTCGTGGACGAATAAAGTACTTATGAAATATTCATATTAATTACAATAATAATGATAGACTGTCTGTGATCACTTTAAAGATGAAGTTAAGCTAGAGCAGCCATTACCAATATCCATGACAAAAATCGTCTAGATGACCTTGAAACAACCAATCACAGTTGACCAAGAATAGTTCACGCATACGTATTGTATTCTTTTCTAGTTATGGACTGTTTATTGTGCTTATCTGGGGAGCTTTATTTTACAGCATGTCAGAGAGTAATAGGGAATGAGGAATTCTGAAAATTTAGTTTTAAAATTACTAATTTTAGAATTCCAGTACTATGTTTGGTTGCTTGAGCCCATTCAGAGGGCGGCTGTTGGCGGCTGCCATAGTTTAACTTGATCATTATAAAATAATTTCTCTCTTTCATAGAGTTTCTATGCTCTTTCTTGTGTTTGGGATTGTAATAGTGCGGTTATGACTTCTGTGTCCACCTGAGATTTTTACTCCGTGAATTACAGTCAGAGGCATGAAATATATTGCCATAGTTGACGACGGTGCGTCGATGACACAGTGGTGGAATGCTAGCCAACCACGCAGGTGGTCTGGGGTTCGAGCCCCGGCCATCGACGCATTCCTTTACCTCACTAGGCCAGTAATTAGACTGATAAAGAGGGAAGATAGGGGGGCATGAGGCTGGCAACCACATCCCGTAAAAAATAAACACCACTACTACCAAAACTTCAAGCCTCTAGCTTGGAGTCCCATGCTCCACTGAGAAAGTTAAGGAATAAGATATATAAGATATAAGAGAAGTTGACGACGCATTATAAATTACACAGTTCGATTATGGATTGGTATCAGTTAGAGAACCACTGGACAGCCAGGTGTTACGTCATAGCCTTGCGACTCATCGGCGGTACACACACACACACAGAGCGGGGTTCGAACCCAGGACCTTCCGGTTACAAGTCAAGCTCGGTAGGTGCGTACCGCCGATGAGTCCAAAACTGGGATGAAACACCCATCAGATCTTTACAAACAAATTCTTGGAAATTTAACAGTGTTATATGTTGGAAGAAATTGAAGACAAAACATTTGACATAACTGGTAAGATTTAATGAAATGAAGAGTCCCATGTAGGATAAAACGCCAGTGAAGTGTTTCTTGATTTTCTATGACTACCTCTAATTGATGTCGGTTCATGATAAAATATACATTCAGATCAATCAAATCCCCAACTAATCTCATTAGTGGCTACAGGATAGATGTCCTGTTGTAGTTATGGTGAGAATTCATGGATACTGGGGTCTATCGTGCCAGGAGGAAGAATTTGCTCAGTAATGGCATTGGTTAGTGTGGAGTTATAATCCGAAATGACAGAAGTTAAGCTTCCCAGATTATGGAATTCTGACCAAGTGGCACTGCTTGTAACCTGAAGTTCTTGAATTTGATCTCTGATGGAGTCAGTGATGAAGAGTCCCTAACTGCTTCGAGACAAATGTTCAGCGCTCCTTGATCTTCAATGATCCTCTAGTTAATGTCGGTCCGTATGAGGAGGTGTACGCTGAAATTAATCCCGAAATCTTAAAAGGTGTATTACACTATGTTCTTTCTATTTAAATGATAATGAGTTATTTTAGAGATAAGTGATGAAATCCAAAATCCGGTAAATTTTGAATTTTAAATGATCATATTGTTCTTTCAATGGATTCTTCTAGAACCACGCATCTTGGTTGTAAAGTCTTCAAAAAAGTGACATATTGGCCATCTGTTGGCTTGATGCACTTCCATCTAAGTCATGTGAGCATCAACACGATGGCATACCCTTGAAACTTTCACTTTATCTATCTATCTGAAGCCTTCCTCAAAACTGAAACGTTTTCCACCACTTATCAATCTACGCCTTCTCGTCTATTTTTATAAATTTTGGTTAAAAATGGTGGGAAATTCAGTTATATGCATAATAATGACAAAATTTTGACGCCATAAATCTATCAGACCTTTAGCTAAACGAGGGCACCGATTGCTGAGAACCAGTCAGTTACAGTTAGTCCGTGAAACCAGTTAAACAACAATTTGTTCCATAAAAAAGTGCCCAGAGATGTGTACTAATCCTATATGGTATACGTGTTCTTTACAACGTCTATTTTCTGAAGGGAGTGCTTATATTCATTCAAATGGCTATAACTTATTGTCAGAAGCTGGAATTAGGCTTACATAAGGGTTATGCTAGGGAAAGCTTTATTCCTAACAGGCTACTGCCTTCTTGTTGGTCAGGAAGAACAAGCACCAAGGGACTGCGGCAGAAAACTAACCAAGAACATTTTACCTAACAAATATGAGGAAGGAAGTGGGAATGAATTGAACACATGCTAAGGGGAAATTCAAGTGACATTACACACTATGTCCTTGAATAGATCCGGAATGATAAGAGGCTAATTTGGCGTCGGAGGGTGAAATGAAGGAGATTACATGGAGAGAAAATGAAAGCCTGTAGCAGTTGTGGAACCAGTTAAAAAGGTGTGACAGAATGGAATGTCACGGAGATGTTTAGTTAAAGTCTTTCGTTTAACTTAGAACGCAATGATAATAACAAAAATAGGAAGAAATTTAGAACAGGTTAGTATTAAATACTGGTTAGTTTGGGGTCAGCTTAGTAATACATAAGAGATACGAGGTGAAATACAGAACATTATGGCAGAAAATATACTGCAAATAACAGGTACTAGACATGATCATATCTCAGAGAGATGAGAACTGGCGGACTGGATTATGTGTCAGAATGTGGTGAGAAAGAGAAGGCAGAAATACTCTGGACCACCGATAAGAAAACTCCAGAAGATCTGGATTTTGCTGATGATATATATCTACTGTCACACAAACTCTAAGAATTGTAGGCGAAAACCATCAAACTGGCTGAAGAGGTGAGGCAGGCAGTGAAGACGGGACTTCAGGTGAACATAGAGAAGATGGAGGTGATGAAGATAATCAACGAACAGCAACAATAACAACAATCAGCACCAATCACCATCAGCGGGAGGAATTTGACAGAGGTTACCTCCTTCCTCCGCCTATCTAGGAAGCATCGTTTCAACCACAGGCAGTCGGGACGAATGAAGATGTCAGAGCCAGCCAGCCAGAATCGGAAAGACAAGGTACACCTTCATCAATCTGAAATCAGTTTGAGAATCCACCGCACTCAGTTTAAAGAAAAAATTTCGGATTTTGAGCATCAATGTCAAGTTAGTCATTTCTTCTTCCACATAAGTCAGAAACTTGTCATGTCACCTAAAGAATTTCCAACGGGTTGCAGGCTTTTATCATCAGCTGCCCTCTTTGCTCAATATATTCAAGATCGAATGGCCGTCCAGGAAGGATTAGTACCGAGAAGCTGTGGGAACAAATCAACTAAAAACCTATAGCTCAACGAATATGTAGAAGAAAGTGGAGATGAATTGAGCACATACTACTGAGAAGACTGTCGAGTGACACTGCACGCTCGAGTGAAACCCGATTAGGAAACGGTGAGGGGGTCGTCGGTGCGAGAGTCGCTTGGAAAGATCATGCGAGGAAGAGATGAGAGACTATGGGGAATCATTGGGTCAACTAGGGAGGATTGCAGGGAATTAGACAAAGTTGAGATGTGCTTTTGAAGCTATATATTCTACTCGAGGCCCAAGGGGACAACAATATAATAATAATACATTACAGCATGTTATATTTCTCTAAATCCTGAATAGCAGTCATTATTACTAATCAGTTCCTATTTTCTCACACAAATTTGCCTTTTTTCAACACAATTATTCCATTCGGGACCGTCGGTGTACTCTTTTTTTTGGTGGGGTCTTGAGGTTTAATATCACCTACATTTGAAAGAGTCATGGGATAACTCATTAAGTATGCTTAAGTTTTCTCACAGAAATTTCTCGTCTTCGAACTAACCAAAACAGACCCACACAAAAGTTTTAGTCTTTCCTTCTTACTATTCCACAAAATGTATGAGTGCTGCTATTTTTAGCAACACTGTCCGCTTTATCAATGTGTCGAATAATTTCCTGAGATACGTTTGGCAAGTGTGTACTTTTTTCGACCAATATAACTAGATCTTCAGGAGCAGGTGAATTTATAAACACGCTGAAGAAGTCAGTATGTGCTTGACGAATTCGTTGATCATTTGCTGACTTTAGAAGTTCGTCTGCGGCTCAGTCGAAAAAGACCTGAGTATGCGGTTCTTCAGAATCACAGTCGTGGTATCACCTTCAGATTCAACATTCATCCATGGCAGTATATCAGGCATGGTATTGATTCTTTCAGATTTCTGCTTTACTCTCACGTTTCTGTCAATGAGTATTGTACTATATTCACTGTAATTGTGATCTTTTCAGTTGATCGTTGATCTGTATCACTGGTACAAATCCTTCTTATTCTTGAAGATATGCATTGAATCAGGTATTGATCATACCTTGCTGGTTCCCAATTGTTATTCACCGTAAAGAACCATCAGTTTTGTTTTTGGACAAAATATTCAAAAAGTGGCATTCAGAGATGATCTCGGATACCAGTGTGAACTTGACAGAATGGTGCCTATTACTGATCTTCTTCTTTGTAGCACTGATGTCAGCAGTTTTGACATCTTTTATGGGGATTTCATTCTTGCATCTTTGTTGCATATGAAAACATTCAATTTGTGGATCGTAAAACGCTTTATTTTCCAGTCTGCAAGCAGAGCACTCGATGACTACCGTATTGACATTCAATCCCAGTTGTTTGTACATTAAAAGTGCAATTGAGCAGCAGTTATTTCCTCCCATTTTTACCCTCACCTTCTTCACATCTATCAGGTAGACACTCAACTACCTCCAAGTATTGGTTTGTAGGGATATGGTTGATTGGTTACAGGGTCTCCTCATGAGCTGAAATTGGTTAGAGAACCTGGGGTTCCAGTGGGAAGTCGTAACCAGTAGGGTACAGCAGGTCGGGTGTGAGGACAAATACTCGCCGAAGACATTGGTTAGCGGTTGCGCTATATTATGAATTGGCAGAAGTTGGAATTCATGCGCAGGCCATTGGATCGGGTTCCAGTGGCTTAATGGTTTACGAGCTAGCTCGCCTTGTAACCAGAAGGTCCTGGGTTCGAACCCCGCGGTGTGGGTGCGTACATCTGAAGAGTCCCAAACTAGGACGAAACAGCTGTCCAGTACTCCAGGACTGGTTTACTAATGGTTCTCTAACCGATGTCAGCTCATGATGAAACCCTGTAACCACTCAACTACCTTACTTGTCATCTTAGAGCAATTTTTATCTTATAAAATTTCAAACCTTTCCTCTCATTGTAGAAACCACATTTGACCAACTATATCAATAATACATTTTACGTGCAAATAGTCTGACATGATCAAGTTTAAATTAGAAGGAAAATCAATTTATCGATTTTTCAGAACACAAGTATATGTGAACACTTAGTACTACTGTATATATAGTATAGTGAGAATCTATATTCTGAGAATTTCATACTTTATGTAAATGTATTATACATCACAATAAGCCATTATTCTTATTATTATTAATATTTTTTTTTACATATTTACTCACCATTAACTTCTCATCGTCATCTTCCGCATCATTAATTGATCCACGAGGTTGTTCACTTGCTCTTGGAGTACCCATCTGTGGTGACTATGAAATGTTTTTCTTATTGAAGTCAAAATTAGTTACCTAACTATTATATAGATATATGTATGTAATCTCTTTGTGTTTTCACCTCAAAATTGATAAATAAACAACACCCAAGTGATCAAACACAGCTTCAAATTTGTGTCAGAATTAGTCTTCAAGCAAAAACTGATGCTGGTTTGTCCAACTGACTTCGTAAAATATTTTAGACAAAAAGTCAAACACGTACACACATGTTCATGCATAAGTATGTACATGTATCTATCGTTGATTGGTTTAAACTATCCAACCAATCAGCTTTCACCGTTGAAAACTGAACAATCATATCACCATCTTTTTGTTTAATTTAATTTAATTTTGCAAATATTAAAGATATTAAAAAAATAAAATAGGTTAAATTAGGTAAGAAAAGTTTAATTATCACTTATGAAGAGAAGTCTAGAGAAATATTTTTTGTTTTGTTTTAAAATATAAACCACTAACAACAATAGTAAAGTGGAATTCATTCAAATAAGCAATTGATCACAGTTCTACTACTTTTATTGGTTTTAGAAAAAAACATGAAGTACTTTGTATGATAATTAACCATTATGAGTTGAGAGTGTACAGACACATGCACACGCACAAACACACACGAGGGATAAATGAAATTAGACACAGTTTCATATAACGAACTCATATATTTATTATATAAGTTCATTCAACTAGGTTAAAGGAACACATTGTCTCTGTTATCTTCACTTCTCACTAAGCATTTATACACACCCAATAGTGTAGAGGGTTGACGCCCAAAATTTGCAGTTATACCCTTCTTCTCTTTTCCCTCTCTCTCTCTTTCTCTCTCGAATAGAATTTACAATAATCATCATCATCGTCATCATCATGGAATTTACAGTGAGTTAACTTTGTTTCAATGCATTTCTAAAATTTAAAACGAAATCGACCTTCTCTTTTGAAAAAATTAGGAAAGTTTCAAATTAACGTGTTCTCTCACTATCTCCCCTCTTGATCCAGTTTCTTTTTTACACAATGCAATCATCTTTCTGATCAATAGGAATTAATACTTTCAATAACAACGGGGTAAATAAAGTGCAAATAGTTCATTTCTCCTCTGTTTTTTTGTTTCAAATGTTACTTACACACACACACACTATAAACAGACGTTACCATGGTAATATATCACTCTATTTAAAAAAAAAAAGAATCTCAGGAAACTTTTCGAAACAAAAAAATAAATAAATAAAATATTTAAGTTAATAACATTTTTCGAAAAAAAGTAAAAATAGAACTCAGTCAAACTAAAAGATAAATAATAATAATAATAATAATTATAATGCTAATAATGTGATAGTAATCGTGAGAAATTTTCTGTATGACCTTGTGCATATTTTTTGGCTTTCATATGGTAACCATGGTAACCGCCAGTATCGCTTAGTCAATTCGGTAGACGCACACACATAAGTATAATCAGGATCGTGGAATAGTGATATTACAGGGAGACGAGTTTATAAAAAGTAATAGGCAATGTTTTAAAAAACGATATTTATATATCACCAGTCTCCAATCGATTGCTATAGCTAATTACATGTATGCGTGTGTGTATTGACCTATGTGCGTCAGTGTATACTAGAAGGTTTTAGTAGTGATGTTTCCCTTGAAGAATAATGATTGACAAAAAGGTGGGTAAAGAATCTGAAGAAAGAGAGAGACGTATACGTCAAAGATGAGGATAAAATGTGGTATACGAATATGAGATTTCGGTGTTGAGCTAAGCCAATAAGTATTCAGTCAAAGATTCAATATGGATTGAGTCTAAGCTGATACAGGCCGTCTGTAACTAGTAGAGTCGATCAAAAATTGACAGTGAAGAATTATGGTTGACTGCACCAGAAAGGACAGGACTTGTGGTGAACATAGAGAAGATGGATGTGGTGAAGATACCAGACCAAGAAAAACTATAACAAGAATTAAGAAAGCTAGTTATCAGCCAAATCGAAGCAGTCTAGATACAGGACAGTTGTTTTAATCATTTTCAGGGCTCATTAGTACTATACCTGGCTTGACAAGGCTCAGAGAGCCGATTCAGTTCAAACCGCTGGAATTCTGTGTGTTTCTTGTCAATCACATGCCTAGCGGCTGCGATTATAAACGTTACCTTATTTTGCATATTAAGACTTTTTGGGATGTAATCACGGCATGCTACGATTTATAGAAAATTCCTGTTAGGACAAATAGGAAATTAAAACAAGTGATTCAACGAAGAGGCTGTCTCCATAGAATTTATTTTTTCAAGCTGTACACTCGTATACAAGTGATTATTTTCAACAATAACTTGAATTTCGACAAAATATTTGGGATTCAACAGCTATATGACAATGCCACGTGTCAGGTAATTCACAACAGAATACTCAGAGAGGCGTTCGAAGTGAATAAAGGAATAAGACAAGTTGGCTGCCTATTATCACCAACGGTGAAATTCTTAATTGTGGGGGACTGAATTATTTGGAAGAATATGGAGAGTGAGAAGACAGGAATACGTTGGGCCGACAAGAAGACTCTAGAATATCTGGATTTCTCGAAGACCTACGGGCGAAAACAAACAAACTGGTTGAAGAGGCGAAGCAGGCAGCGAAGACAGGACTCCAGACAGACACAAAGAAGGTCAAGATGATGAAGATAACCAACCAACAGCAAAACCAGCAACAATCACTATCAACGGGAGAGATTTGAAAGAGGTTACTTCCTTCACTTATCTGCTTAGGAAGTATCGTCTCGACCGCAGACAATCGGACAGCATGGATGAAAACGTCAAAGACTGTCTCCTCTGAACCTAAGTGAATAATATTAATAACATTTGTTATTATAGTCGTAGTTAAGCATCTAGCGACAAATTTTGTTATGTACTTTATAAAATGTTTCATGAAATGTACAGATCTTTAAAGGGGATATAGAATTATTAAGATTAGTAGACGGCTGAAATATTGCGCAACAAGGTTAGACAACATCTCGAAAACTAGATTGAATCGAGTAAATAACGGTGAGACAATACCGGGAAATGTTAAAAGTGGAAATAATAATAATTGTAACACTTGAAACAATTATTATTTGAGTAAAGCAAGAACAATAGCAGTTTTCGCAGAATAAAATGGTACCATCATTGTTTATTTCGTTGCTTTCTCATCAGCTGCTTTCAGGCCAAAATCATTATTCATTATATCTACAGAAATAATTGTAACATACTTGAACAGAGAGTTAATTTTTAAACAAAAATCAATCAATCAACATATGCATACATTAATAATACATATATAATAACAGTAATAAACACTTTATCCCGAACAGTAATGGTCATACACAATGGAAACTCTCGGCATTACGTAATCAAATGAAAGAGGGGGGTGAAAATATCCAGTTAATAGGATAGGCAAAGAAAGACTGATAACCGTTTCTTTGTGTACGCACAAATCGGGTTTCAGGCGCTTATTATTATTACTCTTTTAGGTTCCGAGTGGAAAATAGAGCTTCAACAACACATCTCCACTTTCTTCTGTTTTCTACTGTCCTCTTCATCTGGATCCACAATTACCCATAATATCTCATCTCTCCCATGTCACCCTCATACCGATGACCCACTAGTCGCTCCCCATTTAGATTCCACTCTAGCACTGGCCTGGAAGGCGATATCATTCGACGGCCTCCTCAACGTATACCTGATCAGTCTGCATTTTCTCCTACATATTCACTTATTGAACAATCAGTTCTTGGTTGGTTTGTTCTCAATTGAAGTTTTTTGCCGCTGATTCTTCCTGGCTGGCTGGCCATTTAATCATCAGTATGGAGCCAGTGAAGTGGGTAGCTGTTGATAAAAGTCCAAAACGGGCTGTTGGAAATCCTTTCCGTGACCCGCGTGCCGTGTAACTTTCTGAATCTATTTCCTAATGCCACAGAGTGCAGAAGATTTCCAAACTGATTTCAGAGTGATGAAGGTGTGCCTTTCCTTTCCGATTCTGGTGGGCTTTGACATCTCCATCCGTGCTGTCCGACAGCCTGTGGCTGAGACAATACTTCCTAGATAAATGAAGAAAGTAGCTTCTTTCCAGTCTCTCTGATCGATGCTGACTGGTGCTGTTTGTTGTTGTTGCTGTTCGTCAGTTATCGCCTTACCTAGTTTACTAACTGGCTAGTTTTCTAACCAGTCCCAAGGCTGGGTAAAGACGGAAGGTTTATCATGTAGCTCTAGCGACCCTACCTCACAAAACCAATCAAACTGCTACAAAAACTTCAACACACACAATAAACTCCCATACTAGGCACCGACATATCGTCAGGGAGTGAAATTTTCTGCCCAATAAAAGAAAAAAAATGTCAGTCAACGGGAAAATACACTGCGACTTAAAATGCTTGTCAACATGTCCACGACAAATATTCTATCTAATAATCAACATTTTGTTACTGTGTTTTTTAAATATACCTCCAAAGTTTTGTTTATTTCGATAGAATATATGTCCCTCTTTCTTTTTTACAGAAAAAAAAAACAAGGTGTGCTGTAATATTTATTTGATAAAATATTACAGAAAAACGATTCATGAAATTTTGATTACTTGGGGGGGGCATATATATATTATAGCTGCATCCCTGAAGAAGAGAAGTACTCAAGAGAAAGAAGGGCAGTAGATTAGCTGTACAGTTTGGAAAAAGTGGGATACCAGTTTTTTTCCAAAGAACGAAATTAAATTTTTCAAATGAAATAACAATTTAATAATCATAATAATGATTCTCATTCAGAGAAAATGGGAGGAGTACTTAACAGTTAGGGGTGGGTGGGAAGGGAAGTCACTTTAGTACTACTCTGTCGCCTAACTTACTGCATGTATGATAGATAGATAGATACATACATACATAGATGGGCGACTGAGTAATCTCCATCATCTGTACGCCATTTATGGGTGTTCACAGAGATATGTTTTTACACTTAGGTGTTTATTAGGTTGGGAAACATTGGTACAATTTTGGATTGGTATTTTTTACAGTTTTCATCAGTCCTTGGGGATGTTTAGTTAACCACTTTTAGACATTTAAACTTGTTGCTTTGAGCATGAAACGAGTTTGTGTGAAATCATGTTCGTCACAGCATTATATACTTCAGTTAGTCCAAAACTAGCAACAGAAACTGTGCAACAATTACTCTATAGTGATAAAAACATAAAAACGCGATGTTCAACTTAGATAGAACTCATAAAATTATGCCTTACAACATACTTCTAATTCAATACTCAAATATACGGACAGAAAAAACGAACACCAATGGGATCGCCCATATTAGGATTAGTAGATGAAGCCGTTATGCAAGGATTAGAATTAATAGCTCTACCTATAATTAAACCGAAAATCTAGGTACGCTACGTTGATGATACATTTGTAATAATTAAGAGAAATGATTTAGAATATACCCATAAATTAATAAACAGCATATTTGAAGACATCAAATTCACAAGATAATAAGATTTAGATAACGAAATCCCATTTTCAGATGTCTTAATCAGGAGAACCAACACAGGAAATTTAGAAACACAAGTATATAGAAAATCAACGCACACAGATCAAATACTCAACTATACTAGCAATAATCCAATTACTCACAAAAGAAACTGTGTGCGGACATTGTTTTAAAGAGTTCAAACACATTGTAGCACTTCAACGTTGAAAAGGGTGGAAGAAAAATACCTACTAACCGTTTTCAAAAGGAATGGACATCCCCGTCACAATTTCATCAAAAAGTGTTTAAAGTCGAATCGAAACAACAATAAGGAACCATCATCAAAGACCACAAGAAAATTCATTCTACCATACGTGAAAAATATCTCTGAAATAACAGCTAGAATACTGAAACCGTTTGATATAGATATAGCACACAAGCCAGTAAAATCGCTTAATTCGATATTATGCAAACCAAAAAATCCAACAGAAAAAGGAGATAAAATTAATACCATTTACAAAATAAATTGTATGAATTGTAACAGGCATTACATCGGCCAAAGTGGGCGTCCCCTTCGAATTAGAATCCAAGAACACAAATCAGCCGTGAAAAGACACGATATGTATTCTTTAGTATCAATTATGGTCATCAATTTGATTAGGATAATGTCGAAATCTTAGACAGAGGAAACACTAAAAGTACCAGGGAATTCCTAGAAGCCTGGTACTCAAACGAAAATGCAATTAACAAACACGTTAATAAAGACGAAATATACCAACTAATAAAAAGTAAACCACGTGACCAGAAAGTTTAAAATCCAAGTCAATAGAAAATGGTCAATACATATGTAAAGATGGTTACCAGGAGACGCAATTATATCACTCATGAAGAAATTTAAATCATTTCACTTTATGATAAATATTGCACTGGAGATGTTGTCCAGGAGGGGGACGATGAAAGCTCCGCAACTAAACCAACCAGCTCAGAGAACACTATTAATTGGAAATATACAGTTTTATAGTGTATTTATTATTATTATTCATCCTTTGACAGCGTTGACCGAGAAGTAATTTGGAAACTACTTCAACACTATGGCTTACAGTTCCCAAGTCTTTCACAACCTTGTTCAACAGCTGGCTATATGATAGTGCCTGCCATGTGTCAGGCGATCCATAACAGAAAACTCAGCGAGGCGTTCGAAGTGAATACAGGAGTAAGACAAGGCTCTCTGCCTACTATCACTAATGATATTCCTAGTTGCAGTGGACTGGATTATGCATCAGACTGTGCGTGGGGAGTGAGAATACGCTAGACCACCGATAGTACGACTCTAGAAGATCTGGATTTCTCGGGGGACGATTTATGTTCAATGTCACACAAATCTGAAGAATTACAGGCGAGACCCAACAAAGTGGAAGCGAAGACAGGACTCCAGGGGGACATAGAGAAGGAGGTGATGAAGATAACCATCTAACAAAAACAACAGAAACAAGCACCAATCACTATTAGCAGAAGAAATTTGAAAGCGGTCACTTCCTTCACTTATCTGGGAAGCATCGATTCAACCATAAGAGGAACGGAAGATGTCAAAGTCACCCAGTCAGAATCGGAAAGGCAAGGTACACCTTTATCAACCTGAAACCAGTTTGGAAATCCTCTGCACTCCGTGGCATATAGAACAAGATTTCGATTTTGTTCAACACGGATGTGAAGTCAGTCAATTCTTCTACACTGGTTGGAAAATGAGGGCAAGAATGAAAAGTATTTCCAACAAGTTACAGACTCTTATCATCACCTACCCTCACTGTTTGCATACTGGCTAGAAATGAATCTGGGAACGAACCAACCAAGAACCCATCGCTCAACAAATATTCCGAAGAAAGTGGAGATAGATTAGACAAACGCTGAGGACACCAGTGAATGATATCTCACGCCAGGCCATCTTTCGAGTGGAACCCGAATGGGAAACAACAAGATGGGTTTGGGTAAGAGGATGCATGGTGCAGATCGTGTGAGTTGGAGGAGGAGATGAGAGATTAGGGGCAACCATGTACTCAGCTGAAGAGGACAGCAGAAAATAGAAGAAGAGATGTACTGTTGAAGCCCTATGTTCCAGTCGGAACAGAAGGGTATAATAATATTATAGTAATATTATTGATTCCTTGACATTTGAGTGAAATGACGCTTCACTGGCGAAACTCCGTTGCAGTCAGCCCTCAGAAATCAATTTCAGCTGGTTGACTCCACGACTGCCCTCAAGCTTTTATTTCCTCTTTGCATGATGCTATGCATACTACCTCTGGATGCCCAAACTCTTTGATTCCCATTCAAATTCATCTTGAGGGTCTCTCTAGTATGTGATATCAGTCAACGGACTCTTCAGAGTACATCCAATCTGTCTGTGAACAAATAAAAAGCGTAGCAGTTATTGGGGAATAATGGTGAAAATTCCCATATGCCTAGTGAATACACTGGATGGCAGTTCAAAAACGTCTGGTACTTGTAATGTCTAACTCCATTCTCTAAAGGTATTTTAGAAACATAGGCGTGGTGGAAGAAAGTGTACTGTTTTGGAATAGGGATATGCCCATCAACTCCAACTTACTTTTTCCATAGAATGTGATCAGAGAAAATACCATTTATATAATCCTGGAAAATAAAATGAAGACAGCAGCAGAAAGAAAACTGTTAGTGTGTAATGAAAACGATTGTTTTTTGTAGCCTTTATAAGTCCAGCGATGATTATCAATCGATTGATTCTGTCAGAAAGGCAAATTACAATGAGAAAAGAGGAATCAAGTTAAATATTGGCAGTGAATACTATTCAAGATTTAAGGAAAATGTCTTTTCCATAAAGTGTTCTAAACTTAACCCTAACTTGAAGTTAACTGTAATATTTACGCAGCCTTCTTACTCTAACCAGATTAAAGACCCAAATCATCCCTCACCCTGATCTTCTGCTAACTTAACCCTGGTCTGTCCGAAATTTAACCATATTATTAACTTCTCCTTTAGTTCCTAGGGGAACATAGGGCTTCAGCCACAAGTCCCCATTGCGCCTTCGGTTCTCCACCAATGTTTTCATCTGGCGTTCATCTCCTCTTCGCATGATCTCCTCTGTGTCACTCTCACAATGACCACCAACTCGCCGCTTCCCATTCAGTTTCTACTCGAACAATGGCCTGGCGTGTGATGTCCCTTGATAGTTTTCAGAGTATGACCATTCCACCTACATTTCTACCTGCATATTTGTTGCACAATCAGTTCCCGCTGAGTTGGTTTACTCCCACAGATCCCTATTGCTGATGTTTTCTGGCCGGCTATCTGATCTTGAGTAGTATTGGGCGAAGACAACTGTTGGTGAAGGTTTATAGTTTGTTCGAAGTACTCTTCGTGACTCACCAAGCCTCTGATACGCATGGTAGCATTAGCTTCACATTGGAGTTGAAAATCCGGATTTTATTTTATTTATTATTTTTTATTTTGATTTACAGCTTGATTCCACACCGTATTTTCAGTACAAGTATGGAATTTTCAGCATGGATATCGGTAGCCCAAATTCAGGCTGACCATAGATATCGGGTGTGCGCCGGCAGGGGATCGAACCCCGAACCATGTGCATGGTCGGCGAGAGTCCTAACCACTGTGCCACCGACGCACATTTTTCATGCTGAGTGCTGTCGATCTCTACACACAGATAAGAGATGAAAGCTTGCCTTGCTTTTCGGATATTCGCCTTGATATCCCCGTCAGTTCCGCCTGTAGTTGAAACGATGCTTCCTATTTGCTAAATTGCACCAAACTCTCATTTCTATGGTTTTTCTCGTCAAGAAGTGGTAAAGGTTTGCTTTTGAACACTGATCCTGTGGATATAATCTAATGGGCTAATACTACCTATAACTAACTGTTTGTCATTTTGTGACTGTTAAACACTTCCCGAAGTCAGTTCAAGTCAGTGAGTCTATGGTTTGCGTATTATCTTTTCGCAATTGTATTTAACAGTGACAATTTTTATGAATGTTTTTGTTTGTTTTGTTATAGCTGCTTTTTCTGTTGCGATTTTTGTTGTTGCTCCGATTGCTTTACTTTCTAAAGGGAGCAACCCAAAAATTTGCTCCTCTATAACTTACATCTCTACGTAACAACTTCTTCCTCGGGCTTGAGGTTAGCAACCCATCCCTGTAAACAAAACTGCTACAGAAACTTTAGTACGATGAACCTCCTTGAGATGATAGGTGAAGTATGCGTGGGAACATGGAACGTCAGCACTATGTATGAGACTGGCAAAGCTGCCCAGATTGCAAATTAAACCATAATCTCAGTCCTATTCTAGATCTTGACTGTAAATGAAAGTCATCTAAGTGAATACAAGCACTCCAGTGGGAAAATGAAGGTTATTCTCGCAAAATTTCAACGAGTACGCATTTCTGATAACATTAGAATACTTCGTTGAACACTTTTAGAAATTATATATAGTGTAATTTATCTGGTTTCACTGGTGTTGCACAGATTGACCATTTCAAGATGATTGTTCAACTCGTTTGTTCGAAGGTGTTATATTTTAATAGATATTTTCTGGCTTGAAATTATCCCACATTTTATGATTAAATTAAATTTATGGTGAGATTATATCACATAGACTTGGCTTAGTAGACTTTTATCGATGTTATGGTAGATGATTGAAGTTGAAATGAAAATCCGGATCATACGAGGATTCAAAGCAGAAGTCTTCTAATAACTGAATTCAAATGAACTGTCGTCAAGATTGGACAGAATAGTTCTAAAAGAAGTAGACATTTGTAAAAATTATATTTGTAAAATCTCAGAGATATTGAAATAAGTAATTCCAACGTTTCGTTCGGCAATCTGGTCCGAACTTCTGTCAAATCTTGACGATAGTTCATTTGAATTATTTTGCTATCGAATTAAATTAACAAAGAAACTGTGTAACTGGCACAATCATCGTGTTTTCACTCTCCGTTGTCTGCAACAGAATGCATATCCTAAATCCGTAGCTGTCGAGTCATCTGACAACTCCAGTAGGTCGAATAAAGCAGCTCAATATTCAGAAAGAAGACAAAGCAATAAGTCCAACAGGGTGCTTCCACTAAACTCTGATCCTAAACACCATAATTTTGAAAATACGTCTAATCATAAAATTCTAGATACTAACAGTTTGAACAGACATGAATGCGTTATGTTAGCTGATGCATAGGAAATCCTTATTAATAAATTAAAAATGGATATGTATCACTAATTATTAATACTTGGTCAAAATTCTCGACTATCCATATCTTCTTATGGAGATGTTAAGAAATGTGTGTTGGTGGCACAGTGGTTAGGACTCTCTCCGACCATGCACATGGTCCGGGGTTCGATCCCCTGCCAACGCACACCCGATATCTATGGTCGGCCTGCAAAATTTGGGCTACCGATATCCATGCTGAAAATTCCATACTTGTACTGAAAATACGGTGTGGCTTCAAGCTGTAACCACAAGTAAAAAAATAAAAAAATAATACAACTGTTTACCCACACACGCATGCACACTCTGTTTAAAGTGTTTAACAAAGGTAGACCAATAGTTGTAAGTCCGAGGTCAAATTTTGATCACAGCTCATAAATATTTTGTTTATTATACATGTTGGTACTTTTTGAATGACTCATGATTGGACAAAGCTTTTAAAAACAAAAGATGTGCCTTTTATATATAAACCTGTGTTATGTTAATTTCGGTTAATTTCCCTGAAGAAGTTCGGACCAGATTACCGAACGAAACGTTGGAATTACTCATTTCAATATCGCTGAGAATTTACAAATATAATTTTTAAAAATGTCTTCTAATAACTGGTTCTCATTCATTAGCCAGTACAGCATTGAACTCGAGGTAAATTAAAATGAAGATTTGGAAGACATACACACACTCACGCACCAGACGCGAGTACTTAGAATGAATCTCTGTAGAAGATAATTTTTAAAGATTTTATATTGTACGGGTCATCGAAGTGCCTCTCGAACCTCATTGAGTTGACAGTAGTGTATTAATGTATGGGGATACATGTAGTAAATCTATCTAGTATGAAAATATTCTCTTTAACCGTGTACAAACACAAATCTAACATCAGTAATTATAGGGAATATAAAGGAATTTTATGAACTCAAAAGGTGACAGATTATTATTAAAGTTAAGTAACTGCTCCTGTGGAGTGAGTCAGTTACATAGGCCGTACAATTAGGCTTGTTTCTCGTCGAAATTCGGAACATCACCCTGCCTGGTTAAGCAAAGGACAAACAAAATCTATTTGCAGCGCTATTCTGTCTCATCTTGTGGAGACAGAACATACGATTGACGTTAACCATGCTTTCAAGGTCATTTTGCCGCATACCAACAAATCTCAATTTTGCCTTAAGTGTTCGAATTCTAAATATTGCTGAGGCTGGCTGTTGGGATCCATATTAAGGAGCCTAATTTGTGCGTCCAAAAGAAGTTAGTTCAGACATTATCGTTACCTTGGCCATCTAGGTTTGAATGATCCCCAATTTTGTGGAATTTTCCTAATTTTGGTTGATATTCTCTTTGCTATTACATTATTATTATTATTATTATTTAAGCATCTTTAATGAACTCTAATTCCATTGCGATATTACTTAACATATCAATATTATTTAAAAAACATTAATATTGTTATTGACTACTAATCTAGAATATTCTGTGTATATAAACATATATATGCATATAATTGTACAGCCAGAAGAGGAAATTATCGAAAAGGATATTCGTTGCTCGATTATTTTGTGTTTTATATATATCTGAATGAATATTATCGCTATATTTGAAATAGTTTCAAAAGAAATAATTTTTTTAAAATATATGAAGAATAAACAAGGGGTTTCCTTTTATGATTAGGCTACTGGTTCAAATTCTCTCTCAATGCAAACTTTTATTGAATTTCATTCATGTACATGCAGGCGGTCTGCTTAAAACTTGGGCTACCGAAAACCTACAACAGTATATTGTGCATAATTTCTGTCATTCGGTTTGTTTAAATCTAGTAAAATATGACCTCTAACAGAATTATTTACTTTGGCGAGTATTTTAAAGATTCACCACCGGTGGATTCTCAAGTTTAGCAGAAACTCGACAAAAAACATTATCCTGGGTTGCGGGTTGCATCTTATCCCAGCACATGAGATAACTTTTCCTGGGTGGTGTCCTTCGTTCACAAAATGTACTCTTGAACTTTTTATATTCGACCAAATGTTATAGTGTATTTCTCAAAGGAGACAAAGAAGATGGCAAATATCCAGATCTCTAAGATCCTAGACCTATCGCTGGTTTCAGAAGACTAAGCTTAATACGTCGAAGATTGTGCACTGTTACCGACGCGGAACAACAGATGACGGTTGGGCAACACGATTATTTATTCTTCAGGCGATAACGAAACACATTTACAGCGGTTCATCAGTGCTAAAGTCTGTAAGCAAACGTTAATATAATATGCGACAATAATTCTGACCCTATTTCTCCAATCTTCTGCCAATCACTACACAATTAGGGCAGTGACAGCCTTCTTGTCTCCCGCCAATATGGAGAGCAGTTCGAATAAACAAACTACTCAATGTTCACCAACATTGGTTGAAAACATATCGTAATTGATTGACCTGTGCTTCAGATTAGACAGCATTGTGTGACACGATCTACTTTCAGTTCATATTTTATTTGAAAGTCGTGGATTAATGGAAGATATCAGACAATAAACTATGCTGAGAATTTTGCATATTATGTAAACATTGTTTAGAAAAAGTTGTTATTATTATAACTACCTTAGATTCTTGAAATTACACTTCTTGTGTTCATGCAATGGTTTATAGTAAACTAGGCGAGGTTCATATTCCAATCAGTTATTTGTTTAGTAAGAGTGTATAGTTAAGAAATAGCAGCTTCAATACAGTCGCAAAAATAAGAGTCTCTTAAGCCGTATTTCTCCTTCGGACGGTGCCGAAGAAATTGCTATTTATGAACGTTGAATTTAAAGGTGATAATGCAGTTGAGGTCCTGAAGAATCGCTTAAACAGATTACTGAGGAAAACCTTCTTTACGGCTAAGCTACGGATCAGTTTCTACAGCCGACAAGTGATCAACGGGTGTGTGAAGGATAAACTGCTGCTTTGGACAGGCCACTTCACTGTGTGTTTATAAATTCACCTGCTCGTGTGGAGCTAGTTATATTGGCCGCACAAAGTGCACACTTTCCAAACGCATCTCTACACATTATCTGGCATGGTTAGCAAAAGGACATTGCAAGACAGTTACTAGCTTAATTCTCGAACACTTGGTGAAACCAAGCCACGTGGCTCCACCACAGTCTTCCTTCAAGATTATCTACAAGGTGAGACTAAATGGTACAAAGGGCGTCATGTTTCGGCATTTGTGTATGGTGGAGGCGCTGGCGATTCCTCAACACAACCCCATACCCTGTATAAAGAAAAGGTTTGTTCAGTCTCTTATTCTACTATGGTCTTAACCTCTTTACTAGTCGTTCCCTGTAAAAACAATTTTAATTTCGTTATAAATTTTAAATTTTGCTTTTAGTTTGCTTTCACTTCAATAATTAATTCACTACTACCACTCGCATATGTTGCTTTTGTAAATTTTCACATCCTCTTCACACTTGTTAAATTGACACTCAACTACCTTTATTCTCACTCTATAGCAATCTTAACCTTATGGAATTTTTAGCTTTGTGCCGTTGACTACCATGTAATGTATAACTTTTATTTTTTTTACTTCTAAAGCCACTTCTGAGTAATTATATCAGTTATGTCATCCCTTATTACTCAATAATAGACCACTATATATTTTTGTAAGTATAAATACGACTGTGCAGCCTGTGAAGATGAGTTTGTCGATAAAGAAAATTTTCTTCCCTGAATTTGTCTTTTGTTTCCTCACAGTAAATTTGTACAAGTATCTTAGATTTCACACAGGGGGTCTTAAAGCTGTATCAGATGTAAGTTCAACCAGTTTTAAGACAAGATCCTTCAATAAAAGTCAATGAAAAATATACAACTTGTTTTGATTAATACTTGAGTTGACAAATGTATGAACACCTGTTACTTTGCGAAGACTACGAGTAGACCAATAGCTCAGTTATAGTTGAAAGGTATGCAAGCTAAATTATGTGTTAGCCTCAAAGTGAAGTAACATTCAGGATTAGTATATGGCTAGTCACACAGGTAAACTAATTCTCTTAGACATTTAACTGTTTGACTCATAAGCACGGCTAGCATTCACTTAGTTTCCAGGCTGAAATTAACGCCACCCAAGTGATACAGGAAGAATACGTAACTTATTCTTGTTGAAAGACTTATTCGGGTAGATGGATTACTGAGAAATTGCAGGAATAAACAACCAACATACTCATGCTCCTTCAAAATACCACTGTCCATCACAATACTCTTTTGATTTCAATCAACAGAGACAGACAAAGTGTTCACTGAATGTGACATATCTGAAGTTCATTCAGATCCGTGGATTTCTTTGGTCACCTCTCCCCTAGGTGAAAAGAATAGATCACTGGCTTTCTTCATTAGTTGTTCATTTTATGAAACCAACCAAATGGAACTGTAATTCATGTGCGTATATATATAATTACTTTCAAAATTCGGTGTTTGTTAACATGATAAATATACATCTGATTCTAAAGATAATCCATTTTCATTCAATCACACCTTATAAACATGACAAGTTAGCTAAAAGCTTTATATAATAATTATACTATTGCTTCCTTTAGTTCCTAGAGGAACATAAGTCTTCAGCCGCACGTCTCCATTGCGTTCCGTTCTCCAACAATAGTTTCACTTGGTTTTCATCTCCTCTTCGCATGATCTTCTCTGTGTCACTCTCACAGTGACCACCACCTCGCCGGTTCCCATTCAGTTTCCACTCGACCAATGGCCTGGCGTGTGATCTCACTTATTGGTTTTCTCAGAATATAGGCAATCCACCACCATTTCTTCCTGCATATTTATTGCACAATTGGCTGCTGATGGGTTGGTTCGTTCATCGCCAGAGATCCCTCCCTGTTACTGATCTTTTCTGGCTGGCCATCTGATCTTCAGTAGTATTGAGCGAAGACAGCTGTCAATGAAGGTCTGTAGTTTGTTCGAAGTGCTCTTCGTGACTCGACCAAGCCTCTGATCCGTAAAGTAGCACTGACTTCACATTGGAGTTGAAAATCCGTATCTTATATTTCATGCTGAGTAGTGCTGTTATTCTCCACACAGACGTGAGAGTAGTGAGAGCTTGTCTTGTTTTTTCGATCCTCGCTTTGATATCCCTAAATTTTATAAAGTCAGTAACAATCGCTAAGCTTTCTTCATCTCTCTAGATATCTTCAAATCAGGTTTTACTATAAACTGGACTTGTTTGAATTCTCCATGAATAGCGTAATCGTATCTCCTGGCAGACACTGTCGTGATAGGCTGTTAATTTACGTCTCTATTGATCACTTTCATTGACTTAGAACTTGAACATTCTTGCCATGTGATGATTTACTTTCTATTAGTTGGTAAATTTGGTCAGGAGATACAATTACATCATTCATGGCGAATTTAAATAAGTTCATTTTATACTAAGACCTGTGCCGAATATGTTGGCTAGAAGGACGATGAAAGCTTTGCTGTTAAATCAACCAATCTCATCCACCTAAGCTACAAATCTTATCCACTATTTCAGAATTCCTCCTAACTTGTGAATACCATTTGACTGCGCTGTATTATTGTGAACGCCATTCTAACTATACTTAATTCATACATACTAACCCCTACAAATTAACTAATCTTGAATTCCGTAGTTATTTTCACTTCTCATATACGTAAAAATATTAACATCTCTTCTTTGATCAACAATCTGTTGCTAACTTCTATTAATTAACAGTTTCGATGATTTCTAATCAGTTATTTTCAACCTTCACATGCCTTAAATCTTATTAATCTTATTGGTTAACATAAACACATGACTGGTATAATTTTGAAATGGCACTATATATATTTTGTTATCCAGGTGGAATCTTTGATTGGGAACTAATGGAGAATGGATATGTTTCTTTGCTCAGTGTGTTTTTTTATTTTCAAAAAATAAGATATCAATGATAAAAGATATAAGGTTATCCTAATTCATTCCACTATTAGGATTCAGAGTGAATTTTTAATTCTTTCTTTTTAATTACTTTTTAATATATTAAGTAGCATATAATGTAAAGCAAATAATATCAAAAATACCTATCTATCTGTCGAGCGTGAGATCTAAAAAGTGAAATGTAGAATTCGACTCATCTTCGATAGTGAAAAGCATAGATAATGAGTGACAACCATTAAATATTCTGAGGAGGTTATAGCAGTTGAACAGTTATCCTCACAAAGAATAAAAGTGTCTGAAGTAAATGATTCAAGATACGCAGTGTTAATTTCAAAAAAAAACTGAAGAGGATATATTCTCTGTTCAGTCACTAATTAGTCAGTCTTTTAAAAATAATCAATCAATATCAACTTGTCATTCAGGCGAGAGATAATTAAACCAAGAGAATTAATGCCATAATGGAAAAGGGTAGAAATATTTGTGGGAATTTAAAACAGATGGTTACATAATGCAATATTTTTGGAGAGAAAAAGCAAGGAGAATAAATGAGAGGTAAATTAGTGCTAAAATATATTACTCAAGAAGTAATTAAAGATGAATTAGGCAGAAAATTAGGATAGTTAAAATAATAATGGCTTGTCTATAATTTATGTGGGAGACTGCTTCTTGGCAAGTCTAGAGGATAGTGTGTTACGACCTATTATCGATAGTTTTCATATGTACCAAAGATACGTGGATAGTATGTGACGAGAATGCCAACATCGTGATGATAACTAGGAAGTCCAACAACTGCCATCATGCCATCCAGTTGACGTCGGAATCAGAGATGAACTTGGAATTTCATTTTTTCGGTGTTTCGCTAAAAAGGAGATCTGACGGTTCTCTTCAAAGATCAACCTAAAGGAAACCAACATGAAATGGTCAATACACAAATTCTCATAATTGGGTCCCTTTGAGAAGAAAGAGAAATCTGACTCACTCTTTATCATCGAGAATAAAAAGGATATGTACCAGTGATACAATCGATGGTAAACTGAAGATACTCAGACAAGTCCTCATGGAAACTGGATATCCTTCAAGATTCATGGAGAAAAACATAAAAGTAAAGCAAAAACCCGAAAGAACCCAAACGGTGCCGACGAAATTGCTATTTATGAATGTTGAATTTACAGGTGATACCGCTGCTAACATTCTGAAGAACCACTTATCTAGGTCACTGGGAAAGCTTCCTTTTCGGCTGAGCTACGGGTCAGTTTCTACAGCCAATAAATGACCGCACGGAGTGCACACTTTCCAAACGCATCTCTACACATTATCTGGCATGGTTAGCAAAAGGACAATGCAAGGCAGTTACTAGCTCAATTCTCGAAATCTTGGTGAACTCAAGTCACGTATCTCCACCACAGTCTTCCTTCAAGATTATCTACAAGGTGAGACTAAATGGTACAAAGGGCGTCGGGTTTTGACATCTGTGTGTGTGGCAGAGGTGTTGGCATTTCGTCAATGCAGTCCCGAACCCTGTAAACACAAAAAGATTGTCCAGTCTCTTATTGTACTATGGTCTTAACCTCTTCACTAGTCGTTCCCTGTAAAAGCAAATCCTTTTTTTTAATTTTCAATTTTACTATTGGTTTGCTTTTGCTTTATTAATTAATTTACTATTATAACTTTCACATGTTCTTTTTGTGCGTTTTCTCAACCTCTTCTCACTGAGTAACAATTTTAACCTTATGAAATTTCGAACGCCTTCTTACTTTGTGCCGTTTAGCATTACGTAATTTACAACTTCAATTTTAAATTTTGAAGCCACTTCTAAGTAATTATACCATTTATTTTACCTTCCTTTCCCATTATTCAATAATGGACTACTATACATTTTTGGTAAATTTAAATACGACTGTACAGCCTCTGTAGATGATTTCGTCGATAAAGAAAATTTTTTTCGCTGAATTGTCTTTTATTGTCTTGTTAGTATCAACTTTATATTGAGTAACAGCAAGGTGTGCTAAAAGGGAGTTATGAGTAGACCTTGATTGAATCTTATTTAACTTCTCAGGATGATGTTCGAAAATCTGACGATCAACTAGGTTAAATGAACGCCTAATGGGACTTGCCTCACTGGAGCAGTCGAACTGATAAATGCACATAAAAGAGGTGATATTAGTTGGGTAATCCTTATTTTTCGAGCGTGAAAATGGAGTGGCTGTTAAGAGATAGTGTACTTTTACTGTACTGAATGCTCTTAATACGGTATTTTTCAGGAGTTTTATTATCATTTCATTAACGTTATCACCACTAAAATGTAATTTTAAGAGCAAGGGATTCTTAAGAGCTGTTGACATACTAACTTGCTTTAGCTGTGAATTCATTTCCTTGTGAATGAACTTTTCTGGATAACCAATTTTACTAAGCACTTCTTTGATAATCTTGAGCATCTAGTAAATAAGAACACAGTTCCCAAATATTATTGTAAAAACACTATTCACTGCGGCTTAGGTATACTGTTTCTTCACAACCACTTCAAATTTACGTTTGAGACATAAGGATAAACTAACTACCCACCTCAAAGTGTTTTACAAGTTTGAATTTCCAATGGAGCTAGTTACATTGAGAGTACAACTAGGCACTTTTATCATCAAATTTTCAAACATCATCCTACATGGTTAAGTAATAGATAAAGAGGGTGTAGCTGTGTCTTAGCTCACGTTGTAGATAGTGAACATAAAGTTGATGTTAATGACGCATTTAAAGTCATAGATTGTATTACAACTGAGCCCAGTTTTGTCTAATGGTTCGTTATCTAAACATAACTGAAGCCATTGGAATCCTTCTGAGGAAACGGAAACTGTTCAGGAGAAGAAATTCGCACAGCCACTTTCATTGCGTTGACCATCATTAAATAAATGTATATTTTTCATTTCATTTATCAGTGGTTAGGGATAAATCATACGTCACCGAACTCTGACTTCCACAATCTAACTGGTAACTTACTCTCCACGTAAAGTATTGGTCTTTGGCTGTATACTTCACGGGGTTATGATAGCATAACATGGAATGGGAAGGAAACAGGTATTCTTCGATGCTTAAGCTTATCATGAAGAGTTTAAAGATATCACATCAACACATCATCATCATTCTCTGAAACACCTGTTTGAATCCCTAAAGATGATATTAGTTCACTCATAGTTGCATCATCATCGAACAAAGAATTCAATGGCAATCAAACCTCTGCCTCAATTCCATTGACTTTGAAAAGGCCTTCGACTGAGTTGACTATGGCATGCCCCAACTCAAAACCAACCTAGTTTAACATCTGTATTGCAATGAGGCCATGTGTCAGGTGATCCACAACGGAAAATTCAGAGAGGCGTTTCAACTGAATACAGGAGTAAGACGAGGCTGGCTGCCTATTGTCATCTGTGATATTCCTAACTGTGGTAGACTAGATTGTGCATCAGACTGTGCATGGGGACGAGAAGACAGGAATACGTTGGACTGACCGATCAGAAGACTCTAGAAGATCTGGATTTCGAGGGGAATGATTTATGTTTAATGTCACACAAACTCGAAGACTTACAGACGAAGACCAACAAACTGGCAGAACATGCAAGCAGCGAAGACAGGACTCCAGGTGAACAGAGAGAAAACGGAGGTGGCGAAGATAACCAGCAAACACCACCAGCAACAACAACAACTAGCCCCATTCACTATCAACGGGAGAAATTTGAAAGAGCTTACTTCCATCAGTTAACTTGGCAGCATCATTTCAACTGCAGGTGGGACCGATGAAGATGTCAAAGTCAGCCAGAACTAGGAAGACAAGGTTCACCTTCATCAACGTTATAACAGTTTGGAAATCTTCTAGCAGTATGTTCCAGAAGTAATCCAATGGGACAAAATATAATAATAATAATCTGGATCCCAGCTGACTGATGGTAACAACCTCAAGTCACGCTTGTCACACTAACTTTTATTGAGTCAGTTGGCCTCACCACTGGGTGTATTACCATCCGTTGAGGGAACAAAGACTTCCTGGGCTAGAGTTCCAGATATTTCTTGCTCTATGCTATTAGAAGAAATACACTGGCCGAATAGCGTGCGTTTGTTCCTAAACTTTCTCTAAATTATCAAGGCAATGCATGAAGTGTATTTGTTTTATAGGCATATATTTTCCTTTACCATATATTGTGACATTACTACAAGGAATAGAGTTTAGAAAATTTAACAGACACGAAATATGAATTGGAAATAAATTAAAAAAATAATTTTTAACAGTTGGTTTGTAAGGATTAGAATTGTTTATACTAGTTTGACCACGGATTGATATCAGATAGATAACCATTGAAAACCAGCAATGGAGTACTAGACAGCTGTTTCATCTTAGTTTTGGGAATCATCGGCAGTATGCAGCCACCGACAGGGTTCGAATCCCAGGATCTTCAGGTTACAAGGCAAGCTTGTATACCATTCAGCCACTGGTACCTGGTTCAATGGCCAGTCCATGAATTCTAACTTCTACCAATTCGTGATTTACCGCAACCACCAACCGGTTTCATCGGTGGGAAATCCATCCTCACTTTCGACTGGATGGACCTCACTAGTCACGAATTCTCACTAGAACTCCAGGAAACTCCATCCTGTGACAAGTCACTAATAAGCATTAGATTAATTTTCAATAGTCGGTTTGTAAGGATATTAATCCGTGATCAACTCGTAAAAATAATAATAGCTTAATTTTTTTTAATAATAATAATAATAATTTTCTTTATTCCAGAAACAGTACTAGTGGTACAGTATGGAATTTTCAGCACATATCTACAACATTTGCATACAATTTTTTCAAACATTTAAAAGGAGTATTTTCAAAAAATAAATAAATAAATACAAAGACAACAACAGCAAACAAAAAAACAGCTACAAAAAACAAAATAATTTTTAAAAATGCGAAAAAATACGAGGAAGTAGAAAGGAAAATAAATAACATATAATAATATCTCAGTATTGGGTACTGGAAGATATGATATGATAATGCATGGTGACAGGAAAGCTATAGTCATACAAGAAGTTATGAAATGATATTTAAGGATGTTTATCGCCAAGATGATCAGTTAATTTAGGTTGAAACAACACTAAACAAACATAAAATAACATTTCAGGGTTGTTTTTTTTATTGTCAGGTCTAATGCAGTGTTTCTAGTGGTAGTGTGAGTAATCCTGCATAATACAAAATTTTAAGGTGGTGACAATGGCTTTCACAACCAAGATTGACAGTTAATATTGCCGAAAAAAATAAAAAGAATAAGAGAAAACAACCACAAAACTAATAATTACATGATGATTAATGACAGGACAATTTTGTAATACTCATAGTGCTAATATAGTCGGAACCAGTAGATACAAAAAAGAAGGAATACAGTAAAGTACAAAAAAGTAAGCCAATGTTAATAATTTTGGTAGCTAAGTATGTTTAAGAAGGAGTTCACTATAGAATACAGAATAAGAGAGAAATAAAAGAGCCTAAAATTATGTTATTAACAACAAAGCAAGTCATATGTTTCGCGCTTAACATTGTCTCTGTCACTTAGAACACGGGCCAAGTATGGTATCGTTGAGTTCCTGTACTTGGTTTTACGAGCATAGATTATTTTATCTGAACATAATATAATGGATTTTCAGAGGAGTTGGTTCTATGCTGTTTTCTGTTCAGCCAGGATCTTCAAATAAAATGTTAACTGACAGCAGATCACACTACACACTACTATCTGACCTGAAGCATGAACCAATCCATTTCGATGTTTCTTCTTTGTTTCCTTCGAGAAATGCACAACACTTGACCTAAAGCTAGTTATAAAAAGTTCAGAAATACATTTTTAGACCTAAGGAATATAATGCAGGAACAATTATTTTATGTATTGAGATACCTTGCCACTTACGACTATGCATTTCCTCAAGTTCTGTTAGAAACTTACGAATCGTCAAGCTGTGAACATTCTAAATACTCGTTAGAGAGACTAGACCATATTATGACGGTGATTGCTGGTAGCTCAAATTTTAATCAGGCTGCTGACATTAAAATTTGTTTTTAAGAGTTGATCACGGACTGATATCAGTTAGAGAACCATTGAAAACCAGGGAGTACTGGAAAGCTGCTGTTTCATCCTGGTTTGGGGATCATCGGCAGTACGCACCCACTGGGATTCGAACCCAGGACCTTCTGGTTACAAGGCAAGCTCGTATACCATTCAGCCACTGGGACCCGATTCAATCGCTAATGACTTGGGATCGCGCTAAATCACGAATTGGTAGAAGTTAGAATTCATGAGCCATGGAATCGGGTCCCAGTGGCTGAAAAGTATGCGAGCTTGCCTTGTCACCGGAAGGTCATGGGTTTGGATCGCAGTGGGTGCGTACTGCCGATCATTCCCAAACTAGGATGGTTCTCTAACTGATATCACTCCGTGATCAACTCGTAAAAGCATAACTAACCCTTACAAACCAAACTACAGAAAATTAAAATTTGCGCAGTATAATCATTGCAAACAAACACCTTGATTATTCTTCAGATATATTTTTATTTTCTCATCTGGAAAGATTTGAAAAAAATTAACATTTCATCTTCTGAGTGCATAAAATCCCGCCAAATGTCTAGTGGCTGTTCATGTGAGGGTGTTTTTCCTCTACTCTAATGGAGGAGTATATTGTCAGATGAGGTAAGTTCCTTTTTTTCGTTTTACTTATCAAACTGTTTGTTCCTACAGATTGTTAGGGACAGCCAGAATATACTTACATCAACCAATAGCGATTGTCAGGCAGATCAGTGGGGTCTAAACACTGGACAGAAGTTTCACTTGCTGAAGAGTGAAGTCTATAAACTCTGCACCTGGATTGACTAACTTGAGACAGCTGAATCAGCTCAGTTTGTCTGAATTCTGGCTAATTACTTAAGCGAAATGGCAGTGCATAGAATCGAATTCAGTAATCTAGAAAGCAAGCTGATCAGTAGGATGGTATATACTACTTACACACAGGTTTAAGTAGCATATCGAAATGCTTGCCAGCCACGTATGTCTCGGGTTTCATTTCCGACCAATGCACTCCTAGCTAGAAATCGTCTATTCTATAATAAACACGAAAAAGTGGGAAGGTTAGAAGTGAGTCTGGCAACCTTATCCCTCAATGAAAACAAATGTGCTACGGAAAGTTCAAAGCTTTAATATCTTGGTGACCTATGTTCTATTCTATGCACAAATGGATCGTACATTGCTTTCGGAGTATTTTGCCTATCCAAAGATAAAACCACGGTAAGTTTTTCACTTAGAATTGCATGTAATATACGAAAATTTCGACTTTTATTCACTACCACAGCTGTTTTTTCCCTTCCCGTTTTCATTGTCTCTGCCAAAATTCATTTTGTTAAAATGTCACACACAAACACACACATTTTCATTTTTGTTCTGAGTAGACATAAAAATACACGAAACATGAAACAATAACAAACCTGACAGACAAAAGCAGGCAAGCTACGCAAAATAAACACCATCACAGTAAACGACAGCCAGCCGTATTTGATGCTTTAAACACGCAAATGGCTTTTGCTTCTTGTAATAAATTGCTTCGTGTTTTTCTTAACCAAAAATTTTAAACCATAAATTGAATTCTCTATCTTGTTGTAATCGAAATTCTGTTCATTTTGAAGGTTAATCTGCGGCGAAAATGAGAAAATAGAAACATTGTGATAATGTTATTTATTAATCCCTTACGTTCCGAGTGGAACATGGGGCTTTTACACCACATCTCCATTTTACTCTATTTTCTGCCATCCTCTTCCGCTGGGTCCACGATTGCCCTTAATCTCTCACATCTCTTCCTCACACGATCTCCTCCTTGCCACCCTCAGGCGACGCACGCGTCGCTTCTCACCCGGATTCCACTCGAGCGCTGGCCTGGCGCAGGATCTCATTTGACAGTTTCCTCAGCTTGTCATTTATTCCTACATATTTGTTGAGCTATTGGCTCTCGCCTGTTGGTTTGTTCCCACAGTTTCTTGTTACTACTTCTTTCTGGTCATTTGGTCTTTAGTATGCAGCCAGCGAAGACAGTGGTTGATGAAAGTCTGCAAACTGTTGGAAATCCTTTTCGTGACACGCAGTGGAAGTTTCGGACACTTTTAGAAGGACAGACTTGACGCCCATGTTGAAAATGCTATACAAATTTGTAACAGAAGGGATAAGGATAGCATAATAATAATAATTATTATTATTTAAAGGTGTTCACTAAGCTTCGACGATATACACCGACGTTTTACTCCCACAATGCCTTGTTCGTCTACACATACAGCTGTAACTACATTGAAGAGGGAGGACATTGTTTCAGACTTCGCCTAAACTCTTTGTTGAATTATTTCCCTTGATAAATTTGAACGAAGCAAGAAGAACACATTCAGAGGAGTCAAGTGACGTCATTATATATTTCAATGGTTCTCTTCAACTGCAAACAACCATAAACAAACTTTATTGATATTAGATGGTTGCAGGCAATCGATAAGCAGGAAGCCTTGCTTCTCCTAGATTTCGTGCTGGTTGGCACTCACCAGTCAGTCAGAAAGGCGTATCTGCAACCTTGGGTGAACTCATGTCCCTTCTGAGATTCGAACCCGCGTCACCCAGTGCTTTAGTCAATCAGAGACGCTACTACTGAGCTATTCGGACTGGCGATTCACCTCCTGTAGGACTGTAGTGGGTATTCGTTTTTGATTGGACACTAGTAACTAGTGTGATGTATCTAGTCCCCTGTTTAGTGCAGACTGAATTCTGTGGGTCAGGTTCGCAATACGGCCACAGTTCTAGATGGCTAACCATCACGGTGCCAGCTAGCACGAGACCCAGGTCCACGGCTTCCTGCTAATTGCCTCCAACCATTTAATATCAAAAATTCAAAGTGTGTTGTGACGGCGAACCATCTAGTATGGTGACCACATTGCAAATCTGACTCATAGAATTCAGTTTGCACCAAAGATGGGACTAGACACATTACACTAGTTGCTAACTAGTATCCAATCAAAACAAACTTTATATCAATATCGATAATATTCAAATACTTAACTTATTATTGATCATAAAGGTGATGGATAGTAATATTACGTGATCAGGTAGCATGATAGGAGGGAAGAGAAGTCACTGTGAAGCTTGTTAGTGATGTGTATAGCAATATAATTAAGAAATATTCTGGAATTACGAATGAATGTTACAGATTGAATAGAGGTGTCAAATCAACAATACACTTAGGCACTTGAATATTTCATAAACTGATGGTATTAAATTGTTCGTGGTTTTACGCAGCTGAAAAAAATACCAACAAAATATAAATACGTCATTTTATCCTGCTCAAATTGTGCTCTGCGTGCTTTTATGAAAACAAAACACGTCTAGCTCAGAGAAGAGTCTCTTTTTGTCGGCGAATTTATTCACACTCAGCTGTACAAACGCAATTATATATTTACTTATTTTTGTGTGCGTGTGTGTAAATTAGGTCAGAATAAAAATAAGTTAAGGTTATTGTTGTCAGGACAATTCAGAAATGCGATGAATAGTCAAACTGTAATTAGTAGGGTTGGGGGTGAAGATTGGTGAGAGGCTAGTGATGATGTGCTGTCAAAAAACATATTTATTAACACATAAAAGAAGTTGAATAAGCGTAATACAGTTACGTAATAAGATGAATAGTTTATTCAGTGAGTTGTGATTAGGATGCATATAGATACAAAGGAAAAATATCGAGTTATGTAAGAGTTGCAAAAATTACAAATGTTATAAGGGGTTAGAAAACAAAAAGAAGCACACAAATATCAAGTGACTAGAAGTCAGCACGTTTGTTACCATGATAGGAGAAGGGGTTGGACGATTTTCTTTTGTATACATAACTCCGATTTCTCCAACTGAATGGTTAAGGCTTCAGCAATACAAAGGAGACGAAAGCATATTGCTGTTGTTGTAGGTTGTTCTTCACTCTGTAGATCACTTTGAAGCAGGAGGCGTTTGTTGAGATGGAATGACCAGTGTTGACGAGATGTTCGATTATCGCACTGCTTATACAGCCATTATTATTTTTTGTAGCCATGTGGTGGGATAGTGTTCTTGAACTCTTTTGGACAGGATACGCATCGAACGATCAATGTACTACATGGCTTCACAGTAACGGTTGAATTGATACATGCACATAGAAGTTCTTGTATTTCCAAACTTTATTACACTGTTAACAAGGAAATTAACCTAAATTTGCCTCCTCCTATGTATGTATCTACCAGTTTGACTGCAGCTGCGGAGCCAGCTACATCGGGCGTACAATTAGGCAGGTTCATCATCGTATTTCCGAACATCATCCAGCATGGTTAAGCAAGGGGCAAACAAGATCTATTCGTAGTTCTATTTTAGCACACCTTGTTGATACTGAGCATAAGGTTGATGTTAATACTGCATTTAAAATTATTTATCGCATTCCTACTAATCTTAATTTTGCTTTACGAGTTCGTCTTCTATATACACCTGAAGCAATAGGAATCCACCTGAAGAGCGAGCCAAACCTGTGTGTTCAGAAGAAATTTATACAGCCACTTTCCTTACCTTGGCCATCGTTACATGAATGTATAAACCGGACTAATTTGCCCCCCCCTCCCCCTAAACCTTTAAAAATTATAAAAATTATAATTGTCCAAATTATTTTTTATTTTTTCTGACTACTTCATCTTTAATCACGTGTTATCCTTGTAAAACTATTTTATTCTTAGGACCACTTCATCCTTAGTTACAAATTATCATTGTCCAAATCGTTTTATTTTCTTTAACAATCTGTTACGTAATCAACCTGTGCACACACTTATTCCTTAATTACTCTTCATTTTTCCAAAATTATGCATTATGCAATCCACGTGTTTTAACCATTTCTGCCTTTTAATTGTGTGTATTAATTTTCTTCGTTAATTATCGCCCCACTGACATGTTGACACTGACTAATTATTAATGAAAAGACGGTTACAGAGAAGCAAATTTTCTTTTCGATGAAGTCATCAACTAGGCTGTACATTCGTGTACATTGAAAAGCTCAAGCCTACGCTATGTGTTCAGAAGAAATACGTCTAACCATTGTCCCTACTATGGGTATCGTAAAAGTCGATGCCATCAATAATGATTATCCTGTTACCTTTCTTATCCAACCTTCCTGTTTATTTCTGTTAGTTTTACGTTTTTAATTCCTCTCTGCATTACTAGATTTGGTTGCTGCTTTTTTTAAATTTTATTTATGTCCGAACTTCCTACCAATTTTTTTATTACTACGTTCTTAATCCGTAATTTGTACAAACAGTCAAGTTTTTTTAGTAATTATGATCTTATTATGTCTTTATTACGCTTTTTATTACACTTTTAGGCGGCCTGCTTGAATCACTGGGCTACCGCAATTGCTTCCCACCAAAATGATCAATTTCATCTGGATTTATCATTGTTTAAATCGTCCACTTATGTCAAGTGACCTATACATGAACTTTCGGGTTGATTTAACTAGCTTCGAAGTAAACGCAGTGGAATTCTTCAACGAAATGAAGATATACTTCAGATAATTTACTTTACATGTAAATCCTGTATGAAGAAAAAAGCATTTTGGAACTAAATATGGTATAAATTTTTGTTCGATGAGTAACTGTCCTCATCCTCGACCTGCTGCTGAGTTGTAAATTGACAGAATTTAGAATTCATGGACCATTGGATCGGGTCCCAGTGGCTTAATGGTCTACGAGCTCGCTAACCTTGTGTCTAGAAGGTCTTGAGTTCAAACCCTGCGGTGTGGGTATTTGCTGATGAAGAGTCCTTGGATGTCGAATACTCCCAGGTTTTCCAATGTTTCTCTAACTGATATCAGCTAATAATGAAACCCCCCAACCAATCAAACATAATCCCCACAAAACCAATACTTGAAAATTTTTGTACCATATGTTGTCTGGAATAAAGATTTATTATTATTATTGTCATTTTATTAATTTGACCTTTGACCTGAAATAGTTCTGGAATAGTGCTACTGTCTATCTATCTTACCATGTTTGTATCCTATCTTCCTGTCGATGACACTTAGCAATTTCGTGGAAAATACCCATCGGGATATTAGAGTAAAAAAAGCAAGAAGTTTAGCAAAGATATGTTTCCGGCGATTTCATTCTCAAAAGCTGTTTCGTCCTAGCCAGTAACTCTTCAACAGTGTGCACCTATGACTGTATCAGAGGTTGAATGCCGGAATTTGACGTCATGATGCGAACATGTTGACTATTAAAAGACAAAAGAATGGAAGCTAATCGCAATTGTATTCTAACTTTTGTCAATTTACCATTTTCTTCAATGCCATTTATGGTATGAAGTACCATGATATTTTGTGATCTAAATATTTTTGACTTCCAAATGGAAATAGTGATGAATCTTCACCTCGAAATGTGTGTAAATTTGTAAAATGGAGAACTTGATTTTATGAATCACCAGTTAGCCAGAACTTGCGTGGTCTGAACTGATTCAGCTGTCTAAGTTGACTCGATTCAAGTAATGAACGACTGGCTGATGAGTTCAGCTCAAAACAAGCAAGACAGTCATTCCGTGTTTAGATAACTTTGGTCTAGCTAACAAGTACTATTAAATGATGTAAGTGCTTCCTAACCAATGACATCAGTCAGCAGTATAAACCATCATACAGTTGAAATATTGTTTAAAATATAATTAATCAAAGTTCACATGAAAAATTGAGCATAATACTCAATGTTAAATTCTAATTTTCCAACCGATTACTATTGGAGTCGGTTGACATGTCAGAGTTCAGTTTAAGCAAGAAATTCAGCAAGCTTTGATTCACAATTAATGTTTGATAGCTCAAGATACCACAGCAGGTCCTCGTGTTGAAGTGCGCTACTTAAACATAGACAGTTTTCTTGCCTAGGACTTCGTCATGAGCTGACATTGGTTAGAGAACCATTGGAAAACCAGCTGAGAGTACTCGACAGCGGTTTCGTCCTAGTTTGGGACTTTTCATCAGTACGCACCCACCGGGGTTCGAACCCAAGATAAGCTCGTAGACCACTAAGTCACTGGAACTGCGTACTGATGAAGAGCCCTGAACTAAGACGAAACAGCTGTCCAGTACTCCCAGCTGGTTTTCCAGTGGTCCTCTAACCGGTGTCAATTCATGGTGAAATCTTGAAACCAATCAATTCCCTGCAAACCAACACTTAAATATCGACTATCCATTCTATAAAACGAAAAACGAATTTTTTCGTTGCTCAGCAGAAAAATAACTACTCATTTTCGTAAGTTCAGAATGAAACTCAACCTATAAGTTGGCATGAATTTTTCCACCTCAGAATCAATCCCCACCTTTTATATGAACAACACTCTGCCAACTGAGGCCTATCGAAGAAGGCATTATTATCAGTTAACAACCTACCCTTCCCCTTCTATCTAATTCAGTATGATCAAGATTGAGAGGAGAAGACCTAGCTGGGTAGCTGGTTTGATGATAAATGGACAGTAATATATGTCATAACAGCTGGGCATTACCAGTGGAGATTGCAATGAAATAATGACGTGATTAGCACATATGGATCTTGTATCCTCACTCACTGGTCACCATCTTCAGTCATCACTCAGTCATTACATTATCAACAGCTTGTCAACTCAAATCTACCGCAAATAGTTTCACTACCAGTAAGAATGTTTGATAAATTCTAATCCTCAGCAATTATTATTTATGAATAACAGTTAGAAGTTTAAATCAAGTAGACGTGGAATAAAAACGGTGCTATTAAATCCCTCTTTCCTCTACTTCTATATTATCATCGGCCAGAAACTATGCTGATAAGTTAACTCTTATCTATCTGCATAGAAGAAATCCAAAAGCACTTGTCTTCATCAAGTTTTGTGTGTGTGGTGGTGGTGGTGGTGGGGGTGAGCTCGTACTTCTGAATATTTTACTGTTCACAACAAAATGAGTAAAATAATCGGAGAAAATGAAAAATCTCTTCCATCCTTCATTGAAATCTGAATTTAATTGGTGAATGGTGACTGGCAGTGGAATCCAGGATGCGCATTTCGTCCCGTTTGCGACTCGTCATCTGGATGTACCTGCATTCCCCAGTGAGTGATGATGTTCCCACCGAGACTTGAACCCAGTGCCCATAGGCCGAGCACTTCGGTCCAATCAATCGACGGGAAAATCTAAAATTCAATTTAAATCGTTGAAATCTACCTAGCATAATAATTACTGTTAATATATACTTCATTGGTTTTCAATCCATGTAGGTCATTATCGACTTCATATTGAGCGACTGAGTAGTAGTGTCATCAAGCAGTCTGTACACATTACAAGTATTGTTTTTTATATGAAGTAGTTGCTCCAGGTTATTGAGGTCTAATCTGACTAGTATAAGACAGTCGCTCACAGCTTACTTAAACATCCACTCACTTGTTTTCATTCTCCAATGATAACAAGAAATATATGTGCGCAAAAATGTGCGTTTTTGAACGGAGTTGATAGTCCCATATTAGTTTGTTTATTAGGTATATCACACAGTGAAACAGTATTATTTACTGGGTGAGGGGAAGGGGAGCTCCCAATGTTAGATTGCAACGTAAAGAGGAAAGAAGATGGGAAGTTAAACACTAGTGTTTACAGGAAACCCACACACTCAAACAGATATTTGGACTTCCAATCATCCCATCCTATGTCAGTAAAAATAGGATTGGTGAAATGTTTAAATGACAGAGCACAAAAACTAAGTAGTACCAAGGAAAATCTAAGACAGGAAGTGATACATGTAAAAGAAGCCTTGAAACTTGATAATTACCGTGATAAATTAGTCAGGAAATATGTAGGGAAATGTAAAAATAAAATAAATAATGATAGTAGTGATAGTGATAATAATAATATTAATGACGACGTGCAAGTCAAATGTGCGCAAGATATGACAACACCAACAATAAGGAATCTAAATCATCAGTAGTAATTCCATACAAGGAAGGAACCTCGGAAACCTTACGCAGAATTCTTAACAAGGCAGGAATAAAAGTGGCTGGCATTCAAACCCATAAACTCAATTCGAAACAAGCTTTGTCGGTAAAAACGATCCTGTGGAGCCTTTAAAACAAAACAATTTAGTTTATCTAATACCCTGCTGGAATGATTGTCAGGTCAAATACATAGGTAGCAGAACAGGGGCAGTCAGACTAGCTAAACATAAAAACGTAGCAAAATCTAGACTGATTGACCTGAATAAGATAAGAAATCTAGAGAATAGTTCAGCTATAGCACTCACTTCATGCAATTTCACACAACCATACAATAGGATGGGATGCAATAAGACAACAGTTTTAAAATCTAATGCCACAGGGTGAAGGGATAATTGATAACAGAAGCTTTATTTGTCGAATCAACTGCAAATACATGTAATAGGAATGATTCATCACCTGTCCCCGATATCTGGAAAATTCTACTACCCCTACAACAAATAGGAGAAGACAAAGAAAGCTATAAAACTCAAGTGTCAAAGTCGTGTGATCACAATTGATATGATTATGAACAATAAATTGTGTTCGAAACTGTGTCATCCAGTAAATAATACTGTTTCACTGTGTGATATATCCATCTAATAAACAAACTAATATGGAATTACTTACTACCACAGTGCCCAAGTTTTACACATATATTAATAAGAGTTGATAGTCATTTAATTGTAATGTTTATTTTTGTGGCGTATGCTCTTTGTGAGGTATTCTTAATGGTTATACTTCACAGTCATATAGAAAAGTACAAAGCATAACTCGGTATATGGTGGTGTGATACAGAGAATATGTGCCAACGGAATATTATTCTGACAGTAAGAATCATTCTATTTGTTGATGTTAACGTCTGAATACTATTCCCACAGTTCAATACTGCATTAGCAACAGAATACTCTGTGTGTATTTGAGCATTCTGTTTCAAAAGAATGGTTACTGAACAAAGAATACTCTTTTCGATAACTTCATCATCAGGTTCTACAGTTTATGCATCCATAATAGTGAATAAATTAGTGTTATAAACAACAATAATGTTTAAATAACATCGAATAAATAATATTAATGGATTACAGTTCAGTGGCATCAACATTACAATAAAATGAATGTCAGAAAAATTAGGAAAGATAATAATACTAATTCATCAATTTATAGTCTCCACTGAAGGCCATGGCAGTAGTAGTCCCTGGACTTGCCTCTTTTGCACACAAAGCACTTGGTGTTTCAGGGGCAAAGTTTAACAATAGCGTCCCAAGGGGTGCGAATGCACGAGTATCCTTGAGCCGACCAATCATAAAAATGAGGAATTTCTGAATGAAAAATGACGAATATTTACAAGAAAATTCAAGAAAACCCATTAAACAGGGCATCTTTTTTCTGATATAACTTAAAAATACGTCCCAGCTCTAATGAAAAGTAACAGTTGCGAAGTTAGACTAGTTTCTGTACATATATTCACCGAGATGACTGAAGATGAGGTGTTTTTGTGAATTGTGTATCTCTATTACCCTGTTTCGCAGTCTTCCCTAGAAGCCTTCGGTTGAATTACTATGGTTTCCATTAAGAGTAGTGACAACTACTTACCAGGGAAATGTGGAAAATAAAACAAATTAAAATAAATGATTACAGGATTTTCATCATGAGCTGACATTAGTTAGAGAACCATTGGAAAACCACCTGGGAGTACCGGACAGCTCTTTGTCCTAGTTTGGGACTCTTTAGCGGTACGCACCCACCGGGATTCGAACTCAGGGCCTTCTGGTTACAAGGCGAGCTGGTATACCATTAAGCCACTGGGACCCGATCCAATGGCCCATGATATTAACTGTAAATCTATCCCTAATCGTAACCCTAACCTTAATCCTGACCCTAACCCTAAACTTGACACCAACCCTAATTACAAACTTAATCCTAACCGTAAGCCTAACCGCAATCCTAATTATGACCCTGATCCTAACCATAACCTTAAGACTTACCTTAACCCTAATCCTAGCCCTAACGAGCTATTAACACACTGTCCAAACAGTACTTAAAAACGTGATCTGGGTGAAAATTGCTCCTAAGTTGTTGAATATTAAAGCCATGATAAAGACAGGTGTCGTTAGCCAACGACTAGCTCGCGTTCAAGGTCATTGGAGCGTTCTCAATTCCGGGACGCTATTTCTGAACTTCGCTGTTTCAGGTGAATTGCGATAGCCTCTGCTTTTCGGAGCATGCAGTACCTCGATGTTTTTACCAATTTATTTGGTACCCGGTAGATGATAGAGAAAGATTCTTCAATGCTGGCTGGCTTTGTGGCTGGTTTGGATCAGGTGGTCTAAAATCGAACTGTTGATGGTTTTTACCACACTTTTACTTAGCCATACTGGGAGATGTCGAGCACAAAAATCAAGTTTCTAGAGCACCGGTCAATATAACTCGCTCCACCAGAAGCACAGTTGACTTGGTAGATAAAATCAGAAGTGGCTAGTCTAGGTACTTCATCTTTCAATGGAGGAATCGCCACCAGTCATGTAGACAATATGACTTGTAGCTTTCCAGCAATAAAAGTTCTTTGAACTGATTTCGCTAATTTCTTCGTAATTATTATTTCTATTTCATGTCGTTTAATGTAAACCAAAATCACACCCTCAGTGATTGGTTAAAGAATATAAACTGTATAGAAATAAATAGCGCGTTGACCTTGTCTTTGATTGACTGACCTTGTCTTCCGTGTCTTGCCTTCTTCTGTTACAAGTATACAATGCACTCATATTTCAGAGCAGCCAGTGGATGTTGACATGAACATAAATCTATGAATATCTTCGCATAAAATTTACACTGAATACCGAATCACGTTTAAATGTCATCAACACTGTATTCGCCTGCTTCACTTTATTTTATAGGTTCGCTGTTGGAAAGTGAGTGTATCCGTGGTTCAAGGTTAGAATGCCCACCAGCCACACATATTGCCTGGGTTCAATTCCCAGTGGATGCACTCCCATACTAGACATGAAAAGGTTGACTGTTTTTGATCATAGATGTCTACGATCTCTTTCTCATGTTAGGTGGTATAATAAGTTAAGTAATGTTGACGTTAGGCGCAGATTGTTGGGCAAAGAGGGAAAATCAATCGACGAGGCTATGCAGTTACATAGATTGAGATGGCTAGGTCACGTGCTGCGCATTACTAACCATCGCCTCCCCCGACGGACGGGCATCACTAGCTGATATAGGTAGGTGCAGGTTGGAAAAGAGAAGGTGGTGGCCAAACAAAAACATGGCCTCATCAATCCATGAAATCCTTGACAGTTAAACTGAGTCAGGTAGGGAGATGCGGAATTCCGGGTTGGGGCCCGCCCTCGGGACTCTAAGAATCAATGGCTGGAGACACTAGGTGACATGGCTCAAAATCGTTGTCAATGGCTTACGCAGATGTATTCAGTCTCTGTAATCTTTCATATTCCTTTCTACCATTACTCATTCTGTTTCATTTACTCTTATACTTGTCAAAACTCTATTGATTCTCTTCACTCATTTTCTTGTCTACCTTTGTGTGGTATTTGGAACGTGGCAACTCGAACTGCTGCACTTCGGTGTCAAGTTCTATGCTGAATCCAGCCAGCCAGCCAGCACTCCCATACCTCACACACCTTATTAACAGGTGATAGTAAGTCCAAAACGAAGGAAGGTTGGACGTAAGCCTATCAACCTCCCTGTGTGTGGAATCAATACCAAACCTAACTGAAACTTCAAACTTAAACCTTGAGGCTCTCTCTGTCTTGTATTCGAAACATAAAGATATGAAGAGAAAATTAAAGAATTTTCCAATTATTGGTTTTTATAAATAATGAAATAATGTATGCAAATTTCTAGACGAAATTTTTCACTGTCTTAACTTTGTTTTCGTGTGCATAGGTGCTTTAATTTTCATACATGGAAGTTGTTTACACATTTTACTGACATTCATGTCTAACCGTTCATTTCACTCCCTCATTCACACACACTCTCTCTCTATCTCTCCCTCTTTTATTCTGTGTATAAACCTTATCAGATAGTCTATCTAGTATTGTTAGCGTTACCATGTTCGTTTTTTTTTTCAAAACTGGTGAATAAATATGTAAAACAAAACAAAGACAAATTTAAGTCGTTTGTTTAAATAAATGTATCAACATTACACATTCATTTATATTAAGCGCCACAAAGTAAAAGACTGTCGCTCCTTCTGGAACACATGAGTAGATTCCGACCACTATCTGGCTTGCGCACGTTTATGCTTACGTCTAAGCGGACATAGAAAAACTGTTGGCAGAAAAGTAACTTCACCTCAAAATTGACCGCGAGACTGATTCCCTATTTAAGGAAGAAATAGCGAAACGAGTATCTGAGGTCGACAGCAAGACTCCTCGTGAGGAAGCATGACACAGTATGCAGTTAGCTGTAGACACAGCTCTAAAAGCTGGTAATGACCTAAAATCAAGTTAGTAAGAACTAGTGGATTTCTACCACCTCATCCAAACTGATAAAGACAAGATGACTGATACCAGTGAGATCCGAATATGATGAGGAGAGAAAGCTACTCAAACGCAAACTAAACAAGACGTCTTCGTAACGACTGTGAACAATGGTGGGCGACAAAAGCGAAAGAGATGGGAAGGCATCGGTGATTGGCAATATCAGACAACTATTTAGACGTTTTACGGAAACAGGTGGTGAAAGGTAAATGATAATTGAAACAATCTCTGAGTAAAATGGCACTATAATTAGTTGTCAGGGTAGACGACTGGAACATTGGAAAAAACAATTTGAGAAGCGATTTAACTGCCCTACAGCCACGCCCAACTTACCAAGCATCCAACATCTCCCTGAATGGGATATAGACACAGGTTCTCCGTCCATAACTGAGGTTGCTAAAGCTCTCTGTAGTCTGAAACGAGGCAAAGCTGCAGGACCTGATAGAATGACTCCACAGGTGTTTAAGGACGGCAGAGACGATTTACTGTCTGCGTTAACTAAGGTATTAGGCAGGGTCTGGGAATCAGAGGAAGTCCCGCTGGGCTAGTGTAAGTCACTGATCATCCCGATAAACAAGAAGGGAGACAAGTCTCCCTGTGACAATCACAGTGGGATTAGTTTGACTTATATGGTATCTAAAGTTCTAGGCTCAATAATCATGCGTAGACTAAGTGGTCCACGGGAGGAACAAATACGAGAGAATCAGGTAGGGTTTAGACAAGGAAGAGGGTGTGTTGATCGTATCTTTACCCTTCGACAGATTCAGGAACATAGGCAAAATTACCAGCGTCCAACATTCGTCATATTTCTTGACCTGAAGGTGGCATTCGATACCGTCGACCAACAAGTACTATGGCCATGTTTGGCCTTGAAGGGAATGCCGAGAAAATACACTGCACTGATCAAGGCATTCTACTCAAACTCATGCAACCACCTAGGTGAGAGCCTATAGAGAGTTGTCATTTGAGGTGGTGACAACTAGTGGGGCCTGTTAGGGATACCCACTATCCCCATTTCTCTTTAATTTCATTATAGATGTACTAATGGAATTAACCCGAACTCACTACAGAGACTCATGGGATGACTTGTTACCATCAGGGAATAATCTCATTGACTTAGATTATGTAAATGATATAGTCCTTCTAGGTGAAAACGCTGACAAAATAGGGCACAGTCTTCTGAACACCTTGAGCTGCAATCTGTGAATATTTGGCATGCGATTCGCTCCCGCCAAATGTAAGATGGTACTCAGGGCTCAAACCCGCGTCACCAGCCAGTGCTGCAGTCAGTCAGAGAAGTTACCACTGAGGTAGCTATTCGGGCTCGTGATTGACCTCCTGTAAGATTGTGTTAGATATTTTTGATTTAACACTAGTCAGTAACTAGTGTGATTTGTCTAATCTTATCTTTGGTGCAGACTGAATTCTATCAGTCAAATTTGCAATGCAGCCACGAGGCCACTGGGCGGCTAGCCACCATGGCGTACTGTGATTTGTTGGTATTAGATATCCAATACAGTCCTACAGGAGGTCAATCGCTAGCCTGAATAGCTTGATGGTAACTTCACCAACTGCAGTACTGGGCGACGGGGGTTCGAATCTCGGGAGAGAAATGAATTCCTTCAAAGTTGCAGATACGCCTTGCTGACTGACTGTTGAGACCCAACTAGCACGTAACCTATGTGAGGCAAAGCTTCCTACCGATTGCCTGCAACCATCTTATACCAACAATTCACAGGGAACCGTGATGAGGAGCCACACTGCAAAGTCAACCGATAGTACTCAGTCTGCATCAAAGATAGGACTAGACACATTACACTAGTTACTCACTACTGTCCAATCAAAAAAAAGCCAAGCATATTTGCATAAAACTATCTACTTCTGATTGATTGAGACTAGTATTCTTGTATACTACTCACAACAACCAGTAGTGCTTGCTAATTAGTCAGACCGAAGTGATCTAAACACTGAACGGTAGTTGCTCTGGTTTCGCGATGAGCGCATCAACGATTTAGCCCATTGAGCTCAGTTCAGAAAGACCCAGTCCGGTTCAAACCATCAGATTTCTGGCTAGCTACCTGTCTCGATTTGGTAATTCCATCATTCATCGGCTCTCTGAGCTGAGTCAAAACCGTGTACACCACTTATGAGCGAAACGGTCATTCAGAGTTTAGATCATTTTGATTTGGTCGATGTTACTGGTATACAACTGACTACTTATTTTAGTGAATCAGTAGTAGTGCATAGTTTTAATCTAGTCTCATCATGTTTAAAGAACATTTCAAACAGCGTTACTGCACCGATGTTAGTGTTATATACACATCTAGTTTTACCTTAAACCTTAAAATAACTGCTTTAAGGAGTTATCGCGCACTAGCGTGAGCCCTTTGCTTTTTTCTCTGTTCGGATTGCTGGATTCCTATTGGCTGTTAATACTTTTAATGCATCACTAAATTACTGCTTTTTCAAGGTCATTCTAACTGTATATATATGTGCATGGAGGGTTTCTCCCTGGCATTTTGACTTTTGTTTGAGACAGTAGTCTTTTCGTTTGTCATTGCGTGCTGACATTGTTATTGTTGACGTGCGATTAGAACAGATTAATCAGCGCATTAAGTCGGTATTCGCTCATAATATCTGACTACTGGTTCGTGTAATTCCAGTCATAACAGTTTGGTTCCACCTCTCTCTTCAAGACGCATAAAAAGGGAATTCGTCAATGAATATAACAACAAATGGAGGAGCAGATATGCTAATGGAAGTATCCTTAACTGAACTTAACGACTTAGGAATCGACCTGTTACCAGGGAATAGTCTTACGGACTTAGAATACGCAGATGACATAGTCCTGTTAGGAGAGGACGCTGACAAAATGCAGAGTCTTCTGAACACCTTGAGCAGCATTCTTCGTATGTTTGCCATGCGATTCGCCCCTGTAAAATGTAAGATGCTGCTACACGACTGGACTACGTCAACTCCTAGCTTATTGATAGGGAGTGAAGTAATAGAACATGCTGACCACTTCACCTATTTAGGAAGTTGTATCAGCACCAACGGATTCATTGGTGACGAAATCTCAGCACGGATCCAAAAAGCTCGGGCTGCTTTTGCTAACTTACACCGTCTCTGGCGTAGGCGTGACATCCGGCTATCAACCAAGGGACGCGTGTGCTGCTCAGCAGTTCGCTCCGTACTTCTCTATGGCTCTAAAACATGGCCAATACGAGTTGAAGACATGAAAAGGTTGACTGTTTTTGATCATAGATGTCTTCGATCTCTTTCTCACGTTAGGTGGCATAATAAGGTAAGTAATGTTGACGTTAGGCGTAGAGTGTTGGGCAAACAGGGAAAATCACTCGAAGAGGCTATGAAGTTACATAGATTGAGATGGCTAGGTCACGTGGTGCGCATGCCTAACCATCGCCTCCCCCACCCCGACGGGCATTACTAGCTGATATAGGTGCAGGTTGGAAAAGAGTAAGTGGTGGCCAAACAAAAACATGGCCTCATCAATCCATGAAATCCTTAACAGTTAAACTGAGTCACATAGGGAGGGAGATGCAGACTTCCGGGTTGGGGCCCGCCCTCGGGACTCTAAGAATCAATGGCTGGAGACAATAGGCGACATGGCTCAAAATCGTTGTCAATGGCTTACGCAGATGTATTCAGTCTCTGTAATCTTTCATATTTCTTTTGTACCATTACTCATTCTGTTTCACTCTTGTACTTGTCAAAACTCTATTGATTCTCTTCACTCATTTTCTTGTCTACCTTTGTGTGTTATTTGGAACGTGGCAACTGGAACTGCTGCACTTCGGTGCCAACTTCTATGTTGAATCCAGCCAGCCAGCCAGCACTCCCATACCTCACATAGCTTATTAACAGGTGATAGGTAAGTCCAAAACGAAGGAAGGTTGAACGTGAGCCTATCAACTTCACCATTTGAAAACAATTCCAAACCTAACTGAAACTTCAAACTTAAAGCTTGAGGCTCTCTCTGTGTTCTATTGCAAAACAATAAAAAATGAAGAGAAAATTAGAGAATTTTCCAAGTATTACTTTTTATAAATAATGAAATAATGTATGCAAATTTCTGGACGAAATTTTTCACTGTCTAAACTGTTGTTTTTTTTCGTGCACATAGGTGCTTTAATTTTCATACATAGAAGTTGTTTACAAATTTTACTGACATTCATGTCTAACCGTTCATTTCACTCCCTCATTCACACACACTCTCTCTCTATCTCTCCCTCCCTCTTTTATTCTGTGTATAAACCTTATCAGGTATTCTATCTAGTATTGTCAACGTTACCATGTCTTTTTTATTTTCAAAACTGGTGAATAAATATGTAAAACAAAACAAAGACAGATTTAAATCGTTTGTTTCAATAAATGTATCAACATTACACATTCATTTATATTAAGCGCCACAAAGTAAAAGACTGCCGCTACTTCTGGAACACATGAGTAGACCGCGACCACTCTCTGGTTCGCGCACGTTTATATTTACGTCTAAACGGACATATAAAAACTGTTATCAGAAAAGCAGTTACGTCCCCATCTAGATCGAGACTCTGAGTCCCTATGTAAGGAAGAAATAGCAAAATGTGTATCGAAGGTTGATAGCAGGACTCCTCCTGATGAAGCCTGACACAGTATGCAGTTAGCTGTAGACCCAGCTCTAAAGGCTGGAAATGACCTAAAACCAAAAGTTAGTAAGAACCAGTGGATTTCTACCACCTCATCTCAACTGATTAAGGCAAGACAACTGATACCAGTGAGATCTGAATATGATGAGGAGCGAAAGCTACTCAAACGCAAACTAAACAAGACGTCTTCGAAATGACTGTGAACAGTGGTATGCGACAAAACCGAAAGAGATGGAAAAGGCATCGGTGATTAGCAATACCAGATAACTGCTTAGACTTTTCAGGGAAACATGTGGTAAAAGGTAAATTACGAGCGAAACAATCTCCGAGAAAAATGGTACCATAATTAGCTCCCAAGATAGACAACTGGAGGGTTGAAAGAACACACACAGTTACGCTCAACTTACCCAGCATCCAAAATTTCCCTAAATGGGATATAGACGCAGGTCCTCCGTTCCTAGATGATGTCGCAGAAGCTGTCTGTAGTCTGAAACAAGGCTAAGGAACCTGATGGAATGACTCCACAGGTGTTTAAGGACGGTAGAGACGGTTTACTGTCAGCGTTAACCAAGGTATTACGCAGCGTCTGGGAATCAGAGGGAGTCCTGCTGGGCTAGTGTAATTCACTGATTGTCCCGAAATACAAGAAGGGAGACAAGTCTCCCTGTGATAATCACAGGAGGATTAGTTTGACTAATAGAGTATCTAAAGTTCTAGGCTCAATAATCATGCGTAGACTAAGTGGTGCTCGGGAGGAACAAAGACGAGAGAATCAGGCGTGCTTTAGAAAAATTACCAGCGTCCAACAACCGTCATATTTCTTGACTTGAAGGTGGCATTCGATTCCGTCGACCGACAGGTACTACGGCCATGTTTAGTCTTAAAGGGAATGTCGAAAAATACATTGCACTGATCAAGGCACTCTACTCAAACTCAGCCAGGTGAGAGCCTATGGAGAGTTGTCATTTGAAGTGCTGACAACTAGTGATGCCTGTCAGGGAGGGATACCCACTGTCCCCATTTCTCTTTAATTTCATCATAGATTTACTAATGGAATTAACCCTAACTCACTTCAGTGACTCAGGGATTGACTTATTACCATCAGGGAATAATCTCGTTGGCTTAGAATATTCAGATGATGTAATCCTCCCTCCCAGGTGAAGACGCTAACAAAATAGAGTAGAGTCTTCTGAACACCTTGAGGAGCAGCTATCTTCGAATGTTTGGCATGCGATTCACTCCCATTGTCAAATGTAAGATGATGAGGCTACAGGACTCAACTGGACTACATTGACTCCTAGCTTAAAGATAGGCAGGGAGTGAAGTGGTTGGTGGAGCGTGTTGACCACTTACTTCACTTATTCGTGAGCGGTATCAGCCAACGTCAGTGGGTTGACTGCTGACAAAATCTCAGCACGGATACATAAGGCTCATTTGGCATACGCCAACCTACACCACCTCTGGCATAGACGTGATATCTGACTTCCGACCAAAAGACGTGTGTGTTGCTCAGCAGTTCGCTCCGCCCTCCTTTATGGCTCTCAGCAAGATATGACCATTGAGAGTGGAAGACATGAAAAGCTTAACCAGTTGTCTTTGATCATGGGTGTCTGCGTTCTATCTCCTATGTTAAGTGGCATAGTAGGGTGAGTAATATTGAGGTCAGGCATCGGTCGAGTGTTAGGTAAGGAGGGAAAATCAATCGATGATGTTGTGCAGTTACACCAACTGAGATGGTTAAGATATGTGTCACCCATGTCTTACCATCACTTTCCTCGACAACGGTGAATGTTAGCTGCCGACATAGGACGGATCAGGTTGGAAAAGAGTTAGCTAGTGGTGATGAAACCAAAACATGGCTTCATCAGTCAGTGAAATCCACATCAGTTGGTTTGATCCAGCCATCCACGTGGGGGAGGTGAAGAGTTCCTGGCTGGTTGAGATCCTTGGGATGGTGAAAACTGGTGGCTGGAAACAATTGGTGATATGGCTCAAAATCGTTCTCAGTGACGGCGTAGATGCATTCACTCTTTATGAATTATAATATCCAATAAAACTATATTGTTCTTCCATATTACTATTCTTTTTGCCTCATGTATATATTTATTATCTTTCTCTTTTGAACGTGTCTTTACTCTCTTCTCTTGGTTTGTGTGTTACATGGAGGGAGAGTGGCAACTCGAACTGCTGCACATCTGTGCAAAGTTCTGTTTTGAAACCAGTCAGTCAGTAATTCCAAATGAGTGGCTGTATTTAATTGTTTGAGTTTCGTAAACCAGTCAGAGCTCATTGTTATATGATGGCATGAAAAATGTATGGTGCTTGAGTACATGCTGAGGTGAAAAGTAAATGATCAAGGATAATAATGGAAATTATGTGATAATCGAACTGTTACACATGTCAAATTGACCTGCTCAAATCAGTGGAATCAGCAGTTTCCGATCTAGGTTTTTTGTTGTTCGAACTCTTCAGGAAGGGTAATGTCCCTTTGGAACGAATTTAACCAGCATCAAGGCTGAGGACTAGACATATGGCTTTGTTCACTCCTGTACCACGCATCAATGTATTTATTACGTTGCTATAAGAGGTCTATTATACCCTCTAGTAGCTCTATGTGAACGCCTCTAACTGCAGCAGTGGGTGATACGGGTTTAAATCTCAGAGGTGACATAAATTCATTCGGTATTGTACAAACGAGTTGCTGACAGTTGCCAATAAGCATATGACCTTGGTTCATGTCTTCCTACTGACTATCAAACTAGTTTTTGCTCATTCCTTGAGTTCCAAGTGAAACAGATGGCTTCAACCTTTGACGTTTCAGTACTGGTGTTGTTTTTATTTAAAGGTGCGGGGTTGTTAACCTCACGATTAAACATCCCTCTTTTGCTGACGAGGTTTATGGGTGTATTGGCCAAGAATCAAACCCCGAACCAGATGAGTGGTTAGAGAACATTCTACCTTCGAGTCATATAAATCTATGTCGATTTTAAAGTTCTCTGATATATCAGACAACCACGCAAAACAGCCTTATTATGGTAATCATACAAAATCTCACCGTTAGGTTGGGATTCCAAATTAAAGTGCTTCGCAGACGACGTTTTTCTCGGATGAACACATGTACAGTATTCAGGAGAATGTTGTGCTATTCCTGTCTCTCTTCTTGGCTTAGATGAACAGATCAAAGCTTTCTATGGCTTAGTGTCATGATTTTGATTTCAATCACCTAGCAACATTGTCACTAAAAAATAACTTACAACCGAACGGTTGTAATGACTAACCCACGGGTTTTAAGTAACTATTATGATACTCTTCCAGAAAGCTCATTGTCAAGGAACTTAGCCCTAAGTTCCTATTGTAACGAAGACGCTTTGAACCGATAAAGACTATGTACTTGTCCCAACTTTAAATCCAAAACACCAGTATTCTTTGAACGAATTTATATTGTTTGGCAATTAAAGTGAAGACAACTACAAAGTCTACAAACAAATGTTTAGTACAAATGAAGTTATAAAGTACTTTTATTCGTGTTCTTTCTGCCGTCTTCCAACTTGCACGCGATCGTACCATTCGCGCCTTCGAGTTGCCCACCAATGGCTGCCAGTTCCAATAAACAAACGTTCAATGTTCACGTCCATTGACACTCATAATAGTGATTTTGCTCAAAACAGAATTATGTAGAATTACAAAATACAGGAAGTTATTTAGAATTTCTGCCGACTGATTCTTTTGTAATGAAATGCTCGCTCTGTGTTGATAATACGTCAGCTTGTAGTAAGAACGCTAAGATGATGTCTGAAGAATAACATGGTGTTAATTTTGTTTGTTGTAGGTAGTTGTAAAATCTCGGAATAGCGTTTCATCTTACTTAGGCCTTGCTAGCTTGATGCAGCTATGTTGCTAGTGAGTGACGGCAATACCACTAAGATTCGGAATGATAAAAACCATCTTTTATGTACCGGGATGTTGATAACCGAAATATGACTTTGTATACCTTTTCTATCAGTGTAATGGACAAATTGTTTCAAAAATCCTTCCCCAACGATCTGTTTATAACATTTAGACATTTATATATTACATGTTGATTTTGACCTTTATTTAATTGTATTTAATTGGTGGATGGTGACTAGCAGTGAAATCCAGGATGCGCATTTCGTCCTATTTGGGACTCATCCTCCAGCTGCATGTACCTGAATTTCCCAATGAGTGATGATACCTTCGTCCTTGTTCAATCTTTAATTGTAATACTACTCTTTGTGATTGCGTGTACATTGACAATGTGTTGTTTGAGGGACTGTCCAGGGGAAGCCTTGATTTCCGATTCTTGTGCACAAAGCTTTTAATCGCACCCCACTGGGAATATTCTCTTCATCCTCGATTCTAAGGTACTTTTTACAACTGAATTTCGGTTAACTAATTTCGTCTTACAATACTTGTTTTGCATTTAGAAACCTACATTGCCTGTATGAAGCTAGCTGCCTACCTCACGGCACTGCCGAGGTAAATTTGAGTTTTCATGTTATTACTGTTGTTTAATGGAACCTCTTAAATAATAATAATAATAATAATTTGCTTTATTCCAAAACAGTACTTGTGATACAGAATGGAATTCTCAGCATTTTTATTACAGTAATGCATCCAGTTAGTACATTATCAATAAATAGAATTCTACATAAATTATGGGTAGTCTCAGTTCATTATGACAACAACATATTGACATGTTGGTAGCAAAGCCAAAGTTGAACAGTGTTTCAAGGTGTTAGAAAAGTAGGTGCTGTCATATTTACTGGTGTAAGCGAGAGAAAGAAACAAAGCAGCACATAACGGAAAAAAAGAAGAGAGAGAGAAAAGGAAAAGAAAGAAAGAAAATGTTGTACCTATAAATGATATGAGTTGGAAAGACGACGTCCAGTTTTTCTACTGACTATTTAATGAATTATAGGTGTCACACCTAATGCTTTCTTTATCGCACAGAACACGAGCTAAGTAGGGTATGGTTGAGTTTTTGTACTTGCTGATGCGAGCATATAGTTTTCTGGTTTTACCTGATGAGATGCAAGGGTAGAGTTGTGAGTGAAGAGGGTGGTGTGAGTCAGATAAAATGGATTTGGCCCATTTTTCACATGTGTCCATGTGCCTGTCGACCAGAATATTAACAAGCTGGTTAAGTGGCACGTTGCTTACCCTGCTGACAACCTTTAACACCCTGCCTAATATGTTATAGTCTTTACTCAGTAGCCCTGGAAAAACTAAGGGGGAACTATAGAGAATAATAGGTAGAATGTGAAAGTTAACGAGTTGTAGGAGAAAGGGATGGGTAATACCAGAATTTCTTAACTTCTTGATGGAGACGGTAAGACGGAATATTTTCTTAGAAATCGCTAAAATATGAGACGACCAGGAGAGATCAGCAGATAGAATGACGCCTAGGTATTTAATTTCCGACTTGGTTTCAATTTCAGTGCCATCTATGTTGCACACCTCGTGAGAGCCATCCAGTTTGTTTAGGTCGGATTTATGCCTAAAGGTGAAATTTACTGTTTTCTACATTTAGAGGGATTTAAGGTAAGACCGTTTTCCTTGGACCACTGGCTGATTTCTGACAGAAAGCCATTAAGTTTAGAGCAGTCACTTTGACATTTGATAAGCAAAGATACTGTCAGGTAGTCAGCATATTTGACAAAATTAATGTCATTTGAAGATGGTAAGTCATGTAGAAAGAAAGAAAAGAGAAGTGGGAAGAGTACAGCACCTTCGCGGACACCAGCTTCAGTGAGCGCAGCAGAGGAGGATTTACCTTTGTATACGATGTACTGCTTTATGTTAGAGAAGTAGGAATGCAACCAGTTAGTGACTCAGGACTCAGTTTTATTCATAGAGAGCTTATTTAGCAAGGGACATCTAGGTACAGAGTTGAAAGCAGAGGTGAAGTCGAGAAACGTGCAGTGGACGTATTTGGCACCTTTATCTAATGATGAGACAATACTGTTGTGTTGTGTTGAATAATCGTCTTTTCCCTGCCTATGGGACGTTTCGTAGTACAGTGTGTCTGCCATACAGGAGAACATAGGGATTAGTTCCTTGTGTTCACACCATAACCGAATAAATTTGGTCGTTACAATCAAAATTTATCATGTTGGATCCTTTGTTTGAAACAATCCTTTATTTATCTCATCTGTATATTTTCTACAAATAATTTTTTTGGCATACTACATAAAATACACCAGTAGCTGGTTGGTTGGCATTATAACAGTTGATCGAGCCGTTTGGAAACTTACAAGAAATTCACATCCTGATTCTAAACGCGGAACAGATTAGCGAATCAAGAATGATGAAGAATCATTGGAATAAACGACACATGGACCTCTGGATTGTAATACTATATATGTTCCTCCAATGGACCAAAGCTTAACCTCAAGTAACTGTCTACTGTGAGTTTTTGTTATTCTTAGTAAGTGTGTTTGTTGTACTGTTTGAGTATTTTACATTACTTTGACCTGGTTCGATGTGACAAAGGCCCACCGAGCCTATGGACAGGTCCACCACAGGGTATTAGTTTTTATTGATCGGAGTTTCGATAAGTTTCCTATTGGTTGATTGTATAAGAGCTACACACTCAGACTCTGTTCACCGTCATGATTTCAATCGACAAAATAACACCAGCTTTATTTCAAGATATCACCAAAGCATCGCTTGCTAGGACCTGAAATGGCTTTGTGGCCAAGTAAATAACACTGGCATTTTTTTCTTTTGACGACGGCTGTTGCGCTCGAGTCTCACTGGGAGACTGAGGAATGCAGACACGCCTAGCTGATGGGTCCCCTTAATGTAGGTCTTAAGAGTGCACCCTGGCTTTGACTGCTTTTCAACACCAAGGTTTGTTCTATTTCTGTTCAAATTCATAATAGGTAATTAATGTATAAAGTTTTTAAAGAATTGTCTCCCTGTTGAATCATTCAAGTCACTGGATCGTCTAATGACCGTACGTTGAGTGTTTACGCCCATGCTGTTTTCCTCATCAGTTTTTGAAAAACCTTCGTTGGTGTAGACTCTCTCCTTCTGTTTTGAAGTCTTTGATGTGTGACGAAATCCTACACTGAGTCGATGAATTTACTGATTAAAAAACTCAGTGATGGAGAGCTAGTTCAGTCAAAAATGTTGTCAGTGACTTAAATATCGTATGCAAAGTGAATTTCAACCAATTCACCCAAGATTATCGACACAAAACTTATCTATACTTCTTCAAAATCTTGTTCAAGACACTGGTGAAAAAAGTTATATGAAGGCTTTCCTGAAACGTATGTGTGAAGCTAAATTGCGCTAAGACTGAGACAACCTCACTTCGGATCCAATAGTCCACGTCCCGAAAAAACTTGTGAGTACAATAGACACAGAGGCTGAGAATCAATTCAGCCAGTTAATCGACTTACATCGGCAACAAACGACGACACAACTGATTGGTTCAAACCGAGATTAGTCAATATTTTTAACCAGTAACTTTCTACACTAATTCCAAAATCTCTAGTCATAAATCGAATTCGCAATTTACACAGTTCGGGAAGGTGAAATTTCACCACAGTTACCTTCGGATATGGGAATTATTCAGATCAAATACAGTATGTGATCTGCTGGATACCAACCAAAATCGGTACTTAAGACAGCAAGCATATTTGGTATTAGATGGTTGGGGACAATCAATAGGCAGGAAGCCTTGCTTTACCTAAGGTTCGTGCTAGTTGGCACTCACCATTCAGTCAGTAAGGCGTGTCTGCAACCTTGGAGGAACTCATGTCCCTTATGAGATTCAAACCCACGTCACCAGCCAGTGCTGCAGTCAGTCAGAGACCTTACTACTGAGCTATTTGGGCTTGCGATTGACCTCCTGTAGGACTGTATTAGATAGATTTCACTGGGCACTAGTCAGTAACTAGTGTAATGTGACTATTCCCATCTTTGGTGCAGACTGAATTCTATCAGTCGAGTTTGGAATGTGGCCACCATAACACTAGGTGGTTCGCCACCATGGTGCACTGTGAATTGTCGGTATTAGATATCCAATACAGTTTTACTGAAGGTCAATCGCTAGCCTGAATAGCTCAGTGATAACTTCACTGACTGCAGTACTGGGCGACGGGGGTTTGAATCTCAGAAGGGAAATGAATTCCTTCAAGGTTGCAGATACGCCTAGCTGACTGACTCAGTCTGCACCAAATATAGAATTAGACACATTACTGTATTTACTGACTAGTGTCCAATCAAAAAAAATCCAAGCATATTCGCATAAAACTATATACTTCTGTTCGATTAAGACGAGTATTTTTGTATACTACTCACATCAACCAGTAGTGCTTGCTAATTAGTCAGACAGAAGTGGTCTAAACATTGGACGGTAGTTTCTCTGGTTTCGCGATGAGCTCATCCACGATGTACCCCGTTTAACTCAGTTCAGAAAGACCCAGTCCGGTTCAAACCATCAGACTTCTGGCTAGCTACCTGGCTCACACTGGTAATTCTATCAGTCATCGGCTCTTTGATCTGGGTAAAAACCGTGTACACCGCTGATGAGGAGCTCGACACAAAACCGGCGATACAGCCATTCGGTATTTATATCATTTTGATTTGGTTTAATGTAAGCGGTATACAACTAACTACTCATTTAAATGAATCAGTAGTAGTGCATAGTTTTAATCTAGTCTCATCATGTCTAAAGAACATTTCAAGCAGCGTTACTGCACCGATGTTAGTGTTATATACACATCTAGTTTTGCCTTAAACCTTAAAATAGCTGCTTTAAGGAGTTATCGCGCACTGGTGTGAGCCCTTTGTTTTTCCCTCTGTTCGGACTGCTGGATTTCTATTGGCTGTTAATACTTTGAATGCATCACTGAATTACAACAGTTTCAAGGTCATTCTAGCTGTATATATATGCAGAGTTTCTCCCTGGCATTTTGACTGTTGTTTGCTACAGTAAAAACTCTCATATCGATATCCAGTCTTTCCTATTGTCTCTGCGTGCTGGAAGTGTTACTGTTGACTGGCGATTAGGACAGATTAACAACCAGAGCATTAAGTCAGTATGCGCTCATAATATCTGCCTACTGGTTCGTGTAGTTCCAGTCATAACAGTTTGGTTCCACCTCTCTCTTCAAGACTCATAAAAGGGGAATTCGTCAATGAATATATCAACAAATGGAGGAGCAGATATGCTAATGGAAGTATTCTTAACTGAACTTAACGACTTAGGAATCGACTTGTTACCAGGGAATAATCTTATGGACTTAGAATATGCAGACGACATAATCCTGTTAGGGGAGGATGCTGACAAAATACAGAGTCTTCTGAACACCTTGAGCAGCAATCTTCGTATGTTTGCCATGCGATTCGCCCCTGTAAAATGTAAGATGCTGCTACAGGACTGGATTACGTCAACTCCTAGCTTATTGATAGGGAGTGAAGTGATAGAACATGCTGACCACTTCACCTATTTAGGAAGTTGTATCAGCACCAACGGATTCATTGGTGACGAAATCTCAACACGGATCCAAAAAGCTCGGGCCGTTTTCGCTAACTTACACCGTCTCTGGCGTAGGCGTGACATCCGGCTATCAACCAAGGGACGTGTGTGCTGCTCAGCAGTTCGCTATGTCCTTCTCTATGGCTCTAAAACATGGCCAATACGAGTTGAAGACATGAAAAGGTTGACTGTTTTTGATCATAGATGTCTTCGATCTCTTTCTCACGTTAGGTGGCATAATAAGGTAAGTAATGTTGACGTTAGGTGTAGAGTGTTGGGCAAAGAGGGAAAATCAATCGAAGAGGCTATGAAGTTACATAGATTGAGATGGCTAGGTCACGTGGTGCGCATTACTAACCATCGCCTCCCCCACCCCGACGGGCATTACTAGCTGATATAGGTGCAGGCTGGAAAAGAGTAAGTGGTGGCCAAACCAAAACATGGCATCAATCCATGAAATCCTTGACAGTTAAACTGAGTCAGGTAGGGAGATGCAGACTTTCGGGTTGGGGCCCGCCCTCGGGACTCTAAGAATCAATGGCTGGAGACAATAGGTGACATGGCTCAAAATCGTTGTCAATGGCTTACGCAGATATATTCAGTCTCTGTAATCTTTCATATTCCTTTCTACCATTACTCTTTCTGTTTCACTCGTATACTTGTCAAAACTCTATTGGTTCTCTTCACCCATCTTCTTGTCTACCTTTATGTGCTCTTTGGAACGTGGCAACTGGAACTGCTGCACTTCGGTGCCAAGTTCTATGTTGAATCCAGCCAGCCAGCCAGGAGGAGTAGACATAAAGACAGAAGATAACAAAAATTAAGCTTTATGGTTGTAATTTACACACACACACACAACAACAACACATTAGGCGGATGATTCAACCGATAGATAAACAACAATAACAACATTTACATGTTATATCAAGAGTATTTAGCTGAAGAAAAATAATGTGTAAACCATTATGCGAATTTATACACCGACAAGACAACAGAGTATTACAAAAACAAATTCCTTCTGTCCCTTGGCGATTACATAATATTCAGTAGGTTTTGTGCTGCTGTTGTTGTCAATTTTTGTGTGTATGCCTGTGTGTGTGTGCGTGGGCGGGTCCATGAGTGTAGAACACTATCCACCCGTCAATTTACTGTTACGATAGAAACGAAATATACAGGAGAAAGATTGAACATTCACATTTACCATGCCTATTATTACTATTATTATTGGAATGCATCCACCCAGACGTCGTCTTGTACATCGATGAGTTGTTTGAAAGGAAGAATGATGGCACATATGACATGTCTCTGTAGGGGGAAATCCGACGCACGCGAACACACAAACACACACTCAAAAACACGTCAAAGTACACAACTCTACAAGTTGCTGGAAAAAGTAAGGGAAATGTCAAAATTGACAGGGAAAAGACACAAACACGAAGAAAAATAATGACAATAACTGAAACGGAAATCATTTACAGAATCATGTATATATACGTGATGTGATGTGATGAGTAGCTTTCGTTCAAAAAAAAGTGAGTGAAGAGTAACAGTGACAGTGGAGTGGAGTGGGTGGGGGTGGGGCTGCGTGGAATGTGTAATTGGAGCCAAAAAAGACAAAAAACAGAAAAAAGAGCCATTAACTGAAGACATAAATAGTACTACTGGTGTGTAGAGAATAGAATAATAGAACAGTTGTTAGAAAATCAAAAACAATCAGCCTGTTCCTTTGTGATATTCACTCATATTGTGAAAAAAATAAACGCATTACAACAAGCAGCCACAATAGAAGAGTAGCGCGCATAGGTTCTCCTCCTTCGAGTCGTTCTGCTTTTGTTACAACTCAATATCAGGGCAATATAGGCTAAATTTTTATTATTTGAAAACATATATGTACTACAAAATCTTTTCAGTAGTACACACCTAGCTGCTGCTACTACTACTACTACGACCACCACTGTTCAGTTTCCCAGGCTGAATGAGATAGGCATAGTGAGATTCGAACCCGTCGGGAATTTGTTGTTGTTGCTGTCGCTGCTGTCGAAAGTCCAGTGCTTGAATCGGATAAACTCCACCCACCTCAGGAATCATATTCTACAGGATGATAGTTGGAGCAGAAATACTGGCGTTTTCTGTTTTTGTTTTGTGATTTTAAAAAAGCTTTTTTTAATGTTGACACTGAGATAAGCCTGGAATTTACAAAGACATCACGTTGTGAATGCAGACAGACAGAATTACAAAGGAATGACTAGGAAAAATATCCACACACACACAAGGTGTGGTTATTTGGTTGTAGATGTGGAGACATGAAAAAATAAAAGAAAAAATCGTTAAAAAATAAGTATATATGTGCATATATATATAGTACTGAAATGAGATCATTTAAGTAGTATAAAACACTGTATGCGCATATATGTGAATCAGTTGTGCAAGCATGAGAGAAAGGTGGTTGGAAAGAAGACACAAAGAGGTGGTGTGTGTGTGTGTGTGGAAACAGAGAAACACGCACAAAAACACAACATGCAATCCATTCATTCATTTTAAAATCTTCTTTATACTTTTTGCAGCACCATTACCAAGCTTGTTACTATTTACAGTCGGATATTTAGTATTACTACTACTAATGATGACAGGACTAGGTGTCAGTGATTTGTTCGACACCAGTGTAGACGTTGATGCTGGTGATAAATTATCAATTTCATCGTAGGCTGAGGTATCAGATATACAGGTTAGTTCAGCACGAGCGAATGGAGCTACAGCAATAGTCATCGGGGGGAATGGAGAACATCTGGCAGTAGGCATACTACCACTACAACTCTGATTGGTATTACTGCTAGTAGTAATGACGACGCCAGAATGATCACATTGGAGCAGATCAGACATTGAAAAGATTAACGGCGATTTGATTGATTTACACAGTGATGAAGATGATGGTGATAAGACGGATGATCGACACAGCAGAAGTGATGATGACGATGATAATGAAGAGGATGAAGTACAGGGATTTACAGTTGTCTTACCACCACAACCACCATCACAAGCACCTTGTTTTAAGTATTTTCGAGACATTGTTGATGGGAGGGAGAAGTCTTCTGTAGAACGTTCCATTAATGGAGTCATTTCATTGATGCTGTTCACTGAAGATGGTGTTGCATTAGGAATGATAATACGATTCAGTGATTGCGGCTTTGATGAACAGTAGACATTATCCATCGTCCTCCTCTTTTCCACATCGTCACTAGCTGAAGGGTGTTCATTCTTGTGGAGAGAAAAAAAGTAATGGAAAATAAAGCGGAAATTCAAACGAATAAATATTCATAGATTAGACAACATAAAGACAATATTTCACATCTAAAAAAAATTATTACTCAATGAAATTTTGGTAGGTGTTAACTAGCAGTGGAATCTAAGATACTCATTTCGTCCCATTTAGGACTCACTGCACCCCAGTGGGTGACGTGGTGGCTCTCGTGGTTAACGCCTTGCTTGACGTTTGAAACGATAGGTGCAGGGTTCGAGTCCCAGTGGAAGATTCACCACTAATTGGGGGATTTAGGCATATCCAACTGACCAGTTTCAAATCGGATGAAACGCGCACCTTACTTTCCACTGTAAGTTCACTTTCACCTAAAAATAACATCATGTTGATCTTCAGACATCGTGAAAGCGTACATACCGAAGAGGCGACATATCAGCTTAGACAGAACACATTAGGTGCAACATAATCGACCAACGGGGAATGCAAATTAACCTTAAATATTACTCACTATATACTTATAGCCGCCAATCAGCTTGGTACACAACGCTGATAGTTCTGAAACGACAAGGTGCTTCATTCAAGGCTCAGTGGGAACACCATCACCTCCTGTCTGTTTTCGACATAGAACTTTGCACATATGTGCGGCAGTTCAAGTCGCCACACTCCATATAGCACACAAAGGAAGAGAAGAGAGTAGGAGAAATGCATATTAGAGACAGTAAACAGAGGAATAGTAATAACGAAGAACAAAACAGTTTAATTGGAAATCATAAGTCACAAGGAGTGGATGCATCTGCGCCAGCCATTAAGAACGAATTTGAGCCATATCACCAACTGTCTCCAGCCGACATTGGTTTTTGCCTTCTCGAGGACCCCAACCGGGAAGTCTACACCTTCCTACGTGGCCTAGACTAACTGTTGTGGATTTCATTGACTGGTGCCACGTTTTCGTTTGACCGCCGCTAGTTCTTTTCCAGCCTGACCCTATATCAGCTAACATTGTCCGTCGAGGAAGGCAATGACTAGGAATACGTAACACATATTCTAACCATCTCAGTCGATGTAATTTCACAGCCTCGTCGATTGATTTCCCCTCCTTACCTAGCACTCAACGCCTAACCTCAATATTGCTCACCTTATCATACCACTTCACGCGGGAGATAGAACGCAGACACCTATGGTCAAAGGTAACTGCGTTCTATCTCCATCACCCCCACTAGAAATGTAGGAATATCCAACTATCGATTCTCAAATATAGAATAGAACACTCAACGTGGATCCCAGTGTCCACCATAATCAACTATATAACATATTACCGTAATTATCTTTATAGCACCCAACCTATTCTTACGCAGCTGTGACTCGTTGGCCCAGACCCTGGACCTCACCATCCCACGAACCAACGTATGGACAGCACATTTGAAATAGGTATGGCTCATTTCCAATAGCATGGATAGGCAAATGGATGTTGAGTAAAACACAGAAACTAAAGTACAGTCATCCATTCATAAGTGAGAATTTTGACCTCTAAGATTAGTGTTCACACTTCACTACTTTCGATATGAGTTGTCACGAAGAGAAAATCAGTGGATTAGTAACTGATTGGTTTAGTCTATCTTGTATTTTTAATTGAATTTTAGATTTTCCGTCGATAGATTGGACCGAAGTGTTCGGTCTATGGACACTGGGTTCGAGTCTCAGTGGGAACGTCATCCAGATGATGAGTCCCAAATAGGACGAAATGCGCATCCTGGATCCCACTGCTAGTCACTACCCACCAATCAAATATCTTGTTTGTTGATATGTATAAGTGACTCATCCGTTTATTCACTTGACATTCAGTCAATAGGTGATAGGTTCAATTACCCTACGCCTAAAACCTACTTCAGTCAGGGGCGTCTATGTGGTATCAATAACCTCAACACAATCTGATAACCTTGTTTGTTGGTGTTCATGGGAATTATATAGCGATCCCATTGGGACTAAGAAGTTTACGAATCCCCTTAGCGTTACACTCATCATCCAGGAATGAAGTCAGATAATTCATTCCTAGGTAGATCGTTAGTAACTTAGGAATCTAGAAGGAGCACTCAATGGAAGGGGAATAAAGAATCAGTTGTTGCAGAAGAATTCAGTTTCTTATTATTTCCACAATTTATTAATTAGACCAGATTTTCTAGACAATTTGATCAATCTCAATGACATCTGTTTCGTTCTAGTTTGCGTCTTTTCAGCAGTGAACACACACTCACGAACCACACATCAGGGATGGAACTCAGTACCTGTATACGAGTTACAATGTCAACCGACTGACCCATCGAGGCACCTGCATTCTGTGCATCAGTCTCCAGATCATTAACGACGATAAGATGGATGATATCCTCAAGTCCCGATCAGAAGTCATCGACAGTTGGCATTCATTATGTCAGGGTGAAAAGGATGGTCATAAAAAGATGGTAGTAGTTGGCAGTTTTACTTGTTATATCGTGAATCGGTAGCAGTTGAATTTTAAATGGTCACTGAATAACCAAGGGATTGGCTTCACAACACAAAGACAGATGATTCTGTTCTTTAGAATGGTTTCGGATAAGCACCATTGAAGAGTCTCACACTGGGACGAAGCTCTAATGAATATAGATTCATGTGATGAAATCTACATTGATACCAATTAATTAATTAATTAATCAGTACACATCGAATGAATTACAATGAATACTGTTTCTGAATATTAATGAAAATGTTGATAATTCAAACATATGAAAGGTAATCGAGTTTAGTTAGGTGTGTGTGTGTGTGAGGGAATATGAACAAACGCTTTATTTTCAGTACTGATCTACTACAGCCAACGGAAACTGTAGATACACCTATCACGGGGAAACGCTTCATAATCAAATAAATAACGTTGAATGAGCCAAATGAACACATATATCATTTAGACTCCCTGTAGCTTTTCGGGTTATTTGACAAAATCAATTTAATCAATACGTTGACCTTGAATATAGCAGTTTAAAACAATAAACAAAAGTGATGCTATTTTAGGCGTAAATTTGAATGACAAAATGTGTTAATAAGTCATATTTCCTTCCTCTATGCATAAAAGTGACCTCGTAAGGTCAAAGGTTAGAGTGGAAAATAGATTCATTTTCAAGTATTGGTTTGTAGGGATTTGATTAATTGGTTGGTCAAAGGATTTCATCATGAACTGACATCGGTTGGAAAGCCTTAGAGTACTGGACAGCTGCTTCGTCCTGGTTTGGGACTCTTCATCAGTACGCAAATTCATTTTCACTTGCAATGCTGTTTTCCTTAAAAGTTCTTACCGCTAATAATTTTTATTGTCGACTGTTAACAATCCGACAGAGAGTGTTACTTTTTCGAGACAAATGTTAGAGTGAGTACTAATGTTTAGAGCTAATAACTACCAAAAAATAACATGAATTTCGTGGCCGCTAAAGTCTTACGTAACATGTGATGGTTAGCAAAAGGGAATCCTTGAGATAAGCTAACCAAGAACCTTATTGACCAGCAAATATGCCGAAGAAAATGGAGACGGGTTAAGCACACACACACACACACTGGGGAGACTATCAAATGACATCACGCCATCACCAGGTCATCGCTCGAGTGAAACGTATATGTGTAAAACTTAGGCACTGTGGTAGTAAGTAATTCCATATTAGTTTTTTTTATCAGATATGTCACACAGTGAAACAGTATTATTTACTGGATAACACAGTTTCGAACAAAATTCATTGTTCATAATCATCTCATCAATTATAATCACACTTCTTCGAAACTTGAGTTTTATAGTTTTCTTTGTTCTCTCCTATTTGTAGTGAAACGTAGATGGGAGTAGACGAGTGGAGCGTAGGAGGGTGATATGGAGGAGATCGTGGGAGGAGGAAAGATGAGGGACTATGCACACTCGTGGGGACCGCTGATGAGGACTGCTGAGAACAGGATGGAATGCAGATGGATTCTGACTAATTTCAATGACAGTCGTTCTGTTCTAGTTGGCAACTTCTCAGTAGTACAGATCTACGATCACACGAGGGATAGTGCCTAGCACCTTCAGGTTACAATCTCAACCCATTGACAATTCAGATATTCATAATCTGTACATCAATCTGAACCTCATTGTCAGAGAAAGAATGGATGTCTAGGGGGGCCCTCTATGTCCAACTGAGGTAGATGTTCATATATGACAGTGGTTGAAGGTTGAGGTATATTGCAATTAATTTTACTATTGAGAAAGAAAAATACTCTAGCATTTCAGTTTTAGACGTCCTTATGACCAGAAAAGAGGACGGCAGAATAAGAAGAAGTGTTTATCGAAAACCTACATCAACAGTCAAGTACACACATTTTCTCAGCTTTCTGCCCTTCAAATACAAATGCAATCTAATAAAGTGCTTGGTCCACAGAGCAAGAAAGATTTGCTCGGATGAATGTCTTGACGAGGAGCTTAACAATATTAAACGGTTGCTAAGTGAGAATGGTTATCCCGAAAAGTTTATTGACAAGAATCTGAATCTGAAACCAAAACAGCCCAAGTTACCAACAGTTCCAGAAAGGCCTTGTTCTTACAGATGCAGTTCCTAGGAGACAACACCAGTGAGATACTAACACATCGCCTTAGAAATGCGGTAAAAAGAGCATTCCCTGCTGCTCAATTACACTGTATCTTTAAAACCACTCCTCTTCTGCGTTCGGGAATAAAAGACAAACTGCCTAATTTCGCCTCTTCCATGTGTATATACCAGTTCGACTGCTCCTGTGGAGTGAGCCAGTTACATAGGCCGTACAATTAGGCGTTTTTCTCGTCGAATTTCCGAACATCACACTGCCTGGTTAAGCAAAGGTCAAACAAAATCTATTCGCAGCGCTATTCTGGCTCATCTTGTGGAGTTCGACTACTCAATATTGCTGAGGCTGGCTGTTGGGATCCATATTAAGAAGCCTAATTTGTGCATCCAAAAGAAGTTAGTTCAGTCATTATCATTACCTTGGTCATCCAGGTTTGAATAATCCCGAATTTTCGTGAAATTTCCCTAATTTCAGTTGATATTCTATTTGCTATTATATCTTTATTATTATTATAATTTAAGCATCTTTAATGAACTGTGGTAATTCCATTGTGATCTTGCTTTACAAATCGATATTATTTAAAAAACGCTAATATTGTTATTAACTACTAATTTAAAATATTCTGTGTATATAAAAATATATATAATTGTAGAGCCTGGAAGAGGAATTTATCGAAAAGAATATTCTTTGCTCGATTATTTTGTGTTTTATAGATGTCTGAATGAACATTTTTGCTATATTGCGAATTGACAGAAGTAAGAATTTAAATGTAGTTGGACAGACAAAGCGTTAGCTTCGCATCATGATTGGGTCTCTAGTATTGTCATCTATGCGTCCTCTTGAAAAGGCGCAAACTAACTTGAAACAAATGTGTTCACTGACTTCTTGATTTTCAATGACCCTCTAACAGATGTCACCTTGTGTAACGATATCTATATTGATACTTATTAATTAATTAATTAATACATACTGACTGATTTACAGTAAGTACTAATTTTAATGTGAAATAAGTACTGTTGAGTGAGCCTAATGAATACATATATAGATATCATTCAGACTTCCTGTAGCCTTTTGGGTTATTTGTGAAAATCAATTTAATCAATACGTTGACCTTGAATAAAACAGTTTAAAACAAAAAACAAAAGTGATGTTATTTTAGGCGAAAATTTGAATGTTAAAAAATGTGTTAAAAAGTCGTATTTTTTTCCTCAATACATAAAAGTGACCTTGTAAGGTCAAAGGTTAGCGCAAAAAATAAATTCAATTTCATATGGAATGCCCTATTTTTTTAGCATCTACCGTAAATGATTTTTATTGTGGGACTGTTAACAATCCTACAGAGGGTGTTTCTTTTTCGAGACAAATGTCAGAGGGAGCAAATAACTACCAGAAAATAACGTGAATTTCCGGGGACACTAGAGTCTAACGTACCATGTGATGGTAATTTTTTACACCTTTGATTAACACTGCAAAATATTCTTGTAACTTTTCTATGCACATTACAAATATGCTTACGAAAACACCTGTAATTCTTTCCTTACAATTCTTTGTGGATTCAGGTAAGTAATTACGAAGGGTCTCCATTCATATCTCCATGTTAATTAATTAGAGTATGTGGACATTTGGCGTGTAAGGCAAATCTTCATCACTCCGAAATCAGTTTGGAAATCTATTGCACTCAGTATCAGGAACGAAATTCAGATTCTGTACAACACCAATTTCACGTTAGTCAGTTCTTCTTCTCTGTGGATACGAAACTTGGCGTGTGCGTCACAGAAGGCATTTTCAACAGGCAACATCAAACTTTTATCCACAGCTGCCTTTGCTGGCTCCACAAAGAGGATTAGAGGACCAGCTAAAAACAATTAGCAACAAGAAACTCTGGGAACATACCAACCAAGAACCAATTGCTCAGCAGAAATGTAGAAGGAAATGGAGATGAATCTGACACACGCTGAGAAAACCGTCGAGTGAGGTCCTGCGCCAGGCCATTGCTCGGGTGGGAACTGAATGAGAAACGACTAGTGGGTCGTCAGTGCAAGGGTGACGTGGAGGAGACGAGAGACTATGCGCTGTCTTTGATCATAGGTGCCTGTGTTCTATCTCCCATGTGAAGTGGTATAATGTGGTGAACAATATTGAGGTTAGGTGTCGAGTGCTAGATAATGAGGGGAAATCAATAGAAGAGGCTATGAAGCTACGAAGGAAGGTGTAGACTGCCAGTCTGGTTAGGGTCCTCAGGATGGTAAAAACCACTGAGGACTGGAAACAGTTGGTGATATGGCTCAAAATCGTTCTCAATGGCTGGCACAGATGCATCTACTCCTTGTGACTTATAATACCCAATGAAACCGTATTGTTCTTCGTTATTGCTATTCCTTTTATCTCATATCCCTGTCTACTGTCTCAACTTTTGCATTTCTTCTGCTTTCTTCTCTTGCTTTGTGTGCTACATGAAGTGTTGCAACTTGAACTACTGCACATCGGTGCAAAGTTCTATGTTGAAAACAGACAATCGTGGAACCGGATTAAGACGACCACAAAGAATAGGATAAAAAATGGAGGTGTGCTGTTCAAGCCGTCTCTATATACCCTACCCGGAACCCTAGGGAAACAATAAATAAACATAATAATATATATGCGCGGAAATTGTCTAAAGGTGTATTGCCAGCTGACAAAAACTACCCAAATAAAATCATGAGGATACCAGACTATATCCTGTTCATAAAATTTATTTATCTATTGATTGGTTGAGTGGCAGAATGCTCGCCAGTCACACACGTGGTCCGGATTCGAAGCCTAACATACTAGCCGATAGTAGACCCGGAAAGGGGGCGGGTAGGGTTGAGTGAAGGGATACAACCCTCACCCAGTTAGACAAATACAAAACCACCGCTAATGAAACCGAAAAGCTTGAAACCCTATGTTCCTGTAGGAATACAAGGAATGAAAGAAAGAATATTTCGGTAATCAGCAGGAAGTGTACCAGAAAAAGGTGACCATGTAACTGCCAATCTTCAGCAAGGGACTAATGTGCTCTCGAATATTTAAATTCGCATCATCCATTTTAGCAGTCAGGTCAGAGATATTCACACTGGGTTATTTGACGTCATGACAGACCTCCTGCAGGAATGTAAACAAATATACTGACTACTCACAAAGGAGTAACTAGTGCCATGCGTCTAATGCTTACTCTTGGAATGCTGTGTAAATTCAATTCTAGGGAGGAGAGGAGGAGGAGGAACATCTTTTCTACACGGTCATCCGATCTTCAGTATCAAGCAGAGGCAGATGTTGATGAAATTCGAGGGGCAGCATATTGGAAATGCTTTTCGTAGTGTGGGTGTCAAGTCTCTCAACCGAAAAACAAGCACCAAATAGACTTTAATGATGAAAATCCTGATTTTCTTCTTTGTACTGAATGCTGTAGATCTTCGCATTGATTCCAATATAAGGAAGGTCTATGTTGCTTAGCTGATCCTCCCTGTGACTTCCACATCCATGCCGTCACTGGTAGAAACGATGCTACGGAGATATCGAATATAAATACATATGGAAATCTGCCATAATCGACATAAAGAACAAGATTTGGATTCGCAACACCACTGTCAAGTCAATCAGTCCTTCTACATGATTCAGAGACTTTAGAACACGCGAGAGAAAAAGCAGTTCCAACAGGCTGTTGCAGACATCCATCAACAGCTATCGTCTCTCACTCCATACTGGTGATTGGATGGCCAGCTAGACAGAATCACCAATAAGAAACTCTGGGAAAGAACCAACCAACCAAGAACCTATTGACCAGTAAAAATATGCCGAAGGAAATGGAGGTGGATCTGGCATACGTTGAGGAGACTGCTGAGTAGCATCACACGCCAGGCCAGTGTTGGGATGGAACTCGAAATGAAAACGGCAAGTAGGGCATCTCAAGGTGATATGGAGGAGATCGTGTGAGGAAGAGATGGGTAATTGTGGAGCCGGATGAAGAGAACAGGAGAAAATTGAGATGCCCCGTTGAAGTCCTATGTTTCAATCGCATTCCAAGCGAGTAATATATGAATTTATTTTCTCGATATAAACTCTGGTTAACTATAAACTGTTTTTTACGAGTTGATCACGGATTGATATCACTTTGAGAATCATTGAAAACCAGGGAGTACTGGACAGCTGTTTCATCCTAGTTTGAAAATCATCGGAAGTACGCACCCACTGGGATTCGAACCCAGGACCTTCCGGTTACAAGCAAGCAGGGTCGTATACCATTCAGCCACTGGGACCCAATTCAATGGCCAGTGCATGAATTCTAACTTCTACCAATTCGTGATTTAGCGCGACCCCAATCATTGTCGTTGGTGGGACATCCATCCACACACGTGACATCTAATTGGACCTCACTGGGTCACGACTTCTCACTAGAACTCCAGGAAACTCCATCCTGTAGCAAGTTACTAGTGACTGAATGGTATACGAGCTTGCTTGCTTGTAACCGGAAGGTCGTGGGTTCGAACCCTTGCGGTGGGTGCTTACTGCCGATCATTCCCAAACTAGGATGAAACAGCAGCTGTCCAGTACTCCCTGGTTTTCAATGGTTCTCTAACTGATATCAATCCGTGATCAACTCGTAAAAAACATAACTAACCCTTACAAACCAAACTATAGAAAATAACTATAAACTGTATAAAATCTAAGTGAAAAGGCATTCATTTTGAAGCGCCTACTCTCATATAATAAATAAATGAAATGTTGGGATACAAACAGATTTTTTTTGAATTTTTGTCCCCTATTCTAACAACAACAAGAACAACAACAAAAATTCCATTGGTTTCATTTTGCATAATAATTATTCACCACTTTAAATGAAATATATGGGGGTATATAGCTGACAGTAGTAGATAGAATATTTAATCGGGTTTATAGACAGAATAAGACGGAGAGAAAGAGGGAGGGCGATAGACATAGACATGAGGCGCTAGTGAAATTTATAATCAACTTCCATAAAATGGAGATTTAAGCACCACCTATGTGCACACATAGATACACACAAGCGCGCACACACACACAAACACGAGCAAACAAAACAGTGAAAATCCGCATAAAAATTTGCATATCTTATTCTTACTAGTACTACTACCACTACTATTATGACTTTTAGTTGGATACTTTCGATTGGACACTAGTTAGTAACTAGTTTAATGTGTCTAGTCCTTTTTTGTTTGGTGCAGACTGAATTCTATCAGTCGAGTTTGCAATGTGGCCACCATGCCTCTAGGTGGCTCGCCAACACGGTGCACTTTGAATTGTTGATATTAGATAGGTTGGAGGCAATCAATAGGCAGGAAGCCTTGCTTCGACTAGGTTTCGTGCTAGTTGGCACTCACCAATCAGTCAGCAAGGCCTATCTGCAACCTTGAAGGAACAACTCATGTCCCTTCTGAGATTCGAATCCACGTGACCAACTGCTGCAGTCAATCAGGGACTTTTTTTCTATTCCTTCACGTTCCCCCGTGGAACATAGGACCTCAAGCTAGTGGCATGAAGTTTCTGTAGCAGTGTTTATTTTACAGGATGGGGTTGCTAGTCTCATGCCCAACCTTTCCTCTTCACCAACATTATTTATGGCTTAGCGAGGTAAAGGAGTGCGTCGGCCGGGGATCAAACCCCGGACCATGTGCATGGTCGGCGAGCGTCCTAACCGCTATGCCACCGGCGCAGTCAGAGACCTTACCACTGAGTTATTCGGTCTCACGATTGATCTCCTGTACGACTGTATTGGATATTTAATACCAATAATTCACAGTGCACCATGATGACGAGCCACCTAGTGGCATGCTGGTCACATTGCAAACTCGACTGATAGAATTCAGTCCGTACCAAAGATGGGACTAGACACATTACACTAGTAACTGACTAGTGTTCAACAAAACAAATATCCAATATAGTCCTAAAGGAAGTCAATCGCCAGCCCGAATAGCTCAGTGTTAAGGTCTCTGACTGACTGCAGCACTGGCTGGTGACGCGGGTTCGAATCTCAGAAGGGACATGAGTTGTTCCTTCAAGGTTGCAGATACGCCTTGCTTACTGGTTGGCGAATGTTAACGAGCACGAAACGTGTATGAGGCAAGGCTTCCTGCCTGTTGATTGCCTTCAACCATCTAATGTCAACAATTCATAGTATGTGGATAGTTTACTAATGATGAATATGAAAAACAATCTAAAAACGTGAGTGAATATCTATTGGTAACATCAATAAAAAGACGAGTTGGTGTGGTGCACAGTTTAGTCAACACACATATAAACTAATTGTTTCGGAAAATGAGTACACTGTACACTGAGGTATATGCTTCGTACCTTTCTATATGGTTGTGAAATATAACCATTAAGAGTGCCATAAAATTAAACGCTACAAGTATTTGACTATCACGACCACAGTTCAAAACACATTTATCATCACTATTAGAGAATGCAAATAACTGACTAATATGTCTAGGTAAGATCTTAGTAACTGTGTAATACTATTATATTATTATTATTGTTCCGTAAGGTTCCTAGCGTGGAACATATGGCTCCAACAGAATGTCTCCACTTTGTTCTATGTCCAGCTGTCTTCTTTACCTAGGCCCATGATTGCCAATAGTCTTTCATCTCCTCCTCACAAGATCTCCATGTCACTCTCGGATAACCCAGTCATCGTTTACCACTCGGATTCCACTCGAGCGTTGGCCTGGTGTGCGATGTCATTCGGTGGTATAGTCAGCATGTGTCCGATCCATCTTCAACATATTTATTGAGCGACAGGTTCTTGGTTGGTTGGTTTGTTCCCAGCGTTTCTTGTTGGTAATTCTTTGTGACAGGCACTCTGATCTTCAACATGGATGTTGCCTGTTGGAAATGCTTCCTGTGACGCACGTGCCAAGTTTTTCACCCATATAGAAGAACTGACTAACTTTACATTTGTGTACAAAATCTGAATTTTGTTCCTGATGCTGAGTGGATTAAGGTTTACAAATTGATTTCAACTTGATGAAGGCGCATATTGCCTTTCGGATTTTGGCTTTAAACACCTTCATCTGTTCCGACTACCTATGGTTGAAACGATGCTTCCTTGGTAAGTGAAGGAAATTATTATTATATTGTTTCCCTTAGTTCCTAGAGGAACACAGGGCTTCAGACGCACGTCTCCATTGCGTTCAGTTCTCTGCAAACGTTTTCACTTGGTTACACGTCTGCCCACATGCTTTCATCTCCTCTTCACATGACCTCCTCCTCCATGTCACCCTCGCACTGACCACCAACTAACTCGTCGCTTCCCATTCGGGTCCCACTCAAGCGACGGCCCGGCGTGCGATGTCACTTGGCGGTTTTCTCAGAGTATTTTCAATCCACCTCCATTTCTTCCAGCACACTTGTTGCACAATTGGTTCCTGGTTGGTACCAATTGTGAAGGAAATAACCTCTGTCAAATTTCTGCTGTTGGTGGTGACTGGTGCTGGTTGTTGTTGCTGTTGATTGATTATCTTCATCACCTCCGACTCCACCTTTTCTATGTTCACCTGGAGTCCTGTTTTCGCTGCCTGCCTTTTCTACCAGTTTGTTGACTTTTACCTGTATATTTTCGAGTTAGTGTTATACTAGTTAGCTAAAAACTCAGTAACCTGGATCACATTCTCCATGTACCGAGCCATAGTTACTTAGTGTGGGTGTATTTAGGTTGGTTGCTGACCATACTACCAAGCTTCCTAGTCTGAAGTACGTAGTGAAGCGATACTGGACAAGAGTGACTTACATTGGCCAAAAGCTAATGAACTATATATGTTAACACTACGCATCATACCAAGTAGAGAATCAGTTTCTCCTCAAATCTCTGCTGGTTGTCTCATATCCTGTTGATTTCTAAGAAATGTTTTCGTTTGACGCTTTACACAAGAAAGTTGAAACATTCTGGCGTAACTCAACCCCTTCTCTTACAATTGATTAATTCATGTAGTCTACCCGTTCTCCTTTATTGTTCCACCTTATTCTTCCTTGGGCACCTCAAAAAGGACTATATCATATCACGCAGAACACTGAAGGCTGTAATTAGGGTTAGTGGTGTGCCTTTGACCCATCTAACTGACAATATTGTCTATAGGCACTTCAATTCTTGCAATCAGTTCGCTAAAGTTATCGTGTCTGATATTGAATATCCTCCTTATTGTTCTCAACTTATTCCTTGTATCTCTGTTCGCGAATAACACCAGAAGAAACTTCATAAGAAGCATTTTCGCTCATACATCTACTAAATATAAAAACTCTACCGTACCACCATATTTAGCACGGGGTTTGTGTGAAGAGAGTCACACGTCAGAAAAGAACTCATAAACTTTTAAATCCGTATTATATCCATGATATTATTATTATTTACAATTCATTCTGTTTCCGCCAACATTCTGTTTTTTGTGTTTTCATTACTATTATTATTATTAATATTTTAGATTTTATGCATTTATATATTTTTAAAAGTAGGTAACTAGTTGCAATATGTATAAAAACGTTGAAAATTCCACTCTGTATAATAATAATAATAATAATAATAATAATAATAATACGGATTAGATTGGTTGTCTAACCGATGTCAGCTCAAGATGAAATCCTGTAACCAACCAATCAACTCCCTACAAACCAATATTTTAGTATCAATGAGATGCTCATTGGCGACTGACCCTATTCAGGTAGGTAGTTACCTGGGGTTCTAGTGGGAATTCGTGACCAGTAGGGTACAGCAAGTCGGGTGTGAGGAGAAATACTCGCCACAGATGACGTTGGCTAGTGGATGCGCTATATCGTAAATTGGCAGAAGTTAGAATTCATGGACTGGCCAGAGGATCGGGTCCACACAGTGGCATAGTGGTCTACGAGCTCGCTAACCTTGTAACCGGAAGGTACTGGGTTCGAAACCCAGGGGTGGATGCGTACTGCTGAAGAGTCCCAAACTAGGCTGACGAAACAGTTGTCTAGTACTCCCAGCAGGTTTTCCAATCGTTCTCTAACCGATATCAGCTCATGATGAAATCCTGTAACCCATCATTATTATTATTAAAATTTCCAAACAAAGATGAAACAGGTGTCCAGTGTTCATCAGTTTTCTCAATGATTCTTACACTGATGTGTCAATTTGTTAATTTGGTTAGATACAATAATAAACGATATTCTTTTTTTTAAAAAAGAAGGGCCTGGAACACATAAAAAGGCAGAGAAATATAAGAACATACCGTCAGAAGATGCGATGTTTCACTATTACCAGTTACAACTGTTTTCGCAGATTGAGTTAAATCCACTATAAGAGGATTTCAAAAAAATAAAACAGAAGTGAAATAATACTCGAAATGACGGAGATAAACATAAACATACTAGGCAAATAAATAAATAAATTGAATAATTGAATCTGAGTAAAATTGAAACCAAGTGACTATTAAAATTTGAGACATTATTATTATTCCCTCGGGTTCCTAGTGGAACATAGAGCTTCAACAACTAATCTCTACTGTGTCCTCTCCAGCTAGCTTGGCCCACGACTGCCCATGATTTCTCATTTTTTTACTCCCCAACACACGATCTCCTCCATGTCAATCACGCACTGACGACCCACTCGTCGCTTTCTCTTTGAATTCCACAATGCCATTCGACGGCCCCCTCAACGTATACCCACTCAATCCATCTTAACTTTCTCCTACATTATTTGTTGAGCAGTTGGCTCATGCTTGGTGGTTTGTTGTCAGAGTTTGAGAAATTAATCAGTCAGAATTTAGGAAATAAGTAAAATGAACGACACGATTGACTAACTGCAATTCAAGATAACTCACAGTTTCCTTACTTCATTTTCTCCTTTAGACTAATGTTTTATGAGTAATTACCTACAGCCTTCAAGTATTGGTTTTGTTGGGATTTTTGTTTGATTGCATGGAGGATTTCATCATGAGCTTACTTGAAAATTAATCTGATGCTCACCAGCGACTAGTCCTATTCAGGCAGTTAACCTGAGGTTCTAGTGGGAAGCCGTGACCAGTAGGGTACAGCAGGTTGAAGATGAGGCAGTAACTCATCGAAGAAGACATTGCGAAATGGTCGAGCTATGTCGTGAATTGGCAGAAGTTAGAATTCATGGGTTGGCCATTGGATCGGGTCCCAGTGGCTTAATGGTTTACGAGCTAGCTCACCTTGTAACCAGAAGGTCCTGGGTTCAAATCCTAGCGGGTGGGTGCGTACTGCTGAAGAGCCCCAAACTAGGTTGACGAAACAGCTGTCTAGTACTCCCAGGTGGTTTTCCAATGGTTCTCTAACTGATGTTAGCTCATGATGAAATCCTCCATACCTACAACCTTATTTAGAATCTTTTGATTGTAACCTGAAATTCAAATCTCAATAACACATCTTTGAAAACATTCATTTTCTACCTAAGATAACAGTGTATTATTAGTGACTATATTGATGAATTCACTGGATATGAGTATATCCGTTGCTACTAGTTACACAAACACACACCTATTCCTCTTGAAATAACCAGTAGATAATGTAAATCGCAAATTGATCAAAATGATGCATATGCCTTTTTCCCGCTAACGAAGTTAGTTTACTATTCAGAGAAAATGCATGTGTTCCACTAAGAATACTCCTGTTGAAAGACTACATATCAGAGTATAGGCATTTTCAATGTTGTTGTATTTTTTCTAAACTGGATGATTTAATTACGGTGTATTTCATATAGTCCTTCTAGACGGCATCTTCAGCTCTGCCTTTGCAATGAAGTAACCACTTTCCCTTGATAAACCTGACTATGACTGATTATCTCCGGAGATATTCTTACAAATGTATTCGCCTAAACCATGTTATTGATCGTTCTACTAAACCTTTTGACCATTTGATTTCCCTACCCTCCCCACTATCGGCTGAACAATTTTAATGTACATAAACATGTTTGCTAAGTGCAGATTGATCAGAAGACTGGTACTAGGTCAAGGTCATTTAGGAAGACGGTTACCTCATTCGTCGTACAGAATTCTAAGTGCTTACACTTTCACCATGAAGACATTGTTGTCTAGACATACAGTGAAAGATCTTACAATTAATCCATCTGCGTTCAGAGATGAGAACCATACAAAAAATATTCATTGAAATGAAATCAATGGTTATTGAATTTCAGTGCTATCCACCAGAAAAGCATCTAGACGATTAGCTAAAGAGTAAGGTGGGAGTAAGGCGTGGAAATCAATAGACGAGACTGTGAAATTACATCGACCGAGATGGTTAGGACATGTGCTACGTATGTCTAGTCATCGCCTTCCTCGACAAGGGGCAATGTTAGCTGAAATAGGGTCAGGCTGGAAAAGAGCTAGCGGCGGTCAAACGAAAACATGGCACCAGTCAATGAAATCCACAACAGTCTAAGCCACGTAGGAAGATGTAGACTTCCTGGTTTGGGGTCCTCGGGAGGGCAAGAACCAATGGTTGGAAACAATTGATGACATGGCTCAAAATCGTTCTCAGTGGCGCAGATGCATCCATTCCTTGTGACTTATGATTTCCAATTAAACTATTTTGTTCTTCGATATGACTATTCTTTTTGCATCATATCTCCTACTTTCTTCTCTTCCTTTGTGTGCTACATGGAGTGTGGCGACTTGAACTGCCGCACATATGTGCAAAGTTCTATGTCGAAAACCGACCGAACGACCGAGGTAAAGAATCTTCATCATCGCTTCAAAGTACAAAACTTTATACACAGAATCAACAAGAAGACTGAACAAGATGAAGAACACGAAGGAGATACCCCCAGGAATTTAAACCGTTATTTGAGTGCACATCATCCTTTTAAGTTTATCAATAACTACTGTTAATATTTTCATGATTCGCTTTTTTGAATCACGGTGTTACGTGGTAGCCATAATGGAACTTCAGTACAGTGTTATGTCATTCAATGATACTGAACACTTGACCAGCACATATATCGATCAATATTTAGAAATCAACAGGTATTTTGGTAATGGCAAGTTCAGAAACACACGTTCCTTGTAGTAATTTGATTGAACGGTTTTATTTTTAGTTCGAGTCCCACTCCATTGTATCTCAACCACAGAAAGAAAAGATAATATCACCAGTCCCTGATTACAATATATTCGACTGACTGATAACGCCCGGTGGTACATGAAAAGACTGAGTGAGTGACTGACTGACTTTCAACATAGAACTTTGTAGAGTGGTGCAGCGATTCAAGTTACCACACTCCATGTAGTACACAGATGTAGAGAAAAAAAGGAGATTTAAAAAGAACTATAATGACCAGAAATGTTCGAGAGAAAGAAAATAGTGTGGCGTGTGCTACTGACAAGATTTATCAGTAGTATATAGAAGTAGATTGATAGGAAGAAGACATAAATGAAAACAACAGCTTTTAAGCCAATGGCTATCTGCAGAGGTAGAAGTGTTTATTCCTCAAATCTGGGTTTAGTTTACGATGTAGTCTGTCAATAATCTCATTGGACAACTTTTCGCTTCAAGGTTTACCCTCCGGAAAATTGACAACCAATCAGAACAGTTTATCATCCTCTGACCTTGCCGACCTTTAGTGTGGCTAAAAATGTATAAAAATGGATGCAAAGGATTACAAAACGTGAATGCATTTGTGCCATTCAGGACGACTTTTGGACATATCACCAATAGTCTCCAGGCATTTGTTACTAGGATCATGAGGACCTTACCTAGGTAGTCTACGCACCCCAACCCCCGTTCACCTACGTAGCTCAAACCAACTACCAAAGATTTCATGAACTAGTGGTAACAGGAGGTTTTGATTTGACCTCCCTCCTCTAACTCTTTTCCAACCTAATCCTATGTCAGTTGACATTGCTCATCGAAGAAGGCGGCGGCTTGGTATGCGCAACACGTGTGTCTTGACCATCATCCATCCCCCCAATCGATGTAGCTGCACAACCTCATCAGTTGACTTGCCCACCTTGAAAAATCTGCCCCTCCCCTAGCCAGCTGATTCCAGTTATATTGAATGCATTCCACATATAGAAAAGAATAGAACGATAGGCACGTAAACACACACACAAAATTAGGACAAGACAATTACACCAATAAGACTTACATTCACTATCCATATGACGAAAGGCTTGTATCTCAGCTAACATTCTATCATTCAAATTATTATTATTATTGTTATTTGTATTCGATGCTAATGAATTAGGGTATAATTCAGGGACATTGTAAATATTTCCATCCAATTTACTACTCATAGTATCAATACAACCACTAGAAGTTGCGGTAGTAATAGTAGAAGTAGTAGTTGCAGTAATATCAAAAACAGCACTGTTATCACAATGACAACTACTGTGGGTGTTATTATTTTTAGTGATATTCACACCGGGATGTATGTCTACTGCTGTTACGGCCGCTGCTGCCGCCGCCACTGGACTACACTGACTGCATAATCCAATCGCTGTTGTTGCTCTTGTTCTCAGTAGTGATGAATCATCAATTGGTACAGTAGAATATACTTGAGCATAAGTACCCTCACACAGTGAATCTGTACCTGAAAAGTAATCATCGACAAGTAGACAATGAGGTGGGGGAGGAGGGGGAGAAGAAGACAAAACAAACGGAGATAAACCAATGGACTATATATAAACTTTATTACTCAGCTATAAAAGTTAACTAACTTGAAATGGATTACAATGACATCGGGATTTAGTACTGTGAATTCGACAGAGGTAGGATAGAATTCTCAAACTACACAATTGCGAATAGTAGATCAGATGGATAAAGTTCTGTGGGCTAATGGAAATGTGTAGGCGGTTATTACTTTCCAGTTAGTTGCCCATACCGTGGAAGTGTTGCATGCCCGCAGAGCCTAAAGGACAACTGCTTGAAGTCAACCATGCACGTTTTGTTCGAAGTGGTCTTTTAAGTTCCGTATTACCACGGGCTACGGAGCACCACAACGTAAATTGTGACGTGAAATTCTCTAATTATATGTATATTCGGAGATTGGCGCATCACAAAAGGTATTTCCAACAGGTTATTACAGACAACTTTCATTAACAGTTGTCTTAGCTGCCTCCATACTGAAGGTCGAATGGCTAGCAAGAAAGTATAAGCGACAAGAAACTCTGGTAACGAAACAACTAAAAGCCTATCGGCCAAGAAATAAACAGAAAGAAATGGAGAGAGATTGGATATACGCTGTGCCAGGCCTCCGAGGACAAATGCATTGTAAGTACGTAAATTTGGTATACCTTACGTCTAAGTCTTTATTTGCACATCATTTGCAAATTGGTCGAATATCACCACACATTCGATAGCTTGTTGGATGATTCTGCACAATGTTTCTAACGTTCTTCTCACAGTTCTCTTTCTCTTCGATTGCCTTTTAACAGTGCCCCAAAATATATTCTTACTATTCTAAATCCGTTTAATGATATGCTACTTATATCTGATTATAAGTAACACTAACCATAGTGTAAAAAGGAAGTGAAATTGTGGAGCCAGGTAAAAAAGACTGCAAAAAACAGGGTGCAATGGAGATGTCCTATATATATATATATAATGGTCTACAAGCTCGACTTCTAACCGGCAGGTCCTAAGTCCGAACCCCATTAGGTGAGTACTGCCGAAGAGTCCCGAACTAGGGAGAATAAGCTTTCTAGTATCTCCAAGTTCTCCAATAATTCTTTAACTGATATCAGCTTGTGATCAATCCTGTGCGCCAGTGGCACAGCGGTTAGGACTCTCACCGATCAAGAACATGGTCTGGGGTTCAATCCCCTGCCAACGCACAGCTGATATCAAGGTCGACCAGCAAAATATGGGCTACCGATATCACATGCTGAAAATTCTATACTTGTAACAAAAACACGGTGTAGAATCAAGCTATGATCAAAATAAAAATAAAATAAATAACCAATCAAATCCCTGCAAATCAATACTTGACACACTCTCATTTCGCAAGCCTCCACAATAGCAAGCACTTTCCTGTTTATCTGTCTACTGACGACAATGAATAACTTAACAGAATCAATATCATGTTCATAGTCTATAAGATAATCTTATTTTATTGTGAACTTTTCGGTACCACAACTTCAGCTATTCTTTGCAACCACTTGAGTAAGTGCTCCATCACGTGAGTAGACAATCTCCTTTTCTCACGACCCATGAATTTACCTTCAAAAAAAACATACTCAAATTGACAGACGCAATTGGAAGTGTGCCGTAATCATTGTTACCTTGGTTTTAACCTCTCATATCTTTTTTTCGCCTTATCTATCTGAACATGACTTGAGAAACATTCACAGATGTTGTTATGCATGATTGGTTCATCGTAGTTTACTTACTTATCAGTCAAATATCTCACAATGTATTGCTTTTAGTAGTATATGTATATCACTTTGTGTCGGGTAGTATTCAGATAAAGAGTTCTGTAGTGCACCTTGAATGTTTCGACTTTTGTTTTAACGCATTTATGTACTATGGCACTACGCCATATTTGTTTCTCCTGCTTGACTGATCGCACCTGGCACGCTCCCTCGTTGTGGTATCATTAAGCGTACTCCTCGAGCTTGCTACCCCAGTCCGTCAACAGACAAATTGTGCACTATTGCTACGTATTAATTTTTGGTTTTTCACTTGTAATATACATATAATTCATAACAGGGCACACAACAGTGCATAAGCCTTCTACCTGGACTTGATTCATCGGTACATACACAGTAGGGAGTGTACTGTGCCGACGTTAAGGCCTATCTGTAGGTCGATATAGGCACTCACAGTTCTATCGAACCTGGATGCTTTATTTAATTCTGTTTTATTAACATATTTATTGCTTGTTACATATATATATATATATAAACATACCTGGCAATTCTGCATACGAGTGTTCAACATGTTTAACAGTGACACGTGAATTTAATTCACTATTATGTTTATCATTTGATGATGATGTTGTCAGTTTCATTCTATTTGTACAATTTAACAGGTCAGCTGATTCAGGGTAAATACGTTCATATTCTGAAGATTCTTGATTCAACTATAAGAGGAGGAGAGAAATATTAATATTAACAATAGTGTGACAATCAATGGTTAAACACGTATTATCTAACATTTTGTTTGTAATGAAAAAAAGCATTGAAAAGTGATCCAAAATTCGAATATACTTGTTCGTTCATGGTCCTGGCAAATAGGAGGCACAAAAAAACCCATGAGGTGCATTTTGTCCTACTTTCCGGAGGATGCAAACGTTTCCATTCTAGTCAGTGATGGAGATGTCATCGAGAGTCAAACTCAGGACTATTCTAGGTATCCTCACTGGATTCCTTACCTGTAGTTATTAATTATTTCATTCAATTTTAGATTTTCCCCTCGATTGACTGAACCGAAGTGCTCGGTCTCAGGTTGACATGTCAGCGGCTCCTTGTGCAGATCCTTCGACGATGTCTGGGCATGTAGTAAAGAAGTTAATTGGTGGATAGTGACTAGCAGTGGAATCCAGGATGCGCATTTCGTCATCTGGATGTACCTGCATTCCCCAGTGAGTAATAATTTTCCCACCTAGGCTCGATACCCAGTGCCCACAGTTTCAAACGCCAAAGCGTTATCCACTAAACCACGAGAGCCACCTCTTTCTTGTGCAACGGGTCATATTAATTATTCAATTGAATTTTAGATTTTCCCGTCGATTTATTGGACCAAAGTGCTCGGTCTATGGGTAGTGGGTTAGAGCCTCGGTGGGAACACCATCAATGACTCACTGGAAAATGCAGGTACATCCAGCTGGAGGACGAGTCCCAAATAGGACGAAATGCGCATCCTGTTGGATTCCACTGCTAGTCGCCATCCACCAATTAACTTGTAGTTATTAATCTTGGAAATATCGAAGCACCCGCGTCCAAGGAAGGCATATATATCAAAGTGACGCTGATTGATTCCATCTACAATGTGATGGAGTAATTGTTGGAAAAATCCCTCCCGAACAATGTCATTACAAAAGTGACACTTACTTAGATGTTTCAACGGACTTTGTGATTATAATCTGTTTTTCTCCTAGACTGTATATCATTGTTCTGACATTTGAATATTATGTCTGTTGTCTTAATCCTTATTATTTGTCTTTGTCCCTGTTTAATCTATAGTTTTAATGCTTCTATTTGTGGCTGTGCTATACATTATGTTGTTTGAACGGCTGCGAGAAGCGATGGTTTGTGATTCTTGTGGATGGAGTTTCGATCCCATCATTGTAGGATTATTCTACCTGATTCTAAGGTACTTCTTACGGTTGAGCTTTGGTTGTCTATTCACTACGCAGAGCCTATCCTGCAGCTAAGCTCGTTCCCGTCTATTGAACGAACAATTTGCTCTTTGGTACAGCCAAAAATCGATAAATATTCTTCTCATGATAATAATTCCAACTGTATATACAAATTTACGTGTATCTGCGGGAGCAGTTATATACATTGGAAGAACACAAAGAAGGGCATATCTACGATTTTCTAAACATGTACCAAAAAGCTTATGTCTAAAGGGAACAAATGTTTTCATCAATGCCACTGCCAGGCATTTCCTTGACATGGGTTATGAGGTGGACGTTGCAAGATCGTTCAAAATTATCAGTAGGCAAAAGAGTTCAATTCTCCTTAAGTTTGCCGAAGCAATCACCATCAAGCGGCTGAAACTCGATTTATGCGTTCACAAAGAAGCGGTTATCAGTCTTTTCTTGCCTATCCTGGTTACGGGATATTTTCACCTTCGCCTTCATCTGATTACGTAGTGCCGAAAGTTTCCATTGTGTATGATCATTATTGCATGCATATATTGATTGATTGATTTTTGTTTAAAAGTGAACTCTGTGCAAGTATGTTAAAATTGCTTCTATAGATATACTTAATAATGACTTTTGGCTGTAAGCAGCTGATGAGAAGCCAACGAAATAAACAATGATGGTACCATTTTATTCTGCAAAAACCACTTTTGTTTTTGCTTTATTCAAATTCATCAAGGGGTAAGGAAAATTTAGTCAGCGATACAGTAAGACGTAAAGATCTGTTTCTTGCGTTTGGAGTACAACAAGTCGGTTTTCGTTGTTACATAGATATAACCACGGGAAGTAGAAAAAAAATCAAATGTGATCCAGTTTGGAAAAGAATACAACACGAATGTAACTGTTCTGAATGTTATTTAAACCACTGAAATTTGATGCAATGCACACTCTACCATTTTTCATGTTTTGTCCACTGAAACGGATATTTTAATCGAGATGCCTTCATTATTCTTCTGCACATATTAAAGATAACGCCGAAAATATGCAAGTGACCTGTGAATGTTTCAGGAACCCTTACATCAACCTCAATCACCTTTCCCTAGGACAATGAAACCACTCCACTGAACAAGGGATATATTATTTAAAACAATTAGCGCCTTTGATAAATTTGAATAAGGCATTAAGAAGACAAATTTCCCGAGATGATATCATTTCGTAGTTTCTTTACAACCGCTTTACAACTAACATGGTTAACAATAATAAAATAAAGATCATGACAACTATTCAGTTATACAAAAAACGAAAGCACATACTAATGACCTATCATATTTAAATAGGTCAAGTAGTTCATGGTAGGCGAAGGTTGATATATTATTTGCTAAAGCTTCAGCTATGCATATAGAGAAACCTGAACTTTGCATACAAAAAGGAATACCTTGTTCGTTTTCAACCGATTCTATTCTGAAACTTTTTTCAACCCTTCCATTTTTCCTGATTCTTAGGTTATATCATATTTCGTTTGCTTATATGTACATCAAACCAAATCCTGGGGTCAGTCCATGAAGTTTCTGATAGCTGGTTTGGGCCAAGCTGGGCGGAGATATGACTGAAAATCATTCCTCAATAGTGCAGATGCAATCGCTGTTTGTGATCTCACATACCCATGAAACCTTCATGGTCTTCCATGTTAATGTTCTTTCTGCTTCACATTTCTGCTGAATGCAGTCCTTTTGAATCTCTTTTTCTCCCCACTTTGTGCGCCACTTGTGCTGCACTTCTGTGCAAAGTTGTATGTTGAAATGCAGTGTATAAGAACACTGATTACAACTCATTCTTATGGCTGTGAGACCTGGTCATTGAGAGTGGAAGACACCAAAAAACTGGCCACCTAACTGTTTTTAATCATAGCTACCTGCGTTTTAACTTCCATGTGAAGTGGTATAATAGGGTCAGGAATAATGAGGTTAAGCGTCGATCGTGTGCCTGGCAGGTGGGCGGGTAAATCAATAGACGAGGCTGTGAAGTTACATCGACTGAGATGGTTAGGACATGTGTTACACATGTATCCCTAAGCATCACCTTCCTCGACAACGAGTAATGTTAGCTGACATACGGTCAGGTTGGAAAAGAGCTAGTGGTGGCCAAACCAAAAAATGGCTTCAGCAGTCAATGTAATCCACAACAGTTAGTTTACGCCACGCGAGAAGGTGTAGACCTCCTGACTGGTTGGGGTCCTTAGGACGGGAAAAACCAATGAAGCCTAGAGACAATTGGTGTTATAACTCAAAATCGTTCTCAATGGCTGGCGCAGATGCATCCACTTCTTGTAACTTACAATATGCAGTGAAACTATATGTTTCTTAGATATTACTATTCTTTTTGCCTTATATCTCTGCTTACTGTCTCTGTTTTGCATTTCTCTTTACTTTCTTCTCGTGCTTTGTGTGCTACATGGAGTGTGGTGACTTGAACTGTCGCACATCGGTGCAAAGTTCCATGTTGAAACCAGTCAGTCAGTCACAACTTATTCATTTTCGTTTTAAACAAAGGCAGAATGAACATGATATTAGATGGTAAGAGGCAATCAGCAGGAATCTAAGTTTTGTGCTAGTTGGCACTCACCAGTCAGTCAGCAAGGCGTATCTACAACTTTGAAGGAACAATTCATGTCCCTTCTGAGATTCAAACCCGAGTCACCAACCATTGCTGTAGTCAGTCAGAGACATTACCACTGAGCTATTCAGGCTTGCGATTGACCTCCTGTAGGAATGTATTGGATATATAATGCCAGAATGGTGACTACATTGCAAACTTGACTGTAAGAATAAAGTCTGCACCCAAACGAAAAAGGACTAGACACATCACACTAGTTACTGACTAGAGTCCAATTAAAGGAAAGACTGAACATATATGCAGGATAATACAACACTATTTATTATCTCATGGATTCTTTTCAACTGTGCACTTCTTTTCTCACAGTGTGTAACCTCGAGTTATAAATAGATAAGTATAAGCAACATACTTCCACAAATGATGTAAGTAGATAAAAAAACTATGTTAAAAGAGTAACTATATATAATTAATTATATAATTAGACAACAGGTAATGCTTATATGTATTGTCTATTTATAACACTAGAGGTCACTGTGTGAGAAAAGACTTACGCTGTTGAAAAGAATTCACCAAAATAAAGTAAGCTCATATTCAACTTTTCCAATCCATCGATTAAGTATTAACAAATATGTTTCTGTATGGCGGAGTAGTGGTACAGTGGGCAATCCCGGTTTCGAGTCCCGCCCCACCTACCTCAGCCTGGGTAGCATTGCACCAGCCGTCATACAATAAGTGTGTGTGTGTTTGAAAGCCCCATAATCCGGTACATAGACTGAGTTCGGAAAAATATGTTTCTCAATCACCACTTATCTGCTTGACTATTAATTGGTTTTGTAAGAGGAGAAATTGTGCATAAATGGGATTGTATAGATACACAGAGACAAAAATGAAATCGCCGAAGAAAGTCTTTCCAACAGACTATTTATTTTTTTTATTTTACATTTCACAAATGACTGAATGGAGATTATTCACGAATTAAGATGCAGTTGATTCGTTGTACAACCACAGTTTGGATATGATAATCGAAACGATTGAACATTTAACGATTGAGAAGCATTGAAAATGAACCCAGAGACATCAGCCGACCTGATGACACCACTACTAAAGAAGGTGTGGAAAGAGGGCAAGGTACCTGAGAGTTGGGGGAAAGACTGCATATCCAAACTGTCAAAGAACGGAGACTTAGGTCAATGCAAGTACTGGTGCGGCATTATACTCCTGTCCATCACAAGTTAAATAGTAAGCCTCATCATCCTGGAGAGAATCAAACACGCTATGAGTGAAAAACTTCGACCGGAACAGGCTGGATTCAGCAGAAAACAAGTCATGCATCGATCAAATCGCAACACTACGTATCATCATAGAAAAGAGCTTGGAATAGCAGTCAGCTTTCTACTTCAACTTCATCGACTTTGAAAAGGTCTTCGTCATTGTCGATCGAGAGGTGATTTGGAAACTACTTCGCTACTACCAACGGGTGCCGCCAACAATTGTACGCCTCATCCAATAGTTGTACGATAATGCTGCATGCAATGTAATCCACAACATGGAACTCACGGAATCCTTCGAACTGAAGATGGGAGTAAAACAAGCTGGCTGCCTACTATCTCCAATGATTTTCGTGATTGCGGTAGACTGGATAATGCGACAGACATTTAGCGGGTAACGAGGAGACAGGCATAAGACAGACCCACACAAAAACTTGGAGGATCTGGATTTCGCTGATGATATACGTCTGATTTCCACAAACTGGAAGATATGCAAGTGGCAAGCAACAAGTTAGCAAAAGAAGCATCAAAGGTAGAACTTCACTTTAGGTGAACATAGAGAAAACAGACGTAGGTGATGAAGATTCCTGGGCAACACCACCAACAGCAACAACAACAACATTAACAGACAGCAATCAGCATAAACGAGAAAAATTTGAAAGAAGCAACCTCCTTTACCTAACAGCCAACCCGGGAAGCATCGTTTCAACGACAGGCGGACGGACCTGATGACGATATCAAAGCGAGGATCGGGAAAGCAAGGCAAGCAGTCATCACTCTCAAGTCTGTGTGGAGATCAACAGCACTCAGCATGAAAAATAAGATCCGGATTTTCAACTCCAATGTGAAGTCAGTGCTAATTACTATACGGATCAGAGACTTGGCGCGTCACGAAGAGCACTTCGAACAAACTACAGACCTTCATCAACAGCTAGCTGTCTTCGCTTAATACTACTCAAGATCAGATGCCCCGGAAGAAAAAATCAGCAACAGGAAGGGATCTCTGGTAATGAGCGAACCAACCAACGCAGCAGGAACTAATTTTGCAACGAATATGCAGGAAGAAATGGAAGTGGACTGGCTATACTCTGAGAAAAGAAGCCATTAAGTGAACGACATCACACGCCAGGCCATCGCTCGAGTGGAACCCGAACAGAGAGATCAGAATGCGCAATGGAGACGTGTGGCTGAAGCCCTATGTTCCTCTAGGAATTAAACGAAACAATAATGATACGACGCGTGTGTTACGCTTGCGCAGCCATCACCTTCCTTTTCGAGAAGTGTAATTCGAAATAGGACTAAATTAGAAAAGTTACGGGGGGGGGCAAATTAAAGCATCGCATCAGTCCATGAAGCTTTCAGTAATTGGTTTGAGGTGTAGATCGTCTGGTTGGGATTCTAAGAACCAATAGTTTGAGACTGTTGGTGATATGCTCCTGTGGAGCTAGGTATATCGGTCGTTCGACTCGAGTTTTCTCCAAGAGGGTGCAAGAACACTATGCTGCATGGTAGTTACGAAGAGGTGGAAGTGGAGCAATACGAAGCGCGATCATTGAATATCCGGCTGATAATGATCACCCTATCTCTATCAACAGCCTCCGCCTTTAAAGTCATCTACAAGGTGAAAAGTAATTTACCCATATCACTGCGTATCAGACTCATCTGCTGCATTGCTGAAGCTTTGGCTATCGAAACAGAAAAGCTAGATCTCTGTGTACAGAAAAAGTCCGTTCAACCCCTCCAACTTTCATGGTCTTAATCCCTCTATGCTAAAGTACGGTAATCCATAATCATATTTTGGCTCTACAAATTTTGTCGTTTTGTATATTCAATTTGTATGGTCTTCCTTTATTAGGCCGATTGTTGCTATTGTTTTTTTTATTATTGTCACTTTGGACTGTCCCCTGTATTATTTCACTCGTTCCACTTGTCGTTCTAAATCAATTCTGTTTTGCAAGGTTAAATTCTATGTTATCAAATTTCACACAATGTTGCGTAAAAATTTTATTTTATTCGATTTGTCTACTAATCTTATAATTGCACACCCTTTTCAAGTTCTATCCATCCTATGAATTATTTTATATATGACATTAATTGTTTTGCCACTTGACATTTAACTATGATTATAATCACTACCATTTTAGTTTTATTGAATTTCATAATACTATTATTATTGTATGCATTCACACCTATGATTCAATTCCCTAACCGGATATAATTTCTTAAATAAGTCCATATTTTTACGATTGTACAGCTTGATAATAAATTTGTTGAAAAGAGTCTCTTCACTGAATCACCACTTGTTTAGATTTTCTATATATTTAGAGTGCGGGGATTTGAAGTGTTGCACTTCTGTGCAGAGTTATGCGTTGAACCTCAGTTAGCCAGTCTTAGAATATGCAGAAGACATAGTCCTGTTAGGGGAGGATGCTGACAAAATGCAGTCTTCTGAACACCTTCAGCAGCAATCTTCGTATGTTTGGCATGCGATTCGCCCCTGTGAAATGTAAGATGCTGCTACAGGACTGAACTACGTCTACCTCTAGCTTAGTGATAGGGAGTGAAGTAATAGAACATGTTGACCACTTCACCTATTTGGGAATTTGTATCAGCACCAACGGGTTGATTGGTGACGAAATCTCAGCACGGATCCAAAAAGCTCGAGCTGCTTTCGCTAACTTACACCGTCTCTGGCGTAGGCGTGACATCCGACCATCAACCAAGGGACGTGTGTACTGCTCAGCAGTTCGCTCCGTCCTTGTCTATGGCTCTGAAACATGGCCAGTACGAGTTGAAGACATCAAAAAGTTGACTGTTTTTGATCATAGATGTTTACGATCTCTTTCTCACGTTAGGTGGTATAATAAGATAAGTAATGTTGACGTTAGGCGTAGAGTGTTAGGCAAAGAGGGAAAATCAATCGACGAGGCTATAAAGTTACATAGATTGAGATGGCTAGGTCACGAGCTCCGCATGCCTAACCATCGCCTCCCCCCCCCAACGGACGGGCATTACTAGCTGATATAGGTGCAGGTTGGAAAAGAGTAAGTGGTGCCATGCCAAACAAAAACATGGCCTCATCAATCCATGAAATCCTTGACAGTTAAACTGAGTCAGATGCAGACTTCTGGGTTGGGGCCCTCGGGACTCTAAGAATCAATGGCTGGAGACAATAGGTGACATGGTTCAAAATTGTTGTCAATGGCCTTCGCAGATGTATTCAGTCTCTGTAATCTTTCATATTCCTTTCTACCATTACTCATTCTGTTTCACTCTTATACATGTCAAAACTCTATTGGTTCTCTTCACTCACTTTCTTGTTTACCTTTGTGTGCTATTTGGAACGTGGCAACTCGAACTGCTGCACTTTGGTGCCAAGTTCTATGTTGAATCCAGACAGACAGACAGACAGTCAGTCATTCAGTGAGTCACACATCTAACGATTAACTTTGGTCATTTTTTGTTAATTATTAAAATCGATTACAACACATTCGGGGCTGATATTGTTAACACTGCCTTTTAAGACTAAAAGTGTCATATGGGTAAAAAGATAACGAAAATAGGGAACCGACTCCCCCATCTCCGCAGCCTCAACCGCTCACACACCTCTACACATACGCATACAACTTACATCAGTAATATCAATACTTCCATGATCATGTTTTATAATACTGTACAAAACTGGTAGGGCATTTCTAGCGCGTAAATTAGCCAATGACTCTCGAACGCTGATATGACGATAATTCGATTCTAACAAAGGAGGAGGATCTGATTGACGTACATTGGGACTGCATCCACCACCAGTATTACTGTTACTTCCACAAGCAGAGCCAACACTGCCACTAGACTGTTGATGATTATTGATTAGTAATCGATCGTTACGTGGACTATTGGATCCGACGAGAAGAGTTTTCTCTATAACAAGAAAGACGAAAAAGAGGAAGAGTAGATACTTGAAATTCAACAGAAATGAAATTAGCTTAAAAATTCCCATTGAGTCATATGAAAAAGAGAAGATGTTCAGCGAAGAGACTCTTTTCGACGGCGAATTCATTCACATATCTGTATAAACGCATTTATATATAATTATTTTCGTATGTGTGTGTTTACATGAGGTTTGTCAAGTTTAGATAATTAATCAGGTAATACAAGAATGATCTAATATAGAAACAAGGTTAATTAGACAGTCACTAAAGTAAGATTGAGTTAGTCAGTTAGATGACGTAATATGACTGACTAAAATGTTTCAATCTAGGTCAGGATAGCAACAAAGGTCATTACAGATAGAGACGCAAATTGAGCAGATAAATTGGATGATGTAACATAAATGACTAGAAATAGAGCGTTGGTCAAGTCATTAACAGTAGTAATGAAGTGTAGAAATTAAATCGGGTGGGGGTAGAGAACAAGAAAGTTAAAAATATAAAATATTACAATTGTAAAGACAAAATAGTACTAATGAAGAGACAGAAAGAAATAGAATTAACCTGTCGGGTATTAAGACAGATAACGTCCATTGCAAGTGTAGTGATTGAACGAACTTCTTCTATATACAAAGTTGACGACTTAGCAAGTGAATTGCGATTGCTTCTGCAGTTTGAAGAAGTCTGGTTCGTACACTTTTAGGAAGACTGCTTCGTATTCTGTAGACGACTTTGAAGTTTGTTTGGGGTGTAGCTTGGTGTCCGGAATCTATCAGATGTTCTAAGATAGAGCTGCAGGGGCATCGTTTTTCTCCTTTGTAAAACCATGCTGGTAAGTGTTCGGTGATACGTTTGGAAAGCGAACGCTGGGTACGGCCGACATACCTGGCTTCCCCACACGAGCAGGTGAATTTGTAAACACACATTGATGAGGCCAGCAGTGGTAGCTTATCATGCACGTTCACATGAATCATAGGTATGGTGGAGAAGGTTAGTCGTAGTTTAGCTGCGAAGAAGGTTTTCTAAAGTGAGCGCAACAGTCGATTTTTCAGTGTTTCCGCAGATATATCTCCATTGAATTGAAGGTTCATGTAGGGTAGTTTTTTCGAGACGCTAAGCGTGGGCGGTCTAGGATTCATGGATTTTGCAATAAATCGTTCTGGATAACAATTCTCGACAAGGATTCTCTTGAGATTGTCAAGTTCATTTTCTATGGTGTCCGGGGTACAAATTCTACGAACTCCTCTGTAGCTGAGTGAACGGATCAGGTTTCGTTTGGTATATAGAGGTGCAACGACAGAAGGCAAGAGTCAGGCAACAGATCATTTATTAAGGAAATCAACGCATATTTATATGTTTTCATGTACATTACTACGGATACGTAAACAAACAAATACAGTCTTCCGATTGGTTGTTTCTCACAACAAATCTTGGGAACGTAAATATTGACGTAAATTACTGTCTACCAATTTGGCTAGCAGACAGCTCTCACCACAGAGGTACTCAACTGTGAAAGTTGGTAAGCTGTTCTTTCCACGTCAACTTTCTGTAGATAGATCTTTTCAGTTCCAACAAGGAATAACTATATAGGTAACCGAATAAATGTGGGAGATTGAAAAAGACGGATAAATGTCCATACTAAAAACATAATAAACCATGATGCTACTGGATGCGAGGAATTCTACGAAGGCGCCATACACCATTAGCTTGGGGAGGCCATGTTTCACAAACGTTGATGAAGGCAGAGTAGACTGAAGTGTTGCTATCTTGACCTTTGATAGCCAGTCTAACGTCATGACGGCGTCAGAGGCGGTGGTCTTTCATTATACGATCAGAGAGCTCATCTGTCACACTGTTATAACTGAACTGAAGTGAACTGAATAAACCCCGAGGTTACTTTGTTATGTCTGCGCTTGTTAATTATTATAACGGTAATGAACTCGACTGGTACGCTAAAATACGTCTATTTGTCCGTTGTACTTTCCAATTCACTGAGCCACGCAAATATCAAAAGACAAAGGCTGACACCTGTGACTGTAAGATATTGTATTATCGTGCATCTATTACGAAACAAAGCATCATATTTGTATACTTAATTTATCACAATACAGTTGGTTCACAACGGTGGGAATGGACTGTTCTTACTGGCTGGAAATGTCTAGTCTGATTGGTTGGTGATCCGAAAAGACCAGGGTGAGACAGAAGACGATGAATTGATCACACACTAAATAACAAGCGTGAGAAATGATAGATCAACATAGTAACTCCATCACAAGATAAATCACGTGATTCGTGAGAAAGGATGATATACTATTTTATGCTGGGTCCTATCACACACCTTCTCCAATACTCACACAATTATCAACATACACAACCTTTTCGACTACTTCCAACGGTTCATCCTTCAGTATGGGTGAAAGTAAGTACAGGCTCTTACAGTTAAACAACAGAAAGCACATACAATGCTCACAGACATTGAGAGATATAATCCGAATCATCAGAGGCACCAGGCGATAACATCAGATACAGTCGAGAATTGCAATCAAGAACAGATACGCTGCGATCGCCTGCTCTAGTTCTCTTACTGAAAGTAAGACAAAGTAATCAATGCCCCCTAAATACTCTTTATAAGTATCATTGCCTGTTTTTACGATAGTATACCTCACTTATACAACCTTTATCCCATATTATGTGTTTTTAATTGCTTTTGTATGGCACTTTTCGTGATGCCCATATACTTTACCATTGTAAAAGACAAGAGACGTGGTAAAGGAAAGTTCCTTAGATGGATGGAGGCAATCAATCGACAGGAAGCCTTGCTTCACCTAGGTTTCGTGATAGCTGGCACTCACCAGTCAGTTAGCACGGCGTATCTGCAACCTTGAAGGAACAACTCATGTACCTTCTGAGATTTGAACTCGCGTCACCAGCCAGTGGTGCAGTCGGAGACGTTACCACTGAGCTATTCGGGATCGCGATTGACCTCCTGTAGGACTGTGGTGGATATTTTGATTGACTGACTGCAGCACTGGCTGGTGACACAGGTTCAAATCTCAGAAGGGAAATAAGTCCCTTCAAGTGTGCAGATACGCCTTACTGACGAAACCTAGGTCAAGCGAGGCTTCCTGCCTATTGATTGTCCCCAACCATCTAATATCATCAAATCAATGTGCACTGTGATGGCAAGCTACCTAGAATGGTGGCCACATTGCAAACCTGACTGATAATATTCAGTTTGCACATCACACTAGTTACCAGTGTCCAATCAAAGTAAAGCAAAGTTTATTTGCAATTCGGTATCTCTGTATAGCGAAATCAAGTACATCTTTTCTTCAATGCACTATTTACACAAATCTTCCGCACTGCGCTACTTCTGCCCTTCACACTGCGTTTCTTTGTGTTCCCTTCACGTCTTTCATGTATCTCCTCAACGGTGAATCATTTGCTTTCTCTGACATCGAATCTATCTCCTTGCTATTTGTTATTTTTATGACGATGAACGTCTCTTTATATATACTACTCATAAATCTTGTGAGTAGTACCTGCCACATCATGTTTGAGTTTCAAATACCCTAATAGATTACATCTATTTGGAGTAATTCTGATACTTTAGTCTCTTTAGGTTTCACAGTAATAAAATTATTTACGCTCATGAAGGTACAGCTACTACTACTACTACTACTACTACTACTACTTAATGCTGTGTCATGTACTACTGATACGATTTATAAGTAGTGTATATAAATACAGATATTATAAATATGTATATTGTCTGCAAGAATATCGAATATAGCGGAGAGATCTTCGATTCAACGGCGAAACAGAGAAAATGAACATGGAAAACGTGTAGAAGGAAGACACAAATAGAAGCACAATATGGAAGACAAAACATATTTTTGATTTGACACTAGTGTGATGTGTCTAGTCCTCTCTTTGGTGCAGACTGAATTCTTACAGTCGGGTTTGCAATGTGGCCACCATTCTAGGTAGCTCGCCATCACGGGGCACGTTGATTTGATCATATTAGATGGTTGGAGGCAATCGGCAGGAAGCCTCGCTTGACCTGGGTTTCGTGATAGTTGGCACTCGTCAGCAAGGCGTATCTGCAACCTTGAAGGAGCGAACCAACCAGGAACCGATTGTGAAACAAATAGGCAGGAAGAAATGGAGATGGATTGGCCACACTCTGAGGAAACCAACAAGTGACATCACTAGACAAGCCATGGCTCGAGTGGAACCCGAAAGGGAAACGACGAGTTGGTCGTCCAAGGGTGACCTGGAGGAGATCATGTGAAAAGGAGATGAAAGCATGTGGGCAGACCTGGAGTGAGGTGAAAACTCTAGCAGAGAACCGAACGCAATGGAGACGCATGGCTGAAGCCCTATGTTCCTCTAGGAACTGAAGGAAATAATAATAATAATGAAGGAACCCATGTCCCTTATGTCCCGCGTCACCAGCCAGTGGTGCAGTCAGAGACGTTACCACTGAGCTATTCGGGCTCGCGATTGACCTCCTGTAGGACTGTAGTGGATATTTTTGATTTGACACCAGTAACTAGTGAGAAGCTAGCACAATACTGAAGATGTGTGTGTGCAAATTGTAATTCTAATATAATGATAGACACAAAGGTATTTTGACTATATCTGTACATCAAACTGCCAGTAAGATATTCCGTGTTACCAAATTCTCTTGTGTTCTGTCGTCACATTACGACAACTACTACTACTTTATCTGATATGATTCTGTGTTCTATGCCTCTATAATAATTATGTTAGTCTAACATACCAGGGCATACATAAATATGCATTCGACAGATAAAGACCAATATTTTTATAAAAGATTGATGTTGGCTATATGCGCCATAAAAAAGGACTGCAGTATTCTATCCTTCGCGCTATTCCTCCTCCCCTCTCTCTCTCACCCTCCTACCACCATATGAAAGAAAGATGCAGTAAAGAATGACAGCTGGAATAGTATACTAGATTCAGTGCATATGATAATAATAATGCCTGTCTCCATCCTTTTAAACGTGACAACTGGTATATGTGTGAGTCATATGAGATAGACATATATATATATATATATATATATATATATATATATGAATTCAGGGGACCAGAGATAGGAAATAGTCCATCCTTATGAATAGTATGAATTGTCAGGCTTCAAAATAACCCACATTTTACAACAACAATATGAAGAGGAAATAATCAATAATTGGGGGATGGGAATTATACGAGGAGAAAAGACAATAAGATTAAAGCAATAGCGTCAAACAAGACATTTTTGTGACCTAGACTTATAAACGCATTAATAGTTCTTCAAGACTCGATATACTACGACCACTACTACTACTTTTCGATACACAAAGCGCTTGGCTTCAATTTTTGGATCACTGCTAGTGCTTCAGTTATGCTAAGATGTCTCTTGATCTCACTCCCTTTGAGAGGTGTGATCCGATCTTGTGTATAGGGCTTTAAAGGATTTCAATATAACCAAAAAATATTCATTCAAACAACTATAAAACACATCTGTAAAACACACACAAAACACAAAAAACAATCAGATTGCATTTGTATTTTAAGGGCACGAAGCTGAGGAGGAAGCAAAGAACATCCTGTCTGGATAAATTTAACGAGGTTCATCCTGCAATAAATTTTACTATTGAGAAATAAAAAGGGCTTTAGTATTTCATTTATAGACATCCTTATGACTAGAAAAGAGGATGGCACAATAAGAAGAAGTGTATGTAGAAAACCTACATCAACTGACTGTCAGTATACTCATTTTTCCAGCTTCGTGCCGTTGAAATACAAACGCAATCTGATAAAGTACTTGGTCCAACACAGAGTAAGAGCAATCTGCTCGGATGAGTGTCTTGATAAGGAACTTAATAGTATTAAACGGTTGCTGAATGAAAATGGTTATCCAGAAAAGTTTATTGATAAGAATATGAATCTAAAATCAAAGCACCACAAGGTAGTAACAGTTCCTAAAAAGGCATTATTCTTACAAATGCGGTTTCTCGGGAACAACATCAGCGAGATACTAACAAAACGGCTTAGGAATGCGGTAAAGACAAGAGCATTCCCTGCTGCTGAATTGCGCTGCGTCATCAAAACCACCCATTCCTCTTTTGTGCTCGCGAGTAAAAGACAAACTGCCTAATTTCGCCTCTTACATGTGTATCTACCAATTTAACTGCTCCTGTGGAGTGAGCCAGTTACATAGGCCATACAATTAGGCGTGTTTCTCGTCGGATTTCCACACATCACCCTGCAAAGTGGTTAAGTAAAGAACAAACAAAATTTAGCGCTATTCTATGTCATCTTGAGGATACAGAACACAAGATTGATGTTAACGAGGCGGCTTTCAAAGTCATTTACCGCATACCAACAAATCTTAATTTCACCTTAAGAGTTCGACTACTAAATATTGCTGAGGCTGGCTGTTGGGATCCATATTAAGAAGGCTAATTTATGCTTCCAAAAGAGGAAGCTAGTTCAGACATTATCCTTACCTTGGCCATCTAGGTTTGAATGACCCTGAATTTTTGTGGAATTTTTCTAATTTTGGTTGATATTCTTTGCTACTATATCTTTATTATCATAATTTAAGCATCTTTATTATTATTAATCCCTTGGGTTCCTAGTGGAACATAGGGCTTCAACTGCACGTCTCCACTTGCTTCTGTCTTCTGCTGTTCTTTTCACTTGCGTCCATGTTATTCCATACTGTTTCATCTCCTCCTCACACGATCTCCTCCATCTTTAATGAACTGTAATTCCATTGTGATCTTACTTTACAAATCGATATTATTTAAAAAACACGAATATTGTTATTGACTACTATTCTAGAATATTCTATGTATCTAAACATATATATATATATAATTCTAGAGCCAGAAGAGGAAATTATCGAAAAGGATATTCTTTGCTCAATTATTTTGTGTTTCAAAGGGTTTCTCAAATAGAACTTAGCATACTAAGTTCATCAGATATCCTGTTACCAAGCCATAGAAACACTTATTTTATCTCTTTTAGCTAACCAGATAGCCCACTGAAACCTCAATTCCCCTTTAGAATTAGTTTCTTTATTCTTGATATCCGGTTGTTGATCAAAGAACGTGTGTAATGCACAGCAGTTCGCTCCGTTCTTCTTTATCGTTGTGAGTAACACATGGCTATTGAAAGTGGAAGACATGAAAAGACTGGCTAGCTAGCTGTCTTTGTTCATGGGTGTCTACGGCCTATCTCCCATGTTAGGTGGTATATAGTAGGGTGAGCAATATTGAGGTGGGGAATTGGTCGAGTGCTAGGTACGTGGAGGAGAAGCCTTATTAACGAGGTTTTGAAGTTACAGTGATTGAGAGAGATAGTTAGGACATGAGTTACACATCCATCCCTAGCTGACACAGGATGGATCAGGTTGAAAAAGAGTTAGCTAGTGTGGTGGTCAAACTAAAACATGGCTGCATCAGTCAGTGAAATGCATAACAGTTAGTTTAAGCCAGCCAGCCAGGCACGTCGGGAGGTGTAGACTTCTTGACTGGTTGATTTGAGTCCTCAGGATGGTGAAAACCAAGGGCTGGAGACTACTGGCGGTGATATGGCTCAAAATCCTCGTTCTCAATGGCTGGCGCAGATGCATTAACTCTTTGTGATTTGTCATATCCAATCAAAGTACTCTATTGTTCTTCCACTTCCTGGTTGCAGTCCTCGGGACGGTAAAAACCAAAGGCTGGCAACAATTAGTGATATGGCTCAAAATCGTTCTCAATGGCGCAGATGTATCCACTCTTTGTGACTTATTATTTCAAATGAAACTATATTGTTCTTCGTTATTACTATTCCTTTGTCTCACACCTCTGTTTACTGTCTATATTATCCATTTCTTCTACTATCTTCTCTTTCTTTGTGTGCCACATGGAGTGTGGCAACTCGAACTGCCGCACATCGGTGCAAAGTTCTATGTTGAAAACAGACAGAGACAGACAGACAGACGCACAGTCAGTGAGGACGTTATCGCAAAGTTATTTGAGCCTGCAACTGCCCCTAACTATCATCACTCTTTAAAGTGAAGGAGCAACTTCGCTTCTTTTTACTCTCTTTCTCTCTCTCTCTATAAAACTAGTGACAAATACATAAAAAAAAATCTTTTTTTTAAAAAACAATTACATTACCTTTATGTATTGAATGTGCTGTAAGTATTTTACATTCAGTTGATGGACATATGGTATCCAACTGGCGAGAGCATGTTCGAATTTGATTCACTAAATCTATCTCTGCTTGATCATAACATCTGGCTGGAATTGGTGGTCCTTTTGATTTCATGATACATTGAGAACAAACACACACACAAAAAAGAAAGGAACTATCAGTGGGATATACAATGAGTTAACTTTAACATAGACAAATATAATGAGTATTCAAGTATTGGTTTCTAGGGATTTGGTTGATTGGTTACAGGATTTCATCATGAGCTGACATTGGTTAGAGAACCATTGGAAAACCACCAGGAAGTACTGGACAGCTGTTTCATCCTAGTTTGGAACTCTTCATCAGTACGCACCCACCGGGGTTCGAAACCAGGACCTTCTGGTTACAAGGCAATACTTGAATATCAATGAGATGCTCACTGGCAACTGGCTTTATTCAGGTAGGTAGTTACCTGGGGTTCTAATGGGAAGTCGTGACCAGTAGGGTGCAGCGGGTCGGGTGTGAGGACAAATACTCGCCGAAGACATTGGCTAGCGGTTGCGCTATATCGTGAATTGGCAGAAGTTACAATTCATGGGCCATTGGATCGGGTCCCAGTGGCTTAATGGTCTACGAGCTCACTCGCCTTGTAACCCCGGTGGGTGGGTGTACTGCTGAAGAGTCCCAAACCAGGACGAAACAGCTGTGCAGTACTCCCAGCTAGTTTTCCAATGGTTGTCTAACCAGTGTCAGCTCATGATGAAATCCTGTAACCAAATATAATGAGTGATGACTGAAAGAGAAATGAAGATTTGGATTGCAACAAGCTTCGAACTAGAGGCCTCTATGAACTACTAACAACTCCCGTGGCTCTACTAGCAAAACTAGGAGCCTCAGATGGAGAGACAGAATAGAGTTTAAGATGGTTAATCATTCTATACGAATGTCAATATGGCAATATTCACATTTCATCTTTGAATGACTTTATAACGGGGAACGACATTTCACAGACTGACATAACAAGAAATGGTGATGCCTTTTTGTTTTCTCCTTAGTGTAAATACCATGAATCAACTTTGCAAGCAGATAATGAATAATCTCACACACAACCGATTCACTTGATTAGTTTGAACAAAAAAATTATGAATATATGTGCAGGATGATATGAGCTAGCCTAGTTTTTTCGCGGAGTCTTATCAACTGGATACAACCTGAATAACGTCAATTTTTAAGTAATAAAACGCTTGTAGATGCAACGATGACGTGGTGGTTAGGCTTGTATACATCACGATGACACTCAGAGAACTATAACGCCTGGAGCTAATGTCCCTGTAGTTCTAACTAGGCCTGGAAACGGTTACCATCGTAGTGCAAGTTATTTACACTATTCAAGTGTTGGTTTGCAGGGATTTGATTTGATTGGTTTCAGGATTTCATCATGAACTCAAATCGGTTAAAGAGCCATTGGACAACCTGCAGGGAGTGCTGGACAGCGAGCTGTTTCGTCAGCCTAGTTTGGGACTCTTCAGCAGGACGAGTCCTCTGAGGTTCGAACCCAGGACCATCTTGGTTACAATGAGAGCTCGTAGACCATTAAACCACTGAGACCCGACCCAACGGCCAGTCCATGAATTCCTTCTTCTGCCAATTCCCGATAGAGCGCAACCACTAGCCAATGTCATCGGTGGAGAGTATCTGTACTCCCACCCGACCTCCTATACCCTATGTTAGGGATCGGCGGGCAAATTTGATTTGCTGGCAGACAGGTATGTAATAGCAGTAAGGTGTTTCAATGGAATGACTAAAAATGAAAAAAATGAAGGAACCCAACTCTAGAGAACGATAAAAGTTAATCCTGAAAGTTGTGTGAATAAGATGATATAACCTTGAACAATAAATGCAAATCAAATTGCCATTCAGTGAATAAAAATAACCGTTTTAGGGAGAAAGAGGAGGCGAGACGAGGAATGGCTCACTACAGACACGTGAAAGCTAATCGAGAAGAAGGGGATGGTGAAACAGAAGATGAAGCAATGCAAAGATAAACAACAAAAGGAGCAGCTGAGCTTGGTATACAAAGCACTGAATAAAGAAGTGAAGAAGAAGAGTGCTAGGAAAGACAGAAGACAATTCTACATCACACTGGCAACTGTAGCAGAATAGGCTGGCTGCAGGTAAAAGAGACCTAAGAATATTGTATCAGATAACCAGGTCTGCACCCGGCAAAAGATCAATGCAGATAAAGCCTACTTAAGATCGATGGAATCTAATTACTAAACAGGATGAACAAAAAAAATCAGTGGACTGGTCACTTCAAAGGATTCTTGAATTGGCAATCACCTGCAACTCATTCAGAAATACCATCGACAGCACTCACAGAACTACCAGTGGACACCAGTCCTCCAACAAAAGCAGAAGTCTTGAGTGCAATCAAGGTACTGAAGGCAGCGAAGGCAACAGGACTGGACGGAATTCCTCCTGGAGCGGATCCAGAGACCGGAGAGGATATGCTGACGCCACTTTTGCAAAACTTTTGGAAGGGTATTTATTGATCGGAAGAAAGGTCACCTCATAACGATAAAAGACAAGAGACTTGGTAAAGGATTGTTTATTTGCAATTTGGTAACGCTATATAGCGAAATCATGTACACCTTATCCTCAGTGCACCATTTGCACAGATCTTCTGTGTTGTGCTACTTCTGGCCTTCCTTCATATTGTGTTTCTTTGTGTTCCTTTCACATCTACCATGTTTCTCCACGACTCTGAATCATTTGCTTTATCTGACGTCATATCTATCTCCCTGCTATTTCATAATTTTGTGCCGATGAACATATCTTTATATATACTACTGATAAATCTTATCAGTAACACACGCCACAACCATATCAAACTACCAAAGAAGGGCGACTTGGGCTTTGCAAGAACTAGCGAAGAATCATGCTGCTTTCTACGACCAAGCAAAATATTAAGCCACATCATCCTGGAAAGACTAAAGGATTCAATGGATGCAGAACTCCAACCGGAACAAGCTGGATTCAGGAAAAACAAATTTTGTGCCGATCAAATTTTTTCTATTATAGCTTGACTCCACACCGTATTTTTGGTACAAGTATGGAATTTTCTGCATGTGATATCGGTAGCCCAATTTTGCAGGCTGACCATTGACATCGGGTGTGGGTCAGCAGGTGATCGAACCCCGGACCATGTACATGGTCAGTGAGAGTCCTAACCGCTGTGTCACCGACGCAACTCTACGAATCATAATTAAACACAGCATAGAGCCTCAGTAAAATCTCTACCTCAACCTCATCGACTTTGAAAAGTCGTCGACAGCGTTGACTCCAAAGTGATTTGCAAACTGCTTCAACACTACGGAGTTGACCAACACATTTATCAATCTCATTCAACAGCTATATGATGATAATGCCACATGTCAAGTGATTCACAAAGGAAACCTCAACAGAGCCTCTGAAATGAAGACAGGATAAGACAAGACTGCCTAATATATTCTTGACTGTGGTGGATAGGATCACGCTAAAGACTATGAGGAGCGAAGAATACAGTAATATGTTGAGCTAATAAGAAAACTTTGGAAGATATGTACTAATATTACACAAACTCGAAGACCTGAAAGCGAGAATCAACAAGTTGGCAGAAGAAGCAACGAGGACAAGACTTCAGTTGAACACTGAGTAAACAGAGGTGATGAAGAGAACCAACCAACAGTAAGAAGCACCAATCACTACCAATCAATGGAAGAAATTTGAACGAGGTCACTTCCATCTCTTATTTGGTCAGCATCATTTCAACTACAGGCTGTGCACGTATGAGAATGTCAAAGGGAGGAACGTAAAGGCAAGGCACAGACCATCACAAATCTAAGATCATGGGGGGAATCTGCTGCTATCAGAACAACCAGCAAGACTTGAATTTTCAACACTACTAATGTCAAGTCAGTCAGTTTATCTTCTATGTGTGTCAGAAACTTGGCACACGCCTCACCAAAAGCATTTCCAACAAGCCACTTCCGACTTTCACCAACAGCTGTCCTCATCGTTGCCTCCATTCTGAAGATCCGATACTTGGCCGAAAGGAACCGGCAACAAGGCAGTCTGGGAACAAACCAATGAAGAACCTAATGCTGAACAAATATCCCACAAAAAGGAAATGCAAATGGATCAAAAACACAAAGGAGGAGGCCTTCTTGAGCGATACCACTCATTAGGCCATCGCTCCAGTGGGACCCAAATTGAAGACAACGAGTCGTATATGGGTCTGACGGTGACGTGTAGGAGATAATCTGAGGAGGAAACAACACCTTACAGTCAGTCAATCGCGGAAACAGCTAGAAAGGACTCCAGAGAATAGGCTGAAATGGAGATGTACCGCTGAAGCCTTCTGTTTCACTCAGAACAGAAAAGAATAATAGTAATAATAATCCATGTTCATACAAAATTTAAAACCTGAATATCTTTATTTAATTCAATTTTAGGTATTCCCGTCGATTAATTGGACCGAAGTGCTCGGTCTCAGGTTGAAATGTCGACTTCTTGTGCAGATGCTTCGACAATGTATGGACACGTAATTAGAAGTTGATTGGTGGATGGTGGCTAGCAGTGGAATCCAGGATCAGCATGGACGTACCTGCATTCCCCAGGGAGTGATGATATCCCCACCGAGGCTTAAACCCAGTGTACATAGTTTTAAACGCCACAACGTTATCCAATAGACCACTCACAGCCGGAACATCATCACTCACTGCGGAACGCAGGTACATCCAGCTGGAGGACGAGCCCCAAATAGGACGAAATGCGCATCCTGGTGGATTCCATTGCTAGTCACCATCCACCAATAATTATCTGAATTTAATGAAAACAAAACACGTAGATCAGCGAAGAGTCTCTTTTCGGCGAATTCATCTTCTTAGCTGTACAATCGCAAATATATATGCATTGTTTTGTTTGTATGTGTACATTACCAACCTTCACTTGTTTAGTTAAAATTAACCTTAACCAATTGTAACTTTGTTTGACAAACTTAATGTACACATACAAACAAAACAATGCATATATATTTGCGATTGTACAGCTAAGAAGATGAATTCGCCGAAAAGAGACTCTTCGCTGATCTACGTGTTTTGTTTTCATTAATGCCTGGATGGGGATTATCCACGAATTATCTGAATATCTATCTTACTTAGTTTTACCTTCTATTCCACCCCTTATTATTATACAAGTTCATTGTTTTCAGTCTAATTTTCTATGTTGATTTGGTAAGATTTTAGTTAGTTGTGTGTGTTTGTGTTTCTGTGTTCATTAATTCTTTTGTTCTCGTAATCATAATAATAATATTATTATTATCATTAATAACAATAATAGTAAAATTGAGTCAACTCTACCAACAAAAACTAGTAGCTATGTCCTATCTCTCCACCCACCAACCCACACACACAAATGAGCACAATGTGAATTCATTAAAAATGCTAATATATATATCAAATGATCACTATGATAATAGAAATGTGTTTAGTATGCATGCACTGTTTATGTACACAATACACAATACATTTGACACCTTCTTGTTTTACTTTTGTCCATTGTGTTTTCTTTTCTAGTGTCTGCTTGTGTGTGTGTGTGTGTGTCTGTATGTGTGTTGGCAAGACAATTTTTAATGTAATACAATTTGTTTTACTCTATTCTTCTAATGTGAGCCTAGTCACCAAATATAGGTAGACGTCTCACTCTCTCTGTCTGTCCCTACCCTAACATTAATTATGAGTGGTTGGTTGTATGGCAATATGGTGGAAATTCTCGCGTAAATGCTAAGCAGTAAGGGGAACTGTGATAAACCTGTCACTGTTGGTGCTTCTGTCCACTTGGTAACTGGTCTTAAACACCTGGGGGCTGAAATGTCAGTCATGAAAACAAGACTACTCGCATCATCCCTTGTTATTTACAGTTGGCTATCCGCAAAGGACGTTGGTTACTCAGTAGTGGTAGGATGCTGCTGCTCACCAACTACCCATGCGATCAAGAGCTTGATTCTTAAAAAGTACAATCCTGAATCCAGCTTATCCGGTATTAAGCCCAATGAAAAGGGGAAGGTTGGTCGTGAGGCTAAGAAGCCCACTCAACTACTATGAGGATATGAGGAGTGAAAAACCTACTCGATAGTGGTCTCCTGCTCACAAATCCAGGCAATGTTGTCAGTGTCTAAGACAGACAAGATGACGGTGCACCTGAATCGGTGTGTCGTCGGGCAGTCAGAGAATGAGAAACTTAAATGTTTGACTTAATTCAGTTTAAATTTTCCCATCGATTGATTGGACCGAAGTGCTCGGTCTCAGGTTGACATGTCGGCTTCTTGTGAAGATGCTTCGACGATGCCTGGGCACCTAATTAGAAGTTAATTGGTGGATGGTGACTAGAAGGGGAATCCAGGATTCGCATTTAGTCCCATTTGGGACTCATCAACTGAACGTACCTGCACTCCCCAGTGAGTGATGGTGTCCCCACCAAGGAGGATCTCGTGGCCCAGGTGTTCTGGTGGATAACGCTTTTGTGTTTTAAACTATGATCACTGGGTCCGAGCTTCAGTGGGGACATCATCACTCACTCGGGAATGCAAGTACGTCCAGTTGACGAGTCCTAAATAGGACAAAATGCGCATCCTGGATTTCACTGCTAGTCACCACTCACAAATTGACTTAAATGTTTAATTCTGTTAAGTTGTATAATATCTGATTCTGCTGGGTTTTAAGTATACTGTGGGTTGTCGACTCCTTTTGTGAGTGTGCCTGTGTGAGAGAGTGTGTGTGTGAATTCGTTGTTGTCACCACTTTGTTCATTCTACGTTCATTTCTTTGACTGAGTTATTTCTTAAATTACTACTTACAAACTTTTTGATTAATTGTTTTAAATTTCCCCCCGCCCTCCGCCGCAATATTAACCATCGTTACACACAGTATTCAAAAAACTTTCAAAATCAATTTTATCATTCCCTAGGACTTGATTCCTTCATTGCTTTGGTACAGGACACACTGTTGAATTGCTGTGCTCCGTCCGTTGTTTAGCAGAGGTAGAACTTCAGCATACTGACATAAATTTCTACCGTTTCCTCTGATATGACCTTTTTAACCCATTCAATTCAACACAATGTTCTGTACCGCCAGATTGATGGAGTAGTGGTTATTGAAAATCCACTGGGCCCAATTCTAGTAGACATTTTTATGGACAACCTAAGATAAACAAGGATGAATTCTGCAGTCAGTCAGACAGACTTCGATGTCAGGTATGTCTATGACATGTTTATCATTTGTGATTGTTTTAATGATACATCTCAAATACTAAACCTCCTGAATAGTATTCATCCTGCCACAAAGTTTACGATGGAGTGTGAAAATCACAAAGAATTTCAATTTCTTGACCCCGGTATCCAACGTGATATAGACAGTAAAGTCGTAGATGTAGCAAATTCAAATAAAAGAAACACCAGAAATCCTGCCAGGGAATTCCTAGAGGCCTGATACTCAAATGAATTAGCCAGCGATTAACAAACATATTATTATAGACCAAATTTATCAGCTAATAAAAAGTAAGTCATCACATGACAAAAAAATTCGAATTCCAGGTCAACAAAAATGATCAATAGAGATGCACATTCACAACCAGACACGAGGATGGTTGCCAGGAGATACAATTACATCATTCATGGAGAATTAAAATAAGTCCAGCTGTCCAGTACTCCCAGATTTTCCAATGGTTGTCTAACCAATGTCAGTTCATGATGAAATCCTGTCCATTTTATACTGAAACCTGCGCTGAAAGTCATATTAATATATGTGTAAAACTTGGGCACTGTGGTAGTGAGTAATTCCATTTTAGTTTGTTTGTGAGATGTGTTACACAGTGAGTGAAACAGTATTATTTACTGGATGACGTTTCGAACACAATTTATTGCTATTCATAATCTTATCAATAATTGATATGATTATGAACAGCAATAACATTGTGTTCGAAACGTCATCCAGCAAATAATACTGTTTCAGTGTCTGTGTAACACATCTAATAAACAAACTAATATGGAACTGCGCTGAAGGTGTTGTCTAGAAGAACGATGAGGATTTCTCAACTAAATCAACTAGCAGCGCAGAGGCCACAACTAATTGAATATCATCCACCTGAGCTACATATCTTCTCCATTATTTCAAAATAAAACTTAGCTTGCTGCTGCGCTTTTCTAAAGCAATAGCAATCAGATCAGTGAAAATAAAAACAACCCGATTCTATGTACACAGAAAGCGATAATAGTGAACTTTGCACTACTGCTTAGGTGATTCAAACTTACAAAACAAAGTTATGCAGTTTTTATTATTTCATGTATTCTTTTACTACATTTTCTCTAGCATTTGGAAAAAATTTTGTTTCATCTGAACGTCACTCACCTAACTCCATTCTTACTATTTTATAAAAAAACCTATTTTCTGTAGTTACGTAACCTATTGTGTTGATTGATATACATGCTTACTTGGTAAACTTCATTTGTACCAGCCCCTCCTCCCTCCGAAGAAAAATAAAAAACTTTGGACTATGTCATTTTGCTTTTTTGGGAATATTTAGTCTAATTTTCCCAGAATTAGTCAACCCTTTTCATTTTTCAATAATTTAACATCCTACATCATTCTGGACTTATCTTAATTTATATGGTTCCTATAAATAACTTCTTGTCGTCTGCGTTAAAAAAAGGATTTTCATCCAATCTTTTCCAATCCTGATGTTACAGGAGGAGGAAAGGTTGGGCATGAGGCTAGCAACCCCATCCTGTAAAAATAATCACCATTGCTACAAAAACTTCAAGCCACTAGCTTGAAGCCCTATGTTCCATTGGGAACGTGAAGGAAAAAAATTCATAGGGGAGTTCCAGTAATTTAGCGATAGGCTATTATTATTACTGCTTTTCCCTTGGGGTTCCGAGTGGAATATAGGACTTCAGCAGAACATCTTCATTTCAACCTGTTCTCCGAAGTAGTCGTCTTTAGTGAGGTCCGCAATTGACCATAATCTTCCATCTTGTTCATGTCACCCTTGGACGATTAACTCGCTATTTCCCATTCGGGTTCTAGTAATGAGATGGCCTGACGCGCGATATCACTCAACGGTCTGTCCGATCCGTCTCCACCTTTATCGGCATATTTGCTGGATAATAGGTTCTTCATCAGTCTGTTCCCGGATTTCCTTGGTGCTACTTCCTTTCGGTCAAGTATCTGATCTTCAGATTCAGTATGGAGGTAGCGATGAGAACAGCTGTTGATGAAAGTCTGCAGTGGCCGGTTGGAAATGCTTTTGGTGACGCGTGTGTCAAGTTTCTGATCCACATAGAAGAAAAACTGGCTGACTTTTAGCTGTTGTTAAAAATTCACATCTTGTTCGTTGGTCTGCTTGCAGCAGATTTCCACCATGATTTTAGATTTTTGATGGTCTGTGTCTTGCCCTAACGTTCCTACCTTTGACATCCTCATACGAGCACAGCTTGAAGTTGAAACGATGCCGACTAAATAAGAGGAAGAAGTGACCTCTTTCAAATTTTTTCCACTGGTTACGATACATATATCAACTCTATGTATATATACATCTTATGTGGTTGATAGAAGTCAGCAGAACAATCTAGAATCCGGGCGTTTCATCCTATTTGAGACTCTTCATCTGGACGTGTACAGCTACATTTCAATCAATCGATGGGGAATACAAAAAGTAAGCTAAATAAACCTGTGCATTATATGAAAATTATTTAACTTACGTATATAATTTGAACTATAAATAGTACAGTTGGACATAGTCTCAGGATCAGTAACAGATCTTTTGCGTGGTAAAACCTGAGCATACAAATGACTAGAGGGAGTTGTCTAGAAACAAAAAGGAAAACAAAAAGGTGGAGATAAATAGAAAAATTCAGACGATATATTTGATTGTTTTGAAACAAAATTGTGTTCCATACACGGGATCAACTCTAAGTGTTAGTAAGTGTTACTTAACTACTACTCAATAAGCCATACCTTTGATTGAACACTACTAGTAACTAGTCGGGTGTGTCTAGTCCTTTCTTTGGTGCAGAGTGAATTCTATCAGTCAGGTTTGCGATGTGGCCACCATACCACTAGGTAGCTCGCCATCACGGTGTACATTGATTTGATGACATTAGATGGTTGGAAGAAATTGGCAGGAAGCTCTGTACTTAGGTTTTGTGTTAGTTGGCGCTCACCAGTCAGTCAGCAAGGCATACCTGCAACCTTGAAGGAACTCATGTCCCTTCTGAGATTCAAACCCGTGCCACTCCCTTCAAGACTGCAGATATGCCTTGGTGACTGACTGGTGAGTGCCAACTAACACAAAACCTAAGTCAGGTGAGGCTTCCTGCCGATTTTCTCCAACCATCTAATATCATCAAGCCATACCTTATTGTGTGAAGGATACTGATACTAGGTAGTTGCCTGAAACAGACACCCACCCTACGGCTGAAAGTCGAGAAAAAGAGAGAGAGAGCAGCTTGACTAATAAACAACAATTCCACCAAGTGAAAAAATCCACGTGTTTTCTCCTAGCTTGAGAGCCTTCTGACGATCCTATAGGTGAATGAGTAATATATTAGAGTTCTATATGATAGCTGGTTGGTTTGAGTGTTGATGGAAACACCGTTCATGACAGGTAACCTTCTTTAGTCAGTTATCAATATTGCATAACCATTAGGAGAGTTGAGATTGAATTTCTGGTGTAGACGTAATATCTAGCTGGTTATCAATCAGAGGACATGTGGACTGCACAACAGCTCGCTCCGCTACTCCTTTATTACTGTCAGCTAAGGCCAGTAAAAGTGGAAGACATGAAAAGGCTACCTAGATTTGACTATAGATGTTTGCGTTCTATCTGCCATGGCGGTTAGGCGTAGAATTTTAGGTAAGAATGGTACGTCGATCGATGAGCTTGTGAAGTTACACAGATTCAGATAACTAAGACTCGTATTGCACAAGCCGATAGTCATCGTCTTCCTCTCTATAGACTATGTTAGTCAACACAGGGTTAGGTTGGAAAAGAGTTAGAAGTGATCACACCAATCCACTAAAGTCTTAGACTGTTGGTTTGAGCCAGCCATGTAAGGGAAGTGTAGACTACCTACCTGGTTGGAGTGTCCTCGGGATCTTAAGAACCAATATAATTGAAGAATATTAGTAATACCGGCTTACAATCATTCTCAGCGGCGCAGATGTATTCACCCTCTGTGATCTCCCACATCTAGCAAACCCTATTGTTTCTCCATGTGTTACCACTACTCTTTCTCCCTCATATTTCTGTCCACCAGTTTCTTTTTGAATCGCTTTTATCTACACCTTGTGTGCTACATACTAACTGACTGGTTTCAACATAGAACTTTGCACCGATGTGCAGCAGTTCAAGTCACCACACTCCACTTAGCACATGAAGCGAGAGAAAGTAAAAAGAGATCCAAAAAAGATATATGAGGCAAAAGAAATACTAATACGCAAGAACTATACAGTTTTTTGTGGATATTATAAGTCGCAAGGTGCGGATGCATCTACTCCAGCAACTGACAACGATTTTTAGCCATATCACCACCAATAGTCTTCAGCCTTCATTGGTTCTTACCATCTCGAGGACCCCAACCAGACTGGCAGTCTACACCTTCCGGCATGGCTGACTGGCTGGCTTAAACTAACTGTTACGAATTTCACTGACTGATGAAGCCATGTTTCGGTTTGACCACCACTAGCTAACTCTCTTCCAACCAGATCCATCCTATGTCAGCTAACATTGCCCACTGTTGCGGAAGGCGATCTATGGCTAGGGATGCATGTGTAACACATGTCCTAACCATCTTTCTCAATCAGTGTAACTTCACAATCTCGTCGATTGACCAACTTTACCTCTCTACCTAGCACTCGACGCCTAACCAACTCAATATTACTCCCCCTATTATACCACCACCTGACATGGATATGGAACGCACACACCTATGATCAAAGACAGTTAGCTAGCCAGTCTTTTCATATCTTTTAATGGCCATGTCTCACTCACAGCCATAAAGAAGGACGGAGCAGACTGCTGAGCAGTACACACACACCCTTTGATCAAGAGTCAGCCGGATTCACGTCTACTGAGCCAGCGGTGGCGTAAGTTGCCGAATGCCAAACGATTTTTCTGTATCCGTGCTGAGATTTTGTCAGTGATCAACCCTTCGGGGATGATGCAACTTCCCAAATATGTGAAGTAAGTGGTTAACACACTCCACCAACCACTTCACTCCCTATTTCTGAGCTAGGAGTCAGCGTAATCCAGTTCACTTCTGTACCTTCATCATCTTACATTTTGTGGGAGAGAATTGCATGCCAAACATTTGCAGATTGCAGCTAAAGCTGTTCAGAAGACTCAGCATTATGTCAGCGTCTTCAGCATATTCTAAGTCAACGAGATTATTCCCTGGTGGTAACAAGTCAATCCCTAAGTCGCTGAAGTCAGTTAAGGTTAAGTTCATTTGTTGTGTTCTGCATAACCGTGTGACAACTTAAACCTGCTACACTTTTGTTCAAAATTCTACATTAAACGTCAGTCCGTCAGTCTTTGGATATTTGCAATGAACAAAAGTGTCAAACAAAAAGCCTTACACAAAATCAGACTTACACAAGAGCATATACAGCAATCTCCACGATTTCCAGGCATTTGAGAAGTTGCTTGTTGTTTGCCTGAATGACATTTACAAGGAAAATTGTTATTTACACCGGCACCACCAACAGCACAACCATCACCACAACTTGGCATATTTGAAATATCTGTAGGAAGTGTAGTTGCAGTCACAGATGTTGCTGCTCCTGTTGTTGTTGTCAGCATGGTTGCCATAGCATTGGGAGTAATAGCAATAGGATTAGTAGTAGTAATGATTAACTCGCCATACGGGTTAACTTTACCACTGCTATCATTGACACTATTATTATTGTTTTTATTATTTTTACTATTCTCATTGGTCACATCACAATCATCATTTAATTGTGAGTAATACGGTGATTGACAAATTTCATATCCTAATATATACAAATATACATAAGTAGAATAATAGAAAAAGAGATTAGAGATCAGAAATCAATCAATAAATTCAGAATCTTACATCACCAACAACAACATATAAATAAATAAGTAAAGATTATGCAAACATACACGTGTAGGAGGTGTGATGGATAATCTGTCAAATAATGTTTAAATGTTCAAGTGTTTGTTGGCTTGTGCAGATTTAATTGATTGATTTTGAAAGTTAGATTTCATCTTATGTAACGATGTAGTGATACGGTGTGGCCTGTTTAAACACTTGACTTGGGGGCTACTAGAATTTCCGTCAATCTATCCAGCGCAAAATGCTGTTTAAAGTCTCTTTTTTGTTCTCATTATATTGCAATTATATTAAATGACCAATCACACTGCATGGATGAATTCACAAGCATATTTATATTATTACTATTATATAATTGTTTCCTTTAATTCCTAGAGGAACATAGGGCTTCAAACGCACGTCTCCATTGCGTGTTCAGTGCTCTGCCAACGTTTTCACCTGGCTCCAACGTCTGCCCACATGCTTTCATCTCCTTTCCGCATCACCTCCTCCTACATGTCACTCTCACACTGACGACCAAATAACTCGCCGCTTCCCATTCGGGTTTCACTCGAGCGATGGCCTGGTGTGTGATGTTATTCACTTGATGGTTTGCTTTCTCAGAGTACGGCCAATCCACCTACATTTCTTCTACAGTTCTACAGTTGGTTTCTGCCGGGTTGGTTCGTTCATCGCCAGAGATACGTGTTGCTGATCTTTTCTGGCTGGCCATCTGACCTTGAGTAGTATTGAGCGAAAAAAGCTTTTGATGAATGTCTGTGATTTGTTTAAAGTGTCCTTCGTGATGCGGCACCAAGTCTCTGATCCGTATGTATAGAAGCACTGACTTTGCATTGGAGTTGAAAATCCGGATCTTATTTTTCATGCTGAGTGCTGCTGACCTCCACACAGACTTGAGAGTGATGACTGCTTGCTTTGCTATCCCGATCCTCGCTTTGACATTCTCGTCAGTTCCGTCCACATGTAGTTGAAACGATGCCTTCCAAGTAGGTGGGGGAGGTTTCTTCTTTCAGATTTGGGCTGACTGTTGTCTGTTGCTGTTGGCCGGGAATCTTTATCGCCTCTGTTTTCTCCATGTTCACCTGAAGTCCTATTTCCTCTGGATGCTTCTTCTGCCAACTTGTTGCTTTCCACTTGCACATCTTCCATTTTGTGGGAAATCAGACATATATCATTGATGAAGTTCAGGTCTACCAAATTGTTTTTGTGTAGGTCCATTTTATGCCTGTCTCCTTGTTGCCCGCTAACTGTCTGTCGCACTATCCAGTCTACCACCCGCAATCAGAAAAATCATTGGGAATAGTAGGCAGCCAGCTTGTCTTACTCCCGTCTTCACTTCAAAGGATTCTGTGAGTTTCCCGTTGTGGATTACTTGGCATACAGCATTAACGTACAACTGTTGGATGAGGTGTATAATTGTTGACGGCACCCTTTGGTAGTAGCGAAGTAGTTTCCAAATCACCTCTCGATCAACGCTGTTGAATTAATCAGCTCCCAACTAAATACACTGTGCGATTCTTGGAGGAAATGAAGAAGAAGAAGAAATGCACAGAATTGTTTTTCTTTTCAAATGAGACAACACTACGTCACGTGATATACTTGAGATTATAAATTGACATGTATATCGTATATAAGGAGGAAATATTTTGGAATTAAAAACGCTGAAAACCTCTGTACTGCATGTCTGTACATATTGTCTGAAATAAGTCACTATATTGAAGACTATTGAGTACAAGATGACCGTCTAGTCCCCAACTAAGGACAGCAGTGGGCACCCATGATCCCCGTCAGGGAACGAACCTGGGTTACAATGCGTTGGAAGTCTTAGTATAAGGTTGGTGGAATGATTTCAGGAGACTACAACTAGCGTTTCCCTGCTTCAAGTCGCTAGCCTTACTCTGGACAAAACGTTTACACAGTGTACGGAATGCTCAGTGTAATACCTTTTCTCTTCACCCAGGATCTTCAGGTAAAAGTAGCAGTCTATAATATATTTTTTATTCCTTTACGTTCCCAGTGGAACATAGGCGGCTTCAATCTAGAGGCTTGAGTTTTCGGTAGCAGTAGTGTTTATTTTTACGGGATGGAGTCGCTAGCCTCATGCCTAACCTTGCCTCTTGACCAGTCTTATTACTGGCTTAGTGAGGTAAATGAGTGCGTCGGCTAGGGATCGAGCCCCGGACCACCTATTTGGTTGGTGAGCATTCTACCGCTGTGCCACCGACGCCCAGTCTACAGTATATCACGTTGTAACAGTAGAAGACGCAGGCTGTATTCGAAATTTGGTATCTCTACATAGCCAAATGATGCACACCTTATCCGCAAATCACCATTTGCACAGATCTTCCGGGCTGTGCTACTTCTACCCTTCCCACTGTGCTTCTTTGTGTTCCTTTCACGTCTCTCGTGTATATCCACAACGCTGAATCATTTGCTTTCTCTGACATCAAATCTATCTCCATGCTATTTAATGTTTTTATCGCGATGAACATCTCTTTATATATATACATATACATATACTACTGATAACTCTTGTCAGTAGCACACGCCACACTGTGACGCATTGCTATTAGTTCTGGAGCACATATCAATCCCTAATGATATTTTTCCTTCATCTCTGAGAAAAAAACGTACCAGTAGTTTGAAAGCCAATTGAAAACGAGTGTGAGTACATTTTGCAATTGAAGGATATAATTGAATGGTTGGGACAATAAGAATTAGGGAAAATATTATGAATTGTGTTAGGTGGAAATTCAAGTAGCCCAGTGACTCAGGCAGGCCGCCATAATCACATACATGGTTAAGAGTAATGTGGAGAACACCTGTCTTTGGAATAGTATTAACAGTAAGAGTTGTCACACCATGGAAGAGTATTAGGGTGCTGTGTGATACCACAGAGATCAGGGGACAACTGCTTGAGACCGGTGTTCCACCCACAACCTGCTTGGAGAGGATTTTGGAGTTGTGTACATACACATAAAGACTTTATCGTTAGCTACGGACAGTCATAGAGTAAGTCAGAACATACTAACTAAGGGGTCGACTGTTTTTGAACCCACCCTCCTCCACCACACAGCGAAAAGGAATCACCTAACTGCCGTCACACACATATCTGCTCTAGCAGTACGAATATGTCCTCTGACCCCTAACACAGTGTTTAATCCCTGACTAAACCACATTTCAGGAGTGGCGAGACGCGCGGGTACATTCGCTTCAAACCACTTAGCTCTGTATCATTGCGACATGCAGGTCCGACCATCATCATGTCAAGGTTGCAGCTATATCGGGTCAGCAAAACAAAAAATGAAGGAACCAAGCTTTAAGGAGCGACAAAAATTGATTTTGAAAGTTGCATGATTACTTTGCCAGGGAAATAAGCAACACATTTTACTTGAAGTATCATTCACCAAATGACATTCTATATGCCATCTTTTCCTAAATCAAATAAACAAACTTATAACGAACTGAATCTCATCTCAGTTTACCACAATTCGAAACATTTCAAGAAACATAATGTCAAGAGTTAGGACATTACTTCTGTCAATATTTTAAGTTTAGACAGTAGTCAAGGTGATGGAACAAGCACTCCTCACGCCCAACCCCCTCCACCCGCATCACCCGTCCTTTCTGGGCTAGGTGAGGTTTAAGAGCACATTGGCCAGGGAATGAATCCAAGCCGTGTGTGGATGGCGACCATTCTGTGTCAGTGAACCACCAGTCACGCGGTGAGATTTGATAATACAAACTTAACTAGGTAAAGTTCAACAGTTAGTTTATAGGGATTTGATTCGTTTCAAATTTGATGACTCACTAATATCAAGTCACAGAACCTTTGAAAATCAGGGAGTACTGGACAGTTGTTTCACCCCAGTCTAGTATTCTTCAGCAGTACACACCCGTAACCCACCTATCCAAGGATCGAATCTAGGGGACCCTTTAGGCTACATGGTAAGCTTGCTGACCATTTTGGCGTGAACACCAGCCAATGTCATCCGCGAGTGTCTGCCCTCACATATCCCGACCTGACCGACGTCCCCCCGCCGCTAGACACGAATTCCCACTATAAATCCAGGAAATCCAGGGAGTCGCTAGTGCGTTCTGGTGAGATGTTGTAATCAGTGAGGTTCACCAGGTCGAGTGTGAGGACAAATACTCGCTGATAGCATTGGCTGAAGTTCACACAAAAATCGCCAACTGACAGAAGTTAGAATTCATGGGTCATTGAATTACAGCCCAAGTGAATGAATGGTCGTCAGCTAGCTTGGCCTCATAACCTGAAGGTCCCTGGTTCGAAGTCTCAAGAAGGACCGTGGGTGTGTTCTGCTGAAGAGTACTACACCAGGATGAAAATACTGTCCAGTACTCCCTGGCTTTCAATGATTCTTTAGCTAAAAATTACCAAACTAAATCAAGATGGACGCATATCAATAGCGAAGAGTTCTACCAAACACACACACACAGACAGACGACATGACAGAAACACAGAATATACTACAAAAAGTATACAAAAACAACAACAACAACAGCAAAGGCACTTACTTCTTTGAGCATTACTATTGACTTTGGTATTTTGTAAATCTCTTCGTAAAGTACTGCTACTGCTACTACAATTCGCAGCAGTAACAATGACAGATGAAGTGGTAGATTGTGCAGTTGCAGGAGGAGGAGGAGGGGGAAGAGGTAGAGGTAGTGGTGGTGGTGGAATAGACGGCGGAGGTTGATTAACACTTGCATACAGCCCGTCTGAATCGGAAGCAGCATCATCACACAGTGATGAATAACATCGACTATTCGATTCAAAACTATTTGTTTGCAGCTTAATTCGTTGTTGTTGTTGTTGGTGGTGGTGGTGGTTGTGTAGCTTAGGTATAATAGCGATATCATATAGATTTTGATCATTTTCTATTGATCTTTTAACAGCTGGTACTGAATAATACGTTAACTGATCACTAATATCCTCTAGGGTATCCTCTTGTTCATGATTTATTATTGTCTTTATCGGTTTATTCTGAAAATATAATAGAGGGAGGAGAGGGGTGGGGGTGGAGAACAATGACAACAATTATTGAGTAGTTATTTGTTTAAATGTATAATGGCATAAAATAATATATGCGTTAAAACAATCGACTGAGCTTTACATCCATTATATAATAATAGAGCAAATAATACATACAGCGAGGCGTTCGAATTGCATACAGTAGTAAGACAAGACTGGCTGCCTATTATCACCCATGATGATATTCTTAATTGTGGTGGACTGGATTATGCGTCAAACTTTGGGGAGCGAGCGAGGAGTTAGGAATACGCTCGATCACTGATAAGAAAACTCTAGAAGATCTGGATTTCACAGATGATACGTGTCTAGTGTCACACAAACTCGAAGACTTATAAGCGAAAACCAGCAAACTGGCAGAAGAGGCATAAGAGGATTCTAGGTGAACATAGAGACGACGGAAGTGATGAGGATAACCAACCAACACCAGTACCAACAACAACAACCATCACCAATCACCATCAACGGGAGAAATTTCTAAGAGGTTACCTCCCTCACTTATCTAGGCAGTAAGCATTATTTTAGCTACAGGCGGACAGCACGGGTGAAGATGTCAAAGCAGGCCAGTCAGAATCGGAAAGACAATATATACCTTCATCAGTATGAATCCAGTTTGGAAATCTGCTGCACTGACTTAGCATAAAGAACAAGATTCCGATTCTGTTCAACAAAAATGTGGGGTAGGTCACTGCTTCTATACGGGTCAGAAACTTGGCGTCAGCGTCACGAAAGGGATTTCCAACAGGCTGCAGACTTTTATCAACAGCTGCCTTCGCTCCATTCTCAAGATCAAAAGGCCAGCCAGAAAGAAATAGTAACAAGAAACTCTCGCTGGCGACAAACCAACAAGCAATAGCCGATCGCTTAACAAATATGTAGGAGATGGATCGGGGATACAGTAAGGGGGCGGTCGAATGACATCGCGAGTTAGGCCCTTGAGTGGAATCCAAATGGGAAGAGACGAGTGGGCCGTCAGTGCGAGGGTGACATGGAGGATATCGTGTGAGGAGATGAGAGATTATTGGCAATCGTGGACCCAGCTGAAGAAGATGGCAGAAAATAGAACGAGGTGGAGATGTGTTGTGGAATCCCTGTGTTCCACAAAATAAAATCTTATCCATAATGGAGTTATGCTCAACCACAGTGCCCAAGTTTTATACTTATATCGAGTATCAATACTGATACTCATTCAAATGACTATCGTTTAGGGTGAGAAGTTAGTTACAAGTTAGGAATAAGGTTATAGAATAGGTTTAAGACACACCTTCCACAGTCAATCTATTCTGTGAATCCTGAAGGTCATTAGTTATTAATAATAAATTTAATTTTTCTGTTATTACGTATGCAAACTTTGACTGGCTGTCTCAAGGTCATTGCTGTGCTCCTCTGCTTGGATCACTATACCTGTAACTTTGTCCATGGGTCAAAACACGACTGATGCTTATCCGGAAGTCATAGTCTCCACACATCTATAGATTATGAGTATGAACTACAACATTGACGAGTATCAAACTAAGTCAAGTGTGTAAAATACACCTTGGTTCCCAATGGTATTCCAGTCAATGTTGATTGATGATGAGACCTATCGATCGGAAAGAGACGTGATGCACCAGAAAATGCAAACCTGACAAAATTATCCTTCATCTCACAGAGGTAAGTCTGTCTGTCTGTTTCCTATATAGAAATTTGCACCGATGTACAGCAGTTCCAGTCGTCACACTCCATGTGACAAACAAAGCACGAGAAGAAAGTAAGGAGAAATGCAAAACAGAGACAGTAAACAGAGATATAAGGAAAAAAGAATAGTAATATCGAAGAACAATACAGTTTTATTGAGTATTATAAGTCACAAGGAGTGGATGCATCTGCACCAGCCATGGAGTACGATTTTGAGCCACATCACCAATTGTCTCCAGTCTTCATTGCTAATTACCGTCCCGAGGACCTCAACCAGGAAGTCTACGCCTTCCTACGTGACTAGCTTAAACTAACTGTTGTGGATTTCATTGACTGGTGCCATGTTTTGGTTTGAACACCACTAGCTTACTCTTTTACAACCTGACCCTATGTCAGCTAACATTGCCCACTGTCGAGGAAGGCGATCATTGATTAGGCATGCATGCGTAACACATGTCCTAACCATCTCGATCGATGTAACTTCGCAGCCTCGTCGATTGATTTCCCCTCCCACCAACCTAGCACTCAACCGACGCCTAACCACAATATTGCTCACCTTATTATACCACCTCACGCGGGAGATAGAACGCAGATACCTATGATCGAGGACAGCTAATCTCTTCATGTCTTCCGCTCTCAATAGCCAGGTCTCACAGCCATAAAGGAGGACGGAGCGGACTGCTGAGCAGTACACACGCCCTTTGGTCGATAGCCGTATATCGCGTCTACGCCAGAGACGGCGTAAACTGGCATATGCGAAACTAGCTCTCTGTATCCGTACTGAGATTTCGTCGGCGATCAACCCGTTGGGGCTGATGGTACTTCCCCAATAAGTGAAGCGGTCAACGTGCTCTACCACTTCACTCCCTATTTCTAAACTAGGAATCAGTGTAGTCCAGTCCTGTAACATCATCTTACATTTGGCGGGGGCGAATCGCATGCCAAACATTCGTAGATTGCAGCTCAAGGTATCCAGAAGACTCTGCATTTTGTCAGCGTCCTCGTCTACAAGGTAAGTGGTTTTCATCGGTTGACTACTCCTTCCTTTGCCTTTTCTACGATCAGTCTCAGGTCTAGGAAAACAGAATGGAAGTTGTTGAGATGGCATTTGTGACACCTATTCAAGCTGTCGAAGCTAGTATCTGAAAATAACATTATACACCGAGAGACGCTTTCCAAATACATGTCGTCGGACCAGAGAATTAATCACACAGTGTCGCTGAGATAAGCCTGTTGCACCACGGAGATAGAGATAATATAACACAAAGAATCGCCGTATATCTTATGTACAGAGAGTAAACTTGAGAGCACCGAAGCGCTGTAAATCCGACTTTTGTCAACTCAAACCAACATCGTAAGTGCCCTGGACATGCTGTCCTAGCTTTCATCACACGTTTAGAAATTTCACCCACCACACATCAAATAATACATAAACAACTACATAGATAGATAAGATCGTGAAACGACTATTCGATGTGAATCTCCATGTAACCTTCCGCTTCTCAGTATGACGTATTTCCCATTTTTTCCCCTTCTATTATTATTATTATTATTATTATTATTGACAAGGATGAAATGCTTTTTGAAATCGTAATATCCTGAAGTGTTTTTCACAACTGGGTTTAATCTGCACGTGTTGTGTAGAGATACACATAAAAGGCGAAGAAGACAAATTGTATGAACATCAATTAGTAAGCATTCATGTTGTTCTTAAAAATAAGGAATTGGACCAAACAAGTCAGCGACAGACACAGTGTGAAGCATTTATTTCAATGTCATCATCATCAATAGTTAGAAAAATGATGTCAACATACTTCAATAAAATTTGTATCCGAATATGTAGGCACCGGGGGAAGTTCACAATTTCTATGGGAGTTACTTTCTTGCCTTCAGATAGAAAAAGATAAATAAACAAAGAGAGAGAGAGAGAGAGAGAGGAAACGTGTTAGATGGTTAGAAGTCATTAACAAAAAAGTTATAAAATATGGGATATATTCACAAAATATTTAAGCAAAATTATTAAAAAGAACTTTAGAGCTTTACGGCAAACTTAGTTGGTTAGATAGCGGTCAGTTGCCCACTGCAGGGCTATTACAATATTATTATTCCCTTGGGTTCAGTGTGGAACATAGAGCTACAGTGGTATATCTTCATTTCTTTCTGTTCTTTGTAATCTTTTCCCTAGCTGGTTCCACAATTGTGCACAAGCTTTTATTTTCTCCTCAAGTGGTTGACCCCCTCTCCCCCCTAGTGTCAGTTATCCAACACCCAACTCGTTGTTTCTCACTCGACAGTCTCCTCAGTCTACGTTCAATCCATCTCCATTTCCTTCCGCAGCAGGTTCTTTGCTAATTCATTGCTTATCCATTTCCGTCTGAATTTCGGTATCGAGCGAAGGTAGTTGGTCAGTTGTTGACGACAGTCTGTGGTAGCCTGTTGGAAAGACTTTTCGTGCCGCATCGCGTATCTTGTCCAAATTAGTGTTGAGAATTCTGATTCTGTTCCTTATAATGAGTGCAATCGATTTCATAGTAATGAAGGTTTATCGTGCTTTTACGATATAGCCTTTGACATCTTCATATCTGTTAGAGAACCACTGAGAAACCTCGGAGTACTGGACAACTGTTTCGTCCCAGTTTGGGGCTTTTCATCAGTACGCACCCAACGGGGTTCAAAAATTGATCTAATGCTAACTAGCGAATAGTCTTATTCAGGCAGTTACCTGGGGTTCTAGAGGGAAGTCGTGATCAGTAGGATACAGCAGTTTGAAGGTGAGAACAGTTACTCGTCTAAGACACTGCAAAGTGGTCACGGTATGTCGTCAATTTGCAGAAGTTAGAATTCATGGACTGGCCATTGGATCGGGTCCCAGTGGCTTAATGGTTTACGAGCTTGCCATGTAACCAAAAGCTCGTCGGTTCGAACCCAGGAGGTGGGTTCGCGCAGATGAAGGGCCCCAAACTAGGACGAAACGGCTGATTGCCCAGTACCCCCTGCAGTTTTTCCAATGGTTCTCTAACTGATGTCAGCTCATGATGAAATCCTCCAACCAATCAAACAAAATCCCTACAAACCAACACTTGAAAATCTTCATATCTGTACCGCCTGTAGTTGAAATGATGCTGCCCAAATATGTAGAAGTCATCTCTATTAGATTTCGCCGGTTGATTGTAAATGGTGCTTATTGTTGTTAGTTGGGTATCTCCATCACTTTTGTCTTATTGTATCCACCTGCAGTCCTGTTTTCGCAGCTTCTTCTGCCAACTTACTGGTTTTCGTCTGTAGATCTTCGAATTTGTGTGATAATTAGACATAAATAGTCTGCGAAGTTTAAACCTTCTAGAATCTTTCTGTCTTCTTGTTCCCCAAGGCCTACCGCATGATGCAGTCCACAACATTCAGGAATGTAGTCAGTGATAGTAGATAGCACTGCCTTACTCCTGCCATCACTTCAAAGACCTCACAGAGTTCTTTATTGTGAATCATTTCGTATGTGGCATCGCCATATAGTTGTTTAATGAGGTTGATAAAGCTTTGATGGCAATCCTTAGTGTTGAAGCAGTTTGCAAATCACTTTGGTGTTAACGCTGTCGACGGCTTTTCTAAAGTCGGTGAAATTGAGGTAGGTTTGTCATGCTTTCCCGATTGTGACTGGTTCTGACATCTTCATATGTCCTGCCTATAGTAGAAACGATACTAACCAGACACCGCGCTATAATCTACACTTGTGTCTGAGGGTTAATTTTACTGTCCAGTTGTCCAGCCGTGTTGAAGCAGATGGAGCAGGATTCGAACTCGCGACCCGTAGGCTGAAAGTTTAATGCTAAAGGACAAAGGAATCACATCTGCATTCGTGGCAATGTAATGACAATCTGGGATCCAATAATTTCTAAATTCAAATCAGCTATCCAGTGTGCATTTGAAAAACTTTTCTAACTCAGAGAAAAAAATTTTGTAAAGCAGAATAATGGTGTTTAATTAAATTACATATATATGTGGCTCACTGGGTAAAAAGACACTCGGCTTTCAGTAACAATGAGCTTTGTCAGTTTCGAGAAGTTGCAGCAGCCAACGCCAGAGGGGTTGATCGCTGATGAAATCTCAGCATAGATACAGAAGGTTCGTTTGGCATATGCCAACATACGCCATCTCTGGCTTAATAGACGTGATTTACGGTTATCGACCAAAGGACTTGTGTATTGCTCAGTATTTCGCTCTATCCTCCTTTAAGGCTGTGAGTTAGACATTGAAAGTAGAAGACATAGAAAGGCTAGCTGTCTTTGATCATAGTTATCTGCGTTCTTTCTCCCCTCTCATGTTAGGTGGCATAGTAGGGTGAGTAGTGTTGAGTTGGTTAGGCGTCGAGTGCTAGGTAGGGAGGTAAAGTTGGTAGACCGACGAGGTTGTGAAATGACATCGGTTGGGAGAGATGGTTAGGATATGTGTTACGTATGCCTAGACATCGCCTTCCTCGATAACGGTCAATGTTAGCTGACATAGGATGGATCAGTTTAGAAAAGATCTAGTATTGGTTAAACCAAAACTTATATTGAGTCCCTGAAATCTTTAACACTTAGTTTGAGTGACATAGGGAGGTGCAGACTGTCGGTCTGGTTGGGGTCCTCAGGATGCTACAAATCAATGAAGGCTAGAGACTAATAATGATATGACTCAGAATCGTCGTCAATGGCTGGCACAGATGCATTCACTCTTTGTGATTTTTCATATCCAATCAAAGTACTCTATTGTTCTTCCATACTACAATGCCTTTTCCCTCATTCACGCTTCTGTTTATTATCTCTCTTTCGGTGAATCTCTCTTTACCCTCTTCTCTTGCTTTGTGTGCTACATGGAAGGAGAATGGTAACTCGAACTGCTGCACATCTGTACAAAGTTGTATGGTGAAACTAGTTAGTCAGTTTGCCAGGCTCGAGTTCATTTACACCTAAAACATCAGCCTGATCAACAAGGTAGTATCATCAATCAACACACGATAAGTGTACACTCTAGACTGATACATGGAAGATCTGTTTCGGATAATTCAATCTAATTAGAAAGAAAGAAATTCATACAATTGCAACTTCCCTGAGCAAGTGAATAAGTAGGGAGAGAGATCAATCAGACAAAGTCGGCTAAACAAAAAAAAACATGCTTAAGTAATAGACGTCTGAGGCGGTTATCCGCACTAAAACTAGATACATAGTAGACATGAGTTCCTCATTTATGTGTGAATAGATTATCTCAATGATTAGCGACTGAATGTTTCAAACTAAGGGTCAGTACTTAATTTTAAATTTAAAATCCGACAATATGTCCATGTGTGTGTGTGTGTTTATACTAGTGTACTAGTACTACCACCCCCACCCCAAATCTGATTATTTTATTAGTAACTATTATATAGTAACAATGTCACAGCCAATGTGTATCGTAGTATAAAACCAAACCATAGAATTCCTATAAATTTTTTTTTGTAACAATTAGTTGCGTGTCTAGAGTTAAGCTCTAAAAACACACACGAAAACCTAAGTAACAACAACACCAACAACAACAACTGGTAAATTGTGTAATGTATCTATACTGTCTTTATTTTTTTCGTCTAAGAAAACTAAACAAAAATATTTGTCTAGGTGTAGAAACCTGATACTGGTTACTTAGTCTCCTAGTGATGGATGGCTTAATATTTCCGTTATCAATCACTACAGGAGTTGTTTAATCATCACCTCGAATGGCATTACTGGTGATAATGATCAGGAGGGCTTCATGTGCTATTGGAAGTCTGTGGGCGAAGGTTATTACTTCCCGGCTGCCCACACCATGGAAATTGGTTTATTCTTCCGGTGCCTGAAACAGAAAGAGAATTAGCGTTGCGTGACCACAGAGCCCAGGGGATAACTGCTTGAAGCAGATCGGTCACACGAGGCCTGCATGAATTGGTTTCTTGGACTGGTTCTGTATTAGTAAATTTACCGCCGAGGTTACGGACCACCGTCTGCCTGGTTTCGACATAGGACTTTGCACCGATGTGCAGCAGTTCAAGTCACCACACTCCATGTAGCACACAAAGCAAGAGAAGAAAGTAAAGAGAAATGCATAATAGAGACAGTAGACAGGGGGGATATGAGACAATATAGTTTCATTGGAAATTATAAGTCACAAGGAGTGGATGCATCTGTGCCTGCCATTGACAACGATTTTGAGCCATATCACCGATTGTCTCCAGCCTTCATTGGTACTTACCGTCTCGAGGACCCCTACCAGGAAGTCTACACCTTCCTACGTGACTAGCTTAAACTAGCTGATGTGGATTTCATTGCCTGATGAAGCCATGTTTTGGTTTGACCACCACTAGCTATCTCTCTTTCAACCTCACTCTATGTCAGCTAACATTGTCCATTGTCAAGGAAGGCGATGGCTAGGGATGCATGCGAAATACATGTCCTAACCATCTTAGCCGATGTAACTTCACAGTCTCGTCGATTGATTTCCCTTTCCACCTACCCAGCACTCGACCGACGCCTAACTCAATATTGCTCACCTTATTATACCACCACCTGATATAGAGATAGAACGCGGGCACCTATGATCAAAGACAGCTAGCTAGACTTTTCATGTCTTCCGCTCTCAATTGCGAGGTCTCACAGCCATAGAGGAGGACGAATACGACTGCTTAGCAGTACACGCGCCCTTTGATCGATAGCCGGACCCTACGGACCACCGTAGGGTAAGTCGGGATGAAAAATTTTTGGCGTCGACCTTTACTAACCCTCTCTTTCCATAGTGGAGACAGCATGACTGACATGCTGGTCATCTGAGGGAAACACCTAGCTGCTGTTACATCCCTGTTCCCCAGCAGTACGACTTTGCCCACAGACCCCCCAGCATAGTGCCGGTAACTGCTTTTAGTCTAATCGCTATCCTAACAATCTTCCTGACATGGTAGGACTTGCAGGAACATCAGTTCCAGCAAGTGTAGCCTGCTGAGTCATTGCGATATGCAAGCCCAACCACCACGTCGAGGTAGCAGCTATCGATCGGGGAGGTTACTGGTAACCTCTCTGACTGCAGCACTGAGTAATACGGGTTTGAATCTCCGGTAGGATACCATTTCCTTCGAGACTGCGGATAAACCTTGCTGAAAATTATCATAATGCGCGAAACCTAGGTCAAGGAGATTTCGACAGATTGCCTCCAACCATCTAACAGATATCAGTGCTTTCTTTTAAAACAGACAAATCAAAAGATTATACATGATATACGATTCGGTTGAAAAAGGGTTACGGGAGTGGCCGCCAAAAACCAGCAGCTGATATCAATCAATGAAGTCTTTGATAGTTGTTTGGTTTAAATCACGTAGGGAGGTGTAGATCGTTATCAATGACGCAGATGCATTCACTCTTTGTAATCTCCTAGATCCATGCATCATCAAACCCACATATTTCTTCATGTAACTATTCTTTCTTCCGTACATTTCTGCTTCTAACAGATTTTTGAATCTCTGTTCTTTTCTCTACTTTTGTGTGCTACATGGAGGTGTGGCAACTTGAACTACTGCACCAATGTGCAAAGTTCTATTTTGAAACTCAGTAAAGTTAATCAAACAAAAGATTAGAAGTATTACTTCTTGATGTTTATGTGTGTATGGCAGGGGAACACATAAACGTACAAATTTGGTGACTAAAACAGATGTAAGTTCTAGCCAAACACGTGGAATGCACCTAGATTAGTTGTAGTAGGCTATTCTGATGACCCGACATTCAGCAACAATGGTTATATGGTCTACATACATCAGTTTAAGCAACTGGATCAGAAGTACCAAGGTGGAACACAGAGCCTCAGCGGCACGTAACCATTTTACTGTTTCAGATAACTCCATAACTGACTGCCTAGAAGCTTACATTTCCCCCTTCACATGATCTTCTCTATGCGTTACCTTAGAATGTTCAACTTATCGCTTAACACTTTGGTTCCACTAGACGGTCTAGTATGTGGTATCCCTTAACGATCTCCTCAGCCGATATTGAATTCATCTCCATTTACTTCTGCATATTTGTTGAGCAGTAAGCTGTTGGTTGATTCGCTACCTTCCAGAGTTCTTTGTTGTTCATAGACTTTTATTTTATTCTTTTACGTTCCTGGTGGAACATAGGGCTTCAAACTTGAGCTCTGAAGTTTCGTCAACAATGGTTTTATTTTTACGGGGTAGGGTTGCTAGCTTCACGCCCAACCTCCCCTCTTTACTGGTCTTACTACCAGCTTGGCGAGGTCTAGGAGTGCGTCAGCAGCCGGAGATGGAACCTCGGACCACCTGTGTCGTGATTAACCAGCGTTCTACCGCTGAACCACCCACGCATCCTGTTCCGGGGGTAAATGAGTCATAACTTATAATGTTATAAACCTTTATCAACTAAAAAGGTTAAGTCATCTGTTATGCATTTCTCCCCCTAGATATACATTACCACGATAGGCTCAACTACAATTAGGCTAGAAGTAAGTTAATAAATGTTCAAGTGTTGCTTTGCAAGGATTCGACTGGTTACGAGATTTCATCATGAGCTGACATCGGTTAGAGAAGCATTAGAAAACCTGGGAGTGCTGTACAACTAATTCAGCATAGTTTTGGACTTCTCAACAGTATCAACCCACCGGGGTTCGAACCCAGGGCATTCCTGTTACAAGGCGACCTCGTAGACCATTAAGTCACTGCGACCCGATCCAATGACCCCAACTAGGATGAAAAAGCTGTCCAATACTCCCAGGTTTTCCAATGCTTCTCTAACTGATATCAGCTCATGATGAAAGTTAATAGTGATCAGGTAACGTATCTTTCTCTCTTTCATTCTCTTTCCTCACATTTCCTCATTTATTCCTATACTTTCCCAGTGGAACATAGGCGGCTTCAAGCTAGAGGCTTGAAGTTTCGGTAGCATTGGTGTTTTTATTTTTACGTGATGGGGTTGCTAGCTAGCCTCATGCATAGCCTTCCTTCTTTACCAGTCTAATTACTGGGTTAGCGAGGCAAAGGAGTGCGTCAGTGGCCGGGGATCGAACCCCGGACCACATACATTCTACTGCTGTGCCACCCGATGCAACATTTCCTCATGTTTCTCATTAAACTCCTAGTGTCTTCTTTTCACATCTAATGTTTTAAGAGAAAAAATAGCTTTGCAGGAGTTCACCTTGAATCTGTTTCTCTGTTTAGAAAATCAATTTTTGAATCGACTCAAGGAGATTAAAAGCCATCCCATGTATATATATATATATATATATATATATGTATATATAGGGTTTTGTTCATGTGCATTTATACAGTCGTCACTTAAGCACGTCTGTATATTTGATATATGTATATAATCGCAATATTCTCAAAAGGAAAAATAAAATAAATCATAATTTTTTTTATCAAATCTGAACTCTATCAGAGCATAAACAAAATGTGGCATCCTGATTTTGACAGCAAGCCAGTATATGAAGGTGTGCGTGTGTGTGTGTGTGGATTCTAGCAACCGACGCAGACTATAACTATCTCAATAACGGCAACAACAACAAAAAAGGAATTGATCTAAGCCAAAAAGGAAGGCCTAAAATTATACAGTTATGATCAACATTAGCGATGTGTTACCCATTGAAAATAAGGCTTCCCTTATAATTTCTGGGCGAGGAAAGATAGAGCACAATGCAAACGGACTCATACAAATTCCCAAATTACAAAACACACTGGTGATTTGGTTACAGGATTTCATCATGAGCTGACATTGGTTAGAGAACCATTGGAAAACCAGCTGGGAGTACTGGACAGCTGTTTCGTCCTAGTCTGAGACTCTTCATCAGCACGCACACACCACCAGGGTTCGAACCCAGGACCTTCTGGTTACAAGGCTAGCGAGCTCGTATACCATTAAGCCACTGGAACCCGATCCAATGGCTAGCCCATGAATTCTAACTTCTGCAAATTCGCGATATAGCGCAACCGCTAGCCAATGCCTTCGGCGAGTATTAGTCCTCACACCTGACCTGCTGCACCCTACTGGTCACGACTTCCCACTACCTGAATAGGGTCAGTCACCAGTGAGCATCTCATTGATACACAAACCAATACTTGTACATTGGTGATTTGTTGAGATTGTTATTTAGAATTTTGCGTTGATTGATTGTTTGTTTGTTTGTATTTTTGCTTTTCGTATATTGCCAATGATGATGATGGATGATCAAATAGCACCTAGTTAACGTGAATGTGTATTGTTCAAAAAACATCTGTACGACGAGCAGACATGTCAGCACAGAATGGACGCCTCAGTTCAATGAAATCCATCAAATTACAGGTGCCGACTACAAGATGATATCAGTTAGAGGACTACTGGAAAACCAGCTGACTAGTTTAAGACTCTTAAGCGTTAAGATTCCACCAGGGTTCTGACCCAATACGTTGGCTGCTGTTGGTGGCTGCAATATATATGTATCACGAACTAGTAGAATCTGGAATCCATGTGTCATTGGATCGTGTCCCAATGGCTGGACAGTCTATGAGCTTGCCCTGTAAACGGAAGGCCCTAGCTTCGAAACTCGGTGGGTACACACTGATGAAGAGTTCAAAACTATGCCTGGTACTCCTTGGTTTTCCAATGGTTCTCCAGCTGATGTCGTCTCGTGATCAAACCTGTAATAGATCAGATCACTGCGAACCAACGCTTGAAAAGAAACCGATCAAGACAGGATTTCCAAATAATGATAATTTCAACGAGTAACAACTGATACCAGATGTACAACAGGTAGCCCTTCTGGCCCAGTGGATAACGCTTTGTTGCTTGAAACGATTGGTGTTGGGTTCGAGTCTCACTGGGTGGACGTCATCACTCACTGGCGATGTAGGTACATTCATTTGGAGAGTCTCAAATAGTAGGACGAAACGAGCTTTGTAGATTTCCTCCTTAGCTATTATCAACCAAACAACACCATACTTACATGATAATCTAGGTACTCAGTAAATATGGTTACGTAAATACACTCACTATGTATGCGTGTTAGGATAGAGGTGAAAATAACTGTTGTGACTTAACAATTAGACAACACAGTTTTCCGAAGTAATTTGGTGGGTGGTAGCTAGCAGTGGAATATAGGATGTGCATTTCGTCCTTTTTGGGACTCATCGACTGTGGAATGCAGGTAAACCCAGTTGATGAGTCCCAAGTGGTACGAAATGTGCATCTTAGACTCCACTGTTAGTCAATATCCACCAAGTAACTTCAGGCTAAATCCTGAGACACCGTTGAAGCATCCACACAAAAAAGCCGACATATAAACACACAGACGCTGAACACCTCGGTCCAATCACCCAACAGGAAAATCCAGATTGAATTAATTTAATTGAATATTTCGGTTATACATTGAATTTTGAAGCTAAGGCTAAGAGAAATATACAGCTGTCAGCAAAATATGATAATGATAACGATTATGGAAAACAATGGAAGATAATATTTACAGCTATCCAATGTCACCCAGAAAGACAATCATTCTAGTTGCGTATCTGAGTTGGTCGATGGTGAAACCATAATGGGAGAGAAAGGGACTAGAAAAACTTATTGTGAAACACTCTGATGTTAACTGCTTCAACCATTATGATCAGCTATCCGAGGCATATAAACCTGGAGGAACAAAAGTCGGCACTTCGTACAGAACAGTGAAAGCTGAACTTCTGGTATCTCTGGTATATCTATGCAAAATAATTTTATTACGTTATTGTAAGTCCAGATGAGAAAATACCAATTTGGTGTAAATTGTGTCAATGAGATGCGAATAGAAATAGATCACAAACTCACATTAGTTACAGAGCCATTGTAAACCAAGGAGTACTGAATCTTTAGTTCCATCCTAGTTTGACACTCTTCAGCAGTACATACCAATGAACTCAATTGGAATTGTATCCAAGATCTTCAGGTTATGAGGCAAGTCCGTTGATCACTATATATAAATATACGTGTGTATATAAACATAGATAGATATATGGCGCCGTCACATCGTCAGTCAACGTGATGGACCCCCCTCTCCCTGATCACGACTCCTCACTATAATCCCAGGCAACTCCCTCCCTCCCAGGCAAACAAAAAAACAAACAAACCACTTACCTTAGTAAAGTGTAACCAGGTGATATAATATCTGCATTATTCAAGCCACCTCTTAATCCGATTGTAGTTGCATACGCCAAATCGCCTTCATTATTGTCGAATAGATTTGAATTTTTAATTATAACATGATTGGAGGATGTAATGTCACCAGAAGTACGAGCAGCAGCAGCAGCAGGTGTTAAATCAGCTACAGTCGGATTACGACCACTTCGAAAGGGACATTTCAGTCGACAAGTGATAAGACGTTTTTGATCACCATGAGTGTTTTTCTAAAACAGAATATAAATTAACATTGGTTGAATGGAAATAGCCTCCCTTTTTTTACTTATTCATAAATCTACTAAGTGATGGGGTTCGTTGGCTTAAGCGTTCGACTTTCAGTCCGCTCCACCTACTACTTCAGCCTGGCTGGCCAACTGGGGGCAATACCATTAGCCCTCATACAATAAGTCTGGTTCTTAGCCTGGTACACAAAATATCTGACCCGGATAATTGGGTTTGAATAGGTGAAATAGCAACGTAGTCACAGTCATGTCATAAATGTTAGTTTCCTTTCGCTGATAGAGTTAACTAAAGAAGACTTGGCTGTCATTATACTGAAATAAGCACTGAAGATGTTGTCTAGAAAGACAGCGAAACTTTTGCAATTAAACCATATTGCTCAGAGGATACAACTACACCGAAATAAACATCCTTCTGAGTTACAAATCTTCTCCATGACTTGAAAAATTTTATTTTATTTATGAAAATGTAATTTTAATCGCTACGATTGGTTAGAATATTGTGATTATGCAATCAACATATAGAAGAATACATGACTTGGGGTGATCATGTGTCACTCTACAATGCAACACCGACAACCTGCAAACAGTAAAGTCAACTAGACAAGAGAACAGGCGAGAAGCTCACTGACTAATTGAGTTTCAACAGAGAACTTTGCACAGAAGTGCAGCACATCAATTCGCTACACCCTCTATATAATGCAAAAAGGCGGAGGAATGAGAAAACTTCGAAAGAACTATCAAGAGCAGAAGTATAGAGAAACATGAGTATTTCCAAGTATTGGTTTTGTCGGGATTTTGTTTGATTGGTTGGAGGATTTCATCATGAGCTGACATCAATTAGAGAATCACTGGACAGCAAGTTGAAGATGAGGCAGTAACTCATCGAAGAAGACATTGTGAAATGGTCGCGCTATGTCGTGAATTGGCAGAAACATGAGTATTTAGCAGATCTCAAAGTTTACGAAGAGTGAATACACGTGCGCCCCATTGAGAACGATTCACAGCCAAATCATCAAGATATCTCAAACCAGTGGAATTTAACGGCTTTAGCAACCCAATAAAGAAGTCTATACATCCCTGAACATTTAAAGAATTCATGGACTGACGGTAGATTTTGATTGAACCATTTCATTTCAAGAATCTTAGCATCATTCACCAGTAATTATGATCATTAAATCACCACCATGAATCTGTTCAGACTCTGAAGAAACAGTAAAAGGTAAGATCTGCCAACAAGTTGTTTTGCTCATTCCTTTGTGTTTCAAGCTCTAATCTTTAAAGTTTCAGTATAAACTGAATTGTTTTTACAGGGTGAGATTGCTAACTTCATGTGGCCAACTTCCCCTCTTTTCTGGACCTAATACCGGGACCATGTGTGCATGGCTAGCAAGCATTCTACATTTCAAACATTGACGCATAACCAACAAAAAGTTATCAACAAGTTATTAAGTATTCAAAAAAGTACTCAAGTATTGGTTTGTAGGGATTTGATTGATTGGTTACGGGATTTCATCATGAATTGACATTAGTTAGAGAACCAGCATAAACCAGCTGGGAGTACTGCACAGCTGTTTCACCCTAGTTTGGGACTCTTCAACAGCACGCACCTACCAGGGTTCGAAGCCAGGACCTTCTGCTTACAAGGCGAACTCGTAGACCATTAAACCACTGGAACCCGATCCAATGGCCCACCGGAGGGTGCGTACTGTTGAAGATTCACAAACTAGGGCGAAACAGCTGTCCAGTACTCCCAGCTGGTTTTCCAGTGGTTCTCTAACCGATGTTAGCTCATGATGAAATCCTGTAAGAAAAAAGTATTCGTCTATCATAAATACATAAGTGACTTTAACAAGAAAATCATGTGTTATACACTCACCTGATGAAATGACTTGATGCTAACATTACTGTTTGAATTGCTACGTTTTGGCAGTAAACTATAGAGAGGAAGATTAGATTAGTACTCAAGTGTAAAAATATTCTTAAACTTACCTATGCTTTTTATTCCAACAAAAGCATAGCAGGAGAATGAATGACAGTGATAAACCAGAAGTCAGTAGACCAATATAATTCAGCACATTCTCCATACGGTACATGCACGCACGCGCGGACACACACACACAGACACAGTGAATAACACTCTACTAGTTTATATTTACTAGAATTTAGTATTTATAATCGTTGAAGAGCTGTTGTTTTCTGATGTTATGAAGAGCATATTCCGGTTAGGTAATGATAATCTGGTTAAATAATACAGGAATCTGAAAAAGATAAGAACAAGCGGGAAAGAAGAGAATAAGTGAACCAATAATGGGACACCAAGTAAGATACCAGCGAATTTATATTCTGGTACTGGGTTATAAGTCACATTTATCCTTTGAAGACTGTTGATACCATTTGATTTTAATTACAAATTGGGCTTCTAAAAAGACTAACAATCACACATCATAAAGTGCATCTAAATGTAACAGGTAATACATTCCATATCTGAGGACAGTCTGCGAGTAGAAAATACACATACAATAATATGCTCCTGCACAAGAATTATCCGCCCCAGCTATAAACGTTGGCATCCGTAGTTGACTGATTAGAGTACAATGTTTAGTGTTGTGAATGGGGCTATGAAAGCTATCTACTAACAGACCTAACAATTACAAACACGAGAAAACCAGACAGGTTTTAGGCCAGGAAGAGGGTGTATTGATCATATCTTCACCCTTCGACAGATTCTAGAACATAGGCATTCCTACCGGCGTCCGACAATCACTATATTTCTTGACCTAAAGGCGGCATTCGATTCTGTCGACCGGGAGGTTCTCTGGCGATGCTTGGCTGTAAAGGGAATGCCGAGAAAATACATTGCACTGATTAAGGCACTCTACTCGTACTCATGCAGCCAGGTGAGGGCTTATGGCGAGTTGTCATCCGAAGTGGTGACGACTAGTGGCGTCCGTCAAGGATGCCCATTATCCCCATTCCTATTCAACTTCATCATAGACGTACTAATGGTCTTAACCCTAACACACTTCAGAAACTCAGGAATTCACTTGCTACCAGGGAATAATCTCGTCGACTTAGAATATGCGGACGATATAGTCCTTCTAGGCGAGGACGCTGACAAAATGCAGAGTCTACTGAACACCTTGAGCAACAATCTTCGTATGTTTGGCATGCGATTCGCCCCTGTAAAATGTAAGATGATGCTGCAGTATTGGACTTCACCGACCCCTAGATTAGAAATAGGAAGTGAAGTGGTAGAGCACGTCGACCGCTTCACTTACTTGGGAAGTACCATCAGCACCAACGGGTTGATCTCTGACGAAATCTCAGCACGAATACAGAGGGCTAGTTTCGCATATGCCAGTTTACGCCGTCTCTGGCGTAGACGTGATATCCGACTATCGACCAAAGGGCGTGTGTACTACTCAGAAGTCCGCTCCGTCCTTCTTTATGGCTGTGATTGAGACCTGGCCATTGAGAGTGGAAGACATGAAAAGATTAGCTGTCTTCGATCATAGGTGTCTGCGTTCTATCTCCCGCGTGAAGTGGTATGATAAGGTGAGCAATATTGAGGTTAGGCGTCGAGTGCTAGGTAAGGAGGGGAAATCGATAAACGAGACTGTGAAATTACATCGACTGAGATGGTTAGGACATGTGTTACGAATGCCTAGTCATCGCCTTCCTCGACGGGCAATGTTATCTGATATAGGGCCAGGCTGGAAAAGAGCTAGCGGCGGTCAAACGAAAACATGGCACCAGTCAATGAAATCCACAACAGTTAGCCTAAGCCACGTAGGAAGATGTAGACTTCATGGTTGGGGTCCTCGGGACGGTAAAAACCAATGGTTGGAAACAATTGGTGACATGGCTCAAAATCGTTCTCATTGGCGCAGATGCATCCACTCCTTGTGACTTATGATTTCCAATGAAACTGTTTTGTTCTCCGTTATTACTATTCCTTTGTCTCACACCTCTGTTTACTGTCTCTATTATGCATATCTTCTACTTTCTTCTCTTGCTTGGTGTGCTACATGGAGTGTGGCAACATGAACTGCCGCACATATATGCAAAGTTCTATGTCGAAAACCGACCGACAGACCTAACAATGACTCTATACACCATTTTATGGTAACCAAATGTCTTCCAGAGGTATTAACAACTATATGACAAGTAGAAATGACAGGCAGCTAAAACCTCAGTTTTCCATTCATGATAATTTGGATAACATGAGTCTGACTGATTGGTTTCAACAGAGAACTTTGCACCGATGTGCAGCAGTTCGAGTCGCCACAATCCATACTTCAAACAAGTACATGCAGCAGTAACCGAAAATAAATGCAATGAAATTTTGACGGACGAAGATGTAGGGAGGGAAAATAACTAGAGAAGTAAACGAAAGGTTTAGTCCTGGTGAGTACTTTACATAATTTGAATAAGGAATAATTAGATGATTGATGAGGATGTCCATAATCTGGATGATAAAAGGGGATGAATGCATTTGCACAAATGCATCTCAAGAATCCCAAATATATAGTATTTATTTGTGTGTGGCTCACACCAACAATCAAAGACGTCATGAGTTGATACCAAGTTTTGATTCGACCAACCATTCCCTACCTAGTCGTATGTCAGCTAACCGAGGAAGGTGGTGGTAAAATATGTATAACCCTGTGGATCGATTTAGTTTCATAAACTGAATCCACTGATCTTTCTTCCTTGTCTTATGCTCAACACCTAACCCCATAATTCCTGTCACTTTTGCCCCATCTACCATCTGAGACTGAACGAAGGAACCTATGGTTAAAACTCGCTCTCTTCCTATTTCTTCCACTTTCAACGGCCATATCTCACAGCCGTGAGGTAGGACAGAGAGAAGTGACGCACAATACACAGTGTTTTGACAGAGTCGGAAATCTCGACTGCACTAACGAAGATGTAAGTTGGCAAATTCCAAAGAGTATTTCGCAAACATGTTGAGATTTCGTCTGCGATCAGTTTACTAGCAAACAGGTTAACATTCTTAACCATTTTACTGTCCCTAAGCTAAGTCGATATAGACAGATAAGCATTCTTAAATTTGATAAGATCCAATCGTATTACAACAATACTTACATTTTTGATCAAGGAGTGCTGAAAGTTTCATTTCTACCATCTTTGCCTGAAGAAACTATATTATATGAATCACATAGACAAAAGAAACTTTCCCATGTAACAAGTTAATCACTAAAGTCGACTAGGATCGCGTCCATTAGCACTTTTATAATGAGATTCAATAATAATGGTAATAATGGACATTCCTGAGGGACACCACTGATCAACCTCACTTCAGATGATAACTTTCTTCAAGTTCTTACACGAATACAGGAATTTGAGTACGCCTTGATTAGTATAAAAGATTATCTGATGACGCCACAGATAGGCAACCTCATCACGTCACAATCGATAGAGATGAAATATACATACTCTTCAGAGATCGTCAAATGACATCACATACAAGGCCCTCTAACGGAACCCGAATGGGAAGCGACGACTTGGGTGTCAGGTGATACGGAGGTCACGTGAGAAGGACGTTAAATCCTGTGGATGGTCGCGGAACTATTTCAAAGTGATAGTTAGTACCCTAGTGCAATGGATGTGTGCTACTGATTCCCTGTATTACACTCAGAATGCAAGGGATAAAAATGAAAATAAGAATTCACTAGCCCGCGGCCAGATTGTGACTTCGAAATATCAAGGATACTCCAGGGGAATGCCTTTTACGTATCACTAATTAGCTAATTCTAACAGTATCTACGTATAAACATTCTGAATACTGACAATACGAAAACAAGCACTAGCGTCTAGCTAATGGAACATAAGTGAACTTAGTTTCCCGTGTGTTAAACTTTACACAAATATGCATATTTACATGAAAGGTGTTTTGATGCAGTCCGTTTAATATATATATATATAGACTTATCAATGCGTAGTTCTATACATTAAGCAATGAACATATATAACATCAAAACGGTTTAATAGAAGCTAGCACGTAATAATTATAGGAAAAACCGCTTACAACGATCAGTTAGCTATTCAGCTCCAAACTATATATGCCCAAATTGTAAATGAATGGACGATCCGACTTTGAAAGACAGGATATATGTTCATATTATAGATAAAATTTCGTCTCCAACTGATACACGAATAGTGAAAGCACACACCAAGTTTTTTTGTTCACGTATCTTTACAAATAAAACTTCGCCAAAAATTAGGAAGGATATTTCCACAAAAAACGAACACTTCAACCTTATTTCGGTCGACCGGCAAAGTAACTTTGAAACTGTAGCTGCAATCAAGGTCAAAACAGGCTATTTCAATAGCTCAAAGTATCACATGTCAGTTCTAAAATTCATCTACAAGCAGATGAACGTTCCCTGTGATCTTAATAACACCTCCAGATTTCAAACTTTCGACTGAGAACAGAATAATCATTTCATTTCAGGTTTCTCTGCCTATCTATTCTCCACAATTCAGAGTTGGATGTGTGTGCAGACGTGATTTATTCTAAGAGTCAGCTGCGAGGGTCAGTAATTTGGTGGGAGAACCAGTACTTTACAGCTATATAAATTTTCTACCTAGCTTTTTAGCCTTCCTGCAATGTCTCTGAAAAAGTTACTACCTGATCTAAAAGAAAAGCCACAATAGGCTGACACTCATTTTTAAAAACTTTTAACGTCGTGACAGGTTCTAACCTCTGCCTGTGGTATGAAACGAAAAAGAACTTCTGTTTGTTAAATCGTTCCTTCTGTGACAAGTTGATAGAGCTAGGAATCATAGTTATCACTGTTCTTTGGAATATCTCCAGTCTGCATGAGTACCGTCTCAACCAAAGGTTGGCTGCTCAGATTTCACCCAAAATGCGCATAGTGTTGAACGTATTACCGGTTACTCTAGTTAAGGCCCTACGTAGTTCCCATAAGGGTCTACTAGAGGTAGCTACAACTAACTAAGTGTGTTGTAACTTTTAGTTCGTAGATTATTATAACAACCGAGTCAAATGTGTTCTTTCTGCATTTTATGGGTTAACAGTCCAATAATCGATGGGGATGGCTGCATTCTCTTCTACGTTGATGGGAAGAATCCGCTCTTTAGACTGATTTGATGCTTGTTCGCCGTGTATTTTCCATGTTTGCCTTCTCCCCAAATCTATGGGTCCTAGACGTAGAGAACAGTTGGAGATTTGATGCATCTAGTTAATCCATTGACATGCAGAAGAAATGAAAGGAAAGAAGACAATTTTTGTGTCACTCTGCTTTCTTAAGTAGTTCATAAAGTTAGTTTGGAATTATTCTCCACTCCTTAATAGTGTGACATCCTTTAAATCCCAGTAGGTAGCTTTCGGTTATTCCCAAACTTTCCAGTAATATGGGAAATCTCATATGATACTCCTTACGAACTCTCATACTGAAACCTATAAAGGAAGGTGGACAAATCACTTCCTGACTCTGAATTTGCCTCAGCTTTCGCCTAGCATGCAAAAGTTTGTTATACAGAAGAGGTTTTCCCAAAAGTCATGCTGTCAGTCAGATAATAAGTTGTCGTTGCCCAGAAATATGTCCAAAACATTCCTCAGATTGTTTTTTTGCATGCTAACTATTATGGTATTAATATTTACACGTTCACAGAATGGACGTAGACATCTATCAGGCAGTGGTCACTATGGCACGCGCTACTCTCAGTGTGAACACTCCTTCTATGAAGGCCCGTAGTTTGAAGATGAAACCTCTGAACTAACTATGTGTGCTACAGCGTCTCTAGAAAGCCGTGGATGACAGCTATCGGATGTCAGACTTACAATCCATTTCTGTGATGTAGCAGTAATAGTAATATATATTTCGTACAAACGGGTAAGCTCACATAAAATGCATGCCATTTTTACAGGCACGATCAATCATGTTACACATAACAATTGTGAATTAGGATAAATTATCACTTTTTCAAAAGTTCGGATTCTTGAATTATAGTACAAGCGATCAGAACAGATTCTTATAAATGCTAAATTGTAAACACTTCACTAAGATCACCATCAAAGTTGAGTGGCAACCCAAACTTCATTCCATTTCCTGATGATATTTATGGCCAATCAATAAGCAGCATATATTTTAGTGGGTGCTAAGCCCCCAGGTGATTGAACACTATTTCAGGAAGTGAAGAAAATCTGGCGCAGCTGCGAAATGGTATAAAATTCAATAATGGATAGTACACCATTTCAAGTACATTTAGAAGATAAATACAAGAAGAAGCTATGGAGTACTTGAGATGATAGTACACATTTGCAATGTATGATGCTAACCATATCGGTCTTACTATGGAAAACTATGACGTTTTCGATGAAAATATAGTGATTCTCAAACATGGGTTTTGTTGTTTTTTCTTCATTAAAGCAACCAGATTTTATGCGAGCGAAGAGTGTGAATGAAAAGGCCTAGGGAGTTGAGATAAAATACAGTTTAATAGTAATTAGATAAAGGATTGCCGTGAAGTATATAAGTGACATTTCAGAGAGAAGTGGCCTGAAGGATCGGAACCTGTGGGATATGGTGACCTGCAAGATGTCTGGCTAATTTGTGTATGGTCCATGGGGTAGCATCTTGACAAGAAGCTGAGCAGGCTTGTAGATTCTAGGAGCAAAAGCATTTTTTATAATTTAGATCTGTGCAGTCATTATTGTTTTGTGAGGTTAATTTTTTTATATCCAGGATCTAAACATGTTTAATTCTCGAGCTGTCAGAAAATGCATGTTGCAGTCCTACAGATCGAGCTATTCCAATTTGTGACCACTACCATATCTGCTGATAAGGTGATCATCTATGTCAACCTTCCACACTTATGGTCAGATCAGGATTGAAACCTAAGTGATTGTAGCCGCAAGAGACCTAAACTGATTATAATTTGCTTTGTCTTAGAACGTTACTAATGCCACATTGTAGAATTTTCAGCATTTGGTACAACACTGCATCTAATTTTATCGAATAATATTAAAAACAATTATTAATACGGTATCACAGGATTGTCAGTGACAGTTCTTTTTCAGTGTTAGTGATGACGGTAAGACCATAGACAAAGTCGTAAAATGATGACAATAATGTTTGTAGTTAAGATTATCAGTCAGTTATATCGAACATTTCTAAAAAAAATTAGAAATAACATTATAGGACTGCTAATGACAGTTCTCATTTGCGATTTTTAGTGATAGTGTGGTCATATACATGTACGAAATAATTGTAAATAATAATAAGATTAGTAGCTAAGAATGTCAGTCAACTGGGGTAGTGTCACCATAGATTACAAATAGGAGATAATAAAAGGGCTAATTTTTTTAGCTAAAAACATAGTAATTCATAAGTTTCACGCTTTACGTGTTCTCCATTACATAGGACTCGGGCCAAGTATGGTATCGTTGAGTTCTTATACTTAGTAGTACGCGCATATAAACTTTTGCACTGACTTCTGGTCCTACCAGACTATACACCGTGACCGTGGCTTCCCAGAGGGTGCATGGTGGTGGGTTGAGGTCACTCCCTCACTAGGGGAGAAAACTAAATCCAGAAGTTAGGGGTGCTGCAAAACATATCGTGTGGGTACCGTGAAGTGATGGAGTAGTCCAGTCAGATGAAATACTCTATCAACTAAAGGACGCAAGTATTATCTGATGATGCCCCTAATAAAATAATCGATTATTAGGTATCTAGATTTGGACTCATTTCTGTGCAATAAACTCGTTTCTCGTGAAGTCCTGACTAAGGTACATTAAGACTTAATCCAGTTTTACACGATCCATTATCTTCTGTAATCACCTCTACACTTTTTATTGCTAAAATTGTATGGCAAGTACTTACCCACCTCTGCATGTTTGTGAATTCGACATGTGCAACATTATCCCTGGAACGTTATCTTTGTTGTCGGTGATCTCAGGCGTTAGCCATCATTGCGCACTCTGGACCTTACTTTACACGCTACACACTAAATTTGTGCACTATGTACCATTTTACATTTTGTGTTAACTAGACCATTTGTGATTCATTTCACTCTTTTACTTTCATGTTTGAGTATGCTTCCGTGTCAGCTACGAGCCATTTCGTGTACAACCGTTATGCTCTTGGATATGGGTGTCGGATAACCTCATATTTGAACGTTTGTACCATAATTTCTGATGCATTTTGCTAAATAGGGCAGAAAAATCTCTCAATTTCTCCAACAGTTTTGGTTTCAATGTAAATCTATTTGGAACAGTTCAGTTTTATTGTGGATTTTGGTCGAAGGCTCCGAGTCCGTATCATCAGATCAGTATTCGTACATGGGCTGCAACAATTCGATTTTGCTTTTTCATCTTCCAACTTGCCCCATTTTACTGTTCTCCTTTTCTGAAGTGTGAGCTTGCTCACACTGCTTTATCTGTCCTACACTAACTTCTGCCCCATCTTACAGCTATTTTATGCAAGTATTCTCTCCATTTTTCTGCCTTGCAAGTAAAGGCTTTCAGTGGGCTGTTTGTCCACTTAACTGGAAGACCGTCTAGAAAAGCGAGACAGGCCAGCCTGAGAAGCGCCAGTGTCCTAGTACAAACCACCCTCTATTCCATCCAAGAGGGCTGCAGAAATCGAGGGAACGGATTGCTCCGGAAATCTCCAAGGATTCCCAGCTTTTAAAAAAGACAAAATAGCTAGCTCTAAGAAGCTGTTAAGTTTATACAAATTAGTAAATAGATATTGGATTTTAGCAAATAACGCCTTGATAACGTTTTTCGCTGTCATCTAAGGTGGCCCTTTGTGGTTCTGGGACGATCTAGACTTATATCCGGCCTCATCCCACTCACCTCAAGTCGGCTAGCTCACCATGGCTACCAGCCATCAAATTCAAATCCCAGGGGCTATGGGCCATAGTGCTGCAACTGTGGTGTGACACAAAGGATAAATTTGGTTGACATATGTGAGGCTACAAAAGCCGCTCCCTACCCTAAGGAGGTGGCAGACTGAGACTACAGCAAGTCTATATGCCTTAATGAAACTGTAGTGGTCGAAAGGGAAGACGATAACCAATATCACCCAACTGTCTTAACTAAACCTCAGGGACAAGCTATAGCAGGCCAGTTCCATCGGAATTATCCAACCAGCTTGAAGAGTGATTTCTCGGTCAGCTGCTCATGTAAACTGAGTTGATCAGAAACCATGAACAAGGCTATCGAGAATTACTGCTGCTGTTGTCAGAAGGTAACGATCCAAGATTCAGAACACTAGTTAGGTGCCTAATAACTAACTGAGCCTCAGTACAACTTATATTAAAAGACAGATGGGAACGTCGAAGATTTATTGCTCAGTCAACAACTAACCAATACGGTGGAGTTGACTACACAGCAGTTTGATCATTAAGACCACAGTCGGTTAACATAAATACACTGATTCCAGGTCTACAATCGGCGTCAGTATAACACACATCAACACACCCGATCGTGTTGCTTTGGTCTTCCACCGACGAGCAAACTTAAAAGCCGCGGTAATCTTCAGCGCAAACGGAACTAATTGGAATAGGAAAGTTCACCGAAAATTCCTTTAATGTTCACAACATTGATACTCCGAGGCAGAAAAGAGATCCATCCGTTTTTTCCATCACGACAAGCACATGCTGACTTGGCTGTTACTAAGAGACCCGGGTCAACAAGGACAGGGCTGAAATGGAAGGCGAACTGAGAGGGACGGCACGCATACCTCCATCACACTGATGCGCAATCACTCATCGACGACATCGTGCACAACTTGGCTAAAGATGATGTGGCTTACAGTGAATCGACTTGTCGCTCTGGATTTTCCTTGACACCTTGAAACACGAACGCCACCTGTTATATTAGGAGACCAGCTAGTGAGTCAAATGGAACGACTTCTAGCTCGCTTCAGGTGGCCGCAACTAGAAATAACCCTAATGACTGCTGTGTGACCATCTACCCTACCTAGACCTGAGCTCTGGCCACACTGCCCGTTGACTGTTTAGACTCTGCTACCTGGCCAAGCGACCAGGCTGTTCTTAACGATGTTCCAACTGAAGGGAGGATACAACGCTTGTGTCTGCTCAAGTTGTATTTATTGACGACGGTATGTAGAAAGTGGGGAGGTACACAATCAAACTACACTTATCCAACACGTTCTTGCCGGCTAACAGTCTAATTCACCACCGTGTGTTTTAGTTCACACAGATAAAAAGATGGATCGTTTACAATGTAACGCCGGAGGTTCAGCCATTTTGATGAACTTCGGCCCCACAGACTGGGGTGAGATATTATTAGGGGAACTTCAGGAAAATGTCATGAGGGGTCATTCACACACATCCCTTTCGTCACCCCAGAAACTAGGATGCGATCCTCATAGCTGAAGAGAGGCATGCAGCGCATTATGCAATTAGGGCGGAAAGACTGGTTTACATGGAAACTCTCGAAGAGCTAGTTCGCCCATCAGACATATCTCGACCTCAAGAGCTTATGCAACACAAGAGTTCGGAGTGACAGTAATGCATTTTGCCTAAATTCTCCCAGAGTACTATTGGAAAACACCGAAGGCCTATGCGGGCTCATGTAGGAAAGAAAACCGAACAATCAGGGAACGTCTGTCTTAGGATGTTCGATTGGTCAATATCTTACTAGTTTGGAAATCTCTGAAACATTTAGCTTGTTCCTTAATAGGCAACTAAGCGGCATTATGAGTATTGCCACTACAAGCTGTAGGGATCTCTCTGAGAGAAAACCTAATATATAAACCTCAGAGTAGCCCCTCAGTGGTCCTACGGAAGTTCGGTCACCTCACCTCTGAAAAGCCCCCAGCTCGGGGTGACTTTCGACCATCTGTTCTGAAACAGTGAGCCGAAGCTCTCTGCAGACCCTCAAGTGATCTGCTCCAACACTTCATGGATTCAGAGAAACTGCCAAGAGAGTGGAAGAGAGCCATCCCTGCTCCTATCTTAAAGGATGAGGATAGGCGAAACGCGGCGACCTACAGATTAGTTATGCTACTCCCAGTGATATTGATGGCACTGAACAGTTTGACTGATGGTCATATCTGGCGACACTACAACAGAACTAACTTACTCCATGAGGCAAAATATAGTTTCAGGAGATGTAGAACCTATTTGACAAACAGTTACCAGCTCCGATTGGTTGGACATCACTCTGGGATATTTATCTAACGGCTTGTTTGATCTTCCTCAGCTACTGTAAGGCTTTCGATATTCTCCTTTACGAAATAAGTTAGGCAAGCATTGGTTACCCACTTCTCTCATGGCAGGAGGGCTGTTTAGACGGAAGTGAATTCCACACCAAGATCAGTCATGTCCCATCATTCTGATAAACTTCATCATCGGATGAACCACAAGATTCCATTCTAAAACCTCCAGTGCTTTTGATTTTTGCCAGTGGCCTACTGTGCCGTCCAAATTGTTCGTCTCTTCGTTGCACCGTCGACGCAAAAATACGGAGAGGACTAAATTTCTTCGAAGACTCAGACAACCTGAGAACGGACCGGAAATTCTGGAAGGCTGATTACTAGTCGACTGTATAACTTTCGACCTAAAAGAACGCACAGTAGTGCAGCTACATACCTGTAGGCCTCAGAGCGTAAGCTAATCTCTGTGTAACTTCAGAGTGCGACTAAGCTTCAGTTCTGACAGAAAAACGGATACGAGCGCGTGTGATGTAGCCAGGGAGTATAAGGCTATACAACTTACGCATATACAGGTGTGCTCGCTTCTGAACTCTCCCTAAGTTTGTACAAAACAAGTGTAAGATCACGCTTTGAATTGCAAAATGTCTTTGCTCCCTTGTTGCTCCGGAGAGACATCAATCCTTTGGAAAGGGTTCAAAGAACTGAAGAAATGTATCAGGTAAACATGGTACAAACCTTCAGATATTAGGTTATCCGGCGTCTGAACGCAAGGAGCACAATAGTTGAACCACACAATTGACAAAATATAAATTCGAACAAAAAGTGCATAACAGTTCAATGAAGCACAAATGGTTTAGTTAACACAAAATGCAAAGTGGTGCACAAAGTACAACTTTTGTGTTCAAAGGTGAAGATATTTAACGTAACACTACCATTAAGTCGTTACTGGATTTATCATGCTAACTAGAGGAATGGCATGTCAGATAGCTGAGACTCCGCAGCTCACCCATTTCTTCTTGCTTCTATTCCGCCACTTTAAGGACTCTTTGCCAGCAACTGTAGCTACTACGTCATCCACAAAACGAACTTTAGAGGCTGAGGGTGTTGACGTTCACTGGTAGTACTTCGTACTACCAGTACTAACACAAACTATAATAGCCACAACTTCTACAGTATTCGTTCCATGTATACCAAAGGCAAAGTGAAACACTGGAATTGATCAGCCAAATTGTGAATTATATTTCGGGATCAAATCGGAGTGCGAGTGGTTGCTTAACTAGCTAGGGATCGTGCACGAACGAACGTAACACGATGGCGTGGATGCTTGACCGTAACTCTTCAGCTAAACAAATCAACTTAAACAGTGATGGTCATCATTCAGTGTTCAGTGATGATTGCTGTGGCCAATAATTCTGGAGCAGTACCTACCGCTACAGACCTAAGCAAAGGCCGGACAATCATGCATCAACACAAGAACTGCGTCCAAATTGTCTATCCCCTTAAAACTCACACACCACTGTTAGTGGAAATACATCTAAACTGTTCCGTTACCAATACCCTTCCTCCCTTGTATCACTCTTCTGACTACTACATATACTCTCTCACCTACTTTATTATGATTTACTAATATTTTTAAAATTTTTTGATTTCACATAGTCTACACTGATTATATCTAATATTTTTACTTATAATCATTATCCACCACCTTTTTGACCTCATCTGACAGCTTACTGGTGAAAGCATCAACTCAATTCACAGCAGCAACTCGGTTTTATGATACTGCATTTACAAACCAAATATAGGTAATTCCTGCACCACTCCCATTGGAGCCATTCAAAGCTACGCCAAATGCATGGTGGAATACACTACGTAGAAGTTAACTGAAGATCGAGAACCTATACTTTACAACCAAGAAGCGAGTATAAAACAAATCCAATCGGTTTACTTTTGCTTCGTAAGGACGACCTTGAAAAGTGGTCAAGGTCGTGGTCCGCTATTAATGTCTGAGGTTAGTCGTTAGATTTCGGTAACATTCCTGAGTAGTCTGCGTGTGATCACCTCAAGAGATTCTTATCAGAGTAAGCTTTTTTCGAATTTGGTTCTTAATATGTTAGAGTTGATGGTATACTTGGAATATTTGTTGCTGATAAGGATGGCGTTGTCATTGCGAGCGGTAATTCCTAATTATATTTATCACTCTTGTGATAATTAATTGATACAGCTTCTCTGGATGACATGCCAGACCAAGCCCGATTACCATATGTGACTGCGGCATTCATCGTATCTTTACAGCAAGTGAATAAAATGGACCTTGGGAAAATGGAATGGATGATCACTAGTTACCAAGAGATGGTGGTATGTCGTTGCATATAATTGTTTTGTAAACCCTAATAACACGTGATCCTAACGGGCATTTATTTGTCAGTGTAAATTTAACTCTAGGAAAGTTAAACTTTCTGGTCTGACTTTATATTAGTTGTTGCTAGTTATCTACGGCAGAATCTTGGGTTCTTATTCCTTACTGATATGTTCTTTAATTGTATATAACTTAGTTGAAAGAAGTAACACACAGTATTGGATCAGGCGTAAATAAAGTCACCAATCTTGGGTAGGAATCAACCAATTAGGCATTTAGAATTATGTTTTACGAGTTGATCACGGACTGATATCAGTTAGAGAACCATTGAAAACCAGGGAGTACTGGACAGCTGCTGTTTCATCCTAGTTTGGGAATCATCGGCAGTACGCACCCACTGGGATTCGAACCCGGGACCTTCCGGTTACAAGGCAAGCTCGTATACCATTCGGCCACTGGGACCCGATTCAATGGCTCATGAATTCTAACTTCTACCAATTCGTGATTTTAGCGCGACCCCAACTATTGTCGTTGGTGGAAATCCATCCACACGTGACTTCTAATTGGACCTCACTGGTCACGACTTCTCACTAGAACTGCAGGAAACCCCAACCTGTAGCAAGTCACTAGCGAGCATCAGAATAATCTTCTATAATTTCGTTTGTAAGGATTAGTTATGTTTTACGAGTTGATCACGGACTGATATCAGTTAGAGAACCATTGAAAACCAGGGAGTACTGGACAGCTGCTGTTTCATCCTAGTTTGGGAATCATCGGCAGTACGCACCCACTGGGATTCGAACCCGGGACCTTCCGGTTACAAGGCAAGCTCGTATACCATTCGGCCACTGGGACCCGATTCAATGGCTCATGAATTCTAACTTCTACCAATTCGTGATTTTAGCGCGACCCCAACTATTGTCGTTGGTGGAAATCCATCCACACGTGACTTCTAATTGGACCTCACTGGTCACGACTTCTCACTAGAACTGCAGGAAACCCCAACCTGTAGCAAGTCACTAGCGAGCATCAGAATAATCTTCTATAATTTCGTTTGTAAGGATTAGTTATGTTTTACGAGTTGATCACGGACTGATATCAGTTAGAGAACCATTGAAAACCAGGGAGTACTGGACAGCTGCTGTTTCATCCTAGTTTGGGAATCATCGGCAGTACGCACCCACTGGGATTCGAACCCGGGACCTTCCGGTTACAAGGCAAGCTCGTATACCATTCGGCCACTGGGACCCGATTCAATGGCTCATGAATTCTAACTTCTACCAATTCGTGATTTTAGCGCGACCCCAACTATTGTCGTTGGTGGAAATCCATCCACACGTGACTTCTAATTGGACCTCACTGGTCACGACTTCTCACTAGAACTGCAGGAAACCCCAACCTGTAGCAAGTCACTAGCGAGCATCAGAATAATCTTCTATAATTTCGTTTGTAAGGATTAGTTATGTTTTACGAGTTGATCACGGACTGATATCAGTTAGAGAACCATTGAAAACCAGGGAGTACTGGACAGCTGCTGTTTCATCCTAGTTTGGGAATCATCGGCAGTACGCACCCACTGGGATTCGAACCCGGGACCTTCCGGTTACAAGGCAAGCTCGTATACCATTCGGCCACTGGGACCCGATTCAATGGCTCATGAATTCTAACTTCTACCAATTCGTGATTTTAGCGCGACCCCAACTATTGTCGTTGGTGGAAATCCATCCACACGTGACTTCTAATTGGACCTCACTGGTCACGACTTCTCACTAGAACTGCAGGAAACCCCAACCTGTAGCAAGTCACTAGCGAGCATCAGAATAATCTTCTATAATTTCGTTTGTAAGGATTAGTTATGTTTTACGAGTTGATCACGGACTGATATCAGTTAGAGAACCATTGAAAACCAGGGAGTACTGGACAGCTGCTGTTTCATCCTAGTTTGGGAATCATCGGCAGTACGCACCCACTGGGATTCGAACCCGGGACCTTCCGGTTACAAGGCAAGCTCGTATACCATTCGGCCACTGGGACCCGATTCAATGGCTCATGAATTCTAACTTCTACCAATTCGTGATTTTAGCGCGACCCCAACTATTGTCGTTGGTGGAAATCCATCCACACGTGACTTCTAATTGGACCTCACTGGTCACGACTTCTCACTAGAACTGCAGGAAACCCCAACCTGTAGCAAGTCACTAGCGAGCATCAGAATAATCTTCTATAATTTCGTTTGTAAGGATTAGTTATGTTTTACGAGTTGATCACGGACTGATATCAGTTAGAGAACCATTGAAAACCAGGGAGTACTGGACAGCTGCTGTTTCATCCTAGTTTGGGAATCATCGGCAGTACGCACCCACTGGGATTCGAACCCGGGACCTTCCGGTTACAAGGCAAGCTCGTATACCATTCGGCCACTGGGACCCGATTCAATGGCTCATGAATTCTAACTTCTACCAATTCGTGATTTTAGCGCGACCCCAACTATTGTCGTTGGTGGAAATCCATCCACACGTGACTTCTAGTTGGACCTCACTGGTCACGACTTCTCACTAGAACTGCAGGAAACCCCAACCTGTAGCAAGTCACTAGCGAGCATCAGAATAATCTTCTATAATTTCGTTTGTAAGGATTAGTTATGTTTTACGAGTTGATCACGGACTGATATCAGTTAGAGAACCATTGAAAACCAGGGAGTACTGGACAGCTGCTGTTTCATCCTAGTTTGGGAATCATCGGCAGTACGCACCCACTGGGATTCGAACCCGGGACCTTCCGGTTACAAGGCAAGCTCGTATACCATTCGGCCACTGGGACCCGATTCAATGGCTCATGAATTCTAACTTCTACCAATTCGTGATTTTAGCGCGACCCCAACTATTGTCGTTGGTGGAAATCCATCCACACGTGACTTCTAATTGGACCTCACTGGTCACGACTTCTCACTAGAACTGCAGGAAACCCCAACCTGTAGCAAGTCACTAGCGAGCATCAGAATAATCTTCTATAATTTCGTTTGTAAGGATTAGTTATGTTTTACGAGTTGATCACGGACTGATATCAGTTAGAGAACCATTGAAAACCAGGGAGTACTGGACAGCTGCTGTTTCATCCTAGTTTGGGAATCATCGGCAGTACGCACCCACTGGGATTCGAACCCGGGACCTTCCGGTTACAAGGCAAGCTCGTATACCATTCGGCCACTGGGACCCGATTCAATGGCTCATGAATTCTAACTTCTACCAATTCGTGATTTTAGCGCGACCCCAACTATTGTCGTTGGTGGAAATCCATCCACACGTGACTTCTAATTGGACCTCACTGGTCACGACTTCTCACTAGAACTGCAGGAAACCCCAACCTGTAGCAAGTCACTAGCGAGCATCAGAATAATCTTCTATAATTTCGTTTGTAAGGATTAGTTATGTTTTACGAGTTGATCACGGACTGATATCAGTTAGAGAACCATTGAAAACCAGGGAGTACTGGACAGCTGCTGTTTCATCCTAGTTTGGGAATCATCGGCAGTACGCACCCACTGGGATTCGAACCCGGGACCTTCCGGTTACAAGGCAAGCTCGTATACCATTCGGCCACTGGGACCCGATTCAATGGCTCATGAATTCTAACTTCTACCAATTCGTGATTTTAGCGCGACCCCAACTATTGTCGTTGGTGGAAATCCATCCACACGTGACTTCTAATTGGACCTCACTGGTCACGACTTCTCACTAGAACTGCAGGAAACCCCAACCTGTAGCAAGTCACTAGCGAGCATCAGAATAATCTTCTATAATTTCGTTTGTAAGGATTAGTTATGTTTTACGAGTTGATCACGGACTGATATCAGTTAGAGAACCATTGAAAACCAGGGAGTACTGGACAGCTGCTGTTTCATCCTAGTTTGGGAATCATCGGCAGTACGCACCCACTGGGATTCGAACCCGGGACCTTCCGGTTACAAGGCAAGCTCGTATACCATTCGGTCCCGGGTTCGAATCCCAGTGGGTGCGTACTGCCGATGATTCTTAAACTAGGATGAAACAGCAGCTGTCCAGTACTCCCTGGTTTTCAATGGTTCTCTAACTGATATCAGTCCGTGATCAACTCGTAAAACATAACTAATCCTTACAAACGAAATTATAGAAGATTATTCTGATGCTCGCTAGTGACTTGCTACAGGTTGGGGTTTCCTGCAGTTCTAGTGAGAAGTCGTGACCAGTGAGGTCCAATTAGAAGTCACGTGTGGATGGATTTCCACCAACGACAATAGTTGGGGTCGCGCTAAAATCACGAATTGGTAGAAGTTAGAATTCATGAGCCATTGAATCGGGTCCCAGTGGCCGAATGGTATACGAGCTTGCCTTGTAACCGGAAGGTCCCGGGTTCGAATCCCAGTGGGTGCGTACTGCCGATGATTCCCAAACTAGGATGAAACAGCAGCTGTCCAGTACTCCCTGGTTTTCAATGGTTCTCTAACTGATATCAGTCCGTGATCAACTCGTAAAACATAACTAATCCTTACAAACGAAATTATAGAAGATTATTCTGATGCTCGCTAGTGACTTGCTACAGGTTGGGGTTTCCTGCAGTTCTAGTGAGAAGTCGTGACCAGTGAGGTCCAATTAGAAGTCACGTGTGGATGGATTTCCACCAACGACAATAGTTGGGGTCGCGCTAAAATCACGAATTGGTAGAAGTTAGAATTCATGAGCCATTGAATCGGGTCCCAGTGGCCGAATGGTATACGAGCTTGCCTTGTAACCGGAAGGTCCCGGGTTCGAATCCCAGTGGGTGCGTACTGCCGATGATTCCCAAACTAGGATGAAACAGCAGCTGTCCAGTACTCCCTGGTTTTCAATGGTTCTCTAACTGATATCAGTCCGTGATCAACTCGTAAAACATAACTAATCCTTACAAACGAAATTATAGAAGATTTAGAATTATCACATGTCGAGAAAGTATGACGAGTGAAAAAATCAACACGTTTACAAAGTTAATGTGTGAAAGTTAATGCATACACGTTAAGAAAAATATTGCCTCAAAATATGCAGAAATATCTCATGGTCTTCCGTAGCAATGTTGGTCAAGAAATCCAAATAAGACGTGTAAATACGCAGCCTCTAATGTCTTAACGAAATTCTCAATTCTTCCACCTACCTCTAGCGTGTTTCAGTATTTCATCAGTAAAAGTAAGACTGATTCATGAGTAAACTCTTTTGCCGGTGCTTTGTAATCACTTGTAAAATTGTGATGTAACCAGTATGGCTTGCTGGGTGTTAGTCACAAGAATCTAAGCTAAAAAAGCATTCCGCGAACTGCTGTCTATGAATTTTCTGGTGGTTGATTATGGTCATCTGGAAAATGTCATTTGGAGTTACTGACTACTTTTAGAGTTGGTCTTAAGCGTTATTAAATTGATGGTATAACTGGTGGTGTACTTCCATGTAGGTCAGCCTTCGCTTTTAATCTCTTCTGCCTTGACGTTGGAATTGTTCCTCCTTCATAGTGTGGGGAAGATGAACCAGATATATATTTATCTTTTAAAACGATTGGACCCCGTGCCCACGGTATGACAAAAATATTTTCAATTTTTCTAGACACCTATCCCACTTAGCCGTTTTATATTGAACGTCACATGTGTGTCTGTTCTTAAACATGGGCGAGCTACTGTAATGCAAATTTTTTAATTAAAACTTACTGCAGCTGTAAAGCTAATAAACACCATGAGTGTTTTCAAGCGTTCTAAATTCCTGAGCAACAATGCTCCATGACTCCTAGATCAGTATGTGTATAGGCCGTAGGAAAGGGTGTTTTTCTAATTTTGTGTACAATTCCACCTGCTTCCGTATGTGTATGGCGACAGACTGAGATAGGTTGGTGGAAATCAGACATTATTTTAATCGACTTGAGTGATTGTTAAGATATGTTCACAGAAAATACACTTTTTTTTGCTTCCTCAAACTCAATCTACACAGAACCATGAGGCAATTGTGATTACTAAGTAATTGGTAAATGTAGTTATAAACAAGAGAAGATAGAGATTCAACTAATAAATTGCTGCTAAGACTTCTATGCATATTATTCAGGAGGATATTACGTCACTACTACATCTTTTTAGTTACACATTTTTGTGAAGACAGTACTCAATGGACAGGCCATTTACATTATCAGATACTTGGGAGGCCTTGGATGAAATTCACCCGGCTCTGTTAATTTGCCTATATCTAGGTTACTTAATAATCTGAATACAATATTTCGGTTGATATTGACGACACACATGTTACATTCTGATATTGGGTCTTCTGAAGTTACTGATTTATGTGGTAGCGATTCCCAAGGAAAGACTTTAGCATGATTTACTTTTGAGGTTCATACACAAAAAGAGTCTCTTAAAGTGCTTCACTGCGGCCGGTGCTAATTGCATCTCAAATTAAAGAATTGCTGCAGTGCATTTACCGCTGACTATACTGTATATCTTCCTAACATCGGAAGTTTGAAGATTAGAATACATTCCAACACAGATGTCCAGCAGAGTTTTCATGACTTATTTAACCGTCTTACGTAAGGTATTTATCAGGCACACGCATGTGTGCATCGCTGGTCTGACGACAGAATGGTCATCAACCAAATGGGTAACCCGTGTTCTATTCCTCGCCAACACGTATACCTAAACCTCCCCTAGTTTACTAGCCACGTAGTAATTCTGGGCAAGTTTGGTGTAAGGCTGATAACCTCATCTCGTAAATACAACAGTGCTGCTGAATATTCAAGACTTGATGCTCTGTGTCCCACTCTGCACGTAAGATACAAAATACACACTTGAGTCATTTGTGTTTTACAGTGATTGACACATGCCTTTATACACATGTTTTACATCATCAATAACTTAAGTGGATTTTCAGCTTTAGAACTTCGGAACATGTATAATAACTTCCTTTATGTGTGTGTGTTTTTCAGATATGCCAGTTTCACTTTTCATATCGATCAGCCTTTCCATTATTTTTGACTGTTGTTGGTTCAAGTGAATGCAATATAGGTGAGCATGCAGTGAAATGTTTTTTTTGGATGGTTATATTTACTTATTGTAAAAGTGATATTTCTTTTTCTAGACGTCAAAAGAAACAGTAGAAAGATAACTGTTTCGTGTTAATCTGGCCTAGATTATTCGATCTTGTAGGTACATTTTTCAACGACATCCTTCATTGTAAATATTATATTTGTAAAATCTCAGTGAAATTGAAATGCGTAATTCCAACGTTTCGTTGGGTAAACTGTTCCGAACTTCTTCAGAGAAATTAATCGAACTTAACAGAGGTTTATATGTAAAAAGGACATCTCTTGGTTTTAAAAATTTGTGCAATCATCTGAGTCATGAAACAGTCATCGAAATGTAATAAACAAACAAAATTGTATGAACTATGATCAAAATTTGACCTCAGGCTTACAAATATCAGTCTACTTTTGTTAAACACTTTAAACACAGTGTACTTTTCATCGGAATTTTAGTGATCAGGTTCAACTAAAAGTTCATGGTAGTAGATAACTGAATATGAAAACATACTTGTATATGTGGTATATAGTGGTGAGTGTGTGTACGTGTGTATGGGTAAACAGTTGTAAATCATTTGTTAGCCTCTCCATAAGAAGATATAGACAGTAGGGAATTTAGACGAAGTATGATTAATTAGTGATACATATCCACTTTTTTATTTATTAATCAGGATTTGCCATGCATCAGCCAACATCACACCCTCACGTCTGTTCAAACTGTTGGGATTCATCCATATATACAAAGCTTCTGCAGTCAGTCTTTCTTTATACGAACCAAAACCTTTCTGTAGAACCTTAGTCCTATCAAAGTCGATTTTGTGTCCCGTTTCTATCGAATGCAGTGCAATCGCTGATCTGTTTCCTAGCTTCTTTAAGTCTGCAGAGGTCTTTGGAACCACCTTTAGACATTGTTCATGCTCTTTTACTCCTATATTTAACTGTTTGGAAGTTTCTCCCACATATACGGCGTTATTCTCCCCACAATTGATCTGGTACACACAATTCTGTTGGTTGTCTTCTATTTTATCCTTAACCTTCACCAGTGATGAGGAGCGTAAAGTGTTAATTTCACGGAAATACACTCTTATGTCATGATTGTTAAAGATTCGCTTTATCTGACTGACTGGCTGGTTTCAACATAGAACTTTGCACCGATGTGCAGCAGTTCGAGTCGCCGCACTCCATGTAACACACAAAGCCAGAGAAGAAAGTACAAAGAAATGCAAAATAATGACAGTAAACAGAGATATGAGGCAAAAAGAATAGTAATATCGAAGGACAATATAGTTTTATTGGAAATCGTAAGTCACAAGGAGTGGATGCATCTGCACCACTGTACTGATCCAATTCTTGGCAACAGGTTTCTTTCCATACTTATCTTCACATTTTATATATTTTTATGAAGGTTTTTGGGATAATTACTTGATTCAAGAGTGGATTCAGTCAATTTTAGTCCCCTGCTGATCTCTTCCTCCTACTCACTAACTAGACTTCCGGCTCTATTAATCAGATTCTTGGCCACAGTTACTTTAGTGTTAAAGGGATGTGCTGTAAAGTAGTCTAGGTATCTGTCCGAATTTGTCGGCTTTCTGAAAATGTCTACTCGCTCGGCGCACACTTATGTTGAAACTATTCGGTCAAATCTTGGTCACAGTTCACATAGATTATCATTGTTTCTTTTAGTTCCTAGAGAAACATAGGACTTCAGCCGCACGTCTCCATTGCGTTCGGTTCTCTGCCAACGTTTTCACCTGGCTCCACGCCTGCCCACATACTTTCATCTTCTCTTTACATCACCTCCTCCAAATCACCCTCGGAAAATCAACTCGCCGCTTCCCGTTCGGTGGTGGCCTGGCGTGTAATGTCACTCACTTGATGGCTTGTTTTCTCAGAGTATGACCAATCCACATCCATTTCTTCCTGCGTATTTGTTGCACAATTAGTTCCTACTGGGTTGGTTGGTTCGCTCATTACCACAGATCCCTTCCTGTTGCTGATCTTTTCTGGCCGGCCATTTGATCTTGAGTAGTACTGAGTGAAGACAGCTAGCTGTTGATGGATGTCTGTAGTTTGTTTGAGGTGCTCTTTATAACGCGACAAATCTCTGATCCGTATAAGTAATTAGCACTGGCTTCAGATTGGAGTTTATTTTTCATGTTGAGTGCTGTTGACCTCCACACACACTTGAGACTAATGAAAGCTTGTCTTGTTTTCTCGATCCTTGCTTTAATATCCTCATCAGTTCCGTCCGCCTGTAGTTGAAATGATGCTTCCCAGGTAGGTAGGTAAAGGGGGTTGCTTCTTTCAGATTTCTCCCATTTATGCTGACTGTTGTTGTTGCTGTTAGCCAGGAATCTTCATCACCTTTGTTTTCTCTATGTTCACCTGAAGGCCTATATTTGATGCTTCTTTTGCCAACTTGTTGCTTTTCACTTGCATATCTTCCAGTTTGTGGGAAATCAGACATATATCATCGGTGAAGTTCGTATAGATACCCTTCATTATCCATAAAAGGTACACTTAGGTGTAACAATAGTAATTTTATTGATCTGTACACCTTTATCAGTACAAACTACATGGTTAGACAGTTTCAACAGTCCAACTCTGGCCTATTGTCTCCCAGTTACTTTCGTCACTTAGATATCCGTTTTACTGAAACTGTTTGTATGAAACTATTTAGACTGGTGTGTGAATGTGTATGTTGGCTTTCTTTTTATCCCTGAACATCAGCACATATATATGTATGTCTAAAATTTCGCTTTTCTAGTGATCTACAAACTATGACCAGTGGAGTATACATAGTATAAGTTGAAATGTGGAAAACTGGCTACTCAAAAGAAAAATAGTTATCGACGTGCTGTTTAGCATAACACTTAAGCTCTACACAATATCTCATCAGTAGTATTTCGAACAGATAGCAACACAATGTTGTTATAAAAAATAAGGGGAATTGTGACCAATGTACCAAGCCACATTATCGCTGTCACACTGATAGATACTATTTCGCAAAGTCATTGTATTTCTCATACTTAATGTTTAGAAGTGCGTCGGTGGCACTGTGGTTTGGACTCTCGCCGACCATGCACATGGTCCGGGGTTCGACCCCCTGCCGGCGCACACCCGATATCAATGGTCGGCCTGCAAAATTTGGGCTACCGGTATCCATGCTGAAAATTCCATACCTGTACCTAAAAATACGGTGTGGCATCAAGCTGTAATCAAAATTAAAAAAATAACGTCATTTTTCAGATTATGTGTATTTTTAATTTAGGATTTTACGCTGAAACAACATCCTATGAATAGTAATAATAATAATAATATTAATGATAATGATAACAGTAATCGTTTGATGCCTAATCACACACCACTTCACTACCTACTAGAAATTTGTGTACAAAGCTGTGAGACCTCATGATACTACTATACGATCGCCTCGATCGAAGTGTGTGTGTGTGTGTGTGTGTGCCCAAGACCTATCGACTGAAAGTCATGAAAATCAACTTTGCAAGCTAAATCTTCAATCAAATCTGAACAAAAGTAAATTTAACAACACAACAGTCATGAAAGAATATTCTTTTCGTCACTTCTCTTCAAAGCTGTATAGTTATATAGTGCTGCTGCAAAGTAAGTGGTCAGGGAATTACCACCAATAAGTTCAACTGAACATATCCGTTAGTTAGTAAACCAGTCATGCGAGCTCACATATCAAACAAACTTAGTGAATTATGTAGTCCAAAAACTTTTGGGTGATGAGCACATCATTCAGAAGTGATTACCGTTAAGATATGACAAGCACTTCGCAACAAGAACATTGTCTAGAAGAGTAAGTGGTCCAGAATATTTAAAAAGTATTATTTAAAGTTAGGAGTTTGAAGTGAAAATAGGTAAGATGAAGACAGAAACTAAATGATGAATATGGATTGCATACCAAGCTACTGTTAGAGATGAAAAAAGAAAAGTTTAAGGCCATTATTATATGGGAAGGTTTGTATAGAACACTTCCCTATACACAGTTCAGGGTTCTCCCTGTGTGAATTAGCTGAAAAGCCTTTCCCCCAATTTGGCCTTACCTCATATATCACTCTGAAAGATTTTTATATTGATTCGGAATGATGATTTGTGAGAACAAGGTGCTCGTGAATTGAACTGTTGGTCCGTCTAATTTCTCCTTTCGACAATAGTATTAGGAGGCGTTCTTGTGCGCATCTAAACAGTGCCCTACGGGTACGTTTTGATGAATAGGAGGTTGTCTCGAGAAGGTGAAACGTAAGGATACGGTGAGGAATGTTTTTCGAATTACTCTCTCTCTCTCTCTTTCTCTATAGTCCACTTCGAAGAATTTCAGCTGTTGCATCACCCTTGAATTTCACGTTTACCACTAACTTCTGCTTCTTCGGTACTTCTGTCTTTTGTGGATTGTCCATTTTACCTTTCATATGTTTATTGATGAATGGCGGAGGGTAACCATTCTGACTTGGAGTGTTACGGAAAGACTTCAGTTTTGCTATTTAGTGTGTCCTCCTCCGTGCATATGTGACTGATTGTTGTGAGGAGGGATTTGATAAGGTTAGCTTTTTTTCTACTTAATGCGACAAAGCTGTGATAGTCGGTCTGCTGACTGTTCAATTTTGGTGACATGGAGAAGGTCATGTGAAGAGGAGATGAAAGCATGTGGTCAGACGTGGAGCCAGGTGAATACGTTGGCAAAGAATCGAATGCATTGGAGGCGTGCAGCTGACGCCCTGTCTTCCTCTAGGAACTAAAGGAGACAATAAATAATACTTTTGGGGACGTTGTTGTACATTAGCCTAATGATTTAACTTACAACCAGCGGTGGGTGTCAAGTTCAAATCCCGCCCCACCTACTTCAGTTTAGGCAGCTGAAAACGTGGAACAGGGATGATCTCTCCGGGGGACTGAGTTCAAAACAGCAGTTATCGTGATAGTATAGTATTTCAGTATACTGTGTGAGCACTTACGAGTGGTAAAATCCAGTGATAAAAGATACTGCAAACAGTTAACTGTTTTCTAGATCAATGAATCAATTGGAGTTGTTTTCTTATAGATAGATAGCTAGACAGGAAGCCAATGGATTTATCCGTTATAACACCTACGTCATTGACCCGTGTATCCAGTATTCTTTGTTTCCTTGTATTAAGGTACTTCTCCGTCTCACCTTGCTGTGTTCTCGCTCAAATAGGAGGCTGGGAAATCAAGTAGCCATTATGTAGTGTTGGTAGTTGCTTAGCGAAATTCGTGATCACCGCCTTTGGTACTAGGGCTTGGATATCCTTTGTCAATTCAAATTCAACTTTGCGTAATATGAAGTAACATTCCTAACTAATGCATTTCGTGGATGTGCTGTTTAACTGTCAAATAAATGTAAAATCATACCTGTACATTAAATTGACTTACTTATATGACAGATACAATTCTATTTTCTATAATCCTTATATCCGCGTTTTATTCTATTACCCTCTTTCTCTCTCTCCTTATTATACAGGAGCTATAATCGCACTTGAACCGTCTATTCGTCCATTATTAAATCGATTAGCACCGGAGGCAGCATCAAGATTACAAAATGAAGCTATGCTAAGTCGAACTACGAGTGGCCCTTATTTCCGAGTGTAATAAACACACATACATACACACACACAGCACGGTGATTTGAATTATAAAGTCATCATTATCTTGTTGATTCATTTTGATATTTATTACTATTTTTTTTTGAAGAAAATATAATTATCTATGCTTTCTATTTTCACTTGTTGATTCTCGGGGATTCAGCTGATTTCGAGCTAGATTACATGAAAAATAGACAACTGCTTCGTCTTAGTTGAAGACTCCTCGGCGTGCGGTGGTGCTGTCTCTCGTGAATTGGAGAAAGTTACAATTCACGGGTCATTGGATTCCCATCCAAGATATCTTCTCAGTGGTTTTATCCTCAAAAACTGTGCAATCGCATTTATATACCTAAACATAAGTCTACGTAGTTACAACTATTATTTAATTCAACGTAGAACTCTGCACACATGTGCAGCAATTCAGGTTGCTACACCGATTTGACATAGGGTCCTGACGTTAAATGCTCCAATATGATGTTGGCGACACGGCTTTAATAGGCTGTCGAGGGTGATTTTCTGGCTTTCATCGTTATTTGTGGTCACAAAGTAAAATGACGGAATATGCACATTTGACCATAGGGAATAAAAAGACTGTTGCAGCGAAGAAAATTTTCTTTTCGACGAAGTCATCATCTAGGCTGTACATTCGTGTATTTATATCAAATGGATGGGAAAGTTCCAGAATAATTTCCGGTTAAGGGTCAAATTAATAAAATTACAATTAGGAATTACAATGCCACAATAAACAGGGGGACCGATAAAAGTCAAACAAAGTAGCATAATGACTAAGAAGATTGACATTGTGCAATCGGGGGTTAGAAATGTAGAAATAACAAAATAGACAGGATTTTTGGATAAGAAACTAATGTGATGAATAATTGTTTATGTAATCAGGGATTAAATATGTAGAAATAGTAAAATGACAAAATAAACAGGAAGTGTGGATATGAAAATGTGGTAGTGTAGACACGGATTAAGAAAAACTTAAAATAACATGAATAAACAGGAAGTTTAGATAAGAAAGGCGATGGGATGGTCATTGATAAAAAATTTACCTGTTTATGATGGCCATGGCAGGGACAGGGGTTGAACGTATTTCTTTTGGATACAAAGTGTGGGTTTGAGCTTTTGTATAGCTAGTGCTTTGGTTATGCCCAGATGTCTTGATTTCACTCCCTTTGATTGGATCTTGTATATTACTTTGAAGGATTTTTTGAAAGGCGCTGAATGTCCTGAGTTGACTAGATGTTCTGTCACTGAACTGTATACTCCTTTTACTAGCCAGGCTGGGTAGTGTTCGCGAGCGCACGGTACGGCCGATGTACTCACCTCCACAAGAGCAAGTAAACTGGTATATGCACGCTGAAGTGGCATAAATTAAAAAAATAAAATGTAGGTGACTGACTAGCCTGCAGAATAGTATTAACAGTAGGAAGAAAACAAGATGATCAGGGTGACGGGGGTAAAGGAGAATGACGATCAGGAGGGCTTCATCGGCTGCCCACATCGTGGAAGTTGATTTATTCATGGTGTACCTGAAACAGAAAGAGAGTTATTGTTGCGTGACCGCATAGCCTAGGGGACAACTGCTTGAGGCCGGTCACACACGGCCTTGCAGGAACATTAGTTGCAGTCAGTGCAACTTTTTGGGTGCTTACGATGTGCAAGTCCGACCACCATGTCAAAGTAGCAGCTGTCGGTCGGGGGCAAATCAATGACGAAGGGAGACTAGAGGTAATAATAATGTTCAACTCGAAAGTGTGAATAGGGATTACAGCAGCAAAGTTACATAGGAGTGTAAAATAGTTGCGCAATATATAAAGTGGTTTTTAACGAAGACAAGTGTGAATGGGATGAGTATAGAAACAAACAGAAATGATAATTTTATTAAGTGAAGGCGATGAAAATCAGGCAAACAAAAGTAAGCAATCAAGCAGAACTAGATCCATGGTAAATGTAGAGGTTGGACTAGTTTCTTCTGAATACATCTCCGGCTTTTCGATGAATGTGGTGAGGCCTTCTGTAGAAAAAAGAAGTCAGAAATAAACTACCTTTGGCAGACTTTTGTTCATTTTCTGACTCAGATGCTGTTACAGGTGTTCAGTTATGGCGCTTGTGATTGTACCAGTACTACCTCTGCAGCCATGCCAGGTAGAGTTCTCTAATACTTTTTTAAAGGAAGACCTACGTACCTAGCTACGCACGAGGTGAATTGATTTGTGCATATTGAAGTGATTATACGTGACAGTTTATCCTTCACACGGCTTAGACGCAGTGTGGGACTAGGGAGTATCACTGTTAGAGAGAGAGATTCTACTCTTTAGGAGATTTGCCGCTAAGTCTCCTTAAATGACAGGTTCATATACCGTATATTCTTCGGCTGTAAATCGCATTCTTCTCATTTTGGCTTCAGTTTTCTGCTCTCTCCACAAAACATGTTGGATATCTTACTTGAGCCAGGATATTTTTGAGAAGTAAGAACTATTCTAAGCAAGTCAACGCTCCAGATTCTTTTCATATGGTGAGCAGGTGAACTCATGAAAACTATTAGGTAACTATCCTCCAATCCTATGCAATTTTGTTTTTATGCTCCGTGTAATCGTACCTTTAAACTTTCTTGCTGAGTTGGAAATTATTATCACCCCTAATCTCCCTTCGTCACTATGTTGAATTTAATAACATTGATTCTTTTGAGGATGAAATCACCGAAAAGATATCTTATATGAGATTCTTGTGGTGGTTAAGTGGTGAATGGCCTAGCATCGTAATCTGAAGGTCCTGTCATCCGTTGCTGAAGAGGCTCGAGCTGGGATGAGACAGCTATCAAGTACTTCCTGCGTTCCAGTGTTTCTCTAACTAGAAATGCTTTATAGTTAATCTCTGCCAACTAAAATGTCATTGAAAACAACGTTAATTTCACCTAGCTAGATTTTTATAGGTCCCAGGTATACCATTTTACCTAAATATAACACTAAGAATATACACTAATATTGTGAACTGTCGTTTGACTTCCCTAACGATGAAAGCCAATGTGCAGACGGAGAAAAACAGAGGTTCGAAGAAGCAGTAGCTTTATTATTATTATTTTTTGAAAGTAAACTATATTTACATATTTTATAAAAACTAACAATACAAATAAGATTTTTCTTTATTAATATACTTTGAAAAAGGAAAAATTATTCATTTACAGGCATCACTTGACGCACATTCATATTTATTCGTGTAGATGTTGCATACTGTAGAAACTCTTGACAGTGTAAACATGAGTCATTGCCTTTCTCGTGTACAACACTTTCACAAACCTTGTGACTGACACGTTGAGCTGTTTCTAATACAACATTAGGAATATCATTGAAGAAGATATTGGGAACAGCATGACGAGCTAAACGACTTTTACCAGCCATAATTACTACATCACCGTGTTGAAGGAAAACTGGTAATATGGTATTAGAATTAGTGAATTCATGTACAGGATTATTTTGACAGTCAATAGGTTCTGAAGTCTCCAGTAAGAATAGTGCAGTAGGTCCAATGCTGAAAAAATTAAGTACACAATTATTTAACTACAATAATTGAAAAAGAAGAAATAACATTCACTTTTTATGTATACTGACTACAAAGGCAAAATCAATACTAACTTCGCATATAAGGCCAAGTTAAACTTTATACACCACTAACTACCTGTGTAGTACGACCACACCAATGACCTTTAAACGCTCACTGAGCAAGTTAGTGAAATCCAGGAAATAGTGTTGTCATCATCAATAAAATATACCAATCCAAGTGTTATATTATAAAATGGGATATCTGACAAGTGTCAGCTTAGGTTTGAGAAAGATTAAGTTACTCTTTAAGCCAAGGACAAGTTGGGGTTAGGTAAACCTAATAAAGGCGACAGTAGGTTTGGTTCGAGTTAGATTACAGTTAGTTTAGGGATATTTTTTCATAAATATATGTATTCCATACACAAAAATGCCTCCTCCACATGATTGGTGCGATCGAGATCATTCACTGATTGGTAGTTCGTGGTGTTTAAAGTTTAACTTTGCCGCATATAACACCATTTCATTTTTAGTATTTTGTGAGAACACATACTGCATGAACAAGCATACTACAAGATTTGTTGAAATCAGTTGGTTTGACTTGGAAAGTTATTTATCAAACTCCCTCTGGACGTAGGCATTTCAACATTGCACTTCTTCACTTCGCTGATAGCGCCCAGATGGGTCTTCTTGTTCGGCAAATTCTCTTTATAGGTGTTCACCTACTGACTAATTAAACTGGTTTTATTTCCTTATCGCTAACCCGTAGATTCTTTCGTTGAACAGTTTTCTCCACAGCCTACCTTATCTGCAATACAGGTAAGGCAACCGCGGAATTATGTGTGTAGTGAGCAGATACTCTTATATGGGTACTAATTACACAAAGTTTTTCAAAACATACCGTGCAGTAGGGTTCAAATACGTGACTTAATGAGTGAGATGAAAATTACAACTGATTAGTTTTAACGTAAAACTTTGTAAATATGTGCAGCAGTTCCAGTTTCTACTCTCCGTCCTCGTAGCACACAAAGCAAAGGAAGAGAGTAGAGGAAGATTCAAAACAGAGATAATAAACAGAAATGAGTCAAAAAAAGATAGTAATATAGAAGAACAATAGAATTTTATTGGATATTATAAATTACACGGAGTGGATGCATCTGCGTCAGCCATTGAGAACGACTTTGGGCCGTATCACTAGCTGTCGCCAGCCATTGGTTTTCACCATCCCGAGGACTCCAACCAGTCAGTCAGGAAGTCTACACCTCCCTACTTGGCTGGCTTACACTAACTGTTGTGAATTTCGTTGACTGATGAAGCCATGTTTTCGTCTGACCACCCACTAGCTGGCTCTTTTCTAACCCGATCCATCCTACGTCAGCTAACATTGTCCATTGTCGAGGAAGGCGGCGGCTAGACTACCATGTGTAACACATGTCCTAAGCATCTCAATCGGTGTAACTGCTTCACAACCTCGTCGATTGAATTCCTAGCACTCGATCAATGCCTAACCAACTCAATATTGCTCACCTTATTATACCACCACCTGACATGGAGATAGGACTCAGGCATCTATGATCAAAGACAGCTAGCTAGCCTTTTCATATCTTCCACTTTCAATGGATATGTCTCACTCACAGCCATAAAGGAGGATGGAGTGGACTTCTGAGCAGTACACATGCACTTTGGTTGATAGCCGGATATCACATCTGCTAAGCCAGTGATGGCGCAAGTTGCCGAATGCCAATCGAGCTTTCTGTATCCGTGCTGAGATTTTGTCAACGACCAACCCGCTGGCGTTGGCTGATGCAACTTCCCATATAAATGAAGTAAGTGGTCAACACGCTCCACTAACCACTTCACTCCAGCCTATCTCTAAGCTAGAAGTCAATGTAATCCAGTTCACTCCTGTAGCATCATCATTTTACATTTGACAAGGGGAGCCATTTGCTTGTCAAACATTCGAAGATTCCACGCTGCTCAAGGTGTTCAAAAGACTTTGCATTTTGTCAGCGTCTTCAACTAGAAGGACTATGTCATCTGCATATACTAAATCAACGAGATTATTCCCTGGTGGTAACAAGTCAATCCCTGTAGTGGGTGACGTCAGTTAGGGTTCAGTTCATCACAGTACACCTATGGTGAAGATGAATATGCCACACAAACAAGAACTGAAGTGTTTTGTCCAGCTGTGAATTACTAAAATACGAATGTATAAATAAATTCAGTACAAATGTATATTGTTATGAAGCCTAATGCCATTTAGCATTTTAGTGCGTCGGTGGCACAGTGGTTAGGACTCTCGCCGACCATGCACATGGTCCGGGGTTCGATCCCCTGCCGGCGCACACCCGATATCTATGGTCGGCCTGTAAATTTGGGCTACCGATATCCATGCTGAAAATTCCACACTTGTACTGAAAATACGGTGTGGAATCAAGCTGTAATCAAAATAATTAAAAAAATAATAACTTGATAGGACATAAGTGATGGATAAGGAAGGATTAATCTAATTCTAAGTGATATCTTAATGTACACCGCCTACCTAAGCATGAGGTACACGTACACAATACTAATTCAATCTAAGCTAAATTAGAAGATTACGACGCATACCTACCTTATTGAAACCAGAGGAGCTTCTTTGTCCAATTCTGCATCATCAGAATGAAAACCCATAGTGGTTTTTGTCCGATAATAATTTACTATGGAAGCCTCCGGTTTATACTTGCGGCATTTTTCTAGTAAACGAGTAGAGTTGCTAGAAGAAATACTGCCAGTTTCTATGAGATGACGAAGAAAATTCACAACATGCACAGTGATTTCATTCAACAGTGAGGGGAACTCTCCAACTTTGGATTGATCGTAAGTCTGAGAATAAGATGCATAACATAGAAATTCATTTTGGATAAAATATTTCGAAATCAGAACATAACTAAGACCCACACCACTAACATATTAAGAGAAGAATACTCCAACAGTACAAACAATTACAAGATATGACGGTTATACCATATATATATAGTTTTAGGAAGGAAAACCACCCCACGTAACTGCCAGAACTCAGATTTCTATATGGGATATAAGGAATATTAACTGGGCATAGAGAGAGATATTAGACAAACAAATAAAGGTCGAAGAGTTCCCTTCGAAGAAAAGAGATGCAATATAGCAAATAATATGAAGTATACATGCATCTGTGGCCGACTCTAAGCCATACACCACCTAGTGTGTTCAACGATAGGTAGTGGTTGTCATGTTGACTCCAACCAACCATACCACACAACTCAGACCAATGCTGTAGGGACTGGGTGGGTTGACAAGACCAAACGCAACGATCAGACCACCACCATTTGTTTTCTCCTAACTGTTAATTAACGTTTAGAGAAAGGTGGAGCTTCGCGTTCATGATACATGTTCCAGAAACTTAAGGAGATAACTCCCTCATCTGAAATTCAACATCTAGTAACTGAATACATGAAACCTTCGTAGACGACCATACCGTCTCACCATAATAATTACTGAAACTATAGTAAACATATCAGTTTTCAGATGGTTGGAGGCAATCGAGAGGAAGTCTTGCTTGACCTAGGTTTGCTGCTAGTTGGCACTCATCAGCAAGGCGTATCTGCAACCTCGAAGGAACTCATGTCTCTTCTGAGATTCGAACCTGACCACATGAACTGTTACACTTCAGTGCAAATTTCCGCGTTGACATTTAATCATTTAGTCACTATATATTACTGAATATATACCAACGTAACATTCCGGCAAATTTAGGAACACCAAGGAGATATTTGGATCTAGTTCAAATACAACCTTACATACGCACAAGGTACCTGGATTGTCCCTAAGGGAGAGAGATATATATCTTTATCTTCCCTATAATAGTGAATGTAAGAACGAATAGGTACATAAGAATCGGAATAACAAAAATTCCTTTAATTAAGGAGTTCCTTTATTTATTACCTTCATTTAAAGGTACAGTGGAAAAATGGCATGAATATTCCGGTTGTATAGTAATTAGAGTGTACTGATAATGTGCTGCGTGCTACTTATAATCAGATATAATTAGTAAATCAGTAAACGAACTCGGAAAAGCAACAATATACTTCGGACATTGGAAAAAGCAGTCGAAGAACAGAACTCTGAGAAGAACGTTATAAGCACTGTGCAGAATCATCCAACAAGCTATCGAATGTGGGGGGGGGGATATTCGACCAATTTGCAAATGATGTACAAATAAAGCATTGAAGATATGGTATACCTAATTAAATTTACGTACTTACAATGAGTTTGTCCTAATAAACGTTGTCTTCGAACCTCATCGGCGTTTCTTCTCTACAATACCAGCTAGACACAGTCACTCGCTTTAATCACAGTGAATAATTAAAATATTATTTTATTTCATATGAACTGTGATCAAGATTTGACCGAATAGTTCCAAAATAATTGGGCGCCGAATGAGAAGTAGACGTTTGTAAAAAATTACATTTGTAAAATCTCAGCGAAATAGAAATGATTAGTTCCAATGTTTTACGTAATCTGATGAAAAGTACACTCTGTTTAAATTGTTTAACAAAAGTAGACTAATTTTGAAAGTCTGAGGTCAAATTTCGATCGCAGTTCATACAATTTTGTTTATTATACATGTTGATGTCTGTTTCATGACTCATATGATTGGACAAAGTTTCTTAAAAACAAGAGATGTCCTTTTTATATATAAACCTCTGTTATGTTAATTTTGATTAACTTCCCTGAAGAAATTCGGACCAGTTTACCGAACGAAACGTTGAAATTACGCATTTCAATTTTGCTGGGATTTTACAAATATAATTTTTTAATATTTTATTTCTTTACATTCCCAGTAGAACATAGGGGACTTCAAACTAGAGGCTTGAAGTTTCGGTAGCAGTGGTGTTTTTATTTTTACGGGATGGGGTTACTAACCAGCTTTATGCCCAACATTCCCTCTTTACCAGCCTTATTATTGGCTTAGTGAGGTAAAGGAGTGCGACGGCCGGGGATCAAACCCCGAACCGCATGTGGCGTGGTTGGCGAGCATTCTACAGCTGCAGGAGAATGATGCTCAGGAAGGCTTAGTGTGCTTTTGGAAGTGTGTGAGCGGTTGCTACTTCCCGGCCATGGAAATTGGTTTATTCCTGAGGTACCTGAAACAGAAAGAGGGTTAGTGTTGCGTGAATGCAGAGACCAGGAGACAACTGCTTGAGGCAGACCGGTCACACACGGCCTGTATGAACTGGTTTCTTGGTTTGGTTCCCTATTAGTAAATTTACCTCCACTTACGGACCACCGTAGGGTAAGTTGGGATGTACAAATGTTGGGGTCGACCTTTTCTGACCCCCTTTCTCCAGAGTGGAGAGACAGCATAGCTGGCGTGCTGGTCATCTGAGGGGAACATCCTTTTTCCCCAGCAGTACGACTTCACTCACCGACGCAATTAAAATACAGACCAACCCAAACGTTTAAAGTGGAAATTGATGTTCTCACGCTAAAAACACAAAAATAAAGAAACCATTAAACTTACCCTATCACTCCACTGGTAATGATATCCTAATGTTACCCAACGTAGTTTACAATACCATGGATTCTTAGTAGATATTTCTATTAAGAGATTGTTTCACTTTAAAGATGAATAACCTACTTTTACTGTTTGTTATCACATCTACAGTAGTGTTTAAATTACTCTCTGCTGAAGGTAGATAACACCATTCAGTTAGTGCAGCCAGTAACAAAGCGTCTATTTCATTTTCACTTAAAAAATTCTTCAATATGAAAAAATCTGTTTGGCTATACATATCAACTGAAAAGATGATAAAGAACTTACTTTCATTAGGTAAATACTCCACTGTACATTTATCATCATGAAGATTAAAAGGATTCTCCACACATACTGTCTGTAGCTGATTAAAAACGAAGGTTAAATATCCTAATACCTTTAAAACTGATTCAGCATATAAGCATATCTGCTTGCATACATCTTGTGTATAGTCTAGAAGTTTGTAAAACTTAAAAATATTCTTTAAATTAGAGTTCAGCTCTTCAGAATAAGCCATACAAGGTATAGAGGTTTTAGGGACAGTTTCGGTAACAAAAGCTTTCTAAAAAATATTTGTAGACAGAAGTGTAAACACATAATGGGAAAACAAAAATGATAAACAGTAATTACACAAATCAGTTGAGAAATATAAACTGGACTGCTTAGAGACATTGCTGTTTGCCAGATGAGTGCGGATTGATTGGTGACGAAATCTCAACACGGATCCAAAAAGCTCGAGCTACTTTCGCTAACTTAAACGATCTCCGGCGTAGGAGTGACATCCGGCTATCAACCAAGGGACGTGTGTACTGCTCAGCAGTTCGCTCCGTCCTTCTTTATGGCTCTGAAACATGGCCAATACGAGTTGAAGACATGAAGAGATTGTCTGTTTTTGACCACAGATGTTTACGATCTCTTTCTCGCGTTGGGTGGTATAATAAGGTAAGTAATGTTGACGTTAGGCGTAGAGTGTTGGGCAAAGAGGGAAAATCAATCGAAGAGGCTATAAAGTTACACAGATTGAGATGGCTAGGTCACGTGCTACGCATGCCTAACCATCGCCTCCCCCGACGGGCATTACTAGCTGATATAGGTGCAGGTTGGTTGGAAAAGAGTAAGTGGTGGCCAAACAAAAACATGGCCTCATCAATCCATGAAATCCCTGACAGTTAAACTGAGTCAGGTAGGGAGATGCAGACTTCCGGGTTGGGGCCCACCCTCGGGACTCTAAGAATCAATGGCTGGAGACACTAGGTGACATGGCTCAAAATCGTTGTCAATGGCGCAGATGTATTCAGTCTCTGTAATCTTTCATATTCCTTTCTACCACTACTCATTCTGTTTCACTCTTATACTTGTCAAAACCCTATTGATTCTCTTCACTCATTTTCTTGTCTACATTTGTGTGCTCTTTGGAACGTGGCAACTCGAACTGCTGCACTTCGGTGCCAAGTTCTATGTTGAATCCAGCCAGCCAGCCAGATGAGTACGATTTTACATCAGTAAAAATCTGCAAATTTCATTATTTTCTCAGCGTGCGTGAGACAATAAGGATCACATAAAAACGTTCATTATTCCAAACACTCATACTTAAGTAATGCTTTAAATGGAAAGTTGTATAAAACACTACACACACCAAGTCTCAGATACCGAGGTAAAATGAAAAAAATTGGAATAATATACACCAACTGAGGGCACTAGGTTTCAGAAATTCTAGATTTGAAAGAAAAACAAACCAGTTGATGCAGTAGAGCTACATTTCAATTGAGTCATTAGAGTAGAGTTAAAGAGTAACGATCTAAGAGGGGACAAACACACAAAATGACCTGTAATCAACCAATTGCATCAACTTGGTCAATTTGGGCAGAAGAAGGAATACACAGCATTAAGCCTTTATATTAAATAAGAGTTTAATGAAAGGTATTCTGTCTGATATTCTTGTCCTTTTTCAGCACACGTTTGCAAATATGGTGGTGTTTGTACCTGGTTTCACTACCTTGATCTGATTGAGCATTCAAAGGTTATGAGTGTACTCGTTCTCTTAGATAGCTATGTCTTCCTTGGCACGCAGTCCTTGTCGATAAGTGTCAGGATTCGATTAATCTAGACTCTATTGACACAGATGCGTAAATGATATGACCCTTCTTAAAGAAAGCTAATTCCATCAATGGTTAGTACTCCTGTCCGGCATACGTTAACAAGTCCAATCGATAAGTGGAAGTCAAGCCAAGCTGACAATAATCCTGAAGTAAATCTCGCAAATTCTGAATTAACTCTGACTTTCCATAACGAGTAAATTCTGAAATGGTATGATTTTCCACACAAACTAGAACTCAGCGCTGGTTTTCAGAATGACTCGAACTAATTCACCATCTTGTATTGTTGTAGGCATTTACAAAAGTAGCTCACAACCTACTGGATTCGTTTATTAACCTTATTTCAGCATGGATTCAGTACTGGCTGGCATTATTTTAGGACAATCAGACTTAGTGCTTGTTTTAATGTCAAACAAACTGTAGGTCACAATGAAAAAACAGGTCGTGATAAGTGTGACGTCATTGGTCGTCGTTCGAAGGGAAGGATGACATTTTCTTATGGGAACAGTCGTTTTCAGTGCACACAGAGTGAAGAGGAAGTGAAGAGCCATCAAGTAGAGGAGTTGCATTAGTGGAAGGAAGGCAAGATAATAGAGATGAAGATGAAGACAAAGGTGAGTGAGGATTAGAGAGGTTTCGCGTGCACTTCGGATTGTGAGGGCGATTGTCACTTCCCGGCTGCCCACACCGTGGAAGTTGGTTGCGTGACCGCAGAGCCCAGGGGACAACTGCTTGAGGCCGGTCACACACGGCCTGTTTTTGTTTGTTGTTTTTCATTTGGTGTGTCTCAGTAGCGTATTTATCACTTCTGCCCTGTGACACGGCAGCAGAACGCGCGGTCGTTGCTAATCCGGGCCCCGACCGATCCGGCATGATATTTTGTGATTTATTTGAAGTCATAGGATTGGATTGGGTAATTGCTTTTAGTCTAACCGCTATCCAAACAACCTTTCTGGCATGGTAGGACCTGCAGGAACATAAGTTCCAGCCAGTGTAGCTTGTTGGGTCATTGCGGTGTTCAAGCCCGACCACCACGTCATGGTAGCAGCTTTCGGTCGGGTCTTATAGGAACCACGCCCTGAGAAGTGATAATGCATTCCGTGGTAAGGTTCAAGCAAGTCACCATCGGGTGAGAACTTTTCTTGAGGAATCGCCACTTGACATGGTCAAATCTTTCCGTTTGGAGCCTATGCACCTTATATATCCTGGTGTTGTTAAGAATTTGGTGTTCCGTTGGCAGGGTCTGACAGCTCAGCGAGAAAAGCAAATGGATGGTAAAGTTATTGCGAATCTAGACAACGGACTGCAAGTAGAAACCACATTCTTTCTGATTTTCAAAGGTCGTTAGCTGAGGTTAGCTAATGGAAGGCAACCGAGTGTAGACTTTTCCTATTATATTTGGGCTCCATCCTACTCAGGAACACTGCCGCTGCCCTGTAGTCTAATTCCCTAAGACTATCCCTGGCAGTATACTTACTGTCAAGTTCTAAATACCACCGTCTGTTTTTGGATGCTGTTCGGACAGATTCAAGTAATTTCTTACTGCAATATAAGAATTGTTCCGGAAGTGGACATATTGTTTACGATATTTATTCTCTGAAACATACAGTAGGTGACGTCCAACTGCACGGGCCATTAGAAGGATTCAGTGCATTTCCCTTCGAATCTCCTATATGCGTAAGATCAGACACTTCGTTCACTGTGGATATGCTGTGGCCAAGCAGGCAGTTCAGCGTTATGCTGAGCAAGTTTACCAAATGAAAAGTACAGGTGTGAAGCATGTACCTAAGGAAGCTGTTACTAACAGCGTTGAGTTTACCAACAGCAGTTAGATTTCTCGTCGTTCACTTGGTGAAAGACAACAGTATAGTTACCATTCCAGACACTTGAGTAGTGCGAAATGGTTTATGTGCCTAAAACAGCCCTGCAAGACCATCTAGAGCCTATGTATACTGGGGATGGATGGTCATTATTTAAATTCCGTCAACTTCGGGAACATGGTAAGTTGGAATACTCATATTATGACCTTTCTAGATAAGTTTGAGAATTGTCAAAAGTCTATAGAGCTCTTAAGAATCTGTGGTCTAAGCAATAAAAATGTAGACACTAACGACGACACCTTACCAATGGTTAGTAATGGACCGAAAAGGTAAGTCCCTTTTTCTGTGTCTTACATATTTTCTAGGGATGCAGAGAAGACTGACAACGAATTTATTGACAACTCAGTGGATACTGATGTAGCTGCCAGCGAAGCTGGTTGCATCAAACCACAATATCCAGTTTTCAATATATTCTACGAATTGGCCCACCGATTCCAAGGTGTCAATTCAATCAAATGTCATTCATTTTAAGCACCTTAAATGCCCTGAGCTCCCATACTTCATCTCCTATTGGCGACAGGACAACTGTATCTAACCAGTAGGAATAAATGTGAATTTTTACATACTTTAAATTGTCCTCTAACGAAGCTAACAATGAGATGTTGACTCTCCATAGGCAAGGGCTCGGTAAGTATTCACAAATAATTATTTATTTCGAGAATCGTCAATGGAAATCATCAGTTGGTGTAAGAAAATCCTGAACGTGCTAGAAGCATTTCTAAGAGATGATACGTATAAGGAGATATTTGAGTCCGCGTACTTAATTTTCACTTTTTGTAGAGAGTTAAAATAGTTAGCTACCTACAGTGTGATCCAAAGTTGTCACTTAAAGTTACGATGCACACTTTTTTCAAACCTGAAGTGGGCTTGAAGCTTACATTTCAGGGGAAAATGAGTAAGTTCAGCATTGTGCCCCATGCATGCTATAAAATCATGAGATGTGAGGTTCATTTATGAAGTATTTATTTCTGTAGCTGTAATTATGGCCGAGTTGTCCGGCCAACTAATGTCATCTAGAGGTTGGAGATATTATGGACAAAGCCAGGAAATCTTACTTTCATAATTTGAAAGGTCGTGTACAGTGGCGTATACTCAATGAAGTCAGGTAATATTACTAAAAGCTTACTTTTAAAGGCCATGGTTTAGTCAACATTTAGTAATGACAACATAAATTCCTACTTATAGGCAGATGAAAAAACAACCTTGGGAGGAGACAGTGGCAGTTATGTAAGCACATCTTTCTAAATGTAAATGCAGAAAATGTAATGACGTTTTCCTCAACTAAGCTAACTTTATATTTTGCTTATTTACAGGATGCTACTAGTGGATCTCACATGACGGATTTGCATTAATATTGTACTGTAATATTGCAACATAAAATTCTACAAACAAAAAGAAAACAGTGACTTCTTTCTGCAAACTCGATGAATCGCCTAAGCATATGATTCGGTGAATGTTAATTAGCAGCAGCAGTGTTTCCACAATGCGTTGAGTATGTCGGTTTCTTAAGAATTGCTGAACTTATGTTCGTGGATTGCACCAAAACGATGCTAGTTAATGGTAATTTAGGGCTAAAATTCCTCTGAAGACAATGCCAGTATGCGTTGAACTAAGTTTGATTGTCCTGAAGTAATGCCATTCAGTTCCTAGAGGGCTGAAATAAGGTTGATAACCAAATCTAGTAGGTTGTGACCTACTTCTGGAAGTGCCTGAAGAAAGCACAAGGTGCTGAATTAGTGCAAGTCATGCTGAAAACCAGCATTGAGTTCTAAAATGGTGAAAAATCAAACCATTTGAAAATTTCGGAAATTTTTCATTATGGGAAGGCAGAATAAGTTCAAAACTTGCGAGGTTTAGTTGAGGATTACTATGAGGTTAGGCAGGTGATAGACATAAAGTTTACTGTGTACCTTTCTTAATAGAGTCAAATATAATGACATGAATATTTAGACAGGTGTCGGGGATATAAAACGAGAAGTTTATATGAACTATTCAGCATTTCTAATCAGAGAAACTTTTTAAAAGGGACATATTAATGTCCCTTATAGATAATTAACACATATTTGTTCTCAATACACAGAGAAATCTTTAGGCTTCCACACCGACATTATACGGTAACGTACATCGCGCTCCTACAACTTTCCGCGCTTCTTTGCAGATCACGTGGCAGTTCATTTTCCCCTCACTTTTTACAACCGTTTGTTGCTATTGTTAACATTCTGTATAAAATATTATTCCATTCTAAGTAAGCAGTCTAAGACCCTGTGATTATATTGATTAGATCCTAACAAGTGATGCTCCTCTGGTTGCCTTTAATATCGCACGCTTTCCAAACGCATGTCTGAGCATTATCCGGCATGGTTAGCAGAGGGACAATGCAAGACAATTAATAGCTCAATTCTCTAGCATTTGGTGAACTCAGGCCACGTAGCTCCACCAGAATCGTCTTTCAAGATTATAATAATAATAATAATAATAATAATAATAATAATAATAATTTGCTTTATTCCAAAACAGTACTTGTGATACAGAATGGAATTCTCAGCATTTTTACTACAGTATTGCATCCAGTTAGTACATTGTCAATAAATAGAATTCTACATAGATTGAGGAAACCACAGTTCATTATAACAACAATACATTGGCATGTTCAGTAGCAAAGTGAACAAAGTGAAGCCAAATGGTACAAAGGGCGTCAGGTTTCGGCTTTTGTGTATGGCGGAGGCTCTAGCAATTCATCAACACAACCCTGAACTCTGTATACAGAAAAAGTTTGTCCAATCTCTTATTCTACCTTGGTCTTAACCTCTTCACTAATCGTTCCCTGTGAATAAAATATTTTTTGATTTTTTCTTTTCATTCTACTTTCACTTTTAGTTAGCTTTTGCTTTAATAATTAATTCACTATTATCACTCTCATATGCTCCTTTTGTATATTTTCACACCCTCTTCACACTTGTTAAATTGACACTCAAATACCTTTATTCTCACTTAATAGCAATTTTAACCTCATCAAATTTCTATCTTTTTGCCGTTGAGTACCACGTAATTTTCAACTTCTAATTTTCACTTCTAAAGCCACTTCTGAGTAATTATATCAATTATGTCACCCCCTATCACTCAATAATAGACCACTATATATTTTTGTAAGTATAAATACGATTGTACAGCCTCTGAAGATGATTTCGTCGATAAAGAAAATTTTCTTCGCTGAATCCGTCTTTTATTTTCTTCATGACTCAATGGGTATTTTCGGTAATATCGAATATGCTTACTACAAGCCAGTCTTCAGCGAATTGATTTCTTTGAGCCCACTTCTTGATGGTGACGTAGGGGCTTCTAGTCTCTCGTGATTTTCCTATTGGATAGTCTTGAAACTCGCTCTCAGACCTTTTCTAAGAGCTCAGTTGAGTCGAAAATGGGCTAGGTTTTAAGGGTAGTTTGTGATAACATTGGTAGTTCTTTTTACAGATAATACGTTTGATATGATATGTAGTTTTAACAATGTAGTCTTGGTTGATATACTAACCAAAATTCACCCTTTAGACGATTGATCGAAGAGAATGAGGTAGTAGCAGTTACCACAATAATATCAGATATGAGAAAAATTTTTGGGAGGAAAATAAAGAAACAGGATAACGAAAACAAAAATAAGTAAGCAGAAGAAGAAAGCAAGAGAGACACTGAAGTGCCGAAGGGACTAAACTGTCGGGAACAGCTGCAAACCCACTGTTTTGCTGCGTTATTATTCAGCCACTTGAAGCTCTTCTCTGATAACGTAGTAACTATGTCTGTTCCTAAAGTTTTCTTGCAGGTATGACCTAGAAGATAACTGTGGGGAGCTTCTCGACCATTCTCCCTCTGATAAGTCACACTCCGTAGACTGTCACCAGGACATCCACAATCATATGATGTGAGAATTTCTCTGTTTGGGTGAATGTATTATACGATTATTGTTGTTCCAATGGGTTCCGAATGAAACATACGGCTTCGATAGCACACCTGGACTTTGTCCTTTTTTCCACCTCCCCTTCCGTGGTTGCCCATAGTCCGTCATTTCCAGCCTCCATGATCTCCACCATTTCACCCTTGAAGAGACGGCCAACTCGTCGTTTCTCACTCAGATTCCGCTCAAAGTCCATTATCTTACAAGCTGTGTTTGACGATTCACCGTGTCCAAAGTTTTTCGTTGACTGCTGTGTTCCGAGGGCCCATGACAGCAATTGGCACTCCACTTTGCATCACTTTCTAGTGACATGCTACTTTTTTAGAGAACGGCAGAATGATAATCAAATGCAGCTCGGGTTGACGTCACCCACTTCACACCATTTGAGGTTGAAAGACATTGCATTAACGTGTTTCAAGTCTTTCAAAGTTTTATTGTTTTTCAGAGGCTGACAGTATTGACGTTCGCGGATTGTATGGAGTATACTAACGCGAGATCTAATGCCGACAACTTCTATAGTATTCGTTCCGCGTAGACCAAAGGCAAAGCAAAAGACACGATTGATCGTCCAAATTACGGGATATATTTTGGGACCAAATCGTGGAGCGAGATGATTGCTTAACTGGCTAGTGATCGTGCACGAACGTGATACGACGGAGTACCAAACGGCAAAGATGCTTGACCGGAAGCCTTCAGCTAAACAAGTCAACTTAAACAGCGAGGGTCAGCCTCCGATGTTCAGTGATGATTTCTGTGGTCAATAATTTTGGGGAATTATTTACCGCTGCAGTTTCCTAGCAGTTTGCATGGGCGCTTTCAGATATTTACATACTCAGTATGAAGACAAGCTCGCAGCTCAAACGCCCCAATAGATTGCTGGCGAATAGCAAGACTCTCAGGACAGAAACTTGAGAAATTTCAGAAATATTATAAGTTGGAGAGCTCACTCTTGTACTGATCTTCCTACCGCCACTTAAAGGGAAGAAGCTGATCATCAATACTTACCTGAAATATTTTTCACTAGACGTTTTCATCACAGCGTAATGTCCTGTCAGTCTATTCTGAAAATACATTTAACTCTCCTAAAATATTTCTGTACCCAGTGTGTTGTGTTGTCCACACTGATTTGTCCTCCAGCATGGTCATTTTTCAGACTATTCAATAACCTTGGCACTACCAGAATCATGGCACATGTCTTTGTCACATGGCATTCTACTGGTCTTCACATTTAAAATCGGGTAAGAAAATGGCCCCCTTCCAATGTTTGGAGGGTTTCTTAGGGCAGGAGAATTGTTGGAATAGATTAAACTTTTGGTGACAGATTCCTGTAAAGTAGGTCAAAACAGATGACCGAATGTCATTGCGCCCTAGCGGTAGTGATTGCGGTGATTTTGTAAAACTGACCTACCTCGCCTTTACTTGGTGACCCAGTAGTGCAGTTTTTCCCCCCTCGAGCAGTGTTGCTTAGTTGTACATTAAAAGCCGAACTGATAGTTTTCATGTTTTCCACACCTGTGAGATAATGACCGTCCAGGCTATCCTAGATGCATGCCTTATATTTGGTGGGTTATACTTCTGAAACGGATCGGTGTGAATTCTTAGCATAGGCAAGCAGTTTCCTGGCAAAATCTGCCCGGAATGACCTTCTTTCTTTCCAGAATCTTGCGTAGCATTGGCTGCTCATAACTGCACATTCCTCAATACCAATCTGTTTCCTGGGTGGCTCCTCTTATATCGAGTCCTTCCTTTCCCTTTCAGTCCACTAGGTGCGCTTCGCTTTAGAGTAGAAGATGGCTGCTCACGGTGCAATGTCACTAGAGGCATTGTGTCTGAGATGCCTGTGGGGATAATATGGCCCATCATTTCCCATCGTTCATCTATCGATACTGCGGCAAAGTCTATGGGGTATTTGGTAATGGTTGGACATCCCTTGTTTTGTTCTAGTAGGCCATATACCTCGCTCAGTACTCTCGAAAATCCCTGGGTCGAACATTATGGCAGCCTAGTCATTACCTCCTACAAACACTCCAATTTGGATGTTTTACACCAGTTATTGTTAACCAGTCAGGACAATATTTATTTTCAGGGTTTTAAACCATAATCATACCTGGTGTCACCATCTTCTATCGTAATCACTCTAACTCTCCTGATAATGTGTCAGATTTCCATCAATAGAACAGTTAGCGTCCTCCCACCTTAAGTTCGGATACTGATTATCGAAATCCCCAGCTATGGTGGTTTGATAATAGCTCAGGTCTTGCACCATCACTAATATGCCTGTTGCCATTCGATCCCGCTTCATGGGGCGGGAGTCAGTGGGTGTCCCAAAAATGGACGCCCAGCGTGGCAAATGGAGTAGTGCCTCTACAACACAGTATGCTATGGTCACAGATGTTGTAAGTGGTTGAAGAACTCAAGAGGATAGAGAGAGCAACCAAGTTGGAAGAGTGTCTCCATAATCATTTGTAAGGCATTTTAATCTGTTGAATGGTAAATGTCCTCCGGTTTTTTAATAGGTATGCTCACTTCGCTTGCCCTCTGCTGTTCTCTGAGAAAGAAAGGTACATAAACACCGTTTCCCACGACACATGTCATCGTTTGGTAATTTGAGTAATCGTTCTTATAGAAAAGTGTGTTTCCAAAGTGTCACCGTCTTCAACCTAAGAGTTCGGAAGGCGAAATGCATCCATTTCAGTTGCTTACTAACCCCTAGACAACTCCGTCCTCTTTCGAATTAACTCATGTGTTGCGTTCGGTTCTCTGCTAGAGTTTTCACCTGGCTCCAAGTCTGCCCACACGTTTTCATCTCCTCTTCACATGATCTCCTCCAGGTCACCCTTGGACGACCAACTCGTCGCTTCCCTTTCGGGTTCCACTCGAGCAATGGCTTGTCTAGTGATGTCACTTGCTGGTTTCCTCAGAGTGTGGCCAATCCATTCTGAGGAAACCAGCAAGTGACATCACTAGACAAGCCATTGCTCGAGTGGAACCCGAAAGGGAAGCGACGAGTTGGTCGTCCAAGGGTGACCTGGAGGAGATCATGTGAAGAGGAGATGAAAACGTGTGGGCAGACTTGGAGCCAGGTGAAAACTCTAGCAGAGAACCGAACGCAATGGAGACGCATGGCTGAAGCCCTATGTTCCTCTAGGCACTAAAGGAAATAATAATAATACATGTGTTGAATGAGCAAAACAATACCTTTTGCTCAATACTTTGTTGGCATCAATTGGGGTTACCTTCTTCATGTAGTTATTCGGAGAACCTGGGTAAGATCAGTTCTGCTCTCAGCACCGTTACAGTGCCAAGTGAAAATCAAGTGCTTTGCGCTTGATTGTCAGGTAGCTGTTGGGGAGAATATTACTGAGTGAAAGCTGGTTATCTGATTCAAGTGAAACCGACACAAGCAAGCTTGATTTTGTAGTCCTGCTGACATGAACAGATAACCACCATGGTCAGCTTCTTCACATCGTAACTCTATGGGATAAATGAGGCTTGGGGATGCACGATGAGCCCCGTTCGCAGCTTCCTTGATCTTCAGGGTAGATTGAGATTGGTAGCACTTAAGGTTCCCGCTAAACGTGACTTTCAACACAGACTGCTTATGCAGTAATTTGATCAGTGGTTGCGGCGGGGCGAATTTCGCAAAGACCGACCGTGATTATGTCATTGATGTGAGGTGAATAGGATAAGACATCTTGCGAAATTTCCAACGCCAGGATTATGCTTCCGGCGGACATAATTTTTTTGGCAGTGGCTGTAGCGGCGTCAACACAATGGTGGTGCATGGTAGGGAGTCAGTCAACTTTGTAGCCGAGTGCATGTCTAGCAAGATGGGTGGTCACCTACATGTACTGCCGTTTCTACTGATCGTTTTGTGACCAAAAATATTCTGGAGATTATTAACTATCAATGTAGCAGTCACTGTTATCCAGCACTTTCGGGCCTGAAAAATGTTTACAATTTTACTTATTCGTGACATGCTGCTTAATTATTGTGCACATGCAGTGAAATTTAGAATGACCCAGACAATTTTTTGAGTCTGAAAACAGTGAAGTCATACCATTTTCAGCTCTTCAAACAAGTAAGAAACTTACTGAGTTATGTAAGGGTTCGTAACCCTTATAAGTGTATCACACTTCACACTCCAGAACATTTCATGATCTGGGGTTTTTCTGATTATGTCAGCGAAATCATGACCAGACTTGTTCCGAAATACCTAGTGCCAAACAGAAATATTTTGAACTGGTCCAGAGGAGAGTCTCAATCGATGTGTCTGACTTCAGGAATAGAAACGTTCAGAAAAATCTTGTTTTGATTTTCTTAACACGCTGGGATTAATTTAAATAATTTATAATGTAACGTATGATTCATTCAGCAGAATTAGCCGAGATCCAGACAGCGAAAGCGAGCGAACGCAGAAGATTGAGAACATTCACAACATCAGAATTTGCAGCATGAAAATTTTCTCCAATGGTACACCCCTGCTACCTTATTGAACACTACTCATGCGTTCAATATAGAGGGAGGATTTAAAAAAGTCATCCCATGAAGGCTTCTTGAATATTGGGGAATGCCGAAATTCATGAGTCACATCTGAGAACACTTCCAGACGTTCTCAGTTGTACTGCCGGTATTAGGGACAGGAAGACAGTGCATTCCAGTATAACATACATTGAGCATCGTAGAGCGATTCCTTTCTCTTCATTTCTTCCACAGTAATTTAGAGGCGCAGCCCCTTGACATTGTTCTCAGTGATTACTCATGGTTGGATAATATGGTGTTGATTCCTTTAGTGGTACGCAACATCCAGCCAAAAGCGTTTGGTGATAGAAATGATTTCTCCCCAACGTTTTCTATACGAAGGGCATCAGTGTATAGGTATCGCTGACAATTTTGAGTATGTCGCGTATTTGTCTTTCGAGATAATAACAGGAGTGTATATCATCAACCAGAAGGTACTTCGCAAGACAAAGCGAAAACACTAAGTTTTCCGTCTAGGTTATTTTTATTCTGGGATCAATAATGCTAAATTACGGTGTGTGATTAGCTTGGTAAACATCGTTCAGAAACAGATGAGTGAAGGGTGACATTACGTTAAATGGTGACAGTGCTCGGCTGAGTGCATTCTGCCTAACCATTCCTCTGAAACGGTGAAAGTTAGCAGCCAATATGGAATTTCACTACAGCTACAGTATACCTATTCAGTGGATTTATGTAACACCACAGCCATGAGACTTGCAGTTTGAGAAGATATTTTCTTGAATGCTAGGCGTTAGCGACAATAAAACAGTCGACACTTTCCGAAGATGCTTGTGTTTTATAGAGCGTAATCCTTCTGGAATAGCTGAAGCTAGTGCGTTATACCTGGTGATTTCAAGTATTATCTGAAAGATATCATAAAATTATCACTGACTGGAGGGTTTTAGACCTACCATGTCGTCTAAGCTGACTGACTCTTCTGTACACTGACGACGTGAAGATATGGAGGTCAATAAAGTGTTCAGAAGACTCAGATAGGCTGCAGGCAGATTTAAATATTCTAGAAGACTAGCCAATGGTCAGTGGTATGACTTTCAACCTGAAAAAGTGCAAAGTAGTGAAACTACGCACATGTAGGCTGCAGAATGCAAGTTGAACCATGTGCAACGAAAGGTTGTCCTACACAAAGTTGGAGCGTGACTTAGGTCTAGTTCTAACAAAAGATGGACACTTACATGAATTACTCGGGGGACGTAGTGACGGCAAATGCGGTCATACACTTTACACATGGACAGTTAAGAGCACTCATTCCTCAGTCCTTTCTAAGGTTGTACAAAACATACGTCAGATCACATCTTGAAGTGCACAATATCTTTGCACCTTCACTGCTTAGAAGAGACGTCAACATCTTAAAAAGAGTCTAAAGACGGGCGTCAGAAGGAGTGGTTGGTCTCCGAAATAAACCGTGTGGTGAAAGGCTAAAGAAATTAGGCCTAGTCACATTTAGCTACCGTCGGCTTAAGGGGGACTTGATTACTGCTTATAAGATAACAAATGACCGGAATCACTCAACAAAGGTGTTCTGCCATTAAGTACGTTTGGGCTTCCTCGTGGGAATCCACAAAGGGTAGCATACTGGAGGGCGAAGAATCGAGTGCAGTCTTATTTCTTTTCACTTCGAGTTTGCCGTCCATGGAACTTTCTGTAGGCAAATATGGCTACTGCATCGTCTGCGGGCAGCTTTAGACAAAGCTAGACAATCATACAGCGATGCACGGATTGCATTCAAACGGTCTATCCCCTTGAAATCTCAAACACTACTAATGTGTAGACATCTAAGTTCATTATTTTACTTCTTCACATCCTCTTTTGTTTCACTCTACTTATTACTCCAACTACTGCATCCCTTACACTTGTTATCATGGATATTATATGCATATATATGTATGTATACATCAACTTCACATTTAATTGGCTGTCTCTTTTATGTTTTCTTTATTTCTTTTTCTGTGTTTCAGTCCGAATAACCTACACTAATTACTTCTGGTATTATTATTTCTTTTTTTGACAACGATACCGGAGGACTAACGGGTCAAAGGATCCACTGCATTCACAGTAGCAACGAAGTCTTAACACACTGCATACTACGAACAACATATAATTAATGCCAGTCAACCAGAGCTACGACAGTTGAGTGGTGGGACGAACTACGCAGAAGCTTAGCAAAGACCAGGGACCTTTACCTGATAATCAAGAAGTGAGGACAAAGAAATCAAATTGGCTTAAACTAGTTAGTACAAGTGATATTGGATATTGGAAACAATCAAGAAGCGAGCTCAACGAAATCACTGGTTTATACTAGCTCGTAATCAGGATATTGGATATTGGATAATGTACAGTAACATTTTGTTTTAAGCATTATCAACGACTCGCCGCTCTATGTGAATTTTCTAGGAAAGATAAATGATCACGTTATCTGTAAGGCTGCTCTATATTTTCTTTAATTTATTATAGTCGAGAATGACAGAAGCTTTGCCATCTGTCCGTAATCCTCCTGAGTTTGGCAATGCTCACTGTGACCGTAGCACATTTGTTACGGTTACAGCTGAAAATACCTTTGATATTTCAAGAGTTCTGAAATTAATTTCTGATCCTCATACAGTGAGTTTCTTATTTTCAAATAATCATTTATAGGATTTCATGTATGAGAGGCACAAAATCGCTTTAAGAAACCTAAGAAATGCGAACATTTTCGGAATAGTATCCTTTCTAAATTATTATTTCCGAACATTCTGAATCAATATTATTAATTATTAATGATAATCAAACCATTTTTACTACATTCTGTGATAATTTATGACTCATGCATTTATAAGTGGGAAAAAGTGGGCTATTTTCAAAAATGGGCAAAGTGGGAAAACGTGGACTATTTTCAAATGTATACATTTAATTATATTCATTTGTGTTCCTTTGTGTTACCTATTCCGGAAGTTGGTAATTTTTTGTGTTATAACGCTTGATATGAAATATATAGGTTTCTCAAAACGTACATCACATATGATTCTGCATACATTTTTGGTAACCTAGTGGTTAAAAGTCACAGTAATGTCATATAAATAAATCAGCAGTCAAATTGTGTAGAAATGCATCAATACTTTCCTGATATTAAATAAAGAAAATGTTCAGAATCCTAAAGATAATGAAATTAAGTACGTCAATCCTTTTTCCAAACGTCATAGGCATTTACCACTGTGCGTCGGTGGCACAGTGGTTAGGACTCTCGCCGACCATGCACATGGTCCGGGGTTCGATCCCCTGCCGGCGCACACCCGATATCTATGGTCGGCCTGTAAACTTGGGCTACCGATATCCATGCTGAAAATTCCATACTTGTACTGAAAATACTGTGTGGCATCAAGCTGTAATCAAAAATAAAAAAATTTAACTCCTGAAACCTCATTTTATACAGTCTATATATTTATATATATAATTACAACATTAAAATCGAAACTTTCGTGATACAGTAGTTGTACTAGCATCGGATCCTCTACCTTTTGGACAGCCTCGTAAAAAGCAAATGGTGACCTCACTGAACAGTTTTATTCTATTTCTTTGGACCAGCAGTCATTAAAAATATATCTTACATATAAAAGGTTGTCAAAGAATAACAAACCTAAATGTCGATATGTTCAGATAACTCATTGTTATCATTTTTTTCTGAGTAAGAAAAATAGTTACATGCTTTCTATCATTAAAAAAGTAAAATGAGACTAGACTTCACCCTACTGGTCGAGCTTTATGCAGTCATCCAGCAACATAATATGAGAAAAGCATTAGGTTTGTTTTGTTTTTCAAGAGTATGCATGAAACTCGTTTATGTGATTCGGGATAAAAATATCTATGTTTTTTATAAATATGTTGGTTCACTCAATTTTCTATGATCCGAAGTATTAACAGCTAATTTCCTATTAAAAATACAATATATTCTCCCAAAAAAATATAGAAAATACGTGATCTTATACATTACTGTAATATTTTAAATATCTGTGCAAAACGAGTTACACATTTATCGGACGTTTATCATCACAGTTTAATTGAATTGATAAAGTTATGTGGCAATCCATTTTTAAAAAGCTTAAGTTCAGATGAAGTGAACTACTTCAGTGTAGCTGTCGATTTCATGAATCATTTCGGTATATTTGTTTGGCTCTCATTTATGTTATATTATATTATTTTGTAAAAATTAATAATTATAGGATACCTTTTACGTGTAAAGAATGAAGAGATTTCTTTGGCTGTTTGTCATGCTTTGGAGAAATTTTATTTCATGAAAGACGCTTTAAATCAAATACCTGAAGGTAAACGAATTTAAAAAAATTTCTGTTTAATGTATTTTTGTTCAGATGGTAATAGAAGTTAGTGTTTTAACACTAAGACTTAGGCATAATAATGTCAGTGAGTCCCATATGCCAAAGTTGTCTTGACGGCAGTAGCCGAATACTAGATTTGAACTTATGAAATTCTGTGTCCATGTCACATGGTCAGTGTAAAGTATTTTTTTTCAAAAAATAAAGATTGAAAGTGGAAGAAATCAGAAGTGCTTACACGGAGTCGGTATTTAAATCAGATTCAGAAATCACTGTAAACTACGACTGTATTGAAACTGTTAATCAGAGAAACATTATAATATGTACTGAAGATTTATGTTAATATCAGAGAGAAAAGTTTCAATGCTGAGATCGTGCTTCAAGATCTCATTTTAGATAAGATTTTATTTTGATAAATCACAGTGTTATACAGTAATATTATCTGATGACGTTTCGGCCACAAACTATTGTTCATAATCACATCAAGTCACTCACACAACTTCCTTCCTTCATTTATATACATGAGCAAAAACTGATTAGACACTTGAATTTAAATCGACATAAGATGAAGTTTATCTGGAACGAGTATTAATGCTATCAATCAAATACAATAAGATGGGAAATAAGGTGTTATATATTATATTATTTTGTTTAATTGGGTCCACCGGATATTTTAGCTTACAGAGCTGAGCGAATGCCACCGTAATTACTGCTTTATTGAGAATCCTACGTAGGGCCTCAGATGTCCCCTCCTTATATGACATAACAGTAGATGACTTATATTCTCCCTTATTCATGTTATCATAATTAGTTTCACTATTATTTTTATTTCGCTTTTGACCTTTTTTATGCTTCTAATGAATCTTATAGGATAGTTATTCAACACCAGCGCCTCTTCTATCTCTTTCGTTTCACCGTTTAGGTCTAATTCTACTCTAATCAATTCCACTCATGTATATAAATGAAGTAAAAAGTTGTGTGAGTAGTGCTTTGATATGATTATAAACAACAGTTAATGCTCAAAACGTGGTCATCAGTTAATATTACTGTATAACACCACTGTGTGACTTATCAAAATAAAATCTTATCTATAATGGAGTTATACGTTACCACTGTGCCCAAGTTTTATACCTACATGCTTTAAGATATTCAAAAGAAGGTACTTATGATATTTGGGATTACTTTATTGTATACCCAATTACTTATAACGATGTATAAACCATGTCTGCTGTATAGGCAAGAATCACGCACTCACCAGCTACTTATAACAAAATTCACATCAGATTGTTTTCTGTATCTAACATAGTCTTGAAGAGCATTGTATCCATAGTTTTGAATAATATTAGTGAACTATACTTTAACGCTTTTATACGGCAGAATAAGTGACGCTACGTAGAAGAACGTTCAAAATTTAGTTTCTTTATAATCTGTAAATTAAGAGTAATTTTGAATTTCTGCTCTAAAAAGATTCTAATTGGTTAGAAGTATACTTGAAGACGTTTTCAAATAGAAAAAATATGATTTTCAGGCACCATTAAGACTATATCTCTTTCGAATATAAATGTTAGCAGACAGACTACAGTGTGTATTTAGCTTTCGTGCATTTCTTTAGCAACATTTAGAGAGTTTATGTGATCTAAGTGGTGTCAGTTAACTTATGCTGGAGACTGTTGTTATTATGCAATAGGCTGATTCAAAGAAGGGAGATTCTGGCATAGGAATAATCATAATTTATTAATATTCCTTTGGGTTTGGAGTAGAATGTGGGGTTTCAGCAGCACAATTCCATGTTACTCTCTTTTCTGGAGTCACCTCGAACTGGCCTCACGACTGACCCTAATCCTTTATCTTCTCCTCACATGATCTTGACCATAGCACCCTTGGAAACACACCCAGCTCTTCGTTTCCTATTGAGACACCACTTGACAGTTTAGCGCGTTATGTCACTCAATGGTCTCCACAGAATATGTTCAGTTCATCTCTTCTGGACGTTTGTTAGACAAAAGGATATTGTTTATAGTTGGTTTGTAAGGTTTGGTTTCTGTTTGTAAAAAAAACGAAAACTAACCCTTCAAACCAACAATAGAAAATTAATATGATGCTCGCTAGTGACTTGCTACAGGACGGAGTTCTATTGAGAAGTCGTGACCACTGAGGTCCATCCGGTAAAGTGTGAGGATGGATGTCTCACCGATGAGATTGGTTGCTGGTCGCGCTAAACCACGAATTGGTTGGAGTTAGAATTCATGGGTTGGCCATTTAATCGGGTCCCAGTGGCTGAATGGTATGCGAGCTCGCTAGCCTTGTAAACAGAAGGTCCTGGGTTCGAACCCCAGTGGATGCGTACTTCCGGTGGTTCCCAAACTAGGATGAAACAACTGTCCAATACTCCCTGATTTTCAAAGGTTCTCTAACTGATATCAATCCGTGATCAACTCATAAAAAAAGGATATTCGTTGATTTGTTGCCATAGTTGAGTTAGGAATAATGCTACTCGAAAACTGTTAATCCAAATGCCGCTACAATTCGGGTTTTAATTTCACTTTCAAATATCAAATTATTACGTATAAAATCAACATTCTCACCTAATTATTTATTCACGTTTTTGTGATTTTCCATTGATATATTTGGAACGAATTCCTCTGCTTCACTTTGATGTTTACTGTCCTTGAATAGATGCTTTGATATTACCATGATTAATAACTAGAAGCTTTTTGTCTGGTAGTGGCTAGTGGTACACTCTAGGATGTGCATTTTGTCCTATTTGGGATTCGTCATCTGCTTGCACCCACATTTCCCCAATGAGTGATGGTGTTTCTCACTGGGATCGGAATGCTGTGCATACCAATTGGGAAAATCGGTGGTCTTTAAGGTCTACTAGACAATACTTTAGCGGTTGAAGCTACGGGTGCTTGATTCGAATTCCAGTGGGGATACCATTAATTACTGAGGGGTGCAGGGGTGGTAGGTACATTCTACTGACGGGTCCAGAATTTGACGAAACCCCTAACCAATTTCATTTTATAAAAATTCAGCAACCTTCTTTGTTCACTTTCTTTAAACAGAACTCAAGGAACGACAAACTTCTAAGAAATTCAATCAAAATGTCGTATGTCATAGTGATATTATTGAAGCATTATTATTGGTAAGATAATTTCCTACAATATTTCTACATAAAAAAATAGAGTTATCGCGAAATCAGTGAAACGAACGAATTGTCTTTAGCTATCATTAAATTAATAGAGAGGCTGACAAAATATTCAGGTAGGTTTTCAATTACTTCAGCTAAATTAATAAAATGTAAACAAACAGAAATGAATTCAAACAAAATCATTTTGAAATCAGGCGCGAAAATTATCTGTGACCATATAAATTTACCAATATCATCGAATGATTTACTTTCTTATAGTATATCTACTTTATGGAATTTAATTGATAGTATAACTGATGAAAGTGTTAAAATTGAGTGGATGAAACAGATAGGAAATGAAGTGAGTCATTCCCTTGTCTTTGCTGTTATTGATTTTTAAATGTTATCACTTACTTTAAAGGTTCCTTTTTACATTGGAGACACTCTAACTGACATAATATGTCGGTTTGAATAAAGTAAAAGTAACGGTTTGGTTAAAACCAGATAGTACCACCGTTTATTTTGTCGACTTCTCATCAGTTGCGTACAACGTAAACAATAGATTAAGTCTATGCACAGGACAATTTTAAAACACTTGAAAAGGTGACATGATTTTAGTGAACGAGAAACTTCAAAATTAATAAACTTTGCTCAGAAACTAAACTTGCTGTTCTGCATGTCTAGTAAAATACTAACCCGCGTCATTCTGGAGAGAATAAAGGATGCACGGAATGCAGAACTCCTCACCCTAGGAAAAAACTGGATTCAGGAAAGGTAAGTCATATGCTGATCGAATTGCAACTCTACGCATCGTCACCGAACAAAGCATTGAATGGCAGTCAAATAGCTACTTCCACTTCATCAACTTTGAAAAGGCTTTGAACGTGAAGTAATTTGGAAACTGAAACTACTTCAACACTACGGTGCACCTCAAGTCTTTGTCAACTTCATTCAACAAAAGGCTAAATGACAGTGTCACGTGTCAGGTGGTCCACGACGGTAAACCAAGCGGAACGTTTCAACTGAATGCAGGAGTAAAACAGGACTGTCTATTATCACCGATGACATTCCTGATTGAGGTGGACAAGATTATGCGTCAGACTATAGGAAAGGAGGAAACAGGAATACTCTGGACCACAGATAAGAAGGCTCTAGAAGATCTGGATTTCGTGCCTGGATGATTTTTATTTAATGTCAAACAAACTCGAAGAATTACAGGATAAAACCAATAAATTGGCAGTAGGGGCTGGCAGGGAAGACAGGGCTCCAGTTAAACATAGAGAAGAACAACAACCTGCACCAATCACCCTCAGCAGGGGGGATTTCTAATAGGTTACTTCCTTCACTTATTTGGCTAGGAAGCATCGTTTCAGCTACAGGTGGATTGCATGGATGAAGATGTCAAAGTCAGAATAGGAAAGGCAAGATACGCCTTCATCAGTCTGAAGCCAGTTTGGAAATATTCCGAACTACACTCAACATGAAAAACAAGATTCGGATTCTGTTCCACATCAATGTCAAGTCGGTCCTTCTATACGGGTCGGAAACTTGGCGCCTGCGTCACGAAAAGGATTTTCAACAGGTTGCAGACGTTCATCAACAGCTGACCTTGCTGACTCCATATTAAAGATCAAATGGCCGGCTGGCCAGAAAGAATTAGCACCAACAAACTGTGGAAGCGAACTAACCAAGAACTGATTGCTAAACAAATATGTGATAGAAAGTGCGGATGGACTGGGCACACTTTGAGGAGAATGTTGCGTGATATCTCCCGCCAGACCAGTGCTTCAGCGAAACCCAAATGGAAGGCAACGAGTGGGTTGTCAGTGCGAGGGTGACATGGAGGAGATCGTACGAGGAGGAGATGAGAGATTATAGTCAATCGTGGACCCAGATGAATGCGGCAGAATAAAATAGAACAAAGTGGATATGTGTTGTTGAAGCCTTATGTTCCACTCGGAACCCGAGGGAACAATAATATAATGATAATATAGAAATTACACTTGTGTAACTTACACGCAGATGGTCCGAGTTTAAAAAAAAACCAAAAATGATAAGTTTTTGAATACCACGGAGGATGAGTTGTTGAATAAAGAACAAGAGGTAGACATGATAAGTTGCGTAACAATGTCATGAGTTCAATTCAGGGCATAGAAGCAAAAGACAAGCGAAATCACGTAGAGCGCAAGTGAGAAAAAAGGTTAAGGCCGAAAATTCTGTAATCAAGTAACAAAAGGGTGATTAAAAGCATCGAGTTACTAGAACAAGGAAAGACTGAGAGCTGCATTTACGTGAAGAAATAAATCACGCTTGGAAACATTTATTTCCCGATACGAATTTAAAACAAGCAATAAAGGTTAATAAAGCAGGATTTAATGAATTCATCAAATTTCGGTAGAACTCGTCAGCTGAATATTCTACATACACCGATATATACTTTTGAAGTTACATTCGGAGAATATTCAGCTGACGAGTTCTACCGAAATTCGATGAATTCATTAAATCCTGCTTTATTAACCTTTATTGCTTGTTTTAAAATCACGCTTGATAGAAGTTGCTTCAGTAAATTCGAAGAGGTTAGAATCGTAATGTCTATCGACAATCTTAGAGAAATTCAATGACCTGTGTCAATGAGATGTCTAGCAATAGCTCTGTTGATAGCGTTTGTTCCCTTGAGACGTAGACTTTTCGGTACATGTTTAGAAAATCGAAAGTGTGTCAGCAAGGTGTATCTGCAACCTTGAAAGAACTCATGTCCCTTCTGAGATTAGAAGCCGCATCACCAGCCAGTGCTGCAGTCCATCAGAGACTTTACCACTGATCTATTCGGGCTTGCGATTGACCTCCTGTAAGACTGTAGTGGCTATTTTCATTGAACACTAGTAACTAGTGTGATGTGTCTAGTCATTTCTTTGGTGCAGACTGAATCCTATCAGTCAGCTTTGCAATGTGGACATCATTCTAGGTAGTTCGCCATCGCGGTGCACATTGATTTGATGATATTAGATGGTTGGAGGCAATCGTCAAGGTACCTATGTCAAGAAAGGCTTCCTGCCGATCGCCTCCAACCATCTAATATCATCAAATCAATGCGCACCTTGATTGCGAGCTACCTAGAATGGTGTCCACATTGCAAAGCTGATCGATAGGATTCAGTCTGCACCGAAGAAAGGACTAGACACATCACACTAGTTACTAGTGTCCAATCAGAGTACATATACACGTTTTATAACAGCTAATTTTCCAGTGAAAATAAATAAGTAAAGTTTATTTTGTCCAATTTATTTCTAGTAGATTAGACAGTGAACTTATGTTACTTGAAAAACTCCTGAAAGAAAATAGTTATCCACAAAGGTTCATCAAGTAATATAGCAAAGTAGAATTAAAAACAACAAAACAACGCAGATATAGTTATAGTCATCAGAAATTTGAGCTTTTTTACTCAGATTTATTTACTTCGAAGGTGATGATACAAATAAACGTTTAACTTCATCATTAATCATAACAAATGCTGCAGCAAAACTAATCTCTGTGCTCCGAACGTTGGTACAGTCAAAAATTGACAAGCAGCCCCTCATATTTTACATCCATTTGCGTATATCAATTTATGTGTATCTGTAGGAACAGTTATACTAAGAGAACAGAAAATAAGGACGTGTGTTAGACTCTTTGAATATGTACTTGACAGCTTTTGATTAAAGGGGTTGAATAGTCTGAATTCGTCAATCATCAGACAACTGATAGACACAAGATACCGAGTACACGCATTGGTTGGGAGCGAAAACATGTCAAAATTGTCTTATAACTTGTTCTGCTAGATATTACATGTTGTACACTGCTGAGGAAAACTGGCTAAATAAAATGGATCCTTAGTATTCTACATCAATATTTGTTCTTTCCGAGTTCAAATTTATAAAGCAGGAATTTGTTACTAACTACTTAAATTTTTATTAAGTAGTACAATAACTTTTAGTAATTTTATGACAAAACATCATTAAATGTTTTCTTTCTTTTTCTGTGTACATATAAATATGTAAGGACTGCCTAATAAAACTTCGAGATATCTTCTTCACATTGTTGGCACAAAGTCATTCGAAATTCTGTCGTAATCTACGCAATGATGTGTTAACAATAATTTTATTAATTATAAAATATGCAAATGTCTATGGACAGTTGAAACAAATTCGTATAGTAGAAACTGGTCTAGTGAAACGATTGGTGAATTTGTTAACATTTGATGAATGTAAGTGGCTCATTGTCGTTTTATTTCGTTTGTGCATCTTTTGGATAGTGAGAAGTAAAACTGTTTGTAATTGTATGCGCTGGGATAGATTTGCTTCAAGTCTGACCGTCCTCGCTTGGGGGATATCATAGGTAGTACTCAGCCATGACTACATTGAGGATCAAAAGGATAACCTTCAGTCTGTGAGGCAAACCCGTTGTCGATTCAACCAGAGGCAAGAAATCCAATCACCCATGAATTCTAACTTCAGCCGATTCATACGATATATAGCACCACCGCGAGCTAATGTCACTAGTGAGTATTTGTTGTCCTCACGCCGAACCTGGTGAATTTCACTGGTCCGTCCAGGTTATGGGTTAGTACTTTCAATGAATTGCAAACTAGGACGAGATAGCTGTCTAGGACTCTTTGGTTTCCAGTGGTCCCCTAATTGATGTAATTCGGTGGTCGAACTTGAAATTTTTTGCATATCAACAGCTGAAAATATGTCCATTTATTGTGTACTGAAGGTGACCATTGAATTAAGCTGTACAAATTCCTATTCACGCTTGTTGACTATCCCTAATAAGATGTATCCGCATACTTTTAGAAGCCAATGTGTTTTTTACTAAAATGTGTTTGCTTTCTTTCTACATGACTCACCATCTTCAAATGACATTAATTTTGTCAAATGTGCTGACGACCTGACTGTATCTTTGCCTGTCAAATGTCAAAGTGACTGCTCTAAACTAAATAGCTTTCTATCAGAAATCAGCCAATGGTCCAAGGAAAATGGTCTTACCTTAAACCCCTCCAAATACCAAACAGTCAATTTCACCTTTAGGCATAAATCTGACCTAAACAAACTGGTTGGCTCTCACGAGGTGTGCAACATTGATGCCACTGAAATAGAAACCAATTCGGAAATTAAGTACCTAGGCGTCATCCTATCTGCTGATCTCTCCTGGTCGTCTCATATCTTGGCGATTTCTAAGAAAATATTCCGTCTTACCTTCTACATCAGGAAGTTAAGACATTCTGGTATAACCCAACCCTTACTCCTACAATTCGTTAACTCTCGCATTCTGTCTATTATTATCTATTGTTCCCCCTTAGTTTTTCCCGGGATACTGAAGAAAGACTATAACATATTACGCAGGATGTTAAAGGTTGTCAGCAGGGTAAGCAATGTGCCACTTAACCAGCTTGTTAATATTCTGGTTGACAGGCACATGGACTCATGTGAAAAATGGGCCAAGTCCATTTTATATGACTCACAATACCCTCTTCACTTACAACTCTCCAATTGCATCTCATCAGGCAAAACCAGAAGCTTATACAGAAAACTATACTCTCGAACTAGCAAATACAAAAACTCAACCATACCCTACCTAGCTTGTGTTCTGTGCGATAAAGAAAGCACTAAGGGTGACACCTATAATTCGTTAAATAGTCAGTAGTACAACTGGATCTCGTCTTTCCAACTCATATCATTTATGGGTACAACATTCTCTTTCTTTCTTTTCCTTTTCTCTCTCTCTTTGTTTTTCCGTTATGTGCTGCTTTGTTTCTTTCTCTCGCTTACGCCAGTTAATAAGACAGCTCCGACTTTTCTAACACCTTCAAACACAGTTCAACTTTGGCTTTGCTACCGACATCCCAATATGTTGTTGTCATAATGAACTGAGATTTCCTTAGTCTGTGTAGAATTTTATGTATTGATAATGTACTAACTGGATGCAATACTGTAGTAAAAATGCTGAGAATTTCATTCTGTATCACATGTACTGTTTTGGAATAAAGCAAATTATTATTATAATAATAAATTATTATTATTATTAAAAAATATGAATTCCTAGAGGTATGATACTTGCATCACTTTTCATGTGGATGTAGATATTAAATTTGTCAACCAATTGGTAAAATAGCAGGTGAACGAAAGGACCCATAGTAGTAAAAGTGTAATAAGTTATAAGGAAATCTACAGGAAAGAACAATCACGTTCAAGGTCATCAGGAGGGACAGTTGTATCATCCAATGAGAGTTCCCAAGTCTCATTTTACTTTAAAGTTTGATTTGAGGATGTTGTCTGGAGGGATAAGGGAAGCTTCTCGACTGAACTATCCACGCTAGAGAATACAACAGTACGAAAAAAACGTTAAGCCACTCTGTTCATGAACATTGTGGATCTCCTGAACACAATAGGCGGATAATATGACGCTAATATATTCCTTACTGACCACTTTTAAAGATTTAAAACTATTACAGGAAATTACATCAGCTGAAAGTAGAAATGACAGTGAATGAACAATAAACCTGAAGTGATCTGTTGTCCCGGTGAACAGTGAATACAATCCTCTGAAAACAGCTGTTGCATTTCACTTCAATTGTTTAGTGATCATCTCTTAACGACAGATATGAGGATCTATTTTCAAGTATTGGTTTTGTGGAGATCCTGTTTGATTGGTTGGAGGATTTCATCATGAGCTGACATCAGTCAGATAACCATTGGAAAACCTGGGAGTTCTGAATAACTGTTCCGCCGTAGTTTTGGACTCTTCAACAGCACGCATCCATTGGTACGTATCCCAACCAGTGGTTCTCTAACTGATGTCATCTAATGAGTATATCCTACAACCAATCAAACAAAATCCCTACAAAACCAATACTTGAAAATTAATCTGATGCTCACTAGCGACCGACCCTATTCAGTTGGTGACCTGGGGTTCTAGTGGGAAGCCGTGACCAGCAGGGTAATGCAGGCTGAAGATGAGGCAGTAACTCATCGAAGAAGACATTGAGAAATGGTCACGCTATGCCGTGAATTGGCAGAAGTTAGAATTCATGCACTGGCTGGCCATTGGATCGGGTCCCATTGACTCAATGGTCTACGAGCTCGCCTTGTAACCAGAAGGTCTTGGGTTCGAACCCCAAAGGGGGTTGGATGCGTACTGATGAAGATTCCCGAAGTAGGACGAAACGCTTGGCTGTCCAGTACTCTCATGCTTTCCAGTGGTTCTCTCCACTGATTTCAGCTCATGATGAAATCCTCCAACCAAATATGAGGATCCTCGACATAATTTTAGAACTAAGATGTATAGTTGTAATAGTATTGAGAAGGTATACAGGAGGACATCAGAGTTATTGATTCAAACTATCGTTTTGAATTCCCCACTTATTGATTATGATGGACATAAATATGCGACCTGCATTGACATGTAAGTTCATGGTAAGAATACTTTGACGAGGCTTTGGGGAGAACGTGGTTATCAGTGGAATCCAATAGGAGGATATCATTTTTATCTGAAATGCGTCAAATGGATATATCTGCATCTTCAACGAAGCCTGAACTCAGTGCAAGATTTTGTAACGTTTCGATAAATTGACCGACCTCTTGCAACCAATGTACTTATGAAAATATTAACTGTAGCAGCTGAGATCTCTCTACCAAGTTAGGATTGTGATCAGGGCGATCCAGTTTCTATGGTAATTTTCACATTCATGTTACTCTTTGAATTCAAATTAAAAAGTTTAACGTTATGTCTCAATGTGATTTCGTTCGATAACTAAATATGTCTGATATCTAAATAGTATTAACTTAACTCACAATATAATTTTTGTTCATATTCCATTGAATTGGTGGATGGTGACTAGCAGTGGAATCCAGGATGCGTATGTCGTCCTATTTGGAACTCGTCCTCCAGCTGGATGTACCTGCATTCCACAGTGGCTATTAATGTTCTCACTGGGGCTTGAACCCAGTGCCCATAGTTTCAGACGCCAAAGCGTTATCCACTAGACTACCTGGGCCACGAGAACCACGACCTCTTGTGTGACGGGTGATATTAATTATTTAATTGAATTCTAGATTTTCCTGTCGACCGATTGGACCGAAGTGCTCGGTCACTACTTACTGGGAAATGCAGGTACATCCAGTTAGAGGACGAGTCCCAAATAGGACGAAATGCGCATCCTGGATTCTACTGCTAGTCACCATCCACCAATTAAATTCTGATTACATGCCCAGACATCGCCGAAGCATCTGCACAAGAAGCCGACATGTCAACCTGAGACCGATCACTTCGGTCCAATCAATCGACGGGAAAATCTAAAATTCAATCATATTCCATTTGTTTACTGACAGTTTTCTAATGAAACAACAGGGGATTTCAGGGAGAAAATTCTCTTTTTGACCATTTCATTTCCACAGTTATATAATGACACGTATATCCATCTATCTATCTATACATTTGAATTACAATAGATAAATACGTTTGTACAGTCATGAAAATGAAGTCGTCACAAATGAGAATATTTTTTCCTCCTGAAACCTTCATTTCACGTCTCAGTGAGATATGTTAATTTGGTTTCTAGTGTCTTAGGTAATCTTATAATTCATGTACTCCAATATCTTCTCACTACCCTTGACATGTTCTTGAGGAATTTCTGTTGTATTAAAAACATAGTTAAAGCGATTCATTCAGCTTTAATAACTCGACATCGATATGTATCCTAATCATTTTTAATTATTAACGACCAAGTTAAACTTTTCAAAACCACTAACTACCAATGATCTGCGTCTGCACCAGTGACCATAAATGGCCAAATGATTTTTTTTCACGTGAGTTGAAGCTCCTATTCTGCTTGATTCGAGTCAAATGCCTGCTCCGCATGGAGTTAAGTTTGCAATTTAGTGAGGACTAAGTCTTCCAGCATTGCTTAGATATGGGGTTGATTAGGAAAGAAAAGATTTTTTTATTATTTTTTTTCCTTTGATTGCAACTTGATGCCACACCGTATTTTTAGGTACAGGTATGGAATTTTCAGCATGGATATCGGTAGCCCAAATTTTGCAGGCCGACCATAGATATCTGGTGTGCGCCAGCAGGAGGTCGAACCCCGGACCATGTGCGTGGTAGGCGAGAATCCTACTGACGCACAGGGTATGTTCATGTGGCAATGTTATGACTATAAATAGCTTCAGCAGATAGGTTGGTGGACATGTGCATCATTGTGCAATTTTTTTGAGAAGTGTCAGTGTCAGGGAAGGTAAGCTGATGATTCTAGTATTTCGGAAGAACATTTTCTCTAGGTCCCATCTGTTCTAAACCTAGATTTCGCATACTTGTAATTACTGATCTTTAAAACAGCCTATGAGAGGCGTAGCTGCAGGTTATAACTCCTTGTCATCCTTTGGATACATTCACTATAGAGTCAACCATTCTGATGATTTTGTGGGTCCCATTGCAGAGACCCAACACCAATCCTATCGAAGGCCTCTGGGGCAGGTTAACAAATCGGATTAGAGCCATTGATGGATCACAAAGCGATGTTATTTGTAGTCATTTAGATGAATATATGTATAGGATGTGGTGTAACTTTTCTATTGATACCTACTATTCCATATTAGTTTGTTAGATGTATCACACTCAGTGAAACAGTATTATTTACTGGATGACACAGTTTCGAACAAAATTTATTGTTCATAATCATCTCATCAATTATAATCACACTTCTTCGAAACTTGAGTTTTATAGTTTTCTTTGTTCTCTCCTATTTGTCGTCGTAGGGGTGGTAGTAGAATTTTCCAGATATCTGGGACAGGTGTTGAATCATTCCTATTACATGTATTTGCAGTTGATTCGACAAACAAAGCTTCTGTTATCAATCTCTCCCTCCACCCTCTTACAACACTATATTTTAAAACTATCATCTTATCCCATCCTATTGTAGCAAAATCTAGATTGGTTGACCCGAATAAGATAAGAAATCTAGAGAATAGTTCAGCTTTACGACTCACTACATGCAATTACATGCAACCATACAATAGGATGGATAGGATAAGATGACAGTTTTAAAATATAGTGTTGTAAGAGGGTGGAGGGAGAGATTGATAACAGAAGCTTTGTTTGTCGAATCAACTGCAAATACATGTAATAGGAATGATTCAACACCTGTCCCAGATATCTGGAAAATTCTACTACCACCCCTACGACGACAAATAGGAGAGAACAAAGAAAACTATAAAACTCAAGTTTCGAAGAAGTGTGATTATAATTGATGAGATGATTATGAACAATAAATTTTGTTCGAAACTGTGTCATCCAGTAAATAATACTGTTTCACTGAGTGTGATACATCTAATAAACAAACCAATATGGAATTACTTAATACCACAGTGCCCAAGTTTTACACATATATTGATACTTCCTATGTTAAACTGGGAGATACTTTTATCACATGTGAAAGAAAAGTATCCTCTGTGACACTTTTATACAGTCATTCATACTCAAAATGTGTCTCCTTCATGTGATTGGTGCTTTCGAGGCCATTCGCTGATTGGTAGTCAGTGGTGCCTAAAGTGTAACTTTGCCTTAATGTCGTTCGACTTTTGTATCTCTGATGTACTAAAGAGTTATGTTAAATTTGTAGTAAAAACATTAAGCTTCCATAATTCCCGCTCTAAACAGTCGAAAAGAGGTACACCGATAAAATAGATGCGTTTCATTCCACTAGTTGCACTTGTCATCATTGTTACTGCTTTGTTCAGATTCACTAAAACTAAAATTGATCAACGAAATTTTATGTGATTCATTTTATTTTATTCTCTTCTATTTCTTTTGTTTTAAATGTCTACTCATTTAGTTCGATGCATGAATCCATTATTTAAAAATTTAAAATTATTACCGAATGATGAAAATTTCGATATGAAAAAGTTGATTATTTCAATACTTGTGGAGATATCAAATGATCCAGTTGCAGTTTACGTAAGTAAGCATCTTCAAGAATAAACAAAAATAAATTATGTTTTTCTTTTTTAATGGGTGGTCCGATAGTCGATTTTATCACGAAAGGACATCAGTGCAGAGAAGCACTGTAAACTAAAGCAGTACTGTCAAACTTTTCAGCAGTAGGCACACACGAAGCTATATCTCTGACTGTTGAACCATCTGACTCAGGAACTTGCAATCTGGATAAATAAAAGTTTTCGCTGCGATATCACCTTTGAATTCTAGGTTCATGAAGAGAGTTTTCTTAGGAACCATTGCGATGTCCGACAACGGAGGCTTCTCCTTCATGTTCTTTTTGATGGATCTTGATGGATACCCGTTCTCTAGTAGGGTTTCACGTAATAAATTTAATTCTTTTTCTACCATGCCTTCCGAGCAGATTTCTCTAATATATATATATATATATATATATATATATATATATATATACAAATATACTATCAGAAAAAACACCAAATTCTTCGAATCGCCCAACGAGAAAGACACAACCAAAAGAACAGAAAACCTACTTAAAAAATTGCTGAAGAGAATGAAAGAAGATTCAGTCATAACACCGGAGGTTTATGTACAAATAAAACCATGCAGTTCAACTATTCCAAGACTGTATGGACTGCCTAAAATGCATAAGGAGAATGTTCCACTTCGACCTGTCATAGACATGGTTAACTTACCATATCATCAAATCGCGAAGTGGCTAGCTGATATCCTTGAACCAGTAAAAAGACATATGACAAAATATAGCCTCAGAGATACACTTGACTTCATCAACTCAGTGAAGGATGTCAACATGTTTGAAAGAAAAATGCTCCCACTAGATGTTGCCTCTCTATTCATAAGCATCCCCCTAACCGAAACAATATGCTTCATTTGTAATTACAACGAAACTAACAACCTAGATGTCTTTTTTCCCACAAAATACCTGAGGGAACTACTTCTCAGATGTACGTTCAATATCCAGTTCAAATTCAATGAACAGTTCTATGTACAGAAAAATAGTGTAGCCAAGGGGTCTCCTCTCGGTCCACTCCTAGCCGACTGCTTCATGGCGAGTCTTGAAAACAACATCCTCAATCCCTTGATAATTCAACTGCACTTATACAGGAGATACGTAGATGATACGTTCATAATCTGTGATGAAAAATTTGCTGTAGATTCTCTCCTCAAAACGTTCAAAGCAGCACATCCATCAATAAGATTCACCTTAGAACGCGAATCGAACAACACATTTCCATTCCTCGATGTACTACTCACCGGACAACACGACTGTACGATCCAAAGATCGATATATTGCAGGCCAACATGGACTGGACAGTTTATCAACTTCCAGAGCTTTGTCCCACTGATCTGAAAGTGAAACCTGGTACGTACATTATGTTCAAGGATTAGAAAAATCTGTTCGGAAGACATGGTAGAGAAAGAATTAAATTTATTAAGTGAAACCCTACTAGAGAACGGGTATCCACCAAGATTCATCGACAAGAACATAAATAAAAGTTGTTTAGAATTTCAAACATGACTCTTTCCAAAAGATAAATAGTTCGTAGCCAGGTGATTATGAGCTCTAATCGTCTGATCCTTAGCCTTCTGAAGATATTGGTTAGACAATATAGAGACGGGCGCCCACCTACTTTAGATAACTCATATAAATAGTTACAGACTTCGAGAATTGATACTAAGTTTTAGTCTTTTCACCCCTAAATATCTTCCAGTCTAATACAATTAACAGTGATAATATTAGTGTATTTCTTGATTCATTGGGCTTTCAAATGCATCTGAAATGAGGAAGTATGTGCAACTGTCTTCTCAGTGACCTTCAGAAAAAGACTGTCAATGAATATGGTTTGAAAATATGTACTTTTTTAGTATTAGTCATTTTCTGTGAACAAAACTTTGACTTTCAGTTAGCAACTGAGACGTGACATGCTTACATCATGGCCTATAGGTTCTCACTTCAACTACTGGCACAGTCTTGAGTGCTTATAGATGAAGAGACTCAAACTGGCAAGAAACAAATATGCAGTACTCCGTGGTTGTCAACAGTTCTTTGACTGAGTTCAGTTTACAGGAAAAGATTCTTTCTTGTTCGATTTCCATTGTGCTTTCGATTAATAATCATACCGGTTTAATAGGGATGTTGGTTAAACCACAGAAAATTTTTTGGGGTGAAATGCTGACCACGTCAGCAATTATGTCTCTTGCGGATCAGCTGGTAGACTACTGGGCTAGTAATTCAAAGGCCTGTGGATCAAATCCTAGTGTAATCTAGGTTCTCAGCTCTCCCTCATACCTCTTTTACTACAGCAATAACAGTACGTCACTCTAAGGCTATCTCAGATAGCCGTATCATCAATCTTAAAAGTGCCAAAACGAGAAGTTTTATACAAATTCAGTAAAAAAAGGAATTGGGAAACTACACTGGACAGTGATGTTCGTCTAATGAAGTCATCTTTACAGTTATAAGCCATAGTTTATCTTATAATATTTAAGTGTTCTGGTAAAGCAGTAACTCTGATGATTCAAAGGTTGAATACTCGACAACCACTCAAGAAATCCGGGATCGATTGCCGACAGATGCACTCCTGAACTTCATCTAAGTCTACTAGACATTAGTAGGCTTGGAAAAGAGGTAAGGTTGGGCGTGAGATTAGAATCCTCATTCTTCGAAAGCACACACATACTTATTCATTAAATCTACAGAATGCCTACCACAGACTAATATCAGGCTCAAAAAGGATCAAACGGATCATTCGTCTTAGACTGACACGTTATACCATATCCTACTGGCGTTTTTCACCAATACACTGAGAGGATATATAAACACATTGTGGGATATAAAGTCTATGTGCTTAGATGTGTTTAATTTTACGGGTATATGTCAGTTCTTCTTAATGTTCATTTCGAATGAGTTTTCTTGGATGCTGTTGTATTGTTCAACACGCTAACTTTGAAGTTATTCCTGAAAATATTGTTCAGAGGGACCGTAAATAGCCTTATAAATAAAACATTTATTTCAGTGAATTGAGCAGCACCAGTGTTATTCACCTGAATTCCATTTTGGGATTCTCTATCATTTATCACCTACAGCCTCATTAAATTTCGAACCCAGGACTTTCAGATTACAAAGTGAGCCAATAGAATGTTTAGCTGCTAGTCTTGATTTCATTAACACATAAATCCCAACTTTTGGCGATTTGTGATATGGCTCCACGGTTGAAAAAATTAAAAGTTATTTGGTTATAGGATTTCATATTGAACTGATATTGGTTAAGTAACCATTGGAAAACCTCCTGGGAGTACTGGACAGCTGTTTCGTCCTAGTTTGGGACTCTTCATCAGTATGCATCCACCACCAGGGTTCAAATCCAGGACCTTCTGGTTACAAGGCTAGCAAGCTCGTAGACCATTAAGCCAATGGGACCCATTCCAATGGCCAGTCCATGAATTCTAACTTCTGCCAATTCACTATATAGCGCAACCGCCAGCCAATGTCTTCGGCGAGTATTTGTCCTCACATCCCACTCGCTGTACCCTACTGGTCACGACTTCCCACTAGAACCCCAGGTAACTACCTACCTGAATAGGGCCAGTCGCTAGTGAGCATCTCATTGATATTCAAGTATTGATTTGTAGGGATTTGATTGATTGGTTACAGGATTTCATCATGAGCTGACACTGGTTAGAGAACCATTGGAAAACATGGAGGGAGTACTGGACAGCCATTGGGTCGGGCTGGTCCCAGTGGCATAATGGTCAACGAGCTCGCTAGCCTTGTAGCCAAAAGGTCCTGGGTCCGAACCCCTGTGATGGATGCGTACTGCTGAAGAGTCCCAAACTAGGCTGACGAAACAGCTGTCAAGTACTCCCTTGTTGGTTTTCCAATCGTTCTCTAACCAATGTCAGTTCATGATGAAATCCTGTAACCAATCAATCAAATCCCTACAAACCATTACTTAAATGTTATTTGTTAAAAACTATTCTAATTTACTAGGATTAATGCTACTAATTCTACTAATCTTTGCAGGTAATGTCTGACGCAGGTCTTATCAAAGGCCTATTTCAATGGATATGTCCAGTGATACAAACGAATTCAGGATATCTAGGCGATGAGCAGAGACAAGGCTTACGTAGTTCTACAATTTTTAGTGAATATTACAATTTGGGCAAATGTAATGTACAGTCGCAAAGTCAACTTACAATGAAAAATGAACAAGATCCATCAGAAGATGAAGAAGGAAAAGCAGCCACTGTTGATAAAAATTCAAAGCTGAAAACAACTCAGACAAATTTATGCAATGAACAAACTGATCGTGATCATGGTGATCACGGGGATGAGGATGATGATGGAAACACTTTTACGAAAGATGAAAAACGACAAAATCTTGATGTGATAAGTAAATGGCCACAAGCTTATTTAGAAGAATTGCATTTATATATGCTTGATGCATTGGCTACATTAGCACCACGTTTGCTGAGCGATTGTTTAACTTATGGTATCCCACCAAGGCTGTTGTTATTATTACAATGGTGTACTAGTTCAGGTGAGTGAATAATTCTCGAATGTATAAAAAGGTAATCTAGTGTACCTGTATGTTTTTGTATATATGTCATTCCCTATGTGTAGATTTCTTCTAAGAAATTCGAGGCAGTAATACAATCGATTAGTTAAACCACTCGCTGAGCGATGCGTAAAATCCAAAAACGCGGGATATGTCTAGATTATGACACTATTTTATGCATAAAATAATGAATACTATATTTGAACCTCGAATTTTCAGGTAACTAATGCTGAATACTGTGAAAACAAAAACTATCAAAGCTTTGTCGAAGGCTGTCCTCGGCCAGTTTAAACAGAGCGCGATTGCCAGAGAAAGAATAACAGGATTTCAATAAACCGTATATAAATGAAGCATATAAAGTAGACACTGTTAGATGGTTGGAGGCAATCGTTAGGAAGCCTCACACCTAGGTTTCATGCGAGCTGGAACTCACCAGTTAGCTAGCCGTATCTGCAACCTCGAAGGAACTCATGTGCCATCTCTAAGACTAGTGTCAAACCAAAGTATTGAATACAGTCCTACAGGAGTCCGATCACAAGCCCGAATAGCTCAGTGGTAACGTCTGTGACTGCAGCACTTGGTGACACGGATTCGAATCTCAGAAGGGACACAAGTTCCTTAAAGACTGTAGAGACGCCTTACTGAGTGGTGAGTACCAAGAAGCATGAAAACTAGATATGCAGCTTCCTGCCGATTGCCTCCAGCCACCTAATATCAACAATTGTCAGCGTGACGTGACGGCGAGCCATCTAGCATGGTAGCCATATTGGAAACTTTAGTGATAGAATTCAGTCTGCGCCAAACAAAGGACTACACACACACTACACTAGTCAGTGACCAGTGTCCAATCAAAGTATCCAATTCAGTCCCATAGGAGGTCAGTCGCGAGCCCGAGTAGCTCAGTGATGATAGGTTCAATTTCCAACCGATGTAATCCCAAACCTCGCCTAGTTCAATAATCCCTAGTAACACAGAATACCATTTAATACCATTTACAAGATAAATTGTATGAACTGCAAAATGCATTACGTCGGCCAAAGTGGGCATCCCCTTCGAATTAGTATCCAAGAACACAAATTAGCCGTGAAAAGACACGATGTATATTCTTTAGTATCAATGCATATAGACAATTATGGTCATCAATTTGATTAGGTTGATGTCAAAATCTTAGACAGAAGAAACACCAAAAGTGCCAGAGAATTCCTAGAAGCCTGGTACTCAAATGAAAATGCAATTAACAAACACGTTAATGTAGACGAAATATACCAACTAATAAAAAGTAAATCAGGTGACCAGAAAGTTTAAAATCCAAGTCAATAGAAAGTGGTCAATACACATGTAAACATAGTAACCAGGAGATGCAATTACATCACGCATGAAGAAATTTAAATCATTTCACTTTGTGCTAAATATTGCGCTGAAGATGTTGTCCAGAAAGACGACGAAAGCTCCGCAACCAAACCAACCAGCTCAGAGAACACTAATAATTGCAAGCCCTTAGTAATCCCAAAAAAGAAAACAGGTTGGGCGTGGCTTTAGCAACCCCACTCTGTAAAAACGTCACCAACACTGCTACAACTTCGAAAAGAGTTTGAAGCTTGAAGTATGTTCTACTTGGAAATCGAGGAGTGTGGGAAGGAATTCACGGATTAAAGATCACTACTTGTATTATGGTAATTTAGCACTCAGCCAATTGGAAAAATTTTCTCATGCACTAAGCAATGAGCCACACGTATTGTGTAAGAAGCTGGTGGTACTACCCCTCTACTTAGACAGATGTAGGTGGGAGGGTTCAAGACCATAACCTACTGACTGAAATTTGGTTCATCAAACCAATGAGCTACATCTCCACTATCTATCCGAGTAGATTACATTAAAGTGTTAAAAATTTATGTTCATTTTAAGAAATATCCCTCTGTGTGGAAGGAAGCCCACTGACTATCCAACCTTTGGTAAGATACACTCTGTCATGATTTTTCCATTTTTTAATATGCGTACTTCAAATTTGATCAAATGTATTGAAAGTTGAGATTCTTATCATGAACTTCTGAGATTCTTTACAATGATTTTATAAAGAGTTCGTTACTTTACTATTTCTGAAAAACTTTAGAATGAAACCGTTTCGACTGTTGTCAGTCTTGTTTCTTCCGTAATCGATCAATATATTTGTTTTACTGGTCTCTATTAGCGTCGGTGGCTCATCGACCATGCACATGGTTTTGATCCCCGGCCGACGCACTCCTTTACCTCGCTATGCCAGAAATAATACTGATGAAGAGGAAAGTTTGGGCATGAGGCTAGCAGCTCCATCCTGTAAAATAAACACTGCTAGAGAAACTTCAAGCCACCAGCTTGTAGCTCTATGTTCCACTGGGGAACGTGAAGGATAAAAAAAAGTCTCTATTATCTAACAGTTCTTCCAATAAGCTAACCAGAATTCAGATGTCTTGAGATGATTCAGCTGACTGAGTGGAGCCAAGCCAAATAAACCGATGATAAGCTGGTCGCCAAACAGCTGAAACTGCAGTCGGGTGTTTGGATTACTTCTTTTGGTTATTCAGCTACTCATATCAGTTTGTAGGATATACTATGTATAACGAATACTTGTAATTACAACTTCAATGCACACTGATTTATTGAGCTAATAAATAGGATGACGGAATTACTACAGAGTCAGTGCTTCTATATGGTAAAGTCACTTGGCTCGCGCGTCACGGAAGGCATTGTCAACATTGAGCGTCGATGGCACAACGGTAGAATGCTCACCAACCACGCATGCAATCCGGAATTTGATCCCCGGCTAGTAATATGACTGGTAAAGGGGGAAGTTTGGGCATGAGGCTGGCTAGTAACCCCGTCCCCTAAAAATAAACATCACTGCTACCAAGACTTCAAACCTCTAGCTTGAAGGTGCCCTATGTTCCACTGGAAACGTGAAGGAATAAAACATTATCAACAGACTGTTGCATACTGTCATCAACAACTGCCTTCATTCGATACTGAAGACCAATTAGCCTGAAAGGATTAGCAACAGGGAACTCTGGAAACGAACCACATGAGAACCTATCATCCAACAAATACATGGAATGAAATGGAGAGAGACTGAACATACACTGAAGAGACTATTGAGTGAAATCACTCTTCAGGCCCTTGAGTGGGACCAGAGAGGGGGGCAGCAAGTTAGGCGTAAGTTCAGGGGTGATATAGAGGACATTGTATGAGTAGATGAAAGCTTGTGAGCGGTCTAGAAGCTAAGCAAAAATATTGAGGAGAAGGGAGTGAAAATGAGGTGTTCTGTTGAAGCTTTATATTCCACTTGGAGCCCAGGACAATGATATTACCTTGTCACCAATCAAAAGGAATCTGTATAGTGCCTGAGTACTCTCACCTTCTATGTTTTTCGAATGGTTTTGCAATGAATTAAACAACCAAAATTTCTGCAATTTTCCTATCCCTATGATTCAAGATGCAAGTGTTTACAATGACACTATCCGCTGATATCTCATATTAACAAATTAACCCAGTTCAAACAATCTTGTTACGCAATAACCATCGAAAGTAGTTCACTAAAGGCATTTATCGATTTCCGGTTACTTAGTAACATAACTACATATACGATTAGAAGTTAATAAAGCCAGAGGTGATCCTAAATGGTTACCGTTAGCTTCTGTGTTGTATCTTTCTTTGCATTTCTTGCGAAACAGAATGGGGCTTCAGGCTTTGAGATTTCGGTGTCCGTGATGGGTTTACTAGCCTCATGATCAAACTTCCCTCTTTCCAGAGCTAACTACTTTCCAGTAAATTAGGTACGTCTCTAAAATTCAATCGTTCAACAGATCAATTGCGAATCGCTTCTATTATTAAGAGACAGTAAGCTATTAAATATTTGCAGATAGGCTCCTCCGTTTATTGATTGAGAAACATTTAAGATTCTAGTTGATTGCTGGTTTCACAAGTTTGAATAGTAGTGCAAATTCCAGTTAAGTAACAGGTGTTCATTGTCATTTCAATAAATGTTTATCCATCTCAGAAACCAAGAACTTTAAAACTTATTGAGAAAATATCATATTCAATCAGTTGTTACTTATTGGAGAAGTCGGAAAATATTCCTTGAAGACTTTGATTTGATTTGGTTACGCGTTATAAACCCTTTCAAATGGCTGAAGATGCAGCTAGGAGAGACAGGACTTCAGGTGAATATAGAGAAGACAGAGGTGATGAAGATACGCGACGACGACGACCACCAGCAACCCCCAGCACCAATCACCATCAATGGGAGAGATTTGACAGAGGTGACTTCCTTCACTTATCTTCATAGGAAGCATGGTTTCAACTACAGGCAGAACGGATGAGGATGTCAAAACCAGCCTGAATTGGAAAGGCGAGGCGAGGTACTCCTTCATCAACCTGAAATAAGTTTGGAAATCTTCTGCACTCCGCCTCAGCATAAATAACAAGACTAGGATTTTCGACACTAATGTTAAGTTAGTCAGTTCTTCTATATGAGTAAGAGAGCTGGAGCAAAACTCAAAGCATTTCCAACAGGTTGCTGCAGACTTTTATCATCAGTTGCCTTCTCTGGCTCCATAGTGAGGATAAGATAGCCAGCCAACCGGAAAGAATGAGCAACAAGAAACTCTGGCTGGGAACAAACCAACCAAGAGCTGATCACTCAAAAATATGTAGGACAAAATGGAGATGGGTTGATCGGGTATACGTTGAGGAGATCATCGAATGACATCGCGCGCCAGGCCATTGCTTGAGTGGAATCCAAATGGGAAGTGACGAGTGGGTCATCCTAGGGTGAAATGGAGTAGATCATGAGAGGAAAAGATGAGAGATTATGGTCAATCGTGGAACCAGTTGATGAGGACAGCAGAAAATAGGACAAAATGGAGATGTGTTGTCGAAGACGTATTCTGCACTCGGAACTCAAGGGAATAATAATAAAAAAACCCTGTCTTTATCTTGGTCATAGTAATGTTCTTTATTTTATCTCTTGAATTGATTCCACTTCAATTTATCTTCACCTTCTTTATTGTTATCATCATCGCACTTTGAATTTTTTGACAACAATTCTGTAATTTATTGACTTCAACTCTCCCCGCCCCGCTCAATCACCTTAAACACCATATTAATTATCTTTATTCTTATCATATGTATAATGACTGGGTAATTTTTAGTGCCACTGAATACCGATTTTCCATAATATAAATACTACTATACAGACTGAAAATGTAGTCATTGATATATTTCTTCACTGAATAAAAATTGTATTTTTCCTAATTATTGAGTTAAATAGTGATATTTCTTAAAACCTCCTAGAGTCATTAAAAATTTACTGGGAAGGCATAAAATACGATCGTCCAGTTAATTTGTTATGTCCACTCACAGAATATTCTTTTTATTCCGTTACTTTCCCAGTGGAATATAGGATTTCAAGCTAGAAGCTTGAAATTTCGGTAGCAGTGGTGTTTATTTTTAAGGTGTGGAGGGGATTGTTAGCCCAACCTTCCCTCTTTACCTGTCTTACTACTGGCTTAGCGAGGTTTTGAAGTGCTTCGGCTGGGGATCAATCCCTGGACAACACGCGTGGTTGACGAGAGTTCTACCTCCATGCCACCGACTCACAGACAATAGCAAACAAAAATAACAATGACAATCAGTCTTCAGTGTAGAAATGGTCAGGAATTGAAATCGTACGGAGAGACAGAGAGAGATTCAACGAACAGGTGTTACTTTCTAGACTGATATTAACAAACTAGCACGGCCAGGGGTGGGTAGACTTCAGTCTTCCTGTCAAAATGCTCTCGTGTGGCCACGAACACATAGCTAGGGAGGGGATGTTCCTCACAAAAGTGAAACAGTGTGCTTACAACCGGACTGGGGCACATGCAGGTCTACCTTGGAAAGCTGGAATTTCTAATTGTATGCCTGTCGTGTACACTGACTTCAGAATCCAAACTAATCGAATCTCGTATGAACGCTATTCGGTAGCTAGTAGATAACCTTGGGAATGTACCTCCTGACTCTGCTCCACTGACGTGTGCGTCAAACTTGAATTCAGAGACTCGGTAGGCAGTGGTTCTTTGAGGCAACTCATCTGCTTCAACCTGAGTAGTATCTAAGCCCTCTCACAAATTTGGAAATCTTTTACGGTACCTCTCTTGGTGCCGATGAGGTATCAAGTTTGTGTTGGTCCTTGGATAAATTCACTAAAGATCTTATTTTTATCCATTATTTTCTTTCTTTGTCTGCTTTGTTTTCCTGTTCTGATAGAACCATTTCTTGGACAAGGGAATAGTTTTCATGGTGTTGGTGGTAGAAATAGCAAGAGAGCACAATTGCGTTATTCTTTACGTTTGATACGCAGTCTTGTCGAGACAAATGATGAACGTATTATCTTGGTAAGTAAAAACCAAAAAAAAAATCCGAGTGTTCGTTTGCGAGGACTCGGTCTGATTGGTTACAGGATTTCATCATGAACTGATAACGGTTAGAGAACCATTGGAAAACCAGCTGGGAGTACTGGACAGCTGTTTCTTCCTAGTTTGGGACTCTTCATCAGTCTTGGGTTCGAATCTCAGTGGGTGCGTAATGATGATGAGTTCTAAACTAGGGCGAAACGGATGTCCAGTACTCCTAGGTTTTCCAGTGGTCCTTTAACCAATGTCAGTTCATGATGAAATAGTAAATGTTTCATATTTGATGTTGCTATTTTAAGACATTTTTGAAAATGGCTACATCATATAGTGAAGTACAAACAAACTGTTTCACGTTACTTAATCGACTCAGTCAAACTGATGGATGTTGTTTTGGCATACAGACGTCGTGAATGAGTATCTTCATTTAATAATAATAATAATAATGATAGCAGTGTGGCCTGTACTACTGACAAGATTCATCAGTAGTATATGGAGGAAGAGGGATAAAAAATAGCCACAACATTTTAAGTCATTGGCTATAGAAGTAAAAGTCTATTTTCCAAATAACCATTTAGTTTACGTTGTGGTCAGGAAATAATCTGGAGTTTTTACCTTTAGAATATCAAAAATCAATCAAGAGGGCTTAACCTTCGGAATACAAAACTACCAGTCAGAACATTTTATTTTCCGCTGTCCTTATATTATAATTATTTCCTTGGTTTCTGAGTATAATATAGTACTTCAGCAATACATCTCCACCTTCTTCTATTATCTGCTGTCCTTTTCAGCTGGGTCCACGATTGCCTATTATCTCTCATCTCCCCCTCTATAAACGCTCTCCGCCATGTCACTTCACCTACTCTTCGTTTCGCGTTCGAAATCCACCCAAATGATGGTGTGGTGCGCGATATCATTCGACGGCCTCCTCAACGTATGCCCGATCAATCCATCAACATTTCCTCCTAAATATTTGTTGAGCAGTCGGCTCTTGGTTGGTTTGTTCCCAGCCAGATTTGCTTGTTGCTAATTCTTTCTGGCTAGCTGGCTGGCTACATAATCTTCAATATGGAGCCAGAGAAGGCAACTGATGACAAAAGTCTGCAGCAGTTCTATCTTCTCTGCCAGCGTCTACTGAAAGTTTGCTGGTTTTCTCCTGTAATTCCTCGAGTTTACGTGATATTAGACATATATCATCTGCGAAATCCAAATCTTCTAGAGCCTTCTTTTCGGTGCAACTTATTCCTGTCTTCTCACTTCCATGCACAGTCTGCCGCATAATCCAATCCACCACAATTAAGCATATCATCATCGGTGATAATAGGCAGCCAGCCTTGACTTACTCCTGTATTTACTTCGAACGCTTCACTGAGTTTCCTGTCCTAGATCACCTGACACGTTGTGGGCATTGTCATATAGCCAGCTGTTGAATCAGCTTGATAACGATTTGGACACTGCACGCCGTAGTGTTGAAGTAGTTTCGATAAATGTGGCTAAAAGTGTATAAATATATTTTGTGTGTTTTTCTTCAATAAGAAAGTCAGTTTCCAAGCTTCTTGTCTCCTGTCGTTACAGTTACATCGGATATATTCGAAACATTATGCTTGATACAATATGGAACTTCCAGTACATAGTACAATATTGCATCTAATTTTCTCTTTACATTTGCATAGTACGCTGGGGAAAATAATTAACATGTCATTTACGTTGAAAATAATGTCAGTAAAACGTATTAATGTAAAATTAAAAATATGAGTTAATAGAAATACTGATAGTAATATATTAATGATTGACAGAATGAAAATGGGATGTTTACTTATTGTCTTGGCGAACCCGGAGACGACAGCAGATATGCTGACTCCATTATTGCAAAAGGTCTGAAAAGAGGAAGAGGTTCCTACTGACTGGAGGAAAGGTTACCTCGTGAAACTACCAAAGAAGGGCGACCTAGGACTCTGCAAGAACTGGCGAGGAATCATGCTCCTGTCGACGCCAAGTAAAATCTTGAGTCGCATCATCCTGGAGAGAATAAAGGACGCACTGGATACAGAACTCCGACCAGAACAAGCTGGATTCAGGAAAGGCAAATCATGTTCTGACCAAATTGAAACTATACGCATTATCATCGAACAAAGCATGGAATGGCAATCAAACCTCTACCTCAACTTTATAGACTTTGAGAAGGCCTTCGATGGCGTTGACCGCGAAGTAATTTGGAAACTACTCGAGTACTACGGCGTACCCCAAATATTCATCAACCTTACTCAACAGCTGTACGATAACGGCACATGTCAAGTGATCCACAACGGAAAACTCAGCGAAGCGTTTGGAGTAAACACAAGAGTCAGACAAGGGTGCTTATTGTCACCAATGTTATTCCTAATTGTGGTGGACTAGATTATGCGTCAGACAGTGGGAAACGAGAAGACAGGGATATCCTGGACCGACGTGAAGAACCTAGAAGACCTGGATTTCGCGGATGATTTATGTTTGATGTCACACAAAATCGAAGACTTACAAGCGAAAACCGACAAGCTGGTCGAAGAAGCAGCAAAGACAGGACTCCAGGTGGACATACAAAAGACGGAGGTTATGAAAATAACCAACCAACAACAACAGCAGCAGCAACATCCAGTGCCAGTCACCATCAACGGGTTGGATTGGAAAGAGGTTACTTCACTCACTTATCTAGGGAGCATTGTCTCAACTACAGCAGGAACGGACGAGGATGTCAAATCGAGAATCGGGAAGGCGAGAAACACATTCATCAACCTGAAACCAATCTGGAAATCTTCGTCACTCAACTCAGCATCAACAACAAAATTCGGATTTTCAATACAAACGTCAAGTCAGTTTTGCTATACGGATCAGAAACTTGGTGGGTCACAAAGAATATTTCCAACAGCCTGTTGCAAACCTTTATCAACAGCTGTCTTCGTTCTATACTCAAGATCAGATGGCCGGAGAGAATCACCGACAAGAAACTATGGGAACAAACAAAACAAGAACCAATCGCCCAACAAATATGCAGGAGAAAGTGGAGATGGCTTGGACACTCGCTGAGGAGGCTGCTGGGTGACATCACGCGTCAGACCAACGCTCGAGCGGAACCCGAAAGGGAAGCGGCGAGTGGGATGTCCAAGTGTGACATGGGATAGATCGTGTGAAGAAGAGTTGAAGCAGTATGGATTAACATGGATACAAGTGAAAAGTACAGCAGAAGACAGAAGCAAGTGGAGGCGTGCAGTTGAAGCCCTATGTTCCACTAGGAACCCAAGGGAATAATAATATAAATAATAATAATGCTTATTGCCTTACAATGGATTAGTGTTTCCGTAGATAACACTTTCCTCATCGCATTGGATGCATGACAAATAAAGTGTTGTAGAGTTTTTTGTTAACTTAGTCGACCAAGCATAATATCTTCTTCTATATTTGCTTCTAGTCCTAACCAATTTCTTGGATGGGTCCTAGTGTCCGTTCACAATAGTTTTAACAAGTTGGTTAAACGAAAACCCCTGGCCGCACCAACTGCGTTTAGTGCCATTTGCAGTGTAACGGTGTCTTTCTTAAGTAGCCGATGAAAGATTATGGGGGAGCAATAAGAAGTAGGATAGGTAACATACAAGAATTAAAAAAAAAACAACTGTAAAAGTTGAAACTGAATGTTACCAGATTATCGTAACTTCCATTCATAGAAGGTTAGACGATATGTCTTTTTAGGAATTGACATGATGTGAGAAAACCAGGAAAGATCAGAGGAAATATGTAATTCAAGGCATATTTAACATTCAACGTAGTTCCACCCAGTTTTAAGTAAATGTTATGTGATTGATAGTGGTTAACAATGGAATTTTGGACAAAATTTTCTTTCTTAAGTGTTGGTTTGTGGGATGTAATTTACTTATGAGATGATCATTGATAACCAGAGAATATCGGACATCTAACTTTTGTCGATTCGTAGTATGAGGTAATTCTGTGCCGTGTGCTACTGATAATGTGGTGAGAGCTGTCTACTAGCCAATTGGTTGACAGTAATTGAGGTCAATGTTTATGTATCAAATAATAATAATAATAATAATAATAATAATAATAATTTGCTTTATTCCAAAACAGTACTTGTGATACAGAATGGAATTCTCAGCATTTTTACTACAGTATTGCATCCAGTTAGTACATTGTCAATAAATAGAATTCTACATAGATTGAGGAAACCACAGTTCATTATTACAACAATGCATTGGCATGTTCAGTAGCAAAGGTAAAGCTGAAACAGTGTTTGAAGGTGTTAGAAAAGTGGGAGCTGTCTTATTAACTGGCGTAAGCGAAAGAAAGAGACAAAGCAGCACATAACGGAAAAAGAAGAGAGAGAAAAGGAACAGAAAGAAAGGAAATGTTGAACCTATTGATGAAGTGGGTTGGAAAGATGAGATCCAGTTGTACTAATGACTATTTAATGAATTATAGGTGTCACGCCTAATGCTTTCTTTATCACACAGAACGCGAGCTAAGTAGGGTATGGTTGAGTTTTTGTACTTACTGGTGCGAGCATATAGTTTTCTATATTGGCTTCTGGTTTTACCTGATGAGATGCAAGGGGAGAGTTGTGAGTGAAGAGGGTGGTGTCAGTTAGATAAAATGGACTTGGCCCATTTTTCACATGAGTCCATGTGCCTGTCAACCAAAATATTAACAAGCTGGTTTAGTGGCACGTTGCTTACTCTGCTGACAACATTTAACATCCTGCGTAATATGTTATAGTCTTTCTTCAGTAGCCCAGGAAAAACTAAGGGGGAGATGGTGGTTGTTAGCCAAATTGGTTGACAGTAATTGAAGTCAAGGTCAAGATGGACAGGCGGATACAGTTAACATATAGATGAACTGACACAGCCACAAGAGATGCAAGGTTAACTTTCTGTGAGAAACAACCAATCAACAGACTGTATTTTCTACTAACATTAACCTACAATAATGTACATCAAAATCTATAAATACGTGTTGATTTTCCGTAATAAACGTTCTGTTGCCTGGCCCTTGTCTTCTGTTGTTACAATAAGATTCATCAGTTGTATATAAAGAGACTTCCATCAGTATTAAAACATCAAATAACTGGGAGACAAATTTGATGTCAGAGAAATCAAATGACACGGCGTTGTGGAGATACATGGGAGACGAAGTGAAACGAATACAAAGAAACACAACATGAAGACCAGAAGTAGCAGGCACAACACGAAAGATCTGTGTAAATGGTGATTTGCAGATCAGAGTGTACATAATTTCGCTATATAGAGATACTAATTCCTACATAAACATGCCTTTACCAAGTCTTATTAAAATAATTATTTTGAATTTCCAGTCGAAATTCTGTGTTTGTCATTTGATATTGGTGAACCTTACTACATGCACTTTGAAGATTCTTCGACTGTAGGTAATTAGATAATATCAAGTTGATTTCTTGTCTTTCATACCAAACAGCTAGCATCTCCATACACACCAAGCATTTCGGCCCACTAATATCAATCAACCGGGAATTCGAAGTTCCTAGGAGACAACACAAGTGAGATACTAACACATCGCCTTAGAAATGCGGTAAAGCCAAGAGCATTCCCTGCTGCTCAGTTACGCTGTATCTTTAAAACCACTCCTCTTCTGCGTTCGGGAATAAAAGACAAACTGCCTAATTTCGCCTCTTCCATGTGTATGTACCAATTTAACTGCTCCTGTGGAGCCAGTTAGCTGCATAGGCCGTACACTTAGGCGTGTTTCGCGTCGAATTTCCGAACATCACCCTGCCTGGTTAAGCCAAGGTCAAACAAAATCTATTCGCAGCGCAATTCTGGCTCATCTTGTGGAGACAGAACACAAGATTGACGTTAATCATGCTTTCAGGGTCATTTACCGCACACCTACGAATCTCAATTTCGCTTTAAGAGTTCGACTTCTAAATATTGCTGAGGCTGTGGAGATTCATATTAATAAGCCTAATTTATGCACCCAAAAGAAGTTAGTTCAGACATTATCCTTACCTTGGCCATCCAGGTTTGAATGATCATAAATTTTTGTGGAATTTTCCTAATTTTAGTTGGTATTCTATTCGCTACTATATCTTTATTATTATTATTATAATTTAAGCATCTTTAATGAACTGTAATTCCACTGATCTTACTTTACAAATCGATGTTATTTAAAAAAACGCTAATATTGTTATTAACTACTAATTTAAAATATTCTGTGTATATAAACATATATATAATTGTAGAGCCTGGAAGAGGAATTTATCGAAAAGGATATTCTTTGCTCGATTATTTTGTGTTTTATAGATAGATGTCTGAATGAATATTTTTGCTATATTGAATTCGAAGTAACTTAAATGAAAACCAACTGTTACTCGTTACACATTAGTAGACTCTTGTAATCCAGTGGATAAGGTTTTAGGTTTTTAGACAGAGGGCGCTGGATTTGAAACTCGCTGAGAATACAATCATCCACTAAGATTCAGATATATCCTAGATTCAATCAATAGTATGAAATAGTTTGCGTCTGTATTTTATGTCAGTGATAGTGTAACAATACTGTTGATTTCTGGGTTCCATAATAATACCTATCACGGATTACTTCTGACCCTCAGAGTCCGCGAATATACAGAGAGAAGACAAACTAGTTCATGCCAGTGACAACAATTTGATTTTACATAACTATAACTATATACAAACACTAAATACCTCAGAAAGTTAAGCTAAAAAATGACCAATTACATTCGTTGCATAAGGTCATGCTTGTAGATTTTCCCACAGCCCATCATCGTTTAATCATGTCTAAGCCTGTTTTCTCTAGCTTTGACTTGTTTAAACTTGTTTTAACTGCCTTCTATTACAGTAGTGTTCACTTGTGTTATTATAATACTATCGTTCTCACTGTTCACCGATTTTACCTTCTTTTTTATATCTCACACAGGATTTTGTCTGTCATGGTTTAATTCAATTTTTAATACCATTAATCTGTCCAATTTCATTAAGACTGAAATCGGAACGACCTCATGATGAATTATTGAAATTTGGCGGTGAAACATTAAGAGAAAGGCGTCGTTTACAAGATGAACGAAATATTGCACTGACAAACTCAAAAGACTTAGTGGACGATGAACAACAAGAAGAAGAAGATATTGTTGGATTAGAGATGCAGTGTGATTTACTCTTGATCTTAGCTAAATTATGTGATCTTGATGCTGAAAGGTAGTTATTGATTTATATGTAATTCTATTCAGTTTAAATAACTCAGCTAGAGGATTTCAAAGCTCTCTCATTTGCGTTATATGTATATGTTTCTGTCCAACAGCAACAAGAACAGACAACAATCAGCATAAATGGGAGAAATCTGAAGGAAGAAACCTCCTTTGCCTACCTACCTGGGAAGCATAGTTTAAACTACAGGCGGACAGAACTGATGAGGATATCAAAGCGCGAGGATCGGAAAAGAAAGACAAGCTTTCATTTCTCTCAAGTTTGTGTGGAGATCAACATCACTATTCAGCATCAAAAATAAGATCCGGATTTTCAACTCCAATGTGAAGTCAGTGCTACTAAAGATAAGGATCAGAGACTTAGAGTGGTCTCACGAAGGGCACTTTGAACAAACTACAGACCTTCATCAAGAGCTGTCTTCGCTCAATGCTTCGCTCAAGATCGGATGGCCGGGTAGAAAAGATCAGCAACAAGTAGGGATCTCTGGCAATGAGCGAACCAACAAACCCAGCAGGAACCAACTGTGCGACAAATCTTTAGGAAGAAATGGAGATTGATTGGCTATACTCTGAGAAAACAAATCATCAAGTGATATCACACGCCAGGCCATCGCCCGAGTGGAATTCGAACGGGAAGCAGAGAGTTGGTCGCCAGTGCGAGGGTGACATGGAGGAGGAGGTGATGTGAAGATGAGATGAAAGCATGTGGACAGACGTGGAGCCAGGTTAAAACGTTGGTGGAGAACCGAACGTGCAATGGAGACATGCAGCTGAAGCCCATGTTGTATAAACTGTTCATCATTTTTACCTAACCATTCAAAAATATGGTGAAGATTTGCAGCTTAGATGGAGGTTTATACGAGGTGGTTATGTTCTCTGAGATGCATCGCTTGACTGAGAACCTTCAATAGTTCTTCTAGATCACATCTCCAGAGCTGACTAATAATGAAATAGTTCCAAATTCATTTGTTTATTGGATAAATCACGTCGTGAAACAGCATTATTTACTGGATGAAGAAGTTTCTGACACAATATATTATTCCTGAATAATCCCCATCCAGACATTAATGTTTAAGAAAACACGTGTTATTTAGCGAAGAGTCTCTTTTCGCCGGCGAATTCATTCCCAATTAGCTGTGTACCAACAGAAGACAAGGGCCAGGCAACAAATCGTTTATTGAGAAAATCAACACATATTTATAGATTTTTATGTACATTATTATTCGTTATTATTAGCCGAGAAGCGACGTCTTCTCATTGGTTATCCTGTCATCTCTTTGTGGCCGTTTCTTTGAAGGTCAGACTATATATCTGCCAATCGTATCCACCTACGCAAAGTCTGCTGTGATTGGCTGTTGAGTTAGTCTTTGTTCTTGCTTTTTTCTCATGACCAAGATTTGGGATGTAGAGATTGACGTAAATTGCTGTCTTCCAATTTCGGCTAGCAGACAGCTCTCACCACAATATTACTTGCTGAAAATTCCATATTTGTAGCAAAAAGACTGTTTGGAATACAGCTATTATACTCCTTATTCTCAGTCTTCAAGGTCTTTTGAATGATTCATTCCACCACAATAAAGAATATAATCGCTGGTGGTGGGCAGCCTTGTCTTACTCCTGTTTTCACTTCAAACTCTTCTCTGAGCTCCCCTTTGTAAATTCTTTACATAATAATGAATATGTGGTGAGAGCTGTCTGCAAGACAAATTGTAGACAACAACTGACGTCAGTGTTTACGTCGCAAATCGGGGACATGAGAAGAAATCAAGAACAAACCCTAACCTTGAGAAACTCAACAACCAATCACAACAGACTTAGCGTGTGCCAAGACGATTCGCAGATATATGGATAACTTTGTAAGCAACGGTCACAAGCAGCACAGAATAACCTTCAGCGAGAAAGCAACCAATCAGAAGACGTTGTTTCTCTGCTAATAATAACGAATAATGATGTACATAAAAATCTATAAATATGTGTTGATTTTCTCAATAAACGATTTGTTTCCTGGCCCTTGTCTTCTGTCATTACAAATATGCTTTTCATTGAACCTCTTACTTTTATTGTCTATAGGAAACAAATGATTGGTACAGACGGCGTCGATGCTATCATCCAACTGCTTAAACAAACTTCAAAGAGATTAGCAACAATTGAATCTGTTCAATATCGTTTATTAACTCAGTCAACGCCTATTCAGGCAACATCGACATCATCATCGTCATCTCTGTCATCAATGCATTCAATTATATTATATCGTGAACCTTTGTTTAAATTAGCATATGCTTTGACTGAAGCTGTATGGTCTTGTATAATCGGTTCAAATGATTGTGAAGATTATTTCTTGATGAAAAATGGTGCAACATATCTACTCAATTTATTAGAGGTAAGGGAAATAGTTAAATAATTTAGAATATTTCAAAAAGATGAACATACTAATTAATTAATAATAATAGTATCTTTATTCTGAACAGTATGTACAAAACGCTCAGAATTTTCAGAGGAGTTGATTGCATGATATTTTCCCTTCGTACAGTCAATATCTTCAAGTAAAATATTAATTGACAGTATATCCTTCCTGTGACACTGTGGTCTCTGAGCTGATGAAGCACTTACCATTCCATTATGATATTTATTTGTTTCGTCTGCTTCCTTCAAGAAATCCACGATATCTAGTTGAAAGACAATTGTAAGATGTTCAGAAGTACACTTTCATACCGAAGTACGTAATTAAAGAACAGTTATCTCATGTATTGGGTCATGTCGCCACCCACAATCAGGCCATTCCTCAAGTTCAGTAGGAACTTGCGAATCAGAAGCTTTTAAACATTTTCAATACACACAAGAGTAGATAATACCATTAGAGGTCATGTCTCAAACGGTTAAAACAAACCGAACGAGAGAAAATAGATGTAATAGCGAGAGAAGGAAGTTTTTTGGAAGCCCAGGTTTTAAATCGGCCGCCGTAAAATATGTAGGCGTATATAGTTTTCCCACGCATGAACTTACTCCAGGTCAGTGTTGGAAAAAAATTATTCCGATTAGTTATTTGAGGTCGACAAAAATAGCAACTTAAATGTGATCTGAAACATAGATTCAATTTACTAAAGGTAACATAAATAGTTGAGGGTACTATACAGCTACTCTGTCCTAATTTTAGGCCCTTCAGAACCCACCCAAGATCAAACCTAGTAACTTCAGGTAATGAGAAGCGCCCATCTACCTTTGAGTAGTTACCGTTACTAATTCCTACGTAATGGAATAGAAGCTAGAGGATATTTAAGTAGAAGCTTGTATACTAGTATCCTGGTTAATACAGCTCTGAAGGCAGTTTCAGACTGTGAGGAATAAGAAGACAGGAATAAGTTGCACCAATAAGAAGACCCTATAAGATGTCGATTTCGCAGATGATATATGTCTGTTGTCACACACACACTCGAAGACTCACAGGTGAAAACCGACAAACTGACTGAAGAGGTGAGGCAGGCAGCGAAGACAGGACTCCAGCTAAACATAGAGAAGAAAGAGGTGATGAAGATAACCAACCGAAAATAGCAACAACAACCAGCACCAATCACCATCAACAGGGGACATTAAACAGAAATTGCCTCCTTCACTTATCCCGGAAGCATCGTTTCAACCACAGGCAGTGGGAACAGATGAAGATGTCAAAGTTGGCCGGAATCGAAAAGGCAAGAAACGCCTTCAACAACCTGAAACCGGTTTGGAAATTTTCGACACTCAGCATTAAGAAAAAGATCCGGATTCTCAACACCAACATCAAGTCGGTCCTCCTATACGAGTCAAAAACTTGGCCAGCGTATCACGAAAAGAATTTCCAACAGTCTGCTGCAGAGTTTTATCAACAGCTTCGTTCGCTCCATACTGAAGATCAAATGGCCTGAAAAAATAAACAACAAGAAACTATGGGAACAAACCAACCAACAGTCGATCGCTCAAAAAATATGTAGGAGTAATAGATTGATCGGGCATACATTAAGGAGGCCGTCGAATGACACCACGAGCCACAGCATCACTAGAGTAGGATCCAGATGGGAATCGAAGAGTTCTAAATTGACAAGGAGGAGATCGTGTTGGGAGAAGGAGATGAGAGATCATGGGCAGTCGTGGGCCTCGCCAGCTATAGAGGACAGCAGAAAATAGAAGAAAGTGTTGTTAAAGCTCCGTGTTCCACTCGGAACCCAAGGGAATAATAATAATAATGGAGGCACGTAGGAATGAAGTGGACATTGATCATGTGCTCAGAAATAGGACTAATTTCTCGGTTGATGAAATACTACTAGGTGTTCGCTTACTTCTAACCTCCATTGTACTCACGCTTCAAAGCAAAATATACAAAATAAAATAGAGTGGTAATGGGATCACCCACACACTCTCTCTGTAGTGGACGTATTTATGGATATTTGGATACATAAAGCTCTTGGAAAGTTTAATCCAGCTCCTAGGCTGTGGTAGAGATATGTTGATGACACATTCACTGTACTGAAGTCTGAAAATATTCCCAAGTTCATTACACATATACAGATTTAGTATTAGATGGAATTCAATTCGCTTTTGAGTTAGAAAATGAACAAGGTGAGTTAGCTATGCTAGAGAGTAGAATAAAACGAAAACAGAGTCGTTGGTTAGATACTATCCTTTATAGGAAAAAACGATATATTCTAATAAATACTTAGACTTCAATTCATCCCATGCAGAATCTGTAAAGGTAGGTTTAGATAAATGTCTACATAATTGGATCAAGAGACCAACTACCAAATCAGGGAACTTAAATATTGAAACCAAACATATAAGAAAATCATTATTATTATTTCGTTGGGTTCCGAGTGGAATATAGGAATTCAACAACACATCCCCACTTTCTTCTATTCTCTACTGTCTTCTTTAGTTGGCTAGTGCCAAGATTGCCCATAATCCCTCATCTCCTTCTCACACGCTCTTCTCCAAGTCACTCTCAAACTGAATACCCACTCGTTGCTTCCCATTTAGATTCCACTTGAGGGCCTGGCGTGCGATGTCATTCGACGGCCTCCTCAATGTATGGTCAGTCGATCTCCATTTCTCCAACATATCTGTTGAGCAATCGCCTCTTAGTTGGTTCGTTCCCAGAGTTTCTTGTTGTTAGTTCTTTCTGGCTGGCTGGCAGTTTGAACTTCATTATGGAGCCAGGGAAGTGGACAGCTGTTGATAAATGTCTGTAACTTGTTGGTAATTTTTTTCGTGACTGACTGACTGACTTAACGTTTGTGTTGAAAGTCCGAATCATTACAGGCGAACGATTATCCACCACATTTTATCCAAAAATGTGTGAAAACCCATAACGGGAATAAAAGTAGTAATATAATTAATGATAATAATATCAATAATAATACATTTAAATCCTCAATAATACTGTCATTTAAAGATGGAACATCAGGTGCCCTATGTAGGATTCTTAATAAGGCTGGAATTCAAGTGACATCTAGGCCAACCAACTCACTCAGAAACAAACTTTGCTGGCTTAAGAAGTCGATAGATCCAATTTGGGAAAAATAGTATAATTCAGCCAATAGAACGTTTTCAGGCAGCACACCCATCAATAAAATTCCCCATTTAGAACGTGTTACGAACATGGCATTGCCATTTGCCGATGTACTACTTACCAGAAGACAAGACTGTATGATCCAAAGACTAGTAGTATGTATTGGCTGTGAAGTCAGTTACATATATCAAGGAAGATCTAGAATGACTGAACCTGCTAATCTAAATAATCTAGAGGAAAGCTCTTCCATTGTAATGCATCTATTTGCATCTGTCCACATACAGTTGGGTGAGATGGGATAAAAATCTTAAAAAGCAATATGATTACGTGGTGAGAGACAGGCAGAGAGAGGCTAATCATCAAATCAACATCAAACATGTACAATCTAAATGAAGCGACGCCTATACCGGATATACAATAAGAGAATAAGACTGTATGCAACCAGTTATGAAGTTGTGTAGATACATTGTTTTATGATTATGAGCAATAAATTATGCTCCAGACTTCATTCAGTTATTAGCACTTTACTACTGCTTATTATATTAACTTGTTTATTAGATATATAAAATCAAAACAAATGATTCAGCGAAGAGACTCTCTCCAACAACGAATTTATCATCAAGCTGTACAATCGTATATATATATATATATATATGTATATATATATATATATATATATATATATATATATGGTTTTTAAGAAGTTGTATCCGGTGTGGGAATTGAATCATAGGTGTGAATGCATGAAATAATAATAATATGAAATGTAATTAAAACTAAAATGATTGTGGTTACTATTACTACTCTCACTTTTAACTGTCCCCGGTATTATTTCACTTTTTCCACTTGTCATTCTAAATCAGTTCCCTTTTACAACATTAAATTTTGTGCTACCAAATTTCACACAATATAACTTAACGTTTTTATTTTATTCGATCTGTCTACTAATCTTATAACTGCACACCTTTTCAAGTTCTATCCATCCTATGAATTATTCTATATATGACATTAATTTGGTTTGCCACTTGAAATTTAACTACGTTTATAATCACAAACATTTTAGTTTTAATTACATTTCATATTATTATTATTTCATGCATTCACACCTATGATTCAGTTCCCACACCGGATACAACATCTTAAAAACCATATATGTACGATTGTACATCTTGATAATAAATTCGTTGTTGGAGTGAGTCTCTTCGCTGAATCATTTGTTTTGATTTTATATATGTTACAATGGGAATTTTCCATGATTTAAAAAATATTAGTTGTATCACACAGTGACACAGTTTCAAACACAATTTATTAATGATCATAGTCACATCAGTTTTAATCACACTCGCATGATCACTCATATAATTATTATCACAGTCAGGGATACTGGTGGTGGATATATATATATATATATATCCACCACCAAAATATATATATATCTACATATACATATGTATGAATTGTGGTAGATATAATCCTGGATATGTAGGAAAACTTGGAGATTGAAACGTTTAGCCTCACCCCAAAAGTATGGTCAAGGTATGTAAAGGACACACATTCACCCTACTTAGAACACAGAAAATGAATAGATTTTTCGAAGACATCAACCCTATGGTGTAGGCAATTCAATTCATTTATAAATTGGTAAGTCAGGAAGGAGGGGGAGCTTTCAATGTTAGATTGTAGCATAAAAAGGAAAGATGGGAAGTTAAACACTAGTGTGTGTTTACAGGAAACCCGCACATTCAAACCCACATTTGGATTTTCGATCATCCTATCTTATGTCAGTGAAAATTATTATTATTGCTTCCTTTAATTCTTAGAGGAACAGAGGGCTTCAGCCGTGCGTCTCCATTGCGTTCGGTTCTCTGCTAGAGTCTTCTCTTGGCTCCAAGTCTGCCCATACGTTTTCATCTCCTCTTCACATGACCTCCTCCAAGTCACCCTTGGACAACCAACTCGCCGCTTCCCTTTCGGGTTCCACTCGAGCAATGGCTTGTCTAGTGATGTCACTTGATGGTTTCCTCAGTTCATTGAAGGCGCAGAAGTCAACGAAGAGTTCTCCATTTTCATTCATTTCTCCGAGAGCTTCTCTACCCATGATGAGTTCCCTTCCTGTGTTGTCTGGTCCCAGTTTGGCGTTCATGTCTCCCATTAGTATTTTAATGTCACCAGCTGGAGTATTGTCCATTGTTGCCTGTAGTTGTCTATAAAACTCTTCTTTCTTCTCGAGATCTGCGTTGTTTGTGGGTGCATAGCATTGTATAACTGATACTTTCCTTCCGTTGGAGTTGAACCTGGCGTTCATTATCCTGGGCGAGATCGCTTCCCATTGCATCAGGGCCTTCGTTGCCGTTGGTGACATCATGATAGCCACGCCCTCGGTGTGCGAGTGGTTATCTTCTGGGTGACCGGAGTAGATCACGGACTCACCCGTTGACAATTTGGTGAGTCCATTCCCGTTCTATCTGCTTTCACATATTCCCAGTACTTGGATTTTGTATCTTTTCATTTCGTTTGCGATCTGGGCAGCTTTGCCAATCTCGTACATGGTGCGGACATTCCATGTCCTCACACAGACTTTTTCTTTTGCCGCAAGGAGATTCATCGTGCTGAAGTTTCTGTAGCAGCTTTGTTTAGAGGGTGGGGTTGCTAGCCTCACGCATGAGAAGGGTATTGTTACATTAAAATATAGTTTAGAGAGAAGCGACCTTGTGGGTTGCTCCCCTTAAAACCAGGAAAACAATGAATAAAACAATCAGAACAACACCAGCACAGGAAAATAATTCACAACAAAAAGGGTAACAAGCGACAACAACAATAATAATATCACAGTCAAGTACAGTTAACCAAAAATGATACCAAAACCATAGACTCACTGACTTGTGCCAACTGATATGGATATAGTTGATATGGATTTATATTATTTTGGTCTAATTTCCTTTCTTTTTGTTCCTTTACAGTGGTATCCAATTGAATCGGTCAACTATCTATTGGGTTGTTTAGTCGATTTAACTGAGAATTCTAAATGTCTACCATATTTATCCAGTTGGTCTGGTATTCGTCCTTTAAATGAGACCATTGATGACGATAATACTACGAGACAGTCAAGTTCAACTTGACCATTTCCATACTCTGAGTCATACTGATGCCAGTCCATTGAAACAACAAATGAGTCATCTAGAATTGACTACTTCACTGTTAACCAAGTCACCTGATCTAGTTGTATCAACTAAACTACACAAGATAATCAGTAGTACTAGTAGATCAACTGTTCATGATACTAATACCAATACTAATGATGACCAGACGCCTCTGAGTGAGAATTATGAAGAACGTTCAAGTCGAATTTGTAAACAAGATACAGTAAATCTCATAGATCCAGATGAATCGATCAGTGTATGGTTGAATGGACCAAGTTTACCACAACTACTCTGTTATCTATGGAGATGGGAAGAAAGGAGGATAAGACGAATGAAAGAACAAAAATCTAAAGTTGGTAAGTCAAAAGGAAACGTTTGTTTATGTTGTCATGTTAATCAATAACAGGCTACCACAGATTTTCGTCAGTAGCTCCCTTCGGAGGATCGATAAGGAAGATCAGATGGCCAGCCCGCCAGTCAGAAAGGATAAGCAACAAAGAACTATGGCAACGAAATAACCAAGATCCTGCCTGTCAGTAAAAATGTAGAAGCAAATGGAGATGGATTGGACACAAGGTGATTGGACCGCTGAGTGACACCACATGCTATCCAGACCCTCGAGCAGGAAACAACGAGTTGGACGTGAGTCAGAGGGTGACATGGAGGAGATCGTGTGAAGAGCAGTCATGTGGCCAGCGAATAAGCACTTCAGGGAATAACCTGGAGACAGAATGTGCTATTGAAGCCCTTTGTTCAACTTGGAACTCAAGAGAATGGCAAAGTGGTTAGGACTCTCGCCGACCATGCACATGGTCCGGGGTTCGATCCCCTGCCGGCGCACACCCGATATCTATGGTCGGCCTGCAAAATTTGGGCTACCGATATCCATGCTGAAAATTCCATACTTGTACTGAAAATACGGTGTGGAATCAAGCTGTAAATCAAAATAAAAAATAAAAAAAATAAATCCCTACTTGATAAATCGGATTAAAAAACAGAAAGATTGAGCGAAGAAATATTTACTTTTCAATTAGATCCTCATCTCTGGCTCTACTCTTATATATATCCATAGCATTTTTATCACAATACACAACAATTTACCAATCAAGTGGCACTGATTTCTTTGTTAACAATAATTAGTCAGTGTCAAAATGTCAATGGGGACAATATCAGCGAAATAATAACACAGTGCCTGAAGAATGCAGTTAAAAGAGCTTATTATGCAGCAGAGGTACGTTGTCTCTTCACAACTACCCCTATTCTACGTTCGAGAAATAAGGATAAACTACCTAAATTTGCCTTCTCTATGTGTATCTACCAGTTTAACTGCAGCAGCGGAGCCAGCTACATTGGGCGTACAATTAGGCAGGTTGGTCATCGTATTTCCGAACATCATCCAACATGGTTAAGCAAGGAACACACAAGACACTGACTAATTATTGTTAACAAACATATCAGTGCCACTTGATTGGTAAACTGTTGTGTATTGTAGTAAAAATGCCATATATATTAGAGTAGAGCCAGAGATGAGGATCTAATTGAAAGGTAAATATTACTTTGCTCAATCTTTGTGTTTTCTAAATGTCTAAATGGGGATTTTTTCTATATTGAAATCGGATTAACAGAATTATCTCAACGCTGTAAATCAAATTCACAGTTTGTACATTTTTCTGATCTGAATGATATCGGTTTCCAAAGGAAACTTTGGTGAAAGTTCACTTCCTCGAGCTGTGTAAATTTCAAATTAGTTTGCAGACTGCGAATTCGATTCATCCAAATAGCTTAGCAGAAATTGGGTGGTGTAATTTGAATCGGCTCTCTTAACTGAGTCAGGTCGGGTACACGGGTGATGTGCTCGACCCCAAAAGAGCGAAACCGCCGTCTAGTGTTTGGAGCACTTCAATCTGGCTGGCTAGGGAGCACTATTGACTAATGTCAGTGGTATGCGACACCTAGTACCACTTTGTCAGTGGTATGCAATTGTTTATTTAGGCTTGAGCAAGTCGCTGATAGCCCTTTTGATTGTATCGGTGAGGTAATAAAGTCCAAAGAAGTAGGATAGTGATAGAAAGGTAGTTTGAAATAAGTAAACTGGATGTATAATTCATTTTGGAATAATAGAGGCGATTTGTGGCTTATTCGGATGTTTTCGGTGTTGTTTGTGTACTCTGAGCTGGATGATTCAATTACGAAGTCTTCTTTTTTTTGACAGTATCACAGGTTAACTGACACTGAAGTAGGTGTTTCTAAGTCGGCTTCTAATGATTTGATTGACGTCAAAGTTAGATTGTATCACGAACTGACATCAATTAGAGGACCACTAAAAACCAGGGAAAAACTTTTTGATGTGGTTGTGTTCTCTGAGCTGGATAGTTAATCAGAGGCATCCAAATAGATGAACAAGAGATAATGGTATCTTTCGATGTCACAGCATTGTATACTTCAAGCGGACAAAAACTAGCAAAAGAAACCATGGAGCAATTACTTAGCAACGACTAACACCTTCCACAAAAATCAAAAATGCAACACACAAGTTGGATGGGATGCATAAACCTATGTCTAACAACGTACTTCCAGTTCAACGGCCAAATATATGAACAAGTCAAAGGAACACCTATGGGATCGCCAATATCAGGTTTAATTGCAGAAGCACTGATGCAAAGGCTCGAGAACATAATTCTACCAAAGATCAAACCCAAGATTTGGATACGTTACGTAGACGACATATTTGTAATTATCAAAAGAAATGAGTTAGATAAAACTCACAACTTAGTAAACAACGTCTTCAACGACATCAAATTCACAAGAGAAGAGGAATCAGAAAACCAAATCTCATTTTTGGACGTCTTAGTCAAGCGAACAACGACAGGGAAATTAGAAACTCAAGTCTATAGAAAATCAACTCACACAGACCAAATCCTGAATTACAACAGCAAGAATCCAATAGCACACAAGAGGAATTGCATACAAACACTATTCAAGAGAGCCAGGACTCATTGCAGCACTCCCACTTCAAGGAAAATTGAAGAAAAATATCTCATGGACGTCTTCCAAAAGAATGGATTTCCAAGGAATTTCATCAAAAGACATATACCCCCAAGCCAACCTATCAAACCAAAAGTCCCCAAGGAAAGCACAAAGAAAATCGCCTTACCAAATATAAAGGATATCTCAGAAATCACTACAAGACTCTTCAAACCTTTGGGAATTGACGTCGTACACAAACCAACAAAGTCACTTCACTCAATTCTATGTCAACCAAAAGACTCAACAGCGAAGGAAGATAAATCAACATCATCTACAAAATAGATTGTAACAACTGCGAAAAACACTACATTGGCCAAAGTGGACGTCCTCTTCGTCTTCGCATCGATGAACATAAACTAGCCGTCAAAAGAAATGACATCCATTCCCTCATATCACTACATACAGACAACCACGGATATCGATTTGACTGGAACAAACTTCAAATATTAGACAGAGGAAACAACAAGAATGCTAGAGAATTTTTAGAAGCTTGGCATTCCAATGAATCATCAATCAATAGACACATCGAGATAGACAACATTTATCAACCGATAAGAAAGAATAGTCACACCCAAAGGGTAAAAGTTCAAGTCAAAGAAACAATGAGTGACAATACAATTAACCCAGAAGGTGTGGAAACACACAAAAACAACCAATCACGTCCACGGTCACCAGGAGAGATTGTTAATAAACTCGTGGAGAAATTTAAAAGCTCACTTCATCGAAATGAAGTATGCGCTGAAGATGTCACCTAGTAGGGTGATGAAAGCTTCGGAAATTAACTATCTAGCTCAAAGAACACAACCACATCAAAATCATCCACCTGAGCTACAAATCTTCTCTATTATACTAGGGAAATACATTTCGGATTGTGTTATTAAAAGATGGAGATTATCTGAAAAATGTGATGTGATGTATTTCCGCCACCTACATTTCGAACAATCTGATGATCACACATACATTTACTTGTCAATTCAATTTATGTGAAAAAAATAAAGGGCAATTAAAGTACACAAAGAGACAAAAAAAGAATTTAAGAATAATAAGAATAGGTTGGAGGATTTCATCATGAGCTGACATCAATTAGAGAACCATTGGAAAACCAACAAGGAGTACTGGACAACTGCTTCGTCCTAGCTTGGGACTCTTCAACAGTACGTACCCACTGCCAGGGTTCGAACCCAGGACCTTCTGGTTACGAGGCTAGTGAGCTCGTAGATCATTAAACCACTGAGGCCCGATCCAATGGACAGCGGCCATGAATTCTAACTTCTGGCAATTCATGACGTAGCGCGACCACTTCACAACGTCTTCTTCTATGAGTTACTGCCTCACCTCGAACCTGTTATACCCTACTGGTCATGGCTTCCCACTAGAACTCCAGGTTAACTGCCTGAATAGGACCAGTCCCAAACTGTCCAGTACTGCCTGTTAGTTTTCCAGTGGTTCTCTAACTGATGTCAGCTCATAATGAAATCCTCCAACCAATCAAACAAATTCCCTACAAAACCAATACTTGAAAAATAATTTGAATAAATAACACAACGTTTGGTTATCCAATCAGAGGGAGATTATGAAGGTAGGTTGAGAGTAATAATAAATGGTTTTTGAACACACCGGGGGAGCTTAAGTTTATGTACAGCTGTAGCCTCAGCGTATTCCAGTAAGTGCCCTTGACCATTTTTATAGATGAACTTAATAGCTGTGTTAACTTCAGTCTTATGGTTCCTGTCGTTTAGAAGTTTGGCTATAGACGAAGTTGGTAGTCTGCCATCTGTGTCTATTGATTTTCCACAATTCATTTGTCTTTATAACCATTTCGGAATGTGCTCTCTCACTCTCGCATCCAAAACGCAATTACACCACACTATGTGTGTGTCCACACATATGTAAATTTGCATATAGTGTGGGATATGATATAATCACTTGTGAACTTTTGAGGTTTACAGTGGAGCATATTTTTGGCTTTTTCAATGATTACAAGCCGGGCTACATAAGAGGTCTTACAAATGACCGAGTTTAATCTCTATCTTAAAATCCTACTGTTTATTTCCCTGTTATATGGTAATTTGATGAAAACATTTTTCTTAGGGGTGGCATAGATTGTAAGTTTTAAGACTAATTGACTTCTACACGGGTTTAAAATTTTTAAGGGGTATTCGTTTTCAACAGGAGTGTCCATCAGTATTTTATTTTCCTTCTCTTTACCATCAACCGTACAAATACACTGAACCCTCTTAAATAAGCATTTCATCAGGCCTATCTTATACTGCAGTTGACAGAAGCTGAGAAAATTTTGATTATTGCCCTGTCCAAGTAGGATTTCCGTAAATTGGTCGTCTTATTGAACCATCATTTATTCGACTCAGAAGTATGTCTAAAAATGCAAGCTGTTTGCGACCTTCTTCCTCGCATGTTAGAATTATATGATTCTGTACAGATTTAAGTCTATGTAACAGACGACTCGCATCTTCATGACCATCAGACTGACGAACCTATTGGAGGTGGAATTCAAGACCTTAAGCCAATTGGATCGTATCCAATGAATGGTTAATTCCAAATTCTGTGAGTCACTTTGTGGTGAGCGTGTCGACTAGCCAAATTGGATGACAGTAATTGGGGTCAAGGTCAAGATGGACAGGCGGATACAGTTAACATATAGATGAACTGACACAACCACAAGAGATGCAAGGTGAACTTTGTGTGAGAAACAACCAATCAACAGACTGTATTTTCTACTAACATTAACCTACAATAATGTACATCAAAATCTATAAATACGTGTTGATTTTCCGTAATAAACGTTCTGTTGCCTGGCCCTTGTCTTCTGTTGTTACAACTTCACTATAAAATTCCACAGTCAGTCACTGAAAATTCTTATGCTAGAAAGAACTCGCACTGCTGCAAGCTCTTCGACAGTTCTCTAGCTGTTGTCGGTTTGTAATGAAATCAAACTTGATATCAATCAGCTGCCTACAAACCAACACATTTGAAAATTGATAAACTGTCGATTATTGTCTGACTATGGAATAAACGTCGAGGGATTTTATTGAGAAATCGTGACTGATGCTGTCTATCATACTAGGCGTGAGGAAAAATGCTAATTGATAGCATTGGATAGGTGGACAGCATCTTTGCAGTCAGTTTGCAAAAATGATCCGGAACTTCAAAATTTGATTCAAAAACAGTCAGTATTTCAGTTACGCAACGGTTGGCGTTCATGTTGTACTGTCTCTCTCCCTTCGCTATTTGGGTTATAATGAATCATAATAAGATCACCAGATGCGAACACAAGATCTACTTTCCGAAAAGCTGATGAGCACTGTTCAGCTTCTAACTGTCAAATATCAACAATTCAAAGTGTAGTGTGATGGCGAGCCACCTAGAATGGTGGCCACATTGCAAACTTGACTGATAGAGGTCAGTCTGCCCCAAACAGAGGACTACATACATTAATAACTAGTATCCAATACAGTCCTGCAGGAAGTCAATCGCGAGCCCAAACAGGTCAGCGGTAACGTCTCTGATTGCAGCAGTGGATGATGTGGGTTCGAATCTCAAGAGGGACATGAAGTCCTTCAAGGTTACAGATACGCCTTGCAGACGAGTGCCAACTAGCCTGAAACCTAGGTCGAAGTCTTTCTACCAAATGCCTCCAACCATCTAATATTGTTTAGTTCACTGCAAAACAGTATAGTTACCGGAAAGGTATTCAACAACATGGAAGGAATGTACAGTGTTTAGCGATAAATCACAAGAATGAATTGAAAGCACTTATTTCCCGATACGAATTTAAAACAAGCAATAAAGGTTAATAAAACAGGATTTAATGAATTCATCAAATTTCGGTAGAACTCCTCCTCAGCTGAATACTCTACATACACAAATATACATACTTTTGAAATTACATTGGGAGATATAAGACTGATAAGTAAACAAACTACATTGAATAAGTCATGCAGAAAGACAGGTGCGAATGTTTTCCAGGTCATGTTGAAATAGATAAGGGGAGAGAGAGTATGAGAGGTCAAAATTAAGATAAATTGCATTACGCTTCAATTACATCACTTAGATAAACAATTAGACATTAGAGAATATAACAAGAATTGCAAACAGAGTAATATCAATAGTAATAGTTATAATAACAACAATAATAATAGGGTTGAAGTGAGTTAAGATAATCCTACTGATAAAGGATAGCTTAAATGAATCAAGAATAATAATAGTAATAAAAATAATAATAAGAGGTAGAATTATAAGTAAAACGTATTACCATGGTAGATTCAGAGTCACGACCATCTCCTTTTGTACACAGAGACCTGGTTTATAAACTCGAATTGCACAAGCCTCTGCAATTGCAAGCATCTTCTTGTTTCTTTGTCTGCCGACAATAGTGAATGACTTGACCACGTCGATATCATGTCCGTAATCCACAAGATGCTTTGTTATTGAGGATTTTGGCACTTTGAAAACAGACATGAAATAATCATTGGCTCTGGCATCTAATGTACTGCATGGATACTGTTTTGTTCTGTGCTGTGATCAGTAATATCGAAGAAGAGTCCTAGATACTTTACTGAATGCAGGCACGAAGAACTGGCATTTTTCAGTGAGAAGACAAAGTCATTCTGTTGTAACAGCTGGTCAATACGATTCACTGTTCGTTCGTGAGAAACAAAACCATGTGTGTTTGAGTTTGATTTAGTTACCCACACAATTCGATCCGAGTACAACTTTCATTTTTTGTGATATTTCGATTATTACTGATGTTTAAACTTTGATGATGGATTGATATCAGTTAAAAAAACCATCGAAAACCTGGGAGTACTGGACAGTTGTTTCGTCCTAGCTTAGGACTCATCGATACTATGCACCCACCAGGTTTCGAACCCAGGATCTTTCGCTCACAAGGCGAGCTCATAGACCATTCAGCCACTGGAACCTGACTCAATGGCCATCCTGAGAATTCTGTCTTCTAGCAATTCATGATTTTAGCGGAACCACCAACCAATGTCATCGGCGGGAACTCATTCCCCACTCCTGACTGGATGGACCCCGCTGGTCACGACTTCTCTCAAGGACTCCAGCCAACTTCTTCCTGTGTACAGTCACTAGCAACTATAAAATTGATTTTTCAAGAATTATTTCGTGGGGATTTGATTCGTGTCCTAAACTATTAGGAAACAGGTGTTTAATGTTTCTCTGACTGATGTCGTTCCGTGGTCAAATTTAAAACGAATCAAATCCCTAAAATCAAACTCTTGAATATTATTGTCACGTTAAAACATTGACCCGAATGTATAAATCCCTTACCCTCTCCCTCTATGTTGCAATTTTTAGATGAACAAACCAAAGTTGAAAATGAGAAGAGAAGTGACAACAACTGTCCATCGTCAAGATCAGAATCCAAATGTGACAGTCTCAGAATGAATATTTACGCTTTATTTTTAAGATTAGGCTTTAATACTCATGAGAATCTTACACCAAAGGATCAGATTACCCTGGAAAAAATTGAATCATATCTTGATTTAAAGGTAAGATTTGATTTAATAATTTACGTGGTTGAAAACGATACTGATAACTTTTTTGATGATTTCCATGCTACTGAATAGAATTTTAAGTAGAAAGCTCTTTTACAAGTAAAATCTGTGATCATTTTGGGGATCACATGACACGAATGGGACTAGCAATCACATTTCGTCAAAAATAACTCTTCTCTACTGAGAATTCAAAGCACAGAAAAATTTAACTTAATTTACTTTGAAATCAAGAAAAATCTGCAACTGGAGGACCATTAATGTCGGTGGATGAAAGCCATGTGGAAGCCAATCGTTCTGCGTGTCTGATTTCTATGAAAGCAGAAGTGTGGGTATATAAAATATTGATACCACATTTGAGGCTGCTTAGAGCGCTCAGATTGCAGAATAAATGGGAAGATATGCTACAGTGGTGTTAGAAATATGCAACAGAAGGTGAAGTGGGAGTGAACTCTCCAGATTGCTAATCGGAGAGTTAATAATCTACTCCTCTGACACAGACGACAATCACAAGTACCCTGTGGGTGTGGCTGCTATGATGTCAAAAATAGCATAAATGACTCTTCTGTAGTACGGACCAGTCTCTACTCAAGATCACAGCAACAACAGTGGTGTTACAATCCAACAATATGTGATATATCTATACGATCCTTGAAGGTTACTGTTTAGCACGCCATGTTTTTTAGTCTGTCACACCGACATCAATCTGTCAGTGTATCAGCTAATCTCGAAGAGTATTCATCTCACTTGTGAGTATTAATTAACAGGCTTAGAGATTTTACCGTAAGCAGGTTTTTGCAGGCAGCTGTGTAGGTCACCCTCTGAAATGGACCAAGAGAAAATCGATAAATTGCACTGAGATTATAAAAAGACAGTATTTGTCAATTATCCATTCTTTCCAAGTTCTGACGACTTTATTCATCGTTTGCATGAGATCTTCTAAGTGTTGTTAACGTTCATTTTTACTTTCCATCGGATCAGTAGACAACTACTGAATATACCAGCAATAGGAGTTGGGATCAAGTTAATTACATGAACATGTTTACAATGACAATTTTTTTGACAACCGACAAACCTCATAAGAAATCTAGCATGTGCTGAAACCTTATAGAAATGAAAACATGTGTTCTAACAGGAGTGGCATCCGTATTCGCCATTATTCTATCTGTAGATGATTACAATGCGATCCTTTTGAGTTCATGTTTACATTTGGAGATTTTAGTTATGAGTTGACCTAGTGGCAGTGGTTTGCGGCTAGAAAAAAGCTCTGATTTATGTCAAGCTGCAATAGATCAATATATTTCAAATAATCATCTACTATCTGAATATTTCGACTGAGACGATACTTTTATGTCTGAGTTTAAAATGAAATGGATTTTTGACAGTGTATATGGATAAAATATTCATCTTTCCTGATGACTCTGACAGTGAATGTTGTGACCGGAAGTACGACTTAGTAGACTATGAGAGGATACTAACTTAATTCCCTTGCTAATCTGGCCGAATGTCACGTTTACAAAAGCAGTAACACCGCCAGCATTCAAAGAGAAAAGAAAAAACTGGACGTCGACAGAGAGCTTTTACTGTTTCAAACGATAGTCAAAATGCCTGGCAGAAACTCTATATATATACTAGTGGAATGACCTTGAAAGTGTAGCAATCCATTGGCGCATTAAAAGTATTACCAGCCAATAGGAATCCAGTAATCCGAACATAGAAAGAAAGGGCTCACACAGTGCGCGATAACTCCCTAAATGGTTGTTTTAAAGTCTTAGGCTAAATTAGGCAAAACTAGGAGTATATAACAGTGAATAGCTAGAGTGGAGGGGATTTCCTTATCATTGTATATGCTTGTACCTTTCTGTAATGGACTAAGAATAGACAAGTTACTTTCAGTGACACAAAAACCAGGTATAATATCGATTTCCTGACTAAATAACTGCAAAAAGGCTACAGTCTTTTACAAGACAAATTCATGACTTACCAGATTCCATCAATGCAAGTCTTTTACTACTGTGGTGTGTACTAATTATAAACAAATTTACATAGCACGTAGAGTAACGTCTTCGAAGAAGTAATACTAATTTGTATGTCAATAAAAATGCAACTGATTAAGAAACACTTAAAAATTAGGTAGTGATTCAGATAAACAAAAGACGGTGATGAACAAATCGTAGCTGATACAGAGTGGATAATAAAACTCTTTTAAAATTTGAGATATTTTAAGTTGAAATAATAAAGAAGCTTTGTAGCTCAGATGGATGACTCTGATATGTGTAGCTGCACTCTCTGAGGAGGGTGATTTAATTGCGAAGTCTCAGTTTTCCTTCTAAATAACATCACTTCAGTGCAGACTTCAATAAGAAGTGAGATTATTTGAATTCTCCTTGAATGATATAATTGTATCTCTTAAAAACGTTTGTCTTGTCTGGGTGTTAATATGCGTTAATATGTGTTAATATGCCTTGCTGATGAGTGCCAACTAGCACGAAACCTAGGTCCAACGCTTCCTGCTGATTGCCTCCAACCATCTAATGTTAATATGCATATCAGTATTGATTGTTTTGATTGATTTGAAATTCCACTTTAACTGTCACCTGGTTTGTTCTTTATTAGTTGATAAGTCTGATAGATATTGATGTGTCTGTTAGTCTCTAGCTTGTTTGATTACCAGGATTTTAGGGACTCTTTAACATCTCTGAAATCTCTAGTGTTTGGAACTTCTGAATGTTCCCAATCAAATTGGTGTCTATAATTGCCTGCATGTCTTGACAAGAAAGAATACATATTATATCTCTTCACAGCTAATTTTTTGTGTTCTTGGATTCTAAGTCGAAAAAGAAGCCCACTTTGACTGGTATAATGTATACCACGATTTGTATAATTCATATGCAACAGCTACAATAACAACGGACAACAATCAGCATAAATGGAAGAAATCTGGAAGAAGTAACCTCCTTTACCTACCCACCTGGGAAGCATCTTTTCAACTACAGGTGGATGGAACTGACGAGGATATCAAAGCAAGGATCGCGAAAGCAAGTCAAGTCTTCATTACTCTCAAGTTTGTGTGGAGATCAGCAGCACTCAGCATGAAAAATAAGACCCGAATCTTCAACTTCAATGTGAAGTCAGTGCTACCAAATATACGCATCAGAGACTTGCCACGTCATGTAGAGGACCTCAAACGAACTACAGACCTTCATCAACAGCTAGCTGTCTTGGCTCGATACTCAAGACCGGATGGCCGGTCAGAAAAGATCATCAATGGGGAGGGATCTCTCGGATTGAACCAAACCAACAGGACTCAATTCTGCAGCAAATATGCAGGAAGAAATGGAGGCGGATTGGTCATGCTCTGAGAAAACAAACTATCAAGTGGCTGACATCACACTCCAGACCATCGCTCGAGTGGAACCCGAATGGGAAGCAGCAATTTAGTTGGTCGTTAGCGCGAGGGTGAAATGTAGGAGGAGGTCATGTGAAAAGGAGATGGAAGCATGTGGGCAGACGTGGAGCCAAGTGAAAACTTTGGCGGAGATCCGAACATGCAATGGAGACGTGCGGCTAAAACCTTATGTTCATCTAAGAACTAAAGGAAACAATAATAATATAATAATAGTTATTTTGTTGATGAGGAAGATCTTATCTTCTCTTGCTGTTGGGTCTTTAACTCTGCATAGTATTGAATGAAGTAATTATGTTGATTTGTGTGAAATGTCTTTTCGCAATGGGTTTACTATTCTAGCTGTTATTTCAGAAACACTTTTTATGTACGGTAGGATGAATTTTCTTGTACTTTTTGAGGATGATGTCCTACTGGTGCCTTGATTCGAGTTTAGACAATTTTTGATGAAATCGTAGGTGTATCTATTTTTCTTGAAGACATTTAAGAAATATTTTTCCTGTATTCACCTCACGACTTGAGTTCTGCAGTGTGTTATGGCTCCTTTGAATGGTGTCTGTACGCAGTTTCTTTTGTGTGCTGTTGGATTATTGCTGTTGCAACTGAGTATTTGTTCTGTCTGAGTTAGTCCGCTTGACGAAGAAATCAAAGCTAATCATCTCACTGTCCATTGTATTTATTTCAATCTTGTTCTCTACAACTGTTCTCGTGAATACTACTGTTAAAACCTGCTTCAAATTATTATCATTATTATTCCTTAGGTTCCGAGTGGAACATAGGGTTTTACCAGGACATCTCCATTTCTTTCTGTTTTCTGCAATCGTCTTTAGTTCGTTCCACGATTTTCCATAAGTTTTCACCTGCTCCTTACACGATCTCCTTCATGTCAATCCCGGACGCACTCCCACCTTGAAGTTATCCATTCAGGTTCCACCCGAAGGTCAGCTTGGCGCACGCTGTCACCAAACGCTCTCATCAGCGTGTGTCTGATCAATCTTCCTCTGCTTATCTGTTGTCTAATAGGTTCTTAGGTAGTTTGTTCTCAGGTTTCCTTGTCGCTGATGCATTCTGGCCATCTGATCTTCAGTATGGAGCTAGCGAAGGTAGCTGCTGATAAAAATCTGAAGCCTCTTGACGTAATTGTGATCTCTGAGGTGGATGGTCTATTTGCGAAGCTTCGGTTACCCCACTAGGCAACATCTTCAGCGCATACTTCAATTTGAAGTGGGCTTTTAGATTTCTTCAAGAGTTTATTAATCATCTCTCCTGGTGACCTTGGACGTGCTTGGTTGTTTTTGTGTGCTTTCATACCCTCTAGTCTATTTATATTGGTACTGATTGTCTCCTTGACTTGAAATTTGACCCTTTGTGTGTGAAATTTCCTTCCCGTCTATTGGTAAATTTTATCTACCTCAATGTGTCTACTGATTGACGATCCACTGGAATACCAGGCTTCTAAAAGTTCCCTGGCATTCTTGGTGTTTCCTCTGTCTAGCATTTGAATGTTGTCCCAGTCGACTGGGACGACTGATAAACTCATGGAGAAATCTAATAGCTCACTTCAAACTGAATCGTGCACTGAAGATGTTGCTTAGTAGGGCAATGAAATCCAGCTCAGAGAACACAACTACATCAAAACCATCTACCTGAGCTACAAATCTTCACCATTATATCTGGATTTTCACAATAATTTCAGACTAACGAGACTTTCTCGTGTCTTCCCAGCTCTGACTTTGATATCTTCATCCATACCACCTGTAGTAGAAACCATGCTACCTGGATAAGTCAAAGTGTTGACCTCCTTGAAATTTCTGCCTCTTTTATAGATAATCTTAACTGTCTTCTACATTATTATTCTTACTATTGTTAAAAACTAGGTTGCTGAAGTATGGACCGATATGCAGTTGGAATTCAATGAAACAGACTTTAGACCAATTACACCGGATCAGCAAATGTTATCATGCATTTCAAACTGGTGTAAAAAACAACTTGACAATTTACAAAGTAGACAACAGAAAATATTAAAATCTTCAAAAGATGCTGAATTAAGCGAAGAACAGAATTATTATTCATCAGTAAGTCTATCTACTTTAATAAAATAAAGTAGTATATAAATAAACCAAAAAACATCCAAGTTTTATGTAGTTCTGGTCATGGACGAGTTTTAGTCATGGAATCTTTGGAAACTGTTGAGCATTGGACAGCTGCTCGTTCCCTGGCTTGGAATGTTATCTCTATTGAAATTAATCCAGATCTCGATAAAATCCAGTAGCTCTGAATATCGATGATACCTGGTGGTATGATGCGTAGTGGTAGCATAAAATATTGTGATGAGAGCTGTCTGCAAGACAAAATTGTAGACAACAATTAACGTCAATGTTTACGTCTCAAATCAGGGTCATGAGAAGAAACGATAAAAAAGCTTAACCTTGAGGAACTCAACAACCAATCACAGCAGACCTAGCGTATGCAAATACGAATCACAGATACGTGGCTTAACTTTCTAAGAAACGGTCACGAGTTGTACATAATAGCCTTCAGCAAGAAAGAACCAATCAGAAGAGGCTGCTTCCCTGCTAACAATAATGCTAATAATAATGCACATAAAAATCTATAAATATCTGTTGATTTTGTCAATAAACAATTTGTTGCCTGGCCCTTGTCTTCTGTCGTTACAATATAGCCAATAACCATGTAAAAGTTCACGTTTTGCAGTCAGATTTTGAGTTTTGTAGGATTTTGAGTCCATTCGATTGTGAAATTGTTCACTAAAAGTGTCATTTAGGGAGTCTCTAAAACTCATAGACCACTGGACCACATCTGTTTCATCCTCGTTTAGAGTGAAAGCTTCACTGGATTCAGTGAAAATTCCTAGGAATCCTAAAAATCTGAATTTCTGTTTCTAGTTAAGGATGAATGTAACAACAGAAGACAAGGACCAGGCAACAGAACATTTATTGAAAAAATCAACAGATATTTATAGATTTTTATGTACATTATTATTAGCGTTATTGTTAGCAGAGAAACAGAGTCATCTGATTGGTTGTTTTCTTGCTGAAGGTCATTCTGCATTGCTTGTGACCGTTGCTCACACAGTTATCCATCTGTCTGCGAATCGTATTTGCATACGCTAAGTCTGCTGTGATTGGTTGTTGAGTTCCTCAAGGTTAGGCTCTGTTGTTGATTTTTTCTCATGACCCCAATTTGGACGTAAATATTGACGTAAATTGTTGTTTACAATTTTGGGTTGTAGACCGCTTTCGTTACATGAATATCTTAGAATTCTAATAAGAATTGAAGCAGATACTCATCGGTGGTAATAGATAGCAGTATAGCCATATTGTAAACTGGTAGAGGATACAATTCATTAGTTAGTGAATTCCAGTCCAATGACTGAATGGTCAAAGAGGTGGCTTTGTAACTTCAAGATCTTGGGTTCGACCCCTGGTAGTGTCAGGTGCCCTCAATGCTGAAAAGTCCTAAACAAGGGTGAAGCGAGTATGCAGTACTTTGTGGATTTTAGTGATTACCTAACTGGTTTTGGTTCCGCTGTCAGCCTGACTAACTGAACAGTCTCGTCAACCTCCATGCAAAAAGAGTGTGTTTTACAGTCCCTGATATATATAAGGAAACCTGTTCTGAGTTACTGAGTTCTAACTGATTAAATGAAGAATGAATTAGAGAAGTAATTAGACTGTCAGCCTATATACTTTAATTTTACAATCTGTTTATCTTATTTTGTTTATCTCTGAGGTTTCCGTATAGCGAGTTTCAAGACAGTGTCAAATATGAGATTGAACTATGATCAATAATTTTCCAACTGAATTCAGACTGTGACAGAATCTGATGATATCAGATGGTTTGAGGTAGTCGGAAGGAAGCCTCGCCTTACCTAGGTTTCTTGCTAGTTGGCACTCACCTGCGTTACCAGTTACTAGTGTCTAATCAAATTATCCATTGCAGTCCTACAGGAGATCAATCGCAAGCCCAAATAGCTGGCTCAGTGGTAACGTCTCTGACTGACTGCAGCACTGGGTGACGCAATTTCGGATCTCAGAAGGGACATGAGTTCCTTCAGTGTTGCAGATACGCCTTGCTGACGAGTGCCGACTAGCACGAAACCTAGGTCAGAGGCTTCCTGTGACCGATTGCCTCCAACCACTTAATATCATCAAATCAATCTGCACCATGATGGCGAGCCACCTAGGATGGTGGCCACATTGCAAACCTGACTGACTGATAGAATTCAGTCTGCACCAAAGAGAGGACTAGACATATCACACTAGTTACTAGTGTTCAATCAAAGTATGCCAGAATCTGTCTTGAAAGCAACTAGACTTTCTCAAAGCTAACAGTTTTTTCCTTTGATAATGACTAGTTTTCAGATGAACTCCTTGAAGTTCTAAAGAGGAGTTTTACGGCCGACTGGATTCAGAAAAATTAGAGCATGGGGCACTGGGTGATGGTGGGACTATACCGGTAATTGTCAGAGGCTTTCAGATGTTAACACACCAGCTGAATGTTAATTCATTCATTTCGAAGTTTCATAGTATTATGTTTTATCTTCTACAGGATCATACTTTCTTCCTAGTGACGACTTTAGAACTTGAAATAACAAATTGTTCAGCTTCCATCCAATTCGCTCATTTTAAGTGAAATCCCATTAGGTGCGTCGGTGGCACAGCGGTAGAATGCTCGTCTACCAGGCAGGTGGTACGGGGTTTGATCCCCGTCCGACACACTCCTTTACCTCCCTTAGCCTGACGAGGAGGGGAGTGTGAGCATGAGGATAGTAACCCCATCCCATTAAAATAGACGCTGCTACCGAAACCTCAAGCCTCTAGTTTGAAGCCCTATGTTCCACTGAGAATGCAAAGGAATGAAAAAACTATTGTAACCGTGAAATTATTCATTCAAAACACAATAACGCACATATACACGCATACAATGATAGATCACTTGGCAGTAAACAGTTTCAATTACTTAGTCCTGTCGATTGACTCCAGCCGTCTTAAATCAATTAAATTGCTCTGTGATGACGATCCACCTAACTCGATCACCAAACGTTAAACTCGACTGATAAAATTCAGTTAGCGACATTGCTAAGGACTAATAACATGACACAGCTTAATTCTTAGTGATAATACTATTAAATATAATAACAAAAGTGGTCGGTCTCAGGTCGGCTTCTTGTGCAGATGCTTAGACGATGTCTGTGAATGAAATTAGAAGTTAACTGGTGGATGGTAACTAGCAGTGGAATCCACCAGGATGTGCATTTCGTTCTATTTGGTGCTCGTCATCTGGATGTACCTGCATTCCACAGTTAGTGTTCAGTCCGAACAATCGACCAGAAAGCCTAAAATTGAATTAAATAATTAATATGACCCGTTGTATAAGGTGTGGCTCTTGTGTCTCAAGTGGTCTAGTAGATAACACTTTGGCTTTTGAAACTATGGGCACTGGGTTCGGGGCTCAGTGGGAACATTATCACTCACTGCGGAATGCAGATACATCCAGATGACGAGCTCCAAATAGAACGAAATGCACATCCTGGTGGATTCCACTGCTAGTCACCATCCACCAGTTAGCTTACAATCACAAGAGCTTTATTCTGAAATTCACAGAATCCTAAGTGTGTTTTATTGCAAAGTGTTGAATCTTTATACAAGATTTTTAAGTAATACAACAAACCAGAATACACACTTTGAAGTACTATTGTTTCACGCAAAACATGATACAATGCTCAGCTGCGGTTGTCCTGTATTTCCTTCTAAAAATGCGTAGCAGTTGGTTGAAACTTATTTGAAAAACTGCGTGAGTCTGAACACACTGTGATTCATGGACGTAATTGGATGATTAAGATATTAGGAAATGGAATAAAAATGGTGCATTCTGATAGAAAGATTACCCAACCTATTAGTAATTTAAGCAGGTTGCCATGACAGACCAGTCAGAGTATTATTTACAGTCATACAGGAATTCAGTCATGAACTCGAGTGGCTCAGAGGTAACGTCTTTTTACTGTAGCACTGGATGACGCAGGTTATGACTTTCTGGGGAGGGAGATATTAGTTCCTTCTACAACACAGATATATTTTGTTAACGTGTGTCAACCTGCAAGAAAAGTAAGTCCGAGGATTCCTTCCAACCGCTTTCAACCACCCAACACACATACCTATATACACAAATGGTTTCAGAACACATGCGGCGTTTATACATTCTAATGTTATTTGTTAGGTGATGACTAACCGTAGAATCCAAGATTTGGGTTTCGTCCAGTTGGCTACTCGTCACCTGGATGTACCTGCCTCCTTGATTTCATTATTCAACACCATAATATGAGCAATTTTAAGGGAAAAAATCATCGTAGGATTGAGTTTGAGCCCCAGTAATCTCAAAGGAGGATTAAAACAAACGTCAACCAACACCTAGTGATACTTTTTGGTTAATTTCACAAAGTAGTATCGGCTATATCAATGAAAACTCAACTTTACCATTCTCACTTTTTAAATGGTGTGCTTTATTTCTTTTAATTAACGTGTGCTAACCAAATTTATTTTACTTTCATACATCCGACTTCTTGTTTTCTCTCTCACTCCCTCTTTTCGCGCCTGTTTTCTTATTCAAGATCAGAAAAATTATCCGAAATCATGAATACGCCTTGAACAGTTTTAATGATTATCTGGCAAGAACATCAAATTACGAATATTTAAAACAAGCACGTCAGAAACAGCTATCAGCAATTGATGCATCACGTATTGGTGGACAGTTGAATAAGGCAAAACAACATTTAGACGGCGACAGTTCATTGAAATCATCATTAGAATCTAATGAAGATGTACAGAAGAATGGTCCTACTGAAAGGGAAGTCAAACATCATCCTCACCATCATCATCACCATCAACATCATAACCATCGTACTGAAGTTGTTATACCAAGTAATATTTCAATTCATGGGAAAGAATCTACAGCTTATCATAAAACAGATATTGACAAGCTGAATGTAACGGTGAGTATTTTAAAATTTGGGTATAGTGTTTCTGAGCAGTGTTTATTTGTTAAAGTCTCCATGATCAGAGCAGGTGGAGAGAAATGCCTGAAAACGATGCAGAAGATAGATGACACAGCCATCGAATTACTGGCGTTAAAACTGAGAAAAATAATGGCTAAAACACTGTTTGCCACAACACCACTCGTTGGATAATTCCAAGCAAGTGACGCTTAAGCTACTGAGTCTGGCCATCTTAGTGCGCATTTAAAAATTTAATTGTTTTTTCCCCCTGTTCATTAATGTCTCTTTATTAGGGACCATCGACTTTATTTGTGAATCTCTTATAGGAAATGATAAGGACGTAGGTATACCACCTAAAACACTACGGGGACTGCTATTCCGTTGTACGATGAATGTACAGTTTCAGTTTAACAACAAATTTTATCGTCAAGTGAAGGGCGTAGCAATCGAGTCCCTTCTAGGTCCTCTCTCAAACGATATGTTTATGGCGAAATCAGAAAATCGTTCACTCAAAAACGTAATCAACGAACTCTCGCTCTACTGTAGATGTATGGACGATACTTTTATCTTGCATAATAATAAAATCGATGCCGCGATCCTTTACCAAAAGTTCAGTCAGTATGTCTCACCCACGAATTGAGTTCACATATGAAAAGCAGAACGATAACACCTTCTCATTTCTTGATGTTCTGCTAACAAGAAGGTAAGATGGCAGTATTCAGACGGGTATTTTCCAGAAGAAGTCATGGGTTGGACAATACACCCATTTCGAGTCGTTCTTTCCCCTTGCATACAAACGAAATCTTATCAACGCGTTGATGTATCATGCCAGAAAAATCTGCACAACCGACACTCTAGACGATGAAATGAGGAAAATAGGAAACTTTTCATACGAGAACGGATACACCGAAAAATTTGTTAAAGTCTCCTTGAGGAGAACAGATAGAACTAGGTATCTGCAAATTGTGCAGAAGAAACGAATATATATGACTTTACCGTTTAGAGGAAACGCAGCAACTGGATTGCAGGCATCGAACCTTCAAAAAATAAAAGCTTAAACATTCTCTGTAGCAACGTTGTGTTTAAAATTCTCCACTCGTTATATAGTTCCAACACAGGTGAAGAGTCATCTGCAGTGGGTCTGGCCACTTGAATGTGCATTAATAAATTTAACTGTTCATATGGAGACAGTTACATAGAAAGAATGACTCGGCAAGTTCACTTTTGGTTAACTGTTTAACGTAAATAGGAATAGGAATCGTAAAGTCAATCAGGACTTCCATATTAGCACACCTAGTGGATGTCAAGCACAAAACTGGTTAGGAATACGAACTTTACAATTCTATACAAGGTGACACCTCATTTCTTTAGCTCTGTACGCCTTCGATTGCTAACCATAGCTGAAACGTTTGCCATGAAATTGTTTTCAACGCAATCTGCGTATTCAGAAAAAAGTTGGCTAAATGTCTCTCCCTCTCATGGCTTTTTGGCCCAACCTGCGACAGTTATCCTTCCCATTTGTACTGTTAGTTTTATCTTTATTATCAATATCATGCCGTGCTTTATTTGTATATTTTAATCTTAGTTGCATAATTCATTATAAAACCAAACACTTTGTTATCTAATCGCTATGAGACAGTAGTTGTATTTCCCTCTACAAGTATACACATTCTACTGGCACATTCACGATGGCTAGATTATTTGAACACCTGAATAATTTATCCTTACTGTCTGTCTGTTTTCGACATAGAACTTTCCACATATGTGAGACAGTTCAAGTCGCCACACTTCATGTAGCACACAAAGGAAGAGAAAAAAGTACGAGAAATGCATAATATAGACAGTAAACAGAGGTGTGAGACAAAGGAATAGTAATAACGGAGAACAAAACAGTTTCATTGGAAATCAGTTTATGATTCCTATTTGGGGATCAAAATAGTTCGAGTCGTAGTATTTGATCAGTCTGACAGTATTATATGCCAATCAAAAGAACATGATGCCAAGAGCTACCAATTGACTAATATGATTAGTTGGGAGCCAGTCACATCAAACGGTAGCACTTATTAGGCAGATCGAAGCTTATCTAGATGGGAGAAAACCATCTCATTTGTTTGCTAATGGTCTAACCAGTGATTTTTCTGAACTGACTCAGTCCAGAATGTCAAATCAATCAATAAACCATCCAAATTCTGACTATCTACATGGTCCAGCCGGTAGAATCGAGTTCGGGATTAGCAAACTACACACAATTCGAGGTGAAAATTCACAAGCCTTCCTGTGTGGAAACCACAGATATTCACACCAGAATATATGACCAATTTTTTTGATGTGGTTGTGTTCTCTGAGCTGGATACTTAATTTGCGAAGCTTTCATCGCCCTACTAAGCGACATCTTCAGTGCATACTTCAATTCGATGAAGTTAGCTTTTAGATTTCTCCACGAGTTTATTAATCATCTCTCCTGGTGGTGACCTTGGATGTGATTGGTTGTTTTTGTGTGTTTTCACACCTTCTAGGTTGGCATTGGAACTGATTGTTCCTCCGATTTGAACTTTCATCCTTTGTGTGAGGTTTCTTTCTTATCGGTTGATAAATTTTGTCTATCTCGATGTGTCTATTGATTGATGATTCACTGGAATACCAGGCTGGGTTCTAAAAATTCTCTAGCATTCTTTGTGTTTCCTCTGTCTAATATTTGAACGTTGTCCCAGTCGAATTGATGTCCGTAGTTGTCTGTGTGTAGTGAGGTGATATGACGGAGTGGATGTCATGTCTTTTGACGGCTAGCTTATGTTCGTGGATACGAATGTGGTGTTTTTCGCAGTTGTTATAATTTATTTTGTAGATGATGTTAGTTTTATCTTCTTTCATTGTTGAGTATTTTGGTTGACATAGAGCCAGCTCAGTGACATGATTTTGTTGGTTTGTGTGCGACGTCAATTCCTAAAGGTTTGAAGGGTCTTGCAATGATTTCTGAGATGTCCTTTATATATGGTAGGGCGATTTTCTTTATACTTTCCATGGAGGCTTTTGGTTTGATAGGTTGGCTTGGGGGTATATATCTCTTGATGTAGTTCCGTGGATATTCATTCTTTTGGAAGACATCAATGACATATCTTTCTTCAATTTTCCTTGAGGAGTGAATGCTGAAATGAGTCCTGGCTGTCCCTCTTCAATAGTGTTTGTATACAACTCCTTTTGTGAGTTATTGGATTGTTGCTGTAGTTGTAATTGAGTATTTGGTCTGTGTGAGTTGATTTTCTATAGACTTGAGTTTCTAATTTCCCTGTGGTTGTTCGCATGACTAAGACGTCCAAAAATGGGATTTGGTTTTCTGATTCCTCTTCTCTTGTGAATTTGATGTCTATGATATGAGATCTATATAATGTCATAAACGACAATCAACAAAGAAAGCATAAATGTATAATAGTTTCCACTACTAATTGATATGAGAGTCTGAAATAGATACAAGAATTGCGACAACACAATAATAAGACGTAGCTTATCTGAAACGTGCAATGTATTGGCGCAACACATTTCGGACATTCTGATCACACACTAGTACTTGTCATACACAGTTTTTATATAATACAAGAAGGCATGAATAATTACAATACAGGTCAGATTGTATACAGGTCAAGGTCACAAATAATGGGTAGGGAGACGCAAAAGTTGTGGGTAAGAAAGATAAAAGAAGAAAAACAAAGCAAGGAAGGGGTTGAAAATATTATGAAGTAAATTGGTCCTTGGTTCAAAATTGGATTACCAAGGCAGGATTAAGGTAATAACAAATTACTTTTGGACACATAAGACAGGTTAAAGTCTTTTTATGGGCAAGGCTTCAATGAATTTAAGTATGTGGCCCAACCTTGTTTTATATATCGGCTTAAAGGCATTGTTGAAATCAACCTTATGATCCGTCTCTATAATATGCTTCGCTATAGACGATGTTGAACATCTATTTCCGGGTTCACTTGTATCTGGCGATTTCATTTGTTGTTACAGCCACTTTGGAATGTGTTCTGTAGCCCTAACCTGCAGAGACCGATGGGTCCTCCTTATGCACGTGTCTCCACACATACATGTAAATTGATAAGCACAGTGGGATGTGACACTATCGTTCGGATAATGTGAGGGTTTACAGCACAGCATGGTTCTCGTTTTTTCTATGAAGATAAGTTTAGCTGCATAATAGGTACTATTAATTGCGGCCTTGAGTCTTTGTCTAGTGACTAGACTTTGTTGATCACCTCTGAACAGCAAGGATATGTAAACATCCTTTTTGGCAACTGATTGGATTGGTAAAGCTCTATGGTTGACACTTCCGTAACGTCTAATAAATCTCAGTGGGTAATTGTTATCTAACCATATTTCAGTGAGGTGTTGTCTTTCTTCTTCAGTTGTGTCGGCAGTACACATACGGTGAATGCGCTTGAACAAACTCTTAACCAACGCCTTCTTATACTGTAGTGGACAGAAACTATGATAATTTAGATACTGTCCCGTCCATGTGAACTTTCTGTAGACAGATCGTTTTACTGACCCATCTTCTCGGCGGGTTATTAGTACAATCTGACCTGTATTGTAATTATTCATGCCTTCTTGTATTATATAAAAACTATGTATGACAAGTACTAGTGTGTGTGATCAGAATGTCCGAAATGTGTTGCGCCAATACATTACACGTTTCAGATAAGCTACGTCTTCTTATTGTGTTGCCGAAATTCATAAAGGGAACTAATTGCTTTAAATACAAGAATTGATTCGTCTGTCAGCTTACCACTGAGAAGTGCGACTTTGAACGCTAGTTAGACACCCTTCTAGTGCTCGTGTCACCTCAATCTCACTGGTGAACACCAGTGCATCATGACATAAATGATTCTGACCAACTAATTACTCATATCAATCAAATGTGAGTATATCTCATCATGAAATATGCATAAAACAACCAGCCCAAATTCGATTATTCTTGACTAATGCTTATGCCTCTTTTTGTTACACTGATTTCACTTTTAGGCCTTTTGTTCACAATCAGTTACAATCGATTCAACACCGAAACATTTATTTATGCATCCAACAAAAATGGAAGAAGAACTACTCAAGGTTATCGAATCGAAACAATCTCAAATGACCAATAAAAGTGATGAAGATTGTTTAAACTGATTAGTCGACGAATTAATAATCAATAATAGTAATAATTAGGAGGCAGAAATGAAAACGAACAGATAGAAAAGGATAGATAGTTCTGGGATGTTTTCAGTCCTCACTTGTTTGTTTTATTATTCTTGTTTGATAAAAATAAACACAGATAATCAATTAGAGAATAAAGAGTAGTAAAATGTCGATATTTTATGATTTCGTATCACCTAATATATTCCATTCTATATAGAACAGATGCACTGCTATTTTGAAACATAGGTAGGGCCTCATAGTATGAGTTATAACCCGAAAATGAACATTCCCCATTACAAGTGACTGACTGAAATTCAGCATAGGTTGAAGAAGATTTTAAGCTATTTCACTACCAATAGTCTCAGGCTGTTGACTTCTAACAACCCGAAGACTCCAACCAAGGGTTGTGCATCTCCCTGTGTGGTTAAAACCAACAATTGAAAACTTCATGGACTGACGCCATATTTTGGTTCAGCCATCCACTAACTTTTCTCTAAACTAATCATACGTCGGACAACATAACTCCACTGCGAAGGTGATGCCTCAGCGTGCACGACACGTGTTCCAGCCATCTCAATCGATGTAACTTCACCACCATATCGACTAACACTCCAAACCTAACGTCAATACTACTTACCATATTATACCACTTAACATGGAGGATAGAGCACAAATATTTGTGGCCAAATGCAGCTAACCTTTTCATATCTTTCAATTAGAGTGGCCATGTCTCACAAGCGTAAGGGAGAACAGCGTAAACTGCTGCGCAGTACACACGTCCTTTGATAGACAGCCAGATTTCACGGTAGCCGTCTAGGCTACAATTGACGTATGTTCGTCAAATGTTATAAGAACCTTTTGTATTCGTGATGAGATTTCATCATTAATCAGTCGATTAGGGCTGATGGAACTTCCCAAATCAGAAGTGAAGTGGTGGTCAACACCCTCTTCTACTTCACTCTCTCTCTGTCTTTAAGCTTGGGATTGGTGCATTTCAGTTTCTTTCCTTCACGTTCCCCAGTGGAACATAGGGCTTCAAGCTATTGGCTTGAAGTTTCTGTAGCAGTGTTTATTTTACAGGATGGGCTTGCTAGCCTCATGCCCAACCTTTCCTCTTTACCATCATTATTTCTGGCTTAGCGAGATAAGGGAGTGAGTCGGGGATCGAACCCCAGACCATGTGCATGGTCGGCGAGCGTCCTAACCACTATACCACCGACGCAATTCAGTACTACAGCATTATTTCACATTCGATAGGAGCGAATCGCATTCTGAATGTATGAAGATTTCCACTAACGGTGTCCAGAAGACTCTGCATTTTATCAGCATCTTAACCAAGGAGGATAATATCAACGCATAATCAGAGTCAACAAGACTGTTCCTTGGGGAAAAAATCAATCCTTAAGTCGCTAAAGTCAGTTAGAGTTAATTCCATTAGTACATGTATGATGAAATTACACAAAACTTGAAGCAGTGGGCAGTGACTGTTATCACTCTAGATGAGACAACTCTCTATAGATACTCACCTGGCTGTTTATGTTCGAGTAGAATTATTTGTTTAGTGAGATATACTTTCTGGGCACTCCCATTCACGGCTAAACACTGCCACAACACCTCTTCATCGATGGAGTCGAATTCCGCCTACAGGTCACAAAAATAGACCTTTCTCACTGGAGCACTGAATGATGCGGGTTCATATCTCAAAGGGATACAATTTTTGTTCAACATTATAAAGAAAACTTATTAATGAGTACTAACTAGCATGAAACCTAGGTTAGACAGTGCTTTCTGCCTACTACCTAAGAACATCTAACTGTAATGACCAGAACCCAAGGATATTGTTCTAAGCTCAGAAAACCAATCAATGAGTTCTATTGTATAATTTGACATACAATCAAAAATTATATATTTCAACAATGTGGAAACACGACTGAGCATGATAGAATCTAATAGTACTATTGAACATTAATAACTCATTTCAGAAATACAAAAGACGTGAACAGTACCCTCTGGCAGCTATACAGTCCACAAGTTTTTCACGCACAAAACACGTAGTGTACAGCCATATTAGTTGACTAGACTCAGTCATGAAAATACCTGAGAACAAGTAAGAATATTGCTAACAGTATGGAATCAAAACTCTGTTTGCAGGGGTCACATTTCCCACAGACACTTGGAGATGAAGTAGTCACTCCACGGAGTGACCTTGACCTCACTCAAGCTAAACTGCTATCCTAAATCAACAGAATGACATAACAGCAGAGTAGAGCGTTAGAAGAAGAGATCAATCGAAAAAAGACAAGTGTTGATCTGCAAGGATTTGACTGGTTTCAGGATTTGATCGTGAACTGACATCGGTTACAGGAACATTGGAAAACCAGGTGGGATTACTGGACAGCTATTTCATCCTAGTTTCGGACTCTTTAAAGTGAGCACCTACAGGGTTTCTAACCTAAATATTCCGATTACAAGGCGAGCGAGCTCGTAGACCATTAAGCCACTGGTACCCAATCCAGTGGCCAGCCCATGAATTCCAGCCTCTGCGAATTCATGATATAGCGTGACCATTATCCAATGTAGACTCTAGAAAGTATTTGTTCTCACACCTGACTTTTTCCAATGATTCTCTAACCGATGTCAGCTCGTGATGAAATCGAATAAGTGATAATTCCAAAGAAGATATGGGAATGTCAGGACCATGATACAAAAGGTTACTAATTAAAAATTCAGTTGAATTATTCAAGTATGCACCAATTTGGAGGGATTTTAGGAAAAGATATCCTGCTACGCAAGCATTGGACCCAATAACACCATGATGATGAATAAGCTAGTGATCAAACTTATTATTATTATTGTTTCCTTTAATTCCTAGAGGAACATAGGGCTTCAGCCGCGCGTCTCCATTGCGTTCGGATCTCTGCTAGAGTCTTCACCTGGCTCCATGTCTGCCCACACGTTTTCATCTCTTCTTCACATGACCTCCTCCATGTCACCCTTGCACTGACGACCAACTCGCAGCTTCCCTTTCGGCTGGGTTCCACTCGAGCAATGGCTTGTCTACTGATGTCGCTTGATGGTTTCTTAAGAGTATGGCCAGCCAATCCACCTCCATTTCTTCCTGCCTATTTGTTGCACAATCGGTTCCTGCTAGGTTGGTTCGCTCATTGCCAGAGATCTCTGTTGCTGATCTTTTATGGCTGGCCATCTGATCTTGAGTATAGAGCGAAGCCAGCTAGCTGTTAATTTTTTAATTTAATTTTTTTTTCATTTACAGCTTGATTCCACACCGTATTTTCAGTACAAGTATGGAATTTTCAGCATGGATATCGGTTAGCCCAAATTCAGGCCTACCATAGATACCGGGTGTGCGCCGGCAGGGGATCGAACTCCGGACCATGTGCATGGTCGGCGAGAGTCCTTACCACTGTAGTTTGTTTGAGATGCTCTTTATGTCGCGCTGGCCAAGTCTCGATCCGTATAGTAGCACTGACTGACTTCACATTGGATTTGAAAATCCGAACCTTATTTTTCATGCTGAGTGCTGTTGACCTCCACACAAACTTGAGAAAAATGAAAGCTTGTCTTGCTTAACCGATTCTCGCTTTGATATCCTCGTCAGTTCCGTCTGCCTGTAGTTGAAACGATGTTTCCCAGATCGGTAGGTGAAGGAGGTTGTTTCTTTCAGGTTCCTCCCATTTATACTGATTTTTGTCTGTTGCTGTTTGTGGTGTTGCCCAGGAATCATTATCACCTCTCTTTTCTGTATGTTCACCTGAAGTCCTATCTTCGATGCTTCTTCTGCCAACTTGTTGCTTTTCGCTTGCATATCTTCCAGTTTGTGGGAAATCAGACATATATCATCGGCGAAGTCCAGATCCTCCAAGTTTTTTGTGTGAGTCCATTTTATGCCTGTCTCATCGCTGTCTGTCTCATTATCCAATCTACCGCAATCAGGAAAATCACTGACGATAGTAGGCAGCCTTGTCTTACTCCTGTCCTCACTTCGAAGGGTTCCGTAAGTTTCCCGTTGTGGATTACTTGGCATGCAGCATTGTCGTACAGCTGTAATCAAACTTGACTAATAGGATTTAGACAGCACTAACACCACTATGAACTAGTATAACATATTGCATATATATACATATATATTAATGACAAGTTCGTGTATGATCAGATTGTTCGAAATGTGTTGCGCAATTTCATCACACGATTCAGACACTTAACATCTTCTTACTGCTTTGGCTAGATGTTTATATAATCTACGGAATTTGCAACGAAGTGTAATGCATGATTTTTTCTTTTCGTCCAGGATCTTCAAAGAAAGGATTATTTGATGGTAGGTAGTGTGACACAGTTCTACCTGACCTGGAGCGCAAAACAATCCACTATGTTATCTCTTCTCTGTCTTCTTCGAGAAATACACGACGACACTTTGTTGAATACTAATTATAAAAAGTTCAGGAGTACATTTCGGTGAACAAAGGACACCACTCAGGAACGGTTATCTCATGTATTGAGTGGGATAAGCTGCTATCGAGGATAATGCTTCTTCTCATGCTTAGTAGAAACATGAGAATGAGCAAGTTTTAGATGTCTTAAATACTCTCCAGAGTAAACAATACTATTAGAGGTCATACTTTACTAGATTTAAACAACTTGTTTAAGACACATTATATGTAACAAACATATTGATGAAGGTTTTCGGTAGCCCAAGATTTAAGTAGGCCGCCTTTTTGTATTTGTTCGTTTCAGTTGTTATCGTTGTATATATTTCTGCGTTTCAATAGAATTTCTCTTGTGTCAATTGATCAATTAACAGGCTGAAGAAATAAACAACACTTGTTTGTTTTATTCAGGAAAATTTATTAATTTAATGAAGTTGAAATAACATTAGCAAGAAAGACGGGAATCGGCTAATTGTTGGTTGAATTCAATAGTCTACTTTTAAGCAGTGTGAGTGTTCACTCATTGAAGTTATTTCGGATCGCCATCAACGGGAGAGATTTGACAGTGATTGCTTCCTTCATTTATAGAAGAAGCACGGTTTCAACCACAGTCAGTCTTCACGGATGAAGATGTTAAAGCCAGCTAGCTAAAATCGGAAAGGCAAGATACGCCTTCACCAACCTGAAACTAATTTCGAAATGTTCTGCACTCACTCACTCACTCAGCCAGGCAGCATAAGGAACAAGATTCGGATTTTCAGCACAAATGTGAAGTCAGTCAGTCCGTTTAGACAGGTCAGAAACTTGCACTGCGCGTCGGTAACGAAAAGGACTTCCGACAGGCTGCTACTGCTGATTTGTATCGACAACTGTCTTCAGTGGCTCCATACTAAAGATCAAATGGCCCGCCGGTCAGAAAGAATTAGCAATAAGAAACTCTGGCTGGGAAAAAGCCAACCAAGAGTTGATCGCTGAACAATATTATGTAGTAGAAAATGGAGATGGATCGGGCACACGTTGAGGAGGCCATCGAATGACATCGTGAGCCACACCATCACTCGAGTAGAATCCGGATGGGAATTGACGAGTAGGTCGTCAATTCGAGAGTGACATGGAGAAGATCTTGAGAGGAGGAGACGAGAGAGATTATGGGCAGTCGTGGACCCAGCTGGAGAGGGAAGCAGAAAATAGAACAAGGTGGAGATATATTGTTGGAGCCCTATGTCTCACTCAGAACCTAAGGGAATGAAAATAAATAACAATTGATTGATTCCACTCTGGACTTAAATTTCCTGTATCTCTTGACATATGAGCTCTTATTTAGAATATATTGCATATGGTAACTTAACATGCTTCAAAGTAACTTCAGCAAGAAAAAAATGGTACACTGTGGGATAATAGATGGACCAGTAGGTCCATGAGGAATGCTTTCGCGTTTGAAACAGTGGATGTCAGATTCCAGTCTCAGTGAGAACACTATTACGCACTGGGATGCATGTAGGTCCAGGTGAGAAGTAGTCTTGAATGGGATGAAACGCACGTCATGGATTCTTTCAAATTGAAGTATGCGCTGAAGATGTCACCTAGTAGGGTGATGAAAGCTTCGCAAATTAACTCTCCAGCTCAGAGAACACAACCACATCAAAATTTGAGATTATCTTATGAAAAGTTGTAAGCAACTTAGTCTTGTAATTTGCTTAGTCAGTACACTGCTAGATTTGAAATTTCTGTTATGACTTCCGTTCACTTTAAATCAGTACACAAATAAGTCTGTTAATTCAAGTCTATCTCGAGTAGATTTAACAGCACCAGTTGATCATATAGATTTTGTGGTGTTATATCCCTGATGACGTAATAATCCTACTGATTTATCGGTTCGACACCACTAGTCACCACATACTTCTAATCCCCAGATCCCATAAAAATAATGATAGAAGACGGACTGTTCTGTATCACTGAGGATGATTCACTTTTATAGTACAAAAGTACCTTAAATGGAAATACTATATATATACCTCAGAAAGTTAACAAATAATCAATAATATTGGATTTATGTCGGATTTTCTATATTGCACAATCAGATTGTAGTATATATATATATCCTGTCCCTGTCCATTGTGGTTTAATTCCGGTCTAAACATGTTTTCAACTGGTATGGGCCTGTTTGAACTGGCTTTAGACTGTTCCTCTCGTCACCCCTCGTAAAATGGTAATACACTTTTCTTGGATCTATGTGAAAAGACTCTGATCACTTTCTCTGTAGGGCTGATCTTCAAATAGGTGTATGTTATGTTTCTGGCTAGAGGAATATTGGAACTAGTCATTAAAACATTTAGTGTGATGTTTGACTTCTCTGATGACTCACTAATACCCTTCGTGTGTCTTTCTTTCGACAATAACTTTGTAGAGAACACTTCATTTCCGTCCTACTATACGTCCAAGTGTTCATCTTGGCTGCTTTTCTTTTTCCTGAGCTGCATAGTTAAATAAAGAAGTTTTCATTTTCTATATTTGGTTTGTAAGGATTAGAATTGCTTATACGGGTTTGACCGTGGATTGATACCAGTTAGAGAACGGTTGAAAACTAGGTAATGGAGAATTGGATAGCTGTTTCATCCTAGTTTGGGAGTCATCGACAGTACGAATCCAGGAACTTCCGGTTAGAATTTATGGGCCATTGAATCGGGTCCCAGTAGCTTAATGGTCTACGAGCTCGCTAGCCTTGTAACCAGAAGGTCCTGGGTTCAAACCCTGGCGGTGGATGCGTACTGATGAAGAGCACCAGACTGGGCTGACGAAACAGCTGGCTGTCCAGTACTCCTACCTGGATTTACAATGGTTCTCTAACCAATATCAGCTCAAAATGAAATCCTGTAACCAATCAAATCCCTGCAAACCAAAACTAGAATCACTTGAACTGACATTATGTAGACCAAAAGACTTGAAACTAAAGGAAGACAAAATCTAAATCATCTATAAGATAAGGCTTCATCAACTGTTGCTTCTTCATTCCTTTGCGTTCCAAATGGAACATAAGACTTGGAGTTTTAAGTTCCGCTAGTGTCAGTGTTGTTTTCAATGGGTAAAATTGCTAGACTCAACTCCAAATCTATATCTTTTGCTGCTTACTGTCGGTTAGTAAACTAGTCGAGATTTAGGAGTGTGCCAGCCTAGAATCAAATTAGGATCATGTGCGTGACTTACGAGTATCCTGGTATTGAATTACCGATGCACACATCAACTTTAAAGAAATTCATTTTGGTGGAAAAGTACATCCATTTCATTTTCATAAGCATGAACGCTAACTAGCAGTCAAAAGACGTAGCATATTCATTCATATCAGTTTATCCGAACAATTATTGACACAGAGGTTAATTGCTGGATGGTGACTAGCAGTGGAATCCAGGATGCGCATTTCATCCCATTTGGGACTCGTCCTCCAGCTGGATGTACCTGCATTCCGCAGTGAGCGATGGTGTTCTCGCCGAGGCTCGAACCGAGTGACCATAGTTTCAAACGCCGAAGGGTGATCCACTACACTATACCACGAGAGCCACTTCTTGTGAAACGGGTCATATTAATTATTTTAATTGAATTTTAGAGTTTTCCGTCGATTGATTTAACTGAAGTGCTCGGTCTCAGATGACGAGTCCAAAATAGGACTAAATGCGCATCCTGGATTCTACTACTAGTCACCATCCATCAATTAACTTCTAATTAAATGCCCAGACATCGTCGAAGCATCTGCACAAGAAGCCGACATGTCAACCTGAGACCGAGCAATCAACCGGCGGGAAAATCTAAAATTCAATTAAAACTATGGACACAGGTTTAACTTTAAAAGTCCTAGACAGAAGAATCATCAAGAAAGCCAGTATTTGTAGAGAATGATGGAAACTTTGCAATTCGACCATCAAACTCAGAGAATACGACAGCATAGAAGTAAGTTTAATCCTATGGGCTATCACACTGAACATAAAGAATTATTGTTTATTTCCAGTGATGTAACAATTTCATAAAAATGCTTATTTTCGTTTACTGTATTTAATTCAGTTGAGTGTACATCATTCTTAAAGAAATTGGTTACAAATAGGTGCAGATCACTGTCATTCAACTGCTTAGTTTAATTAAACTGTTAACCTATCCTTGACATTTCCAAGTTTTATTTTCACATTGGAGATGAAGTGGGCCACTCACTAGAGAGAAATTCGAAGAGATTTCTTCCCCTGAAGAAGACATTTGAAGAGACACCTTATGTATCACATTCTCCAGCAGACAATTAATCCAGTCTAACGTTAAGGATAAGATACCGCTTTTGGCCATTTCAATGGTGTCTATTTATCAATTTTACTTGTCGACTTTTTTGGTAGATTTGCAATATGACTAACCCTCTTATTACCAACTGTATGGAAATGCAAGCGGTTGTTGAGTAACCCATTGAAGTGCTCTAATGTTGATGCATATATATTCGATTGTCATATGTGGAAAAAGGGAAAGACTAATCTCTACAATATCTGACTGAATATATCAAAATCCATCATATTTTCACTGCACTTCGTCTTATTTCGAATTCATAGGTTGGATATACTAGCTCACAATGTCAAATGATTGACGATAAACTACGTTAGCGCATTATAGTGACATCTCTTTCGGCAATTCAATATTTCAGTTACCAGAAAAGCACTAGCACTAAATTATTATCGTTTACGTCAGTGGTTTGTGGACAGGAGGTCCAAAAGCAATTCCTGTCATATGTTAGCCGCGAGGCTCGCAACCCACCACCTCCCTCTCACCTTTTGACATCACCGAGAAAATACAACACCATGGCAATTGGAACCACAAACAAAGCTTGAGGGCCTTATGTGCAACACACGGAACGCAACAAAATAGAGAGAAGAACACAGAAAGAGAGACTGGTGATCATTATATAATTCATAACATTCACATTGCTTGCATAATACAATAAATAAGTCAACAAGTCAATAAATAAATAAATAAATAAGTTGAATAGTAATATATTCATTCAACTTTATAAGCTAATAAATATACATTAGAAAGTAGTGGAAAACACAGTTGACTGTGAGTAGTATATAAGTTAACTACTGCTAGAAAATAAGAGGTAGGCCAAAGTTTGTCTAAGTATCACCTTTCGAGTATAAGAAAAGAACAAGAAAAAGAAGATCACTGTTATTAATGTACACACATGTATCAAGATTTCTGTTATTGATTCATAACTGATGCCTCACTATGTCATCTGTTGAGAGATACGACTAAAATAATAATAACATTGGAAAGACATTGAAGGCCATTTCAGCTGAATAGGTTGTTGAGACAAAAAGCACACACTGAAGCGTAGCAGTTGTTGTTGTAGTAGTAATCGTTGTAGCAGTATATGGAGAGCAGCGTTAGGCGTGCTTCCATATTGCAGACAACACACTGCTGTCCGAACCCAGGCTCAGTTGAAGTACAGTTAGTTAGCTAGTTGAGAAGTAGATTGGCTACAGGCGGTTTACTCTGTTCGTTACATTGCGCGGTTCATTTGAGCTTATAGCTTGGTATACTAGTGGCAGTAGTGGGAGGGGTAGATAGTGTATCTTCAAGAAATGTTAAAACTGTCGCTTCCAAATGACTTTGATGGTTTAAACGATGTCGAGAATTCGGATAGAACTGGTGAAAATAAAAGAAAAAGAAAAAAAGACAGAAAACGGTGAAATAGATATTTTTCATGACAACTAGGAATCTGGTGAAATAATAATAATGAGTAGCATTGTATGTCAAACATTTATGGATGTTACTTAATGTAGTGTGTATTCATTGGAGAGATGAGAATGTAGGCTGAGACAAAATTCAAATTGTAACGGCAGAAGACAAGGGCCAGGCAACAGATCGTTTATTAAGAAAATCAACAGATATTTATAGATTTTTATATACATTATTATTAGCGTTATTGTTAGCAGAGAAATAACGTCTTTAGATTGGCTGTTTTCTCGCTGAAGGTCATTCTTTCATCTATTTGTTACCGTTTCTTAGACAGTCCGTTGATATATATCTGCGAATCGTATCCGCCCACGCTAAGTCTGCTGTGATTGGTTCTTGAATTCCTCAAGGTTAGTCTTTGTTCTTGTTTTTTCTCATCACCAAGATTTGCGACGTAAAAATTGACGTAAATTGCTATCTACCAATTTTGGCTAGCAGACAGCTCTGTCACCACAAAATTAGCCGTCTCTAAAGTACTAGTCTTTCTGTCTACCAGTTGGAGTATGAGATACATCTGCCGACAACTCACTATACATATATATATGCGCAACGAAGGGGTGGAAGTTCTCTGGTTTAACTTTCCTCTTCATGTCACTTTTATTCGATGATGACTATAGTGGTGGTATATTCTGAAACTCACCTACCCTTCTATTTCAAACCTAACACACATGAAAGTTTCCTATAGTTTGGTTTGTAAGGGTTAGTTATGTTTTTACCAGTTGATCACGGATTGGTATCAGTTAGAGAACCATTGAAAACCAGGGAGTAATGGACAGCTGTTTCATCAACCTGGTTTGTGAATCATCGGCAGTACGCACCTACTGGGATTCGAACCCAGGACCTTCCGGTTACAAGGCAAGCTCGTATACCATTGGTTGGGGACGCGCTAAATCACGAATTGGCAGAAGTTAGAATTCAAGCACTGGCCGTTGAATCGGGTCCCAGTGGCTGAGTGGTGTACGAGCTTTCCTTGTAACCGACAGGTCCTGGGTTCGAACCCTGGTGGTGGGTGCGTACTACCGATGATTCCCAAACTAGGCTGATGAAACAGCTGTCCAGTACTCCCTGGTTTTCAATGATTCTCAAAGTGATATCAACCCGTGATCACCTCGTAAAAACACATGAATGTAACAACCAACCATTTTGCAGAAAAGCCAACAAAGATAAGACTTCAGGTGAATACATAGAAGGCGAAGGTGATGAATATACCTAATCATCAAAAACAAGCACCATCCACAGGAGAAATCTAAAGTCGTTCGACGCGTATCCTGTACAAAAAGGGTTCAAGAACACTATCTCACATGGCTGAGAAAACGTAATAGTGGCTGTATTATACCACTGGTCATTCCATCTCAACAAACGCCTCCTGCTTCAAAGTGATCTACAGTGTGAAGAATAACCTACCAAAGGCAATACGGTTTTGTCTCCTTTGTATTGCTGAAGTTTTAGTCATTCAGTTGAAGAAACCAGAGTTCTGTAAACAAAAAAAATCATCGAACCACTTCTACTATCATGGTAACAACCATGTTAACTTCCTATTGACCTGAGGTTTGTGTTCTTATTTTCTCTAACTCCTTTGTTTCTATGTGCATCCTAATCCCAACTCACTAAACTATTCATCTTATTACGTAACAGTATTACGCTTAATCAACTACTTTTATGTGTTAAAAAATATGTGTCTGACAACACATCACCACTACCCTTTTACCAATCTTCACCCTCATTGTTACAATTTGATTACTCATCACACTTCTGAAATGTCTTGACAACAATAACCCAAACTTATTCTAATCGGACAAACCTAATGTACACATGTAGTGAGAGCTGTGTGCTAGTCAAAATTGGTAGAAAGCAATTTACGTCAATGTTTACGCTCCAAATCTTGGCCTGAGAAAAATAAGAACAAAGACTTTGCGTAGGCGGATACGATTCACAGATATATGGTGTGACCTTCAAGGAAATGGTCACAAAGAGATGACAGATTAACTTTCAGGGAGAAAACAACCGTTCAGAAGACGTTACTTCTCTGTTAACAATGACCTATGATAATGTACATAAAAATCCATAAATATCTGTTGATTTTCTCAATAAACGATCTGTTGCCTGACCATTGTCTTCTGTCGTTACACATACATACAAAATAAGTATATATGTGATTGTGATTGTACAGCTAAGTGTGAATGAATTCGCCGCCAAAAAGAGACTCCTCACTGAACTAGACGTGTTTTATTTTTATTGAAATCTAAAGTCATCTTTTTCGCTTGGCTAGACAGAGTGTCGTTTCAATACATATGTCATAGATGACGATGTCAAAGGCAGTTGGGATAGAAAAACCTTGATAAACTTCTGTTATTCTAAAACCAGTGTGAAAATCTTCTACATTCAGCTTAGTCAGTGAGAGACCCGAGTATTTAAACACTCATATCAAAGCTAATGCTTCCATTGTTTTTATTTTTTTATTATTTTTATTATAGCTTGATTTCACACCGTATTTTTCGTACAAGTATGGCATTTTCAGCATGTGATATCGGTAGGACAAATTTTGCAGGGCGACGACCATAGATATTAGGTGTGCGTCGACAGGGGATTGAACTCCGGACCATGTGCATGGTCGGCGAGAGTTCCTAACCAGCTGTGCCACCGACACCAGTCCATCACTGTCTCCTAGTGTGTATAGCAGCTGCGATGCCAGTCCTTCGTGACCTGAGTTCGTCGTTGCTGCTTGTCTTTACAACCGAATCATCTGATTCATGTAAAGACAAGCAGCAACGACGAACTCTGTCAACGAAGACTGCATCGCGCAGCATATACACACAAGGAGACAGGGATGGACTGAGTGTCGGTGGCACAGTGGTTAGGACTCTCGCCGACCATGCACATGGTCTGGGGTTCGACCCCCTGCCTACGCACACCTGATATCTATGGTCGGCCTGCAAAATTTGGGCTACCGATATCCATGCTGAAAGTTCCATACTTGTACTGAAAATACTGTGTGGAATCAAGCTGTAAATCAAAATCAAAAATAAATAAATAAATAAAATAATACGTCAGTCAGGCCGTCGAGTAGAATTTGAATGGAGAACTACAAGTTGGACATGACTTTGAGGGTGATATGGAGGAGATCTAATGAGGGGGGGGGGTTGGCAATCGTGAAACCAGCTAAGCAAGACAACAGAGTGAACTGGTGATGTACTGATTAAGCCATATGCTCCCCCCTTTGAACACCAGGGAATAATAAGAAAAAACAATAATCTAAACAAAATATATTATCACTATTCGCTACTACGCGGTGCCACCGACAATTATACATATCATCCAATAGATGTGCGACAATGCTGCATGCCAAGTATTCCACAACGGGAAACTGACGGAATCCTTCGAAGTGAGGACAGGAGTAAGACAAGGCTGCCTACTATCGCCAATGATTTTCCTGAATGCAGTAGACTGGATTATGCGACAGACAGCGGGCGATGAGGAAACAGGCATAAAATGGACTCACACAAAAACCTTGGATGATATATGTCTGATTTCCCACAAACTGGAAGATATGCAAGCGAAAAGCAACAAGTTGGCAGAAGAAGCATCAAAGATAGGACTACAGGTGAACATAGATAAAACAGAGGTGATGAAAATTCCTGGCCAACACCAACAGACAACAATAAGCATAAATGGGAGGAACCTGAAAGAAACAACCTCCATTACCCACCAACCTGGGAAGCATCGTTTCAACTACAGGCAGACGGAACTGACGAGGATATCAAAGCAAGAATCGGGAAAGCAAGACAAGCTTTCACTACTCTCAAGTCTGTGTGGAGGTCAACAACACTCAGCATCAAAAATAATATCCGGATATTCAACTCCAATGTGAAGTCAGTCATTGCTACTATACGGACCAGAGACTTGCACTGCGCGTCATAAAGAGCATCTCAAACAAACTACAGACCTTCATCAACAGCTAGCTGTCTTTGCTCAATACTCAAGATCAGATGGCCAGCCAGAAAAGATCAGCAACAGGGTGGGAACTCTGGCAATGAGCGAACCAACCAGGGACCGATTGTCAAACAAATAGGCAGGAAGAAATGGAGGGGGATTAGCTGGCCATACTCTGAGGAAACAAACCATCAAGTGACATCACTAGACAAGCCATCGCTCGAATGGAACCCGAATGGGAAGCGGCGAGTTGGTTGTCAGTGCAAGGGTGACTTGGAGGAGGTCATGTGAAGAGGAGATGAACACGTGTGGGCAGACTTGGAGCCAGGTGAAGACTCTAGCAGAGAACCAAACGCGCAATGGAGACGCGCGGCTGAAGCACTATGCTCCTCTAGGAATTAAAGGAAACAATAATAATAATAATATCATCACTATGAAAATATTTACCTGAAAATGATGCGGTTTACCAGCAGCTTTCAGTTTTCCAATCAATGATGCAGTATGCACAAAGTGGACATTTTCATCTTGACCACCATGAAATATGTACAGACGATATTCACTTGACGGCATATTCGATACATAATGCATTACATTACCTTTACTGTGAAGTAGAAAAAACACAAGGGAGAGAGAGAGAGAAAAACAAAGTTAAATTGACACAGGTTAGTAGTAGTAGTATTCACAAGTCACTAAAGGTTATTCATCAAACCAGTGGCTAAATGGTTAACTAGGTCACTTCATAACTTGACTTTCCTCTGTTTAGTCTTATGGTTAAGTCGTGTATACACGGCTGGGTAGATGGAGACAGTAAGTTGTTGTTTCAATAGATGCCCCAAGTAACTTCAAACTGCTGTTTTTATCGCCTGTTAGCACAATTGCGAGTCTATTGTGTCTCTTATGCTTTTTTCTAAGCTTTTAACTCCTTATGGTTGCAAAATCCTAAAATTGTCAGAGGACTTAATCTTTGTTAAAATAATTTACAAAGTATGTATTCGACAACGATGTCAAGAATCTTGACTTCTATTTGAGACAGAAAAATCTTTATTGTGTCAGTGGTCCTTATCGATAGTCTCGTTACAATCGGCAGCCGACTTAAAACTTGGGCTAGCGAAATCTTCCATCTCTCGCTATTGCATCTATTTCCTCTCGTTCGGTTTGTTTTAATTGATTAAAATGTCTAATAATATTATCTACTCTTGTGTGTATTTAAAATATTAACAAGCTTCTGATTCACAAGTTCCTACTAAACTTTACGAAAGGCCTGATAGTGGGTGGTAACATATTCCAGTGTACGAGATAACTGTTCTTCAGTTATGTCCTTGGGTCTCAAAATGTACTTCTGAACATCTTACGCTTGGCTTTCAACTAGATATGGTGGATAGGTTTCTTGAAGGAGACAGAGCTGATATATATCATAATGGAATGATATGTGCTTCATCAGCTCAGAGACCATTGTATCACAGGATATTCTGTTAGTTAATATTTTTACTTGAAGATATTTAAGCTACATATCAACAATTGTCTCCAGCCATTGATTCATAAAATCCAAAGAACCCTTACCAGGCAGTCAATACCTCTCTACATGACACAAAGTAACTACCATTGAGGTCATGTTTTTGGTTTGACCACCACTAGTACTTTTCTATGCCAGTTAAAATTGCTCGACATGCGTAACACTTGCTCTAGCTATCTCAATCGATACAACTTCATAACATCATCGATTGACATGCCCTGTTTAGCTAATACTCCACGCGTCACCTTGGTAATACTCATTATATTATATCACTTCATATGAGAGATGGAATGCAGATATTTGTGGTCAAAGACAGGTAGCCTTTTCAGGCCTCCCAATGTCAATGGGCATATTTCACATAATTATACGTGTAAAACTTGGGCACTGTGGTGGTGGTAAGTAATACCATACTAGTTTGTTTATTAGATGATTATATCACACAGACTGTGAAACAGTATTGTTTACTGGATGACACAGTTTCGAACAAAATTCATTCTTCATAATCATCTCATCAATTATAATCACACTTCTTCGAAACTTGAGTTTTATAGTTTTCTTTGTTCTCTCCTATTTGTCATCGTAGGCGTGTTGGTAGAATTTTCCAGATATCTGGGTGGACAGGTGTTGAGTCATTCCTATTACACGTATTCACTCTCAGTTGATTCGATAAACAGAGCTTCTGTTATCAATCTCTACCTCCATTCACCCTGTTACATTAGATTTTAAAATTGTCATCTTATCGCATTCATCCTATTGTATGGTTGCGTGTAATTACATGTAGTGAGTGCTATAGCTGAACTTTTCTCTGGATTTCTTATCTTATTCGGGTCAACTAATCTAGATTTAGGTACTAGGTTTTTATGCTCCGCTGGTCTGACTGTCCTTCTTCTACTAGTTTGACCTATGTATTTGAGCTGACAATCATTGCAGGCAGGTTATTAGATAAAGGCTCCACAGGATCCTTTAACCGACAAGGCTTGTTTCTAAGTGAGTACGTGGGTTTGAATGCCAGCCACTTTTATTCCTGCCTTGTTAATAATTCTGCGTAAGCTTTCCAAGGTTCCTTCTTTGTATGGAAGTACGACTGATACCATATTTCACAAACCCAGAGAAAGACAGAGCACACTGCTGCGCAATCCACACCTTCCTTAATCGATAGTCACAATGGAGTAAAAATACGATCGATTCAACTATCCAAGATAAAAATGAAGTTGTACAGATGGGGAAAAACAGGAAGAAGAGTACAAACTTACTTATAGGCGTCTGGATTATCCCCGGGTAGACCAATATACCGTTCAGTATACGCTGAATCATACAGTGCCCAGTCAACAACTGGTGAGACAGCAACAGCTGCTCTATACACATGATGATATCTTACTGCAGCCATTAGAGACATATAACCACCTAAAAAAGTGAGAGTAAAAAAATTCCTTACAGAATACTTTAGAGTTAGTTAGTATGACATCCATTCATCATCCACCATAGTGAAATGATGACCTGACTAACTACCTGGGTCTCCCATAGGTCAGATGGTAGAGTGCAGAAGGGCAGGAATCCGGAGGAGGTTGGTTTGAATCTTGTCAAAACTCAGATTGTCACACAAAATGTGTGTGTTTGCGTGTGTCACAGGCATAATCAATCACAGTTATACTCCTTTTTATCTATGCCTTTATTAATTTTTTAAACAACTGGTGTGAACAGTATTCAAAAGCGAAAGTCTCTTCAGATTAACTACTTAATTAGCTAGAACACAGTTATGCGCGTGTGGCTACGCCTTCATAGACTCTGCCAGCCAGCTAGATCCTATTCATTGTCTTCACGTGAAACGGGCATTGCTCACAAAAGTGAAAGAGTGAATGCCAACCAGACTGGTGGACAAGCAGTGAAACTGGAAAACCCGAATTCACAAACCTACAGTAGCGTAAATAGCCTCGCGAAATCCATAAGGACTGGATAGCGTATGAATTTGTATTGGTCACTGGAAATCATGGGAACACAGTTCCTGACTCTGCACCACTGTCTTGTGAACTAGACTTCAAATCAAACACTCGGGAAGGGGTGAGACCTTAGGACAACAACTCGGGCAGTAGTATCCGCGCACTCGCAGAAGGTATAAAATTTTGTGTGGTGCATGTCTTAGTGCTTTATAATGCATCAAATTTGTATTTTTGATATAAGTATAAAACTTGGGCACTATGGTAGAGTATAACTCCATAATGGATAAGATGTTATTTTGATAAATCGCACAGTGTTGTACAGTAATATTAACTGATGACGTTTCGAGCAAAACTATTGCTCATAATCATATCAAGGCACTCACTCACACAACTTTCTTGCTTCACTTATATACACGAGTGAAATTGATGATTAGACATTTGAATAAAAATCAGTATGGGATAATGTACATTCAGAAATAGTAATATGGGTGTTATCAATAAAATACAATGAGATGGGAAATAAAACGAGTGTTTTTATAGTCATAATAAGTAACTTGTTAGACTGTTATGATGTGCTTGATTTGAAATAGAATTTTAAGATTATTTATTATCCTCCTCTGATTTGACTGGCAGTAATAATATCTTCCATGTCTCTGCTACTTGCATTGTGTCATTCCTGTTGCATATGTTGGTTGTAGACTGGATGAACAAGGATTCAGTAATAAACCACTCGCTTTCTCCACTTACCTACCTAGATTACTTTTTAGAATTTTGACTCTGTCCAACCCACTCTATTTTGTGGTTGTGTGTTAATGCATGCAGTGCAATCGCTGAGCTTTTTTTCTAAATTACTTATCTTCGTGGGATCAACCATTCTAACCCTGATCTACTTAGTTTAACCTATGTAGTTGACCTCACTCACAGTGATTGCCAGGTATTTTGTAAATTATATTATTTTGTTTAATTGGATCCACCCGGTCCTTTAGCCTACAGAGCTTGTCCTACCTGAGTGAGTTTGTAATTTAGCTGTATACACTATCCAGTGCGACGAAAGGCCACTTATGTTGTCAATGAATTTGCTTGAGGAATCTCCTCCACTCCCCCCCACTCTTGTTCTAATTATCATATAAACTTCATACAATATGGGCATCAAGAGACGCGCCAAATAAAAATAACAAAACAGCAATAATATAAGGACGATAGGGATAGAGTAAATGAGGTACAATATTCAGAACGTAAGTAAGCATAATTGTCTAGATCACTCAAAGGATAATTCACTACCTTAAATAAGAAAGAAAGAAAGAAACTGGAGCATGCTCGCCACTAAAGCGTCTTTTACCTGACAGACACAATCAAGAATCCCACCAAACACCCAAGCCAAAGACGACTTCTTACCAGCTGACCTTTGAAAAAATACACTCATCATGAAAACTTTTTCAGTGTTGAATGTAATGTAATCCACTTGATACCATAAATAGCAAACAAGAAATTAGGTAACATTGTAGTGGTATATACTACTGAAATGACTTCAACAGTTACTTTGATTGGATACTAGTCAGTAACTAGTGTAATGTGTCTAGTCCTTTGTTTACTGCAGACTGAATTCTAACAGTCAGTCACGTTTGCAATATGGCCACCATACTTCTAGGTGACTCGTCAACACGGTACACTGTGAATTGTTGGTATTAGATGGTTGGAGGCAATCGGCCACAGAAAGCCTTGCTTGACCTAGGTTTCGTGAAGAAATTCATATCACTTCTGCGATTCGAACCCACGTCACCAAATACTGTAGTCAGAGACGTTACCACGTTAAGTAGTTGAACAGCACACAAGTGAAAGAGAGAATCATTGAGAACCGAGGACCACTAGAAAGCCATTTCGTCCTGGTTTTGAACTTATCCATAGTGTTCAATCACAACCCTAAGATAAGCCGAATCCACAACATTCGATTCACAAGGTCAAACCACCGACCACGATATTGTTGTCGACAGGCACTGCTGAATAATCTCAAACTGCGGAGAAACAGCTGTCCAGTATTCCTTGGTTTTCAAATAATTTTCTAAGAGATGCCGGGTTGGTGCGGCCGGATATATACCATAAAATCATTCAAAATTCTTATAAAAGGCGAAAAATAAAAATTACAGTTAACTAACATTAACTAACGTACCAAACGAATAGCCCATAATTGCAACACGTGAAAGATCAATTAAACCGGTGGCTTTCGCAGCATATCTTAGAAAGGCAACATGATCGTCAAGTTCTACCTGACCCTAAAATGAAACAGAAATAATTGAGAAGTGCGGATTATTGGTCTTATTTCGATGTTTCTATCATAATGAACAAAAAATAAAACTTCAGGTAGGTAATAGCCTGGGTTCGAGTGGGAATTCGTGACCAGTAGGGTGCAGCAGGTCGGGTGTGAGGACAAATACTCGTTGACGCTGACATTCGCTAGTGGTCGTGCTATGTCATGAGTTGGCAGAAGTTAGAATCTATGGAGTGGCCATTGGATCGGGTCCCAGTGGCTTAATGGTCTACGAGCTTGTCTTGTAACCAGAAGATCCTGGATTCCAACCCCCTGTGGTGGCTGCGTACTGCTGACAAGTCCCAAACTAGACTGACGAAACCGCTGTCCAGTACGCTCAGCTGGTTTTCCAATGGTCCTCTAACAGATGTCAATTCATCATGAAAACCTATAACCAAACTTCAAAACTACTTAGGGAATTAAGATGAAAAAGGTTTAATGCATTTAATATTTCCCATTGTGAAAGCAGTGTCGTTTGTTTCCTTCCTTCCTGACTGGTTTCAACATAGAACTTTGTACTGATGTGCAGCAGTTCCAGTTACCACTCTCCCTCCATGTACCACACAAATTAAGAGAAGAAAGTAAAAAAGAAATGCAAAATAGAGACAGTAAACAGAGATAAGAGGCAAACAGAACAGTAATAACGAAGAACAATATAGTTTTATTGGATATTATAAGTCATAAGGAGTGGATGCATCTTCGCCATCATTGAGAACGATTTGGAGCCATATCACCGATTGTCTCCAACCTTCATTGGTTATTACCGTTCCGAGGACCCCAACCAGGAAGCCTACATCTTCCTACATGGCTTAAACTAATTGTTGTGGATTTCATTGACTGATGAAGCCATGTTTTCGTTTGACCACCAATGGCTCTTTTCCAACGTGACCCTATGTCAGCTAACACTGCCCATTGTCAAGGAAGGCGATCGATGGCTAGGAGGGATGCATGCGTAACACATTTCCTAGCCATCTCTCCCAGTCGATGTAGCTTCACAGCCTCGTCTATTGATTTCCCCTCCTACCTAACTAGCACTCGACCGATGCCTAACCTCAATAATGCTTTCCTTATTATACCACTACCTGACACGGAGATAGAACGCAGGCACCAATGATCAAAGACAGCTAGCTAGACTTTTCATACCTTCCACTTTTAATGGTCATGTCTAACTCACAGCCATAAAGGAAAACGAAGCGGACTGCTGAGCAGTACACCCGCCCTTTGGTCGATAGCCAGATATCACGTCTACGCCAGAGACGGCGTAAACTGGCATATGCGAAACTAGCCCTCTGTATCCGTCTTGAGATTTCGTCAGCGATCAACCCGTTAGTTGTGAAACATAACTGATAAAAGTAACAATTTTTTCTATGAGCGCCTGTGTACAATTTTTCACGTTCGCTGGTGGTGCAATATAATCAGCATTTATGAGATTGCAAGTAGAGTGAGTGACAGGAACCGAAAATCAATCGGTGAAATTGTGAACTTGAATCGACAAGTTATATTAGCTGAAGTAGGACAGAGATGAAGAGTTATGAATAATCAGATAGAGCCACAGTACCCACCCACCCACTGTAGAGTACTTGATAGTTAGTTGGTTCGAGCCATCTAGAAATGTGTGAACTGCATGGCTAGGGTCCTTGGGGTGCTAAAAATCAATAGTTAGAGACTATTAGTGATATACATTGAAACTGTTCCCGACAGAGAAGACGTATTCACGCCTATTTACCAAATTGATACTGGAAATTCTCACTCAGCTTCCCATATATTATCGTTCATCGTAGTTTTAATAGATTTACTCCCTCAAATTGAATAGATGCGCATTTTTGCTGAGTTCTATCTTGGTAACTCGGTTTATTATTACTATTATTAATAATATACTATTGTGGTGAGAGCTCTCTGGAAGACAAAGTTGTAGACAGCAATTTACGTCAATGTATACGTCCCAAATCGGGGTCATGAGAAAAAGCAAGAACAAAGCCTAGCCTTGAGGAACACAACAGCCAATCACAGCAGAAATAGCGTGGGCGGATACGACTAGCAGATATATATCGACAGAATGTCTAAGAAACGGCGACAAGGAAATGACAGAATAACCTTCAGCAGGAGAACAACCAATCAGAAGACGTTGTTTCTCTGCTAACAATAACGAATAATAATGTGCATATATATATATCTGTTGATTTTCTCAATAAAGCATCTGTTGTCTCGTCCTTGTATTCTGCCATTACAATATTATCAATGCTATTGTTACTTCATACATAACCACAATATGTATCTGTAGGCTAGGCATTCGACTTTTAACTGCAGTGTCACGAGATCATAAATGTACATTCAGCATTTGTTATATTTCTTGACCTGAAGGAGCGCCATTTGCCTCTGTTGATCACGAGATAACGTGGCTGTCTGGTCGGGAAGGGAGTGTTGAGAAAGTGTATATTGCAATAATCAGGCCATCCTATTTGAACTTATGTAGCTGTGTAAGAGCCGTGGAGAGCTGTCATCTGAAATGATGAAAACCAGCGGTATACAACCAGGGATGTCCGTTGTCTCTCTCTATTTTGGTTTAACCTTGCCAGAATTCATCCTAACTAACTTAGGGGCTTAAATTGTTACTAGGGAGTCTCAGAGTATACGGATGATACTTTCTTCCTGGGTGAAAACGCTAATAAGGTGCACAGCCATCTGAAGTGAGTGTCAAATATCCTCATTTTAATTTCATTTCAGCACAGGTTTACCAATGTATGTGATCGTGGTCGACTTCGACCGCTTAGGGATTGACTTGTTACCTTATCATCTATCACATTGTACAGAAATCTCCGTATGTTTGGCATGCGCTATTCACCCTTGTCCAATGTAAGACGATGCTGCACAACTGATCTGCACCGACTCATAGTTTGAAGATAGGCAGTTAAGAGTTGATCGTGTTGACTAATTCATTTATTTAGAAGGTTTCAGCATTCCCGATGGACTAGCTGCTGACGAGACATCGAGTCAAATATACCAGTAGGCTAATTTATCATTGTCCCACTTCCGTTGTATTTGGAGTAGGTGTGATACGGGCTATTTATCGAAAAGACGTTTATACTGTACAGCAGTCACCCTTTCGCCCCAACTCTATTTACATCCGAGACACAGCCATGGAAAGTCGAAGGTATGAAAACGTTAACCGTCATCGACCATACGTGTTTGAGTATAAGACGGTCAGTAATAATGGCGTTGTTACATTTAAAATATTGGGTAAGGTAGGGAGGTGGGTGGAAGTCAGTCGGTGAAGTTGTAACGTTGCATCAGTTAAGATGGTTAGGGGATGGGTTACTCATGCGCGCTATCTCCACCCTAGCCAAAAATGTTACGTGACATAGAATTGGGTTGAAAAACACACAAAAACAATTCATGAAGTTTTTCACTGTTGGTTTGAGCCAGCTAGGGATGAAGGTGAGGACTGCCTCTCTTCTGGGGGTCCTAGGGATATTAAGCAGAATTAGTGACTGAAGAGACTGTTAGTGGCATGGCTCAAAATTGCTCTCAAGTTTGATCTTCGAAGTTTCAGCAGCAGCAGCAGCAGCAGTAGTGTGTTTTACGGAGTGGAATTACTGGCCTCACGTCAAAAACTTCCCTAACTACCAGACTTTCTGGAGGTTAAGTGAAGTCTAAGAATGCGTCGGTTGGGAATTGAACCTGGATCTACTGGATGGTTGGTGAGTATTCATTCTACGACTGAACCACAGACCGATATACTCAATGCTACATACAGCTGCTGATTTATGAACTAGTGACAAAATGCTTATGAATATATATATGATCATGGCTTGATTCCACACCGTATTTTCGGTACAAGTATGGAATTTTCAGCATGTGATATCCGTAGCCAAAATTTTGCAGACCGACCATTGATATCAGGTGTGCGTCGGCAGGGGATCGAACCCCAAACCATGTATATATAACAATAAGTATTCAACAGATAAAATAATTTGTTAACTTACCATTCGATTTTTAATATAACCGTCAAATTGAATACCACGATTCGCAGAACCACGACAATCACACAAAAACACCGCATAGCCATAATGACAAAATAATTGAGCGTGAGCAAATCTAAATTAATTTTGTTAAAGAGAAAAATAAAAAAAGTTGAGCAAAAAAAATAGTCTTTTTGATAATTTCCTCTTCTGGCTCTAAAATTACATATATATATATATATGTATATATATATATATATATATAATGTTTATATACACAGATAATTCTAGAACAGTCCTCAATAACAATATTTCATACATTTATTCCCCTTAATGAATTTGAACAAAGCAAGAACTACAGTTTTAGCAGAATAAAATGGTACCATCATTGTTTATTTCGCTGCCTTCTCATCAGCTGCCTACTGGCCACAGTCATTACTAAGTATATCTACAAAAACAATTTAACATACTTGCACAGAGTTCATTTTAAACAAAAATCAATCGATCAATATACGCATACACTAATAATATATACATATATATATATATGCAATATTAAACACAATTCCGAACGATAATCATCATACACAATGAAAACTTTTCACCATCTCGCATTCGGATGAAAAATATCCAGTTACCAGGGCAAAGAAAGACTGATAACAGCTTCTTTCTGAACGCATATATCAGTTTTCAGTCGCTTGATGGAGATGGCTTCAGCAAACTTGAGGAGAATTGAGCTCTTTTGCTTATTGATAATTTTGAATGACTTTTCGCCGTCCACCTCATGACCCGTGTCGAGGAGATGCCTGGCGATGGCACTGTTTAAAGCATTTGTTTACTTTAGACATAAGCTTTTTGGTGCATGTTCAGAAAATGGTAGATATGCCCTTCTTTCTGTCCTTCCAAGCTCGTTCCCGTCTATCGAACAACTTGCTTTTTCATGCAATCAAAAATCGATAGATATCCTTCTCATGTTAACTCCAACTGTACATACAAATTTGCATGTTTCTGCGGGAGCAGTTACACTGGAAGGACAGAAAGAAGGGCATATCTACGATTTTCTGAACATGTACCAAAAAGCTTATGTCTAAAAGGAACAAATGCTTTAAACAATGCCTTCGCCAGGCATCTTCTTGACACGGGTCATCAGGAGGACGTCGTTTAAAATTTTCAGTAGGCGAAAGAGTTCAATTCTCCTCAATTTTCCTGAAGCCATCTCTATCAAGCGCCTGAAACCTGATTTGTGCGTTCAGAAAGAAACAATTATCAGTCTTTCTTTGCCCTGCCTGTTAACTGGATATTTTCACCCCTCTTTCATCTGATTACGTAACGCCAAAAGTTTCCATTGTGTATGATCATTATTGCTCGGAATAGTGTTTACTATTGATTGATTTTTGTTTGAAAATGAACTCTCTGTGCGAGTATGTTAAAATTGTTTCTGTAGATATACTTAATAATGACTTTGGCCTGTAAGCAACTGATGAGAAGTCAACGAAATAAACAATGATGGTACCATTTTATTCTGCAAAACCGCTATTGTTCTTGCTTTATTCAAATTCATTAAGGGGAATAAATGTATGAAATCAATATTCTTTGAAAAAAAATGTAATTTGATACACTAGAAATACGGTCAACAACAAAGTAAATGTTCACTTATACCCACTCACGCATTATTCACTCCACAACCAAACGAACACACACATCCACATCCACACCCACAAAATAATCAATAACTTACACTGATCTCGAATAACTACCACGAACTAATTGGATTCCAGGACCACCATAGACAAAATGTACAGTTGGATAACCATTCATTAATCGACTATGATTATAATTTGGTATAAATAATTGTCCATAGAGAATCGACTGGGGATCATTAAATTCAATATAATTTGACGATACTACCGGTAATTTGTTATTATTCCTGTCTAAATTGTTAAATATATCACATCGAAGTATCATAGGTGGATTAGTCGGTTGAAAACCATTGAAGGCATTGTAATGAGACACTGTAGAGACAGAGAAAGAGAGAGAGATGAAAAGTACGAAAGTTGAGAAGATTTATAGCTCAAGTTTTCTGATCTGGTTGATTTAATTGCGAAGCTTTCGTGGTCCACCTTCTAGACAACATCTTCAGCGCAGGTTTTAGTATGAAATGAACTTATTGGGATCCAGTTCATACTAAAACCTGCGCTGAAGATGTTGTCTAGTAGGTAGACAACGAAATCTTCGCAATTAAATCAACCAGGTCAGAGAACACAACTAAATCGAAAAGTACAACCATCAAGAACGAATACAAAAGCGACTGTCATGATATGAAAATAAGTTTTAATTGGTATGACTTATTATTATAATTATTCCCTTGTGTTCCGAGTGGAACATAGGGCTTCAACAGCACATCTCCACTTTGTTCCATTTTCTGCCGTTTTCTTCAGCTGGTTAGCTCCACGATTGACCAAACTCTCTTATCTCTTCCTCACACAATCTACTCCATGTCACCCTAGCACTGACGACCCACTCGTCACTTCCCGTTGGGATTCCAGTCGAGCGATGACCTGGCGTGCAATGTCATTCGGCGGCCTCCTCAATGTATGCCCGATCCATCTCCACTTTCTCCTACATATTTGTTGACCGATCGGCTCTTGTTTGTTTGTTCCACTGGAGAGTTTCTTGTTGCTTATTCTTTCTGGCCATTTAATCTTCAGTATAAAGCGAAGTGCGCAGCTGTTGATAAAAGTCTGCAACTGCCTCTTGGAAATCCTTTTTGTGACACGCTAGTCAAGTTTCTGACCCGTATAGAAGATCCGACCTCACACTGGTGTTGAAAATGCGAATCTTGTTCCTTATGCTGGCTGAGTGAGTGCAGAAGATTTCCAAACTGGTTTCAGGTTGATGAAGGAGTAACTTGCCTTTCCGATTCTAACCTGCTTTGACATTTTTATCGGTTCCTCCTGTAGTTGGAACAATGCTGGCTGCCTAGATAAGTGAAGGAGGCAACTTCTGTTAAATCTCTCCCGTTGGTGGTGACTAGTGTTGGGTGTTGTTGCTGTGGCGGTTGGTTGGTTATTTTCATCACCTCCGTCTTCTCTGTGCTCACCTGCAGTCCTGTTTCCGCTGCCAGCTTCCTCTGCCAGTTTGTTGGTTTTCGCTTGCAAGTCTTCGAGTTTGTGTGACATTAGACATATTTCATCTGCGAAAAGCAGACCTTCTAGAGTCTTCTTATCAGCCGTCCAGTGTATTCCTGACTCTTCGACCCCCCCCCCCAACAGTCTGACGCATAATCCAGTCCGAGATATAAGATCAATTCGGAGGGAAGGACCCTTGAAAACAAAGAAGCACCATATAAACGACTTTTTCGTCCATGTTTTGCAACATTTAGAAGTGTACATTCATCACTACACTCTTACCTCCACAACCAAAGGATAAAAATGTAATTCGATGATCATACACATATTCGCTGACATCTTTTGCTTATAAGCATTAACACGATTCTAACTGATTGCAGATGAATCGTCCAGAAGCAGGATCATCTTTCTAAGCTTTAAACCAATGGTTGGCTAGATGTCACTTCACAGCAATAACTAATAGGCAATACCATCATGAATCGAAATTAGTCAGGTGACAGCGTAATCGAGATGTTAACAAGAGGTGAATCCTTCTATACAGCAAGTGTGAATGGTGACACATTCGCCATGCAAAAATGGACAGCTTTAAGCGCCAGTCTACGAGTATATAGTATCAAGTGTCCATCACCACTTGATTCAATACAACTCTCACCTGCACGTCAAAACATTTTTCACATATTCCTTCGACAGATTAGTATTTTCTACCGTCATGTTGTTTAATTACCTTATTACCGTAATCTACCGGTGGAAACACCATAACTCACTGGGGAATGCAGGTGCATCCGGTGACGAGTCCCAAAAAGGACGAAACGCGCATCCTGGATTCCCCTGCTAGTTACCATCTACCAATTAATTTTTCTATTAAATTAAGATGATGTGTATATATTGCGTGATGATATCGCATAGTTTTTCTACAACCGCATTTCCACTAGCATGATTAACACCAGTAAAATAATGTGTCTGAAACGACAGCTTCAGTTACCAAGGAAAGCTATCTTTATTTAACTACAATTTCAGAGTTATTAAATCATGCAGTTGACAGCAACTCAAAAGGCTTCCTTCGGTAGTCAGCTATAAAGTGCACATTCCACGCCACATTTCTTACTTTTACACCTCCGATATTTTAAATTCCTGTGCCTACGATTAACGGACGACATTCTGCGCACTCTACTTCAATGTACTTCTCTACAAGTTCACCTGGAGTTGTGCTCATTCATATTATAGGTAGAACCAATAGATTATTCCATTGTCGTCGAGGAGAACATGTTCTAAGGTGACCACATAGAAAACACAAATGTACCTAATCTGAATAGAAATCCAGTCGCATCTATTGTAAAGCATTTATCTATGTCTGATCACACAACTTTAATTCAAGGTTATTAAAGGTGATGGAAGAAGCCCTTTGGTCATTAATCACATACATACCAAACTATGTGTACAGAAAACAACAGACGTCGCTGTTGACCGCTTAATTTATTTATATGACTGTGATTAAATACCAGACATTTTATCATTGTGAACCATGTCAGTGGTAAAGTGATTGTAGACAGAGAGAGACTACGAAAGGATATCATCACGCAATATTTTTTCTTCCTAATGTTTTATTTAAATTTTATTTAAAATTAACTGATTACTTCAAACTGAATTAAAATTTTCAAGAGTTTATTTGGTGGATGGTAACTAGCGGTGAAAACCACCGGGATACATGTTTCGTCCTCTATGAGATTCGTCATCTGGTTGCACCTACATTCTCCAGTAACTGATGACATGCCCACTCAGGTTCCAACCCAATATCCACAGTTTCAAACGCCAAAGCGTTACCCACTAGACCACCATTTGGACCACGGGAGCCAACACCTCTAGTTCAACGGGTGTGTCAGTGTGTCAATTTGGACTCTCTCGTTGATTGATTGTACAGAAGTGTTCGGCCTCTGGTTGACATGTCGGCTCCTTGTGCAGATGCTTCGACGATGTCTGATTATTTAAGTAAAGGAATTTGGTGGATGTTGGTGCAGTGGATAACGCTTTAGCATTTACAACGATGAGTACTGGGTTCAAGCCTCATTTGGGAGCATCATGACTCACTGGGGAATGCAGGTACATCCAGATGACTAGTCGCAAAGAAAAAGAAATGCGCATCCTGGATTCTAGTGCTAGTCACTACCCACCAAATTACTGCAATCTAAACAATCAGACATCGTTGAAGCATCCACACAAGGAGCCATTATATCAATTCTAAGGCCTAACACTTCGGTCCAAACAATCAACAGAAAAGTCCAAAGTGAATTCAGTAATCTTCAAAAGTTTGTATGTATTTGATTTGTCACAACTTTCCTCAAGAATTGATATCAGTTAGAGAACAACCGAATACCTACGAGGAGTACTGTACAGCTAGCTAGCTGTTTCATCCTAGTTTAGGACTCATCGGCACCCACTGGGTCTCGAACCGAGGACCTTCCGGTTACAAGGCAAGCTCGTAGACCATTCAGCCACTGGAAACCGACTCATTTGCTAGCACATGAATTCTAATTTATACCAATTAATAAAATTAATTGCAAGAAGCGCATTATTCAAACCTTTTCAAACAGGAGAAATCACGACAATGTCATATACTAAATCTTTAACTCCGGCATACAGAGAAATTTTTTGTCAATCTCTTTTCTCCGTATTACATCTTAAGTCTGCTCTTGACTTAACTTTTCAAATTTTAGTTAGGCTCTTTTATATCCTTATATCAAATTTACAATTTTCAAATTAGTTAGCGATTTGCTTAGTGTACACAGTTCGAGTAGTTAAATTTCACTGGAGTTTCCTTTTGAAACCAAGTCATTCCGATCACTACAATATATGGTCTGCATGATACCATAAAAATGGTGGTAATCAAGCAGGCAAGAAAATTCGCATAAAACTACAATACTACTGATTTATTGAAATGAGTAGTTGCATACCACTCATATCAACCAGCTGGCCAGCCAGCCACATTGAGGTGATCTAAACACCGGACGGCCGTTTCGCCCGTTGATAGCCAAGCTCATCATCGGTGTACATAGCCGGTTTGACTCAGCTCAGAAAGCCGAATCAGTTCAAAGGACCCTGTCGATTACTCAACTTACTGATTTTATTTTACTTAAGTCTCTCAACCTGATTAATTTTTCTCTGTTATATAATTTTGTGAGTTCGTGGTTATGACCATACTTGATAGTTCGTGCCAACGAACTTCCCTACCTAGTCGATTTGTGAGCCTACTGTTCCAATCGCCTGTTAGCAACAACAACCACAACAGTGACACGATACGATACCACCGAACCCGCGACGTAAGAAGAGAGACCGTTGATGTAGAGAGCTTTTACTGTCTCGAATCAACAGCGAAAAGGGTTGACAGAAATTGCTTGTATACATATATATGCTTTGGCCCTGAAACACACTGATTACATTGATAAGTTAAAACAGTCGACAACCAATAGGAGTTCAAGGTCATAGGTGAGCAGGAAGTACAAACAGCACTGTACTGTAAAGTCCAATGCAGTATTTTAGCAAAATTAGATCTATATAGAGCGGGTAATCTTTAATATATGTAGGTACGAGTATGCAGCGTAACAACGATACCGACTACAATATATGTGATCTGCTTGATACCATAAATAGCAATCAAGAACGCAAGCATAGATGTACGGTAGTACATACAATCTAACTGATTTATTGATTGATACTAGGTTACTGGAAACTACTGACGTTAACTAGTCTTGATTGCACACATTTTAAGTTTGTTCTTACGATGGTTTAAAAATAACTCCTGAACTGAATTATACCAAGTTCGAGTCTCCATGATAACAACATCACTCGCTGGGGATTCGAGTATCTCCAATTGACATAAGTCATCAAAAAGGGGCAAAGCACACATTTCCTCGAAACAAAACCAACAGAACACTTTATTTTCATCCTTTTGCGTCCTAAGTGGCATAAAGGGCTTTAAGTTTGAGCTTTGAAATTACAGTATCAGAGATGCTCTTTCTACGGGTTTTGATTGCTAGCCTCATACACACCCAACCTTTCTTCTTTACCGGAGTTGTTTTTATTCCTTTACGTTCCCCCAGTGGAACATAGGGCTTCAAGCTAGAGGCTTGAAGTTTCGGTAGCAGCGGTATTTGCTTTTACGGGATGGTGCTGCTACCCAGCCTCATACCAAACCTTCCCTTTTTACAAGACTTATTACTGGCTTAGTAAGGTAAAGGAGTGTGTCAGTGGCCGGGGATCGAACCTCGAACTACATGCGGCGCGGTTGGCGAGCATTCTACCGCTGTACCACCGACGCTTCACCGGAGTTACTATCCGCTAATCGGTGTGTTTAGGAGTACATTGGCCTGGAGTTAAATCCTGAACTACATCGTGTAAGGTTGGTTGATTGACAGGATACTACCTCTGAACCATCAACGTACAACGGAACATTTTTAGTTCAATAAATATTTTTAGGTGGGAACAAAACGACAACAACACTGTACTACTTACCATGTTTCCGTAACCATCCAATATGTTGTAGAATAGGTTTATGTTGACGATTTTCATGATCACAAGTCGTCGTCGTCATAGTAATACGACAGACTTGAATACCAATCAATTTATCTAAACTACTTGATTCAATTAGCATAATACCATAGTTCGGGTTGAATGCACTCACTTCATAGGATAATGGATAAGGTTTTAAATGAGATTGAGCATCAGTAAAGTAGGGATCTAAAATATTCGGTTGATTTATATTTACAGGCATAGAGGATGATGGTGATGATGACGATGAAGGTGATGATGATGATGACAGTGATGAAATGTGTTCACCTTCAACAGTTTCTACTTCTGTAGAATTATTAGTCGTTGAAAGTTGAGTGGTTAAACATGACAGGTGACCACGATCTCCACTGGCATAACTGACACAATATCTAGTTAAAGATGGGAAAGAGGTAAAGGTACGAAGAAAAGGTACGCGGAAAAAAAAGTGATATTACTATATACAATGAAACTGTGGCCCACTAATATAGGCGCGCTTGACTTCTAATCTCTTGGCTCCCATAAACGATCTGGTATGGCCAAGGGTGGGTAGACGCATGTAGACAGGCATTCATAACTTCTGACACTACCTTCACGCGGAAGGGGTATTCCACACGAAAGTGAAAGGACGAATTCGAACGTATGGCGTTTACCACAAAACTGGTGGTGCACATGCAGCTCTAGCCTAGAGGAGCTGGAAAACCTTGATTCCAAACCTATGGTGTACATAGACTTCAGAATCTGAAAGGATCATTTAGTCGCCGTCAACCATGGTGTCGTAGCTCCTGACTCTACTCTACTGCCTTGTGGATCAGACATCAAACCAAATGTTCGGCGGTTGCCTCTCAAAATAACCACCTGTTTCGGTCTTGGGCGTCCAAACCTTCGTAAATGCAGAGGGATTTGAAATCATGGCCCAGTGGTTGGAAGTCCAGAGGCTAAACCATCCAGTACCTGTATGATAATATGTTGAAGTGACACTTCAAGGAATTCCATTTCAAATTGATAGTCGTAAATAATAACGACGTATGTGATATTGAGTACTTGGGATTATTTTAGCTTATTATGAATCGTGATACTGGGGTAGTACACTAATTAATGCTGTGATTGTCATATACACAATTCTAACTAATTAACCCCTCACGATGGTCTGGGGTGGGTGCCTAGCGCTGCGGGTTGGCCACTCCTCCGCACACCTCTTGAAATGCTCCCATATGACTGGGCGTCTTACATAGCCTCTCCTGAGGAAGTCCTACTCACTGCCTTCACGTGGTGGAGGTGTTTTTCACCAAAGTGAGAGGGCGAAAGTGGATGCCCGGCGCTCTTCACCGGGTTGACTGTCCATTGGATGACAGTCTAGGGGAGATGGCTAAACCCTGATTCCAAACCTCCAACGACTGGCGTATGAAGCTCACTGGAGCTCACCGGTAGACGTATGGACAAAGGGCTTGTTGGATGTCCTGGATGTCTGGCCCGATTCAAAAAAGCGCATGAACCGAACTCCGGTCACCGGCTGCCAATGGACAGTGGACTCCCTACCCCACTCCTACTGCCTTGTAGGTCACACTTGGTTGTGTAAAGGCTAGAGCTGCACTCTCAAACAAAAGGTCGAGCAATTCTGGGGACATCACTCGTACCAAATTCCCATGAAACTTCATGAACTATCTTACAAATGATTCGAGATGTTCATGAAGCCGGCTCATCCTCCCGTAGGAGATAGCCGAAGTAAAGTAAGTAAGTATATTATACTATGACTCTAGGTATTTGGAGGATTACAAACCTAGTGAATTTTAACACAGGGTTATTAAATACGCAACAGACTGTTCTGTTTTGTGATTTATTAAGATTAGGCATTTGAATACTACACAACTATTAAAGCATTTTATTGTTCAAATTCTATGTGTATCTACCAATTTAGCTGCTTCTGTGGAGCCAGTTACATAGGCCGCACAATTAGGCGTGTTTCTCCTCGGATTTCCAAACATCACCCTGCATGGTAGTTAAGTAAAGGACAAACAAAATCTATCCATAGCGCTATTCTATCTCATCTGGTGGAGACAGAACACAAGATCAATGTTAATCAGGCTTTCAAAGTCATTTACCGCATAACAACCAACTAATCTTAACTTCGCCTTAAGCGTTCGTCTACTACATATTGCTGAGGCTGGCTGTTAGGATCCACATTAAGAAGCCAAATTTATGTGTCCAAAAGAAGCTGGTTCAGACATTGTCCTTACCTTGGCCATTTAGGTTTTAATGATCCTGAATTTGTTGTGGAAATTTCCTTAAATTTGATGTGATATTCTAGTTGCTATTACATTTTTATGCTTATTATAACTTTAGCGTTTTTCTTGAACTGTAATTCCATTGATCTTACCTAACAAGTTGTGACCAGTGACGTTCAATGAGCCGAGTGTGAGGAAGGATTTCCCACCGATGACATTGGTTGGTGGTCACGCTAAACCCATCACGAATTGGTAGAAGTCAGAATTCATGCACTGGCCATTGAATCGGGTCCCAGTGGCTTAATGGTATACGAGCTTGCTTGCTTGCTTGTAACCAGGAGGTCCTGGGTTCCAACCCCACGGTGTGGGTGGGCACTGTCGATGATTCCCGAACTAGGACGAAACAGCTGTCCAATACTCCCTGGTTTCCAATGGTTCTCTAACTGATATCAATCCGTGGTCAAACGCGTAAAAATAAACCAATATTATTTAAAAACACTAATATTGTTATTGACGACTATTCTAGAAAAGTTATATTATATATATATATATATATATAGTTGTAGAGCCAGAAGGGTGAATTATCGAAAAGCATGTTCTTTGCTCAATTATTTTATTTTTTTCTAGATGTCTGAATGAATATTTTCACTATATTCAAATTCGATGAGACAAACGATAGTACAACATATACATTTTTTGTTTCAAACGCAAGAGATTATACTCCCAAAGCTGACTGACTGAGTTACGAAGCAGTAGTTCAAGCCGTCATACTTTGTGTACCGCAGAAATGTATAGAAAAAGAAAAGAAATTCAGAGGAACTATAATGAAGCGGAATGTATGCAAAGGAAGTGTAGTACACATGGAAGGAAATGAGGGTATAATAGATAAGGGAGATTACAAAAAGTGAATGTATCTTCACCAATGAGAACGATTTCGAACCATAACACCAACAGTCTCATGCCATTGGTTCTTTTTATATCAAGGATCCCAACCAGGCAGTCTACACTTTAATACGTGGCTACTTCTCAACGAGGAAGGCGATGGCTTCTCATAACCATTTCGATTGTGATGCAACTTCACAACCTTATTGATCGACTTACCCTCCTTACCTAACTTCAGTAGTCTATATTAATATAAACACATTATACTAATTAACATAAGATGCAGAACGCAAACATCTGTAACTGAAGACATCTAAGTTCCACAAATCCTCTCCACTTTCAATAGCCATTATTCACGGTCATACAGAAGGATATGAAGAAGTGCTGCTCAGTGCAAACACATCCTTCAGTCGTTTGCCTCATATCACATCCAAGCCAGAGATTATGTAAGTTGGCAAATGTCATCAGCAATCAGTTCATAAGTGAAGTGGTCAACACGCCCCAACCATTTCACTCCATATCTTATACTCATTAAATCAATAAATAACCAATATGATTAACTCTAAGCAAGCAATTGAACGGATGAACACACTAAGAGATAGAAGATAGTTTAGATATAACTTATCTTTAGGCTTCATTGTCAAAGTTGGGTGTGTGTTCAAGGCACTGAGATGAAGTTTACCTGGTATACAAAAGTTTTTTTCTGATCAGATATCAGTATTTCACTGGATAAGTTGTCTGTACATCGCAACTCACATATAAACGCATTTCTTGTTCATAAATGCAAAACACACGCACACATTACATCAGATTAAGATATACCACACTGTGGAGTGGTAATATTGTGGTGGTGTGATACAGACAATGTGTTCCAAAGGGAATATTATTCTCACATATTCTCACAGTTCAATACTGCGTTAGCAACAGAATACTATGTGTGTATTTAAACATTCTATTTCATGTCATTTATTATTATTATTATTATTGTTCCCTTGGGTTCCTAGTGGAACATAGGGCTTCAACTGCACGCCTCCACTTGCTTCTGTCTTGTGCTTTACTTTTCACTTGCATCCATGTTAATCCATACTGTTTCAGTTCCTCATCACACGATCTCCTCCATGTCACCCTTGGACGTCCCACTCGCCGCTTCCCTTTCGGGTTCTACTCGAGGGCCTGACGCGCGATGTCACCCAACGGCCTCCTCAGCGAGTGTCCAATCCATCTCCATTTTCTCCGGCATATTTGTTGGGCGATTGGTTCCTGTTTTGTTTGTTCCCATAGTTTCTTGTTTGTGATTCTTTCCGGCCATCTGATCTTCAGTATAGAGCCAGCGAAGACAGTTGTTGATAAAGGTCTGCAACAGGCTGTTGGAAATATTCTTTGTGACCCGCCAAGTTTCTTATCAGTATAGAAGAAGAAGTAACTTGACGTTTGTATTGAAAATCCGAATTTTGTTCTTGATGCTGAGTGACGAAGACTTCCAGATTGGTTTCAGGTTGATGAATGTGTTTCTCGCCTTCCCGATTCTCGATTTGACATCCTCGTCCGTTCCTCCTGTGGTTGAGACAATGCTCCCTAGATAAGTAAATGAAGTAACCTCTTTCAAATCCTTCCGGTTGATGGTGATTGGCACTGGATGTTGCTGCTGTTGTTGTTGTTGTTGGTTGGTTATTTTCATAACCTCCGTCTTGTCTATGTTCACCTGGAGTCCTGTCTTCTCTGGCTGCTTCTTCGACCAGTTTGTCGGTTTTCGCTTGTAAGTCTTCGATTTTGTGTGACATCAAACATAAATCATCTGCGAAATCCAGGTCTTCTAGGTTCTTCGCGTCGGTCCAGGATATCCCTGTCTTCTCGTTTCCCACTGTCTGACGCATAATCCAGTCCACCACAATTAGGAATATCATTGGTGATAATAAGCACCCTTGTCTGACTCCTGTGTTTACTCGAAACGCCTCGCTGAGTTTTCCGTTATGGATCACTTGACATGTGCGGTTGTCGTTCAGCTGTTGAATAAGGTTGATGAATATTTGGGGTACGCCGTAGTACTCGAGTAGTTTCCAAATTACATGTCATTTAATGTAAGCCAAAATCACACGCTCAATGATTTGTTAGAGAATATAGAACTGTATATATGTAAATAGTGGCTACGATCTCTTTCTCACGTTAGGTGGCATAATAAGGTAAGTAATGTTGACGTTAGGCGTAGAGTGTTGGGCAAAGAGGGAAAATCAATCGATGAGGCTATAAAGTTACATAGATTGAGATGGTTAGGTCACGTGCTGCGCATGCCTAACCATCGCCTCCCCCGACGGACGGGCATTACTACCTGATATAGGTGCAGGTTGGAAAAGAGTAAGTGGTGGCCAAACAAAAACATGGCCTCATCAATCCATGAAATCTTTGACAGTTAAACTGAGTCAGGTAGGGAGATGCAAACTTCCGGGTTGGGGCCCTCGGGACTCTAAGAATCAATGACTGGAGACAATAGGTAACATGGTTCAAAATCGTTGTCAATGGCTTACGCAGATGTATTCAGTCTCTGTAATCTTTCATATATTTCTTTCTACCATTACTCATTCTGTTCACTCTTATACTTGTCAAAACTCTATTGATTCTCTTCACTCATCTTCTTGTCTACCTTTGTGTGCTATTTGGAACTTGGCAACTCGAACTGCTGCCCTTCGGTGCCAAGTTCTATGTTGAATCCAGACAGAGAGACAGACAGATAGTGGCTTGACCACTTGAAAATATACCTTGGCTTCCATGTCTGGCTTTCTGTTGTTACAATACAACGAATAAAGACAATTCTGAGACAGAGGGAGACAGTGTGTGCGTGTGTTCATATGCGGATAAGTTACAAGATTTAAGATTTGGAAGATGATATAACAAGCGAATACATTCACATTATTGTGAATAATTTTGATTCTTGTTACCAAGACTGCTTTCTCCGTGCAGCCATTCGCATCCTTAGTATTTTGAGAATCCAGAGTAAAAATTACATCTGCCTGCCTACAGATCAATAATTACAGGCTTTTAAGACAGATAGGTACCGTAAATCTTTATCGCTCACCATCAACTTTAGGTAAGATCACTATTCATCAAGGCAGGCGGTGGGTTGCCATCTATCTTAATCGATAAGGATTTACAGTCACACACACATACACACACCCGCCTCGTCGACTGACTTATCTTCTTTACCTAATACTGTAGGTCTTTAACAATCACCAAAGTATTAGGAAAATCCACTCAATGTGTTCTACTTGCTTTTAGGTGCAATGAGTAATATGTAATGTAATATTTCAATATCCAATACTTTCAGAGGTTATACCTCAGTTTTACAGGGACACGATAATTGTATGAAGGCTTATGATAGTACGACTCAGTTGCTCAGACTGTGAGTTAGGTGTGGCAGCATTCAAACCGAAGACACATAGACTACTGAAAGTCGAGTACTGAAGCCATTGAGTCATGAAGTAGGATGACTAACTGACTGACTGGTTTCAACGTAGAACTTTCCACTGATGTGCACCAATTCCTGTTGCCACTTTCTCTTCATGTACCACACAAAGCAAAGGAAGAGAGTAAAGAGGGATTCAGAAGGAAGATAATACACAGAAAATTGAAAGAAAAAGAATAGTAGTAATATGGAAGAACAATAGTTTTATTGAATATTATAAATCACAAAGAGTGGATGAATCTTCGCCATCAGTGAGAACGATTTCGAGCCATATCACTGATAATTGTCTCCAACCTTCATTGGTTTTTTACTATTCCGAGGACCCCGACCAGGAAGTCTACACTTCCCTACGTGACTGTCTGTCTGGCTTAAACTAACTGTTGTGGATTTCATTGACTGATGAAGTCATGTTTTGGTTTGACCACCACTAGCTGGCTCTTTTCCAACCTGATCCTACTAAGTAAGATAGAGCGAACTATCAAACAGTACTCACACATGCTTTAAAATATCTCGAGTCATCTTCAGAACTGATAGTATAAAGATAAAAATGTACGAAAAATATAACATTGAATCAATTCGAGTAAAAAAAAGATTTTAAGAAAGTATAACTGCTTACATATTTCTGAGAATAGGATGTTCTTTATTCGCTTCGAAATAAACCAACTGGTTATTTTCGTCTAACCATATCTTTGCATTGAAAACAAGAGGTTAGAAAAATTTGAAAAAGATAAGAATTAAAAAAACGACAACAGTGACAAAATTTATTGAACGCATGCATATCATATATATATATATAACTTTATCAATCATAAGCCCATGACCAGTGGGCATAAAAAAAAACAATATCAACGTATAGGAAATCAATCATAAGCCTGAAAACCTCAGTGTTATCGTCTGTAACGATCTCGTTCAACAGAGCTAGATGGTGATTCCACATGCCAAGTGATTCAAAACGGAAAACTCGTCGAAGTATTTCGAATGAAGACAGCAGTGAGACTAGGATACCTATTGTTGGTATAAGGATAAAATTTGTGCACTGTGGTGTTGGAGTATAATGACATTATGGATAAAAAATTTTATTTTGTTAAAGTCACACACAATGGTGTTATACAGTAATATTTACTGATGACCACGTTTCGAGCAAAATTTATTACTACTGCTCATAATCACATCAAGGTATTCAGACAACTTCCTCAACTTCGTTTATATAATTCCATTATTTTTCATCGCTTGACTTGATTGGTAGTAGTATTTTCCATATTTCCGATATGAGTGATGAGTCATTCCTATTGCATGTGTTGGGTGTAGACTCGATGAACAAGGATTCAGTAATCAACCTCTCTCTCCACCTACCTACCTATATTACTTTTTAGAATTTTGACTCTGTCCCCTCCACACCATTGTGTGGTTGTGTGTTAATGCATGCAGTGCAATTGCTGAGCATTTTTCTAAATTACTTATCTTCTCGGGGTCAACCATTCTTGCCTTAGCTAAATTCTTATCTTCCGACAATCTGACTACCTCCGACCTACTAGTTTGACCTGTATAGTTGACCTCACAGTCAATGCAGGGTAATTTGTAAATTATATTATTTTGTTTAATTGGGTCCACCGGGTCCTTTAACCTGCAAAGCTTGTCCCTGAGTGAGTTTGTAGGTTTGACTGACACCATAATTCCTGCTTTATTGAGAATCCTACGTAAGGTCTAAAATGTCCCCTCCTTATATGGTAAAACTATTGTAAATGCCTTATGTCCTTTCTTATTTATGTTATCATTATTAGTTTCCCCATGATTTTTATCTTACTTTTGACCTTTCCTGGTCTTCCTAATGAATTTTATAAGATGGTTATTTGACACCGATAAGGATATCAAATTAAGTTAGGATCAGAAATACAAGATAAACCTTCAATAATCTGAGATCAATCACGAAATCTGCTGCATTCAACAGCATACAGTACAAGATTCACATTTGAAACAGTAATGTCAAGTCAGAGTTACTATGTGGTTCACAGACTTGGCGCACACTTCCCTAAGTATTTCCAACAGCCTTCTGTAGACTTTTATCACACAGCTGCCTTCACTTGACAATGAAGATCAGATAACTGGTCCGTAGGGGAAAATCAACTCATTCGTGGCTGCATAAATGTCTTGCTCATAAGTACCAATAAGCACTAAGCACGAAACTTCAGAGTCAAGGCTTTCAGCTGACTAGTTCAAAAAACTAAGAAACACTGAGTTGTTCTCAGCTTTATGTGATATCATAGGTGGTGGCTGGTAGTAGAATCTAAAAGATGCATTCTGTGCTGTTTGCAACTCAGCAACTGGATATGGTCAGATAGCAGATGGTAGTAATTCCTACTACTGGGGACTTCAACCCAGCTTCTACATGATTAACTTCGAAACATACATTTGGAAACAGCTGGATTCATCCGTTGAGTAATATGAAAGTAGTACTTTATGTATTACAATGAGGTGTCTATGTGAGAATTCTCTGAAAGCAGCAATCGAAATAGGATAGTTTATTTTAAGAAATATGGAGCAGCATGCTACCTATGATGCCTTTCTACTTTGTGGTGGTGCGGAGGAAGGTTGAAAAAGATCGCCCGCATCTCAACTTACCCTACAGCGGTATCATCCTACTCTGGTTCAAGTTTCAGTAGGAATGTAATGACAGAAGACAAGGGCCAGGCAACAGATCGTTTATTGAGAAAATCAACAGATATTTATAGATTTTTATGTGCATTATTATTGGCGTTATTGTTAGCGGAGAAGCAACCTCTTCTGGTTGGTTGTTTTCTTGCTGATGGTTCACTTTCTGTTATTTCATTGTGGCCGTTTCTCAGAAAATCAAATCATATATATCCGTGAATCATATTTCCACACTTTAACTCCGCTGTGATTGGCTGGTGATTTTCTCAAGGTTAAGCTTTGTTATTATTTTTCTTATGACGCTGACTTGGGACGTGAACATTGCCGTAAATTGTTGTTTACCAGTTTTGGATAGTGGAAAGAAGAGAGCACGAAGTTCAGCAAAGATGTTGGTCTTTTCGGCGATTTCATTTTCAAAAGCAGCTGTACAATCGCATGTAAATACATAATTTTACATGGAGACAATTCTTGTTCGATTCTACACAACTACGACGGCGAATAAAAGGTGATAATTATTTCCAACTAGATATGGTTTTTACGAGAGGCTTAGAAACAAAATTACACAGGATTAGAATGGGTATCAAGTGTGTAAAAATGAGCATGGAAACAAAAATTGAAATAATAATTTTCAACTCGAGATGGGAATTAGGAGGTGCGAAAATAGATCACAAGAGCCTTAGAAACAAAAATTACACGGGATTATAGCGAATTACAGGTGTGTAGAAAATGAGCATGGAAACAAAAATTGAAATAATAATTTTCAACTTGAGATGGGAATTAGGAGGTGTGAATATAGATTACAAGAGCCTTAGAAACACAAAAATTGCACAGGGTTAAGATATAATTGTAAAATAGTTAATTTTTTTATTATTATTAAACGAATTATAAATGTGAACAGGAAAAGCATGGAAACAAACTTAAAGTAACTGTTTTTATAACTGAAAAAATGGGGTGAATCGAATGGAGACTGAGGGAGCAAGAATCACACACACAGCGAACGAAAAAGATCAAAAAGAAAAGAGAGAACGAAAGAACAAAAACAAAACAAAAACGGAAGCTAAGGTAACATACTGAACTAGGTCCATGATAGTTGTAGAGGTTGGACTAATTTCTTTTGAACACACAGCTCAGGCTTCTCGATGCATATTGCGAGGGCTTCTGCAGTACAGAAAAGTCGGAAACAAACTGCTTTTGGTAGGTTTCTGTTGACTTTGTAAATTACTTTGAAAGAATCAGTTGAAATGCTGTGGGAGATGTTGATCAGATGCTCAATAATAGCACTTCTGATTGAACCGGTGCCTCCTCTTTGCAGCCACGCCTGGTAATGTTCTCTAACACGCATACAACGACCTATGTACCTAGCCCCAAACGAGCAGGTGAACTGGTATATGCACATTGAATTGGTCATATGCGAGAGTTTGTCCTTCGTGTTGTTTCGAAGTATTGGACGGCTAGAGAATGTCACTCTTAGTGTTACTACAGGGAAGGTCTTCTTTAAAGAGCTGGATATTACCTCTTCAGGATGTTGGCTGCTTCTTCTTCCGTTCTCTTTTTTCTTTTTGATCTTTTTTCGTTCGCTGTGTGTGTGATTCTTGCTCCCTCAGTCTCCATTCGATTCACCCCATTTTTTCAGTTATAAAAACAGTTACTTTAAGTTTGTTTCCATGCTTTTCCTGTTCACATTTATAATTCGTTTAATAATAATAAAAAATTAACTATTTTACAATTATATCTTAATCCTGTGCAATTTTTGTGTTTCTAAGGCTCTTGTAATCTATATTCACACCTCCTAATTCCCATCTCAAGTTGAAAATTATTATTTCAATTTTTGTTTCCATGCTCATTTTTACACACTTGATACCCATTCTAATCCTGTGTAATTTTGTTTCTAAGCCTCTCGTAAAAACCATATCTAGTTGGAAATAATTATCACCTTTTATTCGCCGTCGTAGTTGTGTAGAATCGAACAAGAATTGTCTCCATATAAAATTATGTATTTACATGCGATTGTACAGCTGCTTTTGAAAATGAAATCGCCGAAAAGACCAACATCTTTGCTGAACTTCGTGTTCTCTTCTTTCTAATACTAATTTTGGCTTGCAGGCAGCTGTCTCACCACAAGAACACTATCAATCATTGCGATACTGGTACATCCAGCTAACAAGTCACCAAAACAACCCTATCAGGGAAAGTATAGACTACATTTCATCTGACAGACAGACAGACTAGTCTAGTGTAAATGTCTATTTGTCCCAGAAACACAAATACCACTGACAACACTCACCAAAGTATGTAAACTTACAAAATAATATTCATATATTGAGGGGAAAAATTTATTAATTAGTTATTTACCTTATTTCCAGTAACTTCCCAATTACCATTCGTTAACTGATTGATGTAAACTTGTTCAGCTTTGATAAGAACTGCAGACTGTTCACTATTATTATTATCACCATCAACGTGCGCAGAGGTACTGGCATTATCATGATGTATTATGGTGGACAATTTATCCTTAGACCATGAACACTGTACAAGATACAAGTGGGTATAACCTGATCTATGAGAAGCCCATATAAATGTACAATTATCTCCGCCTTTGAAGGCGACTTCATTATTTGAACAATCGCCTATCACAGGATGCCATGGATTCGTTAAAAAGGTTAAGAAATCATGAACCTAAAATGAAAATTTAAAAATAATAATAATAAGAATACCAGGACCAATCAGATTCGTCGGACGCTTCCGACGAAGGTCATTCCAAGCAGAAACTATGCCTGCGTTTATAGATTTGGTTAGCAAATTTCGCGGAGTGACTGAGATTTGTATTTGTGGAGATGTTATGATGCTAAAGCAATACAACCATGTTGGAGATGAATACTGTTAAAGATGTAGTTCATGTCATAAGAAAAAAAATCTGTTCGTGAGGTTAAGTACAGTATTTTACTAAGCTGTCTTTGACGGACAGTGCAATGGTATCAGCACTGTAGAGAGTCACGGCGTCATGGAAGTTGCAGGGGATTACTAGCTGTCTTCAAGGAGTAGGATTAGTCGTTCACATCGATCAAACTGTGCTCATTAGGAAGAAGTATTAACAGGTGAAGGAGAAGGGCAAATCAAGTGTGGATACTTGGAATCTATGACACTTCACTTCGCAAAGGTTTCGTTAAAACATTACGAAATAGAAGTACAGCAACATTAATTCCAAGCATTCAGCGCTTGGTATTGCCAGGACCAACCATACATACTGATGAATGGATGGGATACAACCAACTTTCATCTTTGGATTACATTCACTATCGTGTCAACCATTCCTCCAACCTCGTAAATCCAGTCACAGGCACGCATACTAGCTCTGTCGAAGGATTCTGGGCGGGGTGATTGAAGAAAAGAATCAAGGAATGCCAATGGATCGCAAAATACCATGATTTTTGGACACATCGATAAATACATGTATACAGTATGATATACCTTCTCTGATGCTCATCTTGGAGAAACTGAGAGACGTTTTGACGAAACATAACAGACCATTACCCAGTTTAGTGACAATTTTCTAACGTTTATAATACATTTTTTAACGAGTTGAACATGGATTGATATCAGTTAGCGAAAAATTGAAAACCAGCACCAGGGAGTACTGGACAGCTGTTCCATCAGCTTAGTTTGGGAATCATCGGCAGTAAGCACCCACACCGTGGGGTTCGAACTCAGGATCTTCCGGCTATAAGGCAAGCTAGTAAACCAACCAGCCACTGAGACTCAATTCAATGGCTCATGAATTCTAACTCCTACCAATTCGTGATTTAGCGCGACCCCAAACAATGTCATCGGTGGGACATCCATCTTCACACGTGACTGGATGGACCTCACTGGTCACGACTTATCAATGGTTTTCAAAGGTTCTCTAACTGACATCAATCCGTGATCAACTCGTAAAAATAAAACTAACCCTCTGAAACCAACTATAGACATTTTTTAACGATATTAACGGTTTTTTGACATCTGAATTCTGATTGGTTGTTCAGGGTCACTCTAGTTTGTCTATGATAGTTTGACTTTGTCGACATTTCTATTGATTGGTCAACAGGAATACTGATACACACAAGAGGTGGTGGCTCTCGTGGCCCAAATGGTAGCTAAGTGGATAACATTTTGGCGTTTGAAACGACAAGTCATTGGGTTCGAGACTTATTGGGAACACACCATCATCACTCAGTGGGCAGTGCAGGTACATTCAGATGACGAGTCCCAAAGACATGGAAAGTTTTTCAACAGCATATCAGACTTTACTGCTTTCCCTAAAATATCTACAGTATGTCGTCGATTAAAGTCAATGAAATACCCCCATTTGAATGAAGCAGCCAACAAAGGAGATGGGTTCATCATTAATTTTAAATTTCTGTTTGATCGAGACCAATAATGTATTGAAAATCCGAATTTTGTTGATGATGCTGAGTGACAAAGATTTCCAGATTGGTTTCAGGTTGGTGAATGTGTTTCTCGCCTTCCCGATTCTCGCTCGATTTGACATCCTTGTCCGTTCCTCTTGTAGTTGAGACAATACTCCCTAGATAAGTGAAAGAGGTAACCTCTTTCAAATCCCTCCCGCCGATGGTGATTGGCGCTGGATGTGGCTGTTGTTGGTTGGTTATTTTCATAACCTCCATCTTGTCTATGTTCACCTGGAATTCTGTCTTCTCTGGCTGCTTCTTCGACGAGTTTGTCGGTTTTCGCTTGTAAGTCTTCGATTTTGTGTGACATCAAACATAAATCATCCACGCGCGAAATCCAGGTCTTCTAGGTTCTTCACCTCGGTCCAGGATATCCCTGTCTTCTCGTTTCCCACTGTCTGACGCATAATCCAGTCCACCACAATTAGGAATATTATTGGTGATAATAAGCTGTGACCAGTATGGTGCAGCAGGTCAGGTGTCAGGGTAAATACTTGTCGAAGACATTGGCTAGCGGTTGCGCTGTATCGTGAATTGGCAGAAGTTAGGATTCATGGGCCGTTGGATCGGGTCCCAGTGGCTTAGTGGTCTACGAGCTCGCTAGCCTTGTAACCAGAAGGTTCTGGGTTCGAACCCCGGTGGTGGGTGCATGCTGTGAAGAGTCCCAAACTAGTCTGACGAAACAGCTGTCCTGTACTCCCAGGTTTTCCAATGGTTCTCTAACTAATGTCAGCTCATGATGAAATCCTGTAACTAATTCAAAATAATTAGATAAATAAGAGATTCGGAAATCGATATCTTTCGTTTAAAAGATACACACACACACACACAAAGATAGTAACTTCATAACAAAAAACATGCTATGCATCATCGATAAATCATTATATATATATATATATATATATATATATGTATCACCTTAACCCAATACTTTGATTCTTCTTCAGTAATTAATTCTATACACGGTGATATTGATGATGGGAATGAAGATGTGTTGACGGAAGTGGCAGTGGGAGAAGCAGCTGGAGCAGCAGAAGCAGAAGCAACTGCTCCATGATCATTGACAATCACATTGGATATTGCACAAAAGTTATCTACTGGAATTAAAATCAATGAAAGACGTTGTTGTAAACGAGTGATCAGCTGACACCAAACACTGTAATCAATAATGAAATAAAAAAATAGAAACAAAAGACAAATTGAAAGGCGTAGTTGAAAAAGCAAAACAAAAATGAAAAATAATAATAGTACAAATGAGAAAATTAGTAAGTGAGATGATAAGTAATTATTAAAAGCGAATGTACAATTACAGAGTGCATCTGTTGTCTTTTTAATAGTACCATACATTCTACTAGCATTATTAGTTTTAGGCATTCAATTAAACCATTTTGACTCACCCAGTGACGGCTTCATTCTGCGTATTAATAATTCCACTGTGGATTTTATAACCTTATTCATTATTGTATCTACAGGCTTCTCAATTTCCTTATATATGGACCCGTCTGAATATGTTCAGTGACTTTCTTGATATAGTCAGATTTATCCAAAACTACTGTCGAGTTTCCTTTGTCAGCTTTTGTAATGGCGATGTTTTTATCTTGTTTTAGCCTAATTAAAGCTAGTCTTTCCGATGTTGTCAAGTTTGATTTTGTTTTTGTTTTTTGATTTTTTAGGGTTAATGCACATTGTGCTCGAACCTCTTCTGCTGTCGTCTTATCTACTGAGCTTAGTGCTACTTCTATGTTAGGAATGACATCCTCTGGTTTTAATTTATTAACTGTTACATTGAAATTTACTCCTTTTTCAAGTACTTTTATCTCACTGCAGCTTAGTTCCCTTGATGAGATGGTCTTGGATAAATCTGACTATATCAAGAAAGTCACTGAACTACTTACTTTACTTTACTTCGGCTATCTCCTACGGGAGGATGAGCCGGATTCATGAACATCTCAAATCATCGCTGCCCAGGCGCGGCGATCTGATGCAAGGTTTTGCGACAGGGTTATCCAAATCTTGTTCCACAGACGGAGTCCGTAGACGGTTTGTAGCCCCAGGCACTCCATCCCGGGAACGCCGTAGCATGGTGAGAGTCGTTTGTAACAGAGTTCATGAAGTTTCATGGGAATTTGGTACGAGTGATGTCCCCAGAATCACTCGGCCTTTTGTTTGAGAGTGCAGCTCTAGCCTTTACACAACCAAGTGTGACCTACAAGGCAGTAGGAGTGGAGTAGGGAGTCCACTGTCCATTGGCAGCCGTTGACCGGAGTTCGGTTCTTACGCCTTTTTGAATGGGGCCAGACATCCAGGACATCCAACAAGCCCTTTGTCCATACGTCTGCCGGTGAGCTTCATACGCCAGTCGTTGGAGGTTTGGAATCAGGGTTTAGCCATCTCCCCTAGACTGTCATCCAATGGACAGTCAACCCGGTGAAGAGCGTCGGGCATCCACTTTCGCCCTCTCACTTTGGTGAAAAACACCTCCGCCACGTGAAGGCAGTGAGTAGGACTTCCTCAGGAGAGGCTATGTAAGACGCCCGGTCATACGGGAGCATTTCAAGAGGTGTGCGGAGGGGTGGCCAACCCGCAGCGCAAGGCACCCACCCCCGACCACCCTGAGGCTTTGGAGGCCTCCGGAATATATTGAGATGGGTCCATATGAGGAAATTAAGAAGCTTGCAGATACAATAATGAATGAATAAGGTTAAAAAATCCACAGCGGAATTAATACGTAGAATGAAGCCGTCACTGGGTGAGTCAAAATGGTTTAATTTAATGTCTAAAACTAATAATGCTAGTAGAATGTATGGTACTATTAAAATACATAAACCAGGTTACCCTCATACGACCAATAGTAGATTTTAGGAATACTGCATCTGTTGTCGTCAGTTTAGTCAATTCTGTCCTAGTTTAGCGATAAACTCACTAAATCCCAATTGTATGTTCAAATTATAAGGTCTTAACTCAAAAAAAGATTTTTCACGTACCGAATGACAGACTGTGGACCACACACACACACACTTATTGTTATAAAAGTTGATGACACTGTGGCCTGTTCTACTGATAAGATTTATCAGTAGTACAATTTTAGATTTTCCCGTCGACAGATTGGACTGAAGTGCTCGGTCTCAGGCTGACCATGTCGGCTCTTTGTGCAAATGATTCGACGATGTCTGGGCATGTAACTAGAAGTTAATTTGATGGGTGGTGACTAGTAGTGGAACCCACCAGGATGTGAATTTCGACCCATTTGGGACTCGTCATCTAGATGCACCTGCAGGTACGAAATGCGCATCGTCGAAGCATCTGCACAAGGAGCCAACATATCAACCTGAGACCGATCACTTCAATGTAAACAATCGACGGGGAAAGTCTAAAATTGAATTAAATAATTAATAAGACTCGTTGCATAAGAGGCGGCTCTCGTGACCAAAGTGGTCTTGTGGATAACGTTTTGGTGTTTGAAACTATGGACAGAGGGTTCAGTCCTCAGTGGGAACACCATCACTCACTGAGGAACGCAGGTATGCTCAGATGACGAGTCCTAAATAGGATGAAACTCACATCCTGGTGGGTTCCACTGGTAGTCACCATCCACCAATTGAATTTTCAGTAGTATGTAGACGCAGATTAATAGGAAGCAGCAGCCAAAATTGAAAACAACATTCCAATTCAGTGGCTACGGAGTTAGGAGTGTTTATCCCTCAAATGTAGATTTAGCTGACGTTGTGCTCAGCAAACAATCTCATTGGACAACTGTTCATCACAAAGTTTAACCTTCAGAAAATCAACAACCAATCAGAACAGTTTACTATCCACTGAACTAGGTGACCTTAAATATGGCCATGTGTGTAAATACGGAGTGTATATCCTTAATACAAAAGTCCGTCACCCATTCTCTTGTCTTCTCACTTTACAATGCTGGCCAGTTACCCAAGCTATAAAGTGGCGGGAGCTGGACTTGAACCCAGGAGGGCCAATTTAGCTGAAAGTTGACCGCTTAAGCCAATGAAACACATTTTCACAAATGAAGCCGTAGATCCCGGTTATTTCAGCTAAGGATTACTAAACAAGAATATAGTTTCCAACTAGTCGATCAATACACTTACATTTGTGCATAGTTTGAGGAATAATTATCCACATGAATACGTAGTGTGGTCAGAAGAAATCGTCAGTGGTACTTTGAAAGGCATCATTTGAAGACTCATTTTAAAGGTACATCCGTGTATTGAAAACATCTACAAGCTAATCTGGAGTATTGAGACCCCTAACTAGGACAAAACAGTTGTCCTGTGCCTTTTGGCTTTCAATGGTTCTCTCACTGAAGTTGGTTCGTAACAGAATTCACATTGAGATCAACCCAAATCCCCATAATCGAAATATCAAGCTTCAGCTGATTACAGGGTACTGGATGGATATCCTGCAGCTGTACTGAGAAATCGTGGGATTCCCCCTCCCCATGTAAAGGTAAAGTGGACGGTCATCGATGGCATAGGTTCGCGGTGTCTTTATCTCTATCACGAATTGGCAAAGTTAGAATTCACAGGTCACTGAACTGAAGGTCCCGGGTTCGACCCCCTGTTAGATCATGGGAGAACACACTGCTAAAGAGTTCCAAACTGCGATAGAGAGGCTAACAAATGTTTTACAACTGTTTACCCACACACACATACACACACCATTGTATACCACAAATACAAGTATATTTTCATATTCAGTTATCTGCGACCATGAACTTTTAGTCAAACGTAATCTGATAAAAAGTACACTCTGTTGAAAGTGTTTAACAAAAGAAGTCTAATATTTGTAAGTCTGAGGTAAAATTTCGACTACAGCTCATAAAATTTTGCTACTTTATTATATTTTGATGCCTGTTTCATGACTCATATTGTAACAACAGAAGACAAGGGCCAGGCAACAGAACGTTTATTACGGAAAATCAACACATATTTATAGATTTCAGTGTACATTATTGTAGGTTAATGTTAGTAGAAAATACAGTCTGTTGATTGGTTGTTTCTCACACGAAGTTAACCTTGCATCTCTTGTAGCTGTGTCAGTTCATCTATATGTTAACTGTATCCGCCTGTCCATCTTGACCTTGACCTCAATTACTGTCAACCAATTTGGCTAGCAACCATCTCTCACCACAACATGACTAATATTTGATACATAAACATTGACCTCAATTACTGTCAACCGATTTGGCTAGTAGACAGCTCTCACCACAATATGACTGGACAAAGTTTTTAAAAACAACAGATGTCCTTTCTATTTGTAAACCTCAGTTATGTTAATTTCGATTAATTTCCCTAAAGAAGTTCGGAGCACCAATTCGCCGAACACAGGAAATGTGGGAATTACTCATTTCAATTTCGCTGAGATTTTACAAATATACTTTTTGAACAAATGTCTACTTCTTACTCGGCACCCAATTATTTTAGAACTGTTTGGTCAAATCTTGATCACAGCTCAATATGAATAACTAACTATGAGATGAACTTCTTGAAATTGTCAAGATAATTCGTGACTGATGGAGGCGGTCCACCGAAATAGGTGGTGTGAGGAGAGATACTCAATGATGAACACTAGTTGGTGGGAGGGGGTAATGGGTGGGCACGTTATATTACAAATTGAAAGAAGTTAAAATTTATGACTTATTAGATTCCAACCTAGAAGCTCCTCTTGTAACCTGAAAGCTTTGGATTCGATGCCTGGTGTACATGAACAGCAGTGGATCGGTTCAACCTGCCACTGCACATCAAAAAGGAATGTATACTGATGAAAACATATTAGTAAATCTCGAGATAGACGTTGAGTCAGTCGGTACAGACATTCATCATATTCTCAGGATTTTGGTTCAATAGGACGAGTATGAAATTCATACGAGAAGACTCATCATTCACTATACAGAGTCATATAAGTAGACAGAATATATTCATGCGCAAATTTGTCGTGTAGATGAACAGAAATCTTGTAAAAATCTCTCATGACTACCAATCGATGTGAGCTGCTCGTGTGATAGATCGGCGTGGCATCTGTTAACGCCACAATGAAGACACGAATGCACAGCCATTATCAGTAGGCAAATATACTTGCTTTCAGTAGAAAAAAAAACAAGTATCACCAAAAGACTTCTAGATTCATATGTTTAGTTACAGGCTACAATTACACTATGAAAAATTGATAAATGGCCGACGCACACCTTTGCCTCGCTAAGCCAGTAGTAGGACTAGTAAAGAGGGAAGGGTGGGCATAGGGCTAGCAACCCTATCCCGTAAAAGTAAACACCACTGTTACCGAAACTTCAAGCCTCAAGCTTGAAGCCCTATGTTCCACTGGGAACGTTAGGAGATAAATAATAATTATAATAAAATGTAATTACTTACTAATTTCCATCTGGTGTCCAACCAGCTCGTACAAGATATTCAAATTGAGGTATATATTGTTTTAAAGGTAAATGAAGTGAAAGAATTTGTATATTGCACATCTAAAGGAGAGAAAATTGAACAACTGGTGAATAATCCTCAGCCAGGAAATAATGAATATTCTAGTGGTGGTTTGCAGGGATTTGATTTGATGATTGGTTAGAGGATTTCATTGCGAACTGACATCGCTTAGAGGCTCATTGGAAAACCAGTTAGAAGTATTGGACAGCTGTTTCGTTCCAGTTTGGGGCTCTTTATCAGTGAGCACCCACACCGCGGGGTTCGAACCCAGGAACTTCTGGTTACAAGGCTAGTGAGCTCGTAGACCATTAAGCCACTAGGACCCGATAAAATGGTCCACTAGCCAACGTCATCGCCGGGGAGTATTTGTCCTCACACTTGACCTGCTGTACTCCAGTGGTCACGACTTCCCACTGGAATCCAGGTAACTGCATCTACCTGAATAGGGCCAGTCTGTAGTGAGCATCAGATTGGTATTCAGGTGTCGGCTTCCGAGAAATTTGATTGGTTTCAAGGTTTCATCATGAACTGATATCAGGTGTGAGGATAAATACTGGCCACGGATGACATTCGCTAGTGGTCGCGCTATATCGTGAATTGGCAAAAATTGGAATTCATGGACTCACTGGGTTGGATCGCAGTAGCTTAATGGTCTACGGACTCGCTAGCCTTGTAACCAGAAGGTCATGGGTTCGAACCTTAGTGCTGCTGAAGAGTCTCAAACTAAACTGACTGACTGTCCAGTAATCCCAGCTGGTTTCCCAATGGTCCTGTAACCGATGTCAGTTCGTGATGAAATCCTGAAATAATGAACAGAACAAAACAAGTAGTTCAGTGAAGAGGCTCTTTCACTTTCAATGACCACGACTCACAGCCAGTCACAAAGGAGGACGGAGCAGAATGCTGAGCAGTACGCACGCCCTTTGGTCAATGACAGCCAGTTGGATATCACGTCTACGCCAGAGATGGTGTGAATCATGCCTATTGGCTCGTCAGTATAGGACATGTGTGCATACTTTGGGAAAAACTGCCTCTCCCTCAGTAATTCGAATCCATATCACTCAGCACTGAAGTTACAGATGGCTTCAACCGTTTTTGAAGTTGAATACCATTTCCTAATGAAGTTTAGTGTGGAATCCCATTTCAGCTGGGCACAATTCAGGTCTGAAACCCACAAATTTTGTGCTCAATATGAAAAAGGTATTTGGCTTAATGGACAATTGATTTTTAAGACTTTTATAACATGGTTTTATCACACCTCATCAAAGATTGACGCCAACACAAAGGATACGTGATAATATCATGGTTTCAGACTCATCAAATATCTAAACCTGCTAAACCCACATGAAATTAATTCTGCAAACGTGCAATCTTGTAAACAACAAGCCTTACTGATCAATAACGCAATCAGTCAATCCACAGTTCATTACTGATGATAAGGATGACTCGCAGCCTGGTACAAAAAGAGGATCTCTTCTGTCTAGCTCAACACGAACTAGCTAACTTCCGCACAAAATGACCACTTGAAGTTCGAACAAGAACCTGTAACACACGTGAAATCAAACATGCTGACATACATGTGTGCAGTGTGTTAGCTGACACATGATTGTGAATAGGAACAGAATTAGAAGTGAACCAAATAAAACACGGCATCAACAACCAATGAGGTCTTGGATTTTGCCCTAAGCCACACAGGATGATATGATGATATAAACTGCCTGGATGGAGAGAACATGGCTGAAAATCATATCCAGCGGAGCAGATGCATTCTCACGCTTCGTCAAACCTAGTACAGTAGCACACCACTAATGACCTCAATCTCAAATGGAGCAAAACGGTCATCCGGTGTTAAAAGTAGTATAAAACTACTCACCTGAATCAATAAGTAGTATATAGATTTTACATATTAATGCCTACCTACTTTCTTGATTACCAATCATGATATCAAGCAGATCAGATATTGTGATCTGAATAATTTCGGTTGACAAAGGAGACTGTGGTGAAATCTCACCTCGAACTGTATAGAGTTTGCAAACTGACGATGTGATTTAATGAGATAAGCGTTCAAATGAGTCTTACAATTAATTGCATGGAGGATTTCATCATCATGAGCTGACTGACATCAGTTGGAGAACCATTGGAAAACCATCTGGGAGTACTGGACAGCTGTTTCGTCAGACTAGTTTGGGACTTTTCAGTAGTACGCACCCACCCCATTGGCGTTCGAACCCAGGACCTTCTGGTTACAAGGCTAGCGAGCTTGTAGACCATTGAGCCACTGGGATCCGATCTAATGGCCAGCCTATGAATTTTTACTTCTGCCAATTCACGGCATAGCGCGAACATTTCGCAATGTCTTCTTCGATGAGTTACTGCTTCATCTTCAACCTGCTGTACCCTACTGGTAACGGCTTCCCACTAGCATCATTTATTACCTATACTAAGCATGTGAAAGAAAAATCCTCTAGAATAGATTCCCAACTCCACATCTGAAATCTTCTTATATAGTCATTAAAAAAAATTAATAATTTGTAATAATAATAATAATAACATAAAATAGGTAAGGGGTAGTAATGTGTTGTACACTTACTTTACCAGTTGAATCCAACTGGAACTGACAGATTTTCAAGTCACTGCGAGCATTTTCAGTACCTGATAATTTTGGCATACAAATATATGATAAAGAAAAAGTGTAAATAAGACTGAAATTACTCCTTAATATTAAGAACACAAGAATAGAACCAATACACGGGATTGGGTAGGAGATATATACAAAGAAGTCTGTGGACTATGCCCAGCTGACTTATTTGGGAAGTTGCATGGGTGGTGGTATAGCGGTTAGGACGCTCGCCGACCATGCTCATGGTCCGGGGTTCGATCCCCGGCCACAGACGCACTCCTTTACCTCGCTAAGCCAGAAATAATGCTGGCGAAGAGGAAAGGTTGGGCATGAGGCTAGCAACTCCATCCTGTAACATAAACACTGCTACAGAAACTTTAAGCCACTAGCTTGAAGCCCTATGTTCCACTGGGGAACGTGAAGGAAAAAAAGGGCCCCAACGCCAGCGGGTTGACCGCTGACGAAATCTCAGCGCGGATAAACAAGCATCGTTTGGTATTTGCTTGCCAACTTACGCCATCTGTGGCTTAATAGACGTGATATCTGGCTGGCTGTCGGCCAAAGGGTGTGTGTACTGCTCAGCAGTCCGCTTCGTCCTCCTTCATCGTTGGCTGTGGGTCATATTCATTGGAAGTGGAAGACATGAAAGGTTGGCCAGCTAGCTGTCTTTGATCATAAGTGCTTGAGTTCTATCTCCTGCGTCAGGGTGGTATAATAAGGTGAGTAGTATTGAGGTCGGGAGGAAAAATAAATCGACGAGGTTGTGAAGCAGTTACACCGATTAAGAGAGATGGTTAGGACATGTGCTGCTCACACATGCCTGCTTGCCTAGCCATCGCCTTACTCGACGAAAAGCATTTTTAGCTGACATAGGATGGATCAGGTTGGAAAAGAGCTAGTGATTGGTGGTCAAACCAAGTCAATGAAATCCATAGTTTAAACCAGCCAGACACGTAGGGATGTGTAGACCTCCTAGCTGGTTAAAGTCGTCGGGATTGTAAGAACCATTGAAGGCTGGGGACGATTGGTAATGTGGATCAAAATCGTTGTCAATACCTGCTGCAGATGCATGCACTCTATGTGATTTGTCATATCCAATAAGATTCTATTGTTCTTCCATATTATTATTGTTTTTCCCCCACTTACACTTCTGTTTATCTCTCTCTCTCTCTTTTGAATCGGTCTTTACTCTTCTGTTCCTTTGTATGCTACATGGAGGGAGAGTGGGAAGTCGAACTGCTACATATCTGTACAAAATTCTACGTTGAAACCCGACAGTCAGTCCAGTGTGTACAGTGTATATTGAAGAGCGGTAATTTAAGATGATGGAAATGAAGTCGGTTGACAATCAGGAGAGCTTCTTATGTTTATGGAAGTGTATAAGCGGATATTACTTACCAGTCGCCGGCACCACGGAAGTTGACCATGAAGACCATTGGTGTTGCCTGAACGTAGAGCCCAGGAGACAACTACTCTTGAGGACGGTTACACACGACCCGTTTGTAGTAGTAGATTTTGGAGTTGCGTCAGCATTAAGATCTTACTGCCTCAAGGTAAGTCGGGATGTACAGTTTTCGTCATCGACCTTTTCTAAATCCCTTTCCTCAACTGCCTTGCTGCTGGTCATCTGAGGGAGGCCCCTTACTGCCGTTACATTCCTGTCGGTCAGCAGTAAAACTCCTTTCAAAAGTTAAGAAGACAGATCTCCTTGGTGACTTTTGTGCTTTCTTGCTACATGACATGGGAACCATGGGAACGTAGCTCCTGATGCTACTCCACTGCTTTGTGGACCAGATTTCAAGTCAAAGGCTCGGGGAAAAGTACCTTTCAGATAACCACCTTGGTCAGTCAGGGTATCTGAGTAGTATTCTAGTCCTCCTTAAGACTGTGAGATTCTGTATGGTACCTCTCTTGGTGCCCATAATTTACCAAGTCTTACTTACTTACTTTACTTAGGCTATCTCCTACGGGAGGATGAGCCGGCTTCATGGACATCTCGAATCGTCGCTGCCCAGGCGCGGCGATCTGATGCAAGGTTTTGCGACAGGGTTATCCAATTCTTGTTCCACAGACGGAGTCCGTAGACGGTTTGTAGCCCCAAGCACTCCATATAAACCTTGACTGTACCAAGCCATGTTTTTAGCTGTCCACCCCTGCTACATCGCCAAGATGGTTATGGCGAGGGATTTAGAACTGATTTGACCAGATCGTCACCTGGTCGGCGCAGAACATGGCCAAACCACCGAAGGCGACGTTGGTCGTTTGTAAGAGAGTTCATGAAGTTTCATGGGAATTTGGTACGAGTGATGTCCCCAGAATCGCTCGGCCTTCTGTTTGAGAGTGCAGCTCTAGCCTTTACACAACCAATTGTGACCTACAAGGCAGTAGGAATGGAGTAGGGAGTCCACTATCCATTGGCAGCCGGTGACAGGAGTTCGGTTCATACGCCTTTTTGAATGGGGCCAGACATCCAGGACATCCAACAAGCCCTTTGTCCATACGTCTGCCGGTGAGATCCAGTGAGCTTCATACACCAGTCGTTGGAGGTTTGGAGTCAGGGTTTAGCCATCTCCCATAGACTGTCATCCAATGGACAGTCAACCCGGTGAAGAGCGCCGGGCATCCGCTTTCGCCCTCTCACTTTGGTGGAAAACACCTCCGCCACGTGAAGGCAGTGAGTAGGACTTCCTCAGGAGAGGCTATGTAAGACGCCCGGTCATATGGGAGCATTTGAAGAGGTGTGCGGAGGGGTGGCCAACCCGCAGCACTAGGCACCCACCCCCGACCATCCTGAGGCTTTGGAGGTCAATTCACACAGTGATACACCCATTGACTGGGTATTGGTTTTCAGGTGAACCAAGTCTGCGTTATAAATCAATAATTAGCAGTATTGGAAGGGGCTAGGGAATAATTACTTAAATGATACAGGTAAATCAATCGAAAAGGTTATAAAACGTTTACCAACTAAGGAGGCTGATCACCACAACTAATTTGATTTACTATGTCAACCAATCCGAAGTGTCATATTCGTTTAGAAAAAAGTAAGAGACGTAACTAGATGAAGATATGAATGACATGAACATGTTGGTTTGTTAACCTGACTGAGGTCTATATGGCTAGAGGCACTACGTCATACGGCTTAAAACAATTGTCTTCACGCATAATTAACTGGTATATATCACATAGAGTTGGAGCTCACATTGAATGAGATGCTCAACTTCGGACTAATGGGTCATAAGTCCGAAACCCCGCCCATCTGTCAAGGTTTTGGTGACTAGTTAGTACTATCAGCCGCTATCAGACAAAATAGGTATAATTCATTACCAGCTAACTATATACGGAAAGGCAAGTGGTTGTCGCCAATGTCTTACTGATTTCCTGCCTGTCTGTCTGAAATTCACATAGCTCTGATCAATTGAACTATATGCGACGAGAATAATACATGTGAAAGATAATCAATAAGAAAAAGAGAAAAAAGAGAACACAAAATCTATACGGAATCACCTGCGGTTGGATAATGTTGATTTTCCCAACCTCCACCATATTCACCATGGAATAATTTTGTTACAGAGACGTTGCTTTCATCGACTTCTTCATATAATAATTGATAATAACCTGGAAATATTTCAAGATAATAAAAAATGACATTAACAAAAAATAATGGGAAGATTTCATTGGGAAGAAAATACAAAAATAATAAACATAATAGTGGAAAAGAAGCAACTGAAGGCATATGAAACTATCATTATTAGTATACGTTCCTTGGTTACAAGTGGAACACAGGGCTTCAGTGACACGTTGGTTTAGGCGCTCAACTTCCAACCACCGGGTAACATGACAATGCCGAGAACTCGACAGCAAGCAGTCTTAGTCCTACTCGCACATACCTATAGCTTCCTTAGCCTGAATGCCACAATGGTAGCGTTGCCGACTGCAACACTCGGTGATGTCGATTTTATCGAGGTTACAGATACGCCCTGATGATGAGTGCCGATAAGCTCGAAAATTAGGTCAACAAGACTTCCTGCCAAACGCGCCTACTATAGTCTACTAGGAGTAGAGAGCACCTGTGATGTTTTGTTTTTGCGGAAAATTAGGATGAGCGTTAAGATTTTCTGAAAATCCAATGTATAAACAACTAACCAATGGGTATGTAAATATGTGAACTGAAACCCACCCTGTTTTCTAGCCGGAGCTAAGGTGTGGGGGGGAGAAGGTTTGGTGTGGGCTAGTGACTCCGTAAAAATACTCTCATCACTGCAGAAACTTCAAAACACAAAGAAAACAAGCTTAGTCTTTGCTGGAATCGGGAAGACTCTGCACTGCACTGGGAGAATGGAAGAGGCCGGCTGGCGAAAGTCTTCGGAAAGTCAGTAGACCGATAAGTCTTCCTTAGATGGAAGAGAAATTATAACTGCAGTGTAAATTATCCGCATTGTTACGTCATTATAATAACTGAATGGCTATCTGTGCACAATGAAGTCATAGAAGTGTTTTAATAATCTCTGGGAAAAATAAAGTTGTAGTTACGTCAGAAAATAATTGAGACAATCGATAACACCAAGTTAACCTGAGTTAGTGGTGTAGGTGCGTATGTGAGCCCAGATAGCTCAATGGTAACGTCTATGGCTATAGCAATGAGTGATACGCGGGTTCAAATCTCTGACGAAACATAAGTTGCCTTGAGGTTGTAGATACGCCTTGAGCAAATGCGACTTATTGGTAAAGCACTCGACTATCACCCAGTGGGTCACAAGTTCTAATACTGCTCCATCCAATTTGGCCTTGGCAGCTGAGTAGTATCACCACCCGTCACACAATACTTGTGGGGATTAAAGCTGAGTATATGGAGGATTTGTCCCATGTAACTTAGTTCATATATATATATATATATATATGCAGCTGTAAATGTCCCACCGCCTACCTGGCCTAGTGGATTACAACTAAAGTCAGACGCTGAGTGTCTAGTTCTCTAAGACAACTATTCACTTAAGTATGAACCTACTGATATTCTAGTATGTGCTACTTATAATCCAGATATAAGTAGTATAACGAGATATCCCATTCCTTGCCCTTAATTGAGCCCAAATGGGAAGCAGTGGGTAGGATGCCAGAGGGTGACATGGATAGACAGATAGATAAATAATGTCAAGAGAAAATAAAACGCCACTGGAAGTCGTCGATGCATTTGAAAGTGATGGAAAAGAGCCAAGGAGAATAGAGATGTGCAGGTGAAGCCTTATGTTCCACTCGGATACTAAGGAATCAATAATGATAATAATAATAATAAAGCAAAGAGTACAACAGTATTGAATTACCATTAGTCATTGTTGGTCGCCACCAGTAACCCATATATCGATCAAATTCTTCTTGAATAACAAATGCTGGAGTACCAGCGGATAAGCCGCCTAAAATTAAAAATGACAACACAAGTGAATATTGAGGAGGAAATATTAATACCACCTTTGATTTTAAGAATAAAGAATACCTTATATAGTGAGTACTTGTATAAGAAGACTGTCAATGATTTCAACTTCAAATGTATCTTCTGAATGTAACCTTCAATGAACACTAGACGTACGCTTCATTTGATGAACCATAGAACAGCAGCTCATAAACACCCAAGTTTTTTTATTTGCATGCCACCGAATACAAGAGTCTCGTCATAAGAAAAGAATCTGGTCCCTGTAGTGATATTATATAATTCAGCATTGGGTATGTTTATTTCATAAGTTATAGTAATGCACTATCATAAACTGGATGACGTTCCATAGTTGTACAAAGATTGCACAGTTTAATTTGTTCCGACATGCTTTCTATTTTATTGATAAAAGAATATTTTATTATCTCTATAAGTTTCTACCACTACTGCATGAATTACATTACTTGGTGATCAATATCACACACACACTCTCTCTCTTTCCTTCTTCATTCTAGCAATACATAGAAATTTCCCAATAGGATATGTAGAAAATAAAGACAAGTGATTTAGTAAAGAGACTCTTTGTCAACGAATTTATTATCAAGCTGTACAATCTTGTGTGTATGACGTTTTTTAATAGAAAAAATATGAGCTGACGTCAGTTAGAGAACCATTGGAAAACCTGGGAGTACCGGACAGCTGTTTCGTCAGCCTAGTTTGGGACTCTTCATCAGTACGCACGTACGTACAAAGAAGATATTGCGAAGTGGTCGCGCTATTTTGTGAATTGGCGAAAGTTAGAATTCACGGGTTGGCTACTGGATCGCGTCCCAGAGGCTTAATGGTCTACAAGCTCGCTAGCCTTGTAACCAGAAGGTCCTCGGTTCTAATCTCAGTGGGTACGTACTGGAGAAGAGTCCCAAACTAGGACTCCCAGATGGTTTTCCAATGGTTCTCTAACGAGGGAGTACTGATTAGCTGTTTCGCCCCATTTTAGGACTCGTCATCCGTACTCACCATCAGTCGAAGATACACACACGAAACGAGCCCGTCGACCTTTCCAACCACTGGAATGGAATCCAATGACCACTTGAGTTCAAACTTCTGTTTATTTCCCGATACCTAGCGTTACCACCAACCAATTTCATCGGAGAGTATTGATCCTCATAGGACCACAACTTGGTGAACGCTAGTGGTCATAACTTCTCAACAGAACTCCAGGTGGGGTTATAGGCGCTTACTGATGATGTGCCGCAAACTAGGATGAAGCAGATGTTTTCTCAGTACTTAATGGTTCTTTTCAATAGTTATTAAACTGATTTTAGTTTGTGAAAAGCAATCAAATCGCTGCCAACTAATACTAGTACCCAGTGGGTGCGTACTCTTGAAGAGTCTCAAATTGGGACGAAACAGCTGCCCAGTACTCCCAGGTTTTCCAATGGTCCTCTAACTAATGTCAGCTCTTGATCGATGCAGTAATACTTGAATATACAGTAATCATACGGGGTTATTAAAATTCCTGAAAATGCAAAGTTTATTTCTGAAAAGATTTTTAGGTTTTCATATCCCTCATCAGTCTTCAGCTTCGTTAAGAAGCCTTTGTAGGATTTCTGAAGTAAGTCTCTTGAATTAAATAATAACGCTGCAGTAGGTTTGAATTCCTTTCTGGTTACTTTATCACAGCTATTCATCGTCTTCCTACATAGCCAAAAAAACCAAGTAATAACATAAAGGATTACGCTTGACTTTTAACAAAATGGAGATGTACTCCGATCAAGCACTACTGCACTACCTTTGTCGGAATAGAGACAAGTAATCAATACTACAACCCCCAAGGTATGACTGACTATATACTACTGATTGAGCAATATGAGTATAGCGCTGATGAGTACGGCCTGATGGAAATGCTTTCCGCAACGCACGCCCCAAGTCTTCAAAACCATATACCAACACTGATTGATCTTGTTCCCTGTACTGGATGCAGAAGATTTGCACTCTGATTTTAGAACAATCAAGAGCTGTTTTGTTTTTCCAATCTTGTCTTTGACGTACTCGTTTGTGAGTGTGATTTCAACTGATCCAGCTCTTTGAGCTAATGATCAAAATACGTACGTACACCGCTGATGAGCTCGGCGCCAAACACGAACGAAACGACCGTCTAGTGTTTGCATTACCTCCATCTGGAAAGCTGACAAGCATTACCAGTTGATAGGAGTGGTGTGCACATAGTTTTAAACAAATTCGCTTGCTTTCTTGATTAGCATGTGTGGTATTAAATAGATCACATACTGTGTGATTTGAATAATTTTGGCTTCCAAAGGAAACAGTGATGAAAACTCCGCTTCCTCGAACTGTGTACACTGTGCAAATCGCCAACTAATTTGTAAACTGTGAATTTGATTTGGTAAATGCATTGTATTGATATCATTTCAGTGTGGATTTTGTCTCCAATAACTAACATATAACCAGTTAGAGAAGCCTCTTAAACACCAGGGAACATCGGCCAGTCAATCTCCTTCCATCTTAGAAAACTCTCTTCAGCAATGAGCACTCCCTCATGACCCCAAAAGTGTATGTGGTGGGGGGGGGGTGGGAAGGGGTAATAAAGTAACATGAAAAATAAGGCAGTAGGAAGACAAATAAAGAATACAAACCTTGAATGAAACTAAATCTAAGTGCAGAAGATTTTATCAAGTACATATAAGTGACAATTATACCAAATGGAGCCTCCAAAGCCTCAGGATGGTCGGGGGTGGGTGCCTTGCGCTACGGGTTGGCCACCCCTCCGCACACCTCTTGAAATGCTCCCATATGACCAGGCGTCTTACATAGCCTCTCCTGAGGAAGTCCTACTCAGTGCCTTCACGTGGCGGAGGTGTTTTTCACCAAATTGAGAGGGAGAAAGCGGATGCCCGGCGCTCTTCACCGGGTTGACTGTCCATTGGATGACAGTCTAGGGGAGATGGCTAAACCCTGGTTCCAAACTTCCAACGACTGGCGTATGAAGCTCACTGGAACTCACCGGCAGACGTATGGACAAAGGGCTTGTTGGATGTCCTGGATGTCTGGCCCCATTCAAAAAGGCGTATGAACCGAACTCCGGTCACCGGCTGCCAATGGATAGTGGACTCCCTACTCCACTTCTACTGCCTTGCAGGTCACACTTGGTTGTGTAAAGACTAGAGCTGCACTCTCAAACAAAAGGCCGAGCAATTCTGGGGACATCACTCGTACCAAATTCCCATGAAACTTCATGAACTCTTTTAACCCTGTCGCAAAACCTTGCATCAGATCGCCGCGCCTGGGCAGCGATGATTCGAGATGTTTATGAAGCCGGCTCATCCTCCCGTAGGAGATAGCCAAAGTAAAGTAAAGTAAGTATATAAGTGACAATTATGCAAAATGAACTGTCCAATTAACTTACTATCACTTGAATAATGTGTTACTCGCGTCCATTTATTTGTTGGTGTATGTCCAATAAAAATATTTTCATTTGATAAACAAACAACAATATCTGAGTTCAATGGACATATCACTGGTTGAATTGCACTGGTTAATGGAGCTTCAACAGGTTCAAGTAATTGGTCAGGCTGCTACAAGATTTACATTTGAAAACAACATAGAAGATGAAATTGGGGAAAACAATCCTTATTTTTACGAAATATATGAAAAAGCACCTTCATTTTATAAAATGAGAGAGTAAACTAGAAAATTATTCAAATAAGGAAACATTTCTTTGTAACATTATTAATTATCAAGGTGTACAATAGTACTTATATTAGATAAAAGTAGTCAGTTAACCCCAACCCCACTATTGAAGTTGTTTAATTCATTCACCTATATACATCCGATAAAAAAATATATGAAAACGATCGTTAAGAGAAATTGAGTTGATGAAAACAAAACACGTAGATCAGCGAAGAGTTTCTTTTCGCCGGTGAATTCCTTTTCTTAGCTGTACAATCACAAATATATATATATATATATATATATTATTTTGTATGCATGTGTACATTAAGTTTGTCAAACAAAAATACAATTGGTTATAGTTATTTTGACTAAACAGATGAAGATTGGTAATTGGAGTTACGTAATACAAAATCAGTCAAGAAAATTAGGTGTTAATGAAATTAGGGCAGTAACAAAGGTGATGAGTTGTCACAAACAGTTGTTAAAAGAATTTATGTAATAATACGAATAGTTTGTTGAGTGAGTTTTACTCAGGATGCACATAGGAACAAAGAAGAGAATAAGGAATTACGCAAGAGTTCTAAATGAATACAAGAATTATAAGCAATTAAAGAAACAGGCAAACAAACAAAATTAAGTCATCAAAAAATCAAATCAAAAAAGTTGTTACCAAGACAGTAGAAGTGGTCGAGTAATCCTCTTTTGTATGCACAGCTCCGGTTTCTCTGTGTGAATGGCCAGAGCTTCAGCGATACAAAGAAGACGAAACCGTATTGCTTTTGATAGGTTATTCTTGACTCTATGGATTACTTTGAAGCAGGAGGCGTTTGTTGAAATGGAATGATCAGTGTTAACCAGGTGTTCAATTATCTCACTCCTTATTGCACCGCTATTGCCTTTTCGCAACCATGCTGGATAGTGTTCTTGAATCCTCTTGGACAGGGTGCGTGTCGAATGACCGATGTACCTGGCTCCACAGCAGCAGGTGGTCAGATGCGGGATCTTGTCCTTGAGGCTTCTGCAGATCAGTGGGCAACTGGAGAACACTATTCATAGCGTTGCTACAAAGAATGTTCTCAGGGATGATGTGATCCTTCTCTTGAGAATATCGCTTGCTAAATCTCCCTTGTTCATGTAGAGTTTCTTTTTTGGCGCAATTAAAGTTTCGTTTCTCTGATTTCTCGTTATGATATTTTTGTCAATGAATCTTATTGAGTATCCATTTTGGATGAAGATTTCTCTTAGAATATCTAATTAGGTTGACACAGATGAAATGCTAGACGAGTTCTTTATTGAAGGAAGGAGTTAACTTTAATGGGAACAAAGTCAGTGAAGTGTTACCGCTCTAGGCTGTTAGCCTTCAAGTTTCAGTAACTCAAGGTGTTGTTAATGTCACACCCGACTTTCCCTCATTTCCAGGCTTACTGTCGGATAGTAAACAAGGTGATGTTTAAGTTTGCGTCGGTAGGGGATCGAAAGTATATCGCTGGTGAGCATTTTACTGTAAGTGTTATCGTAAGAAGAGTGCGAAGTGACTTAATGAAGTTGCTTTGAACCAGTGATGTAAATGAAACGCAGGTGAGGATAAAAGCGATCGTGACGTATTCTCGCGCGTAGTATATAACAACCAACACAGTCGATCGAGAGGTACTATGACGATATTTGACCGTAAAGGGAATGCCGAGAAAATACATTGCACTGATCAAGGCACTCTGCTCGAACTTATACAGCCAGCCCGGTAAGAGCCTATGGAGAGTTGCCATCTAAAGTGATGATTACCAGTAGTGTCCGTTACGGATGTACACTATCCCTATTTCCATTTAATTTCATCATAGGTGTACTAATGGACTTAATCCTAACTGACTTCAGCGACTCAGGAATTGACTTGTCACCATCAGGGAATAATCTCGTTGACTCAAAATATGCAGATGATATAGTTCTGCCTCCTAGGTGAAGACGCTGACAAAATAGAGGAGTCTTCTTTACACCTTGAGGAGCAGGAATCTTCGAATGTTTGGCATGCAATTTGATCCCATCAAATGTGAGATGATGAGGCTACAGGACTGACTGGACCACATTGACTCATGGCTTAAAAATAGTCAGGAGGGAAGTGGTAGAGCATGTTGATCACTTAACTAATTCGGGAAATTGCATAGGTCCCAGCGGATAGATCGCTGACGAAATCTTATCACGATCACCAAAGTCTCTCATGGCATTTGCCAACCTGCATTATATATGTCGTAGACATGATATCCGAATGCCTATCGATTAAACGACATGGGTACTGTTCAGCAGTTCGTTCTGTCCTCCTCCTTTATGGCTGGCTGTGAGTTAGACATGGTCATTGAAAGTGGAAGATATCTTATCTTATCTTATCTTGATTACAGCTTGATGCCATACCGTATTTTCAGTACAAGTATGGAATTTTCAGCATGGATATCGGTAGCCCAAATTTTGCAGGCCGACCATAGATATTGGGTGTGCGTCAGCAGGGGATCGAACCCCAGACCATGTGCATGGTCGGCGAGAGTCCTAACCACTGTGCCACCGACGCACATATGAAAGGGCTAGCTAGCTAGCTGTCTATGATCATACGTGTCTGCGTCCTATCTCCCGTGTTAAGTGGTATAATAAGGTGAGCAATATTGAGGTTAGGCATCGGCCGAGTGCTAGATAGGTAGGAGGGGAAATCAGTCGACGAGGTTGTGAAATTACACCGATTTAGATGGTTAGGAAATGTGTTACGCATGCATCCCTAGCCATCCACCGCCTTCCTCAACCGGCAGGCAGTGTATGCTGACATAGGATGGATCAGGTTGGAAAAGAGCTAGTGATTGGTGGTCAAACGAAAACACGACTTCATCAGTCAATGAAATACACAACAGTTAGTTTAAGCCAGCCACGTAGGGAAGGGAGGTGTATACTGGATGGCTAGCTGGATGGTTGGCGTCCTCGGGATGGTGAAAGCCGATGGCTGGAGACAGTGCAGGTGAGGATAAAAGCAATCGCAAGGCGTTTTCGCGAGTAGTATACAGCAACCAACACAACAGATATTCCAGGTGTGTAGAAAGTCAGTAAAACACCTTTGAAATAAACTAAACGTAGCATCGGATTGCAGTATGCCTTTAAACGCATGTGACACAATCAAATAATAACAAACTAAGTGAGGAAATTCAAACGGTAATTGACAGAGCCTCTGCTCTGTTCAGGCATATCAAGAAGACGGAAATGAAAGGAAGGTAAATTGGTTTTGGTAATCACTTATGTAGTCACCCATAAAATCTGAAATCACTGTGGAATCTGCTGCACGCAGAATAAGGAACTAGATCTGAAACTTCAACACTAAAATGTCAGTTCAATATTCCTATTTGCCACGTCACCGAAAGCATTCCCAACAGGCTACTGCACGCTTCTCGCAATAGCTACCTACCCCACCAACTTCGCTCGATACTGAAGATCAAATGGCGTGTCAGACAGGAAAAGCAGTCAAGCCACCGAGAACCTACAATCTAACAAATATGCAGAAGGAAATGAAGATAGATTAGGCAAACACGAAGGAGAGCGTTAGCTGAAACGACGCATCACTTAGGCCTTTAGTTGGAACATCATTGGGAAACAACGAGTTGGACGTTTGAGGGTAATATGGAGGGGATCGTGTGGGGAAGAGATAAAAACCTATGAGCAATCTTGAAGCTAGCGAAAAAGACCTGCAGAGATGTGTTGCTGAAGTCATATATTAATAGACAGAAGACAAGTAGTTCAGCGAAGAGTCTCTTTTCGGTGGCGAATTCATTTTCATACCTGTACAATCACAAATATATATGGCTGTTTCGTATGTGTGTGTACATTAAACTTGTCAAACGAAAATACTATTAGTAAGTTCCGATGAATTGGATGTTGATATAAGAGGGTAGTAACAGAAGTGATGAGTTGTCACAAACGATTGTTAAAGAAGAATTACGTAATAACATGAATAGTTTAATGAAAGCGTTGTACTCAGGGTGTACATGGAAACAAAATATACGGAATTACACAAGGGTTTTAAGTAGAAAAATAAACATACAAACAAAAGTTAAGTCAAATCAAACAAACAAACAAAGAAAAGTTAAGTCAAATCAACACGGTTGTTACCATGGGAGTAGAAGTCGTTGAATAATTTTCTTTTGTATGCACAGTTCTGGTTCCTCTAGCTTAATGGCTAGGGCTTCTGCGATGCAAAGAAGACGGGATCGTACTGTCTTTGGAAGGTTGTTCTTCACTGGGTAGATTACTTTGAAGCAGGAGGCGTTTGTTGAGATGGAATGACCAATGTTGACGAGGTGTTCTATTATTGGCTTTATGTATCTTAGGTAAGCCATACAGTTTTGGTATTATTGATCCTGTCGGTCGGATCTGATCATAGACTTCATGACTGATCAAATTTTCGGTTTGCATTCTCTTGAGGACATCGGTGAGTTGTTTTTCAATCTGTTCTGTTTTGTTTTGTTTCTTTCATTGGGTGGTTGCGAAAATTTTGTTTTGTCTGACAAAATGTTGTTCATTTTCTCAATATAGTCTTTCTTGTCCATAAGGACTATGCCAGCTCCTTTATCTGGACGGGTTATTAGGAGTTCTTTGTTTTGTTTCAGTTGATTTAATTCTCCTCTATGTTGTCTTGTTCGGGGATTGTATACTTTTGGCTTTGTATTCAGATACTGATAACAGCAATCAATTGTATGTTCCACTCGGAACCCATGAGATAATAATAACAATATTATTAATCATGATAATAAACATCATACACCCATATTTGCATGAGAAATGAAAACTTACCTCTGAAGAAATTTTATCATAAGCACTGTATATTTGACTTGATGCACAAATAATTAATTTACCACACTCGGATAGACAAAAATTTGTCACACCAGCTACAGAAACACGCATACGTTCGTGTAAGAGGAAGTCAGCCAAAGCAAGTGGGTTTCTTCAACAAAATATGCGAAAGGCAAAAGACATAAACAAAACAACAAATTATAATGAGGTGATGATAGCGGAAAAAAGCGACCAGACAAACGAGATACATTTATGCATAGTGGTCACTAAAGGATAAACAATTTCACTGACTGAGATTCTATCAGTCAAGTTCGTAATGCGGTCACCAAACTAGAACCACTTCCTATCGCAGTGAACTCTTAATTAATGCTAAGTAGTTGAATGCAATGATCAGGAAGCCCTGGGTCTGGGAAAATCAATCGAAGAGGCTATAAAGTTACATAGACTGAGATGGCTAGGTCACGTGCTGCGCATGCCTAACCATCGCCTCCCCCGACGGACGGGCATTACTAGCTGATATAGGTGAAGGTTGGAACGGAGTAAGTGGTGGCCAAACAAAAACATGGCCTCATCAATCCATGAAATGCATGACAGTTAAACTGAGTCAGGTAGGGAGATGCAGACTTCCGGGTTGGGGCCCACCCTCGGGACTATAAGAATCGATGGCTGGAGACAATAGGAGACATGGCTCAAAATCGTTGTCAATGGCTTACGCAGATGTATTCAGTCTCTGTAATCTTTCATATATTTCTTTCTACCATTACTCATTCTGTTTCACTCTTATACTTGTCAAAACTCTATTGATTCTCTTCACTCATTTTCTTGTCTACCTTTGTGTGCTCTTTGGAACGTGGCAACTCGAACTGCTGCACTTCGGTGCCAAGTTCTATGTTGAATCCAGCCAGCCAGCCAGTCTGGGTCTGGGCTTCGCACTTATTGGCACTTGACAAGGAGACGTATGAGTAACCTTTAGGAGACGGTTTTCCCTATCCGACACGAGCTTGTACCGCCTACTGCTGCAATTAGAGCAGCTGTCAACAGGCTATCCGTAATATTTTTTTGATTATAGCTTGAAACCACACAGTATTTTTGGTACAAGTATGGAATTTTCAGCATATAATATCGGTAGCCCAAATTTTTCAGGCCGACCATAGATATCAGGTGCCTCGGCAGGGGATCGAACCACGGACCATGTGCATGGTCGCGAGAGTCCTAACCGCTGTGCTACCAACGCACATTATATCAAACACAATTAATTCTACAGGAAGTGTATTCATGCATCGGTTACACTGAGGCTGTAGTTATATCTTTCTGGAAGATGTGGTTCAAGGCATCCCTCTGATTAACTTCGACTACAACATGTATATAGTACAATTCTTCGCTCGAGTCTTCTCTCTACATCAATATATATATATATATACATATATATGTAAAACTTGAGCACTGTGGTAGTATCTAATTCCCTATTAACTTTTTATTGGACATATCATATAGTGATACAATACCGTTTACTTGATGATGTTTCGAATACAACTTATGATCCAAGATCATATAAATTGCAGCTACGCAACTCCGAAACTTGATTTTCACAGTTTCCGTCCGTCGCTGAGTCAGTAATAAAAAAGCTGGTAAAGAAAGAAGGTTAGGCATGAGGCCATCCTGTAAAAATAAACACTGCGACAGAAACTTTAAGCCTTCTAGCTTGAAGCCCTATATTCCACTTCGAAGGTGAAGAAAAAAATAATAAATAATAATTCGCATTTGTTGCATGGTTAGTACAATCTGCTAGATAACCAGGACACCATGTATTCCAAGATGAATTGATAAATCACGCTTCCGTTATCAATCTCTCCCCCTTCACCCCAGTTATATTAGATTATGAGACTGTCACATTGTCCCATCTTATTGCATAGATGTGTGTAACTGCATACACTGTTATTGACGAGTTATTTTCTAGACTGCTTATCTTATTAAGGTCAAATAATCCAGATTTTGGCAAGTTTCTGTGGCTTTTTTTCAACATAATTCACCCTGTCCTAATCACTTTAGCCTATCTGTTTGATGTCACAATCATTTTTTAGGGAAATAGAGGAAGTAAATTATTGTCTTCCATAGGCTCCATGGGGTTTTCTAACCGACATAGTCTGTTTCTATTAGATGGTTAGAGGCAATCGGCAGGAAGCCTTGGACCTAGGTTTCGTGCTAGTTGGCACTCGTCAGCAAGGCGTATCTGCAACCTTGAAGGAACTCATGTCCCTTCTGAGATTCGAACCCGCGTCTAAGGCTTCCTGCCGATTGCCTCCAACTATCTAATATCATCAAATCAATGTGCACCGTGATGGCGAGCTACCTAGAATGGTGGCCTCATTGCAAGCTTGACTGATAGAATTCAGTCTGCACCAAAGAAAGGACTAGACACGTCATACTAGTTACTGTTGTCCAATAAAAATACCCACTACAGTCCTACAGGAGGTCAATCGCGAGCCCGAATAGCTCAGTGGTAACGTCTGTGACTGCAGCACTGAGTGACGCGGGTTCGAATCTCAGAAGGGACATCAGTTCCTTCAAGGTTGCAGATACGCCTTGCTGATGAGTGCCAACTAGCACGAAACCAAGGTTTAAGGCTTCCTGCCGATTGCCTCCAACCATCTAATACCAACAATTCACAGTGCACCGTAATGGCGAGCCACCTAGCATGGTGGCCACATTGCAAGCTTGACTGGTAGAATTCAGTCTGCAGCGAAGATAGAACTAGATACATTACACTAGTTACTGACTAGCGTGCAATCAAAAATAGTCTGTTTCTAGTAAGTGACTCTCGTTGGAGGTTTGGATGCCGCTTTTATTCCTGCTTTGCTCAGAATTCTACCTAAGGTTTCTACAGGTTCCTTCTCTGTGCATCTTTGTCATACATGTCATCGTCTGTTCACAGTTAATAATTACCAAATACATCTAAAAACAAATTGTGTATATATACGCATTTCTTTCTCTGTGCTACTTAGATCTTCAATCAAATGATGATAATAATGTTAGTGTACAATCCAATACTTACTTGCCATGAACAAATTCAGCAGGCAGTAGTGAATGCCAAGTTAGTTCATCATTTTTTAACGGCTGTTGACCGACATCAGCACAGAACAATGTAGGTTTACTTCCAGGATGAGAAATAGTCAGTGGATATGAAATAAAATAAAGTCGATAACGGAACTAAAACAAATTAATAGACAAAAAAAGAAACAAAACGATAATGATTAGTTAGTATACATATATATGTGGAAAGATGCAATAGAATTTTTTTGAGAAGTTTTATTACAGCTTGAAATAAACGCCTATACGAGCTTGCCTTGTAACCGGAAGGTCCTGGGTTCGAACCCCAGTGAGTGCGTACTGTCGATGATTCCCAAACTAGGATGAAACAACTGTCCATTACTCCACTGCTGGTTTTCAATGGTTCCCTCACTGATATCAATCCGTGATCAACACGTAAAAATGCCTATATTTAAATGTTACTGACTAGATATGTGTGTCTATCTGCAAATAACGACACCTAGGTGGTTAGTTTGCACCACCATTCCGCATAGAATTGATGTGACTCGTTACTTCATAACTTCATGAATGTGTGTAGGAGAATTCTGATTTATGACGGATTGGTTTCAACAGCATAGAACTTTGCATAGAAGTGCAGCAGTGTGAATTGCCACGCGCGATAAGTTTCACTGACAGTTTGTTGCTTCATTTCATTTATTGTGTGAGGGCTGAGATTCTGCCCGGGCGCCCAGACCAAACGAAGCAGATGGTTTTCTTAAGGGACCAACCTCCAGCCTTTGACTTGGAGTCTAATCCGCAAGGCAGTGGAGCAGCGTCAGGAGCTGCATTCCCATGGTTGCCGGTGACCAGTATAAATTCATACACGCCATTTCATCCGATTGGATTCTGGAGCCCATGTACTCCATGGTAAGTGCTTTTAGTCTAACCACTATCCAAACAAACCTGCTGACATGATAGGACCTGCAGGAACATGAGTCCCAACTAGTTAAGCTTGTTGGGTCACTGCGGTATTCAAGTCCGACCACCACGACAAGAGTCGTTGGTGAGAGTCGTTTGTAAGAGAGTTCATGCGAACAAGGCCAAATCAAGCCGGATTTCGACCTGGAAGAGGCTGTGTTGATCAATTATTCACACTGCGAAGAATTTTGGAACACAGAGACAAATTCCAACAGCCGACGGTTGCTTGTTTCATCGACTTCCGAGCGGCATTCGACTCAGTTGATCGAGGAGCACTCTGGTATCTAATGGAGCTCGACGGAGTTCCGACCAAGCTAATCAACCTCCTCAGGTCATACTACTCCAACACCAAAGCTCGAGTCCGAGTGAACAGTGAAGAGTCTCGCACTTTTGAGGTAACCAGCGGTGTCCGGCAAGGTTGTCCAGCATCCCCCATCCTGTTCAATTTCACAATTGATTGGATTTTGCGGCACGCTCTAACCGAGCACCACGGCGTCCAACTTTCGCCCGATATTCACATAACCGACCTCGAATTCGCCGACGACGTCGTGTTACTAGCTGAAAACTTCCCCGATATGCAACAGGCGCTCGATCAGATAAATCACCTCGCGTCTACTATCGGTTTGGAAATTAACACTTCCAAAACCAAAATGTTTTCGAACACATCCACCAGCAATGATGAAATCTTATAACTGAATGGAGCACCTGTTGAAATTGTGCCATCCTTCAGATATCTGGGATCCATAATGCTTCCCAACGGTCAAGCGAAAAACGAAGTGAATGCGCGAATCTCCAACGCCCGGAATGCGTTTCTTCAGCTGAGGAGCGTTCTATGGAGCAAGAGGGAAATCAGTCTCAGGACTAAAATTCGGGTCTACCAAGCCTCCATACGATCCGTTCTCCTGTATGGCTGTGAAACCTGGCCTCTTCGCGCGGAAGATGTACGCAGACTCGAGGTAGTAGACCATTGGTGCCTCAGGTACATTCTGCATGTTCGTTGGCAGGACAAACTCTCCAACGAAGAAGTGCGTCGTCGTTGCTACAACATCAACCAAATTCCAGGACTGGTCCAACAACGTCGCCTTCGGTGGTTTGGCCATGTTCTGCGCCGACCAGATGACGATCTGCTCAAATCAGTTCTAAATCCCTCGCCATTACCATCTTGGCGATGTCGCAGGGGTGGACAGCTGAAAACATGGCTTGGTACAGTCAAGGCTGATATGGAGTGCCTGGGGCTACAAACCGTCTACGGACTCCGTCTGTGGAACAAGAATTGGATAACCTTGCATCAGATCGCCGCGCCTGGGCAGCGATGATTCGAGATGTTCATGAAGCCGGCTCATCCTCCCGTAGGAGATAGCCGAAGTAAAGTAAAGTAAGTAACCACGACAAGGTGGCAGTTGTCGGGCGAGGTGAGTTGCCACACTCCATGTTGTACACAAAGGAAAATAAAAGAGAGAAACATGAGATTCAAAAGAACAATAGTAAGCAGAAATGTGAGGGAGAAAGGATAGTTAGTTAGAAGAACAACAGGATTTTATTCGATAAGGCATATCACAAAGAGTGAATGCATTTGCGCCAGCCATTGAGAGCGACTTTGAGCCATATCACCACCAATACTCTCCAGCTTTGATTGGTTCTTAGTACCTCCGGGACTCCAACCAGGCAATCTGTGCACATTCCTACGTGGCTCACACTAACTGTTAAAAATTTTGTTAGCTGGTGCCATGTTTTGGTCTGACCACCACTAGCTAACTCTTTTTCAACCTGATTCACCCTATATCAGCTAACATTTGCCGTTGAGGAATGCGCAACATGTGCCCTAGCCACCTCAATTTATGTAGCTTCGCAACCTCATAGATTGATTTTCCCTCCTACCTATCTAGCACTCGACAGATGTCTAACCTCAGTACTGCTCATCCTATGATACCACCTAACCCGGCAGATGGGACGTACTTACTTTACTTTACTTCGGCTATCTCCTACGGGAGGATGAGCCGGCTTCATGAACATTTCGAATCGTTTGTAAGAGTGTTGATGAAGTTTCATGGGAATTTGGTACGAGTGATGTCCCCAGAATCGCTCGGCCTTTTGTTTGAGAGTGCAGCTCTAGCCTTTGCACAACCAAGTGTGACCTACAAGGCAGTAGGAGTGGAGTAGGGAGTCCACTATCCATTGGCAGCCGGTGACCGGAGTTCGGTTCATACGCCTTTTTGAATGGGGCCAGACATCCAGGACATCCAACAAGCCCTTTGTCCATACGTCTGCCGGTGAGCTCCAGTGAGCTTCATACGCCAGTAGTTGGAGGTTTGGAATCAGGGTTTAGCCATCTCCCCTAGACTGTCATCCAATGGACAGTCAACCCGGTGAAGAGCGCCGGGTATCCGCTTTCGCCCTCTCACTTTGGTGAAAAACACCTCCGCCACGTCAAGGCAGTGAGTAGGACTTCCTCAGGAGAGGCTATGTAAGACGCCCGGTCATATGGGAGCATTTCAAGAGGTGTGCGGAGGGGTGGCCAACCCGCAGCGCAAGGCACCCACCCCCGACCATCCTGAGGCTTTGGAGGCAGATGGGACGTAGACACCTATGATCAAAGACAGCTAATCTTTTCATGTCTTCTACTTTCAGTGACCATATCTAGCTCACAGCCATAAAGGAGGACACAGTGAAGCACTGAACAGTGCACACACCCTTTCCACGATAGCCAGAGTGATGGAAAGCTGTTTCGTCTTAACTTGGAACTCTTCAACAGTACACACTCATGACTATACTGAGCCTCGAAATCCACAACCATTAGGTTACTAGGTGAACCCGTTGACCAATCATCAGTCACTGGGACGTAGCCCGATGGCCCAGGAAATTCAAACGTCTAACATTTCCCAATGTATAGTACAAACACTAGTCAATATCATCGGTTAGTATGTGTCTTCACACCCCGGAAGTGCATTCCGCAGTCAAACACTCGTGAAAGTAGATTAATTCTCGTGTCTTATTTATTTCTTATTATTCCTTTACGTTCCCAATGGAACATAGGGCTTCAAACTAGAGGCTTAAAGTTTCGGTAGCAGTGGTGTTTTTATCTTTACGCGATGGGGTTGCTAGCCTCATGCCCAACCTTCCCTCTTTACCAGTTATATTAATGGTTTAGCGATGTAAGGGAGTGCGTCGGCCGGGGACTGAACGCCGAATCACCTACGTGATCGGCAAATATTCTACCTCTGTGCCACCGATGCACATATTTATTACGTATAATGCATAACTGCTTGTGTTTGAAATTAGTTGCCCAGAACAGATTTTTCAAGTACCAGAATATGAACCATACTTATCAAATGAACACTGATAATGCTACCCGACTGGGGCAGGCTAAAGGGTGTGGGGTGGGATCCAACCGCGGCACCCTTATAATCCAAGGCCGCGTTTTTAAATCAACAGGCAACAACTTTTCACTGAAAAAAATACCTTTAAAAAAGGCTTACAGCAAGTACTAACAAGTCTCCACCCAAGAAAATTTCTTTTTAAGACCAACTCACTTCATCTTTATTGTGGGAATACCTTCGAATATTGATCAGAGTGGGAGATGAAAAAGTATGCATAGCAAATCCACCTGATGAAGCTGTGTGATAATATTGTTCGAATGCATATTTATAGTCATCCACTGAACTATCCGATTCAGAGGTCATTACCTGTAGATAGGAGAAAACAACATATTGTAAATATTGAAACAATAGTACAGAAAATGTTATAAATTAGAGAATCTACAATTTAGACTATAAAAACGAGTTTCGAGAAATGCAAAAACTTGGGAGAGGAGAAAGAGGAAATGCAATAATTACTGCTAGCTTTGGGGGTTACGCAACAACCTAAGATATTGGATTCTGTAGGAATGAAGTCTGTTCACTGGGTTGGAATCAGTAAAATAAAGGATTATGCAATTAACCCATTGAGTGAACTTTTAAAATAGAACTTAGCATAGAAGTGCAGCACTTAATAAACACAAAGACGAGAAAAATCAAAAGAAATATAGTGTACGAAAATCTATGGGAGAACCAATAGTAATACGGAGAACAATGATGATTTAATGGTTATGCGACGTTACAAACAGTAAGTGCATCTACACCATAGACAACGATTTTGAGCCACATCGTTAAGAGGATCAAGTCATTTGTTTATAGTGTCTCGATGACCCCAACCGGGCAGTCTGTATCTCCCTACCTGTCTTAAACCACTGGCAAACACTTTTTGCACTGGTGTCAGGTTTTGACCCGACCACCTCTAATTCTTTCCAGCCTAATCTTATGTCACCTAACATCGCTCACCGATGAAGGAGATGGCTTGGAATATTTATCATATCTTAGCCATCTCAATTTATATGGCTTTACAAGCTCATTCACTAACTTTCCCACCTTACCTGACATTACGTGTAACCTGAGCATTACTATATTATACCATTTAACGCGGAAGATAGCACGCAGACATCTATGTTAAAAGACAAAATACCTCTCCAGTTCTTCCACTTTCAATGGCCACATCTCATAACTATAAAGAAGGACAGAGCGACTGATATCCGGATATCACGTCTACTCCAGATGTGAAGTAAGTTGGCAAATGTTAAATAAGCCTTTCATATCCGCGCTGAGATATCGTCAGCAATCAGTCCATCAGGGCTTATAGGCTTCTCAATTCAGTGAAGCGGTCAACATGCTCAACCATTCACTTCGTATCTTTAAACTGGAAGTCCATGCACACTAGTCCTGCAACATTATCTTACATTTGATATTGTGAATCACATACCAAGCATATGAAGATTTCTGCTTAAGGTGTTCAGAAGACTGTAGTTTTTCAGCATCTTCACCCAGAGGGACAATGTCATCTGTATAGTCTAGGTCGACGAGACTATGCCCCTGTAACAAGTCAGTTTCCAAGCAGCTAAAGTCGATTAGTGTCAAACCCATTAGTGCAGTTGTGATGAACTTAAAGGAAAATTGCGATGTTGAGCATCCTTGACACACACCCCTGGTTGCCATAACTTCTGATAAAAACTCTGCACGGGAATTTTAATAGTGTCTCCGTTAGTGCAATGGGCTTTCTCAGCACTTTCATACCCGGAAATAACTACAGTACCCTTCGGTCGAAAGAATTTAATACTGCCTTCAGATCGAGAAATACGGCAACTGTTGTACGTCGGTATGCTTATATTCAAGAATATATCGAAGAGTGAAGGTATGACCAACAGACCCTCTTCTAGGCCCAAAGCCTGTCCGATCTTAACGGGTCTGATTCTCACAAGTACCACTAAGTCCACGCAGGATTACTGAACCCATAATTTTAGATACTATGTTAGTCAAGCCAATCCCCCTTTGATGATCACAAGAAGACTTAACTCCATAATTAGGAATTGGGATAACCAACGATTTACACCACTTCAACAAGACTATCTCTGATTCGCATACACTACTTATTATCTTCGTTAAGCTGGACAACAGTTGGTCGACACCATCCTTAAACACTTCCGGAATCATTCCATCAGGTCTTAATCCTACGTCTCCATTCAGATTAGAGAAAGCCTCCGCAACCTTAGTTACAGCTGAAGCTGAAGTCCTAAACATTTTCCATCTAAAACGTATAGCTACCTGATCTATTTGAGTCTATGATTTGATGGAGATAGCCACGTTAGGCAATGCTTCTGCTTGTGTTTGAAGTTAGTGCTGACGATGCACGGAGGATCGTCTGAACAGAATTATAAAAGAATATCACAAATGTCGGTTTAGCTCTATAGGTGCTACCAGCATACTTTTCCGACTGGCAGCTTCTCTACTTAGACACTGAAGTCACCTACCGAAACGACTACACGTGAGTGTTTTGCAACTAACACAATCAAAACGAAAATATGATTACCGAAGCAGTTATAAACAGATCACACTTTCTGTATAAGTTCAGTTGAAAACGTTTTGTTGCGAATGCCACCACAGAGTAGAGCAATCCTGGGATCCTCTGCATCTATGATACTTCGTAGGAGTGAGGAACGCTAATAAGGCTTCTAGTGATTGAGCGGGTCGAATACCTGTCCCCCCCCCCCTAAGCACAATCGTTCTGTAATGTGCACAGAAAACGACGTAAAAGCAGTTGTCTCAGTCCTATCGGTGTAGTAGCTACCACAAGAGCATGTAAATTAAAACTAATATAACATCAACAAATACTCGTCCAATTTAAGCCATTATAATGATGTTTAAATTCCCAAGAAAAGTAAGTAGCTGGAGTGCAAAAGTAAGGGAAAAGAAAAGTCGGTTGATATCAAATAAAAAGGGAGATATAATCAAGTTTACTAACACGATAGCTTATATGCTATCTCAAAAAGACCTACACTCCAAAGCAATTACAGCACCAAAAGATGTCACAGGAATAAGATAACACTACCAAGAATATAAAGGTAGAAGGCACAGACAACAGTGGTAATGGTGGTAACAGAGTAACCAAAGGAGGATTTAATTTCCAGGGACTTCGAAATTTATCTCTTAGCATACATGGAAGTCACAAGGAAATTAGAGACTTTGAATACAACTTACGTCCAAACTATTCAATCTATTAATTCAGTAAAGTAAAAACAAAAAACAACTAAAAGGTACGCAACGCATGACCTAGGCACAAAGTTCGAAGTTATGAGGATGAGAGAATTACAGCTTTGTATTGAGGTAGAAAAATTAAGCAACTGGGGAACTGGTTGTTATCAATATTCCTCATCTCGTCAAGACCATTTTTCCCGACCTAAGTTCACTCAAAAAATGTTACATGAATTTCATCGACCATGAAAATAGCACACAAAAACTTTATTGAAAAAGTGAGGGCGACTTCAGCAGGGCGACGAAAGAAAACGACAAACAAAATGATCTTAAACGGCCTTGTTGACATATTCACAGAGTTAAACCATCCTTCCTATCTTTTCCGATTGCATGAGACGTACACCGAATTCACAAAAGGATGTGAAGAACAGTATGGAGGCAATAAATAGGTTGCCAAACAACACGATATACAATCATCTTGATAACCTCATGTGAAAAAAGTGGGTTTGACCGGGATATAATCTGAGTACACATAAAGGATCGCCATCCTGAGGAACCATTTCATCTTGGAGTATTTACTTATTATAAAGATTTCTACCCAAATAACGCCTTTATTGTCCAAGTTTATTCGGCTGGTCACTTCTTTAAGTCGCTATACCTTACGATAGACAATTTGAGAATATACCCTGTTTGAAAACTTATCTCTTACTTCTAGTGATTGGACTTTTGCTTGCTAAATTTCATGAGCAGTTATTACGAATAATTGCATGAAATCCAGTCTATGGTTGTCTAAGATGATTTCAGTATAAGACATTTGTGTCAACATATCATTTCTGTAACTACTGTCACTTTAAAGAGACTGTGTACAATACAGTACACACAATTAAACCATATCATAACTGTTTATCAAAGTTACGTACTCATTCGGAAATGTGACGTCAGTGTTCGGTGCCCAATGCCAGTGGCCCGCTCAAATTGATAGACCTGAAAACCCGTGTTGATCAATCCATTTATTTCTTTGAAAACGTTCTGGTCTAAGGCGTTTACTAAAACAGTTGATAATATTGTTTTTTATTCCAAGTGCTAGTATTTGGCCAAATGATTTATGAACAAAAAATTCTACAAGTAATTTTTTCCAACTGTTGCCTTTTGGATTTTACGACGAAATTTGAGAAATGTCTTGAACAAAACGCAGTGGATCTAGATATCAATGCCTAGGTCACTGTTTGAAGTATGATTAGCCTAAATTGAAATCGTTACTCTCCACGGCATATGACTGACTCAGGACTATTAAATTTACTTGCTCCTCTCTCAGGTATAATACAGAACAGCGCCCACGTATGCTATGTTCACTCCTTCCACCTACTCATTGTGTTTTTTCTGAATGGAAGCAATGACTGGAAGATTCCAGGCAGCATTCAAGATGAAATCTTGCCTAAGTTGAATGCTGTATTCAAAAGTCATTCTTATCGAAATAACTGGAAAGCTTTTTGAAATATTTTGACCTAATTTGCAATGAAGTATCCTCAAGTCTGGGGATCATTTCGTTCCTTGACGTTATGGAATCCCCGTCTGTTAATTGGGTGTCAGTGGTTCTCCAGGAGTCCAGTTAGTTACGCTGCTTCTGTGACTTCGAGTTCACGTCAACTACAGATAACACTACCATCCATCCATCCTTCTAGACTTGCACTTCAGTCGCATGACACACCAGACCACAAGCTTGATCCACCTGAGCTGGTGACTAGGTTGCTATTGACGCCGAAGAATATTGAAATGGGACTACAATGATTATGGCTCTTGAAGGAATTGTCAAAGTCTAGGTGTATTTTCAGAATGCATCAGCTCAGTACGATGCAGCTGCCATCCTCTTGCTCCATGAAAATCCAAATTTTCCCTGTTTGACTGTCCTGGTTAAGTCGAGCGAACCCATCACTGAAGGTGAAGTGACTAAAGCTCAGTTGAGTACACAGTTTCCATTGATCCCCTGCTGTTCATAGTCAGGATGTCCGCCAACCATGAAGGATGTACAATTCCGATTCCAAGCCAACGCAGTCCTAAAAATCGGCTAGCTTACAAGCCAGTAGTAAGCTGGAAAAGAGGAAAGTTCGACATGAGACTAGAAACCTCACCCTGTAAAGATAACAATAATTCTACTGAAATTTAAAGTCTGGGTCCAAATGTTCTACTCGGGAACCAAAGGAATGAGGAGGGAAAAAAGATCTTCCTACTTGGTAAACGTAGAAGTACTGTTGATGAAAAAGCATTACAACGCTTCTGCTGAAATCTATTTCAAGTCATTACGATAAAAGCTATCTTTCTGTCAAAAATGACTCCTCAAACCTCGACACCTTCTTCTATCAACAGAAGTGACTAGGGGTATACTGAGAATTCACTAGTATGCCCTGAAATGAACATGGGTCCCAGCTTAGTGATTTTCCGGACCCAGGCAGTAATCCATTCACACTCCTTTATATACTCACATTTCATCTTTTCTTATATAAAGGGAATCGAGAGAGTTCTTGTGTGTTGTTTCCTTTGCCGATGGTTATCGAAACTCTTAAAATACATTTTATTAGATGCACGTCCGAAGTCGCTGGATATCAAATAGGTTGGCAGATTATTGCCTTTTAACTACACGGAGGTAACATGTAACACAAGAGTGCCCAAGTCTGAAGCCATCTACTCTCCTACCAACAGCCCACAGTTTTCACGCAGCCCAAAGTTTCATCCCCTAATTTCAACACAACTGTTGTGATTTCACGAATGCTAACTGATGATTATTAAAGCTGGATAGTTTCCTAGTCTGCTATTAACTGACCCGAACTGGTAAAATACAAGAGAAGCACCAAAGTAGGTTTGAAAACGTACAGTAGCCAGTAAAAGCAATTTAGAATCATGTCAGAGATGTATTGTGGAACAGGTATAAGATGGGATGAAACAATAGTCAGTCATGGTCAATGGGAATACGGGATAAAATGAGATAGAATTTTATCTCGATTCGAGAAATCTGACTAAAATTAAACTAGTTAGAATCCTTATGTTTTTTCCGTTCCTAAATGTGAGGAGTCATTTCATTTGCTGCTAATCCACTGGCCATAACAGGCTTTTACCTAGGAAATAGTGCATTAGACACTGTTGACTTACTGGATCCAGGTCAGTGTTCAATCTGGTATAGTGATACTCTGGGAAATCAGTTGGTTAGGCTGCTTGAATGATTTTGAACTCGTTCTCAGTTGGTAACGACAAGTTAAAACACCCACGAGTAATGTGTTGCTGTCAGTCCTGCTATATCCGAGCACTAGTCACACTACTTTCTAATACTTCGGCCTGACTCGCTTAAACTGGTGGCCAGACCGCTCTTAACCCCCCCCCAACTACCGTAAGGAGAATATGACTTACGGCTGCTGAAAGATGTATTTAATGACTACGATTTGAAGGGTGTACAAATAAATAATCACACCGCAATCATGCTGCTGAACTCTTGTCTCTTGAAAACTATACTGACCATGTCTTTCATCCCGGACAAATGAACAAATTGATCAATGGCGACGAAAGGACTGAGGTTGAGATGAGTTGATGAACTTCTTTTATCCCCAACACTATCTCTTATCTGGAGTTTTAAACCCACAAATCTCACTAATTCACACCGTGAGGCCAAAAATACTTTTGGGATAATATGCATGAGAGTACTCAACTGCATAACTGTCCGCAGCATCACGTAAAGCAGAATTTCGAATTTAATGAATAAACATTCACTAAGTTCCTCGGAAAGACAAGTGAGTCTGAGATTTCCACAAAGAAATCTGTACATCCCTGAGGGAAGACATTTGGCCCGTTCGGGAAAGTCCTGTCTACCATTGGACCCAATCAACAAGCACATATAAACAGACTTTCACCAATGGATCTTGGTGGACCCACTGCGTTTCCAAAACGAGCCCACAAACACTGCCTACCCGGCTGGAAAAGGAAGAGATGTTTTTATTTCAATAAATAACTTATGGATTTCACTGGAGGAATCCTTCAAAGTCTTATACAAGATACGACATAACCTCCCGAAAGGACTGGAGTCAAGATGTCGATGCTTGGTTCAAGCATTAATGATCTGAAAACTCGAACCAAATCTATGTATCGAGAGAAAGTACCTTCAAGACCAGTCTTTGTTAGGGAGGTTATAATCAGCGTATTTTCCCCGAAAGCGGCTATAACTAAGTGATTTTTACCATCCGAACCTTATTACCATACTTTACTGCTCAACTACATCGTACCATTTGCTATATTTCCCCCCCCTGCGTCAAACAGTTCAGCAGCTTTCTCATTTTTTCTGATACATAGAAGCATATGGAGCCTGGTCGACAACGTAGTCGAGAAGAAGGCGTTTCGTCATTACAACTGTATTCTGTCTTCTTGTAGTACAGAGACAAGTGAGGGTCCCACAGTTAGCCAAAAATAAGAAATCGACTGTAATACCACCGTGACAACTAATGTTATGGCCTGACATTGTAGAAATCAGTTCTGTCGAAATGAAGCCAAGACGCCGTCCGGAAAGATCCTCTGCATTTGAATAGATCAGACTGCTTTTTCTGGTATTTTATTCTATTTCCTAGTTTCCCAAGACGTTCTTCTTTTCCTGGAATAGCTTTAAATCCCGTGGGTACATTGCACTTATCAGAGTATAGGCTGTTCACTTGTTGACCATAACTACTACAAAGAAACGGAGTGAAGTTTGGGTTGGCGCTCAGCCTTGATGCTAACCTTAGTGGAGGGTTTACAATTTAACATTTACACGAACGTGTTCTGATTGCTTGTACAATAATCGAACAAATTAAACTTTTGAAAAAGTATTAGTTTATGATACATCACGATCGTAATTCATGACAAAACTGATCGTGCCTGTAAAAATGGCTTGTATTTCTTGTTAAATTACCCGTTTATACGTAATATGAATGATTATCATAAAAATTGTTCCACATTGTGTTTCATGAAGTCCTGCTCTAGAAAGTTTCCAGGGTAGGAATTAGTAAGTCACTTCCTCGGAAAACAACTCACGCGCAGTGATGAGTTTGGGCACAAAGGCGATCTGATATCATCCTACATGGAGAATGTCAGTCATCTGGACATTTCAGAAGACACTTCTTAATCCACGTTTGTTCTTTATTTTCATATATGATCTGTTAAATTTAGTAAGCTATCTAGCGTTGTGATGAAATTTTAGCTTTTGGTGGACTTTGAAAAATGAGGATTCAGTGAAGTCACAGGAGTACCCCGCCAACCTGTAAAATGAGGTCTCAGAAAACAATCTAGTCACCAACATTAGAAGAGTCAGGTGGTGTTCATACGGACGCTGGTAGAGCAAATAATCCACCGCTAAGACGGAACGAACAACTGCCATACAGGCGCAGGGCTCAATATTATACTACAGCTAATGGCACTCTTCCGCCAATTATCCACAACTGAAGCAAACTGAATCAAAGTATGTGTCCGGAAGTGCACTTCAGAAACCCTGTACCGGTTGCCCACAAAATTGAGGTAGAAAAACAACGAGACTTCACTTCTTTTAAACTCATCTCTTGTTACTTGTGGAATTCATTTCTGGCAGACAAGGTAACAGGCTCATCGCTTAGTGATCTCAAGAGGAGTTTGTGTGCTCCGTAAAGATGAAACATTTGCGCTCATTTACATGACAGGCTGGGACTAAACAGTTAACCCAGGAATTATATGAAGCGTCAAAATATAAGTTTGGATCAGTGAAATGCACCAGTTTTCACACTTAGTAAGCGTTGTAGAAAATCGTTACTCTAGGCTTCACACGGTTTCCCCTCTTAGAAGTCTGGAGAGACCACATGAAACTGTCCGTGATAATAATAATATTGACAATAACAGTGATAATGCAAGTTAACATTCGAGTAAATGAAAGGCATTTAGGTTGAACAAATATCCACGCATGCACAAAAAAGGGATTTTACTAGCACCGAGAGCATCTCATCTTTTCTAATTTATCCGCCCCACTACTCTTCCTAGATCTAGTATTTTGTCTTCTGTAAAGCGTCACGTTCCACCTTTGCAGCGTTCGTGCTTCCTGAGCGATACTTGTAACATCCTGATCCACTTGCTCTATCCTCTACTCATTTCGTTCGCTTATTCTCGCTATTCATTTTTTGTAATGTTAATGGAGCTTTTTGGAAAGGTTCCTGGACTAGTCGAGAGAACTCGCAGAGAAACCAAGCGGGAAAGTCCCAACATCATCATTACTATGATATAAATTATACTTCCCATTCAAGATAAATTAGCCTCCATCAGCTCACTAATTTCGCCAGAGCTATGGCTGATCGGCCAACTAGTCCCAATATTAAGTCCTCTATCAGCAGACAATGTAACGTCAACTACCCCACAACACGCTGAACTTGGGATACTCACTGTCTTTTACCTGAAGAGCAATGTGAGAGGGCTGATGGAGAAACTAAGTGAACTGAGATACCTCCATTCACACCCACACCTTAAAATAGTCACCCTGGTTGTAACCTGACTAACCCCTACTGTCACTGACAACGAAATCAGTCTAAGGGATACGGTTCTGTTCAGGAGAGACAGGGTAACAAGGAAGGGGGGAGTTGCCATATTCGTTGACGAGCAACTTAAATGTATACGTGCTATGGGCCCACCACTTATTGAACTCCCAGGTTCCATGTGGTGTCATTTCACTGTAGGCCATACTAAGCGCTTACTGGGTGGCATCTACTAATCACCCACCGATGGCGTAGAGCACAACCACCCACTGCTTAGTGGCATCAAAGGGATACGGGATTTGTGTTACGACCAAATCACCATAGCTGAAATTCCAATGACCCATACCTGAATTTGGTTTGTCGTATGCTCAAGAAAAATAAGTCTGAGATCTAATGCAAGTCGTTGGAAATACGGGACTGATTGAGACGACAATTGGTCGGTCCTAGTGGAGAGTCTTAGAAACAAGATTATATTGCAACTAGTGATTAACTGCTCGTGGAGGACGTCCAGATCATGAGCCCGCTAAGAAGCAGTGGTCATACAGTCATATGGTTTGATCATCTTCTGCGTGAGCGCTTATAGTATGACACTAAGCGACCACATCTGTGCTATAACAAGACGGCCTATACTGAAATTCCGAGGTCTTTGTCCGATGCAGAATGGTCCTTAACATGGGACGATTTATCCGTGGGAAATGGTAGAAGTGATTTTTCAAACAACAGTCTCAGAGACCGTCTCTTTAGCCACAACACGGCCGAAAAATGGCTATCACGGCTGAAGAGAAGTACGCAACATATTCTGCAAGCAGAGTGGAGTGGTGAATATATTCAAAAGTCCGAGTGACCACGTGGTACTGAGGAGCCGGTGCAACACAAAAGTCAGGTTTGACAGGAAGTCATTGCAGGCTGAACGTGCCAAAAACTCCTGGCAAACCTCAAGAGCCCGTGCCGATCCATGCCGGAGAGAAAACCAACCAACCAGGGGTCATGAGCCTTAGTGGGTCTAGACGGTCAATATCTCACTAGTCTGAAGATGGCGAAAAAATTCAGTTTTGCCTTTGACATACAGTTGAACAGCGATGTGGGTATTACTGGTACGGACCAAAATAGAGGCACTACTACTCCATTGGAGGAAAACCCAGTGGCTACTCTCCAAATATACTTGGCAGTAGTACTAGGGAAGCCACAGAGACTCCCATCTGGAAAGTCCCTAGGTTGTGATGACATCAGGCCGTCTGTTCTGAAACAGGGCGCCGAAGCTCTCTGTAGGCCCTTATGCTACTTGTTCCAACAATCGATGGATTCGGGGAAACTGCCAAGAGAGTGGAAAAAAGCCATTCTCTCTACAATTTTCATGTGTGGGGACAGGTAAAATGTCCTTAGTTATAGACCAGTAGCCCCACTCCCAGTGATATCAAAGGTAATAGAAAGTATTAATGATCACATCAAGGAGCACCTCGATAAGAATGATAGACTTATTGGAACCCAACACAGTTTCAGGAAAGGCAGATGCTGTGAAACAAACATACTATTAGCTTGGGACGATTTGATATCATGCTGGGGTGTGAATTTTTGATCTTCCTAAACTTTAAGAAAGCATTTGACACGGTTCACTATGATCTTCTCCTTCACAAAATGTGTCAAATGGTTATAGGTGAGCCGCTTTTGTTATGTATGAGATATTAGGACCTTGTAGACTACGAGCGAATCTAACTAATGCGCTGGCTAATCTGTCCTAATCGCACGTCAACAACAACAACAATACCGCCGGGCACGCAAGGCAAAGAAGGAAGACTGGACGTTGATACGAGAGCTTTTACTGTCTCTAACAGCAGTCGAAATGTTAAACAAAAACTCCGTATTTATACAGTCAGGAAAATCAATGTCACATTTTAAAAATATTAGCAAACCATGGGAATTCAGTAATTAGAATCAATAATCACGCAGATGCGGGAAATCAATGATTATGCAAGTGTGGGAAATAAATAATGAATATTAATGATTCACCTGTGTATATATTACTTTTGTCATAGTTGGGGGACTACCTAGCTAAAAGGAAATTCTGCACTAGGATCAATCGATTCCGATCATCTTGGCTTAGATCGTCATCAGGAGTGTGGCAGGGTTCATTCCTAGGACCAGTGATGCTTTTGTTTTTTAACAGTGACTTACTGTACGGTCTAAGCTGCCCATCCCTTATTTACGTTGACGACGTAAAGATGTGGAGGACAATAAAGTGTTCAGAAGATTCACATAGACTTCAGGGGGACCGAAAACTTATGGAAGACTAGTCGGTGGTCAGTGGTAAACTTTCAACCTGAAAAAGTACGAAGTAGTGGAATTACGCATACATAGGCTGCAGAATGTAAGTTACACCTTGCGCAAAAAATCTTGTCCTGCTCAACGTCAGAGAGCGACTTAGGTTTAGTCCTGACAGAAAAATGGACACAAGGTCGAGTTACACTGTCGATGTAGCGAGTATACATGCGGCTATACACTTTACATATAGACAGGTGCACTCAAGCCTGAGCTCCTTTCGGGGTTATACGAAACATACGTATGACCGCATCTTGAATTGCACAATATCACTGCACCCCAACGGCTTAAAAGAGGCGCAAATATTTTGGAAAGAGCTTAAGGGAATCTCTACAGACCTCAGTAACAGAGCATGTCTATTATAAAAATACAGTAATGAGTTGTACAAATTAGTTTGTTACTTGGTTGTGCAGTTAAAGTCCACTGTCAAGAAATATCACTGTAATCCACAATAGTGTTCACTATTGGAGTCGTTTTTACTGGTAGAAGCTGTGCACTGGTTGTAGAAGAGTCTGCTGAAGGGGAAAAAAGTTCCTGCAAAATCCAAAGTATACAACATGGTTCGAAGTGAAACAAGTTGACAGTGTTGACTATTGAGAAGACGAAGTGGCAAGCAGCAATCTGTATTTTAGATGGCACTCCGAAGTTATATACAATTAAACATGTATCTTTTTAAACAAACGCTGTGTATGGTGTCTCTAATTTCAAAATCTAACAAAAACTGTGCAATCACATTGTTACGGATTCCACAATGGTTCAAAGGAGGTCGAAAAAAAGAGTTACGGGCTCCCGAAATAAATCATATAATGAATGGCTTAAGAAATTCCGTCTTTTCACACTCAGCTACCACTTGTTCAGGGGGAATTGACTACTGCCCATAAGATAACGAGTGACCAGAATCACCCAAACAAAGGTGTTCTGCCACTAAGTACGTATGGGCTTCCTCGTTGGAATCCATGGAATATAGCTCACCAGGGGGCAAAGACTCGAGTGCGCTCTTTTTACTGCGAGTTCTCTGTCCCTGGCATACCCCACCTGTAGATGTAGCTACGTCATCGTCTGTGGGCAGCCTTAATCGATGCCTGGAAAATCATGCAGCGACACAAGGACTGAGTCCAAACGGCCTTTCGCCTTAAAATCTCATACACTATCGTGTCTTACTTTCTTAACCACCCAAACTACTACAGTGAAGCTTATTATTATTGATATTATATGCATATATATGCATATATCAACTTCAAATTTAATTAGCTGTCTGCTTTTACGTTACCTTTTTCTGTCTTTTAGTCTGAATAACCTACATTAATTATATCTATTATTATTATCGTCTCTATTTATAATGTTGAGGACCCTGGAGGACTAACTGGTGAAAGGATCTAATCCATTCACAGTGGCAACACAGTCTTAGCGAAGAGCATACCACGAGCAACAAATAGCTAATCCCAGCATCACTCCTTTTTGAGCCAACCAAAGGTACAACAATTAAAAGCGTTCTCTGAGCTGGTTGGTTTAGTCGCGAAGCTTTCGTCGTCCTTCCGGACAACATCTTCAGCGCCATATTTAGCACGAAGTGAAGTGATTTAAATTTCCTCATGCGTGATGTAATTGCGTCTCCTGGTTACTATCTTCACATATGTATTGACCACTTTCTATTGACTAGGATTTTAAACTTTTTGGTCACCTGATTTACTTTTTATTAATTGGTATACTTCATCTATATTAATGTGTTTGTTAATCGCATTTTCGCTTGAGTACCAGGCCTCTAGGAATTCTCTGGCACTTTTCGTGTTTCCTCTGTTTAAGATTTTGACATGATCCCAATCAAACTGATGACCATAGTTGTCTGCATGCATTGATACTAAAGAATTCATATCATGTCTTTTCACGGCTGATTTATGTTCTTGGATTCTAATTCGAAGGGGACGCCCACTTTGGCCGATATAATGCTTGTTACAGTTCATACAATTTATTTTGTAGATGGTATTAATTTTATCCCCTTTTTCTGTTGGATCTTTCGGTTTGCATAATATCGAATTAAGCGATTTGACTGGCTTGTGTGCTATATCTATATCAAACGGTTTCAGTACTCTAGCTGTTATTTCAGAGATGTTCCTCATGTATGGTAGAATGAATTTCCTTGTGGTCTTAGATGATGGTTTCTTGTTGGTGTTCTGATTCGACTTTAAACACTTTTTGATGAAATTTTGTGGATAACCATTCTTTTTGAAGACCGTTTGTAGGTACTTTTCTTCCATTCTTTTCAGCTCTGGAGTGCTGCAATGTGTCTGAACTCTTTTAAACAATGTCTGCACACAGTTTCGTTTGTGAGTAACTGGATTATTGCTAGTATAGTTGAGTATTTGATCTGTGTGCGTTGATTTTCTATAAACTTGTGTCTCTAAATCTCCTGTGTTGGTTCTCCTGATTAAGACATCTAAAAATGGGATTTTGTTATCTAATTCTTCTTCTCTCGTGAATTTGATGTCTTCAAATATGTTGTTTATTAATTTGTGAGTATATTCTAAATCATTTCTCTTAATTATTACAAATGTATCATCAACGTAACGTATCCAGATTTTCGGTTTAATTATAGGTAGAGCTATTAATTCTAATCTTTGCATAACGGCTTCAGCTATTAATCCTGATATGGGCGATCCCATTGGTGTTCCTTTTATTTGCTCATATATTTGAGTATTGAACTGGAAGTATGTTGTAAGGCATAATTTTATGAGTTCTATCCAAGTTGATAATTGCGTTTTTGTGTTTTCATCACTATAGAGTAATTGTTGCATGGTTTCTATTGCTAGTTTTGGACTAATTGAAGTATATAATGCTGTGACATCAAAGGACACCATTATTTCATTGTCTTCTACTTGAATGTTTTTGATTTTCTCTAAAAATTGGATTGACGAATTGATAGAATGGTCGCATGATTCTGTTATGTAATTTAATTTCCTGAAAAGTTCTTTAGATAGATTATATGTTGGTGTTCCTGGAAGCGAAACATCACTCAAAGTATCAAAATTAAATGAGGAAGTACAACAAGAAGTACGTCAATGTATCATACCTATACTCAAACAGAAAAGACATAATTCCCAACTTAGCACTGAAGAGCAAAATGCATTGAAGAAACTGAAGAATAGAAAAGATATAGTTATTCTACCGGCTGATAAAGGAAGAACAACAGTAATCCTGGACACAGAAGACTACATAAAGAAAGCAGAAGATTTACTCAAAGATAATAATGTATATCAACAGTTGACAAAAAACCCTATACAAACATTAGATAACAAAATCAAAACAACGTTAAATAAACTAACGAAATCAGGACAAATTACAGAACAAGATCAATGGCGAATGAAATCTAACGGACCTATTTTACCTCGATTCTATGGTAGACCGAAACTACACAAACCAAATATTCCCTTACGACCAATCGTTTCGCTTCCAGGAACACCAACATATAATCTATCTAAAGAACTTTTCAGGAAATTAAATTACCTAACAGAATCATGCGACCATTCTATCAATTCGTCAATCCAATTTTTAGAGAAAATCAAAAACATTCAAGTAGAAGACAATGAAATAATGGTGTCCTTTGATGTCACAGCATTATATACTTCAATTAGTCCAAAACTAGCAATAGAAACCATGCAACAATTACTCTATAGTGATGAAAACACAAAAACGCAATTATCAACTTGGATAGAACTCATAAAATTATGCCTTACAACATACTTCCAGTTCAATACTCAAATATATGAACAAATAAAAGGAACACCAATGGGATCGCCCATATCAGGATTAATAGCTGAAGCCGTTATGCAAAGATTAGAATTAATAGCTCTACCTATAATTAAACCGAAAATCTGGATACGTTACGTTGATGATACATTTGTAATAATTAAGAGAAATGATTTAGAATATACTCACAAATTAATAAACAACATATTTGAAGACATCAAATTCACGAGAGAAGAAGAATTAGATAACAAAATCCCATTTTTAGATGTCTTAATCAGGAGAACCAACACAGGAGATTTAGAGACACAAGTTTATAGAAAATCAACGCACACAGATCAAATACTCAACTATACTAGCAATAATCCAGTTACTCACAAACGAAACTGTGTGCAGACATTGTTTAAAAGAGTTCAGACACATTGCAGCACTCCAGAGCTGAAAAGAATGGAAGAAAAGTACCTACAAACGGTCTTCAAAAAGAATGGTTATCCACAAAATTTCATCAAAAAGTGTTTAAAGTCGAATCAGAACACCAACAAGAAACCATCATCTAAGACCACAAGGAAATTCATTCTACCATACATGAGGAACATCTCTGAAATAACAGCTAGAGTACTGAAACCGTTTGATATAGATATAGCACACAAGCCAGTCAAATCGCTTAATTCGATATTATGCAAACCGAAAGATCCAACAGAAAAAGGGGATAAAATTAATACCATCTACAAAATAAATTGTATGAACTGTAACAAGCATTATATCGGCCAAAGTGGGCGTCCCCTTCGAATTAGAATCCAAGAACATAAATCAGCCGTGAAAAGACATGATATGAATTCTTTAGTATCAATGCATGCAGACAACTATGGTCATCAGTTTGATTGGGATCATGTCAAAATCTTAAACAGAGGAAACACGAAAAGTGCCAGAGAATTCCTAGAGGCCTGGTACTCAAGCGAAAATGCGATTAACAAACACATTAATATAGATGAAGTATACCAATTAATAAAAAGTAAATCAGGTGACCAAAAAGTTTAAAATCCTAGTCAATAGAAAGTGGTCAATACATATGTGAAGATAGTAACCAGGAGACGCAATTACATCACGCATGAGGAAATTTAAATCACTTCACTTCGTGCTAAATATGGCGCTGAAGATGTTGTCCGGAAGGACGACGAAAGCTTCGCGACTAAACCAACCAGCTCAGAGAACGCTTTTAATTGTAAATCATCCACCTGAGCTACAAATCTTCTCTATTATTTCAAAGGTACAACAGTTGAGTGGCGGGACGAACTGAGCAGAAGTGTACCTAAGACCAGGCAACTTTACCTCACAATGAAGAAGTGAGCACAAAGAAATCAAATCAATTTACTCTAGCTAGTAAAAATGACACTAGATATTGTATTGTTTTTATGCGCTACTGAGACAGAAAATAATGACCTCGACACATGACAACGTGCCAAAAATAGCTAAATACCGCTGAATTTGTTTTACTTCAGTATAACACAATTACTGAATTTACTTTGTATGTGCATACTGTTAGGGGTTTTCTCTTATATTTATATTTAGTGTTACGAGTTTTCGAGATATCTAAAATCCGAGATTACATTTATAACCATTAATTATCAATCTAACAAGACACCAAATATTTAGTAGATGTAATCTGTCATAGTTATCATGGTTATTACTGCTGCAAACACACTCGAATGGCGATTTATATCATACGGTGTATGACATATGTCTGAAGAAAACGTCCGACGGCCCAGCTAGCATTTACTTCGGGCACGCTGCCAAATCGTCGGGCAGAATAGTCGGACTCGTTGCAGAACGTGTGAAAGTGATCTGCCCCAACGATTCTGAAATGCTACCGAAATCTCACGCAAACACCCCAGCCAGAGAGTGCACCTGGGCAATGTCAGAAAAACGTGGGCTAAAAGGGTAATTTTGATCGGCGAATAGGTGGGCAAAAGAGGGTTAAAATGCTACATAATTTGCCCAATTTACCCGTATCGGCCACATTTTCTCCGTTTTTCCATGTGTCAAAAAATTTGATTGTTCCACCTTTTCCCAATCTGCCCACACGACCCACGTTTTCACCCATTTACCGCAGGTTCCAAAAATATTCACCGATCGGGATTCTGCAGTGGGCCCTAAGTCAATGCTAGCTGGGATATACGTGATACATATGCTAAAAAGCGCAGGTTTCATCTTTGATTTCCCTATTATATCTCAGATAATAAGTGGTGATCATTGGCAATTTTCATCATACTATCAAATTATATAATATCATATAATATTACTTTGTACTGTGCAGGAATTCCTACGCACATTAATGTGACCAAGTTTGTCATATACGAATATTACTTTCATTATTGGTCTCGTTGTATATCAGTAGACACTCGGTCAGAAAAAATAGGAAAAAAACATGGGTAAATAACATGCATGGTCAGTAGCAGCTATTTCTATTACTACAGTAATAGAAAATAAACGGATTTTGATTATATGGCATAAATTTTCTCATTTTTGCTATTATATGACCAAAATTAAGGCAATATTTTATATCTGATCACTACTAAACTGACAATTTCCATTGTTTAACTGCTTCTCTCCAATTTCAGCCATTCTTTAGACACTATTTTCTCATATTGGTTACTATTTAATCATGATTTGCTCATTATATTACTAAATGCTCGAAACTGTATCAATTTTAACAATTATTTAGGCACTCTTTACCCACTTTTATTCTGCTATCCGGCTGGACATTCACAGTCTACTTGTCTGTGAGGTATGACTTAGTCACCACTTAGTTACTACCGTCACCTACTGACAAAACTCACATTGTTCTGCCATACAGCTGTGGTCCTGAGAAAATACATAAGTATCCGAAAGTCAGTAGAGTTGTGAGTACTGTGAAGTTAGTTAGTTCCAGACGTGTGTAAGTTGGTAGAAAATATGCGTCACCTGAAACATCTGAAAACACTTTAAAATGATACTGGACATCTAAAACGCCACTATTTGTAGCTATTTGCTCCAAGCACTTAGCTTTTTCTGTGTTCTTGAAGAATATCCTAACGTTTTATCTTGACATGGCCTAAGGGTGGTCCCACCTGAGTTTAAAAGTGGGATACTTATATTCAAATGACTATGAAACTATGGATCAAATAATTTGGCACTTATCTGTAGACCAGTTTGTCGCAGTTTTGAAACTCTTCCTGTTTGCCAATATTTAAATCATTGGGTAGTATTGTTGTCTAATTTCCTCTGATATATTCTAAACCGTAACTAATTTCTCAGAATATTAACCCTTAAACCCTTTTTATGATGGAAAGTGGATGCTTAACTGAGCCACTTGTCAGGAAGTTGTAGTTCGAAACTCCGCTTCAATGCATGCCTTTCGAACATCATCTAGACTATAGAGCTACTGACTTCTGACCCTCAAGATAATAGTCTGTTTAATATCAAGTGTATATAACCCTGAGCGTCCTGAACGTTTTTTCCAATAAAGCAAAAACCAGCACGGTGAATGACAGTGTTCAGTAGCAATTCTACCTTTAAGTGAGGAGTTTTTGAGTTTTTTGGGGTATAGTTATCGTTTGGTTCGAAAAATTAGGTGATGCTAATTTATTCGTAACATCTGACATCCAGCTGTTTTCTAAACGGTTGAAACCAGTAGAAAATGACCTTATAGACTGACGTTGTTAATCTGTTTCTCTTCGTGGCAAAATTAAATAACAGACACCACGGTCAAATGACTTTGAACCACTCAGTCTGGTGCTTCTAGGCAAAAAACGGCGTTTGTAATATAATAAAGTGTTTACTATATATAGATATATACATATATATAATGGGTTATTTCCGGTATATGTCTCTAATATGCCGCGTGAAGAGGTCTTAGTCTTCCATAGGATTGGCTATAGACCATTCTCATCCGATTTTCAAATATGCCTAAGATTCTTTTAAATTACTGGCAGCACATTTCGGTGAAATGTAGCAGATGGGGGTGAGGAGTCATCACAGACGTTCCATGGGGTTTTGAGTGGGACACATGGCCTCAAAAGCAAATCTCCATTTCATCTTGTTTTCTGCAGCCATCTTTAGCTGACCCAACAATTGTGCATGAGCTCTTGTCTCCTTGTCATACATTCTTCCCAATGTCACCCTTGAACTCACGCCTATCTCGTCGTTCTCCACTCCATTTCTGTTCAGCATACTGTTGGGCGATTTCACTCAACAGTCTCCTCGTCTTGTGTTCAATCCACCCCCATAATCTTCGGCAAATTTGCTGGAGAATACGTTGTTGGTTGGTTCTATCCCAGAATTGTCTGTTGCTTATCTTTTCTTACCAATTATTTGATCTCCAGTATGGAATGAAGGCAGCTATTGATGAGAGCTTGCAGTAGCCTATAGGAAATGCCTGTGGTGACCAGATAGAAGGACTGACTTGACATTAGTGTTGAGAACCCGAATCTGGTTCTTCGTGTTTACTGACTTAGATTTTCGCACTGATTGCAGAATAATGAAGGATTGTCTTGCCTCACCTATCTTGCCTTTGACATTTTCATCCATGCCGCCGGTAGTTGGGGACCAGAAATGCCTAGATGTGTTCCACTTTATATCATAATTGGTAATCAAGGGAGTAAGCATAATTGCGTAATGGTATCTATATACCACTGACTGATATAAGTAGTTGGGCACTTCTTGCACTACTTCGAACTACATAATTTACAAGTTGCAAATCTTATCTTATGTACAAACAGTTCGCCCAAATAGCAAACTACATTTCGGATTGTTTAATATCGCTCTCCAAACTGATATTCTATTTGCTATTATATCTTTGTTATTATTATAATCTAAGCATCTTTAATGAACTGTGATTCCACTGATATTATTTAACGAATCGATATTATTTAAGAAGACTAATATTGTTATTGACTACTATTCTAGAATATTCTATGTATATAAAGATTTATATATATATATATATATATATATATAATGGTGAAGCCAGAAGAGGAAATTATCGAAAAGGATATTCTTTGCTCAATTATTTTGTGTTTTTTAGATGTATGAATGAATATTTTCGCTAAACTGAGTTTAACTGGGTATGTGGCTAGTGATCTTGGACCCAAATTAGTGGGTCACCTATCTAGTTTCGGATCATTTTGATCTGTCTATCAGGCAATAATGATAAATGGAAATGGTTCACAGCTACTTTTACCAATCACTAGTAAATACAACTATCCAGCTATGTTCGCAAGCAGGTCACACAGTATGATCTAGACATTTTTGATTTCCAAGTGGGACGGTAGTGAAAACTTCAAACTACAAACTCATTTGTATGAATTACCAGTTCGTCTAAACACTTAGTTAAAATCCTAGTGGTTTGAGTTGAGTCAAACCGGGCAAACCTCTGATAATCTCTTTCCGAAATGGGTGAACCAGCCGTTTCGTGTTTCGATCACTTCATTTTGATTGGTAAGCTCTATCAGATTACGTAGGTGGTGGCTAACTACTCATATAAATTAATCGGTAGTATACAAGTATAATAAACAGAAATTGGCGGGAGTAAGAAAGGTGGAATAGAGGCTATTGAGAATTAATTAATATAACAGCTCATAAAGGGTGAATGTATCTGTGATATTGAGAATGAATTTTGGACATGTCACAGACATTCTTCAGTCTGATGGTCTACATCCCCGTAAATTGTTCGGAGGAATAGTCAAAGACTTCGTCAACCCGGTAATATGTCAGTTAACATTTTTTGAAGTAGAAGGTGATAGCGTGATGCATATCCTAGCCACCACCATCAATGTATCTTCACAACCTCTCTGTGCATGAAATCAATGTATTCCTCTACCATGACTGAGTTATTCGTATAATGCTCGAATTCATTCTATGGCTTATTTATATTTTTTATTTTATATTTTGTTATAGCTTGACTCCACACAGTATTTTTGGCATAAGTGATATCGGTAGCCCAAATCTGGCGGACCGACCATTGATATTAGGCGTGCGCCGGCCGGGGATCGAACCCCAGGTCATGTGCAAGGTCGACTAGAGTCCTAACCGCTTGTGTTTTGAAGTTTTTACAGCCTTTTGATTGATTTTCCAGGGTAGGGTCGTTAACCCTACGCCCAACCCTCCTTCTTTCCTCCGGCTTGGGGCCGCCTGGGAAACTAGCGAGTTAGTAGACTAGGTGAAGTTTGGTATATTATTTTCACAGATGTAATGACGAAGAGTTTCAGTATCACGAGAAATTTATTTTCACTTCCGTTTTGCTTACAGATTTATAAATTCCCTTTCAAACTGACTGATGGTATTAAGTAAGTTTCAAAATCAAAACCTCATAATACCCTCATTTTTCTTCAAGTCACTGAAGACCTTATCAGGAAACGAGCTGAACACAATGAAGGAGAGATTCATTCACTCGAGGAATTAACTTTACATCAACAAAATCTTGAAAGGTATTCAAGCATAAATAAACAAAATGTAACGCACTTTGTTTTCCTCTACCAAAAGAATTGATAACCTTGAACAATGGTGTAAAAACCTACGTATATTATATCTTCAAAATAATCTACTATCAAAAATTGGTAGGTGCTTTTTGATTTTTGCATTCTAACCATCTTACAGAAAATGTTTCAAAGTTGAAAAAGTTGGAATATTTAAATTTAGCGCTAAATAATATTGAAAAAATTGAAAATTTAGAAGGATGTGAATCATTGAAAAAATTAGATTTAACAGTGAATTTTATTGGTGAATTGACCAGTGTTCAATCGTTAGTAAATGTTCAATTTCTTGAAGAATTGTAAGTGAAAGTGAATGACATATGTGTTTGTGTTCATTTTAGATATTTAACTGGTAATCCTTGTACAGAATATCCCGGATATAGAGAGTATGTTATCGCGAGTTTACCTCAGTTAAAAGTAAATACTATTCAATGAATATATTAATTTGTAAATTGTTAATATTTAGTCATTAGATGGAAATGAGATCACCAAGTCGGAACGTATTATTGCCCTACAAAACTTTGACCATATTTTACCAATTATATTAGAAAAACAAAAGGAGTATGAAATAAAAAGGGTGAGTAATAGTCTGTAAACGTTTCTTCTCTTTAATTATTGTTATTAGTTTTTCAAGTTCCGAGTGGAGCATAAGGTGGTCAGCAAAACATCTCCATGTCACACTGTCGTCTCTCTTTCTGTTTTCAGCTGCCACTGAGAATGACCACAAGCTTCCATTTCGACTTCACATGATCTCCTCCATTGTCTTCCTTGAAATCATGGCCAACTCGTTGCTTCTGGCGTGCGATGTAGATCAGTGGTCTTCTCAGGAATATGTACAATCCTTCTCCATTTCCTTTTGCATATTTATTAGGCAATGGGTTGTTGTCTGGTGAAGTTTTCTTGTTGCTTATTCATTCTCTCCGGCCATCTGATCGAGTGAAGACAGGTAGTGATGAAAGTCTGAGGCAGATAGTTGGAAATAATTTTGCTGATTCCTGAATCAACACTTCGAAGCATGTAGAAACAGTGACTAACTTGATGTTAGTGTTGAAAGTTCGGATCTTATTCCCTGTGTGGAGTGCTGTTGATAACCACATAGATTTCACAATAATGAACGCCTGTCGTGTTTTCCTGGTACTGGTTGGAAACTGTGGTAGTATGTAATTCCATATTAATTTACGCACAGAAGGAAACACCGCTATCACTGGAAGACGTTTAGTACATAATTTATTGTTCATAATCATAACAGTTGTAACTTTAGATTTCTTGTTCTTCTATGCCATTTGTCGTTGGAGTAGTAGGACCTGCCAAATGTCCGGAAAAAAGTGTTGAATTGTGTCCATGGAAAAATGGGAGAATTTGGCTGCCAAAGCATCCAACCCCACCACTACAGTATGTAGATGCCATGTTTGGTGAGGATATCAAGGCTGGGATCATGAAAATAAGGCACGCTTTCATTACTCTCAAGTCTGTGTGGAGATTAACAGCACTACTCAGCATCAAAAATAAGATCCGGATTTTCAACTCCAATGTGGATTCAGTACTCCTCACTATATGGATCAGAGACTTGGAGCCGCGTCATGAAGAGAACTTCGAACAACTTTGAACTACAGACCTTCATCAACAGCTGTATTCGCTCAATAACACTCAAGATCAGATGGCCGACCAGGAAAGATCAGCAACAAGGAGGAATATCTGGCAATGAGCGAACCAACGAACCCAGCAGGAACCAGTTGTGCAACAAATAGGTAGGAAGAAATGGAGGTGAATTGGCTGGCCATACTCTGCGAAAATAAACCATCAAAAGAGTGGCATCCGGACCAGGCCATCGCTTGAGTGCAACCCGAATGGGAAGCGGCGAGTTGATTGTCAGTGCGAGAGTGACATGGATGATGAGATGAAAGCATGTGGTCAGACGTGGAGCCAGGTGAAACCTTTGGCGGAGAACCGAACGCTCAGCGGAGACGTTTGGCTAAAGCCCTATGTTCCTCTAGGCACTAAAGGACACAATAGTAATAATAATGTTCACAGTATTAAAAACACGGAATGTACATAGGTTTTTTGAGAACATAAATTCAACAGTAGGAGCAATTCAATTTACTTATGATTTCAAAGGCCAGGAATAGGAGCTTCCAATATTGGGTCACATCTTAAAAATAGAAACATAGATCGGAAATTAAACACGAGTGCAGAACTGAAGCTTCATCTACCTAATCAACTGAGACTACATGCAACAGAAGTAATCTAACAATTGTCCTGAACATCTAAAGAATGAGGTCACCCTTACAACAAGGGTTAAAGAAGAATGAGAACTAAAAAAGTCTGTTTTCGAAAATTATGTGATTACAGTTGATGATATGATATGTGTTCGAAACCACGTCATCCATTAAGTAATAATAATAGTCTTTCACTGTGTATAATATTATCCAATGAAAGAGTTTCTTGCCGTTACTACAATGTGTTTTTCTTATTTTTTGATTAGAAATCAGAGAAGATTGAAGCAGAGCAGAGAAGACAGAAACGTTCTGAAAAATATAAAAATTCAAATGGGTAATACATTATTAAATATTTTTTTCGTTCAAGTTATTATTATTTACAATTGTGTTGATCCAGTGTTCCAGCCTAAGAAGAATTCGTTTATTCATCAATATTCTAGTAGATTTTCACCAGCTGATTTGTTTCAAATCTGATCACGGATTGATATCACTTAGAGAAATATTGAAAATCAGCGAGTACTGGACAGCTGTTTCGTCCTAGTTTGGGACTCTTCATCAGTACTCATCCACTGTGACAAGCTTGTACATCATCCAGTCACTGGGACCCAATTGAATGGCCCATGATTACCATCTTCTACCAGCTAGTGATTTTAGCGCGAACACCAGCCAATGTTATCGGTGTGTATTCGTCGTCACACCCTCCCAACGGACCTCATTAGTTACGACTTACCACTAGGACTTCAGACAACTTTGTCATGTAGCCAGTCACCAGCGAGTATCACATTAATTTTTAAGAGTCATTTGTAGAGATTTGATCGATATCAGCTGTTGGTTAGATTTGAGGCGAAATATTTTAATCCAGGTTCTACTGGATAGCTGTTTCATCCTAGGTTGCGAGTGTCCGGCAGAACTCACCCACGTTCTCAACAGGGATTGAACTGAGGACTCTTAGGTTACATGTCGAACAAATTGCTGTTCATGTCTGTTCGTGATGAAGTTTGACTTGAAGTCAAACACAGTTTCACAAACCGCTTCTTGAAAAGTCGACTATTAGTATTTCTTAGGATCTTGCAAAGCGAAATTTCCGGATCGATACCTTCATATAATTAAAGTATTGGAAGTTTTTATCGTTTATACGACTCATTATCTAGTCATTCGAACACTGAATTCAAGCAAATTACTCATCGAAGAATTCTAGATTTTTATTTCAGAGGCATCACACTAAACAATGAAATGAATTCGATATGAGATTTTTTCTATTCCTTCACGTTCCCAGTGGAACATAGGGCTTCAAGCTAGAAGGCTTGAGGTTTCTGTAGCATTATTTACTTTTACAGGATGAGGCTGCTAGCCTCGTGCCCAACGTTTCCTCTTTATCAGCTTTATTACTGGGTTAGCGAGGTACAGGAGTACGTCGGCCGGGGATCGAACCCCGGACCATGTGTATGGTCGGTGAGCGACCTAACCGCTGGCCCACCGACGCACCGATATGAGATTAGTTCATCTGATATAACGTACAGTGATGATACAGTTTTAATAATTAGACGACATTTTGAGAAAACTTTGCTACTGCTCATAATCATGTTAATGCGCATAGCTGTTTTCAGTCAATCCAGAAATAATGTGATTATGAGTAGCAATAAATTTTGCGCAAAACATCTTATTATTATATTATTATTTTTATTGTTTCCTTTAGTTCCTAGAGGAACACAGGGCTTCAGCCAAACGTCTCCGCCAACGTTTTCACCTGGCTGCATGTCTGCGCACATGCTTTAAACTCCTCTTCACACCACCTCCTCCATGCCACCCTCGCACTGACGACCAACTAACTCGCCACTTCCCATTCGGGTTCCACTCGAGCGATGGCCTGATGTGTGATGTCACTTGATGGTTTTTCAGAGTATGGCCAATCCACCTCCGTTTCCCCCTGCATGTTTGTTGTACAGTCGGTTCCTGCTGGGTTCGTTGATTCACTCATTGTCAGAGATCCATCCCTGTTGCTGATCTTTTTTGGCCGGCCATCTCATCTTGAGTAGTGTTGAGAGAAGACAGCTAGCTATTGATGAAGGTCTGTAGTTTGCTTTAAGTGGCCTTCGTGACATGGCGCCAAGTCTCTGATTCCTATAGTAGGTAGCACTGACTTCACATTGGAGTTGAAAATCTGGATCTTATTTTCATTTTCATGCTGAGTAGTGCTGTTGATCTCCACACAGACTTGAGAGTAATGAAAGCTTTCCTTGTTTTCCCTATCCTCGCTTTGATATTCTCATCGGTTCCGTCTGCCTGCAGTTGAGAAGATGCTTCCCGGTTAGGGAGGTATAGGAGGTCGCCTCTTTCAGATTTCTCTCATTTATGCTGATTGGTGTCTGTTGTTGTTGCTGTTGGCCAGGAATCTTTATCATTTCCTCTGCTGTCTCTATGTTTACCTGGAGTCTTACTTTTGATGCTTCATCCAATTATTAATACTGTGTCATTGTATGTTATAACATCAGATGAACATATGTAATATGGGATTATACTCTACCACAGTGCCCGAGTTCTTCTTCTACAATGATGAAATATATTCACCGACACCTAGTTATATCCATAGGGGACCAATCTAAACAAAAGAATGTTTGTGTCTACCAGATTCTGTGGTTTGCGGAAATAAAGAATGTAGAGAAAATTGCAATACGTTAAATCGCTTTGTATTATAGTCATACGTATATAATCACATGGCTGCTTACATTTCAATATGCAGAACTTAATAATAAAAATAATAAAATCGTTACATCCAGTTTAACGATAATCTTTTGCCTTTCTCTTAGTTGATTCCAACCAACTTCGGCATGATGTCGCTAATTTACATAACTGCTAAATGTCTTCCGAGATTCAGTCATTGATGTTTCATCGCTAACCACAGTGATTCTTTACTGAATAGATCTCAGGGTCTGGTGATATAACGTCAATAATCAAATGCCAGAGGTTGGAGAACAGTGAACAGTTTCCGTCTCCCTCTATTGAGCTGCAAATCTTTCCTACTGAAGAGGAATCGGTATCAGAAAGTCCTTGATTCTGGTGTTTGAGAGAGTTTTTCAAAGTGTATCGCCATCGTGGTGCACTTCGAATTAATGCTAGATGGTTAGAAGTGATCCGTAGTAAGTCTCAGTCCTAGGTTTCATGCTCGTCGACAATCGACAGGAAGGTGTATCTGCAAACGCTGAAGGAAGTATTGATTTCTTCCAACTATGTAACGGAAATCTGAACCGTCAGTTTTCTGAGGTAACTATGTTAACATTTAGCTATTGAACTGACATTCACTCACCTATGTATTTCACTTTCTGAAAATTTTTCCAGCATAGTAAAAAATCGGTTGGACGTCATAAAGATTATACCCTTCATTTTTTGTTTTTTTGTCAATCTTTTTTGTCAGTTTAACAGATAAAGATACGGAGGAATTTTGGAATGAAAAAATCCCGTACACACCTGAATCACGTGTTGAAGCACATGAATATATGCAACTGCAGGCACAAGCCAAGGAGTCAAAAAATGTTTCAAGGTATGTAGTACACATATGTAGGATTCGCCTGTAAAGCATTTGTTAATTATAGTATTCGTTCCTATCATGAATGCTTTATACATATGTAAAATTGGACATACATTACTACTTAATAAGTAGTCGATAAATTAATAAATATAATTAAATATGGGTGATATACCTAAAATAAATGGAAAGCCAGTGGAATTTATTATTCTCATGTATGAGACACTGAGTCATGTAGCAATCTGTGAAAGCCTGCAATACCATTTGGTTTCCCTAGGCTAAAATGAGAAATATTGACCGGTCATACAGTTTGGCAGACTGTAAGCAATATGAATCTAATGTGCTAACGGGAGAACTACTCTAAATGCTGACTACAACATCAACAGTTAGAAAAAATACCACCAACACGGGAGAAAAAGAAGTGAATACTGACTGATTGTCTAAAAAAACAGTCCATTTTGATGTAAGGATAAAACTTGGGCACTGTGTTGATGGAGTATAACTCCATTATGGATAAAATTTTATTTTGATAAAGTCACACAGCGATGTTATATAGTAATATTTACTGATGACCACACACGCTTCGAGCACAATTTATTACTACTGCTCATAATCATATCAAGGTACTCACACACACAACTTTCTTGCTTCATTTATATACATGAGTAAAAATTGATGATTAGACATTTGAATAAAATCAATATAAGATAAAGTGCATTTGGATATAATATTAGTGTTATCAGTCAAATACAATCAGATGGGAAATAAGACGATTGTTTTATAGTAAAATAAATAAGTAACTTGTCAGAATATTATAATGTGAATTGAATTGAATACATTTTAACATTATTTGTTATCCTCCTCTGATTTGACTGGTGGTAATAATATCTTCCATACATATCTCTGGTAATTGCGTTCAGTCACTTCTATTGCATGTGTTGGGTGTAGATTATTCGATGAACCACGATTCAGTAATCGACTTCTCTCTCTTTCTCTCCACCTACCTATATTACTCCTTGGAATTTCGACTCTGTCCCACCCACTCTATTGTGTGGTTGTGTGTTAATGCATGCAGTGCGATTACTGAGTTTGTTTTTCTAAATTACTTATCTTTGTAGGATCAATCATTCTAGCCTTAGCTAAATTCTTATGTTTGGATAATCTTACTACTCCCGATCTACTAGTTTAATCTATGTAGTTGATCTCACAGTCATTGTAAGGTACTTTGTAAATTATATTATTTTGTTTGATTGGGTCAACAGGGTTCTGTAAACTACAGAGCTTGTAGGTTTGAATGCCATCCAAATTCATGCTTTATTGAGAATCCTACATAGGAAGGGTCTCAGATGTCTCTCCTTATATGGTATATCTGTAGATGCCTTATATTCTCATATTATTTCTGAATGTAATTTATCTTATATTGATTTTATTCAGATGTCTAATTATCAGTTTTTACTCATGTATATAAATGAAGCGAGAAAGTTGTGTGTGTATGTAATGCCTTGATATGATTATGAGCAGTAGTAATAAATTGTGCTCGAAGCGTGCGTGGTCATCAGTAAATATTACTTTCTGTATAACAACACTGTGTGGCTTTATCAAAATAAAATTTTATCCATAACAGTCCATCTTGCCTTGGTTGATGATGACGAGTATTGAAGTCAAGGATATGCATTTTGTTCTATCTAGGGCTGGTGGACTGGATGCACATGCATTCCCAATGAAATTCGAATTCAGCACCAGCTGTCTCAAATGCCAAGGCATTATCCACTAGACAATTGAGGCTACGAGAGAGGCTTCCTTCTCGCTGACATGTTTTGGTGTGGGGTTCGAGTCCCTGTAAGAAAATCATCACTCATTAGGAATGCAGATACATCTAGCTAACGATTCCTGAAGGGGACAAAATGCATCTTCTGGATTCTACTCCTACTACTACTGGTGTAACGACGGAAGACAAGGGCCAGGTAACACATCGTTTATTGAGAAAATCAACAGATATTTATAGATTTTTATGTACATTATTATTAGCGTTGTTAGCAGAGAAGCAACGTCTTTGGTTGTTTTCTTGCTGAGGGTTATTCTATACTGCTTGTGACCGTCTCTTACAACGTAATCCACATATCTGCGAATCATATTTGCACACTAAGTCTGCCGTGATTGGTTGTTGAGTTCCTCAAGGGTAGGCTTTGTTTTTGTTTTTCTCTCATGATCCTGATTGGGGACGTAAACACTGACGTAAATTGTTGTCTACAATTTTGGCTTACAGACAGCTTTCACCACATTACTAATCACCATCAACCAGAATAACATCATCTTAACCCTTAAAAAATCTTTGAAGCGTCTGTGTTAGGAGCCGACATGGCTACAAAGACCAAGGATTTCCGTCCAGCATAAACAGTCAACGGGGAATGTAAATTAACTGAAATACAAATAACATCCTCCGTCTTGTCTTCTTGTATCACGTGCCGGTGGTACTGTCATTGGCTTTTTGAGGGTTGACCTTTTGACTAGGGAATAGACTAGTTTTTATTAGCAAAAATTAGGCTCATACTGTTTGCAGTCTGTTAGATCGTATTAGTGATCAGGTCAGATATATGGCAGTGGGAGTGAGACTGAAAGAGTTAGTAACAGATTCGAATGCTGTATTCATTAATCTAAATGAGAAGAGCTGAAACTTACCAGTCCTATCTCTATCCATTTATGAGGACTAGATATTCTCTTTTCATAACGAACAACACTGAACAATGAGTGTTTAATTACTGCTTCTGTCGGAAGTTTTCAGCAGAAGCATCGTTAAAATTGATGTCAAGCGATTATGCAGCTTTAAGTGTTGATTGTTTCAGAAAATAGTGAAGTGACACACTACTTTTTCAAAAAAATCTTTTAAACAAAAAATAAGCGGAATTAGGACGTTTTACTCTAGTCACGCACCCGATTAAATATGAAGGTGAATATTTTAGGACAGATTTATATCAAGGAGTACTGAAGAGCTGTTTCGTCCTAGTCTGGGAGTAACAGGTAGTATGTATCCAGGACCTTCCGGTCACAAGACAAGCTCATATACCATTCAGCCACTGGAACTCGATCCAATAACCAGCCCATGAATCCCAATTTCTAACAGTTAGAGATTTTAGCGCGACTACCAGACAATGTTATCGGTGCGTATTCTTCGTCACACCCTACCGATGGACCTCACTGGTCATGACTTCTCACTAGAACTCCGGACAATTTTGTCCCCTAACCAGTCACTAGCGAGCATCAGATTAGCTTTCAAGAGTTAACTTGTAGATGTTTGATCGATATCGGCTATTAGTCAGACTTAGAGAGAATCACTGGTCAAACTCGAATGAACAAATCAAATCCTTACAAATTAACTCTTGAAAATTAATCTAATGATACTCGCTAGTGGCTTACTACAGGATGGACTTTCCTGGAGTTCTAGTGAGAAGTAGTAACCAGTGAGGTCCATCCAGTTGGGAGTGAGGATAGAGTTCCGGCCAATGACATCAGGTGGTGGTCGCACTAAAATCACGAATTGATAGAAGTTAGAATTCTTGGGTGGCTACTGTGAATCGGGTCCCAGTGGTTGAATGGTGTACCATGTCCTGGGTTCGAAACTCCCTTGATGCGTACAGATTTATATATAATATACAGTTAATATAATTATCATAAAATTATCCTATATATATTTACATATATATATACGTGTATAGCGCTACGAAATTTCGTTTCCTTTATTTTATAATTTGAATACGTTTAGCGAGAAGAAAAAAGAAGCTCCGAAATTATTTACAGATGATGGAAGACCGCTGAATGTTAACAAAGCTAAGTAAGAGTGAACTTTTAGTTGAACTCTTTGCGTGTATGATTGGCGTAATTATTCCCTTGGTTTCTGAGTGGAATACAGAATTTCAGCACTAGTAAATTACCATTTCAATACGTTTTCTACAGGTTATTTACAAGCTTTCATTTTTTCCTTACATGATCTTTATGTCACCCTCCGATCATGCTCAGATGGTCTCCTTCCATTCGAGTTCCCTTTGAGGGTGTCAAGTATCTGAATCCTATTGAGTCAATGACTTGGTATTAGGGTTAAAAAAAGGGGATCTTTTCTACTGTGCAGAATGAACATGTATTAGTCTCATTATAACAAAATTTTTTGTGTTTCCCAAAGAATGAAAAACAGCAAAACTATAATGTTGTTTTTACTGACGTCCTGCTGCTGCTAATAGCGTTATCAAAGTATTATTAAACTAGAATTTACAAAACTCAGCTTATATGAAACAACTTCATCATCGTTACTCAGCATGGGGTCATTTTGCGTTGTCAAGTTTGTCAGTTGGTAAAGATAACAAAACCAGGTGTAGATTGTTGGATTTGATAAGTGTATAAAATTATAAAAGCAGCGTGTGTTTACATAATGAAATTGCTTATCACATATTCGTGTTGATTTTGTCATCCCATGGTGGAGGGGGATGTTGTGAACAGGTCAAATTCTGTTTCAGTCCATAATTCTTATTCAGACAATTTGGATTCCATTTGATACGAAGTGCTTCTGATGATGTGAGACGTTCTTTTTGATTTCTGAAATTTTTTTGGATTATTTCAGTAATGTCGAAATAAATTCTGTGACCTGATTCTATAGCGTGTAGACGAGTTATGGCTAATGATTTTTTAAGCTTTTCTAGTTCGCTAACTGGATTTCTCGGTTATCGAACAGAGGCGGCTCTACGGTGTTCATTTCTTCTAATTTTGATTTCTCGCGATGTTTGTCCGATGTGTATAGCATCACATTCCAAGCATTTTATTTTATAGACACAATTAGATAGAAGAACGATGATCAAGTTGTTACATATAAGCTGAGTGAATTTTGTAAATTCTGGTTTAATAATACTTTGGTAAAGCTATTAGCAGCAGCACTAAATAACGAAACGTCAGTAAAAACAGCAATATCCTTCATTGTTTTTCATTCATTTGGAAATACAAAAAGCTTCATTATAATGAATATCATTTACCCAGTCCCCAAACTTTTTCAAACTGTTAAAAGTGGACTTGGTTTGAAAATATATAATGTATTAGTCTCCATTAAATAAAACTCTTCATCACGCATAGGTCAATGAATTAGTACAGTACCACTTGGTCACTGAATTGTTCCAATAGACTGTGTTTTACATAAGCATAGTGTTGTCAGTATTGACTGTTATTATACTTAAGTCTTGACCTCTACCAGTCACTGTCAATTTTTTTTTCATTCCTTTAAGTTCCCAGTGGAACATAGGGCACCTTTAAGCTAGAGGTTTGAAGTTTCTGTAGCAGTGGTGTTTATATGTACGGGATAGGGCCGCTAGCCTCAAGTCCAACCTTCCTTCTGTACCAGTCTTATTACTGGCTTGGCGAGGTAAAGGAGTGGGTCAGCCGGGTACTGAACCTTGGACTACGTGAGGCGTCGTTGGGAAGCATTTTACTGCTGTGCCAACGATGCACTCACTGTAATTTGGCTGTCAGCAATTCTTCACAGGATGCAAATTCGTACTGAATTAAATTTACAGTTGCTGTTTACAAATTATATATATATATATGCAACTTCACATAAATAAGTTTATACAGACAGAAACACTCACATATATACAGTTCTGTGTCTCGAAGTTCGTCAGAACGCTTTAGTCAAATCAGATGACCGGTCGGTGTACACATTTGACGCATTTTCTTTGAAATATTAGATACAAGGGAGAAGATTTGTAGCTCAATTGGTTGCTTTTATTGTAGTTGTGTTCTCTACGCTGAATGGTTTACTCATTGTATTACTGAAGATTCTAAAACAGAAAGGACGTAGCAGCTGTCAAGTACTCCATGGGTTTCCAGTGGTTCTCAAACAGTATATATTTATGTTGCTAAGGGTGATTTTGAACTATCTCAACCACAGTCTCCAAGGATTGGTCGTAAGTATCTCCAGGAGTCCAGTCAGGCAGTCTACATCTCCCTACCTGGCTCAAACTAAAAGGCAAAACTCAAGGAAAATTGACGCCAGCTTTTGATTCGACTACCTGTAACTGTTTTCCAACCTAATCATGTACTATGTAACATTGATTTTCGGGAAAAGCAGTGGCTCGGCATGTGTAAATTATGTCTTAGGTATTCACATAAACTCACTGATTGGCTTTCCCATCTTACCTAACACTATACATCTAATCTTTTTACTGCCTACCGTATAACACCACCTAGCAAGCATGTTCTTGGTAAAATCGTCATCTAATAAGGCAATATCTTTCATCTGGATTTTTGTGATAGGAGTATTAGTTTCTTCGTGATAATTTTCAGCTATTATTAGTGTTTCTAGTTTGAGAAAACCACGAACTATTACCACACCTGATTGCTTCAGTTAGAAAAGCTGCTCAAGAATGGGGTTCACTTATTGTGTTATTATCATTTTAATTTATTGTGTTCTGAGTATAGGGCTTCAGCAGCTCATCTTCACTCCACTCGGTTCTCTGCTATCGCTTTCATCTGCTTCCACGAATGCTCACTCTAGATTATATCCTCTTTGACATGATCCTATCTATGTCACCCTCGAACGCCCAACTCGTCGCTTCAAATTCAGCTTCTATTCAACTGTCTGACAGGTGCTTGATGTGATTGAGCAGTCTTCTCAAGGTATAACACCTTTATGGCATACCTCAATTGAAATATCCTTAATTTCAATTATTAATTCAATAATTTGTTGGTTTAATATATTTCCGTGAGCTAATTTTTCATTTTAATTTCAATTATCAACTGATTATTTCTAAATATTTTTAAATAATAACTAATTTAATTATTCATTTGATTAGAATTGGGTTCCAGTTAACAGAGGATACAATAAACGATCAGGATGTCTACCTACTTAATGTTGCTGTCTATAAGTAAGCACTTTATTGTGTTTAATTCACGCTATTCTTTATTGTATTCACTCTTTATCGCTAGTTAATTCCTAAGAATGTCTTAATTCCAAAATGGTACTTTGGGGATGGAGTGGAGTCCTCAGCACGGAGTAAAATATAGCATTTAGTTGCATAATGAGGAGGAGAATAATTAACAGAAACATTTTTGCTTTTGATTGAACACTATTTAGTAACTATAGTGATGTGTCTAGTCCTCTGTTCGGTGTTGACTGGATTCTATCAGTCACGTTTGTAATGTGGTCAGCATTCTAGGTAGTTTGCTATCACGATGCACTTTGAGTTGATGGTATTAGATTGTTGGAGGTAGTCGGCAGGAAGGGTTGGACCTAGGTTTCGTTCTAGCTGGCACTCGTCAGCAAGGCGTATCTGCAACCTTGAAGGAACTCTAGTCCCTTCTGAGATTCTAACCCGCGTCACCCACTGCCACCTGCAATCAGAGACGTTACCACTGAGCCATTCAGGCTCGTGACTGACCTCATGTAGGACTTATTGTATTGGATATTTTTGACTGGACACCAGTCAATAACTAGTGTGATGCATGTAGTCCTCTGTGAAAGTAAGTAATTCCATATTAGTTTGTTTATTAGATGTATCACACAGCGAAACAGTATTATTTACTGGATGATGTTTCGAACAAAATTTATTACTGTTCATAATCATTTCAATTACAATCACACGACTTCGAAACTTGATTTTGATAGTTTCCTTTGTTCTCCCCTATTTGTCGTCGTATGGGTAGTAGAATTTTCCAGATATCTGGGTGGACAGGTGTTGAATCATTCCTGTTACACGTATTTACAGTTGATTCGACAAATAAAGCTCCTGTTATCAATCTCTCCCTCCATTCACCCTGTGACATTAGATTTTAAAACTGTCATCTTATACCATCCCATCCTATTGTATGGTTGTGTGTAACTGCATGCAATGAGTGGTATAGATGAACTATTCTTCAGATTTCTCATCTTATTTGGATCAACCAATCTAGATTTTGCTAAGTTTTTATGTTCGGCTAGTCTGACTGCCCCTGTTCTACCACTTTGACCTTTGTATTTGATCTGGCAATCATTCCAGGAGGGGTATTAGATAAACTAAATTGTTTTGTTTTAAAGGCTCCACAGGACTGATCCTTTAACCGACAAAGCCTGTTTCTAATTGAATTTGTGGGGTATTTGAATGCCAGCCACTTTTATTCCAACCTTGTTAAGAATTCTGAGTAAGGTTTCCAAGGTTCCTTCAATGTATGCAATTACTACTGATGATTTAGATTCCTTACTGTTGATGTTGTCTTGCGCATGTTTGACGTGCATGTCGTCATTTTTGTTTGAAACGTTATCTAGTAAAGAATACTTTTTCACTGTGTGATACATCTAATAAACAAACTAATTTGTGTAGTCCTTGGTTTGGTGAGAACCCGTGGGCTCGAATATCAGAAGGGCAAGAGTTCTTTCATGGTTACAGATACGCCTTGCTGACTGGTGAGTGCCCACTAGCTTGAAACCTAGGTCAGGTAAGGCTTCTCGCCGATGGCCTTCAACCATCTAACAGAAACATTTGCATTAATAGTAATTTCAATAAAAATAAATAAATAGAAATTGTGACAACAAAATACTAGTGAAAATAATAATAGAAAGAATAAGTCGAGATGTTTGTTTATGGTTTCTCAGAGAGCTAATACTTTCATAGCAAACACTTTCCTCATCATATAAAATGAGTGCTAAATAAGGTGTCGTTACATTTTTATATTTAGTCATATAAGCCCGAAGTCTTTCACGATGCCTTCTACTCCTATCCAATGAGATGTATGAGGAGATTTTTGAGCAAAGACGGTGCTAAGCATCCGACAAGATGATTTTATCCATTTCTTGTATGAGTGACTAACAATATTAGCAAGTTGGCTTAGCGATACACCACTTGCCCTACTAACAGATTTTGGTACCCTTCCCCATGTAACAGTCTTTTTTAAGTAGCTCAGGAAAGATTGAATAGGATGAGGGAGGCTGTTGTGGACTAAGCGGCTAAGTTCGTTTATACGTGGATAAAAAGGATAAAACAAATACAAACAGGTATGTATGTAGAGGGGAATTTAGTCCACACAAATCAATATACATATAAAATACAGTTACTTCGGGAGTTATAATTGTCCCAAAATACACAAGTAAAGACGTACAGAATTGTAGTCATCCTCACTCGACGTAACAGTATGCCGACCGCCCGAGGGTACTTACGGAGAGAAAAGCAGCTTGAAGCAGAGGATCCGAATGTGAATGTACGGATCAGGTATGAGCCAGAGATGATTGGCAATATTGGAAAGCAAGAAGCTGGGGAGGGAATTTATGTCGTCCGTACTGCGGTTGAACCAAGTCGTGTACTTATTCAATCTCAATTAACAACCACGATGTGCAGTTAATTCGTTATTTTTACTATTTTACAATGAACGTTAAATTTCATATTTTTTGGCCTCCACAAGGGGAGAGATAAGAAAGAATAGATAAGATACAGAAATTAACAAGCTATAAAAGTAGACACTGATGGATACAAGAATGTTTTTCTAGTACTGGTTTGTAGGGATTTGACTGATGGGTTACAGGATTTCATCATGAGCTGACATCCGTCAGAGAACCTAGGAGTACTGATTTGAGACTCTTCGTCAGTACGCACCCACCACAGGGGTTTAAACCAAGTGCTTTCTGGTTACAAGGCTAGCGAGCTCGTAGACCATTCATCATCCGCTGAGACCCGATCCTGGAGGATCTGGACTTCGCCGATGATATATGTCTGATTTCCCACAAACTGGAAGATATGCAAGCGAAAAGCAACAAGTTAGCAGAAGAAGCATCAAAGATAGGACTTCAGGTGAACATAGATAAAACAGAGGTGATGAAAATTCCTGGGCAACACCACCAACAGCAACGACAACAAAAGAAAACGATCAGCATAAATGGGAGGAACCTGAAAGAAACAACCACCTTTACCTACCTGGGAAGCATCGTCTCAACTACAGGCCAGCGGAACTGACGAGGATATCAAAGCAAGGATCGGAAAAGTAAGACAAGCTTTCACTACTCTCAAGTCTGTGTGGAGGTCAACAGCACTCAGCATCAAAAATGAGATCCGGATTTTCAACTCCAATGTGAAGTCAGTGCTACTATACGGATCAGAGACTTGGCCAGCGCGTCATAAAGAGCATCTCAAACAAACTACAAACCTTCATTGACAGTTGTCTTCGCTCAACAGTCAAGATCAGATGGCCAGAAAAGACCAGCGACAGAGACTTTTGGGAGTGAACCAATCAGGAACCGATTGTGAAACAAATAGGCAGGAAGAAATGGAGATGGATTGGCTGGCCATACTCTGAGGAGACCATCAAGTGACATCACTAGACAAGCCATTGCTCGAGTGGGACCCGAAAGGGAAGCGGCGAGTTGGTCGTCAGTGCAAGCAAGGGTGACTTGGAGGAGGTCATGTGAAGAGGAGATGAAAACGTGTGGGCAGACATGGAGCCAGGTGAAGACTCTAGCAGAGAACAGAACTCAATGGAGACGCACGGCTGAAGCCCTATGTTCCTGTAGGAATTAAAGGATACAATAATAATAATAATGATACCCGATCCAATGACCAGCCCATGAATTCAAAATTCTGCCAATTCACGACATAGTGGGACCACTAGCTTATGTCTTCGGAGAGTATTTGTCCTTGTGCCCAACCAGCTGCACCCTAATGGTTACGAATTTCCACTAGAACATCAGGTAACTGCCTACCTGTCTTAACTTCCCTAAGCAGAAAGTTAGACGACTTATCTTCTAAGAAATTAACGCGATAACGGATGATCAGGAGAGATCAGAGAAAGTACACAATCAAAGGTATTTAAAATTCGACTTAATTTCAGCTTCGCTATCTTCTATGAAAAAAGAATCATAGAAACGAACCAATTCATGTAAATAACGCTTGTATCTGAAAGTTAAATTTACAATCTGACATCTGGAGAGATTCAGTTTAAGGTCACCAACTTATTTCTGGTAAAAAATTATTAAGTGTAGAACAGTTTGACTGAAATGTGACCGGCATGCAAAACAGTCAGATCATCGGAATACTTAACAAAACCAAACTAGTGAGAAGTCGTGACCAGTAGGGTGCAGCAGGTCAGGTGTGAGAACAAATACTCGCCGAAGACATTGGTTAGGGGTCGCTCTATTTTGTGAATTGGCAGTAGTTAGAATTCATGGGCAATTGGATCGGGTCCCAGTGGCTTAATGGTATACAAGCTCGCTTTGTAAACCAGAAGGCAACGGTGGGTGCGTACTGATGAAGAGTCCCAAACTAGGACGAAACAGCTGTCCAGTACTCCCAGGTTTTCCAATGGTTCTCTAACTAATGTCAGCTCATGATGAAATCCTGTAACCAATCAAATCCCTACAAACCAACACTTGAAAACCAACTTCATCAGAATTAATCAAGTCAAGTGAGAAGAAAGGAAACAGAAAAGGAGAAAGAAACAACACCCTGAGGAACACCAGCTGGAGTAAATAAAGCGGTGTAAGACTTTCCATTATATGCAGTGCACTGTTTCTAATCAGAGAAATAAATGTACAGCCGTTTATCAAGCCAGCACCCAGTCTGCATCACATCAAGCTTATTTAACAAAAGAAGCCTGAATATAGTGTCAAAAGTAGATGTGTTATTTTAAAAAGCAAGATTGGTGATATTACTCAGTCGCCAATAGTGAATAGTAGGATGAAGCGAGATTCTAATCCAGGAGCGAATGGCTGAAAGGTGAATGAATCAAACCAATGAACCAGAAATTATTCCTTATCGAATCATAGTGTTTTCAGTTTATTGGAATTGTTTTGAATTTACCTTTGAGTATTTTTACCCTGCTGGAATTCACTTTTTCTGTTGACGTATCGGCGTGTAGTATGGATGCATCAGAGATGCCATGAGATTGTCATGGGATTATTTGGTTGACAGAGGTTAGCTGTAGCATCGAGAAGTTATGTTCCTCTCCATTTTGGAACCTTTCTGCTCCTGACCAATGTTGATTGACTTTCTATCAAACAGGTTTGCGATATAGTTATCAACGTGAGGGATGTAGCGTCATTATATACTTTCGATAATTCTGGAGTGGCTAGGAGCACTTAGATCTAGTCATTTTAATATTAGTTAATCCCCAGTGATCAGTAAATTTCCCTCATCTAGTAGGTTAATGGTAAAGTTTCAAACCACAGGTCTGGGTAAAACAGGTTTAAGACTTCCAGTTGGCAGTAGTTGCTAGCATCAGCTTTCAAGGTTGCACAGTTACCTTCTTGGTGACCTCCACTGGGCGTAAAACACTGGCGAAACAACGTATTAGATTTACCTGAATACACTTGAATGACAATAGATTTAAGTGTGAAAAATTTCCTGTGTTAACATGGTTTACTTACACTGCGTTTTTTAGTTTCCTTGAGTTCTGTTAGAAAAATATGGTTTTGAGCTTGCTCTTTAAAGTGGTAATACCAGTAGTGTTGATAGCCTCACTTCCAGTTTTTCCTTTTTACAGAGCTTAGTACTAGCTAAGCAAGTTTTAGGAGTGCGTTGAATATGAATCAAAATCGAACGATACGAGTGCTTGGCATGTATCATACCAATGAATTATTAACGCACACTTACACTTTATACTTATGATGAATCTAAATTCTAAAATAGTGAAATGGATGAAGTCGATGTGGAAACTTGTGAGTAACTGAACTCATAGATAAGGGAAAATTTATGCCTAAAATTCCTGGTTACTTATAAGTAATATATAAAACATATTATAAAAATGTTGCCCTGTTGACTGCTTCTAGAGCTATTAAAATAAAAGCCTTAGATAACTTGTTTATTTTCAATGGACTTTAATAAAACAAGGATAGTGAATTTCCGTTTGCATTCCTATTTACTATGATTGGAGGAATGAATCTTTACTGAACTCATTTGGTTGTCTGAGCTTTAATCAAACCCAGTACACCGTTGATAACCTTGGCCTAAAACTAGCGAAAGGAGCATTCGGTATTTGGATTACTTCAGCCCGGTTGAATTAAGTGGTGTGGAGATGCCAATATTTATCTGTACTATGTGCCATAACGAATTTGGTATTTATGTAATCCACTTATCTTATGTCATTCGAAAGTGTTTGGCCTTACTCTGCCGTATTTCCATTAATACACTATGTTAAGGTTTCACATACGGGCTAATCTATAAAGCTTTTAATATGTTTGCAGTTGACAGGTAGAAAACCTCTCAAATATAGCTTACCCTTATTTTCTATCTAGTGCCTGCTGGTTGACTTCTATAGGAGGTCACTGAGAAGTGATCATTGTTATTCAGTCTTGTTCTAAGTGTTGTTATTGGTTGAATTCCGTCAGCAGAAGTTACAGTTTTGTCACCAAGCTCGGGGACTCGCTGTCATAGTCCACTCTGAATTCATCTTAGATGGTCCGAAGTAATCAGCCAGAATCTCTGGATTTAGATTCATTTTCCCTATTACTAGTTGACTTCAAATTGTTCTAGATGGAAAGAACTTTTATCCTCACTACTCATTATTGCATATTTTAGTAGTATGTACTTATCTTATCCACTAATTCAAGAGGTTTTTATTTTTGTTTTTGAAATTTTTAATGCGCCGATGTGCACGTAAGATTGGATGGATGTTTGTTCTCTTTCATTGTGGCCCTTTTTGTTTTTTTAGGTATATGGATACAGCTTTAATTGACTGTGATATACAAACCAATTATGTTCGTGTTACACTCAATAAAAAGGTATGATAGTTAACAGAGGAATAATTTTGTTTACTATTATCTTTGTATGTGGTCAAAGTTATTTTAAAACTAGGTAATTTAATAATTTCGCTGTTATCTAACTATTATTACTGTTCCCATGGGTCTCGAGTGGAACATAGGGCTTCAGCAACACATCTCAACTTTATCCTGTTCTTTGAATTATTTTTTTTAACTGATTCCACGATTGTCCGCTTTCTCTTGATATCATCACCCACTTCACAGTCGAACCCACACCCGCAAGTGATTCCTCCTCAATATCCTTCCACTCGAAGGCTTTGATGGTGTGTGATGTCTTTTCAAAGTCTCCTATGAGTACGTTCAATCAATCTCCATTTATTTCTGCCTATATGATGGGTAGTAAGTTCTTGATTGGTTCTCTGCTCTCCCGGACGTCTGGTTTTCAGTACTTAATGAAAAGGGTAGCTGTAGATGAAAGTCTTTAGTGGCCTGTTGGAGGTGCTTTTAGTGACGCACCAAGTTGCTGGACCATAAAAAAGAAGCGATTTGACATGGGTGTTGTTTCCTATGCTGAGTTCAGCCGATTTCCAGATGTCTACAATGTGTCTGCATTATAATAAATACAATCCAGTAAATATCATGCTACTAGTGATACTTTTACAGACTATTTAATAGTAATAGTTAAGATAGTTTATGATATTTGTGTGTATTCGTCTAGTTATCTTTGATTAATTGTCCCAGTAGATTTCCTTATGATCCTCTCATCGACCCGATATTTGATCTTATAGTCATGTTACAATGACAGAATACAGCAGTATTGGGTAGCAGAATTATTTATCCGGTAAAATGATGTACAAATAAGGCTAAGTACATATATCCTACATTGAATTCTCCAGTTGTATATTTCCTTCGTACTTCACTTCTTTTGCCTTTCTTTCATGATTTCTATATATGCTTCCCCAAGGACCTCCTATTTCTTTTCTTCCTAACTCCTGTATTTAATATTCTTGCATAAGACAACACGAACAAGATACTACTTACAAAATATTGTCACTAATATACACTGTTCTGACATGTGTGCGTCGGTGGCACAGCGGTTGGGACTCTCGCCGACCATGCACACCCGATATCAATGGTCGGCCTGCAAAACTGTGCTACCGATTTCACATGCTGAGAATTCCATACTTGTACCAAAAATACGGTGTGGAGTCAGTAGGCTAACCTCGCAACTTGAAGGTCTCCAGTCAGTACTGTCTAGTTTTCACTGGCTGTCTGACTGTAGTCAGTTCATGATCTGTACTGGAACCAATCACAAATGCCTTTTCTTGTTTTGAATTTGTCTTTTTTTCTCTCTCTACATTCAGATTTTACAGCTGGCTTTACCAGAAGATGTTAGTCCGGATAATTCATCTGTTAAGCGTTCACAGACAACTGGACATTTGTTAATCACTATGCCAAAGGTAATCAGATTCAAAAGTTTAACTTTCGGTTATTATTATTATGACCATTGATTAGATGTTGAAGGCCATTTGGTAGGTAGAAAATCAATCTTTAAATAAATTTGTTATTTGTTTTTGGTACTTAATTTGAAATTTGAATTCAGCGCTAGAATCGCCAGTTGATTCGCGTCATAACCACTTTCTCATAACGACTAGATAATGCTGGCTGGTTTTTTAATAAATTTTGTATCTAAGAATAGAATTTAAAATTACAATTGTAATAAAAATCAAAGTACAAATAAAAATAATATTTACAGTTTTCCGTTGCCATAGTTACGGAGTAATATTCTAGGCTGGAAATAAAGGCCGTGAGAAAGAGAGGGAATAGACAAACTCTTTGAACACAGATTAATTTAGAATTTTTTAAATAGTAATTGTCTTAGTTATGCTCAGGAGTCATTAGCGTAGAAAGTCGAAGAATTGCCTAGGCACTTGTATTGAATGATAAAGGCTTTTGTTCTGTTTCTACTAGGTGACCCAGTGTGGAATTCCTGGTCGACCTAACTGTTCCTTTTTCTAACGGCATTTACAGTGCTAAAGAAAGAAACTCTAGGATTGTCAGAGTGTTCTTCTTTTATAATTGCCTCTACAAAAGTAGTTAAATTTATAGATACACAGTAAAGTAGCCAGACATGGTGGTTTATCCTACAAGGGCATTGGAATTATACAACAAGTGTTTCACGCCAAAACAATCTTGTAAGAGTTCACTATTTGAGTTATCAAGGTCTACCATCCCTATTATCAACACCATTGAACACATTTACTGAAAAATGATTTCTGTTAAAACGTAATTTTGATGTTTCATTTTTCGATCTTTCAAACAGGAAATACGCTTTCCCTTAAAGACAATTCAGCAAAGAAAATTTTCTATATTGATGAAATCACCTTCAGAGGCAGTACAATCGTATTTATATTTACCAAAATGTATACCAGTCTATTACTGAGTACCAAGGGGGGGTGACACAGTTGATATAATTACTCAGAAGTGGCTTGAAAAGTAAAAATAAGACCTGTAAATTATGTAATACTCAACAGCACAAAGGAAGAAAGCGTTAAAAATTTGATAAGGTTAAAATTGCTGTTGAGTAAGAAGACAGGTAGCTGAGTATCCATTTAACCAGTGTGAAGAGGATGAGAAAATGTACAAAAGGAACATGTGAGAGCAATAATGGTGAATTAATTATTGAACTGAAAGCAAAATAATCACTGAAAATAAAAAAAAACTTACAGGGAACGACTAATGAAGAGGTTAAGACCATAGTAGAATAAGAGACTCGATAAACTTTTTCTGTGTACAGTGTTTGAGGTTGTAGTGATGAATTGCCAATGCCTCCGCCATACACAAATGCCAAAACCTGACACCCTCTATAGCATTTGACCATATTTTGTAGATAATCTTGAAATACGACTGTGGTGGAACTGCATGTCTTGAGTTCATCAAGCGCTTGAGAATTGACCTAGTAACAATCTTGCATTGTCCTTTTGCTAACCACGCCGGATAATGTTCAGGGATACGTTTAGATCAGATGCATGGTGCATGTGAAAACTATCGATAGTGTGTCGTGACATACTATTCTCTAGACTTGCGAAGAAGCAGTCTGCAAGTAAATGATCCGATGGCAACGCCATTGCCACTCCATCTCTTTGTCTATTCGGCGTGTTGCTGAACTTGAACTGGACATTGAAGGTGCATCCCAGCAGTAGTTCCTTTGGGTAGTAGATATGAACACCCATGTCCAGATTATTGCCGTTGATAAATGTGTATATAAAGCAAATAGTTTCACTGAGAGGAACATTAATTATTACTGCTATTATGATTACCAACCACTATTGTGATTATTACTTTGGTTTCCGAGTAGTAAAATAAGGCTTTAGCGGCACATCTCCACTTCATCTTATTCTCTGAAGTCCTATTTTGTTGGCTTCATGATTGTTCATACGCTGTCATACTCTTCTCACACGATCTTCTCCATTTTACCCTAGGACCTACGCCTAACTTATCGTTTCCTATTTGGTTCCTACTCTAAGGCTTTGCCAGTTTGTGACGGTAATCAAAGTTGCCTTCAGCGTCCGTCCAATTCATTATATGCATTCATTTACCTTACGTTAAATGTTTTAAAAAGTTTTAACATTAATAGGTGGATATATTATAATTTCGATTATGCTTCTTATTATTTGTAGGCTTTTCAGGAAATTCGAGTACGCAAAAGCAAAGAAACGAAAGTTCAGTCGAACACGGAGAAGAAGAATTGTACTGGCGCTTCTAATTATCAGTACGGAGCATTTGAATTGTGCTTTATCTACTTTAACCTTTGGATTAGAGTAGTATTATCAACCCTTTCCCTCCATCACGGGACAATGGGTGTGGTACATGAGAAATCTATACTGCGTAACTGAGTTCTAGTAGCAGGGAGATATCACTTTTAACTATTATTGGAGAGTAATATGTGGAAACGATAATATGAAGTGAATATTCGGTTTAACTGACAACTCACATTGGTTAATATCCAAGTATTGGTATGTAGGGATTTGGTTGACTGGTTACATGATTTCATCATGAACTGACATTGGTTAGGGAACCATTGGAAAACCATCAAAGGAGTACTGGACAGCTGTTTTGTCAGCTTAGTTTTGAGACTCTTCAGCAGTAGGCACCCACCACAGGGGTTCGAAGGAAGGACCTTCTGGTTCCAAGGTAAGCGGGCTCGTAGACCATTAAGCCACTGCCACCCGATCCGGGACAAATACTCGCCGAAGACATTGGCTGGTGGTTGCGCTATGTCGTGAATTAGCAGAAATTAGAATTCATGGGCCGTTGGATTGGGTCACAGTGGCTTAATGGTCTACGAGCTCGCTAGCCTTGTAACCAGAAGGTACTGGGTTCGAACCCCTGTGGTGGCTGCGTACTGATGAAGAGCCACAAAATAAGACGAAACAGCTGTCCAGTACTCCCTTGTTGGTTTTCCAGTGGTTCTGTAACCAATGTCAGTTCATGATGAAAGCCTGTAATCATACTGGTTAAACTGTCCAGATGACAGTACTAAGCTGATCTCATCCTGTTTTCAATAGTTTCGGTAATTTATTTCTGGTTTGGTAACATATTGATGGCTTCAGTTAACGTGCTTCGTATAATAAACTAACTAGGTTCTGATGGCAATCTTTCGAAAATATACTTAGCTAACTAATACTGTTCTTATCTTAGCATAATTGTCCAACTTTTAAACTAGCATAATGGGATATATTTCTAACTTATATGAGTGGTTGGGAACCATTAAAGTCTAGTAGTGGTAGTACTTGTTAGCTAGATAGAGATTACCTACACACAGGCGGCCATTTCGCTAGTTTACAACAGAGCTCATTAACAATAAATACAGTTTGACTGGTAGCTCAGAGACTCGAATTCTAGCTAGCTATTCAGATGAAACGTTAACATTCACCGTCGTATTCACTATTGTAAAAATTACACAGTTCTGTAGGAGGATTCACCACAGTTTCTTATGGAAATCAAATATCTTGAGATCAAAATCTGTGATCTGTTTTGTACCATAACTAACCAAAATATGTGTGGATAAATCACAAATTTAAAAATGTTCTCACGTATACTTCACACGTTATTAATAGAAGTATGTAAATCTATTGACCAGTCAAAAAATGTACAAAATCTCGAAATTAATCTTGCGTCAGACGTGTCCAACAAGATTTCTCACTGCCATTACAATTAACCATTTGTGTTGATTATTCACGCATAGATTGAGAATCGGGAAGGCGAGAAACACCTTCATCAACATGAAACCCATCTGGAAATCTTCGTCACTCAGCATCAACAACAAAATTCGGATTTTTCAATACAAACGTCAAGTCAGTCAGTTCTTCTATACGTATCAGAAACTTGGCGGGTCACAAAGAATATTTCCAACAGCCTGTTGCAGACCTTTATCAACAACTGTCTTCGCTCTATACTCAAGATCAGATGGCCGAAAACAATCACCAACAAGAAACTATGGGAACAAACGAGACAAGAACCAATCGCCTAACAAATATGCAGGAGAAAGTGGAGATGGATTGGACACTCGCTGAGGAGGCCGTTGGGTGACATCGCGGGTCAGGCCATCGCTCGAGTGGAACCTGAAAGGGAAGCGGCGAGTTGGACGTCCAAGGGTGACATGGAGGAGATCGTGTGAAGATGAGTTGAAACAGTATGGACTAATATGGATGCAGGTGAAAACTGCAGCAGAAGACAGAAGCAAGTGGAGGCGTGCATTTGAAGCCCTATGTTCCACTAGGAACCCAAGGGAACAATAATAATATTATAATAATATTCACGTATGGATGTAGAGAGAGAGGATTTCGATCTGAAATGCATAAGATCTTGATTTGAAAGTAATATATTTGTGAAGTAATTATTTAAACATCCATTGGAATTTAACATCCACACTGATACACACACCCATAAATACATACATACACACATAAATCCTAAAGCACTTTTTCAAAGGACATCACCGACTGTAAGTCTAAATTAGTGACAAATAAATTATTCTACGACAAAATGAACAAAACAAAACCCTGAATAGAAATCTTTTAGGGGATTCGAGAATTTTAATACAGTAGTGAAATGCATAGTTCATAGTGAGATACAAAACTCAGTGGTAACTACTGATGTTAAGGTAACTTGGAATAAGCCATTAGAGAAGCTGGTTTCATGATATTATTCGATTAATTCTCGTTGAATAGTGGTATGTATGCTCACCAGCCATGTGGGAGATTGGAGTTCGATTCCCAGATGACACACCCCTAAACCTCGCTTACCCAGTCGTCATAGATTGAGATGGTTAGGTCACGTGCTGCACATGCCTAACCATCGCCTCCCCCGACGGGCATTACTAGCTGATATAGGTGCAGGTTGGAAAAGAGTAAGTGGTGGCCAAACAAAAACATGGCCTCATCAATCCATGAAATCCCTGACAGTTAAACTGAGTCAGGTAGGGAGATGAAGACTTCCGGGTTGGGGCCCTCGGGACTCTAAGAATCAATGGCTGGAGACGATAGGTGACATGGCTCAAAATCGTTGTCAGTGGCGCAGATATATTCAGTCTCTATAATCTTTCATATTCCTTTCTACCATTACTCATTCTGTTTCACTCTTATACTTATCTAAATTCTATTGATTCTCTTCTCTCATTTTCCTGTCTACCTTTGTGTGCTATTTGGAACGTGGCAACTCGAACTGCTGCACCTCGGTGCCAAGTTCTATGTTGAATCCAGCAGCAGCAGCAGCAGTCGTCAGCCCAGAAAACAGAGGAGGTTGGGTGTAGTCATTGGTATAAGAATATAACTTGTGCACTGTAGTAGAGTTTAATTTCATTATGGATAAAAGTTTATTTTGATAAGTCACACAGTGTTATACAGTAATATTTACTGATGACCACGTTTCGAGCACAAATTATTGCTCATAATCATATCAAGGCAGTAATCACACAACTTTCTAACTTCTTTTGTATGATTCTACTATTTTTCATCGCTTGACTTGATTGGTAGCGGTGTTTTCCATATTTCCGGTATGAGTGATGAGTCATTCCTGTTGTACGCGTTGGGTGTAGACTCGATGAACCAGGCAGGATTCAGTAATCAATCTTTATCTATTTCCATCTATGTACATAACTTCTTAGAATTTTAACTCTGTCCCAGTCACCCTATTGTGTGGTTGTGTGTTAATGCATGCAGTGCTATTGCTGAACTTTTTTCTAAATTACTCATCTTCGTGGGTTCAATCATTCTAACCTTAACGAAATTCTTATTTTCTGACAATCTCACTACTGCTGATCTATTAGTTTGACCTATAAAGTTTACCACAGTCATTGCAAGGCATTCTGTAAATTATATTAGTTTGTCTAAGTGAATCAACAGGGTCCTTTAACCTACAGAGCTTTTCCTATCTGAGTAAGTTTGTAGGTTTGAATGCCACTCTAATTCCAGCTTTATTAAGAATCCTACATAGGGAAGGTCTCAGATGCCCCTTCCCTATTCGGTAGAACTGTAGATGCCTTATATTCTCTCTTATTTATGTTATCATTATAAGTTTCACCATTATTTTTATTTTGCTTTTTACCTTTTTTGATATTCCTAATGAATTTTATATGATAGTTATTTGATACCAACGCTTCTCCTATCTGTTTCATTGCATCATTTAGGTCTTTTTTGTACTACTTAGTGCTACTGCTCGGTTTCTTAGGTTGTATGTAGTGCTAGTAATCTCAACACGCAAAATGAAAATACAATATTGCTACAGGGACCTCGCAGCTCAAGCTTGAACTCTTATCTTTACTCAAAGACTAAAGGGAAGGGAAAAGAGGATAGTCGCAAGTAGTGGAATCGAAGACTCTGGATTCATTCTATTTTTAGACTCGTCGTTTGGACGGGATAGCATCCTCAGTAAGCGGTGGTGTCCTCAATGAGTATCGAAACCAGAATCTATTGTTCTGAACTTCGAGGTGCTATTCACCAGGCTACGAGAGCCACTCCTTCTGCAGTGGCTATCACCTGTTTCTGTCGACATGACACCTAATACAAATGCTTTGACGATAGTTTAATTTCAGAACGATGTTATTTGATTGATGGGGGCTAGTGGTAGAATTCAGAAGAAGCATTTCATCATATTTAAGACTCTTCACCTTGATCTGCCTGCATTCTCCAGTGAGTAATGGTGTTTCCACTGAGAAACTCAAGGATAATAATTTTAAGCCTCCTCCCTTTCATTAGATTTTATTGGCGGAAAAATAATTCTCAAGTATTGGTATTGTAGGAATTTTGTTCGATTGCATGGAGAACTTCATCATGAGTTGACATCAGTTAGAGAAACATTGAAAACCTGCAGGGAATGCCGGACATCTGTTTCGTCCTGTTTTGGGACTCTTCATTAGTACGAACCCACGGGGGTTCGAACCCAGGACCTTCCGGTTACTAGGCTAGCGAGCTCGTAGACCATTGAGCCACTGGGACCTGATCCAGTGGCCAGCCAATGAATTCTAACTTCTACCAATTCACGACATAGCGTGACCATTTCGCAATGTCTTCTTCGATGAGTAACTGTCCTCATCTTCAACCTGTTGTCCCCTACTGGTCACGGCTTCCCACTGGAATTGCCGAAGAGTCACAAACTAGACTGACGAAACAGCTGTCCAGCACTACCTGCAGGTTTTCCAGTGATTCTCTAACTGATGTCAGCTCATGATGAAATCCTCCATCCAAACAAAGAAAAATAATTCCTCCCCCTTTTTGTATGAAATCCATATTCTAGTTATTTGTTTCATTTAACTTTTAGAAGAAAGCAATGTAATGAAAGTGTAAGTGACCAGTCAAATGTAAAGTCAACAGTTGCATCAAAATACTCTAGTGCTCTTCTTGACCTAGAAAACCAGTCGATAAACAATCAAGTTAATCAAAGAGTCAGTGGTAATACTTCATCCGGTCTCATTAAATCGTGTGGTCAACAAGAAAAGCGAAAATCTAAAAGTGAAAATCAAGTAGATGACTGTATGCTTGACTGTTCTGACGTTCCTCCACTGATATGATTTGTGTATGATGTATATATGTGTATAAAAAAGAAGTAAATAAATCTGTAAATTATGCTGTTTTTCTGTAGTTCTATTTCTGAAATGCTGTATACTCATAACAGACCTGAATGTCTGAGTTTCAACGTAGAACATAGCACTGAAGTGTAGTGGGTCGCGTTATCACACTTCATGTAGCACATGAAGACAGGAGAAAGAGAGAGAAAACAGATTCAGAAGGCAAAATGGTGCCATTGATTATTTCGTTTTCGCCTCATCAGCTGCTTACAGCCTAAGTTTATCTACAGAAAAGGATCTCAATCAATGAAAATGTCGAGATCATTTTCAGCAGCCTGAGTACCTCCAACACTCGAGTCGGGATTCAAACGCTACTGTTAATGCTTACCATGGATGTGCATTTCCATTTTGACAACACTTTTTGGCGCCAAATACATGATATAGCTATGGGCAGTCCACTCAGCCCTGTTTTAGCAGATATCTTCATGTTCAACCTTGCAGCAGGAAAGATGAAGCATGCAACTGACGAAAAAATTCTTACTGTCCATATTTCGATGAAATATATGTAGTGTGCGACAATGGAAGTCATGCTTCCCACCTATTTAAGATTATTTAACGAGGCACCTACAGATATTGAAATTAATGTGGAAAATGAAAGTGATGGAAAATTCCATTTCCTTGAAATTGTCATGTAACGCTTAGCAGACAGTGGTCTCCAGAGGTCAATATACATACATTTTAATAGTTTTGTCCGAATAGGTTTCAACGTGCAATAATCAAAACTCTCTATTATAGAGCTGGGAGAATACGCTATGAAGGGATATTAGAGGAAGCATCTATGATTCTCGAAAAGATGTTGAGAAACAATGGTTACCTTCAGAGATTCATTGACAAATATGGAAGATATGAAGGCTAATACATCTAACAAATCACTGTGGAAAGAGAGACTATGTTAACTCGATTTTAAAGACGATGAAAAGTTCGCAGCAATGGTCTACAGAAGATTGAGTACGTCACTAGTCAGAGCCGGTCCTGCAGTTAAACTGGTTCCCGTCCATCGGAAAACATGCTATTTAGTGCATTCAAAAGTCGACAGATCCGATTCTCATGTCAACTCTAACTCTGTATACAAACTGACGTGTACCTGTGGAAGCAGTTATTTACATTGGGAGAGCAGAAAAATGGTCATACCTCCGATTTTCTCAACATGTACAGGAAAGCATAGGTCTCAAGGGATGAAAACGCTTACAATAGTGCTATTACCAGGCATCACTTTGATACGGATCATGAAGTGGAAATCACAAAATCCTGCGAAGTATTGTGTGAAATTAGAAAACAACGAATTTAACGTTGCAGAAATTGATTTAAAATGACAAGTAGGATGATTTGTGGATGATATATGTGTGGTTTCTCTATGGTTTTGTTTTTCAAGTGTTGCAGACTCACAGCTGACCTGACTGACTGAGTTCCAGCGTAGAACATAGCACTGAAGTGTAGTGAATCGCGTTACTACACTTCATGCAACACATAAAGGCAGAGGAAGGAGAGAGAAAACAGATTCACAAGGGTTAATAATGACATGAAATGTATGGGAGACAAAACGGTAATACGGACACACGACGGTTTATTGGATATGGGGGATTTATTATTATTGTTGTTTCCTTTAATTCCTAGAGGAACATAGGGCTTCAGCCACCCGTCTCCAATGCGTTCGGTTCTCTGCTAAAGTCTTTACCTGGCTCCAAGTCTGCCCACACATTTTCATCTCCTCTTCACATCACCTCTTCCAAGTCACCGTCGCACTTACGACCAACTCGCCGCTTCCCTTTCGGGTTCCACTCAATGGCTTGTCTAGTGATGTCACTTGATGGTTTCCTCAGAGTATGGCCAGCCAATCCATCTCCATTTCTTCCTGCCTATTTGTTTCACAATCGGTTCCTGCTGGGTTGGTTCGCTCCCAGAGATCCCTGTTGCTGATCTTTTCTGGCCATCTGATCTTGAGTATTGAGCGAAGACAACTGTTAATGCAGGTCTGTAGTTTGTTTGAGATGCTCTTTATGACGCGCAGTGCAAGTCTCTGATCCGTATAGTAAGTGTCATTGACTTCACATTGGAGTTGAAAATCCGGATCTTATTTTCGTGCTGAGTGCTGTTGACCTCCACACAGACTTGAGAGTAGTGAAAGCTTGTCTTGCTTTCCCGATCATTGCTTAGATATCCTCGTCAGTTCCGTCTGCCTGTAGTTGAAACGATGCTTCCCAGGTAAGTAAAAGAGGTTCCTCCCATTTATGCTGATCGTTGTCTGTTGTTGTTGTTCTTGTCCAGGAATCTTCATTACCTCTTTTTTCTCTATGTTCACCTGAAGTCCTGTCTTTGATGCTTCTTCTGCCAACTTGGGGGGATAGTAGATATTAAATACATCTGCGCCATTTAGAACGATTGTAAGCCATATCATTAGTAATCCTCAGACATCCTAATATCTGGAGGACCGCAAGCAAGTGATCTATATCTCCCTACGTGGCTCAGACTTCATGGACTGAGGCCAGAATTTCGTTTGACCACCCACAACTCTTTTCCTAACTTATTCTTATGTGAGCCAGGATTACCCTCATCTACTGACTTATACTATCCCCTACGTGGTTAGTTAGAAACGATGAAGAGCAAATACTCTGAAACAGTGGAGATTTATGATCCAAGTGAGTGCTTTTGTTGTTGTTGTTATGTTTCCTGAGGTCTTAGGTTGCTTAATTTCGTTACTTTCATTATCTTTCCAGACAACATCTTTAGTGGTAACTTTAGCAGAAAATGAGCTTTGGAAATTTTCCATGAACTGGAACAATAGTCAAAGCATATGACATGCCTTCGCTTGCATTATTTCACCTGGACAGATATGAACATCAGTTAAGCTAGACAAAGGAAACACAGAATGTCAGAGAAATTTGCAATCGTTTGACATGTTGATATTGATCAAACATACCACTCAATAAATAATAATAATAGCTTTATTCTGGAGAGTATTCATATAATGTACAGAATTTTCAGAGGAGTTTATTGCATGATATTTTTCCTTCACACAGTCAATATTTCCAAGTGAAATATTAATTGGCAGTATATCCTGTGTGTGACACAATGGTCTCTGAGCTGATAAAGCACAAACCACATTCCATTATGATATAGATCTGCTTTTTCTCCTTCAGGAAATCCACAATATACACTTGAAAGCCAGTTGTAAGATGTTCAGAAGTACATTTTGATACCGAAGGACTTAAGAGAAGAACACTAATCTCATATATTGCAACATGTTGCCACCCACAGTCAGGCGTTTTCTCAAGTTTAGTTGTAACTTGCAAATCAGAAGCTTGTAAACATTTTAAATACACACAAGAGTAGATAATACCAAATAGAAGTCACATCTAGATCGATTAAAACAAACCGAACGACAGAATTTATATGCAATAACGAGAGATGGGAGTTTTGCTAGTCCAAGTATTAAGCAGGCCGCCAATAAATATCATAACACTATTATTGTTCTTTTGGATTCCAAGTGGAACATGGGGTTTCAACAGCACATCTCCACTTTGACCCATTCTCTGGGGTCCTCTTCGGCTGTCCCCACGATTGCCCATAACCTCTCACTTCCTTACATGATCTCCTCCATGTCACCCTGGGACCAACGCTCAACGCATCATCTCCCATTTGGCTTCCACTCAGCCTATGGCTTGCCGCGCGATGTAACCCTACAGCCTCCTCAATGGCATGTGAACAATCTATCTCCATTTACTTAAGGATATTTTTTGAGTAATAGGTTCTTGGTTAGTTCGTTCCCAGAGTATCCTGTTGCTGATTCTTTCTCGCCATTTGACATCGCCATCTGATCACTTGAAAATATTCCCCTTCCCCCCACTGAGATGGACACAAAAGTCAGATTCAACTGTGACAACCGCGAAAACAACAACAACAACGTTTATTATTTATAAGACAGAATGTATCTGTCGTTGACACATCAACGGAAATTCAAACCATAAATAGATGACCAATATCTCATGAATTGCATGACTCTGCAGATCCTGAAAAATAAATGAGTCAGGTTGTTATATCGGTTCATGCGTCAATCATAACTCCATGGCTAACAAAGATATTTACTTTGTACTAACAGTGTGAAATTAGGATGAAGACTGGAGTCACGTTTACACCACCAGCCAGCCAAATAACATGTGCGACGGTGGCACAGTGGTTAGGACTTTCGCCGACCATGCACATGGTCCGGGGTTCGATTCCCTGCCGACGCACACCCGATATCTATGGTCGGCCTGCAAAATTTGGGCTACCGATATCCATGCTGAAAATTCCATACTTGTACTGAAAATACGGTGTGGCGTCAAGCTGTAAATCAAAATAAATAAAAATAAAATAAATCTTGAAGAATTTTCGAATCCTTCGTACTAGGAGCAAACGTTTGAACAGAATTTCAGAATTCCTGTTGAATAAAATCAACCAACAGCAAACTGAAAAGTTATTTCAAATAATAAAGAGAGGGAGCGAGACATGGAAACAGGGGAAGAATTTTCAAAAACTCCACTGTTCTACAACAAGGTTAGCAGCAAGTGTGATGCATGCGTCTACATCAATAGTCTGGATGGTTTCGGAGCAAATCGTGTAGAGTCTTCATCTACTGATTCAAATTGTGTTTTTGTAATTGTGATCACAGAAACCTACTCGATTAAGAAAAAGCAAACAGTGATCCGAGACGTCATCGATTGATAGCTTTTTTTTAATAATAATAATTTGCTTTATTCCAAAACAGTATTTGTGATACAGAATGGAATTCTCAGCATTTTTACCACAGTATTGCATCCAGTTAGTACATTATCATTCTACATAGATTAAGGAAATCTCAGTTCATTATTACAACAACACATTGGCATGTCGGTAGCAAAGGTAAAGCTGAACAGTGTTTGAAGGTGTCAGAAAAGTGGGAGCTGTCTTATTAAACTGGCGTAAGCGAGAGAAAGAAACAAAGCAGCACATAACGGAAAAAATGAGAGAGAGAAAGAGAGAAAAGGAAAAGAAAAAAGAAAATGTTGTACCTATAAATAATATGAGTTGGAAAGACGAGATCCAGTTGTTCTAAGATCTATTTAATGAATTATAGGTGTCACGCCTAATGCTTTCTTTATCACACAGAACACGAGCTAAGTAGGGTATGGTTGAGTTTTTGTACTTGCTGGTGCGAGCATATAGTTTTCTATATAGGCTTCTGGTTTTACCTGATGAGATGCAAGGGGAGAGTTGTGAGTGAAGAGGGTGGTGTGAGTTAGATAAAATGGATTTGGCCCATTTTTCACATGAGTCCATGTGCCTGTCAACCAGAATATTAACAAGCTGGTTAAGTGGCACGTTGCTTACCCTGCTGACAACCTTTAACATCCTGCGTAATATGTTATAGTCTTTCTTCAGTAGTCCGTGAAAAACTAAGGGGGAACAATAGAGAATAATAGGCAGAATGAGAGAGTTAACGAATTGTAGGAGTAAGGGTTGGGTTATACCAGGATGTTTTAACTTCTTGATGTAGAAGGTAAGACGGAATATTTTCTTAGAATTCGCTAAGATATGAGACGACCAGCAGATAGAATGACGCCTAGGTATTTAATTTCCGACTTGGTTTCTATTTCAGTACCCTCTATATTGCACACCTCGTGAGAGCCAACCAGTTTGTTTAGGTTGGATTTATGTCTCAAGGTGAAATTGACTGTTTGGCATTTGGAGGGGTTTAAGGCAAGACCGTTTTCCTTGGACCACTGGCTGATTTCTGACAGAAAGTCATTAAGTTTAGAGCAGTCACTTTGACATTTGACAGGCAAAGATAAAGTCAGGTAGTCAGCTGCTTAACTCTTTGTTCATTACTTAATATTATTCCAACTTATCACATCCTGCTGCATTGTACACGTACACTCGTTTTTGTCGTCTCACTCTCTCTCTGTGTCCTTGTATGCGTCCTGAGCTTAATCATCATGGACACGTATATGTTTATTTCAGTTCTTGTTCTTACAAAACTAGCATTCTGCTCAACTACCTATTAAACAATGTGAATCAATATCTTATGATATGGAGTCGATATTCAAAACTTTCTTCATTCACTAAAGACTTTGATAAGAGAACGCAAATTATTATTATCTAACTCTAATAATGCCAGTCATTTTGCCTCTTCACCTCTTTAAGCAATGGCTAATTACACCAATAAAAATCCTTACTTTTTTCATTATTTCTTGTGGAATATTTGTGACCTAGTTGGTGTACACTATTTAATCAAGGTTATCTGATTCAAGGTATTGATCCAAATCTGTTGATCCAGTGTGTAGTGTGTCCTCACTATGCTGAGTGATGTGACATCGCTGTACACTCTGGTCAAGTGTTAGCTGATATTAGATACTGTCGGTCGGTCGGTCGGTTTTCGACATAGAACTTTGCACATATGTGCGGCTGTTCAAGTCGCCACACTCCCTCCTTGTAGTACACAAAGCAGGAGAAGAAAGTAGGAGAAATGCATAATATAGACAGTAAACACAGGTGTGAGACAAAGGTGTAGTAATAACGAAGAACAAAACAGTTTCATTGGAAATCATAAGTCACAAGGAGTGGATGCATCTCCACCAGCCATTGAGAACGATTTTGAGCCATGTCACCAATTGTTTCCAACCATTGGATTTTACCATCCCGAGGACCCCAACCAGGAAGTCTACATCTTCCTACGTGGTTTAGACTAACTGTTGTAGATTTCATTGACTAATGAAGCCATGTTTTCGTTTGACCACCTCTAGCTCTTTTCCAGCTAACATTTCCCATTGTCGAGGAAGGCGATGACTAGGCATACGTAACACATGTCCTAACCATCTCAGTCGATGTAATTTCACAGTCTCGTCTATTGATTTCCCCGCCTTACCTAGCACTCGACGCCTAACCTCAGTATTGTTTACCTTATTATACCACTTCACGCGGGAGATAAAACGCAGACACCTATGATCGAACACAGCTAATCTTTTCATGTCTTCCGCTCTCAATGGCCAGGTCTCACAGCCATTAAGGAGGACGGAGTGGACTGTGAGAATTCATTAGCAAGAGAAATGGTGGTTTTGTTGTAGGTTTAAGGCATGATGCGAGACATCAATAGGCTGTTTGGTGCATTTATTCAGCAAAGTTAATCATATATTTCAAAGTCAAACTTAATTCATTCGAATAGAATTAGGCATGTGAGACATGAGGAATGTGAGAGTAGAATTTGGGCATTCTGGTAGGATGTGATTCTATATAACACACTATGACACACACAGCTTTACCAACTGAATAATGTTTCGGGGACAGTTTATTTCAATGATGCCTCTCTAGTCTGCGGGAGAGAGAGAGCCAGGGGTTTGAAAAGTCTGACCCCAAAATTTATACATCTTGATTCACCTTTCGGCGTTCTGTAGCTGACTATAAGGTTGCAATGCCTGAGCTACTACTGAAACGCATCGTGCTCTGCTCGTAAACATAACATTTCAAGGCATCTATGTGCCTTCCTATTACTGTTATTATTTCCCAAGGTTCTGAGTGGAACTTAAGGTTTCAACAGCATTTTTCCATTGCACAATGTTTTCTGTAGTCCTACTTAGCAAGCTGCATCATTACTCATAGGCTGCCAAATACTTCTCACAAGATCTCGTCCATATCACCCTCTGACTCACGCTCAATTCATCATTTCTCATTCAGGTTCTACTAGAAGGCGTGATGTTTGATATCCCGCACAAGGTCTCTTCAGCTTGGGTCCGATTCATCTTCATTTCTTTTGGCGTATTTGTTGTTGAATAGGTCATTGGTTATTTCGTTTCTTGTTACTTAATATTTCTGGTCATCTCATCTTGTGTGTAAAGTGAATGCAGCTGCGGATGAAAGTCTACAATGGCCTGTTAGGAAGCCTCAGAGTGATGAAGAAATTCTAACCAACCGAATTCTGTCTCACTGACATTTGAAACAATTACCGCTGGGTCAAAAATCTACATTCGAATTCAACTGTATAGCTGGCCAAAACCACATTCACCTACTCACAATTACAAAATGTCCCAAAGACAGTAATTTGAGATAAATTCTACGGCACTATTGAACAATAATAACATATCAAAAGTACCTCAATAATGCTGTTAGGCGGCTACACAGATGCAATTGTTTCACGACTACAAAACAGGTAAAATGCAACAGGATTATTCAATTCGTGGAAACTTCCTATTGGGATATATGAGAAATCAAAAGAAGTGATTCAGCGAAGAGACTCTTTTCAACAACGAATTTATTATCAATCTGTACAGTCGTATATATTTATGGTTGTTTTCAAGAAATTATATCCAGTGAGAGAAATGAATCAAATGTGGGAGTACACAAAATAATAATATCATGAAAGTATTGGTTTTGTAGGGTTTTTTTGATCGCATGAAGGATTTCATCATGAGCTGACATCAGTCGGAGAACCACTGGAAAACCAGCTGGGAGTACGGGACAGATGTTTCATCCCAGTTTGGGATTCTTCATCAGTAGACATCCACCATCGGGATTGGAACCCCGGACCTTCTCGTTACAAGGCGAGCTAGCTCGTAGACCATTGAGCCACTGGGAACCTGGGGTTTTAGTGGGAAGCTGTGACCAGTAGGGTACATCAGGTTGAAGATGAGGCAGTAACTCATCGAAGAAGACATTGTGAAATGGTCGCGCTTTGTCGTGAACTGGCAGTTAGATCGGGTCCCAGTGGTTCAATGGTCTACGAGCTCGCCTTGTAACGAGAGGGTTCTGGGTTCGAACCCCTGTGGTGGGTGTGCACTGATGAAGAGTCCCAAACTAGGCTGACGAAACAGCTGTTCAGTACTCCTAGCTGGTTTTCCAGTGGTTCTTTAACTGATGTCAGCTCATGATGAAATCCTCCATGCAATATTATGAAACCAGTTAAATGTTTTTCATTATAATCATAGTTAAATGTGAAGTGGTAAAACACATATTGTCATATGTCGAAAACTGCATGGGTAGTATAAATGTTGGGAGTGAGTGTATACTTATAGGTAAATAAATTTAAACTTTACATAACATTGTGTAAAATCTAACTACACTGAATTTAACGTCGCTAGACGATGTTCAGGATAGCTTTTCTGTCACTAGGTTATGTCAAATATGCTTCAAATTCGTTTGATATTTTCTATCAGTATGTGTACTCTTGGATTATAGTCGAACAATAATGTTATAAGAATTAGGAAGGATGCTGTTTCGAATCCTGATAGTTTCCATATTCACCTACCATAAACCAGTGAGTGCTGTTCAAAAGGACGAGGAGGACGAAAGCATGTTTGCGTAGGTGTTGATGCATTTACTTGCAAATTCTGCATCGTTCCAGCAGTTCTATAAGTGATAAAGCTAGCTACCTGTGCATCAAGTGTATATTGCATTTATCCATCAACTACACTACCCGTTAACCATCAACCCCTAGTGCAAATATTCCACGACTTAACATTAATTTTCGGCTTCATTCAGTGTGCTAACTACAGTCCATTGTTTAATGTTAAGTCAGTTCTCATGCATCAAACATACATGGCGGCAGCCTGCTTAAACCTTGGTCTAACAAAATTTTCGGTAACTTATTATTATTGTTATTGTATCTTTTAATTCCTAGAGGAACATAGGGCTTCAGCCGTGCGTCTCCATTGCGTTCGGTTCTCTGCTAGAGTCTTCACCTGGCTCCATGTCTGCCCACACGCTTTCATCTCCTCTTCACACGACCTCCTCCAAGTCACCCTCGCACTGACGACCAACTCGCCGCTTCCCTTTCGGGCTCCACTCGAGCAATGGCTTGTCTAGTGATCTCACTCACTTGATGGTTTCCTCAGAGTATGGCCAACCAATCCATCTCCATTTCTTCCTGCCTATTTGTTTCACAATCGGTTCCTGCTGGGTTGGTTCGCTCATTGCCAGAGATCCCTGTTGCTAATCTTTTCTGGCCAGCCATCTGATCTTGAGTACTGAGCGAAGGCAGCTAGCTGTTGATGAAGGTCTGTAGTTTGTTTGAGATGCTCTTCATGACGCGCTGGCCAAGTCTCTGATCCATATAGTAAGTAGCACTGACTGCACACTGGAATTGAAAGTCCGGATCTTATTTTTGATTCTGAGTGCTGTTGACCTCCACACAGACTTGAGAGTAGTGAAAGCTTGTCTTGCTCTTCCTATTCTTGCTTTGATATCCTCGTCAGTTCCGTCGGCCTGTAGTTGAAACGATGCTTCCCAGGTAGGTAAAAGAGGTTGTTTCTTTCAGGTTCCTCCCATTTATGCTGATCGTTGTCTGTTGTTGTTGTTACTGTTGGTGGTGTTGCCCAGGAATTTTCATCACCTCTGTTTTATCTATGTTCACCTGAAGTCCTACCTTTGACGCTTCTTCTGCCAGCTTGTTGCTTTTCACTTGCATATCTTCCAGTTTGTGGGAAATCAGACATAAGTCATCGGCGAAGTCCAGATCCTCCAAGTTTTTGTGTGTGTCCATTTTATGCCTGTTTCCTCATTTCCCGCTGTTTATCGCATTATCCAGTCTACTGCAATCAGGAAAATCATTGGCGATAGTAGGAAGCCAACTTGTCTTACTCTTGTCCTCACTTCGAAGGATTCCGTAAATTTCCCGTTGTGGATTACTTGATACGCAGCACTGTCATACAACTGTTGGATGAGATGTATAATTGTCGGCGGCACCCCGTAGTAGGGAAGTAGTTTCCAAATCACCTCTCGATCGACGCTGTCAAAGGCTTTTTCAAAGTCGATGAAGTTGAGATAGAGAGGTGAATGCCATTCCAAGCTTTGTTCAATGATGATCCGTAATGTGGCGATCTGATCAATGCATGACTTGTTTCTCCTGAATCCAGCCTGTTCCGGTCGAAGTTTTTCATCCGGGGCATGTTTGATTCTCTCCAGGATGATGCGGCTTAGTATTTTGCTTGAAATGGACAGGAGCATAATTCCGCGCCAGTTCTTGCATCGAAACTTATATGGCATCTAATTACTTGAATTTATTTTGTTTTAATTATTCAGTTATGTGCCCAAATCGTATTACATACTCTCGCGATTATTTAAAATGTTTTCAACCTGATGATTTACGTGTTTATAATAACCTTAAGAAAAAGCATGATGGTGAGTAGCAAGGACGCTTTCAGTGTACTCCGATGCATCACATATTTGTGCTCTGAACCCTTCTTGTTGCCTAGGTCCCGATGGTTTGCCTAGTGTTATTCTTAAAAAGTGTGCAGATATCCTGTGTTATCCTCTCATGGATATATTAAATGAATTTTTTTTCAGAAATGTCGTGCCACCCGTTTGGAAGGACATTAAAACTGTACCTATACCTAAGTCGTCTACTGGAACATGTTTTAAATTTAGACCTATTTCTATTACCTCTCCTTTTCTAAAACTATGGAAAAGTTACTCTTAATTAATCTTCAGCCTTCACTTAAAGCCTTTAACGATCCCAAATAATTCGCCTAGAAAGATAGTAGAAGTAGTTTAGATGCAGCTGCAGTCTTGTATCATTACATTGTCTCCTGCTTAGACAAGGGGGGCTAAATTTGTTCGCTGCGCCTTCCTAGATTACACATCTGCTTTCGGCTCAGTACCTAGGGACATTTTGTTAAACAAGCTTGCTGAAACTCAAACTGGCTGTTGGGTTGTAAAATGGCTGCATTCTTATTTCTCAGGAAGAAAGCAATACACTGTATGTCAGGGAAAGTCGTCCACTTCATTACTTACTGAGGCTGGTGTCCCTCAAGGCGCTGTCCTTTCTCCTACTCTTTTTTCTTTCTTCTTGCTTGACTTGCCTCACTCTGATGAAATGAAGTTTGTTAGGTATGCCGATGATCTAATTATTTCAATGTCTGTTAACTCCCAGCTTGACTGTAATAAGATGAATAGCTTTCTATCAGGAATTAGCAAATGGTCTTCGTCTAACGGCTTCAAACTGAATCCTTCCAAATGTCAGGCTGTTAACTTCAGTTTCCGATGTTAACGAAAGTTAAATGAAGCCTTTGGCTCCTATGACCAATGCGAAATTGATGATACTGATATAGAAAGCAAGTCTGAATTTAAGTATCTTGAATTAATTCTCTCTTCTGACCTACCCTGGTCTTCCCATGTCTTAGCGATTTCTCAAAGAATATTTCGTCTGACTTTTTACATTAAGAAGTTGAGGCACTCAGGCATAACTCAACCACTCCTCTAACAGTTTGTCAACTGGTGTATTTTACCTATTATTCTCTACTGTTCACCTTTATTCTTTCCTGGATTGCTTAAAAAAGACTATATCATACTTCGTAGGATTCTGAAAACAGTCAGTCAGTAGGGCAAGTGGTATCCCGTTGGGCCATATCGTTGAAAGTGCCATTGATAGGCACTTGATTGCATACAACAAATTTGCGAAAGGAATTTTGTCAGACTATGAGCATCCACTTTCGTTACCCGCAGCTCCAACCTTGTGTCTCCTCAGGTAAAACAAGAAGTCTTTTCAGAAGAATTTGTGCACGTACGTCTAAGTATAAAAATTCCACTATACCATATTTGGTACGTACTTTACGTGATGAAAATAGTGTTAGGCATGAACTAACTAACTTTCTTTGCACTACTAAATAAACCATTTCCTCCACCCTTACAACATCAACCTTTATTGTTACTGTACTTTTTATATTTATAATCCTCTCAATTCTTTTTGTTTTTATTTGTTTATTTTTTCATAAGTGTGAACATCATTTAAGCTCTGTTATAGCTGTTAATTTTGTATTTACCCTCACTATACTATATCAACAGAACATTAGATCCAATAATCTATAACATGCTAAAATTTTCAAACTGAATCGACAATACTGTTTGAAACAAACTCACTGTTATTATTATTATTATATTCAATATTCTCAATTCGTAATTAGAATATTTTTGACTTTATATCGTAAACGTGGACAAATTCATCTGGTTAATTTTTGTTTTAATTTTATTTATATTTTAAGTAATTCATGAAAAATTCCCATTCGAACATTAATAAACAGAAGACAAGTACTTCAGCGAAGAGTCTCTTTTCGACGGCGAATTCATTTTCATAGCTGTACAATCGCAAATATATATGGCTGTTTTGTATGTGTGTGTACATTAAATTTGTCAAACGAAAATACAAATAGTAAGTTCAAATGAATTGGATGTTAATATGAGAGAGTAGTAACAAAAGTGATGAGTTGTCACAAACGATTATTAAAGAAGAGTTACGTAATCACATGAATAGTTTGATGAAAGAGTTGTACTCAGGGTGAACATGGAAACAAAATAATATACGGAATTACGCAAGGGTTTTAAGTAGAAAAATAAGCATACAAACAAAAGTCAAGTCAGATCAAACAAACAAACAAAGAAGAGTTGGGTCAAATCAACGGAGTTGTTACCATGCGAGTAGAAGTGGTTGGATAATTTTTTTTTGTATGTATAGTTCTGGTTCCACCAACTGGATGGCTAGGGCTTCTGCGATGCAAAGAAGACGAAATCGTACTGTCTTTGGGAGGTTATTCTTCACTTTGTAGATCACTTTGAAGGAGGCGCTTGTTGAGATGGAATGACCAGTGTTGACGAGGTGTTCGATTATTGCACTCCTTGTGCAGCCATTACTTCCTTTCTGTAGGCACGCTGGATAGTGTTCTTTGACGCTTTTTGACAGGATACGCGTTGTATTTTCGTTTGACAAATTTAATGTGCACACACATACAAAACAACCATATATATTTGCGATTGTACACTTATGAAAATGAATTCATCGAAAAGAGACTCTTCGCTGAACTACTTGTCTTCTGTCCATTATTATTTTGAGTAAATCAGATGCAATATTGTGAGAAATGCTGAGAATTCCATTCTGTTTTATAAGTACTGTTTTTGGAATAAAGTAAATTATCATTATTATTATCACCACAATTATCTTCAGATGATTCGCCCTGATTCATTATCTCTCTACACTGTAATGATTTCAGTTGTGTTGTGTGCGCATACACGATACTCCATTGTCTATGGGATGTGTCATTCATTCCTCCAATCAATGAAATTGAGTTGGTGCTGCATACAGGCAGAATTCATACCTCCATTATGGATAAGATTTTATTTTGATAAATCACACAGTGTTGTACATTAATATTAACTGATGACTTTCGAGCACAAACTATTGCTTATAATCATATCAAGGCATTCACTCACACAACTTTCTTCCTTCATTTATATATATGTATGGAATTGACTAGATATTTGAATAAAAATCAATATAAGATAATGTACATTCAGAAATAACAATATGAGTGTTATTGATCAAATACAATTAGATGGGAAATAAGACAAATGTTCTTATAGACAGAGACAAGATCTGTAGGCTAAAAGACCCGGTGGACCCAATTAAACAAAATAATATAATTTACAAAATACCTTGCAATGACTGTGAGGTCAACTATATAGGTCAAACTAGTAGATCGGGGGTAATCAGATTGTCGGAACATAAGAAGTTAGCCAAGGTAAGAATGGTTGACCCCGAGAAGACAGATGAGTAATTTAGAAAAAAGTTCAACAATAGCACTGCATGCATTAACACAAAACCACACAATAGGGTGGGAAGTGGAGGGTTAAAATTCTAAAAAGTAATCTATGTAGGTCAAGACAGAGAGAGGTTGATTACTAAATCATGGTTCATTGAATCTACACCCAACACATGCAAAAGAAATGACTCAATGCAAATACCAGAAATATGGAGGATATTACTACCACCAGTCAAATCAGAAGACGACAATAAATAATCTCCAAATTCTATTTCAATTCAAGCCCATCAAAACATTCTAACAAGTTACTTATTATAACTATAAAAAACACTCATCTTATTTCCCATCTAATTGTAATTGATCAATAACACTCGTATTATTATCTCTGAATGTACATTATCCTATACTGATTTTTATTCATATATCTGGTGAATTCCACACATGTATATAAATGAAGGAAAAAGTTGTGCGAGTGACTTGATGTGATTATGAGCAGCAATAGTTTGTGCTCGAAACATCATCAGTTAATACTACTGTCAATGGACGTGAACATTGAACGTTTGTTTTACTGGGTCTGGCAGCCATTGGCAGGCAATTCAAGGCGCGAATGGAACGATCGCTTGCAAGTTGAAGGAAGACTGGATTTCAATACGAATAAAAGTACTTTATAACTTCATTTGTACTTAACATTTGTTTGCAGACTTTGTAGTTTTCTTCACTTTAATTGTCAAACAATATAATTTCGTTCAAGGAATATTGGTGTTTTGGATTTAAAGTTGAAGGAAACACATAGTGTTTATCGGTTCAATCGCTTAAGTCTTCGTTACAATAGGAACTTAGGGCTAAGTTCCTTGACAGTTTTTATTCGTGTGTTCGTTGTCTGGATTGCAAGCTGGGAAAGTTTTTATTCTTCCCCAAGTCTTCGTGGGCGCCTTCTGGAAATCGTCTGGGTGTACTTACTAGATCTGCAGCCAGCTTCTCTTTGGACAAGGATTATCAACGCAATTTGGATTCTTTGGTGACGTGGGATAATGCCTGGGTCAAGAAAGGGACATGGCACAATAGAAGCAGACAAAAAAGTAAGTGTGAATGTTCTTAAAAAAGTAAGTCACGATGAGTTGCCTGTTAATTGTAATGATATGTATGATGCTCAGCATGTTAAGTTTGGTGTTCATGCCTCACCGTTAAGTGACAGTAAGGGTTTAAGACTGCCTAAGTTTGAACCGAGATACTTCGATGGAAACCCAGCCGACTACCCACAGTTCATTAAAGAGTTTGAGGTCATGCTGAGTGGTTTTGTATTGAATGATGAAATGAAGTTAATGTATTTGTTGAGATATTGCACTGGTGTAGCTGCAAGAGCCATACAGTGCTGTAAGTTTATGCCCCCGAACGAAGGATATGATGAGGCCATGAAGATACTCCGTCAGAGGTTTGGAAAACCATATATGATATCCCGTAGTATTTTCGAGACGGTGAAAGGTAACGGATCACAGTTGAATGATAATCCAGAGGAACTTGCAGAGTTCTTGGATAATTTGATGGTATATAGAAATACACTCATGTCTTTTAACTGCGTAGATGAATTGAACTCAAGTTCCGTGCTTGAAACTGTTGCCAAGAGATTACCTGTTCGTCTACAAAGGAAGTTTATAAAGGTTTGTTCACGTCTAGAGGAGGAAGGTTTAGAGCCCAGGTTGGATGACCTTGTGAGCCTGGTGAAAGACAGTGTCAACCAAGCTTTGAGCAAGTTTGCTAGTATACTGCATCCCTCCCCTGGAATAGAGAAATCGGAGAGTAGAATGCAATCATTTATGACGAAGTGGTCTCAGTTTAGTGGATATCGAGAAAACTGTATGGTGTCTAGTAAACCTGATGATTGTGGCAGCTTTAGCGAGACGTCCCCAACGGATAAGTTACAAGCTGCGAGACAAACACAGCTGTGCTTCGTCCGTTTGCAAGAAGTGCATGCAAAGGCGAACTGTGAAGCAACGAACAAGTTTAGTGGCAAGCTAAATGTGAAGTCAGCGTCATCGTGTTCTGACTCCGAATCGTGTGACGATAATGGTGCGGTGAAGAAGCCTGTAGTCGTAACTGATAATCCATTGTTGAAAAGAGTGTCTCAGACGACACCGCAGTTTGTGCATAAGAAGAGGGTTACAGTTTCAATGTCCAGTTCTGACTCCACAAGTTTACAAGGTATTACTAGTCAGAGTAAAGGAATAAAGCCTTTAAGGATTCATGAGGAAGAACCTGAGTCATCTACTGCTGTTATTAAAGAGTGTGAAAATGATGAAGTCGATCATACAGGCGGCGGTAAAGTGGGTATTTGTGACAATGGTCACGGTAGTTCACATTTAGCTGTGGCTGATCATGATGAGATTAGCGGAATGCCTTCTACTACTGAGTTGACTAAAGGTTCTGTACAACTTGAACGTAAAGTAGAATTAAAGGCAGATGCGGTTGCTGCAGATATGGATACTCGTGAGGCCGTCAGTTTAAGTGATCCGAGTGTAGCCCAACTATCGACAGATGTTAAAACTGAACTGGAGCCAATAATAAAAGATAGCAGTGGTGGTAATCCTGTGGTTAGACAACCTCCTAAAGGTCTAACAACAACAGCTTCTGATACACCGCTAAGTTCTTCAACTGGTGTCAGCCAGTCGTCGTTGGTGTTGTCATATGCAGTAAAAGAGCCGTCCATGAATCAACGTATCTTATGCAGTGATTATGCTATTGTCGGTCCGTTCGAAGGGATGAAAGTCAATGGCCAGTTTAGTGACGATAAGCCAACTGTGTACAGGGTGGTAACTGTTAGACTGACTTGCACGAATAAAGGCAATTCATGTTTCAAACTACTATTTGAATGTTATTATCTTTGGTGCAAATTACTGTGTACATTCGCTTGGTTGGTCAGATACGTCGTATGTTTGTTAGTCATCTACCTTCCACGATACAATGTCATGGGCGTGTTACCATTCAGAGTCGAGGATATAGATGATGGAAGGAGGTCAGCAAATGAGCTCAACGACGATTTTCCAACTTAAGGGCGTAAACCTGAGAAGGGTTGTAGGCGTACTGCTGTAAGTCCTACAATTCTTCAAGGGTAGTACGTCGAAGAGCAGTCCATCGTACTTGGTGTATTATTTTGTACATATGTTCATGTTGTATATAATGAATTGGTATCATCCCTCTTCTACCTGTTGATTAATTTTGTTTGTATCCGGACGTCTTCCACTTGGATCGTCAACCTGAGAAGAAATGTAGGCGTACTGCTGTAAGTCCTACAGTTCTTCAAGGGTAGCTCGTCAAGGCAGAATCCGCGATATTTGATGTATGGATTGTACATATGTTTGTGTTGAGTAATTAAGTGGGTTTCGATTCATCTGATTGTCGGTTAATCTTATAGTTGTCGCATTGTGTGAATCATCTTGTAATGTTTTGTAAGCACTTCTGAATTCGCTTCTAAACTTGTGAGTGAATCGTGTAATGTTAGAGTCAGCGTACGCGATTGGATACGCCGGGGAGAGGATTGGGCTAGAGTGGAATGAAGCAATCGATACTTTGTGAAAGAGATCAGTGGTGGTATCGTCGTCAGAGAGAGTAGACCCCATGCGCCGGGGAGAGCGTGTAGGTGTGATGTGGTATGTTTGCTGTGTGTTGGGCTTTTTTGTCTGGCTTTTCCAATTTTAGCCTAGTCCCGATTGGCCCAGGTTCCCGCATTGGCAGTTCAGTTCAAGGTTACCGCCGCTGTGGAAAAAAGGGATGGACCCTTTTTTGCCGGGGAGTGTCAATGGACGTGAACATTGAACGTTTGTTTTACTGGGTCTGGCAGCCATTGGCAGGCAATTCAAGGCGCGAATGGAACGATCGCTTGCAAGTTGAAGGAAGACTGGATTTCAATACGAATAAAAGTACTTTATAACTTCATTTGTACTTAACATTTGTTTGCAGACTTTGTAGTTTTCTTCACTTTAATTGTCAAACAATATAATTTCGTTCAAGGAATATTGGTGTTTTGGATTTAAAGTTGAAGGAAACACATAGTGTTTATCGGTTCAATCGCTTAAGTCTTCGTTACAATAGGAACTTAGGGCTAAGTTCCTTGACAACTACTGTGTAACACTGTGTGATTTATCAAAATATAATCTTATCCATTATGGAGTTACACTCTACCACAGTGCCCAAGTTTTATACTCATATCAAGAATTCATTGCTAATTGATTGAAATTTGTTTGCTGTGTGAATGTTGAAGGAATGAGAACAAAAAATTTATGCTTGTTTGAATTTTCGTTCAAGTGATGTTTGATGTTTGAGTTTCACTATTTACAATCGCATTTACAATACTCCTCCTCCTGCACCACCTCCACCCCCTCCTCCTGTAAATCAATAGAGAATCATTCTTCTTTTGTGCAGCATATGATGATGCTGATGAGAATTGTTTATTCTTGTGACAAAGATACACCAACATGTACATTTGTAGTAAAAAAAGCCAAGTGGAAATGCTGAAAGTGTGTGTGCAAATATCTTTAAGACGAATCAATCAGAGAGTGTAAACAGTAAAACAGAAACGTCTAAGTATATATATATATATATATATATAAAGAAACGTGTCTCGTTGGGTAACCACTCTTGGTGACGATGAATATAACAGAGCAGTACAAAGCAGTGACACTTTTATTCTGCACTTTATTCCTGCATCATAGAAACGTGGACGGTAGGTTCAACATAAATTGCATTAGCCTGTTATCATTTTGTGTACATTGTATATAGCGAAAATATTCATTCAGACATCTATAAAACACAAAATAATCGAGCAAAGAATATACTTTTCGATAATTTCCTCTTCTGGCTCTACAGTTATATATATGTTTATATACACAGAATATTCTAGATTAGTAGTCAATATCAATATTAGTGTTTTTAAATAATATCGATTTGTAAAATAAGATCGCAATGGAATTACAGTTCATTAAAGATACTTAAATAATAATAATAATAATAAAGATATAACAGCGAATAGAATATCAACTAAAATTAGGGAAATTTCACAAAAATCCGGATTATTCAAACCTGGATGGCCAAGTTATTGATAATGTCTACACTAACTTCTTTTGGATGCATAAATTAGGCTTATTAATATGAATCCCCACAGCCTCAGCAATATTTAGTAGTCGAACTCTTAAGGCGAAATTGAGGTTCGTAGGTATGCGGTAAATGACCCTGAAAGCATGGTTAACGTCAGTCTTGTGTTCTGTCTCCACAAGATGAGACAGAATAGCGCTGCGAATAGATTTTGTTTGTCCTTGTAACAACAGAAGACAAGGGCCAGGCAACAGAACGTTTATTACGGAAAATCAACACGTATTTATAGATTCTGATGTACATTATTGTAGGTTAATGTTAGCAGAAAATAGAGTCTGTTGATTGGTTGTTTCTCACACAAAGTCAACCTTGCATCTCTTGTGGCTGTGTCAGTTCATCTATATGTTAACTGTATCCGCCTGTTCATCTTGACCTTGACCTCAATTACTGTCAACCAATTTGGCTAGCAACCATCTCTCACCACAACATGACTAATATTTGATACGTAAACATTGACCTCAATTACTGTCAACCAATTGGCTAGTAGATAGCTCTCACCATATCCTTTGCTTAACCAGGCAGGGTGATGTTCGGAAGCATGATTGTAGTAGCTGTGTAGACTTGAGTATTTTGGAAATACGGGTGGAAATCATAGGCTGAATATAAATCAATCGCGTCGGTAGCACAGCGGTTGGGACTGTCGCCAACAATTCACATGGCCCGATGTTCGATCCGCCACCGAAGTACACCCGATATCAATTGTCGGTCTGCAGAATTGGGCTACCGATATCACATGCTGAAAATTCCATACTTGTACCAAAAATACTATGTGGGATCACGCTAAAAAAATCAAACAATCAAAAGAAAAACTTAAGTGAAAATGACAAGAATAAATGTGACATGAGTCAGCTTCCAGTACACACAACCTAGTTCAAGTGAATGTATGTATTGAGGATATGCAATTGGTTCATTGAGACGAAATACACAATAAAACTTGAAAGTTTTACAAGTGAACGCGACACATCCAAATGAATGAAATTCGGTGACTCGAGGACATTCATTTATCACCTGGAATTCTTGTGTACTTCTAACATCACTATAATTCTTAACTCGACTGTTTGAATTTCAACTTGGTAGGAATGTTGGTGATTCCGTCAAATACACGAAGGCCATTTTAATAATGATGACCGTGAACAAAGCCTTCATCACCCTTGTAGACAAAATACTAATTCATTCACAAAAATGACTTTATCCTTGGTAAATCTGTTCTCATCAAGAGGATTTCAGTTGTATTAATTGATATAACTCGCTCACTGCCTTACTCACATGACATTTGAACTGGCCTCAATTATTTGAAGTATGTGAGTGATTGTATTTCATGCATGTGTTTGTGGATTGATTTAATTTGAAATTTCATCTCTACATATAAAAATATTCAACTAGTACTCTCAGAATACAATTCTCACGACTTTTTTTCTCCTTCACGTTCCCCAGTGGAACATAGGGCTTCAAGCTAGTGGCTTGAAGTTTCTGTAGCAGTGTTTATTTTACAGGATGGGGTTGCTAGCCTCATACCCAACCTTTTTTCTTTACCAGCATTATTTCTGGCTTAACGAGGTAAAGGAGTGCGTCGGCCGGGGATCGAACCCCGGACCATGTGCATGGTCGGCGAGCGTCCTAAAGGCTATGCCACCGACGCACGACTAATATCTGTTTCTCAACCATGAAATCTATGTTGACAGCCAGATAGTTGGTCTTTGATTTCTGTGTATTTATATGTTTGCACTTTACTCAATAGTACAGTGGAGATTCTTGATGTCGTCGCCCTCGCAGAGGTTTCCTAAAAATTTAACGTCATCCTATGGGTGGTGTAGTATTTCATCCTGCCAACGTAGATTTGTTTTTAGATAGCATATTCAGACGCTGATTTCTTAATGAAAGCAGGTGTCTCCCAATTCAGTTCGCGGAAGTGTGAGCTAACGCTTTATTTCTGTTTAAGTTAAATGCTGTTACGCATGATGCCACGTGGTTATTTCAGCTGTCCCGTTTGAAGAATTCCCATACTCACAGTGCCTTTTTTCGTGACTATTTATGGTTTCTCATTCATGTGAAGATGTTTTATCTTAGATGATAAATTCTTGAGTGATTTATGATTTGAAAATCAAAACAAGTGGTGATTCAGCGAAGAGACTCTTTTCAACGAATTTATCATCAAGCTGTACAATCGTATATATATGGTGTTTAAGAAGTGATATCCGGTGAGGGAATTGAATCATAGGTGTGAATGCATGAAATTATAATAATAATATGAAATGCAATTAAAACTAAAATGTTTGTGATTATAATCGTAGTTAAATGTCAAGTGGCAAAGCAAATTAATGTCATATATAGAATAATTCATAGGATAGATAGAGCTTGAAAAAGGGTGTGTGCAATTATAAGATTAGTAGACAAATCGAATAAAATAAAAACGTTACGTAATATTGTGTGAAATTTAATAGCATAGAATTTAATGTTGTAAAAAGGATTTGATTTAGAATGGCAAGAGGAATAAGTGAAATAATACCGAGGACAGTTCGAAGTGAGAATAGTAATGGTAACAATTGACTTAATAAGGAAGAGTATACAAATTGAATAGACAAAAATGAAAAATTGGTAGGGCTAAAATATAATTGGGGATTACCATACTTTAGCAAAGAGGGATTAGGACCATGAGAGTTGGAGGGGTTGAACGAACTTTTTCTGTACACAGGGATCTGGCTTTTCTATTTCGATGGCCAAAACTGCTTCAGCAATACAGATGAGTCGGGTACGTAGGGATTTCGGTAAATTACTCTTTGCTTTGTAGATGACTTTGAAGGCGGAGCCTATAGAGATAGGTTGATCATTATCGACCAGATGTTCAATGATAGCGCTTCTTATTGCTCCACTTTCACCTCTTCGTAACTACTATGCAGGATAGTGTTCTTGCACCCTCTTGGACAAAACTCGTGTCGAACGACCGATATACCTAGCTCCACACGAGCAGGTGAATTGATAAACACACACAGAGTTGGTCAACAGCGGGATCTTGTCCTTCAGGTTATTGAACAGTAATGGTCGACCAATAAAGGCTATTCTCAGGGATGCAGCAGGGAATGTTCTTTTCAGGCACTGTGATATCCTTCGTTTCATGATATCGGAAGCTAAGTCCTCTTTGAATTCCAAACTCATGTAACGTATCTTCATTGAAAAGAGTCTCTTCGCTGAATCATTTGTTTTGATTTTCTATATGTTACAATGGGAATTTTTCATGATTTATGATATGGTCGATTAATTGTAAATGAACAGGTGGATTTGGTATGTTAATTATTATTATCATTATTATTGTTATTTTTATTAATATTGGATTTATTTATACAATGACTACTCTATCACTGTGCAGTGAAATACAATATATTTGTAATATGCGTATAGGTTGAACTCTCATAGTTTTTGGTGTGGTTGTGTTCTCTGAGCTGGATGGTTTGGTTGCGAAGCTTTCATTGCTCTACTGAGCAACATCTTCAGCGCATACTTCGATGGACTCAACGGCAAAAGAAGACAAAACTAACGTCATCTACAAGATAAGTTGCAACGACTGCGACAAACATTACATTGGTCAAAGTGGACGCCCTCTTCGTCTTCGCATTCACGAACACAAACTAGCTGTCAAAAGACACGACATACACTCCCTCATATCACTACATGCAGACAACCATGGGCACCAATTCGACTGGGACAATGTTCAAATCTTAGACAAAGGGAACTGCAAAAATGCCAGAGAATTCCTAGAGGCCTGGTATTCAAATAAATCAGCAATCAATAGACACATAGAGATTGACAAAATATACCAATCCATACGAAGAAATTCACACAAAAACAAAGTCAGACTTCAGGTCAAGGAAACAGTCGACACCAAAACAAGTGAACTAGAAAGTGAGAAGTCACGCAAAAACAACCAATCACGTTCAAGGTTAGCAGAAGGAATGACTAACGACATTCAGACCAAAGAAGCAGCCAGCACCGAGACCAGGGGGTGAAATGTCACACGAAAACAACCAATCACGTTCAAGGTTACTAGAAGAGATGACTAATAAACTCATAGAGAATTCTAAAAGCTCACTTCACATCGAAGTATGCGCTGAAGATGTTGCTCAGTAGAACAATGAAAGCTTCGCAATCAAACCATCTAGCTCAGAGAACACAACCACACCAAAATCATCCACCTGAGCTACAAATCTTCTCTATTATATCTGAACTCTCATAGTCTAATGCATTCTCAGGTGTTTGAATACTTCACAAGTATTGGTGGGATTCCCAAGCGAATTCTCATCATTCTCATGTGACGTATTCACACTCGCTTTCCTCTCTTAGTATTGATATTGTCGTCATTTCATGCTGCCTCGTTTATTTTTCATTCGCTCTGCTGCTTCATTCTCTTGCTTCTGTTGCTCTTAGTGTAACGGGTCAACTGATTATTATAATTCAGCATTATTCAGTAGGGGAATTCGGCGCACATCATGACTGTAAAACCGTGCAAACTACACTTTGATATCATCAGTATTGTTTCAATATATCCAAATGTGAATCTGAAGTACAAATATCGGAAACGACGATATTTTGCCCACCATGAGATCTAGCTGAATATAATTCCAGTATATATTCATAGATGAATGGATTCTCAGAATTGTCTGTGTAGAATCATGAGAGTACCCTGATGCATACTATACTGAATATGTTTTGTTGAGAAGATAAACAGCGATGAAGTAAAATGCACAGTTCCTTTGAAATGAAATACATAGTGATGAAATTGTAATCTACCACACCTTCCAGAAATATCTCCCTAAAATGACGATGGACTTGCTCATTTTAATGTCAGTGTTAGCATGATTTTCTCTTTCTACTTTGTATTAAAGAGCGATATTCTGACATCCTGATGTCTACCAAAGACATTGGTCTACTTGCAACAAGGGGATTTAAAGTTAACCGACAAACCGAGGACTTGATCTCACACAGTAATTGACCACATTGTGCAAGTGTTATCATGTAGAAGGTGACACAACTTAGTTTTAAGTGTATAGATATCACTGGTAATGCGTCAGTGGGACAACCAATTTTTGTGATTGATTCACTGGTGTTATCACTCGTAAAGTGTTTGATTTGTAATTCACGGGAATTGTTGAAGAAAGTTATATTAGTGCCACTCTCGCCCTACTTCATCTTGACTTCATCATTTATGTGAATAAATCGGAGATCTCGTTATCAGGTTTTTAGTGTGTGCATGTGTTTTGATCCCTGAACTTGACAATTCTGGAATACGGATAAATGTGCACACCCTGAGCAAATTTATCGCTTGACCTAGTAGTCATATAAAATATCCATGAAACTCTCCAACTTTGTTCACGAGAGTGTTCTGACAGTGATTTTGAAGAATTTGCTGTACCTGAAGATGATTACCAGTTAAGTAGTATGATAGCCCAATCTATTTTTCAATATTCTGCTACGCAATTGTAGCCTTTAGTAGTTTATTTTAAGAATTCTCTTCTCACAATGAATATTGTGCCTGCTATTCGTGAGGCTGTGTGAATTCATCATCTCCAATTGCGTTTTAATGGCGATATGTTTATGATGTCGAGTACTAACTCAAACACATACAAAGACTTTATTCGATCGAAGTGAAACCCAGTGAAAAGTCAGTGTTCTGCACGGTTTACGTTTCATACACAAATGTCCTATAATTGTTTCAGTGTGTATTCATGTAACTAAAAACGTTTAGAAAACAAATATGAGTTCGACAATTGAAAACATTTCTTTCCCGATACGAATAAATAAACTATTCATCTCACTTCACAAAATGAAGTTTACATTTCAGAGTGAATTCTCCTACAGACTTATTAAAAGGTTTCCATAAATCATTTGAAATATAAACGTATACAGGAATGAGAATAGAGGCGATGACATCGAAACAAAGTAGGCATGTGAGTGGAATGTAAATCACAGTGAGAAATCCACGATTTGTCCACGTTGTATAATCTAGAACAATATCTCTCTTAAATTCGTGATTTTCGTCATTTAAACTCGAGGAGAACTCATATTTAAAACAAGCAATAAAAGTTTTATAAAGCAGGATTTAATGAATTCATCAAATTTCGGTAGAACTCGTCAGCTGAATACTCTACATACATGGATATATATACTTTTGAAATTACATTTAGAGATATAAGACTGATAAGTAAACAAACTACATTGAATTAGTCATGCAGAAAAACAGGTGCGAATGTTTTTCCAGGTCATGTCCAAATAGATAAGGGCAGAGAGTATGAGAGATCAAAATTAAGATAAATTGCATTACGCTTCAATTACATCACTTAGATAAACAATTAGTCATTAGAGAATATAACAAGAACTGCAAATAGAGTAATATCAATAGTAATAGTTATAATAATAATAGTGTCGAAGTGAGTTAAGATAATGCTACTAATAAAGGATAGTTTTAAATGAATCAAGAATATTAATAATAAGAGGTAGAATAATGAGTTAAACGTATTACCATGGTAGATTCAGTGTCACGACCATCTCCTTTTGTACACAGAGACCTGGTTTATAAACTCGAATTATATCGTCTTATATCTCCCAATGTAATTTCAGTAGTATATATATATATCCGTGTATGTAGAGTATTCAGCTGACGAGTTCTACCGAAATTTGATGAATTCATTAAATCCTGCTTTATTAACTTTTATTGCTTGTTTTAAATAAGAGTTCTCCTCAAGTTTAAATGGCGGAAATTACGAATTTAAGAGAGATATTGTTCTAGATTATACAACGTGGACAAATCGTGGATTTCTCACTGTGATTTACATTCCACTCACATGCCTACTTTGTTTCGATGTCATCGCCTCTATTCTCATTCCTGTATACGTTTATATTTCAAATGATTTATGGAAACCTTTTAATAAGTCTGTAGGAGAATTCACTCTGAAATGTGAACTTTATTTTGTATAGTAAGATGAGTAGTTTAATTATTTTACTGCATAAGTTGTCCATTGTTAATCGACATTTTGTTCAATTTCAATCCTTCAGCAAGAGAGCGTAAGTTCATCACTCGGTATAGTGAATATATTTGTCACTATGTATTGTTCAGTTACGATTCGAATCATACTATGCAGGGCGTGCATGTTTATATATGAATTAAAAGTCAATCTGAACGAAGAATATTCTTTTCAATAATTTCTCTTCAGGTTCTTACAATGATAAAATGTAATATTTGTTGTCGTTACAATAAAGGCCAGTTATGTGGCAGATACATTTTTAACGTAGAATAACAGATTAGTTATCATGGGGTGTCAAAATAAATAGTCGTATTTGTGTGACAAACGAGCTAGGCTGAATTCGATTACAAAATACTGTAAAACGGGAGACAATGGTAGTGGTTAGTCATAATAGATTTATAGAGTGTGGGGTAGAAAAATTGACAAGTCAGTTCAAGGTTATAAAAAGTGTCAGGTGAGTGGCTAGTACAAAGTGGTCTGTGTTAAACAGGAGATAGTAAGACTGCAATGAGAGGTTCATAATGAAATAACGAATATGTGAAATGAAACAGGTGGAGGCATATATAATAATAAGTCCGGATAGTATAAACGAAAATTCGATAGTATTGAGAATGTTTGCATGAAGGGCATAAATTATGACGAATAATATTAATAATAATAATAATTGTAATAATAATATTTGCAATAATAAGCAAAGGATAAAAAACCAAGAGGGTTAAGGGGAAGGAGCACTCTTGGTGAGAAGAAGAATCATCAATCCAAGTTTGGCCACTGTAGGAACAGCGTCTGGACGTGTTCTTTTTGGATACAAAGTTCCGGTTTAGTCGATCTTATTACAACAGCTTCAGCTATGTGTAGAAGACGTAAGCGAATTGTACGTGATAACGACTTCGGAATTCGGTATATAACCCTGAAAGCTGTGTTGACATCGATATGATGTCCAGTATCGACCAAGTGTGATAGGATCGAGCTTTATATGCACTTAATTTCCCCCCTACTGTACCATGCTGGTAAATGTTCGCGAACCCGTAGACGAACCTGCCTAATCGTGCGCCCTATATAACTTGAACCACAGGAACAGTTGAAATGGTATATGTATGAAGAAGAGCTAAGTTTAGGTAAGACATCTTTGAGTTGCTGGGTGAACAGTGGACGGCTACTGAAGGATAGCCACAGACGTGCAGAGTAGAAAGTTTTCTTGATCGCCCTGGTTAAACGTTGCGATAGAATCTCTGCAGGAGTATCTCCCTTGAATTGGAGACGTAAAAACAGAGGTTTTTTCTCCACTGTTGCCAGTTCATGTGTACGACTACTGTAACCTATGTTGGCTTTAATGAACTTCTCTGGATATCTGTTCTCACTTAGAATGTCTCAGATGACCTGGAGTTCTTCCTCTACACAGTCTTCGGAACAAATAGACCTCGCTCTAAATGCTAAGCATCTGATCAAATTACGTTTGTATTTCATCGGTACAAAGCTAAGGAAGTGTGTATACTCAGCCTTGGTCTCTAGCTTTCTAAATATGGTTCTTTCTGACGGAACCATCCTCTCTTCTCGTTAGTAGGACGTCGAGGAAGTGTAGAGAGTCGTTGCATTCTCCTTCGTAGGTGAAATGGACCGACAACAACAACAAATATTATATTTTATAATTGTAAGAACCTGAAGAGAAATTATTGAAAAGAATATTCTTCGTTCAGATTGACTTTTAATTCATAATATGGGAATTTTCCACACTATCAAATCTTATATATTGATGCCAAAATGCCTTCTCTTACAGTTAACCTTGGATATTAATCGGATAACATCTGCTGAACTTAGCAATAATGAGAATTCAAACATTCAGTGGGTAATATGTATTCCCTGATTGATTGCATCTTGTTACTCACCACTTGAAAATTGACGTTTTCACTGGACACATTGTCATATGCATTGCTCGTTTTGCACAGTAAATTGCATCTCCACAGCATGTATCTAAATCATTCTTCTCAAATCAATAAATACATTAGGTGTTTGCCAGTGTTGAATACACTGACATTGAATTCCATCCAGAGTTTGTAATTCGTTCAAGTACATACAGATGCGCTGCTTCACTATCATGTACCATGTATTTATCCCGTCTGAAATTTCATTCAGAATGTATCACCTATTTGTGAAGAATTAATCACTTGCTGGTAGTAACTGTCTCACAGAAATAGCAGAGCCTGATTGTTTATCTGATGTCAGGTTCATTCTTCTTCAAGCTTATTTTCGATTAATTAAAACAAAACACGTAGATCAGCAAAGAGTCTCTTTTCGCGGCGAATTCATTTTCTTAGCTGTACAACCGCTAATGTATATGAGTTATTTTGTATGCATATGTGTACAATAAGTTTATCAAACAAAGATAGACAATTTGTTATAGTTATTTTAACTAAACAGGTGAAGATTGATAACTGGAGTTACGTAATACAAAATTAGTCAAGAAAATTAGGTGTTAATGAAATTAGGGTAGTAACAAAGGTGAGGAGTTGTCACAAACAGTTGTTAAAAGAAGTTATGTAATAATATGAATAGTCTGATGATTGAGTTTTACTCAGGATGAACATAGGAACAAAGTAGATAATACAAAATTACGTAAGAGTTCTAAATGAATACAAGAATTATAAGCAACTAAAGAATAGGCAAAGAAACAAAATTAAGTCATCAAAATCAAAAAAGTTGTTACCAAGACAGTAGAAGTGGTTGAATAATCCTCTTTTGTATGCACAGCTTCGGTTTTTCTATGTGAATGGCCAGAGCTTCATCGATACAAAGAAGGCGAAACCGTATTGCCTATGATAGGTTATTCTTGACTCTGTAGATTACTTTTACCTTTTCGCAACCATGCTGGATAGTGTTCTTGAATCCTCTTGGACAGGGTGCGCGTCAAACGACCAATGTACCTGGCTCCACAGAAGCAGGTGAACTGATATATGTACATAGAAGTGGTCAGATGCGGGATCTTGTCCTTGAGGCTTCTGCAGATTAGTGGGTGACTGGAGTACACAATTCTTAGTGTTGCTGCAAAGAATGTTCTTCTCAGAGATGATGTGATCCTTTTCTTGAGAATATCGCTTGTTAAATCTCCCTTGAAATCCAAGTTAATGTGGAGTTTCTTTTTGGGCGCAATTAAAGTTTTGTTTCGCTGAGTTCTTGTTTTGATATTTTCGTCGATGGATCTTATTGGGTATCCATTTTGGATGAAGATTTCTCTGAGAATATCTAATTCTGTTTCCAGAACGTCGGGACTACAGATGCGTTGGATGCGGGTGGTAAGGGATTTAATTAAATTCTGCTTTTTTGAATGGGTACCCAGCTATAGAAGCTTAACTGCTGACCATTCCAATTAGGTTTTCTATGGATTGATCTTCTTAGGCTCTCATCAGTTCTTCTTGTTAGTTCCATATCAAGAAACGGAATTTTTGACTCGTTTTCCACTTCAAGAGTGAATTTTATTGCTGGATGGCAACAGTTGAATATCTTCAGCAGTAGATTTGCGATTAATATGAGGATGGTGAAACTGAAGGTTTTCGATGTTTTGTTTTTTCAATGCATTATTCCTGCTGTCATGTGATATACCAGTAATTAATGTACCGCTGTATTCTGCAAGGTTTCTCCATCACCAAACCGTTGACTTTAACATGGAGGTGTTAATATTTGTAAATCTTCGCTTATCTTTCATGACCAAATGTCACTGTTGTATTGTTGGATGAATACAACCTATCTAAGGTGTATCCCACTCAAATTTCCTGGAAAAAATTACCCGTATTATTTATATTTGACATAGGAGTTCTTTCTGCATTTGGATTATACTCTCTAATTACCCACATTTACGTATTTCAGTGAGTATTATTTTCTCAAATAATCTGAATAAAATTACAGTGTTTTACGGTGAGTGCTAAAATGTTGACATAAATTGATTTAATCAGTTTTATGATAATTACAGTGTACAGAATCACTGATGTTGAAGTTGAACTTCTGTGGGAGTGACTCCGAGGATTGTTATTTCTCTCAAACTGGTTGACACAAGTCCCTGTAGGTTTTACACGTATCAGTGTATCGATTAATTATAGGTGTATGTCATTTCCAAGCTTCATGAATTTCTCTGTATATCCTTGATGACTGAGCACAGGATGTCATCTCACTGTGACTTCATTCACAACATCCACATCCGCACAGTAGACGTGATATCCGACTATCGACCAAAGGGCTTGTGTATTGCTCAGCAGTCCGCTCCGTCCTCCTTGATGGCTGTGAGACCTGCCTATTGAGAGCGGAAGACATGAAAAGATTAGCTGTCTTCGATCATAGGTGTCTGCGTTCTATCTCCCGTGTGAAGTGGTATGATAAGGTGAGCAATATGGAGGCTAGGCGTCGAGTGCTAGGTAAGGAGGGGAAATCAATAGACGAGACTGTGAAATTACATCGACTGAGATGGTTAGGACATGTGTTACGCATATATCCCTAGTCATCGCCTTCCTCGACAATGGGCAATGTTAGATGATATAGGGTCAGGCTGGAAAAGAGCTAGCGGCGGTCAAACGAAAACATGGCACCAGTCAATGAAATCTTCAACAGTTAGTCTAGACCACGTAGGAAGGTGTAGACTTCCTGACTGGTTGGGGTCCTCGGGACGGTAAAAACTAAGGGTTGGAAACAATTGGTGACATGGCTCAAAGTCGTTCTCAATGGCTAGCGCAGATGCACCCACTCCTTCTGACTTATGATTTCCAATTAAACTATTTTGTTATTCGTTATTACTATTCCTTTGTCTCACACCTCTGTTTACTGTCTCTAATATGCATTTCTCCTACTTTCTTCTGTTGCTTTTGTATGCTACATGGAGTGTGGCGACTTGAACTGCCGCACATATGTGCAAAGTTCTATGTCGAAAACAGACAGACAGACAGTTTACTATTTTCATCAAATGTGTATAGTCATCATAATTATGACTTTCAATTACGTTTTTCTTATCATCTTCAGAAAGTAAGTTGAAATTATTATATGATGAAATGTTTTTCATATGTGAGTTTCAGTAACATACAATCTATGCGATCCTTGTTTCGTATCAAGATATTCCAAGTGTTAGTTGCAATGTATCCTCGGTGGTTAGCCAACGTTGAGATTTGTCAGACATCCTGTCACTTCAGTTGTCAGCTTGACATACGAACTCTGTTGGCTTCCTCATTATTTGAGCAGTTGAATAAGTGGATTATTCACTACTGAATTTCGCATATTTCATGCGATGGCGATTTATTCATCTGTCATTTCGACATATGTCCTCTAGTTACCAAGTGAGAAGAATTCTGGCATGAACATCATGAAAAAAGCGTGTCATGATGTTTGTAGTTCCTTATTATACTTGAATAAAGAACACGACGGTAACTGAGTAGTCCTGTCTGACCAACTCTTCATTCTCAAATTTGGACGTACCGATCAATATTACTATAGAAAGAATTCAGTAGTCTGAGGGTTGTAATGAAACACCATTTGGGTTTCTGTCACTGATAAAATCTCCATTGGGAACTATCAGAAATCCCATAAGACACAAAATATGGATATAAAGTGAACTGTACGAAACTGACATCCGTGAATTTGTTAGTGGTCATCCACATGAATTCAATATATTTGTTTAAATATAAATTTGCAAACCTCATTTCATTGAATTCAAACAATATTTTGCGACAACATTGAGAATTATTCAATGTTTACAACATATGGACTTTGTTTAGAACTCATGAAATTGAAATTGAAATTCAACGCTTGTCCATCTGGTGTATCACTTTGGAAATCACAAATTCCTCTGAAAGTGGTGAATCAATAGATTGTCCAGCGCTAATAACTTCTGGATAAAGCGACTTTTACACGAGGAATAAAATTCAGTCATCGTTTCCTCATGTCTTATAAGAAGACCAGTAGTGCATAGGTTAAGAATTCTTAACATAATCTGAAGTGTACCCAGTGAGTCGAGGTTTCCTACCCTAATTACCAATTTGTTTAAAACATTTGGAAAGTGATATTGAGCCCCAATAAACTAGTAATAGTAATAATAGCAAGGACACCGATCATTCCCTATTCATTTCACGACATTTGCCCATTTATTTTCACAGGCGAATAACACAGCTTTTCTCTAGCGAAGAAATATCTCACTCATTCCAGCGACTTCATTTCCAAGCTGTACATTCAGAGGCACTATGTGTTGCCCCATTCAGCATGCAAATGATAAGTATAAGGGTAATAAATGTGTTTATTAAATAAGTGAATTAGAATAAAGATTCTGAAGAGAAAGTGAGACGCGACGATGAGACCAGTAGGTTGAGTGAAGTGGAATGAAATCAAAAATAGAGCAACGTAGGTGCGTTAAAATGTATACAACGTATTGATTGAGCTGAGAAGTTCTATACCACATACACAAACCATTTACGTTCACTGTGATGTAATTTCACCGCACTGAACTGTGTAAACCAACAATATTCAATCAATTTTCATATAGTAAAATCTGAAATCTAAATATCATGTGGCCTTCATTGAAATTGTAGATAATGCTGCCATTTTCGTTTCAAAATGGGCGGTTCACCTTTGAAGACAAGTTATTGTTCAGTTATTTTCTAAGTGAAGTGCCGCAAATGTCACTGTCTTTCAGCTAACTTCTTGATTCTTTTGCGAATTCGTCTTTGATTTAGTCCCTTTTGTATGTGAGTTTTATTTTGTTCCATTATTTGCATTCCAATTACCGTGCAGTGTGTATAATAATGTTCCACTCACGAATATGTCTTATAAACCAGTCAATAAGGAATCGCAGAATATCAAATTGCTCAAATTTTACAAGTATACTGACTGTTTTCACATATTTCAAATCAGTTGTCAGGTTTATCAGAAAACAGAAAAAACTGATGATTTTTACGTATACTGAAATGGGAAACTTTGAGCAAAAATGCAAGAATCTATTGGTGTATATTCAATGAGACTGAACATCTCACAGTCCAAAGTTAATTTCAAGTAAGATATCTGTCGTCGGTGGCATAGCGGTTAGGACGCTCGCCGACCATGCACATGGTCCGGGTTTCGATCCCCGGCCGACGCACTCCTTTACCTTGCTAAGTCAGAAATAATGCTGGTGAAGAGGAAAGGTTGGGCATGAGGTTAGCAACCCCATCCTGTAAAATAAAACACTGCTACAGAAACTTGAAGCCACTAGCTTGAAGTCCTATGTTCCACTGGGGAAGGTGAAGGAAAAAAAGATATCTGTCGTAGCATTCGGCAGTCTGTATGACTGGTATGCCTCCAATCGAACAGATATTAGTCGGGATAAATGGACGTACGGATTAAGATTCATATTAACTGCCTTTATTCCCATCATGTATATATTAACTAAGCAATGTTCAATGCCAGTTCATACCGGCTTCCATATTATAAATACAATTGTAGAGATTGGTAATGAACTTTCTGAAATACGGTTCGTTTCTGCGAACACACTAATTTATATAAATACAATTAACAGAAATCAGATGAAGTCTGAACATGTCAGCGTCTATCTAAAACATATATCACATGCCCTCTTTTAAAGTTCAAGACGGTTTCATAATTTTACTTCGAAATCAGGATTTCACCTTTGAACACAACCTATTCTTCAGTTATTTTCTGATTTTAATGTCAAAAATGTGATTGTCTTTCCATTCGCCTTACAATTAATTTGCCCATTTTCCACTGAATAGCGCTTTTGGGATGTGAGTAATTATTCTGATTAACTTATTATGTTCGAAATTTAGTCGAGTAAAGAATAGTGTTCTACTCTGTGATATATTAATATGTATATGAATGTATGTATACGAAGAATCGATTATAGATCATGTGACAAAGTTCTATCTGACCAGACAACTGCGAACAATAATGGAAAGCTTCCTGAATGGTAACGTTAAATTCCTTATGGGTGATATGAATGCAAGCCGAACTGGGAGTAGATAATATAGAAATAGAACTCAGCAGTGGGGGAGGAGCTCTGCCTCCTCGAAATGAATGAGGACGGAGAACTCTTCGCAGACTTCTGCACTTTCAGTGATTCGGGAAATCGGAGGCAGCGTGTAAAGTCACCAGGATATGAACAAAGAAACATGGATTTAGCCTAACAGATACGTCACAAACCAGATAGACTTCATCTCAATGTTGCTCAATAAAAAAGAGATGCAGCCTGCTTGACACGCAGTCTAAGAGGAGATCAGATGTGGACTCAGACTACCATCTAGTTCAAGGAAACTTCCAGGTGAAGCTAAAATCCCTCGAAACAACTGAAGACAGACCACTATTCAAGTCCAACATTAAGAAACTGAAGGATAAAACAATAAGCGATACCTTTCAGTACAGATCAGACATCAGAGTGAATTTGGAAAGACTACGTGACATCACTGTAGAAGCCTGCCTGGTAGATTATTAAATCCCTTCTTAGGTGATGTTGAAGGAAACTATTACATCTGCTCTTGGAATAAAGAAGAGACGAGACAAGGAATGACTCTCAGTAGATACCTGGAGGCCAATGGAATAGAGGAGGATGGTGAAAGAGAAGATAAGCCAATACAGAGATGGACAACAGAATGAGAAGCTGAGTTCGATGTACACTGCGCTGAATAAGGAGAAAGGTGAATAAGAGTGTCGGGAAAGGTAGCTGAAGCAGAACAGGCAGGCGGTATGCTGGTAAAAGAGATCTGAGAACAGTATATCAGATGACTAGGTCATTCGCTATCCGGGAAGCTATCAACACAGATGATGAATTAACCATCACCTGCAACTCATCCGGAAATACCAGCAACGGCACCCATCCAACTATCAATGGGTACCAATCCTTTAACAAAGTCGGAAATCTCGAATGAAATCATGCTACTGAATCTCGGCCGAGAAGGCAGGAGAACGAGCCGAAATTCTCCGCGAAGCACTGAAAAAGGACCCAAAGACTGCGGCAGATGTTCTCATGCCATTACTGCAAAAGGTTTGAAAGGCAAGAAAAGTGCCTACCGATTGGAAGAAAGAATACCTTGTCAGGTTATCAAGGAAGAGCAACTTAGGCCTCTGCAAGAACTATCGTGGAATAATGCTCTTGTCCATTCACGCCAGGTTAAATATTACGTGGCATCATCCTGGAGAGAATTAGGGACTCACTGGGTACATAACTCCGCCAGCTGGAACAAGCTGGATTCAGGAAAGGTAAATCATGTGCTGATTGAATTGCAACTCTACGCATCGTCATCAAACAAGGTATGGAATGGCAGCCAAACCTCTGTCTCAACATATTCATTGATTTCAGGAAGGCCTCTGACAGACGGCATTGACTGAAGTTTAGTTTGGAAACTGCTTCAGCACCACGACGTACAGGGCCCAAATATTTATCGACTTCATTCAACACCTATATGACAGTGCGACATGTCAGGCGATCCACAAAGGAAAACTCAGTAAGGCGTTCTAAGTGAACACATCAGTAAGACATGACTGTCTGTTATCACCGATGATATTCTTAATGTTTATGGACTGGATTATGCACCAGAATGTGCACAGGGAGTGAATGAGAAGGGCAGGAATGCGCTGGACGACCGATAAAAAGACTCTATAAGATCTGGATTTCGGAGATGAAATATGTCTTATATGATACAAACTCGAAGACTTGCAGGCGAAAAGCAACAAATTAGTAGAAGAGGCTGACAAGCGGCGAAGATAGGACTTCGAGTGAACATAGAGAAGATGAAGGTAGTGAAGATAACCAACCAACGAACAGTAACAACAACAATCAGCACCAATCACTACCGACGGGAGAGATTTGACACAGGTTACCTCCTTCACTTATCCAGCCAGGAACCACGCTTTCAACCGCCGGTAGTTGCAACGCATGAAGATGTCAAAACCGGCCAGTCAGAATCGAAAAGGCAAGATACACCTTCACCAACCCGAATTCATTTTGGAAATCTTCTGCACTAACTCAGCACAGAGAACAAGATTCGGATTCTGTTCAACACAGATTTGAAGTCAATCAGTCCTTCTACGCTGGTCAGAAACCTGCACTGCGTGTGGGTCACGAAAAAGATTTCCAACAGGCTAATTCAGATCAAATGGCCATAAATAATTGGCAACAAGAACTCTGTATACAAACTAACCAACAACCTTTACTGAACAAATATGTAGGGGAAAACCGAGATAGGCTGAACACACTTTGAGGAGGCTGTTGGGTGACATAGCGTACAATACATGCCATCACTTGAGTGGAATCCCAATGAGAAGGGACGACAAGGTTATCATTGCGACGGTGATATGGAGTAGATTGTGTGGTGAGGAGGAGATGAGCGTTTATAGGCATAAGTAGACCCAACAAAGAGGACAGCAGAAAATAGAATTAAGTGAAAGTGTGTTGCTGAAGCCCCAGATTCCACTCGGAAACCAAGGGAATAATGAAAAACAAATAATTGATATATCTTCTATTTCCTTTTCAAGAAATTCACGACATTTAGTTGAATGCCAATTATAAAACGTTCGGAAGTGCATTTTGTATAGCAAGGACACCACTCAGGAACGGCATTCTCATGGATTGGTTTGAGCTACCATCGACGATATTGCTTTTTTCTCATGCTTAGTAGAAACTTGAGAATACGCGGGCTGTAGATGCTTTTAATTCTCACCAGAGTAAACAATACTATCATAGGTCGTATATGACTAAATAGGACACAACTGAATAAGAGAAACCAAGTGCAATATATTGATGGTGGTTATCGGTAGCCTAAGTATCAGGCATCATCTGCTCTCTTCGGAAGTTGTAGATGATTCTGAAATTTCAATTCAAATGGGCAGTTCACCTTTGTACACAACCTATTCTTCAGTTATTTTGTGATTATAATGCCACTAATTGATTGTCTTTCCCTCACCTCGCAATTCGTTTGCCCATTTTTCTTTCGACAGTCCCTTTAGGAAGTGAGTATTATTTCTGTATCATTAATTGTTTTCCATCCGCCATCCAGTTTACACTAATTTGCCAATCTCTGGTATATCTCATAGAGTTTATCCCAAGTAAAAACGTCAAATTCCTGCAGTATACTAACTATTTTCAGATGTTTCAAACCAATTATCAGGATTTTCATGAAGTACTCATGATTTCTGCGTATCTCAAAATGTGGAATTCTCAGCAAAAATGCAGGAATATATTCCGTTTTAGTTTGTTTATTAGATGTATCACACAGTGAAACAGTATTATTTACTATATGATGGAGATGATTTGTAGCTCAGGTGGATGATTTTGATGTGGTTGTGTTCTCTGAGCTGGATAGCTAATTTGCGAAGCTTTCATCACCCTACTAGGTGACATCTTCAGCGCATACTTCAATTTGAAGTAAACTTTTAGATTTCTCCACGAGTTTATTATTCATCTCTCCTGGTTGGTGGCCTTGGACGTGATTGGCTGTTTTTGTATGTTTTATTGTATGATATGATATCACTACAAAGAGACAACCCTTTGCATCAATTCGATTGGGACAATGTTCAAATATTAGACAGAGGAAACAACAAGAATGCTAGTGAATTTTTAGAAGCTTGGCATTCCAGTGAATCATCAATCAACAGACACATCGAGATAGACAAAATTTATCAACCGATAAGAAAGAAACCTCACACACACAAAGGGTCAAAGTTCAAGTAGGAGAAACAATCAGTTACAATACAAGTAGCCTAGAAGGTGTGAAAACGCACAAAAACAACCAGTCACATCCAGGGTCACCGACCAGGAGAGATGATTAATAAACTCGTGGAGAAATCTAAAAGCTCACTTCACCGAAATGAAGTATGCGCTGAAGATGTCACCTAGTAGGGTGATGAAAGCTTCGCAAATTAACTATCCAGTTCAGAGAAGACAACCACATCACAAAAGTATTATTTACTGGGTGACGTTTCGAACAAAATTTTTTGTTCATAATCGTATCCAGTAAATAATAGTGTTTTACTGTATGATACATCTAATAAGCAAACTAAATGAAATTACTGACTACCTCAGTGCCCAAGTTTTACACATACATTAGCAGGAATACATTGTTGTTTCGTGAATCACCCTGAACATCTCACATTGCAAAGTTCAATTGAATTAAGATATTTGTCGTACCAATCGACTGTCTCTGTGACTGTTATGCTCCCATTGAAACAGACATATGTGTGGATAAATTTCTATATCCATATTGAAATTTCCTACATTTATTTGCAGGAGCCGATTAAGTAGATGTGTCGCACACACAAGCACACACACACTTATTCACTGAGATTTAATTCAACCTGTGTTCACAAGAGTGACGTTCTAATCATCAGAATTTCTAATTCGATGAATTATTTGATTCATTCGTCTCACTGATCTATGCGTTATCCCTTTCCCTTCGGCTTTCTGTCTGGTTTATTTTCTTCTAGGTATATTTTGTAAGTTTATCTGCTTTTTCTTGTTTCTGAATTCGTATGACACTGCATTTTGAAATCTTTGTTTAACTTTTTACAGAGTAAATATTCATCTATTTAAAGAGAGCGCAATCAGCACCGCTTTCATTTGAATCTGATTTGGTTATTTTAACTTCACACACGACTTCTGGATTGATACGGGAAGGTGCACATTAAGCGAATTAATTTCACTTTGAGGTTGTATGCACTATTCATGAACATTAATAGACAGAAGACAAGTAGTTCAGCGAAGAGTCTCGTTTCGGCAAATTCATTTTCATACCTGTACAATAGCAAATATATGCATGGTTGTTTTGTATGTGTGTGTACACATTAAATTTGTCAAACGAAAATACAATTAGTAAGTTCAGATGAATTGGATGTTGATATAAGAGGGTAGTAACAAAAGTGATGAGTTGTCACAAACGACTGCTAAAGAAGAGTTGCATAATAACATGAATAGTTTAATGAAAGAGTTGTACTCAGGGTGTACATGGAAACAAAATATACGGAATTACACAAGCGTTTTAAGTAGAAAAATAAGCATACAGACAAAAGTTAAGTCAAATCAACAGAGTTGTTATCATGGGAGTAGAAGTGGTTGAATAATTTTCTTTTGTATGCACAGTTCTGGTTCTCCTGGCTTAATGGCTAGGGCTTCTGCGATGCAAAGAAGACGGAATCGTACTGTCTTTAGAAGGTTGTTCTTCACTTTTTGGATTACTTTGAAGCAGGAGGCGTTTGTTGAGATGTACACACGTTTAATGTACACACACATATGAAACAACCATATATATTTGCGATTGTACAGCTATGAAAATGAATTCGCCACCGAAAAGAGACTCTTCGCTGAACTACTTGTCTTCTGTCTATATGCACTATGTCGAGATGTGTGTTCATTTCGGCATTTGTTCGGTCCATGTATTACAGCGTGCTTCAACTGCTTTAAAACATTTAGATTTTGCGTTTGGACCAAGTTACACTGAAAAGGTGATAAGGCCTTCTAAAAGAGGATTCATCTCACACGGAAATATTAACAGTATGCTTCCTCAATTTATGCAGACGATCTCCATGATGAGCGGAAACCAAGTGTCTTGAACACGGAAGCGAAAATTGTACTCAAGTGGTGCTGTGCACTCAAGCGAACTAAGATGCAAGACATTTCACACATTTTTGATACAATCAGTACAAAAAATATTTTCTGCCTGTACATATCCATCCAGTCATATTTAACATACAAAACAACACCATTGGAAATATCTGTTGGTAAGGCTGAAAAATATGGAGTTATCCCTTTCATGAAGATGAGTAAGATTGATGTGCGAAATCTACCTAGACTCAATGACTGAGTTATGTTTCTGAAATCTATGAAATTCAAGGCTGGTAGGGTGCACACTCTCACATATAAATGTTTCGAGTGTTTGCAGTGAACTCGTCTTCAGCAACACCGTATCACTCACTCACTCACTCAATCACCACTTTATGAAGTTCAATGCTGCTTATGGTTGTTAAATGATAATTTTATTACTACTGTAGGTGAATGTGATGTTCACTTCTCTAAGCTTTTCTGTTCAGATTATTTGTACTTTGAAAAGAGTGGATACTGAACAAAGAGTACTCTTTTCGATACCCTTTTCATCATTAGGCTCTACAGTTATATATACATTATAATGAATGAATGAATTAGTCTTATGGACTACATTAATGCTGTTTAAATAACATCGAATCAATAATATTGATAGATTACAGCTCAACAGCATCAACATAAAATAAGCTGAATATCGGAAAAATTAAGAAAGATAATATTACAAATTCGTGAGTTTATAGTTTCTACCGAAGGCCACGGCAGTAGTAGGGGCTGGACTTGCTTCTTTTGGACACAGAGCACTGCTTGTTTGAGGCGTATTGCAATAGCCTCCACTGTTTGGAGCATGCGGTGCTTCGATGATTTTGGTAGTTTGATAGACACCCGGTAGATTATAGAGAAGAATTCTTCCACGCTGGCTTTGTGGCCAATTTCGAACTGTTAATGGTTTTAACTACACCTTTACTTAGACATAGTGGGAGATGCACGAAAAATCAAGTTCCTAGAGCAACGGCTGATATAATTCGCTCTACAAGCGCAGTTGAATTGGTAGATACAATTTGAAATGGCTAGTCTAGGTACTTCATCTTTCAATCGAGGCAGTACCATTGGTCGTGTAGAGAATAATACGTGTAGTTCGTCAGCATTAAAAGTTCTTTGAACTGATTTTCTTAATTTCCTCGTAATTATCTCACTTGATATATCGCCCTTGAATTGCAGTCGTATATGAAGTGGTTTCTTGTTTACAGATAGTGGATAGTCCTTTTCGGCTTTCTTTGTCATATGTTGCTTGATAAATTTGTCAGGATAACCATTTTCGATTAAAGTATCATATACCATGCCTTATTCATCTTTAATTACTTCTTCAGAGCATATAGCTCTAACTCTGTGGCTGAGGGTCTTCACCAAATTTCTTTTGTACTCGATAGGAACGAAGCTGTGAAAATGTGTATATTGTCCTGTCCAAGTGCTTTTTCTATGCAAATTTCTTTTTATGCTACCATTTGGTTTTCTTGTAAGTAGGACATACAGGAAAGTAATTCTGTCTTGGGATTCCTCTTCGCATGTGAATTTCATAGCCGAATGTACTTCATTGAATTCAGTAATTATTGTACTCCTATCGGAACCATTATCACAAAGAATGAAGGTGTCATCCATCTATCGGCAATAAAATGAGAGCTTACTGATAAGGTTGTTCAGAGGTCCATTTTCTAGCTTACTTAGAAAGAAATGAGCCAGAATAAGACCCAATGGGGAGACCATCGCCACTCCATCCACTTCCCTGTAAAGCGTGCCGTCAAATTTGAAGTTTACATTCATGGTACATCTTAATATCAATTCTTTTAGGATTTCAATATGGATTCCAATGTTTATCGACTGCTTGTCCACTTGTTCACATATATAATTAACTGTTTCTATTAGAGGTACATTTGTGAATAACGATGTTATGTCCAGAGATATCATGGTTTTGTCCTTGATATCAATATCTTTTATTTTGTCTACGAATTCAAATACATCTTTGACGCTATATTTCACTATCTTATCATGCATAGGTTTGAGAATATTTACTAACCATCTATCTAGAGCATGGTAGGGCGAATTTTGCACGTCAAGTATTGGTCTTAACGGTACCCCTGGTTTATTCACTTTAGGTAGGCCATGCAGTCTTGGCGTATACGTGCCGATTGGTCTGATTTCTTCATATAAACTTTCAGAAAATATCCGCTCCTCCCCTAGTTTTTTCAAATGTCTGGTTAATTCATTCTCTGTTTTGTTATTGAAACCTTTCTTCTCCTCAAGTTTTGAAACTTCTGTGTGTCCTTCAGTATATCATGTATATATTTGTATTTTGTAAAATTTGTTTTCTTACTACACAGGGAAATCCACAGCTGGTGAGTCGCACTGTACTTCCAATAGTAGCTCAGCTTAACCGACTATATCTGTTATTTAAACCTCCTTGATTGGAATTCCACGCACTTTGGAGATTCATGAATTGGTTAGATTTCATTTGAGGAAATGTTGGATGTCAAGCACTGATTGGGACTGCGTGCATTTTGTAATTTTCAGTAAATATATGGAAGCAACTTGTTAACAGAGTGGGACTCCTCACTTCACTTGATACCTCATAATTCCTTGTCAGACTGCATTTCTACTCACATAGAAATCCATCAGGTTCTTGTAAACTTCCCTTGGTGATTTTCTATTACCTCTCAAACGATTTCCATCAGTGAGTGAATTAGTTGGCGTGTAAAACAATGTGGTTGTACAAATTTAATGCAATCGGCACAACATTTGATTATAATCTTTGTAGAAGGAATATTTATACACTCACACAAAGAGAGGATCTATTCTAATTGCACACTGACCTGGTTGATGAATTTGAAATGCATTTTATGATAAGTGACTATTTCTTAAGATTTCAACATTCATTGCGTTTTAAACAACAACTTTTGCACCCATAAGATGACTGTGAGTTATTGCTTTAAATGAAACAGTTTATTCTATTTCCAAGTATTGGTTTTGTAGAGATTTTGTTTGATTGCTTGGAGGATTTCATCGTTAGCCGACATCAGTTAGAGAACTACTGGATACCTGTCATTTCTAAATGGCTGAACAGTTGCCAAATAGGGCAAAACAGCTGTACAGCATTTCCAGGTTTCCCATTAATTCTCGAAATGATGTCAGCTCATGATGAAATCCTTCAACCAATTAAACCACACCAGACTAAAATGACCACATGGACAGCAAGATATAATTGAAGCAACTACGTGTTGCGGCCACTAATTTAATGTTTATCCTGTTATCCTGTTCGGAATAGTGATCAAAACTGAAAAGTGCAAAGCGATTGACGCGGAACTGTAATAACATGAAAATAAAGACAATTTACATCCTTAATTTTGTCCCTCTGACATTTCTACTGGTCATGAGACAGAAGATTTTTGACCCAATAGTAATGTCTAGCGGGATGGAGCGTTGGTGAGATAACTGAGAATTCAGAAACAAAAATATTCATTCAGACATCTATAAAACACAAAATAATCGAACAAAGAATATTCTTTTCGATAAATTCCTCTTCCGGCTATACAATTATATATGTATATATGTTTATATACATAGAATATTTTAAGTTAGTGGTTAATAACAATATTAGCGTTTTTTAAATAATATCGATTTGTAAAGTAAGATCACAATGGAATTACAGTTGATTAAAGATGCTTAAATAATAATAATAATAAAGATATAATAGCGAATAGAATATCAACTAAAATTAGGGAAATTTCACAAAAATTCACGATCATTCAAACCTTGATGGCCAAGGTAATGATAATGACTGAACTAACTTCTTTTGGATGCATAAATTAGGCTTGTTAATATTGATCCCAATAGCCAGCCTCAGCAATATTTAGTAGTAGAACTCTTAAAGCAAAATTGAGATTCGTAGGTATGCGGTAAATGACTCTGAAAGCATGATTAACGTCAATCTTGTATGGTGAAACAGTTACATTACAGTGATTGAAATTTGAAGGCTGGAATATGCAAATTATAACAAAACATTTAAGTAAGCTGACCTGCTGTTGTTAACCCTAAATATACAGAGTGATTGAAATTCAGATCTATTTGACGAGAATCACTGACTTCATTATTAGTCATCTACCAGCTTGTCGGTAGATAGATAGATGGACTGGTAGGTGAAACGATCTAAGACAGCCCAATTCGGCTGATATCAGGTGTTACACTAGAAAGAAGACTTGACTTCACTATACGTGAAGGAATGCCTTCCTGTTATATAGATGAAAATATTTCAACTGTATTATTCATTTTCAATAGATAGATTATAAACCCATAAACAAACAGAGAGTATCGTCTTCCGGAAATTCATTCAAAACGGAATACATTGCATTGGAAATATTATTTCTATGATGATCCGTTCGGCTTTATACACGTACAAATTTCCAAAGAACTTCTCAGTCAAATCACTTCTCTCCGATATATGTAGATAACTATTCGATTATACAGTTAATAATTCCTGTTGTTTATAGCTGACAGCTTACAATGCATAACTAAGTGTTGCCTTAAAACTTATGTTTACTAAACTTTTTGTTGAAAGGGAGTAAATTCGAAAATCGTGAGTATTGATTATTTATACATTAGGCACAGATGACTTTCAGGCCTTCGATTACATACGTTGTAAATGAGTCTTTGCATTCAATATTTTAGTATGAGCAATGCACAGTGCTTCAGTATTCCTCTGTTAACTTAGGCAATAAGGTGAGGCATAAAATGAGGGTAATACAGGAAGTTAATAACTTTCTAGAAGTAATTAATAATTAGATCAGTTTGATACAAGATTTTCAGGAATACGTCTCTATCAATGCAATTCTATAGATGAATGTCGAATTGTATAATCATTTATTATTATTTTTGTTCCCTTGGGTTCCTGGTGGAACATAGGGCTTCAACTGCACGCCTCCACTTGCTTCTGTCTTCTGCTGTACTTTTCACTTGCATTCATATTAGTCCATACTGTTTCAACTCCTCTTCACACGATCTCCTCCATGTCACCCTTGGACATCCCACTCGCCACTTGCCTTTCGGGTTCCACTCGAGCATTGGCCTGACGCGTGATGTCACCCAGCGGCCTCCTTAGCGAGTGTCCAATCAATCTCCACTTTCTCCTGCATATTTGTTTAGCAGTTGGTTCTTGTTTTGTTTGTTCCCATAGTTTCTTGTTGGTTCTTGTTCTTTCCGACCATCTGATCTTGAGTATAGAGCGAAGACAGCTGTTGATAAAGGTCTGCAACAAGCTGTTGGAAATATTCTTTGTGACCCTCCAAGTTTCTGATCCATCCGTATAGAAGAACTGACTGACTTGACGTTTGTATTGAAAATCCGAATTTTGTTGTTGGTGCAGGCTGAGTGAGGAAGATTTCCAGATTGGTTTCAGGTTGATGAATGTGTTTCTCGCCTTCCCGATTCTCGATTTGACATTTTCATTCGTTCCTCCTGTAGTTGAGACAACACCCCCTAGATAAGTGAATGAAGTAACCTCTTTCAAATCCCTCCCGTTGATGGTGATTGGCACTGGATGTTGCTGCTGTTGTTGGTTGGTTATTTTCATAACCACTGTCTTGTCTATGTTCACCTGGAGTCCTGTCTTTGCTGCTTCTTCGACCAGTTTGTCGGTTTTCGCTTGTAAGATAAATCATCCTCGAAATCGAGGTCTTCTAGGTTCTTCACGTCTGTCCAGGATATCCCTGTCTTCTCGTTTCTCACTCTCTGACGCATAATCCAGTCCACCACAATTAGGAATATCATTGGTGATAATAAGCATCCTTGTGTGACTCCTGTGTTTACTCCAAACGTATCGCTGCGTTTTCCGTTGTGGATCACTTGACATGTGCCCTTGTCGTACAGCTGTTGAATATGGCTGATGAATATTTGGGGTACGCCGTAGTACTCGAGTAGTTTCCAAATTACTTCGCGGTCAACGCTGTCGAAGGCCTTCCCAGAGTCTATGAAGTTGAGGTAGATGTTTGATTGCCATTCCATGCTTTGTTCGATGATGATGCATAGAGTTGCAATTTGGTCAGAACATGAGTATAATCATTAGGAATTGATTATTTTACACTAATCATATGAATGCATCTATTCACATACATGTACACTCATAGTTACCGAATTAATAAAAGCATGTAAGTCTTGTTCAGTTAAACTTTGGTACTCCATTTGGTCCCTCTTTATCATTTTCACTTCTGATGGGAATACAGAGACGACATTATGCAAATCATCAATGTTTAGAGAAAGAATGTCAAAGGATGTCAGCTCTCAAATTGATTTTTAATTAACCTGATTACAGAAGTATTTATAATAAACGTCCACTCGACGATCTCATCTTCCACAGATATAATGCTTCTCACGCATCAATGTGTACCACTGATAACTGCAATAAACAAGTATTTGTGAAGTGACAAAATCAACACGAATGTGATAAGCAAGTTCACTATGTAAACACACACTGCCTTTACACTTTTACACACTGATCAAATCCAACAATCTACACTTGGTTTTGTTATCTTTACCAATTGACCAACTTGACAATGAAAAATGTCCCTAGACTAACGAACGATGATCAAGTTAGTAAACTTTGTTTTGATATCGTAACAGATGTACTATTACCTTTGTTATTTGGTTTAGTGATCTTCATTGGTATTTTGACTTTCAATATGTCTTTTTAACTTGACCTAAGTCTACTTTCTCACCCCTTAACTCTTTGTTATATATATGCTGAGATTTTGTAAATTCCGGTTTAATAATAATACTTTGATGAAGCTATTAGCATTAAATAGCGAAACGTCAGTGAAAACAGTAATATCGTTTTGTTTTTCATTCATTGGGAAATACAAAAACCTTTGTTATAATGAATATCATTTACCCAAATTTTTCCAAACTGTTAAAAGTGAACTTGGTTTGGACATATATAAAGTGTTTGTATAACTTCCTTAGCTGACGTCCTAGTTACAAATTCATATTTACTTAAGTAGTTCAGGTAGGATCTGTTTTGTACTGCATTAATGTGAATGTGATGATCTGGTGATGAGTTACTACAACATGTAATTAACATTTCCCCATATCGATTAATATTTATATGCATAGGCATAAATCGCTGTAAGTCTAGTCAATAACATAAAATTTCCCATAATTTGACTCACTCACTGTTCTTGGTTGTTTTCCATGGCTTCTTCTCTTTCCATTTCCCCTTGACGGAACCAGCAAGGCATTGCAGTGTATTATGCGAAAGCAAAGTATTCCCAAATGGTTGCCTGATGATAAATAACACTGAGTTTTGCAGGTCTAATAAACTGCTAAAAACAATCTTTCACAGGAGTGCATGAAATAAGGTGAAGCACATTTTCAGGGGAATTCATGGATTTTACACTTTGCTGCACTGCAAGTAGAAGGTGTGAAAATGAGACACATCTGTGGAAACACTGTGAAAACTTTCCCGTTACATTTTATCCCATTATTGTCAGGATGTGTTATCCTGATATTGACAAATTGGAACTGAGCTTAGAACAGCCACTACAAAATGAAAGCGTTTGTTGATAAGCTTCCTAGTATAAAGACCATATGTATTATTGATATAAGTATAATACGTGGAGGATTTCATCATGAGCTGACATCAGTTAGAGAACCACTGGAAAACCTGTAAGTACTGGATAGCTGTTTCGTCCTAGCTGTCCAGTACTCCCAGGTTTTCCAGTGGTTGTCTAACTGATGTCAACTCATGATGAAATCCTCCACGTAATCAAACAAAATCCCTACAAAACCAATACTTGAAAATAAGTATAATACTTGGTCACTGTGGTAGATAAGACTATAGATAAGATAAGAAACGTCATCAGTTAATATTACTGTTTAACCCCACTGTGTGATTTATCAAAATAAAATTTTATCTCTCATGAAATTGAAAGCGATCATCTTAAGTTTTTGTAAAGGTCGTAAAATACACAGTGAGCACAACTCATTTGATATCCTCACTTACCATAATGACTGACAATCTCCGTTGTAATCTCAATCGATTCACACATTTTCTAACAATATATATTCATGAGCTCTAATCGGATAAAGTGGACTGCACTGTTTGACCACGAATACTGTCATAGACAAATGTGTTAATTCAATGAAGTATTCGCAAATTCCATATAAATTTAAATTTACTTTTGGTATTCTAAACTGAAATGATACTCAGCGATCACAGTCAGTAAGTTTTGTTTTGAACGCATGTCACCACCACTCGTTACGTTCTACTGTACACAAAACTGAAACTTTCTGAGTTACGAATTGTCCCAACATGCCTTGATGATGAAAGCAAACGGGCAGTTATTTGCCAGATAATCTCATGTAGTATTCAACAACAACAACTGCAACAAACGCTACATATATATATATCCAAAATTCAAATTCACCTCATCGATTCCTCTGGGTAGCTAAATACGTCGAGTATTTCTTGAGTACAAAACAAGTACTGTAGAAAAAGTTAGTTCACGAAAAATAAACCTTGGGAAGTATCTGAGAATCAAGAAAAATATTCCCAACTACGTGGGATTATTTGAAAAAATTATATATGTAAAATCTCAGTGAAAGTGAAATGATTAATTTCAACGTTTCGTTCGGCAATCTGGTCCGAACTTCTTCTGGGAAATTAATCGAAATTAACATAACAGAGGTTTATACATATAAAAGAAACATCTTTTGTTTTTGAAACTTTGTCCAACCATGAGTCATAAAACGGGCATTAACATGTGTAATAAACAAAATTGTATATTTATATTATAAAAGGGCATCTCTTGTTTTTAATTGTTTGTCCTGTCATATGGAACATGAAACAGATATCAACAGGTATAATAAACAAAAATTATATAAAGTGTGATCAAAATTTGACCTCAGACTTTCAAAATTAGTCTACTTTTGTTAAAATATATGTGTATATGCAGTATACAATGGTGTGTGTGTGTGTGGGTGAGCAGTCTTAAAACATTTGTTATTCTCTCCATAAGAAGACGTAGATAATCGGGAAATTGACCAAGTGTGACTAGTTGTTGATACATATCCAATTTTATTTATTAGTCAGCATTCGCCATGCATCAGCTAACATTACACCTTCACGTCTGTTTAAACTGTTGGGATTTAGCCTTATATGTAGGGCTTCTGCAGTCAGTCTTTGTTTATATGAACCAAAACCCTTCTGTAGAACCTTAGTCTTATCAAAGTCGATTTTATGTCCCGTTTCTGTTGAATGCAGTGCAAACGCTGAGTTGTTTTCTAGCTTCTTCAAGTCTGCAGTGGTCTTTGGAACCACCTTTTGACACTGTTTATGCTCCTTTTCACTCTTATATTCACCTGTCTGGAAGTTTCTCCTACATATACGGCGTTACAATCCCCACAATTGATCTGGTATACACAATTCTGCTGGTTTTCTTGTTCTATTTCATCTTTAACCTTCACCAGTGATGAGCGTAAAGTGGTGGTTGTACGAAAATACACTCTTATGTTATGATTGTTAAGGATTCTCTGTATTTCATAGGGTGTTTCTTTGCGGTAAGGAATTACCGCTGTACTAACCCAATTCTTAGCATCAGGTTTCGATTCATCCTTGTTTTCACATTTCAAATAGCTTTTTATGAAAGCTTTAGGATAATTATTTGATTCAAGAGTGGATTGAACCAATTTTAGTTCCTTACTAATGTGGGATTAAATCTCTGTGAGCAGGAATCACTCATCTAACACCTCCGGTAGACAGTCCAAGGTTGAATTTCCCATGGCAAATCGCGACTTTATTCCAACTAAATCACAACTGCAAAATAAGAGGTTTCAACGCCATCACTACATAGTTAAGGGATTAAACAAGAACAAAGACAAATAATAAGGACCAAGTCAACAGGCGATGTGCAAACGTCAAAATAATCATATATAGCTGAGGAGAAAAGAGGAGGATAATTACGACGTTAGTTGAAATATCTAAAAAGAACTGTCAATATTGTAAAATACAGATCCTTCAGCATGGATTTTCCAAACAATTTTTTTCTGTTACACGGTTTTATAAATTGTGACAATTTAGGTGATTATCAATGGGAAATCGTACTCCAAAAGTCATTCAGCGGTTATTAAAACACTATGTGAAATATCCCCTAAACAAAACGAATCTGGAATTGCATACTACCACACCGTCCGAATAATACATTTGTATTCAAATGAACTGTGATCAAGATTTCACCGGATATTTGTAAAATAATTGAGCGCGGAGTGAGAACTAGACATTTATAGAATTATATTTGTAAAATCTCAGCGAAATTGAAATGATTAATTTCAACGTTTCCTGCGTTTGGCAATCTGGTCCGAACTTCTTCAGGGAAATTAATCGAAATTAACATAACAAAGGTTTATATATAAAAGGAACATCTCTTGTTTTTGAAACTTTGTACAATCATGAGCCATGAAACAGGCATCAACATGTATAATAAACAAAATTGTATGAACTGTGATCAAAATGTGACCTCAGACTTTCAAAATTAGTCTACTTTTGTTAAAATATATGTGTATATGCAGTATACAATGGTGTGTGTGTGTGTGGGTAAACAGACATAAAACATTTGTTAGTCTCTCCATAAGAAGACGTAGATAACCGGGAATTTGACCAAGTGTAACTGGTTGTTGATACATATCCAATTTATTTATTTATTAGTCAGGATTTGCCATGCATCAGCCAACATCACACCTTCATGTCTGTTCATATGAGAGGACAAACAATTTAAAAACAAGAGATATCCTTTTATATATAAACATACAATTTTGTTGATTGCACATGTTAATGCCTATTTCATGGCTCATGATTGGACAAAGTTTCAAAAACAAGTGATGTTCCTTTTATATATAAACCTATGTTATGTTAATTTCGATTAATTTCCTTGAAGAAGTTCGGACCAGATGGGAATATGTATTTGCATACATATCCATATTCACAAATACATATTTACATATTAAAGTAACCGATAGTTGATACTTTGAATACACAAGCACTTCACCAACATTTTTCTATTTTAGCTCCTTCGATAGACTGTAAGAATCTCTATACATATTTATGCTTAAGTGTGGATGAGAAATGGCTTCTGTTATCTCAACCTAAAATCTGTAATCAATCGAATATTCGCTGATTGAGTAACTGATACCACCGCCTACCTGATGAATGCGAGATAAGCGAAACAACGAAACAGATTCAAACTGAAGAACGCCATCTCATTGTCTTAATTTGAAAACGTCAGTAATGATTTTCGCTATAGACTAATATAGTTCATCGATATGCTTGGAGTCGGTTAACTAAAAAATGAAGATGACCAATTTAAACGCAGTAAACCCAGTTATCATGACTGCCTTGATCTCCAGTCAACTGGTGTTGAAAATGCACAAGGGTGAAATGAATTGTCAAATTTCGTTTTAACAATACGTTAACTGATACACTGACGGTAAGCATTCAATTCTGGCCAACATGAGACGATGAAAACTAAGAAATCTTCCCAGTAAACACGAAATCGACCAAGTTTTCAGCTGTGAGACTATCTGTATTGAGTGACTCAGAAAGTATGTAGGGAAATGTAAAAATAAAATAAATAATGATAGTAGCGATAGTGCAAATAATAATAATGATAATAATAACAGTAATATTAATGACGACATGTATGTCAAACATGTGCAAGATAATGACAACACCAACAATAAGGAATCTAAATCATCACTAGTAATCCCATACAAGGAAGGAACCTCGGAAACCTTACGCAGGATTCTGAACAGGGCAGGGATGAAAGTGGCTGACTTTCAAACTCACAAACTCAATTAGAAGCATGCTTTCTCGGTTAAAGGCTCAGTCCTGTGGAACCTTTAGAACAAAACATTTTAGTTTATCCAATACCCTGCCTGAAATGATTGTCAGGTCAAATACATAAGTCAAAGTAGTAGAACGGGGACAGTCAGACTAGCCGAGCATAAAAACTTAGCGAAATCTAGATTGGTTGACACGAATAAGATAAGAAATCTAGAGAATAGTTCAGCCGTAAATAGCACCCACCACATGCAATTACACACAACCATACAAGAGGATGGGATGGGATAAGATGACATTTTCAAAATCTAATGTCACAGGGTGAATTGAGGGAGAGATTGATAACAGAAGCTTTGTTTATCGAATCAACTGCAAATACGTGTACTAGGAATGATTCAACACGTGTCCACCTAGATGTCCGGAAAATTCTACTACCCCTACGAGGACAAACAGGGAAGAACAAAGAAAGCTATGTAACTCAAGTTTCGAAGTTGCGTGATTATAATTGGCGACATGATTATGAACGGCAATAAATTTCGTCCGAAACTGTGTCATCCAGTAAATAATGCTGTTTCACTGTGTGATACATCTAATAAACAAACCAGAATGTAATTCAGCTGGAAGGCCATATATACTGAGTGACCTGAATGGGAACATGAGAAATGAAAACGGTTTTATAATAATGAAATCCTTCCGAATGTCTATGTACACATTAAGATGGAAACTGTTCAAAGTGTCTCAGCTTTCATCTAACCGAAGTGTCTGGAGAGTGGAACTGATTATTATATATGTAATTTCTAAACAGTGACAGAATGTAAGCTCAACACGCACTTTATTATAACCGTTTACTATATATTTGAACTTGATGTTAAATTGGTGTTTTTGGCTTTCGGAAAACAGAAAGATTGAGCGAAGAAATATTTACTTTTCAATTAGATCCTCATCTCTGGCTCTACTCTAATATTTTATGTAAAGCACTTTTATTACATTAAACAACAGTTTACCAATCAAGTGGCACTGATATTTTTGTTAACAATAATTAAAGTGTCAAAATGTCAATGGGTTGATAATTAACGCAGAAAATCAATACACATTTCAAAAGTAGAAATGGATAGAATAAATTAATTTTACAAGAATAACACGTAATTAAAGATGAAGTGGTCAAAATAAAAATAAAATAATTTGGACAATTATAATTTAATAGGTTTAGTGAGACGGGGGCGATTGCCACGGTAAGGAAAGTGGCTGTACAAATTTCTTCTGTACACATAGGCTTGGTTTCTTCTGGTGGATTCCGATTGCTTCAGCTGTCTGTAGAAGACGAAGTCGTAGAGCAAAATTAAGATTAGTCGGAATGCGATAAATAATTTTAAATGCTGTATTCACATCAACCTTATGCTCAGTATCAACAAGGTGTGCTAAAATAGAACTACGAATAAATCTTGTTTGTTCCTTGCTTAACCATGTTGGATGATGTTCGGAAATACCACGATGAACCTGCCTAATTTTACGCTCAATGTAGCTGGCTCCGCAGCTGCAGTCAAACTGGTAGATACACAGAGAAGAGGCAAAATTAGGTAGTTTATCCTTATTTCTCGAACATAGAATAGGGGTGGTTTTGAAGAGACAACGTACCTCTGCTGCATAATAAGCTCTTTTAACTGCATTCTTCAAGTGTTGTGTTATGATTTCGCTGATGTTGTCATCGAGACGTTTGTGCACAAGTTTGTGGTGGGGTTATGCTTCACATTCCACAGCTATCTGAATGTTGTGAAGGAGAAGATTCTTATCTACTTAGCAGGATGTAGTGAAGTCAAGTTCATCCCCGGGTTAAACAGATTTTATTTTCAAAATGCGAGATTGTGGTCGAAGTGTTTCTTACAGATATATTGTCAGTATATTTCTGACTTGACTGTGCAACCAAGTGCAATACTGCCATTGTTTGGATGATCCTGGCGACAAATCTCTCTCTCCGTGAATTCTTCACAGCCTCACTGCAGATTTCATCATAAATCATAGCAAACGTAAACATCATCTACAGGGGAAATGTCATAAGCTTAGAGCATAAGTGAAAAACCTGGTGTCAGCAAAACCATTAACCATATTTAGACAACCTTGGCTTAAAACAATTTCCTCATTATACCAGATGTCGACTGGCCGAAGCTTTTTTTAATTTCCAACTTTCTATTCAATGATACGTGCATGTGAACATTTTTGACACCTCACCTATTTATCTCCTGAACACTGTTCATTAGACGTGTAATAGAATATTTCATTCAGTCAGACATTAAAAAGAAACACTAAACAATCTGACCTGAAAACTTTGCACTTAACAGTTCTTCATCAGCTTATTAGTAAAGTGCTAGTTGGGAATTGATGTGAAATCTGTATGACTTTTGGAAGGCACGCCTCGTTGCATCTTGTGTGCTAATGAAATAAAATTGAGTACTTAATTTGAGTGTTAAATTATCAACCAATCTTGACTTTGAAAATAATAACTACGGTATAATTTGCATTCCAGAGAACATGACTGCGATTGTCTTAACAGCAAAATGAGTTTTATTCAAGTATTGGTTTGTAGGGATTTGATTGGTTACAGGATTTTCATCATGAGCTGACATTAGTTAGAGAACCATTGGAAAACCACCTGGGAGTACTGGACAGCCGGCTGTTTCCTCGTAGTTTGGGTCTCTTCAACAGTACGCATCCACTGGGATTCGAACCCAGGACCTTCTGGTTACAAGGCGAGCTAGCTCGTAGACCATTGAGCCACTGGGACCCGATCCAATGGCCAGTCCATGAATTCTAACTTCTGCCAATTCACGACATAGCGCAACTCCTAGCCAATGTCTTCGGCGAGTATTTGTCCTCACACATCCGACTTGCTGCACCCTACTGGTCACGACTTCTCACTAGAACCCCAGGTGACTACCCACCTGAATAGGGCGAGTCGCTAGTGAGCATCTCATTAATATTAGAGTATTGGTTTGTAGGGATTTGATTGGTTACAGGATTTTCATGGTATACGAGCTTGCCTTGTAACCAGAAGGTCCTGGGTTCGAATCCCGGTGGGTGCGTATGGCTGAAGAGTCCCAAACTAGGTTGACGAAACAGCTGTCCAGTACTCACAGGTTTTCCAATGGTTCTCTAACTAATGTCAGCTCATGATGAAAATCCTAAAATGAGTTCCATTTAAACTTTCAATGTGTGAAATTTCCTTGAATACATAACTTGTCATATTTTATACACACAAGGGCACAAGGGTAAGTAGCACCAATCACCGATATGGATTGCATGTATAACTCAACACAAAACAGTCTCTTTCAAATTGACGGTATATGATGTCAACTGAGTAAGTAACTGCAAACCATTCAGAATACACTGTGATTCTTCTGCATACACTGAGGAGATCGTCAAAGGATATCACGAGCCAGGCCTTTGCTCGAGTGGAATCTCAAGGGGAAGAGATTCGTGGGTCGTCAGTGTTAGGAAGAAGAAAGCAGGTTTACTAGTAAACTAGTAGCGTCTTTCATCATCGAATCTTATTTTATTAATGAAAGATGTTAAAGGCACATTTTCTTGTCAGTTATTATGAGGAAGACGAAACTGGGTATAGTTCTACACACTCCTTAATTACCTCCATTTGGATTATACATCAGTGCTTCTTCTGTTGTGAATGCACTCGACTGATGAGAACATCTGAAGTTCAACGTAGTTCATCATTCCTCAGTATATGATCACTCGTAAATTGAGTAGCCTTTGGAAGAGCAATTATCACCAGTACCCGATCAAAAATAGCAGTTAAATAAGGATGAACGTAAAGAACATTCTCCAGTAGAAATGTGCTTCCATTTAACGTGTTATGTCTGCGCTGCTAATAGGTAATAACGCAAATGAACTCAACTGGTATGCAAAGATGCCTGTGTTTTTGTTGTACCTTCCGATTCACTCAGCCACGCAAATGTGTAAAGACAAAGACTGGCCTGTGACTGTGAGAAACTTTGCTGCACAGATACTAGGAAAACGACACATGATATTTATACATTTGTGTCACGACTAGGTCGCCTCACAGTCATGAGAAATGGTCGATCACACAAATGGCATTATGGGTGAGAAAGGATTATGTATTATATTTTGCGGGATCCTATGATAATTGCACTTCAAATCATTGGATTTATACATTTTGTGGCTGAAAAACACTAAGTTCGTTTGACATAGAATTGTAACAACTGAAGACAAGGGCCAGGCAACAGATCGTTTATTAAGGAAAATCAACACATATTCATAGATTTTAATGTACATTATTAAAGATTATTGTTAATAGAAAATAAAGTCTTTTGATTGGTTGTTTCTCACAGAAAGTTAACCTTGCATCTCTTTGTGTCTGTGTCAGATCATCCCTATATTGATGATCTGACTGTATCCGCCTACGCAAAGCGTTTGTTCTCATTTACTCACCACCAATATTGGGGACATAAACGTGGACGTCAATTACTGACTACCAACTTTGGCTAGCAGCCAGCTCTCACCACAGAAAGAGACAGTATGAATAAGCGTTTTATTGAAAATGAAATATTGTGCACAGTATACATAGCCTTACCACAATCCATAGTGATGTTGATGATCATGTTGGGAATTAATCTTTACAAAGATTTACACAGTGAGTCTAATTTTCCGTAGTGTATGAGAATGTTTCCCAGTTTTAGTTTGCATTAACTTTGCATCTCCACTCAAATGATGCATTAACAAGAGGCTGAGTATACCCACTCCATCGATGATTTTACACTAAATGCACAAACCAAATGGTTCCGTAGTGAATAGAGAAACAACAAATGATGAGGATCAGTGAGATGTCTAGTGAAAGCACTTCTACACAAACGTGTTACAGACAGTTTCGAATTGCTGTACCAGTATCATCCAATCATAATGAGGATGTTGTCATCAGTATTTTGATTTGATATGCCTAAATGTTCAGGTGTTTTATTACTGATGTCTATATGACGACAGTGTGAACGGGAAGATACTTTCTTCCACTATAGAAGAATTTATTTGATAAAGCACGGTCACACAGGATTATTGACTTACTGGTCACATTTTGAGCAGAATTTATTGATCGTGTTCATGAAGAGACTTTTTCATTCAGTTCAGTGATTTATTTCGTATACTCAGCTACTGAAACTAATGCACTATAACACAACCATGGAATTGGATGAAGCAGAGCTGCAGTTGTGAAGGAAGGGTGATTTAGCCATATGGAGGGACAGATTGGTCACTGAATGTCTGTTGTACATACGCCAAACTCGTGCAGTAGGAATGATGCGACAATAGTGACATTAATATGCAAAATGTCATTGCCCATGCAACCGAAATGATAACCAAGAGTAATGACAAGCAAATTCAAAGATTCACGTGAAAATCTTGATAAGATTGCAGGTGACAAATCCTATTCGATACGGTATCTGCAAGTAACCAAGTAACCTTATTTCAGCATATTAATCCAGATCTATCTATCTATATATCACTTGTAATTATTTGAAAAATAACGCACATTTTTGACAAAATCAATTTGCCTGAATGCTTCTTTTCCTTTCAAAGCTAAATCTAGTGAGAAAACGTTGACGTATGCTGGCATAAAATTTCCATATTTATCACAGCTAATGACGTGCAAAAAAAACATTTTAAATTTTTGAGATTTTGTTTCAGAGCAATGAATAGTTGAATACACAACCGTCTGAATTCCGGGTGAATCAACTGCTATCAAGTTTAATGCAATTAGTTCCCTTTATGAATTTCGACAACACAATAAGAAGACATAGTTTATATGGAACGTGTAATGTATTGTTGGACATCATCTATAGCGAAACACATTATAGAGACGGGTCATACGGTTGATTTCAACAATGCCTTTAAGCTCATGTATATAAAACAAGGTTGGGCCACATACTTAAATTCATTGAAGCCTTAGCCATAGAAAGACTTAAACCTGTCTTATGTGTCCAAAAGTTATTTGTTATTACTTTAAACCTGCCTTGGTAATCCAGTCTAGAACCAAGGACCAGTTTACTTTATAACATTTTCAACCCCTTCTTTGCTTTGTTTTTTCTCTTTTTCTCTTTCTTACCCACTTCTTTGCGTCTCCCTAGACATTATTTGTGACCTTGACTTGTACGCAGTCTGACCTGTATTGTAATTATTTATGCCTTCTTGCCTTCTATAAAAACTGTGTATGACAAGTAATAGTATATCTGATCAGATTGTCCGAAATGTGTTGCGCCAATACATTACACGTTTCAGATAAACTGCATCTTCTCATATTGTGTTGTCGATATCAGGTTTATCGTAGAGAAAACTAATCAGCCGAAAGATGTCATCTAATTTGATTTTGTAGCTGTTAAGCGTTATTCTAAAACAAACCACAATGAAAGTATGTGGATTAAATCTGAACGATAATCATAAGAACAAGACACTGAACTTTCATATTATTAGTAACCGTTTTATTAACTGCCCAGTGTCCCCTGAGAAATAATACTGCATTCAATGCATAATCAGTTAAATCTCCCTAGTAGTCGAATTTATGTGATAACTACTTGTGTGTATACAGTGACTACGTCTCATTTACATTTCTGCATGTATTCTCCAAACATAACACTCACAATGTTTATATAAGGAGCATTAGGATGAATACAGTATTACGTGTTTCACTTAACCGATCTCTTGTTTTTTTTACTGTTCACAATGAATACGGTAGTTATCAGCCTTCCCTGCTCATTGGCAATTCAATAAATATCTGCTAGACTTCATCCAGGAGTGCCATTGTGAATTTGGAAAGCAATGCATTGAGTAATCGAACAGTATATATAAGTTTATATCAATTTGTTTGTCATCGATTACACCCGGATACATCAATATTCATGGAACAATTTCACGAATTGTAGACAAAGCGAAGAGTAGAGAATCACACTTTTCAAATGTCATCATCATCATCAAGGTCTTCGGCCAAGTTATAGAGCTGAGGATATGCAATCTGTCATGAACAGACTGATGCAATGATGAATACAGACTGTTTCTTGTCACACAAAAATGTGGAAAGCCTAACCTGACAAAACCAGAAATAGAAGCTCTGAAACACCTTAAGAATAACAAGGATGTAGTAATCACAAAGTCAGACAAAGGAAATGCAACAGTAGTATTAGACAAACCAGACTATTTGGACAAGGTAAATACTCATGAATAAAGTTAAGAAATCCACAGTGGACCTTATACGCTGAATAAAGCCGTTTCAACGTGAGTCTAGGTGGTTTAATTTAATGCTCAAAACTAATAACCCCAGTAGGATGTATGGTGTTGTTAAAGTTCATAAGTCAGGATACCCTATTAGACCTATAGTTGATTTTAGAAATTCACCTACTAATGAATTATCTATATATATATAGCCATGGTGTTAAATTCCCTTAAAAGCCATTCAAAATCTAGATTAACAAATTCTTATGAACTCAAATATAGATTAGGTAATTTAAAATTAGATAATGAAGAAAAAATGGTTAGTTTTGACATTGTCAGTTTATATACACGTGCACCAATAAATATGGCTATAGAGGTAGTCAGAAACGAACTCATTTCTGACCAAGAACTCAAACTTAGGACGAAAGTGCCACTTGAGGACATAATGCTGGGAGTGCAATTATGCCTGACTTTGACAGTATTTAAATTCCAAGGGAAAATATATTAAAAAAATGAGGGAATTGCCATGGGATCACCAATATCCCCGGTTTTAACAGATATATTCATGGATAGGTATGATGGAAGTATGTAGGTGACACATTCACTGTACTTAGAACACAAGATATAGATAGGTTTTTCGAACATATCAACTCGAAGGTTGAAGCAATTCAATTCACTTATGAATTGGAAAATCAGGAAGGGGAGCTCCCAAAGTTAGATTGTAACGTAAAGAGGAAAGAAGATGGGAAGGTAAACACTAGTGTTTACAGGAAACCCACACATTCAAACAAATATTTAGACTTCGGATCATCCCACCCTATGTCAGTAAAAATAAGATTGGTGAAATGTTTAAGTGGCAGACGACAAAACTAAGTAGCACCAATAAAAAATCTAAGACAGGAAACTTAATAATTACCAAGATAAATTAGTCAGGAAATATGTAAGGAAATGTAAAAATAAATAATGATAGTAGCGATAGTGATAATAATAATAACAATAATAATGATAATAATAGTGAAAATAATAATAACATTAATGACAACACCAACAATAAAGAATCTAAATCATCAGTAGTAATTCCATACAAGGAAGGAATTTAGGAAACCTTACGCAGAATTCTTAACAAGGCAGGAATAAAAGTGGCTGGCATTCAAACCCACAAACTCAATTAGAAACAAGCTTTTTCGGTTACTGGATGGGGAGCCCTTAAAACAAAAAATTTTTTTATTTTTTTTATTCCTTCACGTTCCAAGTGGAACATAGGGCTTCAAGCTAGAAGCTTGAAGTTTCTGTAGCAGTGTTTATTTTTACAGGATGGGGTTGCTAGCCTCATGCCCAACCTCTCCTCTTCACCAGCTTTTAGTTCTGGCTTAGCGAGGTAAAGGAGTGCGCCGGCCGAGGATCGAACTCCGGACCATGTGCATGGTCGGCGAGCGTCCTAACCGCTATGCCACCGACGCACCGATGCCACCAATACCCTGCCTGCAAAGATTGTTAGGTCAAATACATAGGTCAAATTAGTTGAACAGGGTCAGTCAGACTAGCCAAGCAGAAAAACCTAGCAGCAAAATCTAGATTAGTTGACCCGAATGAGATAAGAAATCTAGAGAATAGTTCAGCTATAGCACTCACCACATGCAATTACACACAAGCATACAATGCGATGGGGTGGGATAAGATGACAGTTTTAAAATCTAATATCACAGAGCGAATCGAGGGAGAGACTGATAACAGAAGTTTTTTTGTTGAATCAACCGAGACAGAACGCATGTAATGGGAATGATTCAACACCTGTCCACCCAGATATCCGGAAGATTCTACCACTCCTGCGACAAATGAGAGAAAATAAAGAAAGCTTTGTGACTCAAGTTTCGAAGTCGTGTGATTACAATTGATATGATTACTAACGGCAATAAATTTTGTTCGAAACTGTGTCATCCAGTAAATAATGCAGTTTCACTGTGTGATATATCCACCTAATAAACAAGCTAATATGGACTACAAATTTTGTTTCAGTTGCTGAAGCGAGGGCCAGTAAGTGATATTTTGCGTGTACCAAAGTAATAAAAGGACTGATTTTCATCTCTGCAGATTTTGAAAATATCGATTTCATTGTAGATTCTTGTAGAATTCAGTTAGTTCACTCTATATATATGTGTATATTTATATACATGTATTTTTATATTTGCATACCTTCCCCATGACGACCTACGGAATTTCAGCAGATGAATGCAGTAAGATGAAGTCAGAATAGCTCATTTCGACGGCCAGTGACTTCCCTATAAGAACACAATATTCAGCGAAGAGACTCTTTTCAAAGAATTTATTATCAAGTTGTACAATCATATATATATGGTTTTTATAAAAATTATATCCGGTGAGGGAATCAGGTCAAAGGTGTAAATACATGAAATAATAATAGTATGAAATGCAAGTAAAATATTTGTGATTATAATCATAGTTAAATGTCAAGTAGCAAAACAATTAATGTTATGTATAGAATAATACATAATTTGTATAGATTTTGGAAAGGGGTACATAATTATAAGATTAGTAGACGAATGTAAAATGTTACATAACATGGTGTGAAATTTGATAAGATAGAATTCAATATTGTAAAAATAAAAATAAAAAATTAATAATTATGCGTTTAAAATGTCAAGTGGGTCAAGTGGAAAAGATTCAGAGTGAGAATAGTAATAATAATAATGATATTAATATTAATAATAATCGTAGTAATAAGGGAAAAGTACATAGAATAACTAAATAAACAAAATAAATAAATGTCTATCCCTCTACGGCCAAGGCAGAAGTAGGGATTGCACATACTTCTTTTATACACAAAGGTCTGGTTTAAAGTCATGAATTGCCAAGGCCTCAGCTGTCTTTATAAGTCTGTAACGAAGAAAACGCGGGAAGTTAGCATGGATTCTATATATGATCTTAAAATCATGGTCAGGGTTGACAGAGTGACAGAAGTCGATCAGGTGTTCCAGAGTAGAGCTACGCACGCACTTCCTTTCTTCCTCGTAAAACCATGCTGGAATATTTTCTCGGCCAATGTACCTAGCTCCACAAGAGCATGTGAACTGATAGATGCACATGGAGGCGGTCAGACGGGGGAGCTTATCTTTTATAGAGGTAGAGAACAACTTGCAGCTGGTGAACGTCATATGTAATTTTGCTGCATAGAACGTCTTACTGACTGATTTAGAGACACAATTTTCGAGCATATCTGAAGCTTGATCACCTTTGAATTCCAAGTTCATGAATAAGGTTTTCTTTGGAACTGTGTCGGTGACCAGTTTAGACTGCTTATCTTTCGTGTTACCATCAATAAATCGGTTATGGTAACCGTTTTCTACCAGCATGGCTTTTAAGAAGTCAAGTTCCGAGTCAACGGAATCAGAACTACAAATTTCCCTTATCCTAGAGCAAAGCGAATGAATTAAGTTCCTTTTTCGGATATAATTTCTTAAAAACCATATATATACGATTGTACAGCTTGATAATAAATTCGTTGTTGGAGAGTCTCTTCGCTGAATATTGTGTTCTTAATGCTACAATGGGAATTATTAAATTGCTTCTCTATAAATTGAGTATAAAATACTAGTTTGCTATGTACCTTTCAACACTGATAAATGTTTCGAATTAAATAAGACTCTTGGTCATACAATGAAGAATGCACGCATTCTCATTTGTTTGTTAAATAGTACTGCTCATTTTGATGAACTGCACAGTATAGAGATTACAAATAATAAGGAGTCTGTGCATCCTTATCCACTGCGTAATCTGTCTTTAGCTTGGGACTAGAATTGAGGTTATTCATATGAGCGAATGGATGAATTAATCAAGCAGGTTAAAGAAAACAGATAAACATGAAAATTAAAATAAACTTCCTTGTGCTTCCCATCCCTCCGATATCATCTCATAATTTCACAGTATTTATTATACGATGTACTTCAAACACTTTTTCAGGACAACTCGGTAAGCGAACTATGTACGATAAAACTAGTTAGCTGTATGTCTGCAGCATTATTACTGGATGAATTCGGTTTTTATTGAAGTGACGTGCCTAGTGTGCATTCGATAGATGTCAAACATCCAGATGGCTGAGATCCTCGACCTATCGCTGGTTTCAGAAGATTAAGTTTAACACTCAGGACACACTATGCAGTTTAACTGATGCGGAACAACAAAAGACGATCGGGCAACACGATTATTTATTCTTCAAACGAAAAAGAAACAGATTTACGGTGGTTAATCAGTGCTAAAGTCTGTGAATAAACGTTAATATATCATACAATAATACTTCTGATCATATTTCTCCAATCGTCTGCCGACCAGTACGTGATTAATCAGTGACAGCCTGCTTGTCACCTGCCAGTGGAGACCAGTTCGAACAAATAAACTATTCAATATTCCGATAAAGAAAAGAAGACGAAATTTGCAGTATAAAATGATATCATCATTCTATTCCACAGTTTCTCATCAGCTGCAGACTACCTGAAATTACAATGGTTATATAAATGATAATAACATACTTTGATGTTTGAGTAGTAGTAGAGAAGAGATAAAACTGACGCATCAAAAAAGAATGAAAGCATTACAAGTTTTAGTTTAAGTTATCATCATCAATTTATACACTTTCAAAGTTGAAAAGAGGAGGGAGGAGTAAGACAGAAAACAGAAAAATTGATTAACGGAAACAGGTTTACCTTGTAGGCATGATTGAAAAGTCCATCTATAGAAAAGAAACCTGGACTGGACAATATATTCACTATAACAGCTTTTGTCCCATAAGCTATAAACGTGGATTAGTGAGGACTTTGTACGACAGAGCCAGGAAGCTATGTTCACCAAACAAGGTTGAAGAAGAACTAGATTTCATCGAGAAATGCCTGAGGAAAAACGGATACCCTAAAGGATTTATACAGAAGTATAGCAGAGAAAAAGATAAGAAAGAAAAGCATCCAACTGTAGAAAAGAAAAAAGTGTTTATTTGTCTCCCATTCAAAGGAGATGCAGTTTCACAGAAGATTGACAGAAGACTGAAAGGAGCAATAAATAGAAGCTTCCCGGCAGCAAAACTCATAACAGTATACAACACCACTCCTTCCATGATCCACTCAAAACTGGATAAATACCCTGCTGATGTCACCTCCAACTGCGTTTATGAATTTACGTGCACTTGCGGGAGCAAGTACGTTGGAAGGACAGAAAGAAGGGCTTCTATCCGGTTTTATGAACATATTCCAAGAAACCTATGCCTGAAAGGAGGCAAATATTCTCAGAGTGCAATTACCAGACATATTGTTGATACTGGACATCTCGTAGAGATTTCTAAATCCTTCAAAATATTAAATAGACAAAGGACAGCAAATTTACTACGATTTGCCGAAGCGATCGCAATCAAACAGGAGTGTAATTAACCTCTCACTCCCTTGGTAACTGAATTTTGATTTTGATAACATTAATAATTAGTCATCTAATTCAGTGATGTCAACTCACTGAACAAATCTTAATCTCATAAACTGTCACCCCCTATGTTTTTTTGAGTATCTATGTGAACCTACAAGCTAACACTGTTTCCGTTAATCAATTTTTCTGTTTTCTGTCTTACCCCTCCCTCCTCTTTTCAACTTTGAAAGTGTATAAATTGATGATGATAACTTAAATTAAAAATTGTAATGCTTTCATTCTCTTTTATTGGATGCGTCAATTTTATCTCTTCTCTACTACTACTCAAACATTAAAGTATGTTATTATCATTTATATAACCATTGTAATTTCAGGTAGTCTGCAGCTGATGGGAACCTTTTTATCAAGGGAACCAGTTGTATGAATATTCAATATTCGTCAACATTGACAATAGACGTGTTGTGCAGGTGGAGCATGGGATTTATTTTCCATGCGCTTGATATACACAGTCTAAATATCGTCTTCACAGCTTCACTTTATTTATTTCGGTGTTACTTCTCCTTGGTATTCTTTTTTGTATTCGATATCTGAGTGATACATTTCCCTACATACTTGTATGTGGTTGAGCTGAAAACATCTAAGCTAGAATCGGGGTTTGAACTTCCACAAAAGCAGGCATTTCAACTGCATCTATCATCTCAGGCTAGCCAGCATATAAAATGGTGCTAACACATAAACGTGTTTAAACCGAAGACACTCTGTGCAAGCTGGATTTACCTACGGAAGTGTTATTGTATAGATATAAAAGTTTACTGTTTCAGTAATTGCCTTTTACTGAAAATTATTCACTGATTTATAAATGATGAATATGTTGGATGTTTTAAAAAATCAGGTCTTTTAAGTAAGTTTTGAAACAGCATCATATTCTTTCAAATCAGTGTTTGCTAATTATGTAACGCATTCCGATGTAAAGCGTAGTTACTTGTAAAAAAGGGAACTTGAATAAAAACCACATATTTCCTCGGGTAGAGTCAAAAATACGCGTTTTGAACAAGACAAATGTAATCATTTGCAATCAATAGTGTTCTCTCAGCTGGTTGGTTTAGTTGCGAAGCTTTCGTCGTCCATCTGGGCAACATCTTCAGCGCCATATTTAGCACAAAGTGAAATGATTTAAATTTCTTCATGTGTGATGTAATTGCGTCTCCTGGTTACTATCTTTACATATGTATTGACCACTTTCTATTGACTTGGATCTTAAACTTTTTGGTCACCTGATTTACTTTTTATTAATTGGTATATTTCATCTATATTAACGTGTTTGTTAATCGCATTTTCGCTTGAGTACCAGGCTTCTAGGAATTCTCTGACACTTTTCGTGTTTCCTCTGTTTAAGATTTTGACATGATCCCAATCAAATTGATGACCATAATTGTCTGTGTGCATTGATACGAAAGAATATATATCATGTCTTTTCACGACTGATTTATGTTCTTGGATTCTGATTCGAAGGGGACGCCCACTTTGGTCGATGTAATGTTCGTTGCAGTTCATAGAATTTATTTTGTAAATGGTATTAATTTTATCCCCTTTTTCTGTTGGATCTTTTGGTTTGCATAATATCGAATTAAGCGATTTTACTGGTTTAATTCGAAATTATGCAAACCAAAAGATCCGACAGAAAAAGGGGATAAAATTAATACCATTTACAAAATAAATTCTATGAACTGCAACAAACATTACATCGACCAAAGTGGGCGTCCCCTTCGAATCAGAATCCAAGAACATAAATCAGTCGTGAAAAGACATGATATATATTCTTTCGTATCAATGCACACAGACAATTATGGTCATCAATTTGATTGGGATCATGTCAAAATCTTAAACAGAGGAAACACGAAAAGTGTCAGAGAATTCCTAGAAGCCTGGTACTCAAGCGAAAATGCGATTAACAAACACGTTAATATAGATGAAATATACCAATTAATAAAAAGTAAATCAGGTGACCAAAAAGTTTAAGATCCAAGTCAATAGAAAGTGGTCAATACATATGTAAAGATAGTAACCAGGAGACGCAATTACATCACACATGAAGAAATTTAAATCATTTCACTTTGTGCTAAATATGGCGCTGAAGATGTTGCCCAGATGGACGACGAAAGCTTCGCAACTAAACCAACCAGCTGAGAGAACACTTTTAATTGCAATTCATCCACCTGAGCTACAAATATTCTCTATTATTTCAAGATGTAATCATTCCTGAATACAAAGTAGACAAGACTACCTTTTCGAAGCATTCACGGAATATGTGTATATAGTTTGTAATGTGTTTAGAATTTTGAACATTGAAGCTGTGTGGAATAAGTTACTGAGTTTGTTTCAGAAATGTGAGACTGTGAAACATTCTTGAAACATCTGCCTATAGAAGAATTTGTCTGCATTATTACTCGGCGATTTCCAAATCAACTAGTGCAGATTACTGAAGTCGTGATGTATGGAATACGTTAGGGCAGGGAAGAGATTTCGTTTCACGGGAAACAAGATGAATTTGGACTAAGCAGAATATATCTCATATCGGATATATATGGTAAATACTACTATCAATCAAGTCAAGCGATGAAAAATAATGGAATTATATGATCGAAGTTAGAAATTTGTGTGAGTAACTTCATATTGATTATGACCTGTAATAAATTGTACTCTAAACATCATTAGTAAATATAAGTGTATAACACTGTGAGACTTTATCAAAATAAATTTTACCCACAATGGAATTATACCCTACCACAGTGCACAAGTTCTGTTTTTATATGAATGTCTTTAATCTAGCCCTGTGTAAGTTCAGCTTCATTTTATTATTTTATTTATTATTCCTTCGTTGAAGTTTTTGTAGCAATTTGGTTAAGTTTTGGGGGTGGAGTTGCTAGCACCACGCCCCAACCCTCCCTCTTTATCCGGGCATGGGACCGGCTAGAATACTAGTGACCTAGTAATCCAGGCGAGGTCACTCAGCATCAGCAACAAAATTCGGATTTTCAATACAAACGTCAAGTCAGTCAGCTCTTCTATACGGATCAGAAACTTGGCGGTTCACAAAGAATATTTCCAAGAGGTTGCAGACATTTATCAACAACTGTCCGGAAAGAATCACCAACAAGAAACTATGGGAACAAACAAAGCAAGAACCAATCGCCCAACAAATATGCAGGAGCAAGTTGAGATGGATTGGACACTCGCTGAGGAGGCCGCTGGGTGACATCGCGCATCAGGCCATAGCTCGAGTGGAACCCGGAAGAGAAGCGGCGAGTGGGACGTTCAAGGGTGACATGGAGGAGATTGTGTGAAGAGGAGTTGATACAGTATGGACTAACATGGATGCAGGTGAAAAGTACAGTGGAAGACAGAAGCCAGTGGAGGCGTGTAGTTGAAGCCCTATGTTCCACTAGGAGCCCAAAGGAACAATAATAATACCAACTTTTTATTTCTTCATGTTCCCAGTGGAACATAGGGCTTAGAGCTAGAGGCTTGAATTTTCGGTAGACGTGTTCATTTTTACATACCCAACCTTTTCTCCTTACCAGCTTTTACTACTGGCTTAGCGAGGTAAACGAGTGGGTTGGCCGGGGATCGAACCTCGGACCATGTGCATGGTTGGCGAGTGTCCTAACCGCTGTGCCACCGACGCGCAGGCTTCACTTTAGTAGATGAAAATTCTAATTTCATTTGATGTATAGATAATCAGCCACTGATTCTTATATCTCTGGACTAAAGTGATTTTATAGATACATACACATTCAAGAAGAGTGTGCTAAGCATTTCAGTATACCGCAGCTGATGCATCCTTCCACACTGTTTACATAATGAGCAGCAAATCGATTCGTAAGAGATGTAAACAAACAGCGAATTCACAAACATAGAGGGACACTTCAGGCTCCTCGATGTAATTTCACTAAAGGAAAATTCAGCAAATGACTCGAGATATTTTGAATTAACACCACTGGAATTCTACTTTATTACTAGGGCTGATTTGAGAATGTTATCTGTGCCACCAGGTAAGATGAAACTGGAGACACTGATCGAATTCCCCGCAGTAGATGCATGTAGACAAGACCTTTACAATATGCTCTATTGTAAACACTTTCCCGGTTCACAAATACAAGGCAGAAATATTACTTAGATGAGGGAAACAACGGTAGCTTATCCTTCAAATTCATACGAATCATTGGTCTCGTGGAGAACGTCAGTCGTAATTCAGCTGCAGAGAAGGTTTCCTTCAATGAGTGGGAGAGCCGATTTCTCAGTATTTCTGTAGATTGAACTGTAGGTTCATATAGAGATGTCTTTTTGGAGCACTGGGTGTGGGCGGCTTCTCTGGTCTGGGTTCCATTGATTTTGTGATAAATCTTTCTGGATAGCCATTTTCGAGGACGATTTTCTTAAGAGTGTTCATTTCATCTCCTATGGCGTCCAGGCTGCAAATTCTACGTATTCTGTGGCCTAGTGAACGGATTAAGTTTCGTTTAGTATATAGTGGATGAGCACTCCACTTCGACCGATCCTTGACACGACTAATTCACCTTACCATCACACTGACCAATGGCTAGCAGACTTACTTGAACTGATCAGAAAACAAGTATCCCGTCACTCAGTGCGAGATTTATTTGAATTCGTCAACTGCGTCCAAAACATCAATGTTTCTAATCAAACGATGATCTCATTAGATGCTGTCTCATTGTTTACAAATGTTCCACTAACTGAAACAGTTTGTCACATATGCGAGCTCATCCACTCTGAAGGAGTAAACATCGGCATACTCACCGACTATCTAAAAGAACTTCTGCTGAGATGCACCCTAAACGTCCAGTTCTCCTTTAACATTGAAATATATCTTTAAAAGGATGGTATAGCTATGGGCTCATCACTAGGCCCTCTGCTTGCGGATTTCTTTATGTCAAAACTCGAAAACACTTGCCTAAAGAATATGATTGACAACTTTGAACTCTACAAGAGATACATCGACGACACCTTCATCATCTGCAACAACGAAGAGAATTTAGAAGATATCCTGAAGTTCTTCAACAACTGCCACCCTGCGATTCAGTTCACACTAGAGAAAGAGTCTAACTCAAAGATATCTTTTCTTGACGTTCAACTAACGAGACGTCAACAAGACGGAACATTAAAAAGATCCATCTACAGAAAGCCAACGTGGAACGGACAGCTCACTAACTTCCACAGTTGGGTGCCTCTATATACTAAACGAAACTTAATCCGTTCACTAGGCCACAGAATACGTAGAATTTGCAGCCTGGACGCCATAGGAGATGAAATGAACACTCTTAAGAAAATCGTCCTCGAAAATGGCTATCCAGAAAGATTTATCACAAAATCAATGGAACCCAGACCAGAGAAGCCGCCCACACCCAGTGCTCCAAAAAGACATCTCTATATGAACCTACAGTTCAATCTACAGAAATACTGAGAAATCGGCTCTCCCACTCATTGAAGGAAACCTTCTCTGCAGCAGAAATACCACTTGTATCCGCTCCATTAATCGAAATGCAGGAAACTAAGTGATGCATTCTATTATTCCATCTGTGAGTCATGCATATTAATAATTAATATTACAAAAATATCAAAAAAGGATGTATCGTGATATTATTGAACAGTAATAACTAATTTGCAACATTGCTGCCTTTTCTGACAATTTCATTTTTATCACTCGTGAAAATTCGAGATAGGGCGATATGAGACATGTATCATGCAGGCAAACTCCATCTCCAAGAGTCTTTTTGTTATCCCGACGTATCCCATCACTCTTAGTCATCACGGTCTGCATTATCACCCGGTTCACCACAATCAAGAAGATCACTGGTGATACTAGGAAGCCTTGACGTACTCCTGTCTCACTGTATCACGATGTGGTAGCAGTTATTGAATGAGACTAAATCACCGTTCCCAAACAATCTGATGAGACAGTCAGCCTTCCTTGTAATTGGCAGGTTCTTCCATTTTATTGTAACTGTTACTTCATCCAACAATCCTGCTGCAGTCATCATCTTACCGTTTTCTCCCTTCCGTCTATATCACTCACTATATTTCACTGACTAAACATGCTCTGATCGCCATAAACCCACCCTCAACCCAATAACTTCCTGTTTATTCGACGTATTTTATGTATTTATAATATAGGGTATTGACTGGCCCTCTTCAGCAGGTGTTACTTTCCTACACACAGATTAAATGTCAGAATGGTGAACCACTACCAAAATAATCGATCATGCTCACACTTTCTTCTCTTAATCACAACCACCATACATCCCTTCAAGATTGTCGTGAGTAAATGTTTCTTCCATTATTTCACTTAATACGTTTTGGATAGTTATGCATGGATTGAGATATTTCACCGCCAGCGTCAGCACAAACTGCACCCATTATGCTTTCATTCAGTGCTTAAACAAACAATGCTGAAACAGTTTCAACACTCGAGTCAGTGAAATAGACCATTTCAATTGGAATTCACTATCTATATTAGATCGGCTATATTCATGGGATAATCAGAGTTTATTCAGTCGCAGCATCCTGGTTTGACAACATGAAATAGAGCAAATTCGATGGGCTGCTTCTCAACAACTTCCGGTAATATGAGGATCCAAGACGGTTAAATACATTATAGCGTCAATGCTAAAACATATCGCTGAAGTTAGTCTGGGTTTTGTTGAAAAGCAACACTCCTTCTGGAATTTTCTAATAGTTTCGTTACTTTACTGCACTATCTGTCACCTGGTTTCTACAGTGTAAATAGTAATTCAGCAATTATTCTACTAAAGTTTCCACCGAATACATTCCAAACATGACTGTGATGCTGAGAAAGTAGAAAGTGACTCGTTGAGACTTTAACAGTTCCATCAGCTACAGTTATGTCAATAGAATATCACTATGTTCATTAATTACCGCATATGAAAGCAGTCAGGACAAGAAATCAGAGTTGTCTTGGTTCAACTGTGGTCACATTAACTGCACTTACACTGAGCACACTTCATGTCTTCATTGCACCGAATATTTAACCTGAGCCCAGTTGGGTTGAGTCGAAGAATGGAAATTGACACCTCTGAGGCTAATCAGTCGTGTGATTGGCACATAGTGTTACAATTAACAAGATAATGTCGAATAAGACGTCGAATATTGGTGTGTTTAATTTGAATTGCAGATTTATTTGTGGGCCTAAAGGTAAACAGATGAAACTTACAGTGATTTGGTTCCAACCGCAAATCGTTGAGCACATGGTGGAGAATCTGTCTTGAAAACGAAACATTCCCTCAAAAGATCACACTGCGCAACACACTACTGACACACAGGGAAAATACTAAGTGTTACTGAGAATCGGACGTGTACTCGGTTTTGTCGAGGTCTTGACCACAAAACGACTGCAAATATGTTGTTCAACTGTCCATTAACACGATGATGGAAGATGTATTCAGAACATTCTCGGTCGCTACATTCACCACTTCTCTTCACATAACAGTAATACCATTCGTTCTATGGATATCCACCTCGTTTGTTTACGAGTGACCATGATGCTTCCCTTCATTAAATTTAGTATAAATAACTTTTATAATTATTATGTCACCAATTACTGAAACAGTTATTGTTTCCCTTGAAAAAGCATCAGTGTTTGATAGACTGGTGTGAATGAGACTCGGGTTATTTGGTCCTGAGTTGTATGTATTGCTGAAATATGACTGACATCTCTGAGTAATAACATTTACACGCTGAATACATATTTACTCAAAATTTGTGTAGTCCAATTGAACTGAGCACTTAAACGGCACTCTGTTTGAAATGAAGTTGAACCGAAGTTTAGTTTTCAAAACAAATATAATTTCCAGTGAGTGAAATACGGGGCTTCACCAAATCTGTAAGAGAAAGTGAAATATGAATAAAAAGCTTTTGGATAATTGTCAACTGAATCATTCTGACTGGTGGTTTGCAACTACGTACGTCTTCTTCTGAATGTAATATTTTCACACTTCTCACTTGTTTTACATTCCTGCCAGGTTCTTTCTGCAAAAGTGAGCAAAACTCTAATAGTTTCTCTTTGTCGACGAACACTGACTTGTGAAAAACATTCTGAAACACTCTGGTCATAACTGACGGAGTACTTTACATTTCATGACTGCGAGAGACGTCTGTGGAATGTTTTCATTTCCAATCATGAATTTATTATCAAATCTCCACAAATTCCACTTTTTTCTTAACGCAAGATAAACGTCTCTGGTATAACTGCCAATGTTTTGATGACTGCTGAGATTTCCATCTCTATATACGTCAATAAAATCCTGATTCAAATAGTCATGTCTTCACGTATTACCAGCTGTGGATTTGTTTCATTCTCTCATGCTCACCCCCTTGTCTGACAGTTACAGTTGGATGATCAGCGTTCAGTGCAAATATCATATTGTATAACTAGGCCATACAGTCTCACTTTGCATGCTTCGTTCGTGTTTCGCTCTAATCGGGCATCTGTGTGTCATAACATTTGCGCATAGAAGAGAAATAATGTGTCATGTGAAGTGGTCGCATAAATTACTACTTACCTCAGAGTCAGAATGACACCACGTCATTGTAGTAGAGATTCCGAGAATGTAGACAGTCGCTTTTGTGTCTAATTTGTAGTATGAAGTTTGACAGTAGTGAAGTTCTATGTTAAGTGTATGCATTGCTGAAGTCACTTGTAATTTAGTGGCGATTAGTATTTCTCTCATGTCACAAGTTTAGTGGATAGACGACATTCAAAGCACAGATGTACAGCATCGGTTATATTTCCGTGTTATTTCGCGCGTTGGTGTCCGCAGTTTTTATCCTTCTATCATTTATCCATTTCCATATACCTTAGGTTTCACATGGTCATTCAGAATTTCGGTACTCTGTCAATTTTCCGTTAGTCCTGAAAGTGTGCGAAAACAGCCTATAAAATCTGTAAGAGAAAAAGATTTTTCAGATAAACCAAGGAGTAGATTCATTTGCAATTAATAGTGTACTCTGAGCTGGTTGGTTTAGTTGCGAAGCTTTCGTCGTCCTTCTGGACAACATCTTCAGCGCCATATTTAGCACAAAGTGAAATGATTTAAATTTCTTCATGAGTGATATAATTGCGTCTCCTGGTAACTGTCTCTACATATTTATTGACCATTTTCTATTGACTTGGATTTTAAACTTTCTGGTCAGCTGATTTACTTTTTATTAATTGGTATATTTCATCTATATTAACGTGTTTGTTAATCGCATTTTCGCTTGAGTACCAGGCTTCTAGGAATTCCCTGGCACTTTTAGTGTTTCCTCTGTCTAAGATTTTGACATTATCCAAATCAAATTGATGACCATAATTGTCTATATGCATTGATACTAAAGAATACATATCGTGTCTTTTCACGGCTGATTTGTGTTCTTGGATTCTGATTCGAAGGGGACGCCCACTTAGGCCGATGTAATGTTTGTTACAGTTCATACAATTTATTTTGTAAATGATATTAATTTTATCTCCTTTTTCTTTTAGATCTTTTGGTTTGCATAATATCGAATTAAGCCAGAGAATTCCTAGAAGCCTGGTACTCAAGCGAAAATGCGATTAACAAACACGTTAATATAGATGAAATATACCAACTAATAAAAAGTAAATCAGCTGACCAGAAAGTTTAAAATCCAAGTCAATAGAAAATGGTCAATAAATATGTAGAGACAGTTACCAGGAGACGCAATTATATCACTCATGAAGAAATTTAAATCATTTCACTTTGTGCTAAATATGGCGCTGAAGATGTTGTCCAGAAGGACGACGAAAGCTTCGCAACTAAACCAACCAGCTCAGAGTACACTATTAATTGCAAATCATCCACCTGAGCTACAAATCTTCTCTAGTAGATTCATTTGTCAGTCAGCTATTTTTGGGGCTGAAGTAGATCCGCTGTTAGGATATGGGCAGATGATTATTTGCAGAAAATTCAAGACTTCTCATTGAACGCCTACGATAAACTAGTTTACACGCCTGATGACTAAATACATTGACAGATTTACCCCTTTATTGAATACTTCATTAAAACGTGCCCTTAGCTCTTTACACTCAGAGCTTAATGAATCCGCCTACATTCCATAGGATTTGGCAAACTGAGAACTAGTAAAAATCAATTTATTCTGGAAATATTCGTTTAGAAGTGAATATCTCCAGAATATCCTGGAAATCAAAAGTGACTTCACAATATCAACATCTATATGGACTTCCCATCTTCACTCACTTCTCGTTTCTACAAGTAAAATCTCTAAGTTTTGACATTAACGCCTGTGTGGTTCACGGGATAAGGGAAGTTGTTTCACATAGAAATTGAAAGAATATATCAGGAGATCAGGGAGAGAAGTACGGCTTTTGTGGTGTTGCATGTGTGCAATTTATTTCGAAGATATTTTTCATGTGATTATACGCATGAAGTTAAGTGTGAGGTAGACAAACACTTTCGATTTCTTCGTGTGGCAACGAAATGATGGGATGATGGCAGAATGAAGAGAGGCATCTTATCGCTCTGATACTTATCTACAGTATCATCTGACTGATGAAACAAAAGTCATGACTGCTCAGATAACTTCATGATTAGACTATCAAACTCCCAATCAAACGGAGACGATGTTAGGTGAACTTGTGGTTGTCAAGGAATAGCTGACAAAATGTCTGTTTTCCATCCAGTTAACTTCCAAAGGTTATGGTTCATCCCAACGACTAAACAGGACAATTCATTAAAAGTTGACTACTAACCGTCAACGGACATTCCTATGTGACTGCAAAACTCGAATATATATATAGTATGAATTTTCCGATCCCACATAGGAACCATCAATGCTTTTCTATTCCCATGACAATTCCACGCTTTCTTTCACTTGTGCAACAAAGTGCATCCATAGGGATACTCAGAAGTGCCATTTGTGAACCATCATCTCTTCTTATAACCTGTGATTTGTTCGGGACTTAAAGAATCCCATGTTTCTGTTGATTTTTCAGACGATAGTAGTTACAATAGTTTGCCGATTTGAAATTTTTTTCATTTTAAATATTTGGAGATTATACGGATATAAAATGGTGAGCGATTTTGCGATATTTATTGAAAAGTCACATGTTTTTTAAAAATATTTCAACATCCATCTCAAAATGAATTTATAAGACTTTCCACAATTAGATTTTATAATAAGTAATAGACTCCGAAGACAAAGTGATTTCTTGATTTGAGTGAGATAGATCCCTCAAAAGACGACAGTCAGTTCAATAGAATTCCCATTAGCTGATTCAAACTGATCAGTCCATGTGTCAGTTTTTGATCACGTGGTCTTGTTTCTGTTCCCCCCACTGTGTGATTCATAGAAGCGTGTGGCTTTTCCGATTCCGGATCACAATTTTCCGCCGATAGGAAGCAAAATGTGTTACTCGGATCCGATGTAGAAAAAATGGAGATGTAGGTGTGGGTTTGCATACCAAAACTGACATAAAAACTTTTGATTGTTGCAGTCATATGACATGACTTCACACTTTGTATAATATGTCGTGATCAGTTTAGATAACATTTTCACCCACATAAATAGTGCAGTGTATCGATCGGAAGTTATCATTCATGTTATTACTGCTTTAGGTTCCGAGTGTAACTGAAGATTACAACAGTACACGTCTACTTCCATTAGTTCTCTGTAGTCTTGTTAGCTGGTTGCACAACTAATCGTGAGCTTATATTTCCTCTCGACATGATCTCCTCCATATCGCATTCGCATACCCAGCTTGATATTTTTATCGTTCATGCACTATTTGAGTGACTGACATAGAACTTAACTCTATAGTCTCCTCGTCTTGTGTCCAACCCATCTCCATTTCCTTCTGAAATTCTATTAGATGGTATTTTCTCGGTTAGTTTGTTCCAAGAGTTTCTTATTGCTTATCCTTTCAGTCCTGCAATACAGCCTCCAGAATCAAAGGAAATGAAAATCTGAAAGTCCGCTAAAAGCATTTTCCGTTACTTATCAAGTGTCTGCATCACAGGCAGTCATTGATTTGACATTATATTCTAAGGTTCTATATCTTGTTCTTCATTGTGAGTGCAGTGTATTCCCACACTGAATTTAGAGTGTTGAGGGTATTTTTTCTTGCATTTCGGACCCTGCATTTGACATCTTCATCTGCATCACCACTTAAAGTTGAAACGATGATACCTAAATAGGGGAAAGAGTTGAATTCAAAGTTTTCGCCTGTAAACTTCCGAATTTGTGAGGTGTCAGACACAAATCATGCGCAGAGTCGAAATCTTCTGCAGTCTTTATCAGCATTACGTATTTCAGACTTCTCGCTCACCACGGTTTGTTTTCTGAATCATACAGACAACTGGAGTAAGGAATATTGTCAGTGGTAGTAGTGAGCCTTGTCTTCCCCCTTGTCTTCGTTTCAAACAATGCAATGGGCTTTCAGTTGTGAGTCATTTATTATGTGTCATCATTATATAAGTTTGTAAATATTCGAGGGTCTCCGAAGTTTTGAGGTAGCTTCCAAATCACCTCACACTCGGAACTATCAAAGGCTTTTACAAAGTCATTGAAGCTGAGGTGGAGCGTCGACTGCCATTATATCTGTGGTGAGAGCTGGCTGTATCCGTCCCCAATACTGGTCGTGGGGAAAATAAGAACAAAGATTGATTCAACAACCAACCACAGCAGACTTTGCTTAGGTGGATACAATTTGCAGATAGATAATGTGAACTTCAATAAATGGCCACAAAGAGATGAAAGATTAATGTTCAACGAGGAATCACCAATCAGAAGAGTGTGTTTGTTTGCCTACAATAATCTATAACAATGTACATGAAAATCTATAAATATGTGTTAATTTCCTTAATAAACGATCTGTTGCCTGGCCCTTGTCTTCTGTTGTTACATATCCTCTGTTCGATGGTGATGCATACTCCTGCAATTTGATCCGCACATGAATTCGTCTTCCTGAATCCAAACTGTTCCAGGTGGAGTTTCGCATTTGGAGCTTCTGTGCGATTCTACAGGAAGATGTGACTTGGTATGTTGCTCAAGGTGGACAGGATCACAATTCCATCTCAGTGCTTGCATAGCACTGAGTCACGTATACTTCGCAGTTTGACAAGGTTGACCTCCTTCCATTCCACATGATCTCTTCATTTCTTCAAAACCATCTGCAATAATGGCGTGAGCATATATGGCGATGTCTCTATGTTCATGCTTTAGTGCTCCCGGTAAAATTAGGTCTGCTGCTACTGATTTTTTGGTACTGGATAACTTCACAGTATCACCTTCACAGAGTTCAAGTGTTCCTCCACACAAGTCACCCCAGTGATGTAAATTGGCGTCCCTGATGCCTGCCGTGATTATTTCCCTTGTGGACATATTCTTCAGTTTCCGATTGTAAAACTTGAATTGGTGTCTACCTCCAGCATTGCTGCGAGCCCACAACTTAACCTTGATGGTTCCTTGTACCAGATGACGGTCTGAACTTAATTGTTCCCATCTTCTCAATTTTGTGTTCAACAGACTGTGTCTCCAATCCCTTCGATAAACTTTCAGATGTGGTCTATGTGGTTTTAGGTGTGTTCGTCAGGTGAAATCCATGTTACTCTGTGCATATCCTAGTGCTTGTGCACGCTGCCCCCAATCAACCTATCACTGAAGGCGCAGAAGTCTCTGAATAGCTCTCATTCATTTCTCTAATAGTCTCCCGACCCATGGTGACTTCTCTTCCTGTACTGTCTTCTCCCAGTTTGATCGGCATTCATATCGTGCATTAGTATTGTGATGACGTCATGTCACTGGGTTCTTGTCTATTACTGTTTGCAGTTATCTGTAGAATTCTCCCCCTTCTCTTGATCTCAGTTGATTGTAGGAGCGTCAATTTGGATAATTGTAACTATTCCACCTTCTGAATTGAATCTTGCTGTCATTAACCTACAAGGGATTGGTTCCTACTATATTAGAGCTTTGGACATTGTTCGTAGCAGAATGATAGTCAGCCACTCCCTCAGTGTGTTCGTGGTTGTCGTCTTGGTGAACGCAGTAGATTAACTACTCTCCAGGTGAAAATTCCTATTCCACACACCATCACAAGTTTTCAGCACACCCATGCAATATATATGAACATTTCTTCGGGAATCTGAGCAGTAATCTCAGCCAAAATCACACTCATCGTGTGAGCCCATGCTTACTTTTGCTTTCATCAGAATAAGACACATCTGCTAACTGGCTTCCTGAATGCTTCCACCAGTTGGCTTTACTTCGTCTCTCTGATTCTAGCAAAGAATAATTTGACTCTTCACAGTTGCTTGGTGAGTTGGAGATTCTGGAGAGGTTGTGTTGACTTTCCAGTGTAGGGTCAATAGCTCAGTAGTCCTGCCCAACACCACTCATGTGAGCTCACCGTCGCCTAGTAAACTAGTGTCATGCATGAAACTATGTTTCAAAAATGAAGTAAACATGCACACGATTAACTTACACTATACGTGATTTCGTGCGTCGGTGGCATAGCGGTTAGGACGCTCGCCAATCATGCACGTTGTCGGGTGTTCGATCCCCGGCAGACGCAGAAATAATGCTGGTAAAGTGGAAAGGTTGGGCATGAGGCTAACAACCCCATCCTGTAAAAATAAACACTGCCATAGAAACTTCAAGCAACTAGCTTGAAGCATTATGTTCCACTGGGGAACGTGAAGGAAAAAAATACGTGATTTCAGAGGAGAAATCAAAGATGATTTCATTGCATTTGGAAATTCCGAAATACTGACCTTGTTCAGGTATTTGGAAATGTGTGATTTTCCATCAGCTATTAACGTTCACTAAACGCACTACTGTATATAAATCGATTTATTTCAGTCTTTATAACGAACTAAATGTGTCCCAATCCTTGGTCTCCATTCAAGCCCGGACTATTCAACGGTGAGTACTGTTTGATATATTTGTGGTTTTAAATATTCGTATTTTATTGACCTGTGCAAACGTGACCCACCTCTCTATCAAATGCGCTTTATAAACAGATGGATCAACGTTGCCATTTCAGGTGACATCACTATACACATGGCGTTTCTGATAAAATCTCATCTGCGTGAATGATTTCATCGTCAGCTGACTGAAACAACAGTCAGAATAGAAACGCATTCTGAGTGACATGGGAGGTGACATCTTCGTTAAGCATTTTAGATTGTCTGAACAGCCTTGTGTTTGATCACGATTTCTTGATTGTTGATATGTATTGTGGTTAATGTAGTTGCATGTATTCGCTGAACATTCCAATAAGACGTAAAAATGTGCTTCCATATTTTCTGAACACAGAACTCACAAGAATACAGTGTTCACATTTCGATTTTGAGTTCACTTTTCATTATAAGCCATCGCCCCACGTTGCCCTAACAGGAGTCTCTATGCTTTCCCATGTTGTTTATAGTTTCAGACGTAATGGAGTACACATTCCACAGAAATGATTGAACGTAACAAGAAAGCAACGTTCTTCTGCTGACTAATTTCAAAATTGACTGAACATTCTAGTTGTGACTGTTCTCCAGTAATTCCCCTTTGTAACTGTTGGTATAAGTTGAAATGAAATCTCATTTTTGAATTTAAATTCACGTCTTCCACACTGTCTTCTCACTGATGATATGCGAAAATGAATGGTTGTCGCATGAGAATTGACATTAGCATTCAGTGTTTACAATGAACTGCGATTATCACAGTGAATAAGGCCGAAAAAGGGTGTCAAGTGATGGATTATTCACATCATATACACCCGAAAATGACACTAGTGGTTGATGGTAAACGTGTAGTGTAGGGTATAGATAAATGCAGTGTACACTTGATGCACAGGTATGTAGCTTTATCAATTATATCGCCTACATGACATCCAGTTCGCTGGAACGACGTAGGAATGCAAGTTATTGCATCAGCACCCATGCAAACATGCCTTCATCCTCATTCTTTCAAACAACAGTCACAACTTAAAGGAAACAGCGTCCTTCCTAATTGCTATAAGATTTCAATATAGAAAAAAATCCCCATTTAGACATTTAGTAAACAGAAAGATTGAGCGAAGAAATATTTACTTTTCAATTAGATCCTCATCTCACTCTGGCTCTACTCTAATATACACATATAGCATTTTTATTACAATACACAACAGTTTACCAAACAAGTGGTGATATGTTTGTTAACAATAATTAGTCAGTGTCAAAATGTCAATGGGTTGATAATTAACGAAGAAAATCAATACAAATTTTAAAAGTAGAAATGGATAGAATAAATTAATTTTACAAGGATAACACGTAATTAAAGATGAAGTGGTCAAAATAAATAAAAATAAAATAATTTGGACAATTACAATTTTTATAGTTTTTAAATGTTTAGGGGGAGGGGGGCGACGTAGTCCTGTTTATGCATTCTTGTAGCGATGGCCATGGTAAGGAAAGTGGCTACACAAATTTCTTCTGAACAAATAGGCTTGGTTTCTTCAGGTGGATTCCGATTGCTTTAGCTATCTGTAGAAGAGGAACTCGTGGAGCAAATTTAAGATTAGTCGGAATGAGATATATAATTTTAAATGCAATATTCACATCAACCTTATGCTTAGTATCAACAAGGTGTGCTAAAATAGAACTACGAATAGATCTTGTTTGTCCCTTGCTTAACCCCACTGGATGATGTTCTGAAATACGACGATGAACCTGCCTAAATTTATGCCTAATGTTGCTGCAGTCAAACTGGTAGATACACATAGAAGAGGCAAATTTAGGTAGTTTATCCTTATTTCTCGAACATAGAATAGGGGTGGTTGTGAAGAGACAACGTACCTCTGCTGCAAACTAAGCTCTTTTAGCTGCATTCTTCAGGCGATGTGTTATTATTTCGCTGATGTTGTCACCGAGGAACTGCAATTTTATGAACATTGGTTTTTTCGGAACTGTAGCCATACTGAATGTCTTTGGTGCTGAATTCATATTTTTCTCAATGGATTCATCTGGATAACCATTTTTTCTAAGTAATTCTCTAATAATCTTAAGCTCCTCATTGTGGCAGTCGTCTGAACAGATTAACCTAGCTCTATGAACCAGACACTTTACCAGGTTACGTTTATATTTCAAAGGTACAAAACTCAAAAAATGAGTGTATTGACCTGTTGTTGTAGGTTTCCTATACACACTCCTTCTTAGTGTGCCATCTTCTTTCTTTGCCATGAAGATGTCTAGGAATCAGATACAGTCATTACTTTCTTTCTCGATGGTAAATTTTATTGCTGAATGTGCATCATTAAACTTGTCAAGGATGTTCATTGCATTATTCTCGTCTTTCATAACCACAAATGTGTCATCCATACATCGACAGTAGAAATCCATGTCATTAATACCTCCTTTCGGTGGTCCATTCTCTAACTTAGCGAGGAAAAAATCAGCTAGGATTGGACCTAATGGGGAACCTATAGCTGCACCACCAATTTGTCTGTAATATTCCTTATTGAATAAGAAATGGACATTCATTGTACATCTTAAAATAAGTTCCTCCAAGGTGGATACAGAAATCCCGATGTCTATGTTTCGTGTAGTAATCTCCTCACATATAAAATCCACTGTCTCCATTAACGCCACATTGATGAACAAGGAGGGTACAACAAAAGATATCATAAACTTGTCCTTGCTATAAGATTATCGTTAGATTATTATCCAAGGGTACAAATAATGATAAAATAAAAGACTAGTTCGTGGTATCTTTGATATAACCTAGTGATAAAAAATCTATCCTGAACATCGTCCAGCAAATCACTGGAAAGTGTTGCTAACTCCACATAGTTTGGTTAATTGTGAATGAGGTGATTACGTCGTTCTTCACTCATGAAGTCTGTGTGCAACAGTGTTTAATTGTCTTTCAAAGTGAATCTCATGCGAAAGGCTTGTGGAACACTGTCATTCCTGGTTGCAAACTGCACACGATGAATTGATTAGAAGCATGATAATATGAACGTACTAACAACAATGAACTTCCAGTCAAACAACACATTGCATTCAATATTATTCATGTATTTTAAATTCGATTGGTCTACAGATGTCAGGTAATTGTTCCAAGTTGAACCACGAGCTGATATCAGTCAGTGCACTAATGCAAAAAGTGGGAAGTATTGGACAACTGTAGAAATCTAGTCTAGTACTTTTCACCAGGACGTCGGATCCGGGACCCTCGAGGTGCAGTCGGTTAGTGAATATACTTATCTCATTGAAAACAATTCAAACAGACTAATCATGCATTTTCCCGTAAATTTTAAAGATACCTCGAGTGAAAAGTTCTAAGTTCAAATCAGTCTGTGAAGACCAGCTGACCAGAAATCACCTTAATGCTCCATCCTCCTTATAACTAAGTGACGTGATCAACCAAAGAAACACGAATATTCTTCATTGAGTGTATTACTTCCAAGCAAGGAGAAAGAAGTCCAGCGAGAATGAAGTGGATTTTGACTGCCTCTTGGCTGAAATCTGAAGTATACTCAGAATAAGGTATCCTAGATTGAAGTTTGAGGATGATTTCAGGGATATAAACACACAAACAGCCATTTCGCTAGTTCCGAATGGAGCTCATGCGTGGTATATCCAGTTTGACTCTGTTCATCAGCGAGTCGAATTCTAGCCAGCTATTTGGACGAAATATGAACTTACACAGTCGTATTCACTATTTTCAAATTACACTGTTCCACGTGAGAATTCAGCACGGTTTCCCATGAAAACCGACAATATTAGGATCAAAATCTATGATATTGTTTTATAACATTATTGACATTCAAGAAAGCAGACAAAATAGCTTGTTTGTACTGATACTGTTGATAGATTGGAGCAGTTGGTGGTATTCAGGTGAAACGATTTCATATATCACCATTATTAATGGCTTAAGCCTCAGAATAAGGTGTACTAATTGAAGTCTGAGAATGAATTCAGTGAAGAACTTAATTATTAAACAATGAGTGTGCAGCACTAACCTGCCTAATACATCCGTCTACTTAGCAAACATATAAGTAGCTAAACAGTCAGATGTGAATTATCCTTGTGGAAACTAAGCGTATGCGCCAAATGCTCGGAAATAGGCTACACTGATCATCATGGCGGGTGGCTGGCCAGGATAAGGTTTGTTTGACTACCTAAGGAAAAGTATTACAGGAATCGTCGCTCAGAGGAGTATGATCTCAGCCTGCTCATCTTACTCTCGGTCATCCACACAGTCAATAACACAATTCTTATATCCAAAACCTCATTCACGAATGATTTACCCCACCACTAACCACATGGATACTGAACCTTCAGTCGTCACTGTTCACATCGGATCAACAATTACTGGAAACCTATGGCGCATAGGTCTCACCAACTGATGCTTACACAGCTACAGTCTCTCTTACGAGTCGTCATATTGCTCACGGTATGTAAATCTGTAAACTTTTATTGATAGTTCACCTGGAATGCTGAAATCGGTTAAGCGTGACTGGGATCAGGTGAGTGTTGATGACGCTTGTCTGCATGAATCAGTCGGACTCTGTTACTCTTCGTGTTATGCTTCGTCTGTCAGATAAATGCGGTAACTTTTCCAGTAGAATTGGTCATGGCGATGGTTGGTCTCAAATATACTTATTCTCCCAACATCGAATTTATATATAGAAAATCAAAATCAATAACTCAGCGAAGACATTCTTCTCAGAGATTTTGTGATCAAGGTGTAGAATCATATGCATAAATATGGTTTTTGAGAAATCATATACAGTGGCGGAATTGAATCATAGGTGAGAATACATGGAATAATAATAGTATGAAATGCAATTCAAATTTCTGCGATTGTAATCATAGTTAAATGTTATGTGGTACCTACTGTTGGATCCCTGTTGGTCGAACAAGAGCTCTCATCATCTCGCTGACCCGCTATGTCAGAAGAATTTTCAGCAAGGAATGCTTAAAATAATTGCTTCTATTTCTCAAATATGCCTTAGCAGAAAATGGATACCTGGCATGTTTTACAGAGATGAAGTCAAAACCAAGGCGAAAAAGAGAAGAATGAACATCAGTACCAAGAAGACACTATATTTGAATCTGGACTTCAGGAGAAACTTCACTGCAGCTATTCTGAGAGTGATATTCGCCAGATTCCCAGTTCTCCGAAGCAATGTCACGGAGAGACTTCCGCATATGACCACTTCAGTGAGCATATATCAGTTCACCTACTTGTGAGGAGCCAAATACATAGGCCGTTCTATACGAATTCTATGCGGAGCTGTGTGTTCAAAAGAAACTAGTCGAACGTCTACATTTACCATGGATCTAGTCCGGTTTGTTTCAGTGGGTTTCGTTTATTCATCCTCATCATTTGTTCTTTTCACTTTCATATCAAGTTGAAAATTACTACCACCTTTAATCACCTTCGTTATTATGTGGAAACGACTAGTAATTGTATCTATGCAAAGTCATGTCTATAAATGCGATTGTACAGCTGTGTCGGAGGATGAAATTCCCGGAAAGATATCTTAGCTGAACTACTTGTTGTTTTCTGTGTGATGTCGTGATGGTTACTTTCCACGATCTGACAACAGTAAATGTGTGATATAGAGAAAGATTCATAGGATGTATAGACGTCGGGAGGGGGTGTAAGTTTATAGGATTAGTAGGCAAATGAAATAAAACGCTGCGTAACATTGTGTGAAATTTGATAACATAAAAATTAACGTTACACGAAAATTGATTTGCAAAAACAAGTAGGATGAATGAACTAATAACGGGAACAATTCAAAGTGAGAATAATAATAATAGTAACAATTGACGCGTTAAGGGAACAGTATACAAATCGAATAAACAATGCCTACTAATCATATAATTCTACATCGTTTCCCAACATCAATACACCCTGTGTTTTCTTCTGTATATGACATCAGCTGTTTTGCCGCCTGGAATTTTACTACGATTATAATGACAAACATTTGAATTGCATATCATACCACTATTGTTATTTCATGCATTCTTAGCTTTGATTCAATTCCTTCACCGGATATGATTCTTTCAAAATCATATATATATATATTACTGCACAGTTTGAAAATGACTTGACAAAGATCAAAGTAGTGTGCGTCGGCGGCACAGCGGTAGAATGCTCACCGACCATGCATGTGGTCCGGGGTTCAATCCCCGGCTGACGCACTCCTTTATCTCGCTCGCCAAGCCAGTAATAAGACTGGTAAAGAGCGAAGGTTGGGCATGGGGCTACCAACCCTATGCCGTAAACACAAAAACCGCTGCTACGGGAACTTCAAGTCTCTAGCTTGAAGCCCTATGTTCCCCTGAGAACGCAAAGGAATAAAAAAAGATCAAAGTAGCTGAGAATCAAGATGAATTATCCCAACAAGGTATGATCAAAACTCTGCCAGCAAGAGTTACGCGTCAAACAATTCCCACAGGTAGTTCAATATAAGAATGAGTAGGGAATCAGTGAAATAAAACGCATCGTAAGACGACACATTATGAATGTATCGCACAACCACAGAAAGGGACATTCAAATTAGAGACCAAACAGGAATCAAGACAAATGATAAGAATTAGGTCAAGATATGACAGACAAACGTCAGAACGAAGAGACATACATTTAAGGAGAAAAACCGATAAAAATTGCGAACTTTCATACATTTATTCCCCTTAATGAATTTGATTAAAGCGAGAACTACAATTTTCGTAGAATAAAATGGTACCATCATTGTTTATTTCGTGGCCTTCTCATCAGCTGTTTACAGGCCACAGTCATTATTAAGTATATCTACAGAAACAATTTTAACATACTCGCACAGAGTTCATTTTAAACAAAAATCAATCAATCAGTATATGCATACAGTAATAATATATATATATGTAATATTAAACACTATTCCGAACAATAAGGATTATATACAATAGAAACTTTCGGCATTACGGAATCAGATAAAAGAGAGATGAAAATATCCAGTTACCAGGGCAAAGAAAGACTGATAACCGCTTCTTTCTGGACGCATAAATCAATCAGGTTTCAGGCGCTTGGTGGAAATGGCTTCAGCAAACTTGAGGGGAATTGAGCTCATTTGCCTATTGATAATTTTGAACGATTTTGCGACGTCCACCTCATGACCCGTGTCAAGAAGATGCCTGGCGATGGCAATATTTAAAGTATTTGTTCCTTTTAGACATAAACTTTTTGGTACACGTTCGGAAAATCTGAGATATGCCTTTCTTTCTGTTCTTCCAATGTAACTGCCCCGCAGATGCATGTAAACTGTATGTACAAACAGTTATCAGTCTTTCTTTGCCCTGGTAACTGGATATTTTCATCTCTCTTTCATCTAAATACGTAATGCCAAAAGTTTCCATTGTGTATGATCATTATTGTTCGGAATAGTGTTTAACATTGCATATATATAATTGCTGTATGCATATACTGATGGATTGATTTTTGTTTAAAATGAACTCTGTGCAAGTATGTTAAAATTGTTTCTGTAGATATACTTAATAATGACTGTGGCCTGTAAGCAGCTGATGAGAAGGCGACGAAGTAAACAATGATGGTACCATTTTATTCTACAAAAATTGTAGTTCTCGCTTTATTCAAATTGCGAACTTAGTTGAATCATCCAAATAAGTATAATTATTGTGATTAGGTCCAAACAATCATTCCACTACTTCCACTGCTAGATACCATCAGTCGAATGAAATCAATCTTGTTGGCTTATATGTCTTGTTCTAATTTTCAACAATTGGAATACTTAATATTTTAACAACAAAAGCGTTATTTGTAAGTCCGAGGTCAAATTTTGATTACAGCTCAAACAATTTTGTTTATTATACTTGTTAATACTTGTGTTTATGAATCATGATTGGACAAAGTTTTAAAAAGATGTGCCTTTTATATATAAAAAACCTCTGTTATGTTAATTTTGATTAATTTCCCTGAATAAGTTCGAACCAGGTTGCCAAACGAAACGTTGGAATTACTTATTTCAATATTGCTGAGATTTTACAAATATAATTTTTTACAAAAGCGTTAGATTTCATGCAACTTTCTGTTGGTTTCTTAAACTTTGAATTATTGTATTCGCACTCAGTGATAACAATGAAAATAACAATATCTCAATGAAGTAGCTAAATATTGAAGAGACGATTAAGAATGCAGCGGTAGAATGCCTATCGACCACGGCACGCATGGTCCGCTGTTCGATCTCCCGCCAAAGCACTCTTAAACCTCGCTCGCCAGTTAGGTAGCAAGCTGGATAAAGAGGTTGTGATACTAGACACCTCATCTCGCTGAAATGAAATCGCTCCTACTGACACTTCAAAGCTGGAACTCGAAGCTATACATTCTACTTGAAACGCGAAGGAAACAAAATATCGAGACTGTAATAATAATAATTAGGCTTTGTTTCAGACAATCAGTTAACATATAGTACAGAAATTCTCAACGTATTTAGATTCGAAAAATAATTCCTCTTTACAAAACCTACAGATAAAATAACAATCTGCAGTATATCGTTTAACGCATTATCGTTCTACATGGAGAAGGAATCAATCCTCTATTATGTTTCCCCAGCTTTTCCTTCAAGAATTGCACCTCATTTTGTTGAGAACTAATTAAAAGTATGTGCAAGTCCCTGTGGTGTTGTTGAGTGATCAATGGATATAATTGCATGATTAAGACAATAAGTAATGGACAAGAACCTGGGCATTATAACGAGTGAAAATTTTGGTGAAGCACTGACAATAGTAGACCCCCTCAATTACAAAATATGATTGATCATACATAAACATTGTTCTAGTAGAAAATTACCATTATCGTTATCAGAGAGTTGTAGGCAATCGTCACGGAGCCTTGAATCTAGGTTTCCGGCTTGTTGGCGCTTACTAGTCAACAAGGAGAATCTGAAACTTCGAAGGAACTCATGTCCCCTCGGACATTCCAACCTGTGTCACCCAGAGCTTTAGTCGGAGAAGATACTATTGAGCTATTCGGACTCGCATTCAGTCTCCTGTAACACTGTGTTGAATACATTTAGGGGACACAAACTAGCATAATGCGCCTAGTTTTCAGTTTGGTGCAGACTGAATTGTATCAGGTGAGTTCGCAATGTGACCAATATTCTAGGTGACTCTAACCATATAACAACTTTGTCAAATATGCGGATGATCTGACTGTATCACCACCCATCACTTCCGAATCTGACTGCTCCAAACTTAATAGCTTTCTGTTGGACATCAGCAAGTGGTCTAAGTCAAATGGTCTTATGTTAAATCCTTCCAAATGCCAGGCAGTTAACTTTACTTTCAAGAATCGACGTGACATACATGAACTAGTTAGTTCCCACGATGCCTATAGCATAGATGGCACTGAAATTGAAACCAAGTCGAGCATTAAATACCTTGGATTAGTTCTTTCCTCTGACCTTTCATGGTCATCCCACATCTTATCAATCTCTAAGAAAATGTTTCGTCTAACCTTCTACATTAAAAAGTTGAGACAATCAGGTATCAACCAACCTTTACTTCTGCAGTTTGTAAACTCCTGTATTTTACCTATTGTACTCTATTGCTCTGGGCTTCTCAAAAAAGACTATATCATATTATGAAGGATATTAGATGCTGTGAGTAGGGTTTGTGGTATGCCACTGTGTGAGCTCGCCAATATTATAGTCGAGAGACATATAAAATCCTGTACAAAATGGGCAGAGGCTGTACTGTCAGACCCCCTGCACTCCCTTTATTCACAACTATCCCCTTGCATCTCATCAGGTAGGACGCGAAGTCAATATGAGAAGTTATATGCTCGCATTACTAAGTACAAAAATTCCACAATACCGTATTTAGCCCGTATTTCATGTGATGAAGACACTGTTAGACGTGAAACATATAAATTACTATGTAATTAACAAAGTGAATCGACCCTTTCATCAGTTATCTTTCTGTAATTTTATGATGTCACCCTTTCTATCGTTTAATTATATATAGCTTAGCTATTTTATTTTAGTTGTTATTATTATTATTACTACAATTTTATGCTTTATGCATATTTTTTTCCTTATCGCATACTGTAATTGCTACATAACTGCTATAACAACGTTTTTTATTACTATTATTATGTAATGTTTATTTTTTTTTTGTCGTTTTGAGTAAATTAGATGCAATATTGTACTGAATGCTGAAAATTCCTTGCTGTTATATTAGTACTGTTTTTGGAATAAAGCAAAAATTATTATTATTATTATTCAGACTGTACTGTGATGGGGTGCTACCTAGCATGGTGGCCAAATTGCAAACTCAACCGAGGTAGTTCCGTCTTCGCCAAACCAAGAACTAGACACATAACACTAGTTAGTGTCAAATCAAATTATCATTATTATTATTACTATTATTGGCTGAAATTTTCTTAAGACGTGTCAAGCGAATCTGCTCCTCAGGCTGTCGTCATTGTTGGAAATGAAGTAGTAAGAAATCTAAAGGTGATTAGTGCACATCAGTTTATTCATACACAACAGGATAGGAAAATCGCAATGAATTTCAACCTAAGAAGAGGGTGATATATGAAAATGAAGAAATAATAACACATCGCCTGAAGAATGCAGTTAAAAGAGCTTATTACGCAGCAGAAGTACGTTGTCTCTTCAAAACCACCCCTATTCTGTGTTCGAGAAATAAGGATGAACTACCTAATTTTGCCTCTTCTGTGTGCGTCTACTAGTTTGACTGCAGCTGCGGAGCCAGCTACATTGGGCGTAAAATTAAGCAGTTTCATCGTCGTATTTCTGAACATCATCCAACATGGTTAAGCAAGGGACAAACAAAATCTATTCGTAGTTCTATTTTAGCACACCTTGTTGATACTGAGCATAATGTTGATGTGAATACTGCATTCAAAATTATTTATCGCATTCCGACTAATCTTAATTTTGCTCTAAGAGTTCGTCTTCTACAGACAGCAGAAGCAATTGGAATCCACCAGAAGAAACCAAGCCTATGTGTACAGAAGAAATTTGTACAGCCACTTTCCTTGCCTTGGCCATCGTTACAAGACAGGACTACGTCCCCCCTCCCCCTATTAAATTATAATTGTCCAAATTATTTTATTTTTATTTTTATTTTGACCACTTCATCTTTAATTACGTGTTATCATTATAAAATTAATTTATTTTATCCATTTCTACCTTTTAAATTTGTATTGATTTTCTTCGTTCACTATCAACCCATTGACATTTTGACACTGTTTAATTATTGTTAACAAACATATCAGTGCCACTTGATTGGTAAACTGTTGTGTATTGTAATAAAAATGCCATACGTGTATATTAGAGTAGAGCCAGAGAAGAGGATCTAATTGAAAAGTAAATATTTCTTCTCTCAATCTTTCTGTTTTCAAAAACTACAAAAGTTTCTTTTTTAAGAAGGATTCCTTCTTCCTCATATTTCGTTTCAAATGACAAATACTGGAAGCATTTAGAAGGCGAGTATCTAAGCTTTCGATTGGTGATGCTCTTCAATTTCTTTAGTGTGTGAAAGGTATTATTCCCTAAGGCAAAGCCATGTTTTAACTACATGCGACGCTTTTATTTAGTAATATGCCTTTCCATCCTGGAAGCTCTCCGCCATGAATGCAACTATATTGGCGAGTACTACTGAGACATACAGCTGGTGACAGCTTGTCTCAAATAAATGTTTTTGAGATCAACATCCAGCATCTAGTTCATCTTTGACACGATATGTAAACAGAAGGATGGTACTGCTATGGGATCAATAATGCGATCAATATCTGCAGAATGTTTTATTTCACAGCTAGAAAACACACAACTTAGTAAGGCTATTGGATGGTTTGACACCGTCATTCTTGACAGTGATGTTGTTTTTAAAGGTATTTTGCATTCTTTGAACAACCGTTATCCTTCATTAAAAATGATTTCTGAAACAGTCACTTCTTTTCTCGGTGTGTTCTGCTTAAAACGTAGCGAGGGAATTACTAAATGACCGGTTCACCTAAGAAGTACATGGAATGAACATTTAAACAGTTTATTTAGTTTGGATTGGTGTTGCGTCATTCTTATTTTATGTGTTGTTTTGTTCACTCGAGGACCATAAATCCAGAGGTCAGTCTCTCTCTCTCCGTCTAACTGTATACTATGGGGCACACAAGTAGATCAGAAGCAGTTTGACTGTGGAAACAGGAAATTTCCTTCATCTGAAATGGTAGCCATGCGTCAGCAGTTCAGTGGTTCGATTCCCCTCCGACGCACTCCTAAAGCTTCCTTGGATGGGAGGAAGCCAGGTGAAAATGGAAGTCCGGGCATGAGACTAGCAACTCTATACTGTAAGAAGCGCTGCGGGTACCGAAACTCTAAGCAAATGCTTCAAGCCCCATGTTTACTTGGAACTTGGAAAAAAGACATACTGTTTCCGTTGAGTTTTAAGCAATCTGTTGTATATACACTTGTATACAGTTACACATTAGAGAAGGACAGCATGAGTTTATTACAACACTATACATGTAGGTGGAAAATCTGTAAACCAGTGAATCTGTGCTCCTCGATTCAGCTGCTGATACATTAGACAACACGAAAATCAGATAGATGTAAAATTGTATTTGGGAAACATAAGAAGAAATAGAAGCATATGAAGCAAGATACAGGATGAACGGTGTGGAGATCTTGTGCACTCCGCCTTAAGAACAAGATACGGATTTATAAGACTAATGTCAAATGATTGCTGGTTAATGGTTCAGGGGCTTGCAACGTCACCAAGAGCCTTCCAACAGGCCACTGCAGACATTTATCAAGAGCTGGCTTCGATTCATACGGAAGACCAGGTGGCGGGAAAAAAACTATTTACAAGGACCTCTGTTGACTCTACTGCCCAGCAAATACGTCCAAGAAACTGGAGGTGAATCGGAAACAAGTTCAGAAGACCGTTGAGTGACGTCACGCACCGCATACCTGAGTGTGAATGTTGCACGATGAATTGGGGCGTGAGTCGGAGGGTGACATGGAGGAGACCAAGTGAGGAGGAGATGACAGGCTATACTCACTCGTGGGGACAAACAAAGAGAACTGCAGAAGACAGGGGGAAATAGAGATGCTCCGTTGAAGTATTATGTTCCACTCAGAACATTACAGAATAATAATAATATGGTGGCACATAAATACGTTGATTTGTTTATGAGCAATGTGATATGAATTCTAAGTGGGTTTGTGAAGTACCATAGAAAAGGAAAGCTTGCAGCCGGCTACAAAACATGGAATGTCAGTTGAGATGTAAACATTTCGCCGTCGAAACTCAGAAGTCTTCTCTTCCCCGGAGAAATAAGACAAAATTGCTTCATATTGTATTATATCGAATAACAAACTGCTGTGCTTGAATTTCACGTTTAAATTCCTAAGTCGTTCATCATGCTCAAAACACACAACAAAATATTTTCTTTTGCTAATGAATTCTTACAGTATTTTATATTAGCTAACACTTGACCGTAGTGTACAGCACTCTCGCATCACTCAAAATAGTGAGGACACATTACACAATCGATCAACACATTTGGATCAATACTTTGAATCAGATAACCTTAATTAAATACTGAACACCGACTAGGTCACAAACATTCCACAAGAAATAATCAACAAAAGTAAGGATGATTATCACTGTACTTGGCCACTGCTTCATGAGGTGAACAAGTAAATTCACTGGCATTATTAGAGTTAGATAGTGATAATAATAATCCGCGTTTTCTTGGCAAAGTCTTCAGTAAGAGAAGAAAGTTTTAAGTATCCAATGTGTGTTATGTGGTATTAATTAATATTGTTCCGCAGGTAGTTGAGCAGAGAAGTAATAATAATAGTAATAATAATAATAACAGCTCTATTCCAAACAATATTTGTGGTACAGGTATGGAATTTTCAGCGTGCATTACAATAGTGCATCTAATTATCTCATAAATTTTTTAAGATTATAAAAACAAAAAGCAACAACAACAAAAAGGAAAAAATAGATAAATAAAAAGAAATAAAAAAGAACAGCGTTGCATTCACATTTTAAACAATGCACCACAGGAATATGAAATATAAAATTATTGTGCAATAGAGGATGTGAGCAACAATATAATAGTAACGAAGAAAGGAGAACAAAAACGAATGGGAAACTAATTGTTAGAGTGCCACAATAATTTGATCGTGTCATACCTAACAGTTTTCTCATCACATAACAGCTGTGCCAGATAAGGTATTGTGGAGATTTTGTACTTGGTAGTCCTAGCATATAGCCTCCTATAGCTGCTTCTAGTTCTACCAGATGAAATGCAAGGAGAGGGCTGCGTATAGAGAGGACGCTCAGAGTCTGACAATATAGTAGTCGCTAGTTTCTTACATGACATTATATGTCTATCCACAATAGTGTTAACCAGTTGGTTTAACGATATCCCACTTGCCCTACTAACGGCTTTTAGTGCTCTTCTCAGCAAAGCAAAGTCTTTCTTAAGTAGTCCAGGAAAGATTAATGGGGAGCAGTAAAGAGGGATGGTTAGAGTACAAGAATTGACAAACTGAGAAAGCAAAGACTGCTTTATACCAGACTGTCTTTATTAAGGACAAAAGCTGCAACATACATATACGTGTCCGTGATGAAGAAGCTCCATGCTCACGTACAGCAACACAAACACTCAGACAGCAACAACGGTAGTAAATGTTCGATAACCAGAGATATGTTAAATGAGTTTGAGAAAACAGTAACTGATGAGAACAGAGTTGAGGATATGTTATGCAGAAGAAGATAAGTTATGAGTCGATGACGTCTCTGAACACTGTCTTTCTATTTCTAAATCGTGTCACGTTTTCTAATCACCATCACAAAAATATAACTGTGGTAAGCGAGATAAGATTCTACAGGATATACTTCAAAATCATCCAGATTACTGATGTAGACGAATGCATTACACTTTCCGCTAACGCTGATATACAAAAGTGGAGTTTTCAAAAATTGTTTTTCTCTCACTACCAAGTGGTAGGAATATGTGACAGCAGATGGAATGGATTGTGGACGCACAAAATTGTCAACGCGGGGGTCAGTGATCTACTCCGGTCACTCAGAAGACAATCACAAGCACACCGAGGGTGTGTTTATCATGATGTCACCGACGGCAACGAAGGCTCTCATACAATGGCAGGCAATCTCAACCAGGATGATCACTGCCTGATTCAACTGAAAAGGAAGGAAAGTGACAGTTATACAATGCTGTGCACCCACAGACAACGAGGAAAAAAGAGTGCTATTTAACAGAAGTGATGGAAAAAAAATAGAAGGCGATATTTTGTTGTCGAAGTTCTAGGAATAAACTGATACAGATATCGACTACATTTCGAGTAATATATTCTCTGAAACAATTTAATGCAAATGTCGTTATGTACACTCATACTACTTCTGTCTGGCTAGGAGCAGCATTGGTCCATCTGTGTGCTATCCAACTAATCACGTTAGGCAATCACTAATAATAATAATAATTTGCTCTATTCCAGAAGCAGTACTAGTGGTACAGTGTGGAATTTTCAGCACATATCTACAATATTTGCATCCGACGTTTAAAAGGAGTATTTCAAAAAAAATAAAGACACCAACATTAAAAAACCACGAAAAGCACAAAAATAATTTTTTTTAATACAAAAAAATACCAAGAAGTAGAAAGCAAAATAAACAACATACAATAATATCTCAGTATTGAGTAGTGGAAGCTATGATATGATTATGCATGCTGACAGTAAATCTGTAGTCATACAAGAAGTTATGAAAGGATATTTAAGAATGTTTATCGCCAAGATGATCAGTTAATTTGGTTGAAACAACTCTAAAATATCATAAGATAACATTTCAGGATTGTTGTTTTTTGTCTGGTCTAAATGCGGTGTTTGTAGTGGTAGTGTGAGTAATCCTGCATAATACAAAGTTTTAAGATGGTGATAATGGCTTTCACAACCAAGATTGTCAGTTAATATTGCCGAACAAAAAAACAACAATAACCACAAAACTAATAATTACATGATGGTTAATGACAGGACAATTTTGAATTACTCATAGTGCTAATATAGTCGGAACCAGTAGATACACAAAAGAAGGAATAGAGTAAAGTACAAAAAGTAAGCCAATGTTAATAATTTAGGTAGCTAAGTATCTTTAAGAAGGAGTTCACTATAGAATACAAAATAAGAGAGAAATAAAGGAGCCTAAAATTATGTTATTAACAACAAAGCAAGTCATAGGTTTCGCGCTTAACATTGTCTGTGCCACTTAGAACACGGGCCAAGTATGGTGTCGTTGAGTTCCTGTACTTGGTTGTACTGCATAACACCATGAATTTAAGCCAGACCACTTAATTCCCATTTAAACTGTCAAGCAGATCACAAATATTGCCATGATCTAAATCAGGTGGGTATCCAAGTGAACGTGTGGTAATATTTCACTTGGAACCGTAAAAATTACAAGGGGTGAATCAATTCGCAAATTGCAGATATGCTTCCTCCATTAATCTTCCCTGATCTTTTCCTGATATAAGCTTTTAAGTATGCAGTGGCATTGGTGACTATATGTGTGTTCCATGCCATTTTCGTGGCCAGCACGCTCACTGTTTGTTAACTCTGTAGGAAAATAAGTGAACCAACTGCTTTCAGAGATTTCTGAAAAATGCATTCAACTAGGCCATTATTGAGACAGTATTAGGTCATCATCGACGATTTGACTTCTGCTCTGTTGACTGCTGATTGCAGAGGGCAGAGCCTGACATTGTGATTAGACACTACAGTAGTTTACTCCACCAGCTTAGATTTGTGTCGCTGTCAGTCTACAAGGCTATACCAATTGTTATTTTAAATTAGACATATTGAAATACTGGAAGTGGCAGGAAGAAGCCATTAAGAAAGCATTTCAAGTAAATATAGAGAAGATGTCTCACCAACAACAAAACAACAACTAATACAGATACTGCCCATCATCAACAGGAGATTTTTTAGGAGGTCACTTCATTTACTTATTTGTGCAGCACCCTTTCAAATACAGCTGACACAGAAGGCAATCTCAAAGTCATTCGGGATAGGAAAAGAAAGGTACACACTGATTATTCTGACACCTTCAACAATAATGTCATCTCAGTACTACCATGTGGTTCACAGATTTGGCTCCTGCACCACGAAAGGAATTTCCAACAGGCCGCTGCACACTTTCACCAACAGTTCCCCTGAGATCAATAGTGGACATCAAATGACCAGCCAGATAGGACTAGCAGGCAAAACTCTTACGGTGTAGCAAAATATCCAACAACCTCCAGTTCTGGAGATATCTTGAAGGAAAAGGAAATGAGCAGGGTATACGCCTTGAAGATTTTACAGTGATATCAAGCACCGCGACCCCTAGGGGGACCACAATTCAAAACAACCAGTCGTGCATCTTCGATGAACACGAAGGAGATTGGAACCTACAGGCAAGTGTAAAGACATCTAAAATGTACCGCGCAGAACAGGATTAAATGTAGATAAGCCCACTTAATTAAAACACTCAACTAACAAAGAATTTAAGACGAATGAGTGGCTCTACTTCACTTCTCTTTTAATCTCGTCATCCTCATATCCTAAGTTCACTAACTCATACGGTAAACAACCGTGCGTCCAACTCCCTGTCTCTCTCCCTCTATCTACCGAGTATATGCTCAAGGCTTATTCTATTAATAATAACAACAGTTTTATTCTGAAAACTTAGTTTTAAACATAGTGCGGGACTTTCAGTTTGTTTCACTGCAACGGATTCAATCCTTGTGCTGCATGAACTTCAATTAATATAATATTCGATAATGCATCAATTGGAGCAATAGTATTCCACGTAAAATATGCTCCACTACTCCTCACAGTTTCTCTTCCATTTCCGCCACGAAGACCTGCAGCAAGAAGTTTAAACCTTTTGAAAATATGTGTAACGGTAGGTTACGATTCATGAACATGGTTGGGCGGTCAGAACTATATGAAATATCCTAATTATGATACATTTTGACAGATGGAGAAAAGCAATTGATCGCCGAATGATTTACGCAGACCATGAGAAGCGTAAAATACAGCGCATTTTGTCAAGCTTGTCAAACACCTGATTAAATATATACATATATATATGGATTTGTTTCTGTCAAGGAAGGCCTAAAACTACATAAGACACACCCAGTTGTAAAAAACGAAATTATGGTCATTTGAAAGTTACACAAATTGTCGTATTTTAGTGTCAAGAAAACGGTGTTTGATTATTCAAAAGTTTAATGCAGAATACTAAGCAATAATTGACAAAAATGGTCATAAATCTGAAATTCAGTCAAACAAGGAAGAAATTGTTGCACAAACAACCATTCAAATAACATCACATTAATCTTCATGAATTGTCGATTCCTCTGTACCAGGAGCCAAGGCTTCAAAGAGGATTGAAAATCTCGGTTGAATGAAGTCAAGCAACAGCAAACTGGAAACTAATTTCATGTAATAAAGAAAGAGAGGGAGACGTGGAGGTCGTAGGTGAATTTCCAAAAACTCCACTGTTGTATATCAACGTTGGTGGAAAGTATAATGCATTCGTCTACATCAGTAATCTGGATGATTTTGGAGTATATCATATAGAATCTTCACTTGCTTCAAAAAACAACGTTTTTTAAGTGTGGCTAGAAAACCTGACACGATGTAAAAATAGAAAGACAATGTTTAGCGACGTCATTGATAACTTATCTTCTTCTGCATGATATATCCTTAACTCTTCTCTTATTAGTTACTATTTTTTTCAAACTTATTTATCTTATCCTGGTGTATTATACACAAATCATCGTTGTTGTTGTCTTTGTGTTTGTGTTGGTGTACGTGAGTTTGGAGCTTCTTCATCACGCACACGTATATGTTAGTTTCAGTTCTTGTCCTTACTAATGTACTGCTCTGCTCAGCTACCTGTGAAACAATGTTAATTAATACTCTATAGCACACAGTCTATATTTAAAACTTTCTTCTCTTACTAAAGACTTTGCCAAGAAAACCCGGATTATTATTATCATTCATTATCTAACTCTGATGATGCCAGTCAATTTACTTGTTCGCCTCTTCAAGCAGTGGCCAAGTACAGTGATAATCATTCTTACTTTTTTACTATTTCTTGTGGAATGTTTTTGACCTAGTTGGTGTTCACTATTTAATTAAGTTTACGTGATTCAAAGTATTGATCCAAATCTGTTGATCGATTGTGTAATGTGTCGTCACTATGCTGAGTAATGTGAGACTGCTGCACAGTACGATCAAGTGTTAGCTGATATTAGTTACTGTAAGAATTCCTTACCAAAAGAAAATATTTAACTGTGTGTTTTGAGCATGATAAACAACATCACTAGGCCATTTGATGCATTCATTTAGTGGGGTAAGCGATAGGTTTCGACGTGAAACTTAATTAATCCAAATGGAATGAGATTTGTGAAGGATAATGATTGCGAAAGCAGAATTTACAAGTATTGGCTTTGTAGGGAATATATTTGTTTGCATTGAGGATTTCGTCATGAGCTGACATCAGTTAGAAAACCACTGGAAAACCTGGGATTACTGGACAGCTGTTTCGTCCTAGTTTGAGAATCTTCATCAGTACGCACCCACCGAGGTTCGAACCCCAGGACCTTCTGCTTATAAGGCGAGCTCGTAAACCATTGAGCCCCTGGTACCCAATCCAATGGTCCTTGAATTCTAACTTCCACCAATGCATGACTTAGCGCGACCATTTCGCAATGTCTTCTTAGATGAGTTACTGCCTCATCTTTCACCTGCTGTAGCCTACTGGTCACGGCTTCCCACTAGAACCCCAGGTTAACTGCCTGAATAGGGCCAGTTGCTAGTGAACATCAAATTAATTTTCAAGTATTGGTATTGTAGGGATTTTGTTTGATTGCATGGAGGATTTCATCATGAGCTGATATCAGTTAGAGAACCACTGGAATTTATGCGTTATAGTAGGATATAACTCCATATGACACACTATGACGCAGTTTTCTAACTGAATAAACATTCGGTAACAATTTGTTTCTATGTTGTCGACCGTCAAGCAAAGTCTTATATAGGATAGTTCGGAGATTTGCCTGTTGTTCAGAAAATAAATCAATTTTCAGACAACTTTCCGAACACCTAATTGACTTATGTTGCTAAGGAGTTATTAGACAGTGATTTTTTGGGGCTAAGGAAATCGTGTGTAACTCAAAAGGGTACCAGCGGCAAAAAATCTTTTATTGGTTATTATTCTTGAGTAATATTATATAAAGTTTCGAAGGAAATTCGCAAATTCTCAAAATAATATACCGAAACCGAAATTTATTCATACCATCACAATATGTAATCTGTTTTATGCCAATAATGGTAACCAGTAGGGCAAGTATAAACGCATGATGTCATATACTACTGATTGACTAATGTGAGCAGTTGGATTCTGCTCACATGAACTAGTAGTGTTTCTTAGCCTGAAAGAATTAGTGTGATTATATGTAACGCTAATCAGATGATACTTTCAGTAACTTTTTGCAGAGAATCAATTGTTCAAAGTGTAGGCGATGTCAGTCTCAATCTATTCCTGAAAATTTAGCATCTAAATTTTGCCTTTGTGCTGTTTTGCAATCAAGTCTATTGAATAACACTCAGTTTTCCGAGTCAGTACGCTTGGAACATTTTATATTTGACAGTCTTGTTTGGGTGTCACTTACTTTTTGTATGGCTGGTAATTTTTTTAACCTTTATCGTTGTTAGTCGAGAAGTTGCGCCAGCTTTCTACCAACAAGTTTCAACAACCCCTAGTTGAATCCCATACTTGTCCATTTAAATGAAGAAAACATCCAGACTTGAGTAAAACAATGTATTGTGAATGAATATGAGAGAACTTATATATATACTTTCAGAATTGCCGCTTTCTACGGAGGACTGGTGTAAACTTGCTCTTGATTGTATTTCTGGTGAGTTACCAGGACCCCACAATTCAAGAATCCTTTAAAGTGATCAGCCCATTGTTTGATTTGTTTCCCCTCCTTGATAATCTGGTTTCCTTGAGAATCTTTTATTAGTTTCATCATCTGGGTTGATCTCTTTCCGTGTAGAAACCTTTTTTTCTGATATAGTGTCCTGAGATATCTTTTGCCTGAGGCTTGTTCTGCTTCAGTTTCTTTCAATGTGTTGTAGAATTGTCTTTTGTCTTTTCTATATTCTTCTTCACTTCTCTCTTTATTCAGTGCAGTGTACATTGAACTCAGTTTCTGATTCTGCTATCCATTTTTGCATTGAGTCATCTTCTCTTCCACCATCCTCTTCTCTTTGATTATCGTCAGGTAGGTTTCCGTTGACAGCCATTGATCGTCTTGTCTCTTCCTTCTTCCCAGGACGGTTGTACATGTTTCCTTGAACATCACCCTCAGAGAGTTAGTTCCAAAGTTCTTCCACACAGGTTTCCTCAGCGATGCCACGGAGGGTGTCCAACTTTACTCTGATCTGATCTGTAGGGAATGTATCCTTTATAGTTCCATCTTTCAGTTTCTGAATGTTGAACTTTAACTACTGTGGTCTGTCTTCATTTGTTTTCATGGATTTCAGCTTCACCTTGAAGGTCCCAGTCAATGGGTGTACCACTGCGTGAATAAACTGGTTGATCCTGCCAGTAGTCATATGCTTGTCTCAGAGATTAAGCCATGCGTGTCTAAGTACATACCTTAAAACGGTGAAACCATGAATGGTTTATTAAATCAGCTATGGTTCCTTAGATCATATATGCTACATGGATAACTGGAGTAATTCTAGAGTTAATACATGCAATTATGCTCTGACCCGCAAGGGAACGGGTGCATTTAATAGAACAGAACCAACCGGGGGCAGTTTTGGCTGTCTCTGTTTAATTCTGTGATGACTCTGGATAACTTCAATGATTGCAGTCGGCCCTGTGTCGGCTACGGATCTTTCAGATGTCTGCCCTATCAATTTGTTGGTGGGTGATCTGCCTACCATGATAATAACGGGTAACGGGGAATCAGGGTTCGATTCCGGAGAGGGAGCCTGAGAAATGGCTGCCACATCCAAGGATGGCAGCAGGCACGAAAATTCTCCGAAAAGAGACTCTTCGCTGATCTACGTGTTTTGTTTTCATTAACAGAAAATAACTTTCAAGTATTGCTTTTGCAGAGATTTTGTTTTCATTGGTTGGAGGACTTCATAATAAGCTGACGTCATTTAGACAACCACTAGAAAACCTGGGCGTACTGGTCGGCTGTTTCGTCCTGCTTCGTCAGTACGGATCCACAGCCAAGGTTCAAAACCAGCACCTTCCGGTTACAAAGTTAGCGAGCTTGTAGACCATTCTGCCACTGTGATACGATCCAATGGCAAACACATGAATCCTAACGTCTGATAATTCACGACATAGCACGACCACTTCACAATGTCTTCTTCGATGAGTAACTGTCCTCAACTTCGACGTGCTGTATCCTACTGGTCACGGCTTCTCACGTTAGGTTGAAGTTGAGGCAGTAACTCGTCAAAGAAGATATTGAGAAGTGGTCGCGCTATGTCATGAATTGAAAAGTTAGAAATCATGGGCTGGCCATTGGATCAGTTCCCAGTAGCTGAATGGTCAACAAGCTCGCTAGCTTTGTAACCAAACGGTCGTGGGTGTGAACGTTGGCGGTAGGATTGTACTGCTGATGAGTCCGAAAGTAGGCTGATGAAGCAGATGGCTATACAGTACTCCTAGGTGGTTTTCCAATGGTCCTTTAGCTGACGTCAGTTCATGAGAAAATTGTTTATCCGATTGTTTGGTTCGTGATATTTTATTTTTTTACTACCTACTGCTGTGTGATCGTGCGACATGCCAACAGATTCACAACGGAAGAATCGTTGAGGCTTTAGAAGTGTAGCCAAGGCTGCCAAATATCACCTGTGACATTTTTGATTGTGGTGTATTGGATCATGGCAAAGAGAATGGGCGACAAGAAAATGCGCATACGTTTGACCAATAAGACGATTCTACAAGACTTGGACGTTGTGGATGATTTATGTCTAATATCACACAAACCCGAAGATATACAACAAGGGGAAAACCAATATGTCTGCGGAAGAAGCAGCAAAGACAAGACTTCAAGTGAGCACAGAGAAAACAGAGGTGATGAAGACACCCAATGACGGATAATAATAACAACAACAACCTCCACTTATTATCAAAGAAGCAAATCTAAAGGGAATCACCCAGTTTGCTTAACAGGGCAGTATCGTTTCAACAACAGGCGCCAAGAATTAGGATGCCGAATTCAATTACAATCAGGGGAACGACACAGACCCTGATCACTCCGAAATCAATGTAGAAATCTGCCTGGATCTTCAACACTAATGTTAAGTTAGTACTTCTATGTATGGTTAGAGTACTGTAGACTGTCATCAACACCTGCCTTCAGTCTATGTTGAAGGTCAGATGACTGGAGAGGCTAAGCAACATGGAACTGTGCCATGCAACAAACCAACCTAGAATCTGTTAACACGATTACATCATGAGGTGACATTGGTTAGAGAACCATTGGAAAACCAACAAGGGAATACTGGACAGCTGTTTCGTCCTAGATTTGGACTCTTCAACAGTACGCACCCACTGCTAGGGTTCGGACCCAGGACCTTCTGGTTACAAGGTGAGCTCGTAGACTCGCCGAAAACATTGGCTAGTGGCAGCGCTATATCGTGAATAGGCAGAAGTCAGAATTCATGGGCCATTGGATCAGGTCACAGTGGCTCAATGGTCTACGGACTCGCCTTGAAACCAGAAGGTCTTGGGTTCGAACCCCAGTGGGTGCGTATTTCTGAAGAGTCTCAAACTAGGCTGACGAAACAGCTGTCCAGTATTCTCAGGCTTTACTATGGTTCTCTAACGGATGTCAGCTCATGATGAAATCCTGTAACCAATCAACCAAATCCCTACAAACCAATGCTTGAATATCAACCTAGAATCAATTCCTCAACAAATAAAAATAAGGAAGTGAAAACTTACTTACTCTGAGATTACTGAGTGACATCAGATGCCGATACCTCAAGTGAAACTTGACTAGGAAACGACAAGTTGGGCTTTGGTTCAAAGGGGACGTAGAGGGAATCATGTGAGGAGGAAAACAAAGCCTATGGGCAGTCGTGGAGAGAGATAAGAAAAGGATTGTCGAAAACAGAGCGGTATGTGAATGCGCTGCCTAAGCCCTCTGTTTCACTCGGTACCTAAAAAGATAATTATAATAATAATAATTACGGTATTGATAGTATAGCGTAATCATAAGCTATACCCTTGGCTTTTATGGCTGATTCGGCTAACTGAAGTTTAAAGTAAACGTGTAGTTAGTCCCAGTCGCATTAGGAATATTACTTCTGTATGTAGCCAATGAGTTTCACATATGATAAGACACTAGTCTTAAATGAAAATAAAAGTCACCAGTAAAAGAAATTCCTCGTAATAAAAAGGCCTGTTCAGACACCTGTGTATGAAATATCCTGTGAAATCACCAAACAACCAGCTTATAAGTATGCACAAAGAATAGTTAATACTATCTGTTCAAATTTCCCAAAATGCAATTTATCATATTATCAATACAAATCACTTAAATCTATTTCCCTCAGAAATTCCCATTACTGAGTATATTTTTCCTATTTCATACAAATAGAACATCCTTAGTGAGCCATATTCATTCAATCTGTCTGTCTAAAACTAACCTATGACCTTCACAAGAGGGACAACCCACGCAAAATGAGATAAACGTGATTGGCTACTGTGCCTAGAGAAAAAGAAGACCAATCAGCATTCAGAATACAGTTAAGAAATATTTATGAGTCTGATTAATTTGATCCGTCCAAATACTTATTGATTTCATGATTCTTTGACATAGTTTTAGCAGAAAAAAAAGAAAAAGAAAACCAGCAAAACCACAGGAAACAAACGAAACATCAACAAGGCATGTACACTTCCTGAGTAGTTTTCCTTTCAATCTACGTGTTCATCAAAAGACGCAATAATCATGTACAAAACTCTGACTGACTGGTTGTCTGAAGAACTGCTTCCGCCTCAACCTGATCCAAGAGTTGCTGACTACCCATTAATGTCTACATGGATGCCATCTGTATTGATTTCGCTAGTTTACAGCATCGGTGCATATATTTGGCGTATGGAATTGATTCGAAGACATGGAAAGACGCAAAGAAAGTATTCAAAGGAGAAACTGAAACATCATGAAAAATGGTCGGTGTTAACATATGCAATGATAATATACAACTTTACCATGGTACTGTTTTCTATCTACTTAACAGTATCAAGTTTCCGTTCAATCTATGAACTTGGTTATGGTTTAGGCTGTATTGAACTGCCAAATCCAATGGATAAGCGGACAGATATATTAGTCTATTATGGTTATTTGTTTTTTATTTCAAAATTTATTGAAATGATGGATACAGTGTTCTTTTTGTGTCGTGGAAAAGTGGATCAAGTCACTTTCCTGCACGTATTTCATCATGCATCAATGCCACCATCAGTATGGTGGGGTTTAAAATATGCTCCTGGTAAGTATTGAATATTATATATATATATATCTGCCTCGATGGAGTGATTGTTTAAATTTTTTTCAGCCCAAGAAAATGGGCTTCTTGATTTGTGGTAGGGCTTCTGTTAATCTGACTTAATTTCTTTTAAATTGGGCTTAAATGCTCGGTGTTTATTGGCATTTCGCGTCCAAGTACGGAAGGTTTGACGATGTCTGGCAGTAAATTATTTGGCTAATGATGGGGTCTAGCAGCGAAATCGAGAATGAGCATTCTGTCTTATTCTGAGACTCATCAGATAGATGTAGTTGCATCCCCAGTGAGACTGGTTTAACATATTCCAGATGATGAGGGCTGGGTTCTAGTCTTGGGTAGAAAACCATTGCTCATTAGGGAATGCTAGTACCTTCAGGAGATAAAATGCCTATCTAGGATTCTATTACTAGACAACATCAATAAAATTAACGATGTATCATTGTATTCAGAGTAGGTTAGTGGAATGTCTGCTTATATTGATTACGTTGTCAGTAATACTTTCATAATCTCTCCGCTTCTCCTTCTTGTCTATCAGATATATTTCAGTTAAAGGTGAATTAGAATTACATATATTAAAGCCAACTGTATTATAAGTATAAGGAGGAATAGTAGCAGTGAGTAAGACTCAGTTGGTTGGAGGATTTCATCATGAGCTGATATCGGTTTGAGAACCATTGGAAAACCTGGGAGTATTGAACAGTTGTTTCGTCAGCCTACTTTCGGACTCTTCTACAGTACGCACCCACACTGCGAAGTTAAAACCCGGAACCTTCTAATTACAAAGCTAGCGAGCCCTTAGACCATTAAGCCACTAAGACCCGATCCAATGGCCGGCCCATGAATTCTAACTTCTACCAAGTCACGACATAGTACAACCATTTCGCAATGTCTTCTTCGATGAGTAACTGTTCTCATCTTCGACGTGCTGTACAGTACTGGTTTCGGCTTCGTAATAGAACCCCAGGTAACTGCCTGAATAGGGCCAGTTTCTAGTGAGCATCAGATCAATTTTCAAACATAAGCAGAAGTTAGAATTCATGGGCTGGCCATTGGATCGGGTCCTAGCGGCTAAGTAGTCTACGATCTCGCTAACCCTGTGACCAGAGGATCCTGGTTTTGAACTTCGCAGTGTCGCTTCGTACTGTAGAAGAGTTCGAAACTAGGCTGACGGAACAGATATCTGTCCAGTACTCCCAGGTGGTTTACCAGTGGTTCTGTAACTGATGTCAGCTCATGATGAAATCCTTCAAAAAAATCAGAATTATTTAAATTTCACACCTCAGGTAGAGTCATACGGTGACGTATTTCTGTGGCTCTTCAGGAAATTTACGTTTCTTTAAAACTAGAACATTCCTCTATGCAGTTGAAAATGTTCTTTTGGTAAATAATAATCCTTTTATTCCAAACAATAATGATCACATAGAGTAGAGTTTCTAGAACCATTCATACGGTTCAAATTTATCTCCTTTTACAGATAAAAGCAAGTTAGATGACCGCAAAACACTGAAATTCAGTAGTAGGACAATGTTTATGTGTGTGAATAATGTAAGGAATAAGTCCCTGATTATCTACACAATATACGTTAGATTTATTAGTTAGTTCTCCACTAACATTTGTGTCTCCCTTCACACAACACCAGTGCTAATTTTGATAGAGATCAATTCTGATATTTAGTAGCTATAGAAGCATAAACTCTTATGAAAATCCAATTGCTTGCAAGAATTAAAGTGCCTGTCAAACAACAACAATGTCAGTTAATTGAGTAGAAAGCACACACACCTTTAACCCTTCTTACAGCCTTCAGTGTCCTACGTAATATGACAGAGTCTTTTGTGAGAAGTACATGGGAGAATAAGAGAAAAAAATAAATAACAAGGGGATGAGATAAATGAATTAATAAGTTGTAAGAGGAAAGTTCGAGTTATTCCGGAAAGTCTCCCCATTCGTACATAGTAAATTTAATCTGTTTTTTAAATTTTTATATGATTCATATGGCACTCATCAGTGCCATCATCATCTGCAACCTCAAAAGAACTCATGTCCTTTCTGAGATTCAAATTCGCGCCACCCACTGCTGCAGTTAGAGACGTTACCATTGAGCTAACCTAGATTCAAGGCTTCCTGCTGTTTGCCTCCAACCATCTAATATCATCAAATCAATATGCAACGGGATGGCAAGCCACCTAGAATGGTGAACACATTGCAAACTTGACTGATAGAATTCAGTCTGCACCAAAGTAAGGAGTAGACAAATCACTCTAGTTACTGACTAATGTCCAATCAAAGTATGTTTATTCTATCCATTTTATGGACAATTGGGCCACAAAACTGAATAGTGAACAACTGCAATGTTTTTAATTTCAATCCGTCTTGTGGAGTCTCTTATCAGAAACCAATTATTTTGATATTTAGGCATTTTGCTTTCCTCATATTCTGCATCTCTCTTAATCAGGATATCAGTAATTTCAATTTCTATTGAAAAGTATTTCTTCTGTCATATGTGGCTGGGACCCTTCTTAGTTTCATAACGTGTTTCTTTTCTTAGTAAAATCATCCATTGGACTTATTCTATAAGGAAGTTTTAAAATTTCTGGAATAACTCAATCTTTCCTCTTACAACCTATTTACTTATTGTTCGCCCTTATTCCTTCTTGATCTTCTCAAAACCAACTATCATAATACGTCGAACACTAAAAAGTGTGATTAGGATCAGTGGTGTGTGCCTTTAACTCTACTAACTGATATTGTTGCGGGTTGACAGTCACTTTAATTCTTGCCAGCCATTGGCTAACATCATCTTTATTGGCAAATTTCATAAGAGTTTATACTTGTACGGCTATTAAATATCGAAATTCAACCATACCATATTCATTGCGGGTGTTGTATGGATGGAGACACAAATGTCAGTGAAGAACTAACTGATAAATCGATTGTATAATGTGTGAATAATCACCAACTTATTCCTTACATTATTCTTACACCCTCATGCATTGTTCTACTAGTGACTTTCAGTTTTCAACATATGTAAAATGCTGATAACTTTTCAAGTGCCGGTTTAAAGTAATTTGATTTGTTTCAACTTTTACCGAGGATTTTAATCATTTGCAAAAACACTTGTAACCAGCAGTGAGTAGTGGACGACTGCTCTCTCCATGTTTAGGACTTTCAGGCACCAGAAACCCACTGGGGTTCGAACCCACAGCCTTCAGGTTACAAGTCAAGCTCGTAGACCATGCAGTTGCTAACATATGAACATTTATGCATTGACTGATATTTAAAAGCTACAGGACACGGTTGCCTAGATTTCTAGTGAGAAGTCATGACTAGTGGAGTTCATCACTATATTTTGGGAGCAAGGACAAATACTCAGCCCCCAAGGATATCGGCTAGTGGGTCGTGTTAAAATCATTAATTAATGCAAGTTAGAATCAATGAGTCCCAATGACTGAATGGTCTACGATCTCGCTAGCCTTGTAACCTGAAAATCGTCGGTTTCGACCTCAGTGGGCTGCGTACTGTTGATGAGTTCGGGACTAAGACGAAACAACTGTCCAGTACTCCCTTGTTCTCACTGATTCACTAAATAATATCAGTTCGTGGTTCAACTTAGAAAATTATTGTTTGGAATAAAGTGATTACCATATTTCTTTTAGTATATTATTAAATGCATTACACGATATCATCTGTAAATGTTTATACTGTCTTCGATAGCTTTGGACATCCGGAATATTTATCATTGCTACATGTAATGCATAAGGATTGAAAGTAGTAAATTAGAAGAAAACTAGTTCAGACCATAGGATTCCAACAGGCAACCACTGGATTCGCATTAAATCAACTGAAACCACATTGAAAAGTATGAAACAGAAAAGATTCGCAGTTCATTTAATCGATATATCTCTTGCCAACTGTTGACATCTTGAATAATGAACGTGTAATAGTTTCATTACACTTTTAACACAAACCACTTAGAGTTCATCAAACAAAGAAATGTCGATCAAAAATTATCAATAATCATGGTATGTATACATGAATTTTAGCATCCACAATTGCTCTAATAGATGCAGAGTAGAATTAAACCTCAGAAAGTGTACTACGGAACAAGTATTAGATGGAATAATAGTCAGTTAGGGAGTTTCAACTGGCGTTTAAATACATATAGAATGTATGGTGAGATAAATAGTTTGTTCTGGAAAAATATGTTTAAGCACAGTACAGGATCCCCAAAGTAATTTCATCAAGTAAAATACTAATCGATAGTATACCTTGGTGATACAACATTTTTCTGCCTGAAACAAATTTCATTCCCTTTACGACATTACCCTCCACACACACTCAGCTTCTTCTTCAAGTGCCGAGCAGAATTTTTTTATTATCTTATTCCTTTACACTCCCAGTGGAACACAGGGCTTCAAAGTAGAGCTTTGAAGTTTCGGTAGCAGTGGTATTTATTTTTCAGGATGTGGCTGCTAGCCTCACGCTCAACCTTCCCTCTTTACCAGTCTTATTACTGGCTCAATGAGGTAGAGGAGTATGTTGGCTGAGGATCGAACCCCGAACCACCTGCTTTGTTGGCAAGCATTCTACTGCTGTGCCACCGACGCATCACTGCTCAGAATAGTAGATTTGATAGCCAATTAAAAATTTGTATAAGGACATGTTGCGATCCGAATACAACAACAACAGCATCAACAACAGATGAAAGGTTTATTCCGAGCTAAATGCCTACACTGATCACGGAATTCTCAGAGGTTGTTTGAAAGCCAGTTGAAACTCTACGTGAATACATCTTGCAACTCAAGGACATAACTAAATGGTTGAGACAATAAGAATTAGGGAAAATATGATGCATTATGTTGGGTAGAAATCCAGACAGTTCAGTGATTCAAGCAAGCCGCCAAGGTCACATATAAATAATTGGAAGATTAAAACAACAAGAAATCAATAAATGTTAGTGCATTATCCTGGTTGGAAATTCAGTTAGCCCAGTGGTTTGACTAGGCCTCCATTATACAGGGGTTTGTGCATTTATAATTAATTATTTGATTAATTATGATTTCAAAATATTAAATAATCCCATTGCAAAATTTAGAACAACACATTTAAGCGAACAGTGACGCTGTTTTCAATTAGAACACATCACGCTTAACTCTAATATACATAACAAATAGATATTCAAATATAAACCAGTCATGGTGTTTTGTCAATAGGATAATACGATTGTGCATATAAATTGTGCAGTTAGTCATAACAATAGTTATGGTGATAATAATAATGGAGTTATCAAAAGCAAGAATGGAAAAGTGAGGGGATCTGTGATAACAAGAATGATGAAAAACGGCATGATTAGACAAACAAATATGTCCAAGTAGAAGTGGTCAGTAAAGATTAATAAAAAATACAAATGAACCGATTAAGTAATGCTAGATTGTAAGGGAAGTAAATGAAATACGTATTAATGAAGATATGATAAGATTAAGGGATGATAAGAGGGTGGTTGAAAATATAAGTACGGGTGGTGTAGAAGTCATTAGTCGGTTGTGTCTTAATAGGCCAAGGTAGGGATAATGGCTGTACGAACTTCTTTTGAATGCATAGTTTAGGTTTAACAGTTAGAATGCCTATCGCCTCGACTGTATGCAGTCGATGAATACGAAATCTGTTGGGAAGATTCGGCAGCATGCAGTGAATTACTTTGAAAGCTCTCGTTTTCTCGATTACATGACCACTATCAACTAAATGTAATAAAATGGAGCTACGGATTGTTTTTGTCTATTCCTTTCTAAGCCAAGATGGTAGGTTCCCAGTAAGACGTTGGTTAAGCTGTCTGGTAGTACGCCCGACATAACTGTCACCGCAGATGCAGTTGGATTGTTAAATGCACACTGATGTGGAAAATCTATGTAGCTTATCCTTCGTTTGCGTCCCAATCATTTGTTGGCCAGAGAATGACAAGCACAGGTTTGACCCGTAAAACGGTCTTCGTATGCTCCTGGAAAGTCTCTGGAATAAAATGTCACTGGATAAGTCACCATTAAATTTAACTTAATAAATAGGGATTTATTACGTGCAGCCATAGTCTCAGGTTTTCTCCCCAATGGTTGCATATATTTATTTATGAAACTAATCGGATAGACCATCTCCGTCGAAGAATCATGAACATAATCAAATTCCTTCTGTAAATGGTCATCCGTATATATCTTTCTTGCTCTGCTCGTATAGACATTTAACAACATTTCTTTTATATTTACTGGGCACGTTACTAAGGAAGTGTGTGCATTGTCCTGTGAATGTGCTTTCTATATACACGCTTCTTCCAAGTGATCCATCTTCTCTCCTACTTAGCAAGATGTCCAGAAAATGTAGTTTAGTATCTTACTCCTCTTCACAAGTAGAAATAAGCAGAGGGTGGATGTTGTTCAATTTCATCACCAATTCGTCTAACTTCCATCCTTGTTATTCGTAGCACCATTATTATTATTATCATTAATATTAATATGACTAATAGCCGCATCGTCCTGGAGGGAATCAAACATGCACTAGATGAAAAACTTCGGCCGTAACAGGCTGGATTCAGGAGAAACAACTCATGCACTGATCAGATCGCCACACTACGGATCATTATTGAACAAAGCTTGGAATGTCAGTCAACTCTCTATCTCGACTTCATCGACTTTGAAAAGGCCTTCGATAGTGCAGCGTCGATCGAGAGGTGATTTGGTAACTACTTCGCTACTAGCAAGGAGTGCCACCAAGAAGTATACATATCATCCAACAGCTGTACAACAATGCTGCATGCCAAGTAATCCACAACGGGAAACTTACGGAATCCTTCAAAGTGAGGACAGGAGTAAGACAAGCTGGCTGCCTACTATCGCCAATGATTTTCCTGATCGCAGTAGATTGGATAATGCAACAAACAGTGGGCAATGAGGAAACAGGCATCACATCGACTCCCCCAAAATCTTGGAGGATATGGACTTCGCCGATGATATATGTCTGATTTCCCACAAACTGGAAGAAATACAAGTGGAGAGCAACAAGTTAGCAGGAGAAGCATCAAAGATAGGACTTCAGGTGAACATAGAGAAAACAGATTTGGTAATGAAGATTCCTCGTCAACACCACCAACAGCAATAACAATAACAGGCAACAATCAGCATAAATGGAAGGAACCTGAAAGAAACAACCTCTTTTACCTATCTGGGAAGCATCATTTCAACTACAGGCGGAACTGACGAGGATATCAAAACAAGGATCGGAAAAGTAACACAAGCTTTCACTACTCTCAAGTCTGTTTGGAGATCAACAGCACTACTCAGCATCAAAAATAAGATCAGGATTTTCAACTCCAATATGAAGTCAGTGCCACTTACTATACAGATCAGAGACTTGCACCGCGCGTCATAAAGAGCATCTCAAACAAACTACAGACCTTCATTAACAGTTCTCTTCGCTCAACACTCAAGATCAGATGGCCAGAAAAGATCAGTAACAGAGATCACTGGCAATGGGCGAACCAACCAGGAACCGATTGTGCAAAAAATAGGCAGGAAGAAATGGAGATGGATTGGCCATACTCTGAGGAAACTATCAAGTGACATCACTAGACAAGCCATTGCTCGAGTGGAACCCGAAAGGGAAGCGGCGAGTTGGTCGTCAATGCAAGGGTGACTTGGAGGAGGTCATGTGAAGAGAAGATCAGAACGTGTGGGCAGACTTGGAGCCACGTGAAAACTCTAGCAGAGAACCGAACGCAATGGAGATGCACGGCTGAAGCCCTATGTTCCTCTAGGAATTAAAGGAAACAATAATAATATGACTAATTGCACAATTTATATACATAATCGTATTATCCTATTGATAAAGCACCATGATTAGTTTATATTTTAATGTTGAATTGTCAATTTCTGTATAATAGAGTTAAGTGTGATGAGATCTAATTGAAAACACAATGCTGTTCGCTTAAATGTGTCGTACTAATTATGCTTTAATGACATTTAGGTATGAGGGTTTAAGCAGTTACTTCAATAAATGTGTTGTCTTCTTCTTAAGACTCTTCACTTATAAACTAATTAATTTTGGCATACACAATAACTCCACCAGTAAAGGCAAATTACAATTAAGTATCAAAAAGTAATTTTTTCTAAATTTGTTATTGTTTTCATAAAATTCCTTATGATCCCACTTTAATTAGAATCTTCATCACTTTGTGATAACCCTTCACTTGTAGCAATTCAGTAAATAAATCACACTATCAGTATTATTCTATAAATATTATCGTACCGTGGTTATTTGTTTATTTCTCTGTAGTACTCATATTAACACTCAAATCAGTGACAACAGCTCATGCTTTAGGACGTATGCGTTTTGCTGATTATTGAAGATACAAAACACACAGTATTGATTTATTTCATTTCATTTTATCTCATGTCCTTAATGACAGTACATTTTATGTGGATTAAAATGATAATGAGTACTCCTGAAGAGTCCCAAACCAGGACGAAATGGCTGTCCAGTACTGCCAGGTTTTCCAATGGTTCTCTGACTGATATCAGCTCATGATGAAATCCTCCAACCAACTGAGACTTACTCGCTGTTACTATTCCACCTTATACTTACAACACAATTGGCTTTCATATATGTAATTCTAATTCACCTTTACTGCATCTTGTGTGTTCTGACTCAAATTAATGAAATTATAAACTGCAATACGCACCCACCCTATTAGGGTTATAACCTAGGACCTTCTGGTGACAAGGCTAGCGACCTCACAGACCGTTAAGCCACAAGAACCCGATCCAGTGGTGCATAAATTCTAACTTCTGCCAATTCACAACGTAACGAGACAGTTCGCAATGTCTTCTTTGATGAGTAATTGTCCTCACCTTCGACCTGCTGTACCTTACTGGTCACAACTTCCCACGGTAGGTCGAAGGTAAGGCAGTAATCATAGAAGACATTGCTAAGTGGTCGTGTTATGTCGTGAACTAGCAGAAGTCAGAATTTACGGACTAGCCACTGGATCAGGTGCCACTGGCTTCATGGTCTACGAGCTCGATAGCCTTGTGACCAGAAGCTCCTGGGTTAGAACCCTGGCAGTGGGTGCGTACTGATTAAGAGTCCCGAACTGGGCTGATGAAACAGCCGTCTGTCCAGCACTCCTAGATAGTTTATCGATGGTTCTCTAACCGATGTCAGCTCATGTAGAAATCCTCCAACCAATCAAACACAATCTCTACAAAAGCCAATACTTGGGAATTATAATAGTAGAACCTGAAAAAGGGAGAATTTTACTGGAATTACAGTTGTTTGCTGTAATTATACTTATCCATCTCTGTATACCATGATCATTCAGAATTATTGATCTAAATTTATTTTTCTAATGAACTAAACGTCTACGGTAAAACTGCAATAAGTCTATTTTACGCTTCAATATCCAAGTTGTAAGCGGTTGACTAACAAGAGGTACACCGATGAGATGAAATAGATCCATTCTGTATTTCCTCCACATTCTCTATTTTGTGTAATGTAAAAACCACTGACTTATTGAACACGTCTCATCAGTAGCAGTATGAAACGGTATGATATTAACATAACAATAAGAAGCTAGTTTCTTAGATTGCTGAAAGCGATCATCAGAAAGCCTTGGACCCGGGGTTTCGTTCTTATTGACTCTCATCAGTCAGCAAGGTGTATCTTAGATCTCGAAAGAAATCATGTGCCTTCTTAGATTCGCATGCAAGTCGGTAAGTGCAACCGTCAGTAGCGTTGTTACTGAGTTATTCGGGCTCACAATTAACCTCCTGTAGGAGGACTGCAATGAATACACCATGCGTCTCTGACTGCAACACTGAGTGACACTGTGATTCGAATCTCAGATGGGACATAAAATTCCCTTTTAGGATTGATGATACGCCTTACCGGCTGACGAGTGTCAACATAAACGAAACCAAGGTTGAAGGCTTCCTGTTGACTACTTCTAACCATCTAACAACAACTCAGAGTAAGTCGTGATGCCAAGCCACCTAATATGATGATTAAATTGAAAGATCAACAGAAGGAATTCAGTCTGCACCAAACGAAGAATTAAGCGTATGACAGTAATTATCACCTAGTGTCCAATTTAATTATACCAGTAGAAAGCATGGTAATAATTTGTGTGCGATGGAATTTCCAGCATTTTCCTATCACAACAAGACTACGCCTTTTACAAATAAAATCAATTGAAATAACCCCGAGTAGTGTAGCTTGTGTTAACTAATTCAGAAAAAGCAGTGAAACCTGTTTGTGCAACTCCAAAGCTGTGCAGTTACTTAGCAGTACATATACGTATATGTTAATTGGCAGCAAAGGTCAAAGGTTAGCCCCAGTTAATAACAAAATAAGTCAAAGAATACGTGAAATAAGAATCTTTAGAAGGTAGCGAATAATCTAATGTTATCGGCAGAGCTGACAGTTAATTATTGAAGTGGAGAATGGTGATTTAGAAGTAAATAATAATAAGAATCAAGAGATTTTTTTCTCAAACTTCATTATAACATTTAAAGTGGTTAGTAAGAATGTTTTAAAAATTTCGCCACTGAAGAAAGTAACCAAATTTAATGACGCAATTAGATTGATTGAAACAAATATAAAAAATGGAGTTTATTCGAAGAAATCTACGTCTAATGGAAGAAGGGAAAATTTTTTAATGACCCAAAGTTTTGAGCATGCCGTCAGCAGGCGATGGTGAATTTAAATTTTCCATTTTATTTGCTGAATAGTGACTAATAGTGAAATCCATGATGTACCTGTGGTACCCAGCTAGTTGTAGTGTTCCCAACGAAACTTAAATACGGCACTCACTGTTTCAGGTGCCAAGACACTGTACACTGGAGCCTCCTCTTATGCACCGGGTATCAAAAACTATTTCTTCTGGTCAGTTTCATTTTCTGCACTGATTATTTAGACCAACATGTTGACAGAGGCCGAACATTTTGCCCCAGTCAGTCAACGGGAAGAACAAAAATTGACTTGTTGAAATGAAATAGCGTATACCGAAAAGGTGTAAACATTGTTATTAGTATTATTGTTCCCTTGTGTTCCGAGTAGAACATAGGGCTTCAGCAACACATCTCCACATTCTTCTACTTTCTACCATCTTCTTCAGCTGGCTAGCTCTTCATCTCTTCTTCACACGATCTCCTACATGTCATCCTCGCACTGACGAACCACTCGTCACTTCCCATTTGGACTCCATTTGAGCAATGGCCTGCATTGTGCGCAATGTCATTCAAGGGTCTCCTTAGTGTATGCCCGATCAGTCCATCTCGATTTTCTCCTACATATTTGTTGAGCTATCGGCGCTTGATTGTTGGTTCGTCCCTTCAGTGTAAGCATTAGGTAGACGTAAACTACATGAAGTTATCAGAATTATTTCATTGGAATTTTCGTAATAAGGCAACCTAAGCATATAAAACCTCATAGTAAAAGGTATTCACAGATTGGATATCACATGGAGAGCATACTACTGTAGTATGTGCAACTTACAGTTATAAGTAGTACGTCGAGTAACTATCTGTAAGTTTCAATGAAAAAGCCACTGAAGAAAGCTCGCGAGAAAGTAACAATACTGCGAAGAATCCGATAGGAACCAAACAAGTATTAAATCAATGTCAGGTGTATCATTGCTCTAATTTACTTTGCATTTAGTCTTAATAAGCAACACTTCAATCATCATAACTCGAAATTACATTACAGACTAATTCAGTAATAATTAAGTTTGACACCTAAGGAGCTAATGTGATGAAAGCCAGCGGATAACGCTATGTCATTCATCCCAATGACAGCTGAGCGTCGTCCATGAGAATTGCAGTCAAATGGAGACTCGGTTAGACATTGAGTTTCCTGACTGATTGGGTTTTTGTCGCTGCCCAGATTTCCATTTCCCCTTCAGTCACCGCTCACTACAGCAGTGGCGCCTGAAAGTCCTAGGTCCTATACCTGACGATTTGATGGGTGAATACTGATGAAGAGCCCCAAGAAAAAAAGAGAAACACCTGTCCGGTACCCCCTAGTTTCCTGTTGTTTTCTAACTGAAGTTTGTCCATGATAAAACTTCAAATTACGTTGTAGTCAATCTAATTTACTATTCGTTCAATTTTCAACAATTACATTCATAGTGCTTTAATAAGCTAATTGATTAACCATTCTAGAATAGTTTGTGTGATATTACTTGTTACTAAATAGCTGGCTAAAAGTCAGACTTATAGATACAATGTTAATCGAGTGTAGGCTTCTGTGTGTGTGTGTGGGTGGGTGTGGGTGTGTCTGCTTTCAGCTTGTTCAAACGAAATGTTTATTTCATTGAAAAGGTGTCATTAATAATTTACACGTCTTTCATTATCTTCAAAATAGGCTTAACCAGGAACGAATACCACCTGGTGAGTTATCCAAAACTGAATTAGTAAAATAGAGGTAACTGTCAAGAAACAATGTTCTGAGTTTGTAGGGATTTTGAATGATTCCAGTCCTATAAGTAACTAAATGATTTATTATTATTATTGTTCCCTTGGGTTCCTAGTGGAACATAGGGCTTCAACTGCTGCACGTCTCCACTTGCTTCTGTCTTCTGCTGTACTTTTCACCTGCATCCATGTTATTCCATACTGTTTCAACTCCTCTTCACACGATCTCCTCCATGTCACCCTTGGACGTCACACTCGCCGCTTCCCTTTCAGGTTCCACTCGAGCGATGGCCTGACGTGCGATGTCACCCAGCGGCCTCCTAAGCGAGTGTCCAATCCATCTCCACTTTCTCCTGCATATTTGTTGGGTGATTGGTTCTTGATTTGTTTGTTCCCATAGTTTCTAGTTGGTGATTCTTTCCGGCCATCTGATCTTGAGTATAGAGCGAAGACAGTTGTTGATAAAGGTCTGCAACAGGCTGTTGGAATTATGCTTTGTAACCCGCCAAGTTTCTGATCCGTATAGAAGAAGTGACTTGATGTTTGTATTGAAAATCCGAACGTCAAGTCACTAAATGGTTGTCTTGAATTTCTAGTGAGAACTCATGGCCCATCGAGATTATGCTCATCTGCAGAATTAGTAGGAGAAGTGGCGCTATACGACTAGTTAGTGGAAGTTGTAATTCACTGAGTTCCAACTCAGCAACTGCTTGAGCTTAAGGTCTTGGGTTCGACTCTTTGTTGAGTCACTGGTAGGAAATACTGAAGAGTCGCGGAGTTTGACGAAACAGCAGTCCATTTTTTTGCAGTTTTCAGTGATTTTGCAATTGACTTTAGTTCTTAATGAAACTTACATTAACGTTTCTCATATATACCTAATCCTAACTGACATTGACTCACAAACAGTTAAATTCTCTGGAAGAGTGTTAACAGTTCAATTGTAGAAAGGTGGCCAGCGAAAAGGAAGTTTAAGTTTGACTCCTGCAGAACGCACTTCTAATCTTCGCCTTACCCATAGTAGGTCTGGAAGACAGTGAAAGTTGGGCTGAAGGCTAGGAACCCAACTTCGTAAAAGAAAATACCCTTCAGCTAATGAAACTTAAAAGCTCAAAGATTGGAGCTCCATGTTCCACTCGGAATGCAAAAAAATAAAAAGCCCATCGTGAGGTGCATATTTAAGAGGAGATTTATCCATAATCCAGTTTGAGATTCATTTTGTCAAAGCTGTGATGGATGGGTATACTAATCTTAAGTGTGATCCACGAATAATTTTTTTGTCAGGGTAGGTGACCAGCGAACTCAGAGAATGGAAGTTGTTGACTCATTTTACAACGACTATTGTTTCCTAGATATCTGACTGTTTTAGCTTCGTAGTTACTGATATTCCTCAGAAAAACGTTTTCCACTAAATGATCTGATGACTTAATTTGGGCAACACTCTTCGAACATTCTGAATACACAAAAGTACTTTTCATAAATTTTGCATCAATGGTCCACGGAGAAACAAAGGTCAAAGTTGAATCAATGCAGGTCAAAGTCACAGGTCAGAAGTAATAAAAATACAAATAAATGGGAAATATTACTATGTAAAATTAGATAACAAATAGAAGTTTATTGTAATGTCAAATGGATTTTGAATATATGGAAAAGATTGGAGCCTTTTTCTGTTAGGTCTCTAACGAATTAGATTATGTCACCAATACTTGCTTTATTTATGCATTCATAGACACTGTTAAACATCAACTTTATGATTCATCTCAAACATGCGCTTTGTAATAAATGACACTCAGCATCTATTTACAGGACCAACTAAGTTAGGCTATTTCGTCTGTTCTTGTAGCCACTTTGGAGTGTGTTCCGTTGATCTATAGGGGGTCATTAGGCTTCAATTTTATTCCTGGAGTTTCAGTAATGATTGTGTCACTTTCACAGGATGCGTTGTTAACTACCCTCCGAACCCTCTGTCCTTTTCACGTTTAACGTCGGATAGGCGTGTATTGAGAGTGATTTAGTAGGGATTACATCAGAGAGTAGTGGGTAGCTGTTTTGCCCCACCTAGAGAATCTTCATCAATACGCCCTCAAGACTCCATCGTGAATCAAATCCAGGGTCTTCAGATTACTCAGCGAGTCCACCAGCTATTCATTTTGTAGAGTACCATTTCGAACCTATATTTATTGATCAGACTTTGATAATAATTCATTAACGATAAATTTACACAAGCATCTTTTTGAGGAGTCCAACTGAACTGAAGAAGTAGCCTATTGTTCGAGGTTGACACTTCTATAGCTGCCTCGAATAAATATAACCTATAAGAAACTCATGCTTTTTATAGTAATAATATCTCTGTCCTTTATATTTTAACTGATTAAAAATGTGCATTAAAATGTCTTCAAAAGAATGGTTACTGAACAAAGAACACTCTTAATATATGTGTAAGACTTGGGCACTGTGGTAGTAATAAACAAAAAAACTAATATGGAAAGAACTCTCTTTTGGATAACCTGCTCTTCATCATCAGGTTCTACAGTTTTATATATACATTATAGTGAATGAATGAATTAGTGTTATTAACGACATTAATGTGGTTGTTTAAATAACATCGAATCAATAAAATCATTAGAATACAGTTCAGTAGCATTTGCATAACAATAAACTCAATATCAGAAAAATTAGGAAAGATAATAATACAAATTCATAAATTTATAGTCTCTACTGAAGGCTGGCCACGGCAGTAGTAGTGGTTGGCTGGACGTGTTTCTTCTGCACACAGAGTACCGGTTGTTTCACGAGATTCGCGATAACCTATGCGGTTTGCAGTATGCGGTACCTGGATGTTTTTGGCAATTTATTTGGTAGCCGGTAGCTGATGATGGAGAAGGATTCTTCCACGCTGATTTGTGGCCGGCCGCTTTGGATCAGGTGGTCCAATATCGAACTGTTGATGGTTTCTACTACACCTATACTTAGCCACACTGGTAGATGTTCCCTAGCGGACACGAAAATTCAAGTTCCTAGAGCAACAGCCAATACAACTCTCTCCACAGACGTAGTTGAATTGGTGGATGCGCTTAGAAGTGGCTAGTCTAGTTACGTCATCTATCAATCTAGGAATCACTATCGGTTGTTTAGAAAATATGACTTGTAGTTTACCAGCATTCAAAGTTCTTTGAACTGATTCTTTTAACTTCTCAGTAATTATTTCACTACGTGCGTCAAACTTGCATTACAGTCATATATACATATATATATATATATATAAAGGTTTCTCATTCACAGATAAAGAATAGTCATGTTCTGCTTTATTGGTCAGGTGTTTGTCCAGATAAATTTGCCGGGATAGCTATTTTCGGTCAGGGTATCATATCACAATCCTTAGCTCATCTTCAGTTACTTCTTCTGAGAATATATAGCGCCAACCCTGTGGCTGAAGGTCTTTACTAAATTTCTTTTGTTCTGGGGGAGGAACGAAGCTATGAAAATGTGTATATTGTCCTGTCCATGTACTTTTTCCTTGGCAAAATTTCTGTTTATACTACCATCTGATTTTCTTGTAAGGAGGACATCTAGGATGGCAATTCTATTTTGGAAAACAGAAAGATTGAGCAACGAAGAAATATTTACTTTTCAGTTAGATCCTCATCTCTGGCTCTACTCTAATATACATGTATAGCATTTTGATTACAATACACAACAGTTTACCAAACAAGTTGCGATATGTTTGTTAACAATAATTAGTCAGTGTCAAAATGTCAATGGGTTGATAATTAACGAAGAAAATCAATACACATTTAAAAGGTAGAAATCGATAGAATAAATTAATTTTACAAAGATAACACGTAATTAAAGATGAAGTAGCGAAAATAAATAAAAATAAAATGAAATAATTTGGACAAATATAATTTTCATAGGTTTAGGGGGAGGGGGGAGACGTAGTCCTTTTTATGCATTCTTGTAGCGATGGCCACAGTAAGAAAAGTGGTTGTACAAATTTCTTCTGAACACATAGGCTTGGCTTCTTCAGGTGGATTCCGATTGCCTCAGCTGTCTGTAGAAGACGAACTCGTAGAGCAAATTTAAGATTAGTCGGAATGCGATAAATAATTTTAAATGCAGTATTAACATCAACTTTGTGCTCAGTATCAACAAGGTGTGCTAAAATAGAGCTACGAATAGATCTTGTTTGTCTCTTGCTTAACCATGATGGATGATTTTCGGAAATACGATGATGAACCTACCTAATTGTACACTCAATGTAGCTGGCTCCGCAGCTGCAGTCAAACTGGTAGATACACATTGAAGAGTCAAAATTAGGTAGTTTATCCTTATTTCTCGAATGTAGAATAGGGGTGGTTGTGAAGAGACAACGTACCTCTGCTGCATAATGAGCTCTTTTAACTGCATTCTTCAGGCGTTGTGTTATGATTTCGCTGATTTTGTCACCGAGGAACTGCAATTTTATGAACATTGGTTGTTTTGGAACTGTAGCCATACAGACTCTCCTTGGTGCTGAATTCATATTTTTCTCAATAAATTTATCTGGATAACCATTTATTCGAAGTAATTCTCTAATAATCTTAAGCTCCTCATTGAAGCAGTCGTCTGAAAAGATTAACTTGGCTCTATGAACCAGACACTTTACCAGGTTATATATATCAAAGGTACAAAACTCAAAAAATGAGTGTATTGACCGATTGAGATTCCTCTTCGCATGTGAATTTCATAGTCGGATATACTTCATTGAATTCATGAAAAATTTAATTCTTCCTTTTCTTTTCCTTTCTTTTTATATTACAATTCATAACAGGTGGTGCAATATACATGTTTCCATTGGTCAACAGTTTTGTGCATATATTAATGTACACTTATTATGGATTAGCTGCTGTCGGAGCATATCATCTATTATGGTGGAAAAACTACTTAACCCTCATTCAAATGATACAATTTCTTTGGTTTATTATCCATCAAGGACAATTTTTATTGATTAATAATCCATCTTCATGTAATTTTCCAAAAGTATTCCCAACAGCTATAGTTATCTATTCTGTAATATTTTTTATATTATTTTTTAATTTTTATATGAAAGCATATTGGAAAAAAGAACGTTTAATTAAGCCATCAATGAATGGTGAACAGGTTCGAAATTCAAAACAGTATTCTCCCACCACAAATTCAATGTTCGATATGGAGATTGGTAAAAAGATGGAATAGATTATTTTGTAATTTTGTAATCTTCTTTTTTGTTCCCTTATTTGAATTGTTTGCGGAGAAAAATAATAAATATTTATTTATTTATTCATTGGTTCAACGTTTCAATGGTTTCTCAATATTGACTGTTCAATGTTTCAATGGAAGAGTTTTTTCTGTACCGTTGACCAGTCGACTAATTATTTATTATTTGTGTGGTTTGTAGTAAGATGAAAATAAAGACGAGATGAAGAGATAAAGTGATACTTTTGTTTTAGAAAATCTTTCAAACATTACAAACAATATAGAATGTAGTTAAGTGAGGCAAGGATGAAATAGTGCTCAGTTATTAGGATTATTTTTTAGACAGAAGATAAGTAGTTCAGCGAAGAGTCTCTATTCGGCGGCGAATTCATTTTCATAGCTGTACAATCGCAAATATATGCATGGTTGTTTTGTATGTGTGTGTGTGCATTAAATTTGTCAAGCGAAAATGCAATTAGTGAGTTCAGATGAATTGGATGTTGGTATAAGAGAGTAGTAGCAAAAGTGATGAGTTGTCACAAACGATTGTTAAATAAGAGTTACGTGGTGGCGTGAATAGTTTGATGAAAGAGTTGTACTCAAGGTGTACGTGGTAACAAAATATACGGAATTACACATGGGTTTTAAGTAGAAAAATAAACATACAAACAAAATTTAAGTCAAATCAAACAAACAAACAAAGAAAAGTTAAGTCAAATCAACACAGTTGTTACCATGAGAGTAGAAGTGGTTGAATAATTTTCTTTTGTATTCACAATTCTGGTTTCGCCAACTGAGTGGCTAGGGCTTCTGCGATGCAAAGAAGACGGAATCGTACTGTCTTTGGAAGGTTGTTCTTCACTTTGTAGATTACTTTGAGGGAGGCGTTTGTTGAGACGGATTGGCCAGTGTTGACGAGATGTTCTATTATTGCACTCCTTATGCAGCCATTACTTCCTTTCTGCAGCCACGCTGGATAATGTTCTTTGGCCCTTTTTTACAGAATACGCGTTGAACGACCGAATGTTTGAATGGGATTACTTTTTAGTCGAAGGATTTCATCATGAGCTAACTGACATCAGTTAGAGAACCACTGGAATACCAGATGTTTCGTTAGTCTAGTTTGGGACTCTTCAGTGGTACGCACCCAGTCGACTGAGGTTCGAACCCAGTACCTTCTGGTTACAAGGTTGGTGGTCTTGTAGACAATTATAAGCCACTGGGACCCGATTCCTCAATGGCCAGTTCATGAATTCTAATTTCTGCCAATTCACGACAAATCGCCACCAATTTCGCAATGTCTTCTTCGATGAGTAACTGCCATCGCCTCCAACCTTCTTTACCTTGCTGGTCTCGGCTCCCCACTAGGATCACAAGTCACTGCCAGTCGCTAGTGAACATCAGATCAATTTGCAGTTGTTTGTTTTTAAGGGGTTTTGTTTGAATGGTTGGAGGATTTCATCATGAGCTGACATCAGTTAGAGAACCATTGGTAAGCCTGTGGGTACTAAATCTGTATAAGTCAAAGAATTTTTCTGAAAGGCCTTCTTGAGTTAACTTAGTGTCTCACTAGGCTCATTCATGAGACTAAATGGTTCAGTGGTAGAGCCATTGGCTATAAATCTGGTTGACCGAAGATTTCAGGCACCTTGGAAGCATCAATTTCTTCAAGATTTCAGAGACACCTTGATCATGACCGTCAACAAGCAGGGAACCTAGTTGAAAGACTTCATGACAATTCACCCCCCCCCACCCAAATGAAATCACCTTTCTCTGGAGTCTTCTTGGTTCCAGAGGAAACTCTTAAGAACCTCCGATGGTGAAATAGACTGTCCCAGTCGTGGACTTATCAACGGTACTGAGGCACTAAGGTTCAAACCCACGACCTTCCGGTTGCTAGGCGAGCTTGTAGACCATTCAGCCACTGGGACCTGACTCAATGCCCAGTCAATGAATTCCGGCTTCTACAAGCTTGTGACTATAGCTCAATCACTAGTTAATATTATCGGGGGCGGGCATTCGTCCTGAATGCCGAAATGGTGGTGAACACCACTGGTTACGACTGCTCACTAGAACTCCAGGCAGTTTTATCCCCTAGCTAATCACCAGTGAGCATCAGATAGAAGTTTACAGTTGAATCTTTCTTAAAGAATGTCATATTTAGTCAAAAAGCAATATCAGCTGGAGAACCATTGGAAGCCGTGGTGTACTGGATAGCTGACTTTTCAGCACTATGCATCAAGAACCAAAAAGAACCGAATCACAAAATAATTGAGCAAATAACATCCTTTTCGATAATTTTATTTTATTTTTATTTTGATTACAGCTTAATGCCACACCGTATTTTTTAGGTACAGGTATGGAATTTTCAGCATGGATATCGGTAACTCAAATTTTGCAGGCCGACCATAGATATCGGGTGTGCGCCGGCAGGGGGTCGAACCCCGGACCATGTGCATGGTCGGCGAGAGTCCTAACCACTATGCCACCACTGTGCAATTATATACATATATGTTTATATGCATAGAATATTCTAGATTAGTAGTCAATAAAAATATTAGTGTTTTTTTAAATAATATCGATTTGTTAAGTAAGATCAGTGGAATTACAGTTCCTTAAACATGCTTAAAATGTAATAATAATATAATAGCAAATAGAATATTAACTAAAATTAGGAAAATTCCACAAAATTCAGAATCATTCAAACCTAGATGGCCAAGGTAATGATAATGTCTGAACTAACTTCTTTTGGATGCACATATTAGGCTTCTTAATATGCATCCCAACAGCCAGCTCAGCAATATTTAGTTGTCGAACTCTTAAGGCAAACTGAGATTCATAGATATGCGGTAAAAGACACTGAAAGCATGGTTAACGTCAATCAGTCTTGTGTTCTGTATCCACAAGATGAGATAGAATAGCTCAGTGAATAGATTTTGTTTGTCCTTTTCTTTACCACACAGAGGGATGTTCGGAAATTCAACGAGAAACACACCAAATTGTACAGCTTATGTAAATGGCTCCAAAGGAGCAGTTAAATTGGTAGATACACATGGAAGAGGCGAAATTAGGCAGTTTATTTTTTACTCCTGAACGCAAAAGAGGAGTGGTTTTGAAGGCACAGCGCAATTCAGCAGCAAGGAATGCTCTTTTTACCGCATTTCTAAAGTGTTGTTTTAGTATCTCGCTAATTTTGTCCCCAAGGAACTGCATTTGTAAGAATAAGCCCCTTTTTAGGAACTGTTGGTACCTAGGGCTGCCTTGATTTAGGATTCATATTCTTATCAATAAACTTTTCTGGATAACCATTTTCACTCAGCAACCGTTTAATATCATTAAGTTCCTCATCAAGACATTCATCCGAGCAGATTGCGCTTGCTCTGTGTACAAAGCACTTTATCAGATTGCGTTTGTATGTGAAGGGCACGAAGCGGTGAAAATGAGTATACTGACAGTGAGTTGATGCGGGGTTTCTGTAAAAACTTCTTCTTATTGTATTATCCTCTTTTCTGGTCATAAGGACGTCTAGAAAGGAAATACTAGAGTCTTTTCCTTTCTCAATAGTAAAATTTATTGCAGGATGAACCTCATTAAATTTATTCAGGATGTTCTTTGCTTCCTCCTCAACTTTCAAAATCAAAAGTGTATCATCCATGTTCCGATAATAGAATTTTAGTTCATCAGTTACATCTTTCAAAGTTCCATTTTCTAGTTTCGCAAGGAAAATGTCGGCTAGACCAAACTCATTACCTTTAGGTAACAAAGTAAGCCTGTTTACCATTTACCAACATGAGGCGATATCAAAAAATATGGCCCCGTACATAAGTGAAGTCTTTACTGCACACATTTTTGATGACTTCTGAAATAGAATAAAATAACTGCCTAGTGCTTTCTGGTTTCCAATCATTTTCCAGCTGATATCGATCTGTTCGTGATGAAGGTCAACTTGGAATCACTCAAATAACCTGCGAATCGGCACTTAAAAGTTCATATGAAAATTGGATATTTGGTATGTGACCTAGAAGTTAAGTGTATATTTATTAGGAACCAGTGGTTAGAAAATCAGATTGAAAAATGTTGAATAACAGCCCATTGTTTATCTATTCAGTAAGCGTATAAATAGCTACCTCCTCTTTGATGCTCGTCCTAATAGATAAAATCTTTTTTTCAATTACAGTATTCCTTATCGAGCCACTGTTACCTTTTAGTAGTCAAGCAGGATAATGTTCTTGCACTCTTTTAGATAATACAAACATTGAACGAACTATAAATCTCGCTCCACAGAAGCAAGTGAAGTGGTAGATGCACGTAAAAATGGTTGAGTGAGATAGTTTATCTTTCGAGTTGTTGAAAAACATTTGGCGGCAAGGGAATACCATTAGTAGTGTACCACCAAAGAGTGCTCATTTCAGGGCGTTTGATATTCTCTTCTTCGGGTTATCGATCAGACGGCCATCTTTGAACACTACACTCATGTAGAGCACCTTCTTTGCACAAAGATAGGATTTTCTTTGTTCGTTTCAAGCTTTTGGTGTTTGTCTGTAAAGCATGGGGCTGGGGTGGTGTCTTCCTCAAAAGAGTGATCTCTTCGTCTACTGATTCAGGGATGCAGATTCTCTGGATTATAGTCACAAGAGGCATTATCAGGTTTTGCTTGTGACTAATGGGTACCTAAATGTAACAGTTTGTTAAATGGACGTTTTACATAGGTTTCAGAGTTCCTTCAGTCTTCTTTGTTAGTTGAACATCCACAAATGCGGTTGTTTGTTCACTTTCTACTTGAATTTTAAATTTAATGGCTGAGTGGCAGTTATTAAAACCTTGAAGGACATTATTTAGGTCACATTTGTCATCACGAATCATTTAAGTACCATCAATGTACCTTTTATACAGTAGAAAAAGTTGACGATGGGCGATTTCAATCATTTTGTCAAATATCACCTTTGAAAACAAAGGGGTATTGTCTTTGGCGAACTTTGTAGTTCCTTTTGAAAGAGAAGTTTATTGAGACAGATTGTCAGAGTCAACACTCTTTAGGGAGCTACTGCTATTCTTCTACAGTAATGCAGGATAATGTTCTTGAACCTTCTTGAACAGAATATGCGTCAGATGACTTATACATCTCGCTTCACAAGAATAGGTGATCTGATTTATGCATATAGAAGTGGTTAGATGCAAAATCTTATCTTTTAATCTCCTGTAAGCCAGTGAACAACTGGAGAACACTTTTCTTATGATTGCAGCGAAGAATATTCTTCTCGAAGATGTGGAAAGTTTTCTCTTAAGAACATCACAGGTTAAGTCTCTTTTGGAATCAAGATTCATGCAAATATTTTATGGAAAGTGGAAGGATTAATTTAAGTGTAGAACTTGAGACATTTGTGAAATTATATTTGTAAAATCTCAACGAAATTGAAATGATTAATTCCAACGTTTCCTGCGTTCAGCAATCTGGTCCGAACTTCTTCAGGGAAATTAATCGAAATTAACATAACAGAGGTTTATATATATAAAGGAACATCTCTTGTTTTTGAAGCTTTGTCCAATCATGAGCCATGAAACAGGCATCAACATGTATAATAAACAAAAAATTGTATGAACCGTGATCAAAATTTGACCTCAGACTTTCAAAATTAGTCTACTTTTGTTAAAATATATGTGTATGTGCAGTATACAATGGTGTATGTGTGTGTGGGTGGGTGAACAGTCATAAAACATTTGTCATTCTCTCCATAAGAAAACGTAGATAATCGGGAATATGACCGAGTGTGACTAGTTGTTGATACATATCCAATTTTATTTATTAGTCAGCATTCGCCATGCATCAGCTAACATTACACCTTCACGTCTGTAGGGCTTCTGCAGTCAGTCTTTCTTTATATGAACCAAAACCTTTTCGTAAAACCTTAGTCTTATCAAAGTCGATTTTGTGTCCCATTTCTATCGAATGCAGTGCAATCGCTGAGTTGTTTTCTAGCTTCTTCAAGTCTGCAGAGGTCTTTGGAACCACCTTTATACATTGTTTATGCTCTTTCACCCTTACACTTACCTGTCTGGAAGTTTCTCCTACATATACGGTGGTGATTGTAACGCCATATATGTTGGAGAAACTTCCAGACAGGTAAATGTAAGAGTGAAAGAGCATAAACAATGTCTAAAGGTGGTTCGATTAATTTCCCTGAAGAAGTTCGGACCAGATTGCCGAACGAAACGTTGGAATTAATCATTTCAATTTCGCTGAAATTTTTTTATGAATATAATTTTATAAATGTCTACTTCTCACTCGGCGCTCAATTATTTTACAAATATCCAGTCAAATCTTGATCACAGTTCATATGAAGTAGAACTTGAGCACTGTGATAGAATGTAACTGCATGTTAGATAAGTTAATTTCAAATATCACACAGTGATGCAGTATTAATAAATTAGATGAAGTTTCGTGCAGAATTTATTGCTCATAATCATATATCGACCGGTCACGCGCCTTTATGGTTTGCATTATATATATATATATAGTCCTTTCCACTACCCTCTGCAGTTTGCTGCCACTTTTCATATCTCCAATATAGGCGTTGCGTTGCGTCATTCTGATTGCAAGTGTAGTGAAGTGTTGAATCGATAAACAAAGCTTCAGTGATTAACCTCTCTGTGTTTCCAACTGACTAAGTTACTTTTTAATACCTTCACCCTGCCGCACCCTATTTTATGATTACATACAAGTGAATGCAGTGCAATGGTTGAGCTTTTTTCTAGGTTACTCAACTTAGCGAGATCAATTATTTTAGGCTTAGCCTAATTTCTGTGTTCCAATAATCCGATTGACTCCGATCTACTAGTTTCACTGACCTATGTAGTTGATCTCACAGTTGTTAAATGGTACTTAAGTTATTTTTCTTAATTGGATCTATCGGGTACTTAAGCTGACAAACTTTATCTCTCATTGAGTTGACTGATTCAGATGCCACGTTAACTCCAGCCTCGTTGAGAATCCTACTTAAGGCCTCTGGTATTCCTTCTTTATACGGCAGTACTACAAAGCCTTTGAATTCCATATTATTTCTGCCATTTTCATCGCTAATCTTATTTGTTCTATGGATCCTTATACATTTCTGAATATTCTGGAGAAGATTTGTATCTCAGGTGGATGATTTCAATGTAGTTGTGTTCTCTGAGAGAATTTTTAGAAGCCTGGCTGGTTTTCCACTCAATCATCAATCAGTAGACACATCGACATATACAAAATTTACCAATCGATAAGAAAGGCTGAATTTCAGGTCAAGGAAACAACCAATACCGATACAAGTGGCCAATCACGTTCAAGGTCACCCACTAGGAGAGATGACTAATCAACTCGTGAAGAAATCTAAAAGCTCACTTTCTTCAAATTGAAGTGTATGCACTGAGGATGTTGCCTAGTAGGGGTGGCAATGAAATCCCAATTAACCGACATTTTCAAAGACTCTTTTTCCAAAAGTATTATACCTGACTCATGGAAAAATATCAAGATTGTTTCAATGCCTGAATCAACAAGTGGACCTACTGTCAAGTTTAGACCCATTGCTATTACCTCACCTTTTTTGAAAGTTATGGAAAGACTTATTTTATTTAATCTTGAACCCTCATTAATGCCTTTCAATGACCCCAAACAGTTTGCTTATAAACATAGTAGGTGTACCTTAGATGCCGCTATTGTCTTATATCATAATATAGTCTCTAGTTTAGATAGAGGAGCTAATTACGTTCGGTGTGCCTTCCTTGATTACACATCTGCATTTGACTCTGTACCTAGGTCTCTTTTGCTAAGTAAGCATGCTGTAACACAGGCTGAGAGCTGGAAAAATAAACGGTTGCATTCCTATTTTTCTGATAGGAAGCAGTACACTGTCTACAATGGAAAGTCTTCCACTACCTCATTTACTTTAGCTGGTGTTCCTTAAGGTGCTGTTCTTTCTCCTTTTCTGTTTTCTTTTTTCTTACATGACTTGCCCCATTCTGATGTAGCCCTTGTTTTGTTAAGTATGCTGATGACCTCTCTGTTTCTATGCCTGTCAACTCATTGTCAGATTGTTCCAAATTAAATAACTTTTTGTCGGAAATTAGTCAGTGGTCCTCTTCAAACGGTCTTAAGCTAAATCCGTCTAAATGACGGGTAGTCAATTTCACTTTCAGACCAAAACGTGACCTACAACAACTATCTAGCTCACATGGCTCCACTATCATTGGCGACATAGAGGTTGAAATTCCATCTAATGTCAAGTACCTTGGACTGAGTATTTCCTCCGGTCTGGTATAAAGCAGTCTTTGCTTTCTCAGTTTGTCAATTCTTGTATTCTACCCATCCCTCTTTACTGCTCCCCATTAATCTTTCCTGGACTACTTAAGAAAGATTTTGCTTTGTTGAGAAGGGCACTAAAAGCTGTTAGTAGGGCAAGTGGGATTTCGTTAAACCAACTGGTTATTACTATTGTGGATAGACATATAATGCAATGTAAGAAACTAGCGAATACTATATTGTCAGACCCTGAGCATCCTCTGTATATGCAGCTCTCTCCTTGCATTTCATCTGGTAGGACTAGAAGCAGCTATAGGAGGCTATATGCTAGAACTGCCAAATACAAAAGCTCCACAATACCTTATCTGGCACAGCTGTTATGTGATGAGAAATTTGTTAGGTATGACACGATCAACTTACAGCAGAACTCTAATAATCAGTCCCATTAGTTTTCATTTCCCTTTCTTCGTTACTATTATATTGTTGTTCGCATCTTCTATTACACAGTAATTTTATATTTCATATCCTGTGGTGCATTGTTTAAAAATATAAACACAACATTGTTCTTTTTTATTTTTTATTTTTTTTGGCCATTGCTTTTTGATTTAAAAAAATCTTATAAAATTTATGACATAATTAGATGCAATATTGTAATGCACGCTGAAAATTCCATACCTGTAACACAAATACTGCTTGGAATAAAGCTTTTATTATTATCTTCTCAGCTATAAACCATCCAGCTCAGAGAACACAACTACATCAAAAAGATTTCTGAATAAATTTTGCAAGGGTTGTTAGTTATTCAAGACTTACAAGCGAAAACCGACAAACTGGTCGAAGAAGCAGCAAAGACAGGACTCCAGGTGAACATAGACAAGACGGAGGTTATGAAAATAACCAACCAACCAACCAACAACAACAACAGCAACATCCAGCGCCAATCACCATCAACGGGAGGTATTTGAAAGAGGTTAATTCATTCACTAATCTGGGGAGCATCGTCTCAACAACAGGAGGAACGGACGAGGATGTCAAATCGAGAATCGGGAAGGCGAGAAACACATTCATCAACCTGAAACCAATCTGGAAATCTTCGTCACTCAGCATCAACAACAAAATTCGGATTTTCAATACAAACGTCAAGTCAGTTCTTCTATACGTACGGATCAGAAACTTGGTGGGTCACAAAGAATATTTCCAACAGCCTGTTGCAGACCTTTATCAACAACAACTGTCTTCGTTCCATACTGAAGATCAGATGTCCGGAAAGAACCACCAACAAGAAACTATGGGAACAAACAAAACAAGAACCGGTCGCCCAACAAATATGCAGTAGAAAATGGAGATGGATTGGACACTCGCTGAGGAGGCCACTCGCTGGGTGACATCGCGCGTCAGGTCATTGCTCGAGTGGAACCCGAAAGGGAAGCGGCGAGTGGGACGTCAGTGCAAGGGTGACATGGAGGAGATCGTGTGAAGAGGAGTTGAAACAGTATGGACTAACATGGATGCAAGTGAAAAGTATAGTAGAAGACAGAAGCAAGTGGAGACGTGCAGCAGTTGAAGCCCTATGTTCCACTCGGAACCCAAGGGAACAATAATAATAATAAGTTAGTTATTCACTGGTTAATTTTTTTTCCTTTATTTATTTGGTTTCATTGTATAAATCTTCTGGCCTATTAGTTAGGCTTCTTGGCAAACAGTAAAAGCTGAATACCTTTAACATCTTTAAGTTCTATCTTTAGATTCATAATCATCTTTTCTTCTTTTTTTTGAACAATATCGGTTTACGCGTATAATTGATTTTCTTTTACTATGTATAGTTCATCTTTTATTATCTTAAAGTTGTTATTCTCACTGTACACCTTACTTAATTCATTAAAAAATAGTTTCATTAAAAGTGTGCACAGCACAATGAATCTATCATACTTATCAGATTGTCTTCACAATTCAGGTTACTTTTACTATCTGTGACCTGATTACAACTCATATCTAATCATTAAAAAAAAAAGCAAATGAATATAAACACGATGCTGATGCACGTTTCTCTTCTAGGCGTCTAAATCACATGCTAAATCTATTCACGTGTAAACACACTGAAGCGTACATAAAATAATAATAATAATAATAGTAATACTAATAATTAGTTAGTTAGTTAGTAACAGCAAGTGAGTCAGTTTTTTTTGTTTCTGATTTTTATTCTACTACTGATATAAAAAAAAGAAAAAAGCGTAAAGTTCAGACTGCCAAAAAAGCTTCCTTATTGAATGGTAGATATGCATACGTATACAATAAAAATATTAGTATTCAATGTACAAGGTTAAATTTGTTTTGTTTTTCTCCTTGCAAAGAAAGCGGCGCAGCATTCAAATTAATTAATTAAAAGACACTAAATATTTTAAATCATGTTTGTACAAAAGAAGGTAGAAATGAAAGGTGGTCAAATAAAGTGAAATGAAATTAGGTCAGATCAATAATCTGGAAGAGTAGGCAGGTAACAGAATTGTTGATATAAACAAAATGACCATGTAGATATATTGGTATGATAAATTGGAATCAATGATTTTCAGTACTGAGACAGTGTATGTGTGGACAAATTATAATGATATAAATTTAGCATTTAATTAATCTTTTCTTCTAAAAGTACAAATTTAAAATTATTTAAGGTATGCACACTTAGGTCATTGTACAGTTATCGTACGATCTTGAGTCCATTTCTTCTTTATTTATGAAGTTAATAGGACTTATTAGATGGGTGGTGAGAAAGTTGCTTTCAGCTTAGATAGAGAAGAAGAAGAAAGCAACCGTATCAATGCTCGCTAGCAAATTGCTGCAGGATGGAGTTTCTTGGAGTTAGTTCTAGTGAAACATCGTGACCAGTGAGTTCCATCCAGATGTCAAGTGTGAGGATGGATGGATGTTCCACCGATGACATTTGGTTTGTCATCGCGCTAAACCCATCACGAATTGGTAGAAGTTAGAATTCATGGGCTGGCCATTGAGGAGACGGTAGGTCGTGGGTTTGAGCCCCGGTGGCGGGCGCGTACTGTCGATAATTCCCAAACTAGGATAAAATAGCTGTCCAGTACTACATGCTGGTTTTCAATGGTTCTCTGAATGATATCAATCGGTGGTCATACTCGTAAAAAAATAATTCATAACATCTTTATTCTGGACAGTACTTATAAAATGTACAGAATTTTCAGAGAAGTTCATTGCATGATATTCTCTCCCTTAGTACAATCAATATCTTCAAGTAAAATATTAATTGACAGTATATCCTGTGTGTGACACAATGGTCTCCCTGAGCTGATGAAGCACAAACCACATTCCATTATGATATATATCTGCTTTGTCTCCTTCAAAAAAATCCACGATATCTAGTTGAAATCCAACTGTAAGATGTTCAGAAGTACATTTTAAGACCGAAGGACATAACTGACTAACAGTTATTTCATGTATTGGGAGACGTTGCCACCGACAATTAGGCATTACCTCAAGTTTGGTAGAAACTTGCGAGTCAGAAGCTTAAAAGCATTTTAAATACACACAAGAGTAGATAATAATACCATTAGAGGTCATATCTTAACCGAACGAGAGAAAAATATATGCCGAAGTTCTAAGCAGGCCACGTCATGGTCAACACACTCTTTTAAGAAAAGAACTTTAATCATAAAGAAAGTTAAATCCAATATATTTTGAACGTACTGAGTCATGAAAAAAAAATAAAACTGACTGCTTCACATCATTAGCTTTAACTTATGCCTACATCAGTGTACTTAAGACAGAGTGTTATTAAAATGTAAGGTACTTTTCATTGAATTGTCCCTGTCCAGTGGAAGAAGATACAGTTTAGTTCCCAAAGTGCAGGGGTTGTTCTATTAGTTTTGGTTTATTCAAATCTATTTATTATTATTCCCTTGGGTTCCGAGTGAAACATAAGGTTTTAACAAAACAACTCCACTTTCTTCTATCTTCTGGCTTCCTCTTCAGCTGCGTCCACGATTGCCCATAATCTCTCATCTCCTCTTCCTCACTTAATCTCCTCTATGTCACCGTCACACCGACGACCCACTCATAGCTTTCCATTTGCGTTCCACCCGATCAATGACCCGCATTGAGCGCGACGCCATTTGACGGTCTCTTCAAAGTATCCCCGATCCATCTACATTTTATTTTGCATATTTGTTCGCCATCTGGCTCTTTTTTGTTTGTTGTCGGAGTTTCTTGTTTCTAATTCTTTCTGGTTGACCGTTTTATCTTCATTATGGAGCCAGTCAGAGAAGTGGGTAGCTGTTTATGAAAGTCTGTAGCTTGTTGGAAATGCTTTTCGTGAACCACAAGCGGTGCAAGCTTCTGACCCGTATACAAAAACTGAATGACTCCACAATTGTGTTGAACAGAATCCGAATCCTTTTGTTTGTGCTGGCTGAGTGAGTGAAGCAGAAAATTTCCAAACTTGTTTCAGGATACTGAAGACGTATCTCTCCTTTCCGATTCTGGCCTGCTTCGACATCTTCATCAGTTCCCACTGCTTGTGGTTGAAACCGTGCTTCCTAGCCGGATAAGTGAGAGAAGGAACGTCTGTTAAATCTCTCCCTTTGATAATGATTGGTGCTGGTTGTTTCTGTTGTTTGGTTGGTTATCTTCCTCACCTCCATATTCTCTATGTTCACCTGGAGTTCTGTCTTCGCTGCCTGTTTCTTCAGCCAGTTTTGTTGGTTTTCGCCTGCTTGTAAGTCTTCCGGTTAGTGGGACACTGGACATATATGATCTTCCAGAGTCTGTTTATCGATTATTCAGTTCTAAGTGGACTGTATTCATTCAATATACCTGATATGAATCAGAGTATTCACAGCTGTAGTGGATATCTTTTTGTCTAACGATGTATATTAAGCTGTTAGTTTTAGTTACGAACCTTCAATTATCCTTAATAATAGTAATAATAGCTTTATTCCAAACAGTACGTGCTGTATTGCATTTCTCATTACAGGGGAGGTATTTAAAACAGAGCATATTCAACAAATTGTTGAATAAAAATATGGATATAAATTTAGATTAAGTGAAAATATTAACAACACTGTAATAATGAAAAATAAGTAGGGCCGTTTACTTAGAGTTCCGCAGTAAGTTCTTAATTTCCTGTCTTACACCTTTCTCATCACATAAAATGTCTGCTTCCTAAATAAGGTATTGTAGAGTTTTTGTACTTAGTCGTCTGAGCATACATTCTTCTGTAGTTAGTTTTAGTTCTGCCTACCGGATGAAATGCAAAGAGACAGTCGAGCATAGAGAGGATACTCAGAGTCTGACAGGATAATATTTGCTAATTTCTTCCTTGCAGGAGTCCATATGTCTGTCTACAACAGTATTAACGAGTTGGCTTAGTAACACATCACTCGTCCTACTGACAGCTTTTGGTTCCCTTCACAGTGTAACAAAGTCTTTCTTAAGTAGTCCACAAAAGAATAAAGGAGGAGCAATAGAGAAGGACAGGCACAATACAAGAATTTAAAAAACCTAAAATTAGAGACTGAGTGAAAGCAGAGTGTCAAAACTCCCTTACATAGAAGGTCAGACAGAATCAGATTTTGGAAGACTGGGAAAGATCGGAGGAGGTACACAATTAAAGTTACTTAACATCCAGTTTACTTTCAACCTCTGTGCCACCTATGACAGAGGAATCATGCAAAGTAACCAGTTCATGTAAGTCGCGCTTACGTGTTTGAAATTGAAATTAACCACCTGACTGACATTTGGAGAGATTAAGCTGAAGACCATTTGAAAAGGATCAATGACTAATTTCTAATGCAAAAATTATTCATTTTGTAACAGTTGGACTGGGAAGTAACCGCTGGCATAGAAACAGCCAGATCATCGGCATACTTAACAAAATTGGCTTCGTCAGAATGGGGCAAGTCATGTTGGAAGAAAGAAAACAGGAAAGCAGAAAGAAAAGCACCTTGAGTGAAGAATACCAGCTAGAGTAAGTGAAGCAGTGGAGAAATTCCCAATGCAAACAGTTCACTACTCCCTGCTATAAAAATAGGAATCCAACCACTTGGTTATCCAACACTGTGCTTGTGCTTGTCTAACAGAAGAGGCCTAATTACAGAGTCGAAGGTTGAGTTTCGAAAATTCTCCATGGATAAAATAATAATTTTTTTCAGATGATGCCGAACATAACATGTTGAATCCATACGCATTGATTTCAGTCTTTGTATTGGACAGATTTTTAATCCTTTGGATGTGTGACCTACTGTTGACAGCTTGATGGTTGGTAAATCTGATCTGTGCCAACACGCTTATCCACTGTAAATAAATCTGAGTACAAGGTCTCCAGGAATGTACTTCGATTCCTAGTTGGTGTTCATAGAGGCAAATATGAAAATAATGACTGAATTGCACACAACCTGTTTTCAAAACCACCAACTAAGATAGATAAATCATTGATCCCTAAGCTTCATTTGTCCGACTGTGAGCACCCACTCTACCCACAAAGCTTTCACCTTGGATGTCCGCTTCAGGAAGAACAGGAAGTCATTTCATCAAAAGGCATTACGCTCAAACGTCTAATTATGAAAGTTCCACAATACCACATTTGGCACGGATTTTATGTGATGTCAGATGGGAACTAAATAACCTTCTTTCCACTAGTAAACAGACAATTTTTTCCATCCTTATACCATCAGGTCTTACCGTTATTTCTCTTCCGTATTATATTTATAGTCCTTCTGTTTTTTCAGGATTGCGATCGCCATTTAAGCTTTGTAATAGTTATCAAGGTTCACTAGTCTATAACATGCTAAATCTCCACAATGTATCGACAATATTGTTCAAAAATAACCCCCAGTTATTATTACTATTATTATAGTTATTATTCTCATTTTATACTTTGCACATTTTTGACACTGTTTCCGCTGTAAATATGGGAAAGTTCCCGTGGCTAATTTTTATTTATATTTTGAGTAAATTAGATGCAACATTGTGACAAATGACGAAAATTCCATGCCATATTATAAGTACTGTCTGTTTGGGAACAAAGCAGATCATTATTATTATAGAGAGTTAAAAAGCTTAGTGATTTAAGCAGCCCGGCAGTAAGATCTGTTTGAAAGTACAAAATGCCCATTCGCTTCTGAAGTAAGCGTCACCAGTCTTTTACATGAGGTTTAAATATCTGTGAGCATAATTAGAAGGCATTCACCATAAAGTAACTGATATGTGGTTGAGGAACTAAATGAAATAAAATCTTCTTAGTAGACGAAACCATCTTCAGACGCTGTACAGTCGTACTTATACTTATCAAAAATGTATAGTGGTCCATTATTGAGTAATAGGGGGAGTGACATAATTGATATAATTACTTAGAAATGGCTTCGACGTAATACTCAGCGGCACAAGGGAAGAAAGTGTTAGAAATTTGATAAAGTTAAAATTGCTATTGAGTATTGAGAAGAAAGGTGGTAGTTGAGTGTCAATTTAACAAGTGTGAATAGGGTGCGAAAATGTACAAAAGGAACATATGAGAGTGATAATAGTGAATTAATTAATAAAGTAAAAGCAAAGAAATCATTAAAAACGAAGAGATTAAAACCATAGTAGAATAAGAGACTGGGCAAACTTTTTCTGAATACAAAGTTTGGGGTTGTATTGACGAATCGCCAACGCTTCCACTATACACAAATGCTGAAACCTGACTCCCTTTGTACCATTTAACCTCACTTTGTAGAAAATCTTGAAAGACAAGTCTGGTAGAGCTATGTGATTTGAGTTCACAAATTGCTCGAGAACTGAGCTAGTAATTGTCTTTCATTGTCCTTTTGCTAACAAACCATGCAGGATAATGTTCAGAGATGCGTTTGGAAAGTGTACACTTTGTGCGGGCAACATAACTAGCTACAAATGAGCAGGTCAATTTATAAACTCACACTAAAACTGCGGTAGTTTATCCTTCACACATCCATTGATCATTTATTGGCTGTAGAAATTGATACGTAGCTCAGATGAAAAGAAGGCTTTTCTCAGTGATCTGCATAAGCGGTTCTTCAGAATCTCAGCTGCTGGATTACCTTTAAATTCAACATTCATAAACAACAGTTTCTTCGGCACCGTCTGGTCTCGTTCAGGCTTGTTTCAGGTTTTTATATATGAATCTTCAAGGATCCTCATTTCCTATGAGGACTTTTGTTAGTCACTTCAGTTCATCATCGATTGTTTCACTGGAACATATCCTTCTTATTCTTGAGGAAAAGGAGTGGGTCAGATTTCTCTTTCTTTTCAAAGGGCCCCAACTATGAAAATTCATGTATTGATCATTCCATGTTGCTTTCCTATGGACTGATCTTCGAAGAGAACTGTCAGATCTTCTTTTTCGAAAAACACCCAAAAATAGAATTCTGAGTTCATCTGTGATTCCGATGCGAACTGGATAGAATGATAGCATTTGTCGGACTCGTTAGTGTTATCATTTCGATGTTGGCATTCTCGTCACATATGATGGAATTGTCACCCATGTATCTTTGGTACATATGGAAACTACCGATAGTAGGTCGCAACATACCATTCTCTAGACAGATTTAGCAGAATAAAATGGTACCATATTTTATTTTGTCGCCTTCTCTTCAGCTGTTTACAGGGCAAAAACATTATTAAATGTATCTATCTGTGTAAGTATGTTAAATTGTTATTGTAAATACATTTAATAATGTTTTTGCCCTGTAAACAGCTGAAGAGAAGGCGACGAAATAAAATATGGTACCATTTTATTCTGCTAAATCTGTAGTTGTTGCTTTGTTTAAAAACGTCAAAAGATGTGAATCCACTTAATAATTTCAGTAAAAAATATGACTTATATATATATATATATATTTCCTTCACGTTCCCAGTGGAACATAGGGCTTCAAGCTAGTGGCTTGAAGTTTCTGTAGCAGTGTTTATTTTACAGGATGGGGTTGCTAGCCTCATGCCCAACCTTTCCTCTTCACCAGCATTATTTCTGGCTTGGCGAGGTAAAGGAGTGCGTCGGCCGGGGATCGAACCCCGGACCATGTGGATGGTCGGCGAGCGTCCTAACCGCTATACCACCGACGCCCAAAGAAAAAGAAAAAAATATGACTTACTGAAATAGAAATCAGTAGCACACTATTTTTAATAAAAATACAACTTTGAGATGAGTGGTTTCTCAGAGGCTGGCCACCTGGAGCAAGGTTTTCTTCTGTTCATACAATTTCTATAATCTCTGTTCAGTTCAAATAAAAATTGTTCCTAGTGTCTTGCGAAATTTGCGTGTCTCATGAATATCTACAGTCCTACATTTTGTTTCACACTGTAAACTTCTTATGATAAGTGGTGCTCAACATGATACCTGCCCTACAGTTGATGGGGACTGGCAGTAGGATTGTCTGATTTAGGACTTATCATCTGGACGTACTTGCATCGTCCCCCATCCAGCATGTGACGGTTCTCCCATTGACACTGGAACTTAAAATTCACCACTGCGAATGTTAACGCATTATCTGAAAGGCCCCTGGGCCACAGGAATTCCTGCTAAAGTTTCCCATTCTGCCTATCTTAGGAGGAGAACATCAACAAAAAAACAAACTTTTATAGTGAAAACTTCCAAACGATACCATAAAATCCTTAATGTAGAGGCTCAGTGAAGAGGTCTGAAATGGGAAGAAAGGTCACCTGAATATTCTTCAGTCTATTAAATAGTGTTTCGTTTGATATCAGTTCTTGTTTCAGTTATACTTAAAGTGCTAAATTAGCCTGGGTAAAGTGTGCATACCCTAAACTAAGAAAAAGAGTCAACGGTCTCCTAGTAAATGCACATCATCTATCTTCCCGTTTTGATTTTCATATGTGTACTGGGTATTCTCATTGGACCCGCCGGTGGTGCTGAGGTAGAGTTCTCCTCAACCACGCAGGTGGTCTGGAACGACCGACTCACTCCTTTACCTCTCTAAGCTAGTGATAAGACTGGTAAAGAGGGAGGCTAGCAAACCCCATCCCTTAAAAATAAACACTACTGCAACCGAAACTTCAAGCCCTATAGCTTGACGCCCTATGTTACACTGGGAACGTAAAGGAATAAAAAAAATGGATAGATTAGGGTTAGTTTAACCTAACTAGGGAGATATTTTGGTCGGTTAGGGATGGATAAGGGTTGGGTTAGGAGGAGACTAGAGGTAGGGGACTCAATTTACTTTGTAGAATAATTTCTATCTCCAAGCCCACAAATACTCTTATGCCTCTTGAGTGTGCAAAATTAAACTTTACCCAGTGAAATTCCCTCAAGTTATCGACCAAAACAGTGACCTACAGATCAAACTGCAATTCCACGTGGAACTGAAGTATAATCAGTAGCTGAGTTATTTGAATGAGTAAATTCCAATTTAGAAAGCATAAAGATTGAACGAAGATCCTCATCTCAGCATGGCTCCACTCTAATATATTATGTATAGCATTTTTATTACAATACACAACAATTAACCAATCATCAAGTGGCACTGATATCTTTGTTGACAATAATTAATCAATTTCAACATGTCACGGGGTTTGATAATAACCAAGATAGATAAAACAATGATAGTATGTAATTAAAGGTGAAGTAGTTGGAAAAATAATAAAATAATTTGAACAATTATAATTTTTAAAGTTTCGGGGGGTGAAATAATCCGGTTTATAGGATTTTAATCATGAGCTGACATTAGTTAGAGAACCATTGGAAAACGTGGGAGTACTGGACAGCCGGCTGTTTCGTCCTAGTTTGGGACTCTTCAGCAGTACGCACCCACCGGGATTTGAACCCAGGACTTTTTAGTTACAAGGTGAGCTCGCATACCATTAAGCCACTGGGACCCGATCCAATGGACAGTCCATGAATCCTAACTTCTGCCAATTCACGACAAAGCGCGACCCCTAGCCAATGTCTTCGGTGAGTATTTGTCCTCACACCCGACCTTCTGCACCCTACTGGTCATGACTTCTCACTAGAACCCCAGGTAACTACCTACCTGAATAGGGTAATCCGGTTTATATACTGATGTAAAGATGGCGAAGATAAGGAAAGTGGTTGTACAAATTTCTGAATTCACATGTTTGGCTTGTTCTTCAGGTGGATTCCTATTGCTTCAGCTGTTGTATGTAGAAGAGGAACTCGTAAAGCAAAATTAACATTATTAAGAATGTGATAAATACTTGTAAATGCTGTAATAACCTCAGCCTTATACTCATTATCTACAAGGTCTGCTAAAATAGACCTACGAATAGATCTTGTTTGTCCCTTGCTGTTTAACCATGCTGAATGATGTTCGGAAATATGATGATAAACCTACTTAACTGTACACTCAAAGTAGCTGGCTCCGCAGCTGCAGTCAAACTGGTAGATACAAAGAGGAAGCGAAATTAGGTGGTAGTTCATCCTTATTTTCCGAACGTAAAATAAGGGTGGCAGGGAAGAGACAATTTACCTCTGCTGCACTAAAAGCTCTTTTAACTGCATTCTTCAGTCACTGTGTTACTATTTCTCCCCTTAACCTTTAAAAATTATAACTGCTCAAATTATTTTATTATTTTTCTAATTACTTCTTTATTACGTATTATCATTGTTTTGATCATTTCTAAACTTTAATTGTTTGAATTACTTATCTTGGTTATTATCAAACCCCGTGACAGGTTGATATTGATTAATTATTGTTAAAAAACGTATCAGTGCCATATTTTGATGGGACCCTAGTAACTAGTAAGTAGGCCTTACTTTTGTGTAGACTGAATTCTGTCAGTCAGGTTTGCAATGTGGCCAGCATTCTAGGTAGCCCACCATCACGGTGCACACTGATTTGATGATATTAGATGGTTGGAGGCAATCGACAGGAATTCTTGAACCTACGTTTCGTGCCAGTTGGCACTCGTCAGAAAGGTGTATCTGCAACCTTGAAGCAATTCATACCCCTTCTGAGATTTGAACCCGCGTCACCCAGTGATACAGTCAGAGACGTTACCACAGGAGGTAAATCGCGAGCCCGAATAGCTCAATGGCAACGTCTTTGACTGCATCACTGGGTGACGCGGGTTCAAATCTCAAAAGGTGCATGAGTTGCTTCAAGGTTGTAATTAAATTCTAATCAGTCATACCTCATTCATCACGCAGAATTTCAATTTGAAAATTACTCCTCATAACAATCTGTTAATTAATCCATTTAAACAAATTGAATTCTAATTTAATGCCATTTTAACTACTGTCATAAATCACTATTCAAAACATATACAGATATATATATGTGCCGATATTCATGAAAGAAATGGTATATGAAGCGCATATTTAATTCATTTTGTTCGCGACCTAGTTTATGCCTCCTTGAAACTTATTAATCGAGTAAGTATGTATATTTTTATATATGAATTATTTCTGTTGAAGATTCTACACTTATATAACCAATATAACACCACTAAAGACTGTTTGTGATATATTCAGTAATAAGTTTCAGACTAAATGGTTGATATTTGGTATTCGTTTAGTTAGTAAAGATGTTGTTGACAAAGTCACCTAGATTGAGATGGATACGTCTTTTACATACCATGTGGCACTTATTATGTAGTGATTGATCGGTGAGTAGATCTAGGAGAGGACACTGACAAAATGCAGAGTCTACTGAACACTTTGAGCAACAATCTTCGTATGTTTGGCATGCGATTCGCCCCTGTAAAATGTAAGATGATGCTGCGGGATTGGACTTCACCGACCCCTAGATTAGAAATAGGAAGTGAAGTGGTAGAGCACATTGACCGCTTCACTTACTTGGGAAGTATCATCTCTGACGAAATCTCAGCACGAATACAGAGGGCTAGGTTCGCATATGCCAGTTTACGCCGTCTCCGGCGTAGACGTGATATCCGACTATCGACCAAAGGGCGTGTGTACTGCTCAACAGTCCGCTCCGTCCTCCTATATGGCAGTGAGACCTGGCCATTGAGAGAGGAAGACATGAAAAGATTATCTGTGTTCGATCATAGGTGTCTGCGTTCTAACTCCCGTGTGAAGTGGTATAATAAGGTGAGCAATATTGAGGTTAGGCGTCGAGTGCTAGGTAAGGCGGAGAAATCAATAGACGAGACTGTGAAATGACATCGACTGAGATGGTTAGGACATGTGTTACTCATGCATGCCTAGTCATCGCCTTCCTCGCCGGCAATGTTAGATGATATAGGGCCAGGCTGGAAAAGAGCTAGCGGTGGTCAAACCAAAACATGGCACCAGTCAATGAAATCTACAACAGTAAGTCTAAGCCACGTAGGAAGGTGTAGACTTCCTGACTGGTTGGGGTCCTCGGGACGGGAAAAACCAATGGTTGGAAACAATTGGTGACATGGCTCAAAATCGTTCTCAATGGCTAGCGTAGATGCATCCACTCCTTGTGACTTATGATTTCCAATGAAACTACATTTTTCTTGGTTATTACTATTCCTTTGTCTCACACCTATGTTTACTGTCTCTGTTATGCATTTCTTCTACTTTCTTCTCTTGCTTTGTGTGCTACATGGAGGGAGTGTGGCGACTTGAACTGCCGCACATATGTGCAAAGTTCTATGTCGAAAACCGACCGACCGACCGAGATCTCATAGAGAAGGTGAAATAGAGGAGACATTAGGCTGATTGACCGTTAACTGCAACTCTACCAGAAATAACATCAGTAAAAAGATATGTACTACCGGATGCCAACTTTCCAATATAAGCGGACATCTTGAAGGTCATCAGCATACTGGGAATCTGGGAGTCAGTGGATCCAGCTGGAATACCCTCCGGAAGTATTGAAAACGGACTCAAAGACATCAGAGGTTATATCCATGCCACTTTTTAGAAAGGAGGGAAGGAGGGAAGGAAAGATATCTACTGATTGCAAGAAGGGCTACCTTATCAAACTTCCAAAGAAGGATGATTTAAGCCCATGTAACAGCTGATGTGTAATCATGTTCATGTCAGTTCCAAGCAAAAGATTAAATCACATCATACCAGAGAGATTAAAAGATGCTCTGGACGTAAAACTGTGCCGGATGCATGTTAGATTAAAGAAAAACAAGTCATGTATGAATCAAATTCAAACACTACTCATCATCGTCATCATTGAACAGAGCGTAGAAGGGCGGTCAACTCTCTGTCTCACCGTCGACAGCGTCTACTGTGAAGTGATTCTGCGGCAGCTTGAACATCAAGCATTGTGACACTACTTTACCATCCCCATTCAACAGCTATATTATGAAGCGATATGCCAATGGGTTGGCAACTGAAAGCTTGACGAAGCATTTGAAGTTAAGACAGGAGTAGGACAAGACTGAACTATGCAACCAACTGACCATTGGGAGTGAGATGGCGGGCATACGTTGGACTGACAATGGAAGATCTACAATTCGTGGATAAAATTTACGTCTAACGCGACACAAACTCGAAGACGTACATACCATAATGTTGAACTCAATGCCCGTAAAACTGCTAAAGAACCATGTTATCGTCCGGCTTGTAATGCCTAACTTCTGTCAATTAGTGACATGTCCTGTACTCCATATGGAACGCAGTGGGATGACAAAGAAACTCCCCTCTAATAATTACAAGTTTGAAGTACAAAACACAGTATGAATCCACTTAAAATAAAGTAGCTCAGTATGTATATATATATATTTCGTAAAAACTGAACAAGATGTGTAAAAACACATTTCACTTTAAAGAATTTGTTTCTCTAGAGATAGATAACATTTGAAATTTTTCTATAGATTCTGATAGATTTTCATTCAAAGTCAATATAAATTTCTTTAATTCTAATGGACTACGAAGCCATGAATTCAATGTACAATATAACTGATTCATGCTTTGTTTTGTTAAAATGCTATCCACATTTAAAATATCACTTTCTGGACTAGTAAATGAAGCCAATTGTTTTTCATGCAAGACAGCTAAACACTTTGATAATAACTGGTAAATAACTCTAGGCAGCGATAATTTTTGCCATGGTTCAACAACAACCTTCGATGGACTCTGAAATAAATTCTCATACTGATATTGAACTGTTTGATTTATTTCCTCGAGGAATGTCTGTAAACAAATTTGAATCATATTTCTCAGAGTGAATATGCTCATCAATTGTGTACCTTTCTGGAGATCATTCATTTTATAAAGATTGGCTAGAATTCTTACCGCTTTACGACGTATTCCATGATCAGCTTTATCAATTCTCTCCAGGATACATTCTTCTGTTAGGCAACTACATACTTTCCATAATGGAAGATTAGGCGGGAAATTATTTTGTTTTATATCAAACGTGTTAAGACATTTTAAAAAATTGTGCTTTAAATATGCGGATGCGTAACGATTGTTTGCTGTTGATGATGATGTTGATGTCATCGTCGACGTCGTCTTCGTCTGACTCGACATTAAATCATTCAGAGAATAGACTGGATGAAAACGTATTCTCATTGTTAGCAAATTTGAGGACAACGTGGTGGATAGAGTACCAGTTTTTTCTGATTTCATATCAATGCTTGGTGTTGTTAAAGTATGTACACTTTTAGAAATTTGTATTCTGCGCGTCACAATACCACCACCACCACCACGTAAAGTTTGTTGACTTTTCCATAATTCAGGGGAATAGTAGAAATGATTACTGCCCAGACTGTTTGTATCGAAAACAACCTAATATTTGGTTAAATATAGAATAAGAAAAAAGAAGAGAACGAAACAACATTGATAACTTGAAATTTTTAGGCGGTTATTTTAAAATAAGGATAGAAAATTTATTCCTGGAAGTGAACCGGATGGATAACGGGATATCTTTCTCATTCCTTTGACTTCCGAGTAGAAAAAAAGAGCTTCAGGCTGTGAACTTTGAACTTTGTTGTTTCCCATGCGGTAGGGATGCTAACCTCGTGATGAACAATCAGTCTTTCCCGGGCTTACTAGCGGTTAGACATTTTAGGAGTGCATTAGCCGGGAATCTAACGCAGATCACATTCAGAGTTTATGAGTATCCTACTATTGGACAAGGCGGGTGGTGAGATTACCCGAACAGTTTTGGATAAGTAGATTACTAAAGATGTACTGGGTGATGGCTGAATAATAGTATTAATAGCAACTTTATTTTTAACAAGACGTTTATATACAGTTCAGAATTTTCAGCTTGGTGTTTTCTTCCCCTTATAAAAAGGATCTTCAAGTTTAATAGTAATCTACAGTACATCATTCGACAGAATTTCTCTCTGTCCGCAAAAGGCTACAACCTTCAAAGTAATTATTTCTTGAAAACGGTCAAAGCGGTAGGTTGAAAGCCATAGCAGAATGCATAAAACTACAAATTGTCCTTCAAGAACGCAAATAAGTGGTTAAAATAAAGTACCTTCAAGAGTTGGTTTGTAAGGATTAGGTTTGTTTTTACGAGTTTACGAGTCTATTGAATGTCAACAGAGGGTATCTTACTGACTGACTCATGCTATCTAACAGTGGTCAGCGTTGCCACATCTGTCATCGGCTTGGCACTGTCACTAATCTTTCTAGACAGCTAAACCTTAGACAGTGAGTCAAATTCAATTTCGCATACTGTGGTCTTAGTGCTACAATAGCTTCTTAGTTTATTATCCTTCATTTGAAAGTGACACACCTTATCAATTGTTGGTAAAAACGTCGTACAAATTACAATTTCTTCTTCCTGTTTTGAAGCCGTAAAGACATATAATAGGACTTATGCTTCAAATATGGCCAGAAAAGATCACCAATGGGGAGGCATCTCTGGGAATGAACCAACCCAGCAGGAACCAATTGCGCAACAAATACGCAGGAAGAAATGCAGGTGGATTGGATTGGTCATACTCTAAGAAAACCATCAAGTGACACCACATACCGGACCATCGCTCGAGCGGAACCCGGCCGGATGGGAGGCGGAAGTTGGTCGTCCAAGGGTGACATGGAGGAGGTCAAGTGAAGGGGAGATGAAATCATGTGGGCAGACGTGGAGCGAGGTGAAAACGTTAGCAGAGAACCAAACGCAATGGAGACGTGTGGCTGAAACCATATGTTCCTTTGGAAACTAAAGGAAACAATGATAATAATAATAATAATGCTTGGCATAATGTGAGTCCGGAGTTCAATAAGGAGTTGATAAAGAGTAGTAGACAAAACAATATCTATGTATTCATGACCAGCAATTATTACTATCATTATTATTATGATTCATTCCTTGTGTTCTCAGTGGAACATATAGTCTAACTGGCACAGCCTTATTGCACTCGGTTCTCTGTTAATACTTTCAACCGGCTTGACGGTTTCCAAAAGGCCTCCATTTCTTCCTCATATTATCTCATTGATGTCACATTGGAACTTTAAATGTGTCACCTTTCATAAGAATCTCACTTGAAAGCCTGGTATATGATGCCATTTGTATATCCAACCTACCTCCATTTCTTTCCACTTATCTGTTCAGCTGTGACCTCTTGGTTGTTTCGCCTCCTGCTCAGCATAGACAGCCTCACCGCGATTACTCTCTTCCTACTCACTATCTCTCTCGCCTAATTATTCTAAACAATATGAATCCTCTCTGATGGAAGAAAATCAGTTCTTCTTATAAACATGAACTATGGGGGAAATCTTCATTACACCAACGGACAACTTCAAATATATCAGAAATAGATGAAGAACTTGATTTAGTGGACATATTATTTCTGATAACAGACCCATATAATGATGTAAATTTCGAAAGAGAAAGGAAGACGAAATTTGCAGTATAAAATGATGTCATCATTCTATTTCACAGGTTCTCATCAGCTGAAGACTACCTGAAATTACAATGGTTATATAGATGACAATAACATACTTTAATATTTAAGTGGTGGTAGAGAAGAAATACTTTAAAATTAACGCATCCAAAATGTAAGCACTACAATTTTATTTTTAGTTTAAGTTTTCATCATCAATTTGTACGCTTTCAAAGTTGAAAAGAGGGGGGAGGAGTAAGACAGAAAACAGAAAAAATTAACAAAACAGTGTTAGCTTGTAGGCCCACATTGCAACTCAAAAAAGAAAAGCGGTTACAGTTTATAAGACTGAGATTTGCTCAGTGAGTTGAGATGACTCAATTAGATGACTAGTTAATGTAATCAAAATCAAAATTCAGTTACCAAGGGAGTGAGAGATTAATCACTCTCTCTTTCTGAATGTATAAGTCTGGTTTGAATCGTTTGATTGCGATCGCTTCAGCAAATCGTAGTAAATTTCCTATCTTTTGTCCGTTTAATATTTCAAAGGATTTCGAAATCTCTACGGGATGACCAGTATCAACAATGTCTGGTAATTGCACTCTGAGAATATTTGTTTGTTTTCAGGCACAAGTTTTTATAATATGTTCATAAAAACCGGATAGAAGCCCTTCTTTCCGTCCTTCCAGTGTACTTGCTCCTGCAAGTGCACGTAAATTCATAAACGCAGTTGGAGGTGATTTCTTGAACCTCTTCGCCCTCTTTTCTACTTTGAAAGCGTATAAACTGATGATGAAAACTTAAACTAAAATTAAAATTGTAACGCTGCTTTCATTTTGGATGCGTCAATTTTATAGTATTTCCTTCTTCTCTACTACCACTTAAACATTAAAGTATGTTATTATCATATATATAATTATTGTATTTTCAGGCAGTCAATGGCAGCTAAGGAGAACCTGTGAAATAGAGTGACAGAGTGACTGTAAATTTTGTCTTCATTTCTTTATCGAAATTTACCAATGGAACCAAATGTATGAAATGATGTAAATATTACTTCGAAATTTTTCCAGCTTCATTTTCTTGGACTGCTGCATAAGTCATAGTCCCTTGAGTAAACCATCTTCAGTTATCCTCACTACTCAGATCTGTATCAGTGTATGCTGAAACCGGGAACTCGGAAGTTTTAAACTCCTGTAATAAACATTAAACTGACTGATCATTATTTTCACTCAAATTTACCGAAATAAAAATAAACTACTGTAATTCATTTTAAGTAGTCTATCCACTCACAGACACGTCTATTTACACAGTATCAGTAGTAAACTATAAGTAAACTACTGAATAAAAGTACAAATAGAATATTTAAGGTGAGAATGAATTACAGATTCGTTGAAATAAGAGTAGCCTCTCAGTGTAATTAATTTATAATCCACCTACACATGTAGTGGGTGATTTTGAGGGTGAAAGATTAGCGTCGGCGTTCAACTAGCCACAAGTCGAGACTAATCGTCTAATCAGATCACCATCTTATTGTAGGGGAATTATATAGTTGACTTGAGAGAGAGCCAGGCTGATAGTTTAAAGATTGGTAATCTGAATCTGTGATCAATCTAGACTGCTTTTTCTGACTTTCAGTCATTGCAAATTACATGAATATTAGTCTGACAATCTAAGACCTGTCTAGATTAATCTCACCAATAAAGTACATAATGCTGGCAGAAAATCTGTAGTCACTTTTGAAATTCTGAGTAGTATCTGACTTTTGTATTGCCACTGTCTATCTGACACATCTTTTTTCTATGAAGATAAACCCGTTCCGATGCAGATATTTCGTGAATTAGGAGGATTCCATCATGAGTTAACTGGCATCAGATAGAGAACCACTGGAAAACCACCTGGAATTACTGGACGGCCAGCTGTTTCGTCAGCCTAGTTTAGGACTCTTTAGCAGTACTCACCCAACGTGGTTCGAACCCAGGACCTTCAGGTTGCAAGAACTGGCGTGTAATCATGCTCTTGTCCACACCCGGTAAGATACTAAGTCGCGTCATCCTGGAGAGAATAAAAGATGCACTGGATGCAGAACTCCACCGGCCGGGAAAAGCTGGATTCAGGAAATGCGAATCATGTGCTGATCAAATCGCAACCCTACGCATAGTCATCACAGAACAAGGCATAAAATGGCAGCCAAGTCTCTCCCTCAACTTCACAGACTTCAAAAAGGCCTTCGACAACGCTGACAGAGAAGTAATTCGGGAACTACTTCGACACCACGGCGTGAAGTACCCCAAATCTTGATCAACCTCACTCAATGAATGTATGATAATACCACACCGCAGGTGATCCATAACGAAAACCTTAGCGAATTTCTTGAATTGCTGGGGCATGGGGCTTCAACAGCACATCTCTATTACACTATATCCTTTGCTGTCTAACTTAGCTGGCTTCACGATTATCTATAAGCTATCATCTCCTCCTCACACGATCTTCTCTGTGGGACTCTTTGACTTTCAGCCAGTCGTTCCCCATTTGGGTTCCACGCTGGGGCCTTGCTGGCGCCCGATGTCATTTCATGGCCACCCTAGCATGTGTTCAAACCATCTCTATTCCCTTAGACACATCTGTCTGGCCAGAAGTCGCTGTCACCAATTTTTTCTAGCCATCTGATCTTCACTGTAGAGCAAAGACAACTTTTGATAAGAGTCAAGAGGCTATTGGAAATGCCTTCGGTGACACGTCTGCGAAATCTCTGAACCATATAGGAGAAGTGACCTGACGTTAGCATTGAAAAACTGAATCGTAATCTCCACGCTTACTGCAGTAGACTATCAGACTAATTTCAAAATAACGAACGTTTATCTTACCTTTCCAATCCTGACTTTGACACTGCCCTAGTTTACTAACCGGTCCTAAGCCTGGAAATAGAGGGAAGCCTGGGAGTGTCGCTAGCAACCCTACACTAAAAAATCCAGCTAATAGCTAAAGAAACTTCAAAGAACAGAGAAAATATAAAAAATGAACTAATTCTTTACTAAAATTAGAAAGACACATTGAAGTGGACTGGTGAAAACCTTCAGGAAGCCGATGTGTCAGTCCATATGTCTGCTTTCGATCAAGGCAAAATAAAAATTAAAAATAATTAGTATACATTAATAAAGAGTTGAAAGTTTTATTGATTTGAAGTGATCAAAGTGGTTACAAATCAATTAGAGGTCAAATATTCACGTCAATGTCATGGATGAAGACGAATAATAGTAGTAACAATAATAGCAATATGGCCTACGCAGTGACATTATCAAAAATAACTGAAGTAAAGAAATTGAAGTAAATTTTTTAAAAATATAAAATTAAAAGTTTCTCACCTTGGTATGGAAAGAATGACCACCATTTCCTACTGAATGCGGAAGTTGTCTTTTCACCGTCTAATTGATGTGGCTTAGGTGATACTTAGAGGACTGAGACTAACTTCTAATTGAAAATAAATCGGTATATACAGTTTGAGATAACATGAATTGGGGACTTTTCAACCTTAGATTATCACATTATTATTGTTATTGTGGTTCCCTTGGGTTCCAAGGGGAACGTAGGGCTTCAACAACACATATGCACTTTGTTCAATTTTCTGCTGTCCTCTTTAGCTGGCCGACCCCACGGCTGTTCAAAATCTCTCATCTTCGCCTCGCACGATGTCCTCCATGTTACTCTTGGACGACTCACTCGTTGTCTCCCATTCACGTCCCACTCAAGCTATGGCCTGACGTGTGATATCATTCAACAGTCTCCTCAGCGTATACCCAATCCACCTCCATTGTCTTTGGAATACTTGTTGAACAATAAACAGGCTCTTGGTCGGTTTAGATCATCTCAATGACCAATTTATTCTTCTAGATACTTTATCACTTTTGAATTCAAACTTTAGGAGGACTGGTTTCTTCTCAAATGTATCAAAATTTTCAAAAGATTGTTCGAGTGGCACCACCACCAGTATGTAAAGCAACCAGTTGGGTGTCTCAGGGTGACATGAAAAAGATCATGCTTGCGGCCAGATGAAAGTGATGCCAAAGAATCGAATGCAATGAGAATGTGACGTTTGACGCTCTATCTTTCACTCAGGATTCATTGAATTATTTTCTCTTTTTGAATCAAGTCACTATGTTGATCCTTGATTGATGGATAATTTAATCCTGATTAGATGAACGATGTCTTCGTCCATCTAAGCTTCAAGTATTTGTCATTCATTTGTATGCAACGTAATAAACCAAGAAACATGCACTCATAAGTCTTCAGCGTATACTAAAACGTGAGTAATATTGTGATTAATGCCTTTCATGAGACATTTTACCACGAGTAATTATCTCTTGTTAACGAATACTCCTAGAAGAACACATATGCTCATTAAAAAATGGCCAGAGTGAAGCAGATAACCTAAGATACTGTGACTACTTATTACACCTCATATCTATTTATTTAATTGAATTTTAGATTTTCCTGTCGATTGATTGGACCGAAGTGCTCGGTCTCAGGTTGACATGTCGGCGGCTCTTTGTGCAGATGCTTCGACGATGTCTGGGCATGTAATTAGAAGTTAACTGGTGGATGGTGACTAGCAGTGGAATCCACCAGGACGCGCATTTCGTCCTATTTGGGACTTGTCCGCCAGCTGGATGTACCTGCACTTCGGTCTAGTCAGTTGACGGGAAAATCTAAAACTGAATTAAATAATTAATATGACCCGTTGCACAAGAAGTGGTGGCTCTCATGGCCCAAGTGGCCTAGTGGATAAAGTTTTGGCGTTTGAAACCACGGGCACTGGGTTTGAGCCTCGGTGGGAACATCATCACTGACTCACTGGGGAACGCGGGTACATCCACTGGATGACGAGTCCCAAATAGGACGAAATGCGCATCCCGATGGATTCCACTGCTAGTCACCATCCACCAATTAAATTCTCATATCTAACATTTCAAGAAGATTTCACCATGAGAGAAGACTTGAGAAAAAACCAAAACAGCGGGGTACGATTATCGAACTCACCTCAACAGGGAAAAATCCAACTTGACTAGCCTTCTCTACATTATCCTCATCAAATAAACATTTCCAGCTGATTACCTTTAATCCAGTTTGTCCTGGTTCTACACATGCTGATAGATTTAACACTTCAGGTAGTAAAGTTGAAAATAATGATTGAGAAATTTTTTCCGATGAAATATAATTCCAACGATCAGGTTGATTTTGAAAATTGAAATTTTCACTGCATCTAAACAATTCATACGGATCAATGACATCTTGTCTTTTCGCTGTTGGTACCGTTGTTGTTGCTGCTGCTGCTGTTGCTGTTTCAGAGGAGACTTCACTTGATGGCAATCCAGTTTTTTCATTAGTAATAGCGTTGTTGTTAACTGGTGGAATAGTTATGTAGAAATAGTTAGGTATATAGGTAACGGGATAATCATTTAATGGCATATAATATGGTCTAATTTGATATTGATTCGGTTTTCTGAATACAATATACATATCCCAATAGAAATGTTTCCTTGTGAAAGACTTTCGATCGACGTCACCATCTTCGTCGCCATCTACATCATAATCACTAGTCGGATACATTGGCAGATAGTCCTGTAAATAACCATTCCATAAACGTGTCACAGGTAGAATATCTTCAATTGTCATATGTACTGTTGATGTTCTACTCTTTTTCACAAGTATTTGACCGAATTCATTTAAAATCTCTAAATGTTTTTGAAACCATTCAACTGTCCAATGTGCGTATGAATTCATTTCTTCCGGGAGAAATTCACCTTCATTCAGTAAAAAATCAATTTTTGCTTTATTATCAAACAGTTGGTCAAGTTGTTCAATGGCTTCATTCAACGAGGTGTCTAATAATAAACAATTGTCAGCCGCTAAGATTGTTTCATCACGTACTAGAGAATGAAAGCCTTGTAGAAGATGATGTTTAGGATCTCTGTTCTGTTGTTTATGCATAACGATAATCAATAAATTAGTGAATGAATGAATGAATAGTGAATCACCAAAGATAACCCACTTATATATATATATATATATATATATATCAAAAGTACTTTTTATATTAATCACATGTGACATTCAAACCAATGACTATTCATACAAAACAAAAAGTACTTACAGTTTACTTGTTTTAAAAGTTTATTTTATGCTTAAAGTTTTTGAGGAAAAATTATTTGACGCGAGTAATCTTCAGCTATTCATATTAATCAAACAGCAGTAGGTTTGCTTTTCATTCCCTTTTTGTGTTCCAGTCAGAATACAGGGGTTCATGTTTGAGCTTCTAAGTATTTTTTTAGTGGTTGTGGAGATATTCATCTACATTGAAATTGAAATCTGAACATATCTCTCAATTTTTCACAGATATAAACTTAATAGAAGATGGAATCCAAATCACTTCTGAGTTAGAAACCGAACAACAAAGTGAGTTGGGCATGCTTGACCGTAGAATGAAACGAAAGCAAGACGGTGCGTTAGAGAGATACTAGCTAGCATTTATGGGAAACCGACACACCCTGATAAACACTTAGACTTTAATTCATCCCATCCAGAATCGATAAGGATAGGTTTAGTTAAATGTGTGTATAATTTGACCAAGAGCCTAACAATTAGGCTAGAAGATTTCACTAATGAAACCAAATAACTAAAGGAAGTATTACTAGTGAATCACTACCTACCCACCAGAATTTATTCAGAAATACATGAAAAACCATAAAAAAAAACAACTAAGATTAGCAGCAAGAACTGGCGAGCATTATGCTCCTGTCCATCCCAAGCAAAATTCTAAGCCACAACATCCTGGAGGGAATTGAACAAGCCCTGGATGAAAAACTTCGACCGGAACAGGCTGGATTCAGGAGAAACAAGTCATGTATTGATCGAATCGCCACACTACGGATCCTGATTGAACAAAGCTTGGAATGGCAGCCACCTCTCTATCTCAACTTCATCGACTTTGAAAAGGCCTTCGACAGCGTCGATCGAGAGGTGATTTGGAAACTACTTCGCTACTACGGGGTGCCGCCGACAATTATACATCTCATCCAACGGTTGTACGACAATGCTGCATGCCAAGTAATCCACAATCGGAAAATCACCGAATCCTTCGACGAAGTGAAGACGGCTGTAGGACAAGCTGGCCGCCTACAATCTCCAATGATTTTCCTGACTCGTTTCGATAGACTGGATAATGCGACAGACAGCGGCGGGCAACGAGGAGAGAGGCATAAAATGGACCCACACAAAAAACTTGGAGGATCTGGACTTCGTCGATGATATATGTCGGATTTCCCACAAACTGGAAGATATGCAAGTGAAAAGCAACAAGTTGGCAGAAGAAGCATCAAAGGTAGGACTTTAGGTGAACAAAGAGAAAACGGAGGTGATTCCTGGGGAACACCACTAACAGCAACAACAACAACAACAACAGACAAACATCAGCATAATGGGAGAAATCTGAGAGAAGCAACCTTCTTCACCTGGGAATCATCGTTTCAACTACAGGCGGAACTGATGAGGATACCAGAGTGCAAGGATCCGGAAAGCAAAGAAAGCTTTCATTACTCTCAAGTCTGTGTGGAGGTCAACAGCACTCAGCATCAAAAATAAGATCCGGATTTTCAACTCCAATGTGAAATCAATGCTACTATTCGGATCAGAGACTTGGCGCGTCATAAAGAGCACCTCAAAAAAACTACAGACCTTCATTAACAGCTGTCTTCGCTCAATACTCAAGATCAGATGGCCGGTCAGAAACGATCAGCAACAGAGATCTCTGGGAGCTAGCCAACACAGCAGGAACCGATTGTGAAACAAATATGCAGGAAGAAATAGAGATGGATTGACCATACTCTGAGGAAACAAACCATCAAGTGACATCACTAGACAAGCCAATACTCGAGTGGAACCCGAAAGGGAAGCGGCGAGTTGGTCGTCAGTGCAAGGGTGACTTGGAGGAGGTCATGTGAAGAGGAGATGAAAGCATGTAGGCAGACTTGGAGCCAGGTGAAGACTCTAGCAGAGAACCGAACGCAATGGAGACGCACGGCTGAAGCCCTATGTTCCTCTAGGAATTAAAGGAAACAATAATAATAATAATCCCGACTGTTAAAATTGCAAATGTTTTTTTTATTTAACTTCCTCGAATAAACAATACTGCTCATAGAGATCTCTGTGTTCTCCCCTTTAAATAAGTACTTATACACTCCATATATTGTATCCAACAAAGACAACATCTAGTCCTATTGCTAACTTAATATTTTGGTGTATTGATGTAATGCATCATTATGGCCTCGCTATATGTTCCTGATTATGTAATGAATGCCTGGAAAGTGAGTTATACGATATTTGGCATTTTCCTTGAATTACACGCTTTAGTGTCACAGAAATCTGAAGTAAAAAGGACGCATGATACTCACCAAAGATTTGTAATGTTAGCATCTTGATTTCATATTGAATTAGTTGTGTTCTCTGAGCTCCTAGCTGATTTAATTGCAAAGCTTTCTTCGTCCACCTTCTAGATAACAACATCTTCAGCGCAGATTTTAGTATGAAATAAACTTATTTGAATTTTCCACGAGTCATGTACGGTATCTCCTGGTGACCACTGTCGTGACTGGTAGTTGATTTATATCTATATTGATCATTTTTTATTGACTCGGAATTCGAACTTTCGTGTCATGTGATTCACTTTTTATTAGTTGGTAAATTTGGTCCAAAGCAGTAATTTGTTTGTTAACTGCTAATTAATTTGAGTACCAGGCGTCTAGGAATTCCTTGGAATTATTTTTGGTGTTTCTTCTATTTAAAACTTCGACAGTATCCCAATCATCAAATAGGTGTCCATAATTATCCACATGCATTGATATGAAACAGGAATATATATCATGTCTTTTCACAGCTGATTTGTTTTCTTGGTTTTGGATTCGTAAGGGACGCCCACTTCTTAGACCGATGTAATGTTTATCGCAGTTGATACATGCAATTTGTTTTGTCAGTGGTATTAATTTTATCTTCTTTTTCTGTTGGATTTTTTGGTTTGTACAGTACTGAATGCAGTGATTGCGTCCACTTGTGTGATATGTTTATTTCAAATAGTCTTCGTATTCTTGCCATTATTTTAGAGGTATTCATCATATATGGTATGGTGAATTTTCCTGTAGTCCTTAAGGATGGTTTCTTGTTGGTACTTCGTGTAGCGGTATATGATTCCCCAAAATTATTGACCACAGCAATCATCACTCAACATTGGATGCTGACCCTCACTGTTTAGGTCGACTTGTTTAGCTGAAGGCTTTCAGTCAAGCATCCACGCCATTTGGTACTCCGTCGTGTCACGTGCGTGCACGATTACTAGCTAGCTAAGCATTCACTTCTACCCACGATTTGGTCCCGAAATATATTGCATACTTTGGACAGCTAAATCTGGTCTTTTGCTTTATCTCTCGTACTCGAAGAGCGAACACTATAGAAGTTGTTGGTATAAGATCTTGCGTCAGTATAATCCGTACAACTCGCGAACGTCGATACTTGCAATCTCTAAATTCGATTTAAGTTAAAACATTTTTTGATGAAATTGTATCGATATTCATTCCTTTTGAACACAATCATGGCAAGAAAGTTCAAATTAACATCCAGTCACGACAGTGGTTGTCAGGAGATACAGTTATATCATTCATGGGGAATTCAAATAACTCCATTCCATACTACTACCTGAGCTGAAGATGTTGTTTAGTCGGTGGACTATGAAAGCTGCGCAATTAAACTAACCAGATAATTGAATATCATCCATCTGAGCTACCAGTCTGCACCATTATTTTTATTTTATTTTATTATAAATGTATTCAGAGGGTGATTCTACTCAAACAAGACGCCTTAGAATTTGACTTACAAACTGAAATGTTCTTGGTTGATTCACAGTACAGAAACATTATCGTTATTAGTCATAAGTGATGGCAATCTGTAGATCCTTTTGAATATCACAAGCGAAGGCACGAATATTTCCTCGTGATATATATATCACGTGACAATATTGGTCTGGATCAACTATAAATTTAAGTTAAATAATTAATCTATCTGCTTGTTCATCTGCTTCATTTATTTATCGACTTTAATGGACCGCACACTGTAGATATTTTAGGGAGAGCAGTAGAGTCTAATACGTTATTGAACAACCAGTCGCGTCTTTGGTACCTGAGAAAAATCCGGCCATATCTAGGTGAAAGAGGGCGCTGATTTGAGCTTCTCTGTGCTAAAATCATCAGTAGCTTAAGAATGCGCATCTTCACCGCATATTCAAAAAGAGATGGTAAATGCGACCCCCTCTACAGTATCCTTTAGAGAGATGTTAGAATTTATGGAAAGATTTTCGATAACTGATATCTTTGCAAAAATGATCTCTTTTGGGCTTACAGATTCAGTATCTATACAGGAATAAATCTTCAATAAATAAGGTGTCTGGAACACTTGTCATCGACAAATCAGTCTCATACTCTGATATATACACAGACCTATTTTTCTGCATGTCACTTCTGTTTGTATTTCTCTCACCCCCGCTTATTGGTTCATTACCTGAATTCCTCTCACCCTACATATGACCTTTGAAATCCTATTGGTTGTTCCCTGTCTTAATTTATCAATGGCATTAGTGCGCCTCAAGGTCATTCTAAACATATATATATATACTCAGGCTCTGACAAACATTTTCGACTACTGTTTGGAGATAGTGAAAGCTCTCTTACCAATGTCCAGCCTTCTCTTGTGTCTTTTTGCTACCCGGTGATATTTTTGTTGCTGCTAACGTGCGATTAGGACAGATTAGCCAGCTCATAAAGCTCATATTCGCTGATAGTCTACTAGGTCGTAATTCCAGTCATAACATACTCATTTTTAACCCAACTAAAGGTGGATTTATAATATTTAAAAAAACCATCCATTGAATCCAAAAAGTGGAGCGTAAAGACAGAAACTCACCAAAGCCATTGGATAATAGGGGCGTGAGAAACATAGAAGGTTACAGCCTACAAACTATTAGCTTAGAACCCAGTGATCAAATGGTAGTGTTTCTATCGGATAAGCTAATAATCTGGTGTTCCGTTTCACTGACAGTTGTGGATATTCACAAGTAAACAGACTAAACTAGAAAACAGCTCTTGTTCTGTAGTAGATTCTGAATTGTGTTGAAACTAACCATTAAAAGGGAACAAATCATTTCTAACATCTAAAATTACACCTATAAATTCCTGAGCTATCAAGTTGAAGAAGTATCACTTGCATTCCAAAAAAATGTACAAAGTAGACACTAAAAAGTGCACTTTCGGGAACTATGCAACCAGATGTGATAAGAAACTTCCAAGCCAGCTAGAAGAAACGCTGAAAGCTAGGCACTGTTGGACAGAAATTTCATCCAAGTTTCAAACCATTCGGTAATGTATACACACACTGCAGTTAGTAGGCAGTTATTCGGTTCTTGGACAAGAAGAGAATTACTGGAGACGAGGTGACACATTGAAGAGCTTATCGTATAGTCAATGCAAGAACTGCTCCTGTCTATCCTAAGCAAAATACGTTTGCGCAGAACCGAGCGCAATGGAAACGTGCGGCTGAATTCCTATGTTCCTCTAGGAACTAAAGGAAACAATAATAATAAATACAGTATTTACAAGTTATTATTGTTATTTTAGGTATCTTATACTCTCCATTTCATCGTTAATTCTTTCGATATAATCGATTTTAATAATTTGACTGCTCACTTATTCTCCTTGATATTATATTATTATTATTCCCTTGGGTTCCGAGTGGAACACAAGGCTTAAACAACACATCTCCACTTTTTTCTATTTTCTGCCGTCCTCTTCAGCTGCCTAGTTCCACGATTGCTTAAACTCTCATCTCTTCTTCACACAATCTCCTCCATGTCACCCTCGCACTGATGACCTACCCATTTAAGTTCCACTCAAGCCATGGCCTGCATTCCGCGCGATGTCATTCGACGGCCTCCTCAACGTGTGCCCGATACATCTCCATTCTCTACTACATATTTGTTCAGCGATCGGCTCTCGCCTGTTGGTTTGTTCCTAGTCAGAGTTTCTTGCTGCTAATTCTTTCTGGTCAGCTGGTTGGCCATTTCATCTTCAGTATGGAGCCAGAGAAGGCAACCGTTGATAACAGTCTGTAACTTGTTGGAAATCCTATTCGTGACACGCTGGCTAAGTTTTTGACCCGCATAACAGAACTGACTGACCTCACGTTTGTGTTTAAAATCCGATTCTTATTCTTCATGCTGAATCAGTGCAACAGATTTCCAAACTGGTTTCAGCTTGGTGATGGCGTTTCTTGCCTTTCCGATGCTGACTTTGACATCCTCATCCACTTCCAATGTGGTTGAAACCGTGCTTCCTAGATAAACATATAAACCACGCATTACTTAACCACTCGCTATAATTTTCACAAATATTTCTACCCTTAAATTCTTGCACCAATTATCTCGATTATTGATCACTCCCGCTTGACAAGTTGACATTGGTGACAAACTTGTCCCCACCGGATAGCTAAACTCCGTACTGCATTATTGGAGCAGACCAACTGATGTGAATGTAATTGAAAAGTAACTATTTCCACTTTGATTGAACTCGACTTTTATCGATGACACTGGCTGGCGAGCGTCGGTGGCAAAAAGGTAGGATGTTCGCCAACCACGCATGTGGTTCGGCTTTCGATCCCGGGCCGACGCACTCCTTTATCTCGCTTAGCCAGTAATAAGACTGGTAAAGAGGGAAGGATAGGCATGAGGTTAGCAACCCCATCCTGTAAAAATAAACACTACTGCTACCGAAACTTCAAGTCTCTAGCTCGAAACCCTATGTTCCACTGGCAACGTAAAGGAGGCTGGCAATGGCAGTATATATCGCAAATTGGTAGAAATTAAAATTCATGGACTGGCCATTGGATTTTATCTCAACTGACTGAATGTTCAACAAGTTTGCTTTGTAACCTCTAAACATCCTACGTTCGATCTGCAGCAGCAGCATTATGGGTGCATACTGATGAAGAGTCCTAAGCAGGGATGAAATAGCTGCTCAGTCTGTACTCGATGGTTTTCAATGGTTCTTTATAACTGATTTCAACAAATGGTGAAGCTTGAATCCCTGAAAAGTGAATATTTTTTTTCACTCAATTCGCTTTCGTTTTCCAAATGTCCAAATGGAGATTTTCACTATGTTTTTATTATATCTCTTTATCTACTACATGTTACACTGATGTGTGATATTATTCGTTTGCCTGACCTGAAATATGTATATATATGCATATTTATATAGGGAAAGGGATTCGAGCCCATAATCTATTTGGTTGACAATCAATCGATAATGAGAACGCGACTGTAGTAGCCTCTCATTGATTGTTAACTCATAAATTTGTGCAACGGCTGAGATGCAGCCCAGACACCAAGATCAAAGTAGGTGGTGGTTGTTTTTTGAGGGACTACACTCAAACAAAGTCTTTGACTTCTTTGAAATCTGTTTCCCAATATGCAGCAGCATCAGGAGCTTAGTTCCTATCATGATCCCCAGTGATCACCAAAACAGGTTCAGACATCATTCGATGCAATCGGATTCTGGAGGCCGCAGTTTTCCAGCTCTCCTAAATTTTAGACGGCAGATGTTCGCCGACGGTCAACTGTACGCAAAGAAAAAAAGAAAAGCGCACACAATCGAAAGGGAAACTGAAACAGTGTTTATTTCCTGTCAATATATTTCCTTTATAGAAAGATGGATAGATTAAAAAAAGAAAAGAACGCTAGTCACTCAATTTATTCACAAGTAATCAATAATCCTGACTGTTTAGGGTGAATTTATCACACTCAAGACTCATCTTATTCATATACATACAGACAAGAAGGCAAGAGACAGGGGAGAGATGAAGGAGAGAGAGCATATCGAGAGAGAAAAGGTGGAGCTTGAAGGAGAAAACAATTCACAGTTATTCTTCAAAAATACCAATCTACTATTAAGCTATATGCAAAATAAAGGAAACTAGTTTTGGTAAGTACAGAAACATGAATTCTTTTCTTTTCCTTTTGTTAAAATAACCTCTAATAATAATAATAAACACAAGTGAAAACGAAAGAGAATTATATCATAGGGGTTAATAATTGACAGATGATTGAGCTTTCGGTGGTTGATGTAATTCTAAACCGTGTTTAGCAAATCTTGCCTCCAATTCAGGACGAAAATGTCGAATAAGACCCTGAAACGTAGAAAAACAAACAACAGAAAAGACAAGAATGAGAATCAGTTGTTTGTTATTTTTTGGTTGGTAGTGATTAGCAGTCGAATCCAGAGAGAGGACGTTTCATCACACGCATTCCGCTAATAGACATTTACACATTAATTCATCTCATCCGTTAAATATCTGTCTGTGAAGGAAGGCTTAATTTTTAAGTGTCTAACAAACCGAGCAATAACAACACTAAGTGGTACAACAAAAAACCTAAATAATGAAATGAAACAAAGAGGAGTAGCTGGTTGGTGTTCAATAACTAACTATCCTATAAAATTCATTAAGCAGATCAAAAAAGGTCAAAAGCAAAATAAAAATAATAGTAAAGCTACCACTAATAATGATAACATAAATAAGAGAGAATATAAGGCATCTATAGTAGTTTTACCACATCAGGAGAGGACATCTGAGACCTTCCTTACGTAGGATTCTCAATAAAGCAGCAGTTAGGATGGCCCCTAAACCTACAAACTCACTCAAAGACAAGCTCTGTTGGTTAAAGGACCCTGTAGGTTGACCTAATTAAACGAAATAATATAATTCACAAAACAACTTGCAATGACTGTGAGTTAGGTCAACTATATATGACAGTCAAACTAGTAGATCATTTGTAGTGAGATTATCAGAACATACGAATTTAGCTAAGGTTAGAATGATTGATCCCACGAAGATAAGTAATTTAGAAAAAACACAGAAGTAGCACTGCATGCATTAACACATAACCACACAATAGCATGGTGGGAGAGGGTTAAGATTCTAAGAAGTAATCTATGTAGGTGGAGAAAGAGATTGATTACCGAATCCTGGTTCATCGAATAATCTACATCCAACACATGCAATAGAAGTGAATCAACGCAAGTACCACAGATATGTATGGAAGATACTATCACCACCAGTCAAATCAGAAGACGATAAATAATGTTAAAATGTAGTCAATTCAATTCACATTATAACATTCTAACAAGTTATTTATTTATTTTACTGTAAAAAACATCTTATTTCCCATCTTATGGTATGTGATCAATAACACTAATATTATTATTTCTGAATGTACTTTATCTTATATTGATTTTATTCAAATGTCCATTCATCAATTTTTACTCAAGTACACAAATGAAGCAAGAAAGTTGTGTGACTGACTTGATATGAATATGAGTGGCAATGATTTGTTCTCGAAACGTCATCAGTAAATATTACTGTATAACACTGTGTGATTTATCAAAATAAAATCTTATCCATAATGGAGTTATGCTCTACCACCACAGTGCCCAAGTTTTATATCAATAATGTATTTGGTTGGTATTCGCCAGCTGGATGTGCTTGCATTCCTAGTAGGTGGTGGTGTCCTCACAGGAACTTGAACTCAGCATCCAGCATTTCAAACGTCAAAGTGATAACACAGACCGAGTATTTCAATTCAGTATAATCAGATGACAGGAAACCGGAAATAACTTCGGCCACATTGAAAACCTAACTGATAGAATTCAGTCTGCACCAAAGAAAGGACTAGACACGTCACACTACTTACTAGTGCTCAATCAAAACCAAATATCCAATAGAGTCCTACAGGAGGTCAATCGCGAGCCGCAATAGCTCAGTGATAAAGTCTCTGACTACAGCATTAGGTGAGGTGAATGTGAATCCCAGAGGAGATATCATTTCCATCGAGGTTGTAGATATGCCGTTCTGACTAGCGTCAACGAGCATGAAACCTGAGTCCAGAGCTTCTCGCCGATTGACTCCAACCACCTAACATAATAACTAGTTTTTCAGCATATTAGTATGTGCTACTGAGAAGACAGGAATACGTTGGACCGATAAGAAGACTCTATAACATCTGGATTTCGCAGATGATTTATGTCTGATGTCACACAAACTCGAAGACTTACGAGCTAAACCAACAAACTGGCAGAAGAAGCTGGCAGAGAAAACATGACTGCAGGTGAACACAGAGAAGACGGAGGTGATGAAGATAACCAACCGATCAAGAGCAACAACAACAAGCACCAATCACTATCAACGGTAGAGATTTGATAGATATCGAAACCAGAAGTGGAGAGGCGAAATACGCCTTCATCACTCTGAAATCAGTTTGGAAATCTTCTGCCCTCCACAGTATAAAGGACAAAATTCGGATTTTCAACACAAATGTGAAGTTAGTTAGTGCTTCTATACCGGTCAGAAACTCGCACCGCGCGTCACAGAAAACATTTCCAACAGGTTGCAACAACAACAGGTATCAACAACTGCCTTTCCTAGCTCCATAATGAAGAACAAATGGCCGGCCAAAAAGAATCGGCAACAACAAACCCCAGCTGGGAACAAACCAACCAAGAACCTATTGTTCATGAAATATGTAGAAGAAAATGGAGATGGATAGGGCACACACCACTGAGGAGACCGTTGAATGACATCACATGTTAGACCATCGGTCGAGTAGAAACCGAATGTGAAACGATGAACTGGTCGTTAGTGCGATGGTGACATGGAGGAGAACGTGCGAGGAGGAGACGATAGACTATGCACAATCGTGGGGTAAGCTAGCTAAAGAGGACAGTGGAGTAAAGTGAAGATGCGTTGTTGAGGCACTAAGTCCCACCCAGAACACAAAAAATGAATAATATACAAATAATAATAAATAAGTGTCGTAAAAACAAAACACTAACTTGAACAGGCCACGCAGCTCCATCGGCTAAAGCACAGATTGTACGTCCTTCCATTTGTTTCGATATTTCCCATATCATATCAATTTCATTTTTATGCGCTTTACCTTGAACTGAATGCATAATACATTTAAATTATTTTTTTTAATTATTTAAAATAATGTTTCAACAACAAGACTACAGAGAGAGAGAAAAAAATCATTTGTAAAGAAGTACAGATTTGAAAACCACGAGGAATAGTTTGGAGGATTTCATCATGAGCTAAATGATATCAGTTAGAGAACCACTGGAAAGCCACCTGAGAATATTAGACAGCTGTTTCGTCCTAGTTTTGAAACTCTTCGGCAGTACGCACCTTCTGGTTACAAGGCTAGCGAGCTCGTAGACCACTGAGCCACTGGAACCCGATCCAATGTCCAACCCATGAATTCTAACTTCTGCCAATGGACGGAACAACTGTCCAGTACTCCCAGGTGGTTTTCTAATGGTTCTCTAACTGATGTCAGTCGGCTCATGATGAAATCCTCCAAACAGATTGTTGAAGCACTACACCACCACTGTTGAACCACACCACTACAGCACTAAGCGATTGCTTCAACAATCTGGGAAAGACCAGTCGCCAATCCTCGACATTTCAAACTGCGTATATCAATTTGAGTGTGTTTGTGGAAGCAAATACATAAGGTCGTACGGAAAGGCAATTGTCTACTCGCATGATGGAACATTTACCAAAATGGTTGAAAACAGCTGAGTGCAAAGTGCCAAAATCCTCCATAACAAAGCGTCTTGTGGATTACGGGCATGATATCGACGCAGTCAAGTCATTCACCATTGTCAGCAGACAAGGAAACAAGAAGATGCTTGCAGTTGCAGAGGCTTGTGCAATTCGAGTTTACAAACCAGGTCTCTGTGTACATGGTAATACGTTTTACTTATAATTCTACCTCTTATTATTATTTTATTATTACTATTATTATTTTCATTATTATTATTCTTGATTCATTTAAAACTATCCTTTATCAGTAGCATTACCTTAACTCACTTCAACACTATTATTATTGTTGTTATTGTAACTATTACTATTGAAATCCCTCTGGTTGCAATTCTTGTTAAATTCTCTAATGTCTAATTGTTTATCTAAGTGATGTAATTGAAGCGTAATGCAATTTATCTTAATTTTGATCTCCCATACTCTCTCTCCCCTTATCTAATTGAACATGACCTGGAAAAACATTCGCACCTGTCTTTCTGCATGACTTATTCAATGTAGTTTATTTATTTACTTATCAGTCCTATATCTCCCAATGTAATTTCAAAAGTATATATATCCGTGTATGTAGAGTATTCAGCTGAAGAGGAGTTCTACCGAAATTTGATGAATTCATTAAATCCTGTTTTATTAACCTTTACTGCTTGTTTTAAATTCGTATCGGGAAATAAATGTTTTCAACTCTCCCTTTTCTAGGTTAAATATTGGCTGATAAACTAGGCAAAGTTTAGGGGGTTTGTCCATGTGGTATCCAACCTGGACCTTCAGCATGGATGGCGAGCATTCCTACCACTGGGCCACTAGTAAATGCATGTGAAGACGATTCTAGTGCACGCTCCACCGTGGAGTAAGCTGTTAGAAGTTAAAATAGTTAGTCCTACATTATTAACAACAAGAAAGACTACAAATTTCATCATCAGCGATTAACTTATCTTGACTAACCTGCTTTAAGTTAGATTTCGCCACGAATTCACATCATATTGACGACCACTGAGAACCAAAGGAGTACTCAATCCATTACTTTATCACAGCTAGAGGTTCCTTAGCATCAGAGTGCGAAACCCTTACATCTTAAAATAACCATTTAATCATCCAAATACCCTTTGTAAACGCAATAATTCAACTTACGACAATCTACGACACAACACACAGCAGTTACACGACGTCGTTATAGATGGAGTCATCAACTACAAGTCTGAGATATTTTATCTTGAAGACTGTCATTTGCTTAGAGGCATCCACAGGGCTTGCATAGCTGAGTTACATGTTTTTTCTGTCATTGGAAACACGGCACATCTTTTGAATGTCGGTGGCACAGAGGTTAGGACGCTCGCCAACCATGCACATGGTCCGGTGTTCAATCCCCGGCCACCGACACACTCCTTTACCTCGCTAAGTCAATAATAAGACTGGTGAAGAGGAAAGGTGGGGCATGAGGCTGGCTAGCAACCCCATCCTGTAAAAATAATCACCACTGCTACAGAAACTTCAAGCCTCTAGCTTGAAGCCCTATGTTCCACTGAGAACGAGAAAGAATAAAAAAAGATTTAGAATATCCCACTTCTTGGAGAAACGCATATTGCACACAAAGAAGGAAGTCAGTGGAGAGTGACTCTCTTCAAAAACTTTATATATATATATATATATATATATATATATATATATGCTTACCAAATCTGCCCATTATTTGACCCATCCAACGACATCCTTCACGGCATGGAGTACACTGGCCACAACTTTCATGTTCATAAAATTTGATAAGACGTGAAATACACTTGACCACATCAGCTGACTTATTCATGACAATCAATGCTGCTGTACCTAAACCAGAATTCGCTTGTACTAAAGCATCAAAATCCATTAGGACAGTACTGCATACACTGGAAAAGATGGATAAATGATGTGTATTAATATTAAAATGTTTCATAAAAGAAATTGAGAATAAACAGGTTAGTTAATACAAGAGGTAATTTCAAAGTAGACTTATCACCCAATCGATATCAGTTAAAGAATCCAGGAGTACTCGGCAGTTATTTCGTCACAATGAAGCAATCTTAAGCAGTGTGCACAGGAGACGCCACAAGGCGATAGATCCAGGAACTTCAGATTACCCGGTGAGAACATTACCATCTATCCACTGGGCCAGAATCCAATGACCCATGAATTTTAACTCTGTCATAGCCTCCCAATGTCATTAGTGAGTATATGTTCTTAAACCGGAGTTAATGGATCTAACGGGTTATTAGAACTCCAGGAAGCCTATCTCATAGCATAGTCAGTCACTAATGAGCAGTGAATGAATTTCCAAGTGTTCGATGGAAAGGATCAGATTCATAACGAAATCTGGCATCTTATAATATCAAACAAATTTCTACAACCCAACGTTTGAAAATACGCAAAGCACAGTAAACAGTAAAAGTGTGTCATCGACCACCCGAGTCTCCCAGGTTCGATTTTTGATCAATGCATTCCTACACCTCATCTAGTCAGTAGCAAGCACGGGAAAAAGGGGAGGTTGGGAGTAAGACTTGCAACCTCACCCTGTGGAAACAACACACCGCTGATACTGTATCTTCAGAGTTAAAGGTTGAAGTCCTCTCGGAAAACAGAGGAATGAAAAAGTAATGATAACAATGACAGTAATAAGTTGAATTAATTTCACATCGTTTCATCTCTTCTCCCTGGTTAACAAATGCAGTACTAGTGTGACGCGTGCCACTGACAAGGTTTATCAGTAGTATATAAACAGACGTTTGTCGGCACAAAAATATCAAACACCAAAGAGATAGATCTGACATCAACGAAAGCTATTGAACCAGTCTGTCTGTCTGGATTCAACATAGAACTTGCCACCGAAGTGCAGCACTTCGAGTTGCCACGTCCCAAAGAGCACACAAAGGTAGACAGGAAAATGAGAGAAGAGAATCAATAGAGTTTTGACAAGTATAAGAGTGAAACAGAATGAGTAATGGTAGAAAGGAATATGAAAGATTACAGAAACTGAATACATCTGCGTAAGCCATTGACAACTATTTTGAGACATGTCACCTATTGTCTCCAGCCATTGATTCTTACAGTCCCGAGGGCCCCAACACGGAAGTCTGCATCTCCCTCCCTACCTGACTCAGTTTAACTGTCAAGGATTTCATGGATTGATGAGGCCATGTTTTTGTTTGGCCACCAGCGAATGAATTATTAAGTGTTGGATGGAAAGGATTAAATTCATGACGAAATCTCACATCTTATAATATTAAACAAATTTCTACAACCCGACACTTGACAATACGCAAAGCACTAACAGTAAAAGTGTGTCGTCCGCCACTCAAGTCTTTCGGGTTGAATATTTGGTCAATACACTCCCACACTTCACCTTGTCAGTAGCAAGCACGGAAAAAAGGGGACGTTGGGAGTGAGACTAGCAACCTCACCCTGTGGAAACAACACACAGAGCTTAAAGTTTGAAGCCTTATGTTTCTCTCGGAGAGCAGAGGAATGAAAAAGTAATAATAACAATGACAGTAATACGTTAAATTAATTTCACATCGTTTCATCTCTTCTCCCTGGTTAACAAATGCAGTACTAGTGTGACGTGAGCTACTGACAAGGTTTATCAGTAGTATATAAACAGACGTTTGTCGGCACAAAAATATCAAACACCAAAGAGATAGATCTGACATCAACGAAAGCTATTGAACCAGTCTGTCTGTCTGGATTCAACATAGAACTTGCCACCGAAGTGCAGCACTTCGAGTTGCCACGTCCCAAAGAGCACACAAAGGTAGACAAGAAGATGAGTGAAGAGAATCAATAGAGTTTTGACAAGTATAAGAGTGAAACAGAATGAGTAATGGTAGAAAGGAATATGAAAGATTACAGAAACTGAATACATCTGCGTAAGCCATTGACAACGATTTTGAGCCATGTCACCTATTGTCTCCAGCCATTGATTCTTACAGTCCCGAGGGCCCCCACCCGGAAGTCTGCATCTCCCTACCTGACTCAGTTTAACTGTCAAAGATTTCATGGATTGATGCCATGTTTTTGTTTGGCCACCATTTAATCTTTTCCAACCCTCACCTATATCAGCTAGTAATGCCCGTCGGGGGAGGCGATGGCTAGGCATGCGCATCACGTGACCTAGCCATCTCAATCTATGTAACTTTATAGCCTCGTCGATTGATTTTCCCCAGTGTTGCAGCAAAACACGGAAGACACGAAAAGAAGACAAAGAAACACACAATACACGAAGGGCAGAAGTAGCACAACACAGAAGATCTGTGCAAAGGACAATTTTGATATAAGATATATATAATTTCCTTATATAGAGATATATTTGTGCGTTGAAGTTTTAGTAGCGATTTGGTTAAGTTTTGGGGGTGGAGTTGCTAGCACCACGCCCCAACCCTCCCTCTTTATCCGGGCTTGGGACCGGCTAGAATACTAGTGACCTAGTAATCTAGGAATAACATGGACGCAAGTGAAAAGAACAGCAGAAGACAGAAGCAAGTGGAGACGTGCAGTTGAAGCCCTATGTTCCACTAGGAACCCAAGGGAACAACAATAATAATAGAGATAGCAAATCCCAAATAAACATCCCGTTAATAAGCGCCTTCTGTCGTCTACTGTTACACTAGTTCTAGCAATTGTACACAATTTTTTTAAAACATGCATCCAACAGTAATCACATCTATTTACATTTACAGAGCTCGTTATCTGTTACAGAAAAATCCTTAACACAAGTTACTTAGTTAGTCAGTGGACCCATTGGTAACAAACTCTTGTGTTATATGCAGTAATACGTTGATTTCAGCCTAATAATAACAATTCATCAGGAACAAACATCAATTAGAGGTCATCGAAAACCAGGGAACACTGGAAAGCTGCCTTGTCTTAGTCTGGGACTCTTCATCAGTGCACTCCTACGAGATCATCAGGGATCGGGATCCAGGACTGCTCAGTGTATGGCTTTTATTATTTATTTTCAGCACTTCTGAACAGAAGCGGGCAAAACCGATCTGAACAAATTTAAACTTGCAGGCCAAGGTAGAATACTATTTAGAATGCGATTGGACAATTAAAAAGCGCGAACACCTGTGCAGCCAATTAAATTAGTTATTTAGCTGGTTTAACTTTCCACCGTGAGTAATATCTGTACATGATGTATTTTTGTATAGTAAGGATCGATTGTTCTCACCGCCTCAGACCATTCTACCGTCTTCTGTCTTTATTTATGTGGACTCTGCAGGGTCAAGAGCGACTGGATACCGACATTTGTTATTCGGTCTTCAAACGATTTACTTTTTACCTTCGCATACTGAAGCCTAGTTGCAGCATTATTATCAAATTCGGAGTCCTTATCGAAAAACCGAACAGATATTATTCTTATCGTTTATATCAACCTTGAGTGTGAGGACAGATATTCGCTAGTGTCACTGAATAGTAGAGGCGCTGCATCATGAACTCACAAGAGTGAGAAATCATGCGTTAAGTTAATTTCCAGAAAGGTGACTACTGAATAGTGAAAAGGATAGTTATGTAACCTAAAGAAAGCTCTTAGGGTTTGATGGCTGGTGGAATAATTGTGAGGAGGAAACTGATGAAGAGTGCCATGCTACGACGAAACAAATGTTTCCAGTGTTTCTTTAACTAATATCGGTTTGTGACAAAATTCAACCGTCGAACTTAACTGTGTTGTATCCAGTGAGTTAATGTTTGCATAAATCAATGACGTTTTTATTAATATAACGATAGAACATGGATAGTGTGGTAGAATATACTGCCACACCATGCTACAGTATTATTTATTTACTGATGGCGTTTCGAGCACAATTTATGGCTTATAATCATATGAAGCTAGTCACATAACTTCTACACCTCAAATCAATTGGTGGGTGGTGACTAGCAGTGGAATCCATCAGGATGCACATTTCGTCCTATTTGGGACTAGTTAGCCAGGGGAGGGTGTTCCCACAGAGGCTCAAACCCAGTGCCGGTAGTTTCAAACTCCAAAACGTTATCAACTAAACCACTTGGGCGACGAGAGCCACCACCTCTTGTGCAACGGGTCATATTAATTATTTAATTCAACTTAGATTTTCCCGCCTAAACTTCGTTTAAATAAGTTCATTATTTCGTAACCTAGTATTTTATTGCATCACTCCTATTGCACGTGTTAGGCGTAATTCCAATGTATCATTAGTAGTACTTTGGAATAAAGCAAATCATTATCATCATTATTATTATATATGAACTTACTCTTTAGGTAATAATGGAGTAGAACTGCCACCAGGAATAACAGCTAATAAATTATCCCAACCACCGATAACACCACCAGCGTGTCGTTCAATTAAATCACGCATAGGGATAGACATTTCTTCTTCCACAGTACACGGATTATTAACATGTCCTGGAGACAGTAGAAGTGGTGAAATATAGAAATATATATACTGACAGTACAGTAGACAATAAACACAAACGTACACCCACCCACACACACACCTTATGAGGCCTTATTTACGATTTTACATATATTGGTTGGAGGATTTCGTCATGGGATGACATCGGTTAGAGAACCATTGGAAAACCACCAGGGAGTACCGGACATCTCTTTCGTCCCAGTTTGAAACTCTTCATCAGTACGTACCCACCACCAGGGCTCGAACCCAGGAGAGTCCCAAACTGGGACGAAACAGCTATTCAGTACTTCCAGCTGGTTTTCCGATGGTCTTCTATCCAATGTCAGCTCATGATGAAATCCTCCAGCCAATCAAACAAAACCCCTACAAAATCAGTACTTGAAGATTACATACATTTCTAAAATAATGAAATTAACACAATTAAAGTTAAATCACATGCCTAAACAGTTGGTGTTATGCATGAATAAATAACTGTTTTATACAATTTGCCAGGCTACGCACTATTGGTTCTCAACGTCTTGAGGACTTTAGGCAGACAGGCAGTTAATGCATCTATATGTGGCTCACAAATTCATGCAACCAGATAGTAGCCTATGTAGAGTTCCCGCCAGAGGTGATGATAACTAGTGTGGTGTCCGTTAGGCATACCCATTGTCCCCATTTCTGTTTAATGTCATCAGAGATGTACTTAAGGAAGTGACCCTAAACGATTTTAGCAACTTAGAGATTAACTTTTTTCACCCAAGGACTAGTTTTGTCAACTAATTACATTACGCGGATGATATTGTCCATGTAGGTGAAGGTTGTGACAAAATCCAGTCTTGCGAATACCTTTAAATACAATCTTCAAATGTTTGGCATGCGATTTGCTCCTGCTATGTGTATGATGGTACTACAGGACTGAACTACATCGACTCACTCCTAGCTTAAAGATACGGAATGAAGTGGTTGGTGGAGCGTGTTGACCACTTCACTTATTCGGAAAGTTGTATCCGCCAACACCAGCGGGTTGATCTCTGACGGAATCTCAGCATGGATACAAAAGGCTGGTTTGATATACTCCAACTTACACTATCTCTGGCCTAGCAGACGTGATATCTGATTGGCTGTCGACCAAAGGGCGTGTGTACTACTCAGCAGATCGCTCTGTCCTCCTTTATGGCTGTAAGTTTGACGAAGCCATAGGAAGTGGGAAATACGAAAAAACTAGCAGTCTTTGACCATAGGTGCCTGCGTTCTATCTCTCGTGTTAGGTGATGTAATAGGGTGAGTAATGTTGCGTTGGTTAGGCGTCGAGTGTTGGATAAAGAAGGGAAGTCAATCGACAAGGTTGTGAAGGTACACCGATTGAGATGGTTAGGACATGTGTTACGCAGGCATGTCTAGCCATCGCCTTTTTCGACCGACAGGTCTAAAGACTAGGAGCAGATGATTATGTGAGCAGAACCGTAGAAGACGATCACCGTTGTCGGTTCGTCGGCAGAGAACTCCATACGTACCACCTACATACTTCTCAGTCTGGCACAACTTCCCTACTTGGGCATTGAAGTCGCCTGCTAAAACAACTATATCTGAACGTTTTGCTTTTCGCAGCAAATTATACAGTCTCAGGTAGAAATCATCCTTTAGTTCATCTGAACTGCAGTCGGTTGGGGCGTAAGTGGAGAATATGTAAAGACAACGACGGGTAGCGCCGTCCTTCCTTCTTCTAACGGACCCGTTCAGACGGACCGCACGCATACGACTATCTACTGGGATCCAGTCAAGAAGTGATTTTTCCACCCTAACACTCAGTGCTATCCCTACACCTGCGAGTCCTCGCGAACTAGCTGAGGGGTCTCCTGACACTCTAACAGTGAATTTTGTAGATTCACCTTATTGGCCGGGTGCGGTTAAGTCAATGACCACACTCGGGTCTTGTATGCGTGTCTCCGAAACACAGCATACATCCATGACTCTAGATGCCAGAGTTCTTGCTAATGATGCCTGTTGTCCGATTTGGCAGAGGGTCCTGACGTTAAATGCTCCTGTATGAAGTTGGCGACGTGGCTTTAAAAGACTATCTGGGGTGTTTCTATGGCTCTCATCGTTATTTGTGGTCACAGGGTGAAGTGAAGATGCCTCACTAGCCTGAAGAATAGTACGGACTGTAGTAGGGGAATAAGATGATGAAGATGATGTGGGTAGAAGAGAATGATACTCAGATAGGCTTCGTGTGCTTTTGGAAGTGTGTGGGCGGTTGCTACTTCCCGGCTGCCCACACCGTGGAAGTTCTTTGATTCTTCGGGTACCTGAAACAGAGAGAGGGTTAGTGTTGCGTGACCGCAGAGCCCAGGCGACAACTGACAATGTTAGCTGAAGTAGGATGGATCGATCAGCTTGGAAAAGAGCTTGTGTTGGTCAAACCAAAACATGGCTTCATCAATCAATGAAGTCCACAACAGTTAGTCTAAGCCCGACACGTAGGGGCTGTCAGACTTCCTCACTGGTTAGGGTCGTCTGGATGGTAAAAACCAGTGGCTGGAGACAATTGGTGATATGACTCAAAACTGTTCTCAGTGGTTGGTGGAGATGCATTCACGCACTCTTTGTGATTTGTCATATCCAATGAAACTCTGTTGTTCTTCTATATTACTATTCTTTTTCCCTCATATTTCTGCTTATTGTCGTTCTTTTGAATCTTCTTATCCTCTCTGTTGGCTTCCTTTGTGTGCAACGTTGAGTGTGGTAACACGAACTGCAGCACTTCAACGCAAAGTTATATGTTGAAACCAATCAGTAGGCGGCTCAAATCAACAGCTAACGACATTATGGATTGATTTTTGTTGAGGAAGGCAGTGACTCACCCTGCGTATCATATATCCTCCCTAGTCATGCCAATCGATTTAACCTGATAATCTCATTGATTGATTTCCCCGCTTTACTGACCATATAATACATCTTAGCACGCAAAGTTAAACACGCAAAGGTAGTAATAATATTAGCACTAGTTAATTAAGTAAATTAATAATAACAGATACTCGATGAACACGAAGTGGTTCTCGTTTAGCGCAGTGAATAACGCTCCAGCGTCTGAAACAATAGATGCAGAGTTAGAGTCTTTGTGGGAAGAGTATCATTCACTGATGATGTGGGCACATCCAGATGACGAGTTTCAAACAGGACGAAATGCGCATTCTGCCACCCACTGTTAGCCCACATCAAACAAAGTAACATAAAAGCAGTTATCATTATTATAAGTAGGTCTCCACACAAGTTAATGGTAGCAACAATCTATTAAAGAGAAAGTAGTAAAGGCATTTTCATAGCAAGGAACTTGTGTTTCTCTTAAAATAAAAGAAACTTTATCTACCTACCTGAGATGTTGAATAACTTAGTACCACGATTTCTTTCTCTCCCGAAACTGGCGAACCAATCACCACCACGACGACAGATAGTAGGTGCGACAGCAACTGTTTCAACATTTGTAACTGTTGTCGGACAACCAAATAGTCCAATATCCGCGGGGAAAGGTGGTTTCAAACGAGGCTTACCCTAGCAGTTGGGGAAAAAAACACATAAATTAAAAGTTAATTAAGCGGATAAATATGATTGCGTAAAAGTAACTCTGAAAACCAAATATCCTCATCGCATCTGTCCGTCTCTGAAAAGTAGTATTTGAAAACATAGGTCGTACAGAAAGGCGATTGTCCACTCACGTGATGTGGAGACACAACTAAAGTCAAAGTCTGTCTGTCTCTTTTCAACATACGACTTTGCACCAGTGTGCAGTAGTTCAAGTCGCCACACTCCATGTAACACACAAAGCAAGAGAAAGTAAAAGGAAATAGTGACAGTAAACAGAGATATGAGACAAAAGGAATAGTAATAATGAAGAACAATAAAGTTCAATTGGAAATTATAAGTCACAAGGAGTGGATGCATTCGCGCCATTGAGAACGATTTTGAGCCATATCACCGATTGCCTCCAGCCACTGATTTTACCATCCCCAGGACCCCAACCAGGAAGTCTACATTTTCCTACGTGGCTTAAACTAACTTTTGTGGATTTCATCGACTGCTGCCATGTTTTGGTTTGACCGCCGCTAGCTCTTTCCTAACCTGATTCATCCTATGTCAGCTGACATTGCCCATCGAGGACGGCGATGACTAGGCATACGTAACACATGTCTTAACCATCTCAGTCGATGTAGCTTCACAGCCTCGTCGATTGATTTACCCTCCTTGCCTAGCACTCGACGCCTAACCTCAGTATTGCTTATCCTACCATTCCACTTCACACGGGAGATAGAACGCAGGCACCTATGATCAAAGACAGCTAGCCTTTTCATGTCCTCTACTCTCAAAGGCCAGGTCTCACAGACATAAAGGAGGACGGAGCCAAAGTCAAAGTGCATAAAAGTTCAAAAACAAAGTATCTTGTAGACTACGGACATGATATTGACGCTGTCAAGTCATTCACTGTTGCCAGTCAGCAGATAAACTGACAGAAAGATGCTTGCAATTGCGGAGGGTTGTGCAATTCGAGTTTATAAACGAGATCTCTGTGTACAAAAGGAAATGGTGTTGGTCACTGTGAATCTACCATGGCAATGTCTCACTTATTAACTGTTATGAGTTTATTCGACCTCTTATTATTACTATTTCTGATTCATTTAAAACTGTCTTTTATCATTACAATTATCTTAACTTGTTTTAACATTACTATTATTTTTACGAGTTTTACCACGGATTGATATCAGTTAGAGAACCATTGAAAACCAGGGAGCACTGGTTTGGGAATCATCGGCAATGACCTGCTACAGGACGGAGTTTCCTCGAATTCTAGTGAGAAGTCGTGACCAGTGAGGTCCAACCAGTCAAGTGTGACGATGGATTTCCAACCGATGACATTGGTTGGTGGTCGCGCTAAACCATGAATTGGTAGAAGTTAGAATTCATGGACTGGCCATTGAATCGGGTCCCAGTGGCTGAATGGTATACGGAGCTAGCTTGCCTTGTAACTGGAAGGTCCTGGGTTTGAACCCCAGTTGGTGTAGGTGCGTACTACCGGTGATTCCCATACTAGGCTGATAAAACAGCTGTCCAGTACTCCAGCTCTGATTTTCAATGGTTCTCTAACTGATATCAATCTGTGGTCCAACTCGTAAAAGTAAATTTAATCCTTACAAGCCAACCTATTGAAAATTACTATTATTGTTACTATTATTAGCATTACTGTTATTTTCAATATTATTTAGTTCGCTATTCTTGATATATTGAAGTTCTTTCTCTCACTGATAACCAATTGTTTATTCAAGTGATGTGTAACTGAACCGTAATGTATTTTATCTTGATTTCATATCCCCGTGTACGTAGAGTATCCAGCTGAGCAGGAGTTCTACCGAAATTTGATGAATTCACTAGATCCTGTTTCACTAACACCTTTTGGTGCTTGTTTTAAATACATGTTTAATCCGTCTCCATCTTCTTCGGCATATCTGTTGGGCAATGGATCCTAACTTGGTTCGTTGTCAGAGTTCCTTGAGATTTATCCATTCTTACCAGCAGCCATCGAATTGTTATTATCAGATATTAACGAAAATAGCGCTATTAGAGAAACCTCAATGAGCATTACTTGGACATTTATACATGGTTGAATAGAGTACCATCATTATCAGAAATGGAAATGCTTTCCATACAGGATGTTTCACTTGAATTCAGTTAGCCGAAGCAGATTTTTCATAAGACACACATTGTTTGAGAGTGCCGCTAACAATTATACATCTCATTCAACGGTTGTACGATAATGCTGAGTGCCAAGTAATCCCCACAACGGGAAACTCGCGGAATCCTTCGACGAAGTGAAGACGGGAGTAGGACAAGCTGGCCGCCTACTATCTCCAATGATTTTACTGACTCGTGGCGATAGACTGGATAATGCGACAGACAGCGGCGGGCAACGAGGAGACATGCATAAGATAGACCCACACAAAAACCTTGGAGGATCTGGACTTCACCGATGTGATATATGTTTGATTTCCCACAAACTGGAAGATATGCAGACGAAAAGCAACAAGTTGAAAGAAGAATCAAAGATTGGACTTGAGGTGAACATATAGAAAACAGAGGTGATGAAGATTCCTGACCAACAGCAACAGCAACAACAGACAACAATTAGCATAAATGGGAGAAATCTGAAAGCAGCAACCTCCTTTACCTACCTGGGAAGCATCGTTTCAACTAAAAGCAGATGGAACTGATGAGTATATCAAAGTGAGGATCGGGAAAGCAAGACAAGCTTTCGTTACTCTCGAGTCTCTGTGTGGAGGTCAACAGCACTACTCAGCATAAAAAATAAGATCAGGATTTTCAACTCCAATATGAAGTCAGTGCCACTTACTACATAGATCAGAGACTTGGCGCTGTGTCAAGAAGTGCACTTCGAGCAAACTACAGACCTTCATCAACAGCTGTCTTCACTCAATACTACTCAAGATCAAATGGCCAGAAAAGTTCAGCAACAGGGATTTCTGGGAGCAAAGCAATAAGAAACCGATTACGCAACAAACACGCAGGAGGAAGTGGAGGTGGATTGGCCATACTCTGAGAAAACAAACTATCAAGTGAGTGACATTACACGCCAGGCCATCGCTCCAGTAGAACCCGAATGGAAAGCGGCTAGTTGGTCGTCAGTGAGAGAATGACATGGAGGAGGTCATGTGAAGAGGAGATGAAAGCATGTGGGCAGATGTGGAGCCAGGTAAGAACGTTGGCACAGAACCGAACTCCATGGAGACGTGCGGCTGAAGCCCTATATTCCTCTAGGAACTAAAGGAAACAATTATAATATAATAATAATAATACTAAATAGCAACCCATGTTGAAGTTGGTGGAGTGAGACTCGAACCCAAGATCCAAGATAGAGAATTAGTGACCTAATCATCCGAGTAAGAGGGAATCAACTCAACTAGGTAGGTACCTTATTAAATGATTTATGATTTGTATTCATTCATTCCACTAATTTCTCATGAGTTGCCTCTAGAAGACAATGAAGGTATATACTACCGGTTGATTTATATGAGAAGTTCCCAACTAGTCATGTCAACCAGAGGTGTTTGCTAGCCACGTCCAAATACTGTCAAAATACCAGCCGGTCGGTTTGCTCATTTAGGATCGACCCCATAAGACACTCAGTCTGACTCAACTTAGACTGCTGAATCACTTCAAATGAGGTTGAAATGTAACAATTTAGCTACTTTATGAGCGAATGAATCACATAGATTTGAAGTACGATCTTAAAATAGTGATAATCCCGCTAATTATCAAAATATAGTAATCATCGTTCACAACTGTGAACCAGAACTACAAATATAGTACATATAACTGTGAAAAAACCAAATGATTATTAGCCTCGTGAACACTAACTGAGACCATATAGTCAATATGTAAGGAGAAAGAGGTAGGGAAGAAAAGTTATCCAATAATAAACACAACACACCTGTTTTCCTTCAAGCGATTCAATCAATGCAGTCTCTTCACCGCATATATAGGCGCCAGCTCCACGATGCATATACACATCAAAATCATATCCAGTACCGCAGGCATTTTTGCCGAGTAGACCAGCTTCATAAGCCTATAATGCAAGATAATAAATAGTAACAATAATGGTAAGAATTATGCCTGAATAGTGGATGAAATAGTGCTAAATGGTATACGGCAGTCAACCAGAAGCTTCTGATCTACCTCTCATAGTTATCGGCTCTCGTTAGCGAGGCATATCTGTAATACTGAAGGGAATGGTTTCGCCTCCGAGATTCAAGCTCTCCTCACTACTCACAGTTTAGCAGCCAGAGGTGTTAACACTGAGTTGTTCGGGAACACGATTAACTGTCTGTAGGAATTCAATACTTTTATACTGACTGATAGCTTGAGGTTATTCAAAGCCATGTGTCTAGTCTTTAGTTTTGGTGACCACACTGCAAATTGACTGATAGAATATAGTCACCACTAGAAATGACGGAATAGGCATATGACTCTGATTACAGCCCCATCCAAATGACTAACCACTATAAATCAGGATGATGGTAAAAACATGCAATATTATCTGGTGATTACTGAGAACAATGCTATAATATATGCAGACTGTGTTTGAGCTGAAAATCGTGATTCACTATTATATTAGTATTATTTGTTTTCAAGAACACAATATTCAGAGAAGAGACTCTTTTCAACGAATTTATTATCAAGCTGTACAATCGTATATATATTGTTTTTAATAATAAATAATATCCAGTGAGGGAATTAGGTCAAAGGTGTGAATACATGAAATAATAATAGTAGTATGAAATGCAATTAAAATATTTGTGATTATAATCATAGTTTTATGTCAAGTGGCAAAACAATTAATGTCATATACATAGAATAATATATAAGGTGTATAGAATTTTGGAAAGGGGCACATAATTATAAGATTAGTAGAGAACAAATTACGGCTAGTGAACGTCTACCTCTGTAAAAGATAAGCTCCCCCGTCTGACCGCCTCCATGTGCACCTATCAGTTCACCTGCTCTTATGGAGCAAGGTACATTGGCCGTAGTCAGAGGACGCTTTCCACACGGATACGAGAACATATTCCAGCATGGTTTTATAAGGGAGAAAGGAAGTGTGTGAGAAGCTCTATTTTGGAACACCCGATCGACTTCTGTCACTCTGTCAACCCTGACCATGATTTCAAGATCATATATAGAATCCATGCTAACTTCCCGCGTTTTCTTCGTTACAGACTTCTAAAGACAGCTGAGGCCTTGGCAATTCATGACTTTAAGCCAGACCTTTGTGTACAAAAGAAGTATGTACAATCCCTACTTTTGCCTTGGCCGTAGAGGGATAAACATTTATTTATTTTTGTTTATTTAGTTATTTTATGTACTCTTCCCTTATTACTACGATTATTATTAATATTATTATCATTATTATTTTCACTATTCTCACTCTGAATTTTTTCACTTGACCCACTTGACATTTTAAACCCAAAATTATTGTTTTTTATATTTTTATTTTTACAATATTGAATTCTTTCTTATCAAATTTCACACCCTGTTATGTAACATTTTATATTCGTCTACTAATCTTATAATTATGTACCCCTTTCCAAAATTCTATACACCTTATGTATTATTCTATGTATATGACATTAATTGTTTTGCCACTTGACATAAAACTATGATTATAATCACAAATATTTTAATTGCATTTCATACTACTATTATTATTTCATGTATTCACACCTTTGACCTAATTCCCTCACTGGATATTATTTATTATTAAAAACAATATATATACGATTGTACAGCTTGATAATAAATTCGTTGAAAAGAGTCTCTCCGCTGAATATTGTGTTCTTAATGCTACAATGGGAATTATTAAATTAATTCTTTTTATTTGAGTACATATACGAATTCACCTTGAGGCCGGACAATTGAACTAGAGCTTTTCTTTTACTTCTACAGTGGTAGGAAGAAAATGTTATACAACATCCACTTGCATTTTCATGAAAGCAGCGATAAGCCACACCTATTGTGTGAAAGCTAGTGATATTACCTGGCCGTCTAAACCTCGTAAGTGCAGAGAGACTTGGACCAGTGACCCACCTGGTTGATAATCAAGATAGTGCCTATACCAGTGAGACTACAGAAGCATATTGTTATCGGTAAATGTGAAGATTATCGGCCCAAGTAGCTGAACGGTCACAACATGATTGGTCTCATAACCTAAAGTTCCCAAATTTTGTGGGTCTTGGGGTTTGCACTGCTGAAGATTCCCAGTGTAGGGCGAGACGGCTGTCCAGTGCTCCTTGGTCTTCAATGCTCCTTAATCGATATTGGTTTGTGACGACGAAATCTACATTAAAAGTATTAAGTTCTGATCCCCAAGTAAATGACAATATTCGTCTATATTTTTTCCAGTAAGCTTTCAACTAAGATCATAAAAATAAAGAATATATCTTGCAGGAGTGTGATATTGTCCAAGTAATCAACCTTAAAACAACTAATTATAATTATACTCTCTTGTCCAATACTATAGTGCTAACATTCCTCTTCTCTCACGTGTACAATAACCAGTAGCGAAATAGTAAGTAAGGTGGTAAACTCAAACAAAACAAGGAGAGAGAGAGAGAGAGAAAAGTCATCATCATTACCTCTCTAATAGCCAATTGCATATTTGAAGCTTCATTATAAAATTCACCACGTATATAAATATAAGCTGCATTAGCACCCATTGCTCTTCCAGCTATAAGACAACCTTCAATAAGTGTATGCGGATCATGACGCATAATTTCTCTGTCTTTACATGTACCCGGTTCACCTTCATCTGCATTCACCACTAAATATTTAGGTCTGCAAAGTTAAACACAAAACAACATAATCTCAAATCAATTATAATTGAATATGGAGTTTATTTGATATGCAACACGTAAGAAAAAACTATTCTCCAGAGTCGTAGGAAGTCAATAGCTGCCCGAATCACTTAATAGTAACGTCTTCAGCCGCATCGAGGAGTAAATAACCCACTGTACTAAGGGATCAGTGGTACTTATATGTACTAAAAAACTAACCGAACAGTGGGTTGGTTGGTTGGTGCGTTATTTTACCCTACAACGCTTCAAATAATTAAATAAAATAATTGGACAAAAACAGTGTAAATGCATGACGCTAAGTACTAGTGGTTGATTGATGAGAGCTGTACTAAATAAAACAGAAATTGGCAAAGGGAATAATTCACTAACACTTGATGAAGATATTCAGAATTTGATAGATGGTATGAAGTGTATACATCCGCGTTGTTTTGAACAGTTTAGAGCCTTGTTACAGAAAATCTCCGGTTACATAGCCTTCAAATCTCGAAAGGCCCCAAGTAAGCAGTTTTTTTCCTTCACGTTCCCCAGTGGAACATAGGGCTTCGAGCTAGTGGCTTGAAGTTTCTGTAGCAGTGTTTATTTTACAGGATGGGGTTGCTAGCCTCATGCCCAACCTATCCTCTTCATCAGCATTATTTCTGGCTTAGCGAGGTATAGGAGTGCGTCCGCCGGCAATCGAACCCCAGACCATGTGCATGGTCGGCGAGCGTCCTAACCGCTATGCCACCGACGTACAGTATGCAGTTTACACCTCCCTAAATCTCACCTCGATTAACAGCCAATAACTTCATGGATTTGTAGTATGTTTAGTCTGACCTCATTTAACTACTTTTCAAACGGATTCTATTCCAGGTAAGATTGCTTACAGAGGAAGGCCGCTGCTACCTTGAATCTGTTTCAAACATGCTAGAGCTAAACACTAAATCTCGTATCTGTACTATGGTAGGTAATGCTTTATCCTGTTTGGTGATAAATCTAATATTGACTCGTTACTCCTGATTTATATCAACTGGTCGAATCTAACTGCTACGAACAACCAACAAGTAGATATGGTTTTAAAAAAACCATTAACCGAGGGCTTATCTATAGCTTCCTTATTGATATGCCAATAAATAAACACTAGTTAAATATTACCTGCCATCACTAGGTTTGTTCATAAAACTCCATTTCATACCGGAAGGAAAACCAGCACCACCACGCCCACGTAATCCAGATTTTTTAATCTCTTCAATAATCCAATCACTGCCTTTTAAAACGATTTCTTTTGTCTTATACCAGTGACCCTTTTAATATAAGGATAACCAGTGTTAACAGAAATGTAAAAGACAAATCTTACACGTCTCATTGCACCCTTTAAACGCCAATCATGTCGACCATATATATTAGTGAATATTCGATCTTCATCAGACAGTGGGCCGTAAGTTGTCTAAATTATCAGTGCATGAATGAAGAAACATAAGTAAGCAAACCTTGGTGGGTTGAGTGGCAGTGGTTGGATTGGCAGTGGAAAGAGATCTAATCAGTATTACATTCTTTTCTGTAATTCAAAAATCAATGAAATTAAATGGAATATATGGTACATTTTAATCAGATAAATGGATTTAATGAGATATTAGGTAAAAATATGCAATTCCTAGTGTGATTCCACAACCCAGTAATTTATGAGCAACTGTCAATCAGAAGTCTACCTACCAGGTGGAAACAACAGTAACATTTTTCAGGTATTGGTTTTGTAGGGATTTTTGTTTGATTGGTTGGAGGATTTCATCATGAGCTGACTGACATCAGTTAGAGAACCATTGGAAAACCACCTGAGAGTACTGGACAGCTGTTTCGTCTTAGTTTGGGACTATTTATCAGCACGCATCCACCGGGGTTCTCTAGCTGATGCTAGCTGACATAGGATCAGGTTGGAAAAGAGTCAGTGGTGGTCAAACCAAAACATGGCTTCATCAGTCATTGAAATTGACAACTGTTAGTTTAAGCCAAGTAGGAAGGTGTAGACTTCCTGTCTGTGGTCCTCGGGACGGTAAACACCAATGACGGCTGGAGCAAAATTGATGTTATAACTCAAAATCATTCTCAATGGCGCAGATGTATCCACTCCTTGTGACTTATAATTTCCAAAGAAACTATCTTGTTCTTCGTTATTACTATTCCTTTTGTCTCATATCTCTGTTTACTCTCTCTATTTTACATTTCCTTTTACTTTCTTCTCTTGCTTTGTGTGTTACATGGAGTGTGGCGACTCGAACTGCATTACATCGGTGCAAATTTCTATTTTGAAACCAGTCAGTCAGTCTAACTGATGTCAGCTCATGATGAAATCCTCCAACTAATAAAATTTTTAACAATATACAACAGACCACTAAATCCCCGTAAACCAACACTTGAAAGTTAATCTAATGCTCACTATTGACTGAATACAGGATGAAATTGCCTGGAGTTCTAATAAGAAGTCGTGACCAGTGGGGTTCATTAAGACCGGTATGGGAACAATTACTCGTCGATGAAATTGGCCAGCAGTAACGCAATATATCACAAATTAGTGAAAGTCAGAATTAATGAACTACTGGATTCCATTCCAGTAGCTGAATGGTCAACTAGTTCACTTCGTAACCTGAAGGTCTTGGATTCAATCCACTTGGGTTGATTGGTGCATACTCCTGAAGAGTCCTAAACTAGGACAGCACAGCTCCTTAGTACTCCTTGACTTTCAGTAGTCCTCTGATTGCTGTGAGATGATGCACAATACATCACATCTTTCAGATGATCTCCGTCTTCTAGTAATACTGTCCAAATTTATTAAAAGGGCTGATTGTTTCTCCGACTGTTATCGTGGCACAAAACCTTATGTAAGCACCAAAAAGAGCACGATTCTGCATACGTACATAGAATATTAAAGAACAAACCACGCGTGACGTAGCAACTAACAGTCGAAAATTTTCTATAGTGAATTAGCGTTAAGCATGTAGAATAAGAATGGTTGTTTGTATGCTATAGATATATATAGACAGATTTATCGCCTCTACGACAGAAAATTGGAAGAATACGACAAAATAAAAACCACATGTGCAATTTGCGGGGATACTCTGGTAATTACTGATAAATTGCCGCTAAAGTGATATCCAGTAGGTGATATCATGCTTTTATTATTGCCTGAAAGTTCCAGAAAGACAGAAATATTATTAAACGCTTTTAAGGCGTTCAACAGATTTATTTACCCCAATACCAATCTACAACTGACACTATCCAGTTCGATTGTTATATACGCCAGCTGGAAGCCACAGACCACTGTTAAGTAATTTAATGACCGCTACTACCTCTCAAAACATTGAAAAAAATAGGGAAAGTTTCACCAAAGTATCCAGTACTTCTTTACAGCCTGCTCTGAATGCAAGCTATGAAATTAACAGACCAATTAATACGATCGTTTTGATACTGCATCTTAGTGATTTGATCTCCATATAAAATAATGCATTAACAAAAACAAAAGCCTTTATCTACTAAGAGTCAACATACAATTACCTCGTTTGAGTGGTTGATTTGAGAGTGCACATATATGTTTATATAGGTGCACCATAAACAGAATGCAACTGTGAGTAGTACAAGGGTCAATACGTATTTACTATAATAGGGAATATGCTCATATAATGTGGTAGAGTTGAAAAACTAGTGTTCTTTAACTCTTGCCTGTTATACTCGCAATTTTATTGTATCTTCCAGAGTTTACGGCCCACACTTATACCTTCAACTTACTGATATGCTAATACAACACATTCGTTTCCCCCTTTTAAGCAAATAAATAGGTAAATTGGATTACACAAAGTCTAGGTAAGATATCAGATTCAAAGAATATTTATTTTCTGAGAGTAATAAGTATATTGGCTGCATTCAATAAAGTAACAAGAAAGGATGGGACGGTTATTCTTTTGTCTTTTATCACAATTCTAGCCGGTCCCAACCCCGGATAAAGAGGGAGGGTTGGGGCGTGGTGCTAGCAACTCCACCCCCAAAACTTAACCAAATTGCTACTAAAACTTCAACGCACAAATATATTCAAAATTCTAAACCTAGAAGACCTGGATTTTGCGGATGATTTATGTTTGATGTCACACAAAATCAAAGACTTACAAGCAAAAACCGACAAACTGGTCGAAGAAGCAGCAAAGACAGGACTCCAGGTGAACATAGACAAGACGGAGGTTATGAAAATAACCAACCAACAACAGCAGCAACATCCAGCGCCAATCACCATCAACGGGAGGGATTTGAAAGAGGTTACTTCTTTCACTTATCTGGGGAGCATTGTCTCAACCACAGGAGGAACGGACGAGGATGTCAAATCGAGAATCGGGAAGGCGAGAAACACATTCATCAACCTGAAACCAATCTGGAAATCTTCGTCACTCACCATCAACAACAAAATTCGGATTTTCAATACAAACGTGAAGTCAATTTTGCTTTACGGATCAGAAACTTGGCGGGTCACCAAGAATATTTTCAACAGGTTGCAGACCTTTATCAACAACTGTCTTCTTCGCTCTATACTGAAGATCAGATGGCCAGAAAGAATCACAAACAAGAAGCTATGGGAACAAACGAAACAGGAACCAATCGCCCAACAAATATGCAGGAGGAAGTGGAGATGGATTGGACACTCGCTGAGAAGGCCGTTGAGTGACATCGCGCGTCAAGCCCTCGAGTGGAACCCGAAAGGGAAGCGGCGAGTGGGACGTCCAAGGGTGACATGGAGGAGATCGTGTGAGGAGGAGATGAAACAGTATGGAATAACATGGACGCAAGTGAAAAGAACAGCAGAAGACAGAAGCAAGTGGAGACGTGCAGTTGAAGCCCTATGTTCCACTAGGAACCCAAGGGAACAATAATAATAATAATAATTAATCGGAATGAGAATAAGTGACAATATGTGGAGTTAAAAAACCTACCTCAAAGTTTACACGAATGAAATAAATTAGGTTAGGTCTAGTTAAGTGCCCTAATCGAAATTAACCAACAAGTGAGCCTTCAACGAAATAGCTATAAAGCAAATAATTGCTATTGCGATGGTATTTTCGCTCACGAATAAGAACCTTTCTCAAAACATTAGCTGAAACATGACAATCTCACCCAAGTGTCAAGCAGATAATGATGCACTCATTCGTTTATTGTCGGTGGAGAAATTTTACTGCTGAATCTTAATCCTGTGGTAAAAAGGCCACACCACTGGTTAATAGTAATGCAAAAGTCAATGATAGCAATGAGATTCCGTAATCCCACGCATTGTATGCATAAGCGTATCGACACAAAATTTATCTATTCTTCCCAAGTAAGCGTGAAATAGAGAAACCCAAGTAAAGTTCTAAGGGAAGTACTATTTTTCTGTATTAAAACCTAGTATACTGAGGGATAAAATAACTTTGAATGATACTTTCAAACCTACAATACTTAGCCAAAAAATTAGGGGGAATTTTATATATAACTGGATGGCAGTTGAGGTAGCGAATAACTCTGCTTACCATTAGTTAATGAAAGAATCCTAGTGCACCTCAGCATTTTAACGCTGGCGCCACTCTTCTGACCAACATCCAATATCCATATTGCAGTTGATTTTACTGCTCTGAATTCCTGGTAAAAAGAAATGACCACCGGCTTCTGGACAAACTTCAGATAATCAGTTGTGCCACCCACTTGCCTTAGTTCTAGAAGATATCGATAAGAATGGAGGGTCGTTTGGGTTTGACAAAAATCTTGTGGTTTGCGTTGGTTTGCTGACACTTATGTCATCAAAATTTGGCCTCTCATGGTTTATTGATGAAAAGCGAAATGCGTTCCCAACAACACTAATAACAGCCGCAACAGCAGAAAAGACGGTAATAAAATTTTGGAAGATAGATAAGCATAAGAAAAACAAATGGATAGCTAGGACCAAACTCTAACGGAAAAGTGAAGATAAGAGAGGCAATTAGATGGCTTGATTAGTTGAAGTTCATCTCTAATTGTTCCAGTTTGCAGCTGGCAGCAAAATATCTGTCTCTGGCTAATTGTTTGGCCACCCCGATTACACGCCTAACATTAGTGTGTACACTGAGCTATAAACAAGCTTGAAAATATACTGAAGCGATATTTGTGAGCTTCTTTCATGGGTTGTTACGTAAGTAACTGTTAGTTCGTAACGCCTCTGCGACCCGCAGTTGTTGTAGCCTAGGACCTACTTAATTGGCAGCTTGCCTGACGTATGTGTCCATTTCATTTACGTCCTTTCGTATTTTGGTGCAGAAAGCTTTTTCTCATTTCCCATTTTGATTATAGCTTGACTCCACACCGTATTTTCGGTACAAGTATGGAATTTTCAGCATGTGATATTGGTAGCCCAGTTTCGCAGGCCAACCACTGATCTCGCGTGTGAGTCATTAGGAGATCGAAACCCAGACCATGTGCATGGTCCTAACCACTGTGCGCTAAAAGGCAACTATGTTCCTCCGGAGACTTATCCTACATGACTAAGTATAAGTTTTGGTGACTTAGTAGACTGAGAAAACAATATTCAGAGGAGAGACTCTTCTCCGTGAATTTTCCCAGCAAGCTCTGCGGTTATATACATAAGTTTTCTAGAGATCATGTCCCTTGCGAAGATTTAAAGGAAGGTGGTTAGCAATGGAATCCGGAATGCTTATTTCGTCCTGTTTGAGACTTTTCACACATGTCAGCAGAAGCCCAACATTTTGGTCCATTCAGTCAGCTGGAAGGTCCAAGTTGAATTGTTTCTACTTTCAACAATGATGTTATGAAATGCAATTTGAATGTTTGTGACTATAGTCGAAGTTAAATATCAATTGACAGAATAATTGGTGGCATACAAAATAGTCCACAAAGCGTACAGATGTTGAAAGGGGGTGCAGCATTACAGCACCATTGGGCAAATTAAATATATCATACAAAATGATGAGAAGTTTGACAAGACAGAAATTAACGGCTGGACTTATCCGGCATGTTGGTTGAAATTTCGCTCGGCAAATTTTTTTTGTCAATAATTTTTAATAAAATTTTGTTATATGTTTTCTGGATTGATAGGAATTCTCATTTCCTGGCTAGTTATGTTGGTGTTCGCGGGCTGAAATTATCCCGCATGCTCAAGGTCATTGATAGAGTGAGACACTCAAAGGTCATTTTCGTTCATGTTAGTCGGTTATGTTGGATTGCAGTTCCGTAGCCGTTCGTTTACACATCGGTTTTACGTTCTGTTGGCATTTATAGGTGATTCCCATGTACTGATAGCATTCTTTTGTAAAATAGTTCTGTTCTTCACGCGAAAATAGCCACATTTTGACGTAGTCTTCATTGAATGACACTACGTCGAAAGCTGCAGCTTCTACAAGAAATAAACTATTTGTGTAGATGACATTACCCCCCAACTACCCTATCTTCTTCATTGTAGAGATGTTTTGACTCATTCCGCATGAAACGCTAACCATTACAACCAATCTGCTTAGAGTGTGTCGCAGTCGGATTACATGACGCGGACACCAACAAAACTAGCCAGGAAATGAGAATTCCTATCAATCCAGAAAACATATAACAAAATTTTATTAAAAATTACTGACAAAAAAAATTTGCCGAGCGAAATTTCAACCAACATGCCGGATAAGTCCAGCCGTGTTCGCGTCATTTAATCTGACTGCGACACACTTAGCACATTGGTTGTAATGATTAGTGTTCCATACTGAATGCGTCAAAACATCTCTACAATGAAGAAGATGGGGTAGTTGGGGGGTAATGTCATCTACACAAATAGTTTATTTCTTGTAGAAGCTGCAGCTTTCGACATAGTGTCATTCAATGAAGACTACGTCAAATTGTGGCTATTTTCGTGTGAAGAACAGTACTATTTTACAAAAGAATGCTGTCAGTACATGGGAATCACCTTTAAATGCCAACAGAACGTAAAACCGATGTGTAAACGAACGGCTACGGAACTGCAATCCAACATAACCGACTAACATGAACGAAAATGACCTTTGAGCGTCTCATTCCATCAATGACCTTGAGCATGCGGGATAATTTCAGCCAAATTAACAATGCAAAAATTTCTGTGATTTGGAGTAACAAGTCGAACAGGTGAAGAACACCGTAAACATAATAAACTGGGAACAACAATAATAATCATAATCATCGTAATGCAGGGAAGGTACACAGACTAACTAAATAAACACAGTGAAAAACGAAGTAAATGTTTATCCCTCCAATGCCAAGGCAGGAATACTAATTGTAAATACTTGTTCTGGACATAAAGGTCTGTCTTAAATTCACTAGTGACCAAGGTTTCCGCTTTTATAGAAGTTCAGAACGAGGTTGGCATGAATCAGACAGATAATCTTACAATCATCGTCGGGGTTGGTAGAGTGACAGGTGTCTACCAAGTGCTGTAGAATAGAGTTTCGCACGCCTTTTCTTTTCTCCCTTTCAAAAGCATGCGGAAACATGTTCTAATATCCATGTGTAACACATTAACCGGACACTTTGCTCCACAAGGGAAGGTAAACTGACAGATGCACATGGAGGTAGCCAGACGATGGGGTTCTTTTATGCAGACGGACAACGACTAATTGATGGTTAAAGTCATTTGAAGTTTCACAGTAGAGAAAGTCTCTTTGATTGACTTAGACGATTTTTGGTCATGCCTGAGGCCTGATCACCTTTGAATAACAAATTCATGAATAAGTTTTTCCTTGAAGTTGAGTCGGTGACCTGTCCGAACTGTTTATCCTTCATGTTTCTGCCAATAAATCGGTTCGGGTAACCGTTTATGCGGGTATGGCTTTTAGGAAGCCAAGTCCTGAGTCAACCCAAACAGAACTACAAATGTTTTTGTCCAAAGCAGAGTGAGTGAATTAATTTTTCTTTCCCTCGCGGACGGCAGCCAACTATCAAAGTTTGTTAATTGTCTATTCAATCTTGGTTTCTGGTGGATGAATCTTTTGAGAGATCCGTCATTGAGTCTACTGAAGCACACATCAAGAAAGGGAATATTCAGTTAAGATTCCTTTTCTGTGGTGAATTGCAGAGAAGGACAGCACTTGTCGAATGCAAACAAGATGTCATCATGAAATACACCCTAATCGCAGATAACCAAAGTGTCATCTAAATATCTTCAATAAATATCACAGTGACCGATAGTTTGGCTAAGTTTAGAGTTTTCAAGCTTTGAAATACAACAATCAGCCAGCAGTGGCGATCCCATAGGAATGCCATCTATCTGTCTAAAAATTTCATTATTGAAAGTGAACTGAACATTCAGCGTGCATCTCAATAAGGGTTCCTTGAGGTAGCTCATTGGCAACCCTATGTCAAAACTTTGTGCACCAATATAATCGTATATATAGCAGACAGTTTCCGCAAGGATCACATTACTGAATAACGAAGTCACGTCTGGTGGAAACATAGCTTTATCTTTAATACCCTCAGTATCACCAGTCGAAAACATAAATACTAGCCTTCCAAATGATTCCAACATTTTAGCCAGTCACCGAGCTTTGCTGCAGTGAGGAGAGCCCACTGTGCAACAACAGAAGACAAGGGCCAGGCAACAGAACGTTTATTAGGGAAAATCAACATGTATCTATAGATTTTGATGTACATTATTGTAGGTTAATGCTAGTAGAAAATACAGTCTGTTGACTGGTTGTTTCTCACACAAAGTTAACCTTGCATCTTCTGTGGCTGTGTCAGTTCATCTATATGTTAACTGTATCCGACTGTCCATCTTGACCTTGTTTTCACATGACTAACATTGACCTCAATTACTGTCAACCAATTTGGCTAGCAACCATCTCTCACCACAACTGTATCAAGAATCGTACAGAAAGGTAATTCTGTTTTATGTATTTCCGGCAATCTAGGCAAACGTGGTATTTGGGAGCCAATGGGTCGGATAAGTTCACACAAATCTGAAAATATTACGGATTTTCATGGTTTTTTTAAATGTGCCAACTGATATTCAGTTAGAGGCACGTTGTTCCTTTCACCAACGGGTTTGGCAAGTTTCATCTGATAAGAAAGAATCACTGAGACTCAGTCCTTATAATCTTGGCGAACCATCACGGGAACAACTTCACATTTTTCTGGGTGGCGTATGATAATATCATCATTCTCCCTTAATTCTTCAAGTTGGTTTATGTATTTTTTCGTCAAACGATTACTCGAGTGGGGTTTTGAATAAGTAAACTGATGGCAGCAATCAAACACTGCAGACTTGAAGTATTGGAATTCCTGGGTTAGTATGGTTACTTATAATTTAGTTGCTTTGATATAAAAGGCGGCCTCTAAAGCGCCACACTGAGGACATTAACAATACATTTAAGAGATTGTTCGTCTCTCTTCAATTCTCAGTATCGGTGTCTTAAGCTAATCATGTCCGAGAGTGATTTCCTCGCTCATGTTGGCATGTTGGCACTATGTAACTAAGAAGCTGAGGTAATCACAGTGGTTCCCTGCAAAACTTCAGTGGTCGACCTTATCAATAGTTTTTGCAAATGAGTGACCTCCCTTTCCTAATAAAAACGGTCCCAAAAACTCGGAAAGCAAGCTATAAGTGACTGCTTGGCCTATTTTACTGACAGTGACACAGCAAAGGGGTGTCATTTAACTCTACCAACCACGGCTTGCATTTCACTGCATGGTGCCAAGCTCATCCGCATTCTCAGTAAGTCTGTCATACTGGACTAATCATTGTTGACCCGAGTTCAACTGTCTGATACCTGTTGTTAATGAATGATTTAAGCCATCCTAATAGTGGGTCACGTATTCTTAAGTAGTTCAGCCTTTGTATTAGCAGTAAATGGTCGACACGGTCAAATGCCTTAGAGATGTCAAAGTAGATGACAAGTGCTAGTTGTCGTCTGTCACGACTGCTGGTTACAAAATTGAAGAAGTCTAGGTGGCATGTCAAACATGATCTGGATTTTAGGAATCCATGTTGGTTCGGACTTATAATGTTGCAGCTAAGCATATGCTTGAGTAGGTTATCTTTAAATAGTCTCTCCATAATTCTAGATGCGACAGGTGTGAAATTGATCGGCCTGTAGTTACTAACTTCTGTTTTCAAGCCAGATTTGTGCTTAGGCATAATAAATGTTGTTTTCCATATATCAGAGTAAGTTTGGGTTTCTAGGGACATTGTGAATATTTTAAGCAGTAGTAAAGGAATGTCAGGGCCACCATATTTATAAAAGTAGGACGATATACCGTCAGTACCAAAAGCTTTTGAGATTTTGGGGGTTCTTATGGTTGGGTTAATGTTAGCATAAGTGAATTCAGCAGTGCTAATTTGTTTTGGCGTGAGTAGAGATGGAGTTTGTGCCATATTAGTAGAAGGGTGTATATCAAGTAACTGGACTGAGGGCTCAAGGTAGTTACCTGCAAAAGTTTTATTGAATAATTCACACATGTCTGCAGAATTAGTGCATAACCCACCTTTGTCTATGAGGAGAGAAATGCTGTGATTTTTGCGGTTCATTCGCTTCTTTAAGATTTCTGTGAGTGCATACACCCACTGATACTGATCTCGGTCAAGCGGACATGTCGTTTCCATTACTGGTACGGCCAAGTTAAACTTTAGACACCAATAACTACCAATCAGCGAACGACGTCGAATTATCCAATGAGATTCATGAACGTAGTTCAATGTTGTATAGCGCTTGATTCATGTCAGTGCGTGCCCTTACAAGGGTACTTTTGTAATTCGAGGAGGATAGTGTCTTTGAGTATTGCCTGGACTTAGGCTTGCTTCGAAAGGAGAGAAGTTGTTCGTGTGATGGTGTTATGACTCTATGTGAATTCTTTGCCATTAACTCAAAACTCATGATACATATCCTCCCCCTCTATTGCTCCTACTGCTTCTTGTCTTATTGGAGAGAAAGATTACACAGTATATTGTCTAAAAATGTTTCTTCTGCGTCCCTCTGGTTAGTGTCTCCTGCAGTGCCCTGGTGTGTCAGAATCAAAGCATCGACCTATTTTTGCACGCATTTGGAGCTGCGCCGCTTCGTGCTGCATATTTTCAATTTTCTGTTCCCACTGGTCGGATGCTAGAGGCCATATTGCGGCTACCGTTGTGATCAATATCTGTGTTGTTACCTTCACTAGTGTGCATAGGTTGTGCACCGTCGACCAGTCGTAAATGCTAAGCAGTGTGTCCTGGAAAACTTTCTACGGACCCAGAGTTCAACAGCTGCATCACAGACGCTCCACCATGTGTGGGAAATGAGTGACAAAGTAGACCTGTCAGTTTCACCGCCAATACAAGTAGGTCTGTGTCCGACCGCAGCTTCATAGCACAAAACTGACGCATTGCCGGCCGCCTGTCTGTCGGGCTGTCGGACTACGCAATCATTTGTTCCACAAACGCCCCCGCAGATTTCACCTTTCCACCTGCTCTATACCGTCGCACTCCGCCTTTGTCCGATCTCTCAGCAGCGTCTCCAGCAAGACCATCTTAGTTATAGGATCCCGCTGCTTACCAACTTAGGGATAGCGTCGAAGTCATGTAGGAAGCCTTTCCTTGAAAGCAGGTCATAGGATCTTCTTTATCTGAAGGCAGTGACACCAAACTTGATGGCAGAAGATAAAAGAATTGATAATACGACTTTTTATTGAAGAAAAGTGCACCACATTCGTACATTTTCAATCATCTTAAAAGTTGGCTAGATCAACGGATCATAAACAGTTCTGATTGGTTAGCCGTTAGTCCAAGGATAAATAACGTGACTGTCATTTTCATTGAAATTGCAGACCATGACGTAAACTTAAGGAAGATTCGGGGAACAAAAACTCCTACCCCTGCAACCACTGACTTAAAATGTTGATTTCAATTTTTGGTAGTTTCCTGTCAATCTTCATTTATATAGCACACGTCACATCATTTCCTCGTTCTTCATTTAACATTCTAGCATATGTAAGTCGAGCTATGGTACCTCAGATAACAAAACCCACACAGCACAAATCCGCTAAAAGCGTAGTGAAAAATGCTGGCAATCTCCATCCTCCAAATCTAAGACGCCAACTAATTAAGGGCACACAACTCAAAATTCGTCACTTTCGGCGACCACTAATATGTTTTAAAGTTAAATCCATGGGGCTGTTGAGACAGTTTAGAGGAGGTAAAATAAACGTTGTCCTCAATCCTTCTGGGTATACGCAACTGTGAAGATAGTTACACTGACCATCTCACAAACGAGTTAGTTATGATGACTCCTCGCAACTACTCAGGGAAAATTTTAGCCGACCAACAGGATCGAATTTAGCGCTGTATGAATACTCAGCTATTATTATCGTTAAACAGAGGTACCTAAGCTATTTCCAGAACCTACTCACAACTTTAACTCGACATTATGATGTTTTTTTTATTATTCTTTTTTTTAACAATGAGAGTGGAACACAAATCTTCAACCACTGTCCTCTTTCTCCTCAGTTATTTTCACCAATCTTCACAACTGCCCACAAACTTCAACTCCCCCTTCACATGGTCTTTTCTTTCGGGGTTCAATGTCTTCAAAATAATATTTGCCTAAGGAATTACGAAACCACTACAACAGGTAAAATCGATTTTCGGACCAGCAGAAATCGTTCCAGAAGCGGTTGATGAGGTTAATTTCACTGTCATTTAATTCTACAGAAATGGTTGTTTGTAAACAGTTTATATGGTTATGAACCACGAAAAGAATTCCAGTGAGTTAAGCCGAATCGTTTATGTTTAACTGTTGTGATACTACACCAGTTAGAATTCTGAGGATAGAGTGGTATTTAGCATTTACATGTGAGCTCTTGAGCAAGTAATTGCAGTTTATTATCAGGAATACCATAGAAAAAGTCTAGAGAAATCTCAGCTTTCCATTAGTTGACTGAAATTCCCTCTGGTTACTTTAAATCCTTTAGACTTCATACTCCGCCCTATGTCAAGCTTAATTCTTACTATTTCTAGTCATCCTAATTCATGTTCTTAAAAAATCATCGCTGTGACTTGCTAACTGGCAGTGTTTTTGTTTCTCGATTGGTCCTAGCCCTACAGCTTAATAAGTATTTTGGGAGATCTACAGTAACTCATACGGAAGACAGACATTTTAATGAGAAATCTGTTGTAAAAGAAGGAGTATTTAATAAATAGATAATTTGCGGGAAACGTTCACCAGATTATTTAACCAGCAATGGATAATCTAGGGACTGTGTGTATGCACGTATATATCACGAAATTTCGAAGAGATTCCCGTGCCCTTATAAGATGTTGAAACTACATAGTAAGGTTACCTAAAAGAGATAGTTGTGCGCATCTTGCTTGCTATTCGTTGAACAAATGAAGAGATTGATTTCTTAATGGACGAAAATTTACTACGTAAACAATATGCCCAAGTTACTGTAAGTAAAAACCTTGAGTTATTTTGATGCCTTCACAATGGTTACTTCGCATTGAAAGTTGAACATCACACTTGACAGTCACTCAGCCAAATACGAGTTTCCAGGTGAGCATGTGCTGATTTCTTTTGTGTATGTCTATCCATTCGAAACAGAATTCACTGCTTCTATAGATCTCACGTCATTTGGAGTTTTTTTATCCCTCTCTACTCACCAAGATACTTGGGCACGAAAGTGTCAGAGGTCTTGGCGTGTCTGATATATAGGGTCCTAATGTTAACATTCAGAGTGCTGATTTTCATAAGTGATTTAAATGTAACACTAAGTGCAGAAGTATGAATTAGGTGTTTCTCGATGGATTATAATTTAAAGATATTAAAATAACTGCTCATTTAATACTAATATATAGGCTTTGTGGTTCGGTAATTTCCATTCAAACGGGAAGCTAAAACTGTACTGGATCTCAATCGGGCGCCATCTAGATCTAGTCAAGTAGTGCCGTTTATAGTATGAAAATTGGTTAGTCACTAGAACAGAGACTGTGTAACCTACTGTTTCCTGAAGTAGGTTTCTAGCACATACTAGTTTCACTGTTTGTTCCATCCGATAAGCAAACTAATATAAGAATTAATGCCACTACTGTATTAAAATGTTGCGTATGTTGATTAGTACAGGGTTGTTAAAACATTTAATATGAGGTTTGTCCTTTAGAAACTGGAACTCAGAGACAGTTCCAGTGACTCAAATTGCTATGAATGGTCGTAGATTACAAAGTTAGGAAAATTGTGAAGGACCTAATTTTAATAGTGAAAACAAAGATAAATGTAAAAGTTGATAGTTTTAGGATAGGTTTAATGTATATGTGGATACCTTCAACCTAATTATTATCATTTGCCTAATTACTTACACCATAGCGTTGAATCTCTTCTTGCACTTCAACAACTATTTATGTGGTCTGTAAATATGATATAGATTTGCCCTAAATTTTCCTTTGAGGAGCTACAGGGTTTCTAAAATTGTACTTGTACTGGCAGTATCCTTCCACTAATAACTAAGGCCTTATTGTAAGATGGAAGTTGTAGTTCCTGCTTAGCTGTTTGATCTTTATTAGGTTACTACGTATATTTCCCGCGTTTTTTGTCGGAGAAAATTTGTGGAGGCCAATAGTGACCTCAGTATTTATGATAGGACTAGGATCACTAAACAACATATTTGACTAGTCATCTCATTTCACAAGATTCAGTTCAGCAACTGTTTGCACTAGAGGTAACAAAAATTCAAAATATTCTCTGATTGTGTCAGAGTTCTTTGAAGACATTTTGTGGTGATGTCTTCATAGGAAAAAAATCGCTAAGCCTACTGACTGTAGTATAGTAGCAGAACGGTTTAGACTAGACCGGGATAATCGTCTTTTACATTATGTAACCAGCAATCGAGCTATCATCTATAATTGTTGTTGTTGGTCTTCCACTAACGTCAGTCTCCTTCTTTCGGGTTACTTCTAGTAACGACGAAAGATGTAGAGGTCGATATCAGACCTAGGCAGCTGCGTACTATCGTTGGTTCTCTTTAAACAATTATTCACACCATCCCGTCTCTTATTTCAGTCGCAAACCTTTTCTCTGGTAAATTTTTGTCTTTATCATAGTGTCACCGAAGAACGATTTTCTCATGCTCTCATACTTTTCAACTTAAGTTAATGGAATAGACGTGATCATAAACTTTTTATTGATATTTCATTTTTTTCTTATTGTTGAAAACAGCTATCATAGTGCCAAAATGCAAATTTATACCTCTGAAAAGCATGGTTGTGATACAACTGGAGATGGAACAGAAAAGGCTCCACTGAAAACTGTTCTGCAAGCCTTAATCAAGTTAGATGGTAAAGTCAATGCAGATACACGTATCTGGGTTGATGGTGTTGGAGATGAGACATGGGATGTTGTGTCAAAAAGCAAACTGAAGAAAGTAATGAAGACATACAGTGCACAAGCAAGGAAACAGGAGAAGGGGCAACATGATAAAACAGTGAGTCGTTATGGATTACATGTATCATTTGGTAGTTTTAATTGTTTGAGTATCTATTATAGTGTTGATCAGATTGCTATTTCTCTAATATTACACCAATTGTATGCATTACTTTGTGGCATTTGCATGATACATCTTTTGAAGGATCTAAGTGCTCAGTACTTTTGAAAAGTTGGTAAGAGCCAGCACAGAAATAGTGAAGATTTGTTGCTCCGATAGATGCTATTGATGCACTTGTACCCTCTGTACTAGATGGCTTATTTGCTCAGCTGTCATTTACTCGAAAGATAACTCCTTCAGCGTAAACTTCAATATGAAATGAGCTAAATTTCTTGATAAGTTTGTTAATCGTCTCTCCTGGTGACTTTGAACGTGATTGGTTGTTCCTGACACCTTTAATTATTTCTCATTCTATCACCAATAAGCATCTTAGGCTATCAGTGAAGATTATATATGTTGCTCCGAATGTATTCTTTTTTTACTCCTATTTTTCCACATTTTTCTTACAGTCATCTGAGAATGGAGATGTTAGCAACCATCTCAGTGAAGCTATGGAAGTTCACCTTACATTGGATACAACACTACCTAAAGCACAACAGTGTAAAATTCGAGAATTACAAACTCTATATGATAAACGTGTTCATGTTTTTGGTTGGGTGCATCGAATACGTCGTCAGAGTAAAACTTTAATGTTTATTATTCTTCGTGATGGTACAGGATTTTTACAATGTGTTTTTTCAAATAATTTGGTAAGCATTTTATATTTTGTATTTGTATTCGTATAAGTATATAGATACTATATGGTTTCTTTGCTGTCCTTTTCATTTCTCCTCCTCTATTGTGTGAGCGCAGTTTCATTCACGTGTCACTCCCGTTTCGAAGTTTACAGCTCATATTTTATGAAGAAGGTGATTCGGTATTTTCAGACACAATTGAGTATCGAATTTCACCGCAATTGGGATACAGCCACGCATGTAGTCCAGAGTTCGATTCCTAGCTGACGCACTCCTAAACATCGTCTAGTTTACTAGCTAGTGAAAATTTCGGGCACAAGATAAGGCTGAATATGAGGATAGAAACCCCATCCTGTAAAAACAACAGCGCTACTGAAACTTCAAGTTTACAGCCCTATATTCCATGTGGAACATGAGGAATGAAAAACAATGTACGAAATCTGTAAATCAAGTTGTGATCGGTACACTAACCTAAGTGTCTAAAGAAAGATCACAGTGGTCTTGGTTAAATGTATATAGGGCTTCAACTCTCTGGACTAAACATTTATGGTTATTGCATGCCTTATGCAATGTCACTGATTTGTATGCCTTTCTAATATTATTACTACCATAAGGAATTCAGTGGACTTCTCATGTTGAAGTCATGTGAACGGATGCATTTAAGAATCCTATTCACTGAAAAGGTACTGTATTGTTTTCTTGCGATAATAATCTCTATACAGGCATTATGACTAAAAACAGAACAACTGACAAGCGACAGTTAACAAAACATTAGAAAAAAAATGACTACTTCAGTATGATTAGGTGGTAAACACAGCTACGATCACTGAATTTACAACAACAAGCACAAAAATCAACAATCATGGTATTATTTATTTTATTCCTTTTGCGTTCCCAGTAGAACATAAGGTTCCAAGCTAGAACGTTGAAGTTTCGGTAGCGGTGGTTTTTATTTTGACGGGCCAGGATTGCTGGTTTCACCCCCAACCTCCCCTAACTGTCAGGCTTATTACCAGCTAAGCTAGGTTCGGAGTACTTCGGCGGGGACCACCTGAGTGGCTGGTGGGTATCCTATCACTACGTAACTGATGCACCGACAGTCACAGTAAATTTAAGAATTGTTCTTAACAAATCAGTGGGCAATGATTAGTAATAATAAAAATGAGAATGACGTTCTACTGGGTGTGGTGCCAGTGAAAGTTCAGCAACAAAGATTAGCTAGTGCAAAATGCATGACTTTTGCAGCAATCTGTCAGTGTTGTTGTGAGAAAGGACAACGTGCCAGCTCCTCGAGCGGAACCCAAATGGCAAGCAACGTGTAAAGTAAGAGTTTTATAGTGATGTGAAGGCGACCGTTTGTGTGGAGGAAATGAAAGCCTCCAAAGCCTCAGGATGGTCGGGGGTGGGTGCCTTGCGCTGCGGGTTGGCCACCCCTCCGCACACCTCTTGAAATGCTCCCATATGACCGGGCGTCTTACATAGCCTCTCCTGAGGAAGTCCTACTCACTGCCTTCACGTGGCGGAGGTGTTTTTCACCAAAGTGAGAGGGCGAAAGCGGATGCCCGGCGCTCTTCACCGGGTTGACTGTCCATTGGATGACAGTCTAGGGGAGATGGCTAAACCCTGATTCCAAACCTACAACGACTGGCGTATGAAGCTCACTGGAGCTCACTGGCAGACGTATGGACAAAGGGCTTGTTGGATGTCCTGGATGTCCGGCCCCATTCAAAAAGGCGTATGAACCGAACTCCGGTCACCGGCTGCCAATGGATAGTGGACTCCCTACGCCACTCCTACTGCCTTGTAGGTCACACTTGGTTGTGTAAAGGCTAGAGCTGCACTCTCAAACAAAAGGCCGAGTGGTTCTGGGGACATCACTCGTACCAAATTCCCATGAAACTTCGTAAACTCTCTTCATCAGATTGCTGCGCCTGGGTAGCGATGATTTGAGAAGTTCATGAAGCCGGCTCATCCTTCCGTAGGAGATAGCCGAAGCAAAAAAAAAAAATGAAAGCCTATGAGCGATAGTGGTGCCAGCTAAAAAAGACTGCAGTTGGACAGAGTGAAATGTGAAGATGCAATGTTGAAGTCATATGTTCCACTGGGAACTTGAGGGAGCAATAATAATAGTATGAAGAATATTGATGAGTTATTTGGAACTGTATAAGTAGTTTTTACTTAAGGCTTCATTAACATCACAACAAATGGTTATGTAATCTCATATAAGCCTGGGCTACACTTAATCTTCGTTGTCATGTGAAGGCCAAGGAACTCTTTAACTCTGTCGAATTTTTGGCTTACTTGAACTTGATACTTCTCAAAAAGGTTGAAACACTCCAGTAGTTTTTTATTTTCATCATTTGGATAGTTCCCTGTAGATGTTATCAACCATATTCTTTGCTTGCTTCGTATTATTCCTCTTCAGTGTTTAACTCAAGATGCAATTGCACTATCCCCTGAATCAACTATCGAAATTTATGGAACAATAAAACAATTACCAGCTGGTAAATCAGCTCCTGGAGGTATTGAACTGCTTGCTGATTATTGGTCGGTGATCGGCAAGGCACCAGCTGGTGGTGTTGACTCTGTACTGACAGTGGAGAGTGATATTGATACACAGTTGGATAATAGACATTTAGTTATTCGAGGCGAAAATGTAAGTGAACTCCAGGCGTTTGTTTATTTTCCATAGATGTTCTATTTTTAATTTCGTCGGTTGAGAATTTACGGTTTTCGTTTATCTACTCTTTGTTGAAAAAAATCACAATAATTAGTTAGGCACTTGGTTCGTCACTAACCGACGCCAGGTAGTCCTATTCTAGGACTGTTCAGCAGTATGCGCTAGTGGTTCCACCAGGGATTGAACACTTGGTCATCAGGTTATGAATCCAATATGTTGCCATTTAACTACTGAGTCGGAGTTCAATGATCTGTCAATTGTCATTTATGACAGTTCGTGATAGATAACTCGTCTAACGAACCCATGCCTTCATTTCCATATAATGAGACGATTGAATCACTGACGCATTATTTTATACTGTTAGAGCTTTTAGACTACAATCAGATCATGGTTGATTGGGATTGTTCTCCAGTTTTATTGATGAACAGAACCACGCATCCACACTCTTGTGATAATGACTTTTTGTGCTGTTGTCAATTTTACGCATTGATGGATTTAATAAAAATCCCAACTGTTAAGTTGAGTTATATTTTATCGGTGTGATCCACTGGAACATCAATGCATGTTCTCTTCTTTTCTGTTCTGTTTGTTTATCTGTCTGGCATTTATGTCTCTCATGAAGTTCAACATTCCCTTCTAGCTTATAAAGATGACTTTCTTCTGACTATAGGGATGATTGACTAAAAAGGTGTCGTCTGCAAGCCTTTTTTGTTGCCAAGACACACATTTGGATGCATATTAGCAGTTGTTCTGCGTATATATTCAGACTAATGTTCTATGCATAAATGACTCTTAAGTGTGAATACTGGTACTGTTTGAGGACAAAACAAGTTGTACATTCTCTCTTCTTTGAAGCAGAGATTTCCAGTAGGCTATGAAACATCATTAGTGTGCTTAATTATTCTAATGAAGCTGTAAAAAATGTTATTCCTTATTAGTTTGTTTATTAGATGGATATATCACACAGTGAAATAGTATTATTTACTGGATGACACAGTTCCCAACACAATTTATTACTCTTCATAATCATCTCACCAATTATAATCACATGACTTCGAAACTTGAGTTTTATAGTTTTCTTTGTCCTCTCCTGTTTGTCGTCGTAGGTGTGGTAGTAGAATTTTCCAGATATCTGAGACAGGTGTTGAACCATTCCCACTGCACGTGTTTGAAGTTGATTTGGTACATAAAGTTTCCGTTATCAATCTCCCGCTGCACCCTGTTACATTAGGTTTTAAAACTGTCATCCTATCCCATCCTATTGTATGGTTGTGTGTGATTACATGTAGTGCTATAGCTGAACTATTCTCTAGATTTCTTATCTTATTCGGGTAAACTAATCTAGATTTTGCTAGGTTTTTATGTTCGGCTAGTCTGACTGCCCCTGTTCTACTAGTTTGACCTATGTATTTGACCTGACAATCATTCCAGCAGGGTATTAGATAAACTGAATTGTTTTGTTTTAAAAGCTCCACAGGACTGATCCTTTAACCTACAAAGCTTGTTTCTAATTCAGTTTATGGGTTTGAATGCCAGCCACTTTTATTCCTGCCTTGTTAAGAATTCTGCGTAAGGTTTCCGAAGTTCCTTCCTTGTATGGAATTACTGATGATTTAGATTCTTTATTGTTGTTGTCTTGCGCATATTTGACATGCATGTCGTCATTAATGTTATTATTATTATTGTCACTATCACTGCTATAATTATTTATTTTATTTTTATTTTTACATTTCCTTACATACTTTCTGACTAATTTATCAGGGTAATTATTAAGTTTCAAGACTCCTCTTATATGCGTCACTTGCTGACTTAGATTTTCCTTGGTACTACTTAGTTTTTGGGCTCTGTCACCTAAACATTTCACCAATCCTGTTTCACTGACATAGTACGGGATGTCCCAGATATATGGAAAATTCTACTACCCGTACGACGATAAATAGGAGAGGACAAAGAAAACTATAAAACTCAAGTTTCGAAGTCGTGTGATTATAATTGATGAGATGATTATGAACAGTAATAAATTGTGTTGGGAACTGTGTCATCCAGTAAATAATACTGTTTCACTCACTGTGATACATCTAATAAACAAACTAATATGGAATTACTTACTACTACAGTGGCCAAGTTTTACACATATGTAAAAAAAATGTTGTTTTCATTGTGAGTTATGTACCCAATGCTCATCATAAATATCTTAATCTACAGAAAGAAATGTTCATATTTATACGGAGAAATTCGTGGATGCTGTAATCGTCGTCAGTTGGCTCGAAAAACATGAGCTATCAACATGACGGACTGATTTCAACGGGGAACTTTGCACAGATGTGCAGCAGTTCGAGTTCCCCGTACTCTCTCCATGTAGCACACCAAGCAAAAGAAGAGAGTAAAGAGAGATTGAAGAGAAAGATAATAAACACAAATATAAGGTAAAAAGAATAATAATATGGAAGAACAATAGTGTCTTATTAGATATGATAAATCCCAAGAGTGAATGCATCTCCACCGGCTATTGAGAACGATTTGGAGCCATATCACCTATTGACTCCAATCCTCATTGTTTCTCACCATCCCGAGGACCCCAACCATGAAGTCTACACCTTCCCACGTGGCTGTCTGACTTTAACTGTTGTGGATTTATTTCATTGACTGATGAAGCCATGTTTTGGTTTGACCACTACTAGCCCTTTCCCAACTATCAGCGTGAATGTTTGCTAAGGGTTGGAGCTTTGTAACTCATTGGTCTAGGCTGTCGACTTCCAACCAGTAGTGGGTCCCAGGTTCGAATCACACTCCACCTACCAAGGTTTGGACAGCCTGGTAGGGTGTCACTTAACTTTAGGCTAGTAGCTGTGGGTCATTTCCAATTGTACGGAATCTCAAGCAGTTCTTAAGTAACATTCCATATTTCTTTATATGCATCAAAATGTTCGCAGAAATTGTCTATTCAACTGACACTTAGTTTCCTTATTAATAAGCTACTGCTTTCACTGTATACACTGACGTCTTTTGTGAAAATGGTCGATGTTACGGAATCATCAATTAACGGAGCATCTCATCTAATCTTTGAGTCTGTCTCACACTTGCGTATATTTAATCATAGCTCCTTTCTTACGTGATAATAATTCTAACATTCGTGACTGTGTGTATTTATTTCAGACAGCTAAAATGCTCAGACTAGTCGGTATTGCTTTATCAGCTTTTCGTGCACATTATGCTGATCGTGGTTATGTTGAAGTGAGTTCAAAACACGTTTTGTTTCCATTTGCTATTTTGGATTATTCTTTTCGATATTGACCTCTTCTTTCTTTTCACATGTGATTTATTATCAAAAAAAAGTAAAATATCGTTTAAGAATTTCACATTAAATAAGTCACCTTTGACGGTTATAACACCACCAACACCACCATAAACTTCCAAGTACTTAATATCCTTTTCAGGTCAACGAACATTGTTGAATAATGCTAACAAATCGGGGTTCTTCAGAGTCTCATACAGCGTGAATTCTTGGTAGTGTGAGCCACATCACCGATTGTCTCCAGCCATTGGCTTTTACCGTCCCGAAGACCCCAACCAGAAAGTTTACACCTTCGTACGTGGCTGGCCAGCTTAAACTAACTGTTGTGGATTTCATTGACTGGTGAAGCCATGTTTTGGTTTGACCACCACTTGCTAGGTGCTTTCCAACCTGACTCTGTCAGGTAACATTGCCCATCGAGGAGGGTGATCGGCAGCTAGGCATGCGTGACACATGCCCTAACCGTTTCATTCGATGTAGCTTCACAGCCTCGTCGATTGATTTCCCCTCCTTACCTAGCACTCGACCGACGCCTAACCTGAATATTGCCCACCTTGTTATACCACTTAACACGGGAGATAGAACACAGGCACCTATGATCAAAGACAGCTAGTCTTTTCATGTCTTTCACTTTCAATGGCCAACTCTCACAGCCATTAAATCGTTATATAATCATGAAATATAGGATTTCAGGGAACTTCATCAAGTGGATGGAAGTTGCACATGACTTTTTTAATTCTTTTAGATAATGAACAGCTGGAAATGGACTATTGCATTGTTCCTCCTGTCATTAAAATCATGTTGCATTTGTTTTGAGTAAACTTCCGTGTACCTGGTTTCTAATTCATTGAACACATCTGAAAGTTCTTCAGTATATGCCTTTTACCCATAAATTCACATCTCTACAATGGATTACTCACTCTTTGAGTATATGGTAGAACTAAGTGTTGTTCAGGAATAAGGATTTTTAGCCAACGTTGAAGTCAATCTTCCCGATTGAATTCCTGTTATTGACTGCCTCCAATTTGTACTTTTAAAGTATTCAGTTTGAGTAGTGAAATTTATTTTAGACGATTGAAGGTAATAGGCAGGAAGTCTTTGATCTAGATTTCGTACTTGTTGGCGCTCGTCAGTAAAGCCTATCTGCGTAACTCTCAAGGAACTGGTGTTCCCTTGGAGATTTAAACTCACGTCGCCCAATTCTTCAGTCAAAAACGTCAGTGAGATACTAAGCCTCACGACCGACCTATTGCAGGACTGCTATTGATAAATTGATTAGTCATTAGGGTGCAACTCAGTATAATTTTTGTTGTATTACACATGGAGTGACAGTGTTGTCAGGTTAACTTGTTTATTTTTTTTAATTACTGCTTATGAGTTGTTTAAATTTCATTGTACAGTATATTTTATTTGCTTTTGTCCTAGGTATTGCCTCCAACATTTGTGCAAACTCAAGTTGAAGGTGGTTCCACCCTGTTTTCTCTCAACTATTTCGGTGAAACTGCCTATATGTCTCAATCGTCCCAGTTGTATTTAGAAACATGTATACCTGCAGTAGGAGACTGTTACTGTATCACTCGCAGTTATCGAGCTGAAAAAGTGAGTCCTATAGAGATAATCTCTTTATTTAATTTCATTGTGATTTCTCCATCTTCCGCGGTGTGGGCAACCGAGAAGTAATAACTACTGACACACTTAATTTAGTACACGAAGCTTCCATCCTTTTGCTTTCTTTCCAAGTGTTAATGTCATTTCACAAATAGGTCGTTCACCTTTTAACTCTGCGATCAGTAATAGCGACGTGATCCGATAAAACACTATTATTGACAGTCTCTTAAAACAAAACTGCCAACTTTCCATCGGAGTATTTAACCTCGGGACGCTTTGCCAAATCGACCAACAGGCTTTACTAGGCAGAACTCTGGCATTTCAAGCTATGTTCGTATCTTGCACTCCCGAGATATGCATACAAAACCCAAGTGTAGTTATTGCCTTAATCTCAGTTGGCGAGCAGGGTGGATCTACAAAATTCACCTTACGCATGTCAGGAAATCCTTCAGCTAGTTCATGGGAACTCGCAGATGTACGCATAGCATTAAATGCTAGGCTAGACCAATCTCTACTCGACTGGATCCTAGTGGATAGTCGTATGTGTGCTATCCGGACAAATGGATCCGTTAAGTGTCGATGTCCTCAATATACTGCATTTCGAACGAAATAAAGTTTGAGTTCTGTTAAAATCTGTCTGGTATGTTGCTACAAGCTCAGTACTCTGATATAGTCGTCCTATCTGGTGACTTCACTTATCAAGTGGGGAAGTTGTACCAATCAGAGAAGTATACTGGCGGCACCTGTAGGGTGGTGGTACACCATGCCGCCAAACTGACAATTGTGATCGTCTCCTATAATTCTTTTCAGATAACCGTTTGCTCTTTGGTCAATATTCTAGCTTCAAACATAAAGAGAGAGACACCTACTAATCTGACTGACGACTTCCATCATCACAAAATCAGTCAATTTCTGCATAGTTCTAACTCTAAGTGGTGTATCTTAGGTGAAATAATTATGAATATACTTAACTAAATAGCATACATATTACTTACTTGCCTCCTGAATTTCACCATTCTGAATACAATTAGCTTCTTAAGAAATGGATGTGTTAGATTTAGGCGTTTTCGTTATATCTGTCCCATCGTCAGTTGACTTGATGGAGACAGCTTTTCTCCTTTCCTTAGGTACTATTAGATGTCGATTGCGATTCAGCTTTGAAGACTGAATGTATCTGTCTATTTTACACTTACATGGATTGAAAACATTTATATCTAAATGACGTCTCGATCACGATCAACCTTCACGTAAAAAAAGTGTAGCTGCATATTTTATAAGATGTCCGACTATGTTAAAATTCGACATGAACGAAGAATATTCTTTTGAAGCAGATTCTCTTCTCCAAGTTCTTACAATTATAAAATAAAATATTTATTATCGTTACAAGAATAGACAGTTATATGGTGGATACACGTACACATCACGCTTGGTAGATATATACGAGATTGCTTTGACGGACACACGTGTGCTTGCCTTTGACTTAGCTAACTGACTGATATTCTTATTGATAGGAATTTCAATTCTTTTAAGCTAATAGGCGCCTATGTCATCTTGTGGGGATACTAAGCATCCTCTTTATTATTCACAATTTTCTTCTTGTATCTCTCTTCGCGTAAAACCAGAAGAAACTTCATAGTGATTTGCGCTTGTAAGGGTAACTACAAAAATTCATGCCTACCATATTTAGCGCGAGTGTTGTGTGAATAGATAAATGTCAGAAAAGAGCTTATGCACCTACTTTGAATGAAATCTGTAAATGAACAGCAACTTATTGGTAGCATGATTATTCTGTCTGTTTGTCTGTTTTCAACGTAGAACTTTCCACCGATGTGCAGCAGTTTGAGTTGCCATACTCCATGCACCACACAAAGCAAGAGAAGTAAGTAAGTAGAAGAAATGTAAAATAGAGACAGTAGGCAGGGATATGAGACTAAAGGAAAAGTAATAACGACGAACAATATAGTTTCATTGGGTGTTATAAGTCACAAGGAGTGGATGCATCTGCGCCATCATGGAGAACGATTTTGAGCTGTATCACCGATTGTCGCCAGCCTTCATTGGTGTTAACCGTCCCGAGGACCCCAACCAGAAAGTCTACACCTTCGTACGTGGCTGGCCAGCTTAAACTAACTGTTGTGGATTTCATTGACTGGTGAAGCCATGTTTTGGTTTGACCACCACTTGCTAGGTGCTTTCCAACCTGACTCTGTCAGGTAACATTGCCCATCGAGGAGGGTGATCGGCAGCTAGGCATGCGTGACACATGCCCTAACCGTTTCATTCGATGTAGCTTCACAGCCTCGTCGATTGATTTCCCCTCCTTACCTAGCACTCGACCGACGCCTAACCTGAATATTGCCCACCTTGTTATACCACTTAACACGGGAGATAGAACACAGGCACCTATGATCAAAGGTAGCTAGCCATTTTATGTCTTCCACTCTCAATGGCCAGGTCGCACAGCCATAAAGGAGGATGGAGCGGACTGCTGAGCAGTACACCCAACTTTTGGTCGATAGCCGGATATCACGTCTACACCATAGACGGTGTAAACTGGCAGATGACATGATTATTACACAGTATATTTCTAATAACTTCAGTTTTCGCAGTTATATTATTTTTTTCATTATTTATTTATGTGTTCATAAAATTTGAATATCCTCATAATTTATTCACAGCACAAGAATAATTAGAGTGCACAATTGTGGTTGCGACAAATTTGTTTTCTTCAGGCTCTCTACAACTAATAAATCCATTAATTTTCGCCTACACAATTGTTATTGTTGACATTGCAGTGAACTCTTCGCTGATTTGTTATAATCATGTTGACAGCTGATATGACCGTGGGTATAGTAGTACACTGACGCAATGATATGCTGAGTACGCCTATTCGTCCATTGTGCCTTCTGTTTCACTGAGCCAAGTAAATATCAAAAACGGCAAAGACTGTGTTGTAACTGTTAGAATGCAATTTTATTAGAAAAGAGGACTTCATATTTTTCATAAGAATGGTTACTGAACAAAGAATATTATTTTCGATAACTTCATTAGTTATGTATATATATACCCCCAGCCACAGGGTTAAAGCTATGTGCTCAGAAGAGGTAATTGAAGATAAACTAAGGATTGTATGTGACAGACTATCCAGAAAGTTCATCAAGAAACACATTACGAAGAAAGTGGAAAGCGACTATTCGGCATCTGTAAATAAGAAACCTTTACACATACAACTGCACTTCAAGGGTGATGTACCTAGTGAAATAATTACTAACAAGTTAAGAAAATCTATTCAGAAAACTTTTAATGATGGTAAACTGTAAGTCATGTTTTCTAAACGACCTGTGGTGGTTCCTCGATTGTATCTACCAATTCAACTGCGCTTGTGGAGCCAGTTATATTGGCCGTTGCTCTAGGGATTTGATTTTTCGTGCCCACTTGGGAACATCTACCAGTGTGGCTAAGTAAAGGTGTAGTAAAAACCATCAACAGTTCGATATCAAACCATCTGGTCCAAACCGGTCACCAAGCCAGTATTGAAGAATCCTTCTGCATCGTCATCTATCGGGTGCCAAACAAATTGCCAAAAACACCCAGGTACCGCATACTCTAAACAACTGAGGTTATTGCGACTCGCCTGAAACAACTAGTGCTTTGGTGTGCATAAGAAATAGGTTTAACCAGCCACTACTACTGCCCTGGCCAGCCTTCAGTGGAGACTATAAATTGGTGAATTTGTATTATTGTCTTTCCTAATTTTTCTGTTATTCATTCAGTGTAGTGTTATGTTGATGCTATAGAACTGTAATCCACTGATATTATTACTGAGTCGATGTCATTTAAACAGCAATTAGTTTTGTTAATAACACTAATTCATTCACTATTATAAGTGCATATAACTGTAGAACCTGATGAAGAGCAGGCTATCGAAAAGAATATTCTTTGTTCAGTAACCATTCTTTTGAAGATATTTTAATGGGCATTTATAATCACGTCATATTTATATATATATTTTAACCACATTAAAATATGCTTAGGGCAGTGGAAATCGATTCTTCCAATTGATAGGCTATTCGGCTAAGGTAGGCGGAAAAAAATAAACACTCTGATTGGATGTTGGTGATTTGACCAATACGAAGGTGAGAAAAAGATGATGAAATTTTACAGTCATCCGGTCACACGATGAATCATAAGATGATTTCTATTTTAAGCTGATTTCTGTCAACAAAAGCATCAGTAAAAGGCAAACTAGAATTATTTGTCATAGTAAACGATAAAAATGGGTAACACTCAGTTCGTTTTTGATTAAAATATATGTCTTTAAATATTCCCATTTTTAATATTAGAACAAGACATATAAGCGAACCTTACTGTTGTTTTCAATTAGATCTTCAGGCTATACTCTTATTTAAGTAGATTTATATATAAAAAATTTTAACCAATGACGGGGATTTTGTGGATCAAATAATGATAATAATGTGGTAAATGTTTTGAGCGAAATTTATAACGATGATTATAATGATAACAAAATATTGATAGTAAGGTTTATGCAGGTGGTGATAAGAATAACAAAGGTAGTAATATATGTATATGTAGACAATTCAATAAATAAATGTTGTCAAATCTTAAAAGTTACGTAATACTAAGGCCCAAGTGGACAGATAATCACACTAAATAAATCACATAAAAAATGAAGGAGATGGAAAATAAGAGAAGGTGGGAGGATTTTAAATAGAATTCACCTAGGCCAAGCAAGGGAGAGACAAAGGTAGAACAAACTTCTTTTGTATGCAAAGACTTGGATTGTTCTCTCGAATTAATTCCCATAGCTTCGACTATGTGTAAAAGACGGATTCGAATTCCGTCCGAGAGGCTCGATGGTATGCGACAGATAACTTTGAGAGCACTACTTTTGTCCACTTGATGACCAGTATCAATCAAATGAGACAAAATAGAGCTTCTTATAGATTTTATTTGACATTTTCCGAACCATGAAGAAAGATGCTCGTTAATGCGTTTGTTAAGCTGTTTAGTTGTTCGCCCTTATTATCATTATTTTGTTATCATTATAATCATCGTTATTAACTACGTTCAAAACATTTACCACATTATTATTATTATTTAATCCACGAAATCACAGTCATTGGTTAAAATTTTTTATATATAAATTCTATGTAAATCAGAGTACGGCCTGAAGATCTAATTGAAAACAATATTGTTCGCTTATATGTATTGTTCTAAAATATATATGATCCATAAAAAAAGTGAGATAAAATGAAATGAAATAATTCAGTAATGTGTATATGCAATATAGTCAACAAAATTACAGGTTTCAGGATGGAGTGTATGTCTTGTTGATAGAAATAATATGGATATTACTACTACATAGAAATAAACCAACAAATGGGATAAGGCTAGACGTGTAAGTTCAAGGTTTGGCAAATAACAATACCAACAATGATAGTGATGATGATGAAATAATAACGATGATGTGGTTGGTGCAAGCACAAAAGTATTATTTATTAGTGAACGGTTATCATCAGGTGTAATAACAAAATTGGATAAACTGGAATGAAAAAGTAATTCCATATTAGTTTGCTTATTAGATGTATCACACTCAGTGAAACAGTATTATTTACTGGATGACAAAGTTTCGAACACAACTTATTACTGTTCATAATCATATGAAGTATAATCACATAACTTCGAAACTTGAGTTTTATAGTTTTCTTTGTCCTCTCCTATTTGTCGTCATTGGGGTAGCTGAATTTTCCAGATATCTGGGTGGACAGGTGTTGAATCATTCCTATTACATGTATTTCCAGTTGATTCGATAAACAAAGCTCCCGTTATCAATCTCTCCCTCCACCCTGTGACAGTAGATTTTAAAACTGTCATCCTATCCCATCCTATTGTCTTGTTTTAAAGGCTCCACAGGATTGGTGCTTTAACCGACGAAGCTTGTTTCTAATTGAGTTTGTGGTTGGTTTGAATGCCAGCCACTTTTATTCCTGCCTTGTTAAGAATTCTGCGTAAGGTTTCCAAGGTTCCTTCTTGCATAGAATTACTACTGATGATTTAAATTCCTTATTGTTGGTGTTGTCTTGCGCATGTTTTACGTGCATGTCATCATTATTACTATTATTATTATTATCACTATCGCTACTATCATTATTTATTTTATTTTTATTATTACTTTTCCCTACATACTTTCTGACTAATTTATCAGGGTAATTGTTAAGTTTCAAGGCTCCTTTTGTATGTCTCACTTCCTGTCTTAGATTTTCCTTGGTACTGCTTAGTTTTTGTGCTCTGTCACTTAAACATTTCACCAATCCTATTTTCACTGACATAGAATGTGATGTCCTAGATATCTGGAAAATTCTACTACTCCAACGACAAATTGGAGAGAATAAAGAAAACTATAAAACTCAAGATTCAAAGTCGTGTGATTATAATTGATGAGATGATTATGAACAATAAATTTCGTTCGAAACATCATCCAGTAGATAACACTGTTTAACTCACTGTGTGGTACATCTAATAAACAAACTAATATTGAATTACTTTCATACCACAGTGCCCAAGTTTTACACATATTAATATGGAATGAAAAAGGTTGTTTAAATATAATAACAAGTTTGATGATCATTACGATAAATTGTTGTAGTGTAGGTAGGTACAATGCTGAGAATTCCATTCTGCATATAAAAATGACTGTTCGGAATAAAGTGATTATTATTATTACTACTATTAATAAAGCTTAGCCTTTCCTGTTATATACCGCGTACAGTTCGCTTACTTCTACATGTGGCCGCAGTTGTTACGATGAGATCACCTAAGCTAGAACTCTGTTCTTAGAAAAGACATATTGAGATACTGATCCTACCGTGGCTAAACGTCGATTAGAATTTCCCCTCCTCTAAGTGCTTCTTATCCTCTTTTCTTTGTTTGAATAGTTTCAGTCACAATGTTTTATATTTTCTTCTTTTTTTTCTAACTCCTTCAATCATTTTATCGAGTTTTCCATACATAAGTAGGCACCAACAAACAATTCTGACTTATTACTACTAATATTATTTATTTTCTCATTTTAAGACACCATATAATGCATTCTTCTTAACATATGCTTTTTATTCTATAACTCAGACATTTCGTTAATTTCTTTTTGTATTGAATTGGTGTGAAGCTATGGAAATGGGTGCTTTGTAGTTATCCGTCTGTCTTCTTGTTGAGGAAGACGTGTAGGAAAGGTATACTGTTGTTTTCTTGTTCTTTCTTATATGTAAACTTAATAGCCGGGTGAGCATTATTAACAGTATTCAGAAGCTCTTGTTTATTAGGGTTTCTATCACAAACGATGACGGTATCATCTACGTATCGACAACAATAGTCAAGCCACTTAATCATTTTTTCGAGTAGAGCTTTGCCAAAAAAATATCCGCTAGTATGGGGCCCAGAGGTGAGCCTATCGCAACACCATGAACTTTTCTTTAAAAAATTATTGTTGAACATAAACTAGACATCCATTGTGCATTTTAATAGTAATTCCTTGACTTTTTCCTGTGGGGTGCCTACATCTATCTTTCGTTCTGTCAGTTGGTCACCTAAGTAGTTGACTGTTTCGAGCAGTGGGACGCTGGCGAATAATGATGCTACATCCATTTACTTTCCGACTTTTGGTAGTTTCTACAAAGCCAGATACGTCTTTTACACCGAATTTCACTAATTCACGATGGAGCGGTTCTAATGCCTTTAACAACCACTTTGTTGTAGAATTCTAGGGACACTGACACTTATCTAGAATAGGACGTAATATTGATTATTTTGTGATGTACTTGACTGACTGATTTCAACATAGAACTTTCCACCGATGTGCAACAGTTCGGGTCGCCACTCTCCTTCCATGTAGCACGCAAAGCAAGAGAAGAAAGTAAAAAGAAATGCAAAATAGTGATAGCAAACAGAGATATAAGGCAAAAGGAATAGTAATATGGAGGAACCATATAGTTTTATTGGGTATTATAAGTCACAAGGAGTGGATGCATCTCCACCAGCCATTCAGAACGATTTTGAGCCATATCATTGATTTTCTCCAGCCTTCATTGGTGTTAACCGTCCCGAGGACCCCAACCAGGAAGTCTACACCTTCCTACGTGGCTTAAACTAACTTTTGTGGATTTCATTGACTGGTGAAGCCATATTTTCGTTTGACCAACACTTGCTAGCTGCTTCCCAACCTGACTCTATGTCAGCTAACATTGCCCATAGTCGAGGAAGGCGATCGGTGGCTAGGCGTGCGTAACTCATGTCCTAACCATCTCAGTCGATGTAGCTTCACCATCTCTTCGATTGATTTACCCTCCTTACCTAGCACTCGACCGGTGTCTAACTTCGATATTGCTCACCCTATTATACCATTTGTAATGTACCACTCGTCACAGTCATACTCTCTCCTGTTTAAATGTATAATCTCCTTTTACTAACCAATCACACACATGTATCAACGAACCAAGCGCATTTCCGTTTCTCACCTTGTGTATGAATCTATTTATGACAAATGATAACCATCATCTAGCATTTGAAATTACTTTGTATTTGTATTCAACTCTCCACGTCGTTTACACAAGCATTATTTTATCACTGTATAACCCTTATCTATGAGTGAGCATTAGAGAGGTTTTGCGTGCACTTCGGATTGTGAGGGCGATTGTTACTTCCCGGCTGCCCACACCGTGGAAGTTGGTTGCGTGACCGCAGAGCCCAAGGGACAGCTGCTTCAGGCCGGTCACACACGGCCTGTTTTTGTTTGTTCTTTCTTATTTGGTGTGTCTCAGTAGCGTATTTATCACTTCTGCCCTGTGACACGGCAGCAGGAAGCGCGGTCGTTGTTAATCCGGGCCCCGACCGAAAGCTGCTACCTTGACGTGGTGGTCGGGCTTGAACACCGCAATGACCCAACAAGCTATACTGGCTGGAACTTATGTTCCTGCAGTTCCTACCATGCCAGGAAGATTGTTTGGATAGCGGTTAGACTAAAAGCAGTTACCCAATCCAATCCTATGACCTCAAATAAATCACAAAATCTCATGCCGGATCGGTCGTGGCCCGGATTAACAACGACCGCGCTTTCTGCTGCCGTGTCACAGGGCAGAAGTGATAAATACGCTACTGAGACACACCAAATAAGAAAGAACAAACAAAAACAGGCCGTGTGTGACCGGCCTCAAGCAGTTGTCCCTTGGGCTCTGCGGTCACGCAACCAACTTCCACGGTGTGGGCAGCCGGGAAGTAACAATCGCCCTCAAAACCCGAAGAGCACGCAAAACCTCTCTATTCCTCACTCACCTTTGTCTTCATCTTCATCTCTATTATCTCACCTTCCTTCTACTAGTGCAACTCCTCTACTTAATGGCTCTTCACTTCGACCGATCCGGCATGATATTTTGTGTTTTTGTTTGAGTCATGGCATTGGATTGGGTAGCTGCTTTTTGTCTAACCGCTATCCAAACAACCTTTCTGGCATGGTAGGACCTACAGGAACTTAAGCTCCAGCCAGTGTAGCTCGTTGGGTCATTGCGATATGCAAGCCCGACCACCACGTCAAGGTAGCAGCTTTCGGTCTGGAACGCTGGAAAGAACACTATGAGGAGCAGTTTAATTGACCCACATCCACACTTAGCCTGCCGGACATCCGACACCTCCCTGAATGGGATATAGACACAGGTCCTCCGTCCCTAACTGAGGTTACTAGAGCAGCCACTAATCTGAAGCAAGGCAAAGCAGCGGGACCTGATGGATTGACTCCAGAGGTATTTAAGTATGGTGGAGACATTTTACTGTCTGCGTTAACGGAGGTTCTAGGCAACGTCTGGGAATCAGAGGAAGTCCCATCGGGTTGGTGTAAGTCACTGATCATCCCGATATACAAGAAGGGAGACAAGTCTTCTTGTGATAATCACAGAGGCATTAGCTTGACTAATATAGTATCCAAAATCCTAGGCTCGATAATACTGCGTAGACTAAGTGGTGCTCGGGAGACACAAACACGAGAAAACCAGGCAGGTTTTAGGCCAGGTAGAGGGTGTATTGATCATATCTTCACCCTTCGACAGATTCTAGAACATAGGCATTCCTACCGGCGTCCGACAATCATTATATTTCTTGACCTAAAGGCGGCATTCGATTCTGTCGACTCGGAGGTTCTCTGGCGATGCTTGGCTGTAAAGGGAATGCCGAGAAAATACATTGCACTGATTAAGGCACTCTACTCGTACTCATGCAGCCAGGTGAGGGCTTATGGCGAGTTGTCATCTGAAGTGGTGACGACTAGTGGCGTCCGTCAAGGATGCTCATTATCCCCATTCCTATTCAACTTCGTCATAGATGTACTAATGGACTTAACCCTAACTCACTTCAGCGACTCAGGGATTAACTTGCTACCAGGGAAGAATCTCGTTGACTTAGAACATGCGGACGATATAGTCCTTCTAGGCGAGGACTCTGACAAAATGCAGAGTCTTCTGAACACCTTGAGCTGCAATCTAAGAATGTTTGGCATGCGATTCGCCCCTGCAAAATGTAAGATGATGCTGCAGGATTGGACTTCACCGACCCCTAGATTAGAAATAGGAAGTGAAGTGGTAGAGCACGTTGACCGCTTCACTTACTTGAGAAGTACCATCAGCCTCAACGGGTTAATCTCTGAGGAAATCTCAGCACGAATACAGAGGGCTAGGTTCGCATACGCCAGTTTACGCCGTCTCTGGCGTAGACGCGATATCCGACTATCGACCAAAGGGCGTGTGTACTGCTCAACAGTCCGCTCCGTCCTCCTTTATGGCTGTGAGACCTGGCCATTGAGAGCAGAAGACATGAAAAGATTAGCTGTCTTCGATCATAGGTGTCTGCGTTCCATCTCCCGCGTGAAGTGGTATAATAAGGTGAGCAATATTGAGGTTAGGCGTCGAGTGCTAGGTAGGTGGGAGGGGAAATCAGTCGACGAGACTGTGAAATTACATCGACTGAGATGGTTAGGACATGTGTTACGTATGTCTAGTCATCGCCTTCCTCGACTGACGGGCAATGTTAGCTGATATAGGGCCAGGCTGGAAAAGAGCTAGCGGCGGTCAAACGAAAACTTGGCACCAGTCAATGAAATCCACAACAGTTAGTCTAAGCCACGTAGGAAGATGTAGACTTCCTGGTTGGGGTCCTCGGGACGGTAAAAACCAATGGTTGGAAACAATTGGTGACATGGCTCAAAATCGTTCTCAGTGACTGGCGCAGATGCATCCACTCCTTGTGACTTATGATTTCCAATGAAACTGTTTTGTTCTTCATTATTACTATTCCTTTGTCTCACACCTCTGTTTACTGTCTATATTATGCATTTCTCCTACTTTCTTCTCTTCCTTTGTGTGCTACATGGAGTGTGGCGACTTGAACTGCCGCACATCAGTGCAAAGTTCTATGTCGAAAACAGACAGACAGAGACCCTTATCTATTATCCTGATTGAGAGACGTATCCACTGCAGCCTACCTCAATGGCTATAATATAGTCATTATTTCAAACAATTAGTCCCTTTAATAAATTTGGATAGTGTCATTAGAAGGCGGAGAGTATTTGAAAAAATATGGTGTATTTGCCTAATACATTTCGAACAATCTGATCACATATTGGCCGGCTTATAATTATTGAGAAGACCAATGACATTCTCTACCACACAAGCCTCAACCTTGCACAAAGTGATTATATTCCATCCCGTGGTATATGTGTGTGTAGTCACAAATTTTTAGGGAGGAGTAATCGCGTGAGGGTAGAAGAACATATAGCGTTGATAGCTAGCTGACATCAGTTAGAGGACCATTGGAAAGCCATCTGGGAGTACTGGACAGGTATTTCGTTAGCCTAGTTTGAAAATCTTCAGTAGTAGTGTGCACCCACTTCTAGAGTTCGAATCCAGGTCCTCCCGGTTACGAGGCTAGCGAGCTCGTAAACCATTCAGCCACTGGGACCCGGCCTAATGGTCCATAAATTCCAAATTCTGCCATTTCGTGACATAAATTTAGCACAACCGCATCCCTGACAGTTAAACTGAGTCAGGTAGGGAGATGCAGACTTCCGGGTTGGGGCCCTCGGGACTCTAAGAATCAATGGCTGGAGACAATAGGTGACATGGCTCAAAATCGTTGTCAATGGCTTACGCAGATGTATTCAGTCTCTGTAATATTCAGTCTCATATTCCTTTCTGCCATTACTGATTCTGTTTCACTCTTATGCTTGTCAAAACTCTATTGATTCTCTTCACCCATTTTCTTGTCTACCTTTGTGTGCTCTTTGGAGCGTTGCAACTTGAACTGCTGCACTTCGGTGCCAAGTTCTATGTTGAATCCAGCCAGCCAGCCAGGATCACAGGCGAGTAACTGACTTCTTGCCTGAGGTTTGCATGGATTTGATTCGTTACAAGGTTGGTGGCGAGCTGACATCAGAGGAACACACACACACAAATAAATTGTGAAACCACAGTAAACGCAGGTGGCACACTATCAGTTTCATCCATAGCATCGGTAACCGATGTGAGAATATCAGTAAAACGGATTGACAATACGAGGATTGTTTATTTCTTCACCGACGATGAACCAGAACAACAGGATTACAAATCACAAACTCTATGAATAAACGCCGACATGAATCACAAATAATAATACATCTGATTGTTTTTCTCCAGTCTTCTGCCGACCAGTGTACGATTAGGCAACCGCCGCCAGTTGTTCTTTCCCGCCAAAAGTAGAGATCAGTCCGAACAAACAAGCCATATGTTGCTCATTCAATGTTCGCTGCCATTGATAACGTCACATTTTTCAAGTAATAATAATAATCATAAATTACATAAGAAATTAAAGGCGGGGGATGTGAGAAATTATTCTTCAGATTGACTTAAAATCCGCTATTAGTTTAATGTTTACTTATTCGTGTTTTTCTGTTGTTTTTTTCACCTTTTTTTAACAATACAGAGTAGAACTCGACGTCATCTCTCCGAGTATAATCATGTTGAAGCAGAATGTCCATTTATTGATTTGAATGGTTTATTGAATAGAATTGAAGATTTAGTTGTTGATGTCTGTGATCGTATTATGAAACAAGCCGGTGATCTGTTGTTGGACGTTAATCCTGTGAGTTCGGGTTGTTTTTTGCTTAACTTGTTTACTTTTTGTTTATTATGTGTTTCTTTGGTTTAATTATTACTCGTCTTTCTTTCAATGTAGATTTCATCGAGAACCAACCAGAGAGGGCTGTTCATCCTTTTTTTGTGATACTTCAGCGGACCGCAATCAAACCCACCAGCAGCTATCGAACCTTAGACATCTAAGTTACGAGGTCAAACTCGTTAACCATTTAGCCACTTGGGCAGGGATTCAAGTCACCCGTGAATCGAAATCCCTACACGCCACTGTAATCTAAACTGGTTTTTCTGTTTGTAAAGCATACGCTACTCCACACTAATCGGTAGTAAGGAGCTAATTAGATACAAAAAGAAGTGACGTTACGTCATACGACAACTAGATTGACTCAGTATTTACTTAGATGGATAATCAAGTGTTGGTTTACAGGAATTCGTTTTGTTTCGTTACAGGATTTCATCATGAGTTGGCTGGAGAACCACTGGGAGTACTGGATATCTGTTTCGTCAGCCTAGTTTGGGACTCTTAGGCAGTACGCATCCACCACCAGGGTTTGAACCCAGGGCCCCTCCTATACTGTGAATTGGTAGAAGTTGAAATTCATGGGCTGGTCATTGTACCTTGTCTCAGTGGCTTAACGGTTTACGAGCTGACCTCGTAACTGGGTGGTCCTGGATTCGAACCCCTGTGGTGGATGCGTACTGCCTAAGAGTCCCTAACTAGACTGACGAAACAACTGTCCACTACTCCCAGATGGTTTTCCAATGGTTCTCTAATCGATGTCAGCTCATGATGAGATCCTGTTAATAGATAATATCGATGAAGGAAGTCGAGGTTATGTTCAATATGTGCTATGTAAGAAAGCACTTCAGCATACATAGCTGTCTTGCCCGGTCGATAGCTGCTGCCTTGACATATTGTTGGTCAGCATTGCATATCCTAGTGACCTAACGAGCTAAACTGGTTGGAATCGATGTTCCTACATACCCTAGTGTGCCATAAAGGTCCTCTTTGGTTAGCGGTCAGACCAAAAGCATTTGACATCATAGTCAAAGTCGTTTATACTATGTTTAGGGTCAGTAGAGAAAGTCGTAGTGCTGGAGAATATGGGTGTAATAGGAGTAAATTGACCCCTCAGATGACTATGGGGCCAGCTGTTCTACCTTTCCACCGAGTGTATGTAAGGGGAGGGAGAATTTCATGCCGGATCGGCCGGGGCCCGGATTAACAACGACCGCGCTTTCTGCTGCCGTGTCACAGGGCAGAAGTGATAAATACGCTACTGAGACACACCAAATAAGAAAGAACAAACAAAAACAGGCCGTGTGTGACCGGCCTCAAGCAGTTGTCCCCTGGGCTCTGCGGTCACGCAACCAACTTCCACGGTGTGGGCAGCCGGGAAGTAACAATCGCCCTCACAATCCGAAGTGCACGCGAAACCCCTCTAATCCTCGCTCATCTTTGTCTTCATCTTCATCTCTATTATCTTGCCTTCCTTCTACCAATGCAAGTCCTCTACTTGTTGGCTCTTCACTTCCCCTTCACTCTGTGTGCACTGATAACGATGGAAGCCAAAAAGCCACCACCGACTGTCTCCTAAAACCACGCCATCAATTTTATGTAGGAGCATTTAATGTTAGGACACTCTGCCAAATAGGACAACAAGCATCTCTAGCCAAGACTCTGGCATCCCGAGCCATTGATGTATGTTGTGTTTCAGAAACACGCATACAAGACCCAAGTGTGGTTATTCACCTAACCCCACCTGGCCAACAGGATGAATCTGCAAAATTCACCTTGAGGGTGTCAGGAGATGAGACGGCTAGCTCACGAGGATTAGCTGGTGTTGGGATAGCTTTAAGTACTAGAGCAGAAAAGACATTACTTGACTGGATCCCGGTAGATAGCCGAATGTGCGCTGTCCGCCTGAACGGATCAGTGAAAAGGAGAAAGGACTGCACTACTCGCCGATGCCTTTTCGTAATCTCCGCCTACGCCCCCACTGACTGCAGTTCGGACGAAACGAAGGATGAGTTCTACCAAAAGCTGTCTAGTTTGCTGCGAAAGGCTAGACGCTCAGATATAGTCGTTTTAGCTGGTGACTTTAATGCTCAAGTAGGGAAATTGTGTCAATCTGAGAAGAATGTTGGTGGCACATACGGAATTCCGTGCCAGCGACCGACCGACCGACCGACCGAAAACTTCACATCCCGACTTATCTTTCGGCTGCCCATAGCCAGTGGTAAGGTCTTAGCGCGGGCTAAACTCCATAAATCCACTTCAAACAAGCCATGTGTTACCGGCCTCAAGCAGTTGTCTCTTGTCCTCCGCTGTCAGGCAACAACAGTAATGATTCCGGCGGGGTTTCAGGTACTCCGAAAGGAAATCCACAATGGTGTGGACACTCGGGTGGTATAACAACCGCCTACACACCTCTATAAGCTCAAGAGACTTCCCACATCATCCATATCTCTCTTGATGGTGATTATGGGTGGTAATCAAGCGGTTATATGGTTTATTTTCCTAATTTTTTTTATTTTCTTCCAATAAAGGCTACCTACAGCCTCAGTTATATCTATGTTCTTTTTTGAACGGGAATTTGTGCTGTTCGATTGATGGTCTCAGATAGCTAATGAGTGTCAGTCTGCATTTCTTGTCATTGTGAAAGCATTACATATGTCATGCAGTTGTAGTTTACGTCTAATAATAATAATAATAATGTTTTGTCTTCTGTTTTTTGCATTATCCTCTTTCAGGAGTTTAAAGCACCTAAAAGTCCATTTAAACGCTTAAAATATGAAGATGCTATCGCTCAACTGAACAATTTAGGTATTACCAAAGAAGACTTAACACCTTTTCAATTTGGAGATGATATTCCTGAGGCTCCAGAACGTCGACTTGTTGATACTATTGGTGAACCAGTCCTGTTGACTAATTTCCCTGCTGGTCTGAAAGCATTCTACATGTTGCGAACTGAAGGCGATCGACGTCTTACTGATTCAGTAAGTTGATGTTTTCATGTAATCCCACTCTCCTTTCGTCTTTTATTCTTTGTAATATAAAGACTCTTACGCATGATTGTGAAGGGACATGACTGATAGAATTCAGTCTGCACCGAAGATAGGACTAGACACATTACACTAGTTACTGACTAGTGTGCAATCAAAACAAAAATATCCAATACAGTCCTACAGGAGGTCAGTCGCGAGCCTGAATAGCTCAGTGGTAACGTCTCTGACTGCAGCACTGGGTGACGCGGGTTCGAATCTCAGAAGGGACATCAGTTCCTTCAAGGTTGCAGATACGCCTTGCTGATGAGTGCCAACTAGCACAAAACCTAGGTCCAAGGCTTCCTGCCGATTGCCTCCAACCATCTAATACATTAGTGTGTACTTCTGTTGCATTGAATGCTCTTCTTTTTATTGCATTCTTTAAGCGTTGTCTTATTTCTTTCACTGATGTTATCAGCAATGGAACTTCAGTAGTTGTAAGAACAAATGCACTTCTTCGAAGCCAGATTGAAGAAAGCTATCGAAAATGAGTATTCTTTGCTCATTCTCTTATTTCTGTTTTCAAATGCTTCTGTGGAGCCAGTTAGCTGCATAGGCCGTACAATCAGGCGTGTTTCTCGTTGAATTTCCAAACATCGCCCTGCGTGGTGGTTAAGTAAAGGACAAACAAGATCTATTCGTAGTGCTATTCTATCTCATTTTGTGGATACAGAACACAAGATTGACGTTAACCATACTTTCAGGGGCATTTACCGCATACCTACAAATCTCAATTTTGCCTTAAGAGTTCGACTACTAAATATTCCTGAGGCTGGCTGTTGCGATCAATATTAAGAAGCCTTATTTGTGCGTCCAAAAGAAGTTAGTTCAGACATTATCCTTACCCCTATGGCCATCTAGGTTTGAATGATCCTGAATTTTTGTGGAATTTTCCTAATTTTATTTGATATTCTATTTGCTGCTATATTTTTTATTATTATTATAATTTAAGCATCTTTAATAAACTGTAATTCCATTGTGATTTTACTTTACAAATCGATATTATTAAAAAAGACACTAATATTGTTTGTGACGACTATTCTAGAATATTCTATGTATATAAACATATATGTATGATTGTAGAGCCAGAAGTGGAATTTATCGAAAAGGATATTCTTTGCTCAATTATTTTGTGTTTTATTTATGTCTGAATGATTTTGCTTTTGTTGTGCAGCTTAGGCTCATTACTTTAAGCGACTTGCTCGACTTCCAACCAAATGGATCAGCATGGTTTCGAACCCTATTCCACTCCTACACCAAGGTTTGAGCAGCCAGATATCACTACCCCTTCACACAAACAAACACACACACACTCAATAGAGGTGTGTGGCCCTCATTGCCCCAACTGTGTTGCATTGAATTACAAGTGGTTGTTGTTTTGCCTCTTGTTTACACATTTCATCGCGTGTCACAATTATCATCATCTCAAATTGTTCTTATCTTATCTTAAACCAAAAAACTTAAACTGGCATATATACACAACCGGCGTAGCACAGTGTGCAATTCAAATTGTATTAATTGAAGTGAAAAAGAATGTGCGCGTGAAAGGCTTCAGATTTTTCATGATAACGCTAATGATGAGCATTAATCACTCTCATGTGGTTGTTGTTGTTGCTTTTGTTGATGAGATCATCCTACTCTAACAGTATGTAAGAGATAAGGCTAACTGTATTATTGCCGGTAGCAGCAGCAGTAAATTATCAATAATTGATTTACCTGATTAAAATTAACATTTATTTACTGTGTATTTTATATAAACTTGGTACTGTGGCTCGTGCTACTGATAAGATTGTATCAGTAGTATATAAACAGACCTTCATCGGTAGCAGAAATCCAGCAACAAAACAGAAGACCAACCCTGTCGACTTTGGTGTATCTTTTCATCCACACACCTGAACATGCAATATACGATAGAAGGGATGCACACACAGAGGTCAAGATCAAGTAATCCAACATTATCGCTATTTCATACATTTATTCCCCTTGTTATGAATTTGAATAAAGCAAGAACAACAGCGGTTTTTGCAGAATAAAGTGGTACCATCATTGTTTATTTCGTTGGCTTCTCATCAACTGCTTATAGGCCAAAGACATTATTAAATATATCTACAGAAATAATTTCAACATACTTGCACAGAGTTCATTTTAAACAATTTGGTTAGTAGCCAGCTTTCACCACATTACTAATCCTCACTTAATTATTTCATTCTTCTAAATATTATCCATATATTCCAATTTCTTTTCTAAAGTGTGACAAGTTGAGCTGATAAAATGCACACTTCTGTTGGCTGGCTGGATTCAACAGAGAACTTGGCACCGAAGTGCAGCAGTTCCAGTTGTTACGTTCCAAATAGCACACAAAGGTAGACAAGAAGATGAGTGAAGAGAATCAATAGAGTTTTGACAAGTATAAGAGTGAAACAGAATGAGTAATGGTAGAAAGGAATATGAAGGTTAAAGAGACTGAATACATCTGCGCCATTGACAACGATTTTGAGCCATGTCACCTATTATCTCAGGCCATTGATTCTTAGAGTCCCGAGGGCCCCAACCTGGAAGTCTGCATCTCCCTACCTGACTCAGCTTAACTGTCAGGGATTTCATGGATGGATGCCATGTTTTTGTTTGGCCACCACTTACCCTTTTCCAACCTGCACCTATATCAGCTAGTAATGCCCGTCGTGGGAGGCGATGGTTAGGCATGCTCAGCACACTTCTGTGCTTAGTTTTACATTACTAATTCAGTTCTCTTCAATCGAGTTCGTGTATATCTGCTAATTTTGGATTTATTTTCTATTCTATATCAGACAAAGTTGGTCATATACTAATTTCGTCATGTCATCTGTTCATATTTTAGGTTGATCTGCTTGTCCCAGGTGTCGGTGAATTAGTCGGTGGTTCAATGCGTATGGACAATATTGATGAATTGATGAATGGTTATAAATCAGAGCAGATTGATCCATCTCCGTATTATTGGTATACAGATCAGGTAATTTTATTGTCTCTGGGTGTATATATGTGTAATATTTGTTGAGTATCAACGTTTGTGTGATTGAATGCTTGCCAAACCACTCGGGATGTATGGACTGGACTCCCGGATGATGCATTCCTGAACCTTGCGTGGTTGAGGTTGAATTTCGTAAATAAAAATATGACATACGCTGAGTTGAGTAACAAGATGTTGCAGCACTGTAGCATGTGCTACTGATTAGATTTATCAGTAGTATATATAAATAGATGCTCATTGGTATAAAAAACACCAGACAGCAAGGAGATAGAATTGATGTCAGTGAAAGCAAATGATACAGCGTTGTAGAGATACGTGGGAGACGATGTGAAAGGAACACAAAGAAACACACACAATACCAAGGGAGGCGAGAAGTAGCACAATACGGAAGATCTGTGCAAATGGCGCGTTGAAGATAAGGCGTACATAATTTGGCTATAAAGAGATACTGAATTCCAGATAAACATTCCTTTACCAGGTGTCTTGTCTTCTACCGTTACAGTAATGAGCTGAAGTCACAAATCTGCTTGTGTACTACATGTAATCTCTTAATATTCAGGTGGCACAGTGGTTAGGACTCTCGCCGACCATGCACATGGTCCGAGGTTCGATCCCCTGCCGACGCACACCAGATATCAATGGTTGGCCTGCAGAATTTGGGCTACCGATATCCATGCTGAAAATTCCATACTTGTACCAAAAATATGGTGTGGAATCAAGCTGTAATCAAAAATAAAAAAGACACAGTTATTGTCTAAGACTTGTGTTTTCTACAGATTCATGAAAAATATGCAGACACTTGTATATATATGAGTCCAAACTAAGTTCACACTTAATATTCAAGTATTTGTTTGCAGGGATTTCATTTGTTTCAAGATTTAGATCACGAATTGATATCCCTTGGAGGATCTTTGAAAACCACCAGGGAGTACTGGATAGCCAGCTATTTCGTCAGCCTAGTTTGGGACTCATCGTCAGTACGCACTCACCACAGGAGTTCGAACTCAGGACCTTCCGGTTATGAGGCGAGCTCGTAAACCGTTCAGCCACTGAGGCTACATTCAGTGGCCCGTGAATTCTCTATCCTACCACTTTGTGATTTTAACCCAGTCACTAGTCAATATCATCGGAGTGTTTGTCTACGAGCTTGCCTTGTAAGCGGAAGGTCCTGGGTTCGAGCCCCTGTAGTTGGTACATACTATCAATGAGTCACAAGCCAAGACGAAACAGCTGTCTAGTATCCCGTGGTTTTCAATGGTTCCCCAACCAATATTTATCCGTGATCACATTTAATAGTTTGAAAAAAATTAGGCATCAGGTGTTTGATACTCATTATCATAAAAGTTTTTGTATTTCCTAATGAACAAAAAAATGAGACGATATTTTATTTACTAACTCCTCGCTGTTTAATACTGCTAATATCTCTATCAGAGAAATATTAGACCAGAATCCTCTAAACCTGAGTCTATATAAAGTAGCTTCATGACAGTTCCTTATGTTGTGAAGTGGGTGAATCGGTAAAGACAACAAACTCCGTGCGTGTTATTGAATTTAATGTCTGTACGAAATTATAAGGACAGCATGTGTTAACTACATTTGTGTTGATTGTGTCACTTCATGGGGTGGAGAGGGTTGGAACCAAGTCAAAATTTGTCTCAGTCCGACATTCCTATCCAGACTATTAGGATTCCACTTAATATGAAGTGCTTCTGACATAAGACGTTCTCTCTGACTTGTGAAATTTTTCTGGGTGGTTTCAATATTGTCATAATCAATTTTGTGGCGTGATTCTCTATAGCGTGGCTGATGATTTTGCAAGCTTTTGTATTTCGGCTGGGTTACTCGGTGGTCAAATAGATGAATATAAGGGAAGAGGCTGTTCAAACAAGGCTACCAGTATCGACTAGATGCTCAGTTGTTGCATTTTTTATAGCATCATTTCCACCTCTTCCTAACCACGCAGGATTGTGTTCTGACACCCTTTTGGACAAAACTCACATTGAACGATTGATGTACCTAGCTACACAAGAGCAGGTGAGGTGATGAACGCACATAGAGTTGTTTAGCTGTGGGATCTTGTTCCTTAGGTTATTGAACAGTAATGGTAGACTAGGAAGCACTATTTTCAACGATTTTGCAGTGAATATCCTTTTCAAGGACTGTGACATTCCTTTTTTTTAGGGATGTAGGCAGCGAAGTTACCTACCTTTGGATTTAACTTTCAGATACAGCGTTTTCTGACGTTACATACGTTAAATCATATTTCATAGGTTTTACATGTATGTTCTTGTCTACAAAACGTGGCGATAATCCATTTTCCAATATGACTTTTGTCAGGTGATTTAACTCTTCCTCCACAGCATCCGAACCACATATATGCCAGATGCGAGTGGCAAGTGGTCGAATCGGGTTTCTTTTGCGGCCGATTGATTTTTTTGTCAACTGACTATTCTATGACACCTTTCTGTAAATCGATCTCCTGAGAGTTGCATCAGTCCCTCCTTGATTGTGTAGCTCGAGAATAAATTCTTTGGAAAGAGACTTCTCTAAATCACTTGTTTCGATATATATATATATATATATATATATATATATATATATACGGAATCCTTCGAAGTGAGGACAGGAGTAAGACAAGGCTGCCCACTATAGCTAATGGTTTTCCTGATTGCAGTAGATTGGATAATGCGACAAACAGCGGGCAGTGAGGAAACAGGCATAAAATGGACTCACACAAAAAACTTGGAGGATCTGGACTTTGCCGATGATATTTGTCTGATTTCCCACAAACTGGAAGATATGCAAGCGAAAAGCGACAAGTTGGCAGAAGAAGCATCAAAGATAGGTGAACATAGAGAAAACAGAGGTGATGAAGATTCCTGGATAAGAACAACAACAACAGACAACGATCAGCATAAATGGGAGGAACCTGAAAGAAACAACCTCCTCTACCTACCTGGGATGCATCGTTTCAACTACAGGCTGAACTGACGAGGATATCAAAGCAAGGATCGGAAAACCAAGACAAGCTTTCACTACTCTCAAGTCTGTGTGGAGGTCAACAGCACTAATCAGCATCAAAAATAAGATCCGGATTTTCAACTCAAATGTGAAGTCAGTGCTACTATACGGATCAGAGACTTGCACTGCGCGTCATAAAGAGCATCTCAAACAAACTACAAACCTTCATTAACAGTTGTCTTCTCTCAATACTCAAGATCAGATGGCCGGCCATAAAAGATCAGCAACAGAGATCTCTGGCAATGAGCGAACCAACCCAACAGGAACCGATTGTGAAACAAATAGGCAGGAAGAAATGGAGATGGATTGGCTGGCCATACTCTGAGGAAGCAGACCATCAAGTGACATCACTAGACAAGCCACTGCTCGAGTGGAACCCGAAAGGGAAGCGGCGAGTTGGTCGTCAGTGCAAGGGTGACTTGGAGGAGATCATGTGAAGAAGAGATGAAAATGTGTGGGCAGACTTGGAGCCAGGTGAGGACTCTAGCAGAGAACGGAACGCAATGGAGACGCACGGCTGAAGCCCTATGTTCCTCTAGGAATTAGAGGAAACAATAATATATGTATATATATATGAATTGATTCGCCTGTCTGACCTGGATCACTCTGGATACACCAATGATGAGCTAGGTGTCAGAGGAGTAAAACGACAGTTTATTGTTCATTTCACGTCAATCTGGCTAGCAAGCGCTAGCTAATGGTCGACGTGAGCGACTTTCAGCTGTCCATATCAATCAGTCATTGGGATATAACGATTACCCTATTCATTACTAACTAAAGTGACTAGTAATTATAGCTCTAAACTCCACAACACATCAGTTGTATAATCTGGATACTGGCATTTTGAATCCTGTTGTAATACATGTTGATCTAATTATTATTATTGTTATCAATAAAATACAACAGCTTATCAATTCAGTCTATCATCTCTTTTAATTTCTTTTTTTACTTTTGCATTTTAGCGTAAATTTGGAACTTGTCCACATGGTGGTTATGGATTAGGCTTTGAACGATTTCTTACATGGCTTTTAGGCAAAGATCATATACGTGATGTTTGTCTCTACCCTCGTTTCACCAGTCGATGTCGTCCGTAACTTCTACTCCCCGTGCGTGTGTGTGTGTGTTTGCATGAATGCATACTGACCGTTACTTTCTTTCTTTCTATTCTTCTCGCTTGTCGGCACATTTCTCTTCTATGTATCTAGCTAACTTTATTTATTTATTTATATTCTGGTTTAGATCATCATTGTATTTCTTTGAAATGTCTTTGATGTTTTATTGAAAAAAACATGTGATCTTTTGCTGCCCAGGTTGATGTTGTCAATCAAAATGCCTTGAAATGTTCAACGAAACGAGTGTCTGAAGTCTTTTCGCAGTCTTTGTTTTCATTCATAATGAATAAATAAATAAATATTCTTGGACAATGAACAACTATTTTTGTCTTTTTTCTTCTCTTTCATTATAAGTAGTATATCTATCATTTTGCAAGTAGCCACAAGAAATCACTGGCATTTACTAATCTTTGGATACGATATTCGGGGCTTCCTCAGTCTTCAGGATGAGATGAAATCTGCATGGAAGCCTCCAGATGTGTTTTCGTTATTTCTTCCTTAAAATACGTAAAATTAGTGTTCTCATCGGAATCGCTTTGGTACAACTATAAATTCACACTTATAGTTTCGAAAATCGAAGGGCAATTAATAATTTTTAGTACCATATAGTAGCTTGAAAGGCATGATCGGAAGATACTTTTAATAATAATTATAATAATGGCTTCATTCCAAAGAGTTCTTTGGATACACTGTAAAGGTTTCAGCACTAGTGCAATATTAGATAGTTGGAGGCAATCGGCAGGAAGCCTTGGACCTAGGTTTCGTGCTAGTTGGCACTCGTCAGCAAGACGTATCTGCAACCTTGAAGTAATTCATGTCCCTTCTGAGATTCGAACCCGCGTCACCCAGTGCCACCTACAGTCAGAGACGTTACCACTGAGCTATTCGGGCTCGCGACTGACCTCCTGTAGGACTATAGTGGGTAGTTTTATTGGACACTAGTAACTAGTGTGATGGCGAGCCAGGTCCAAGGCTTCCTGCCGATTGCCTCCAATTATCTAATATCACCAAATCATTGTGCACCGTGATGGTGAGCTACCTAGAGTGATGGCCACACTGCAAACCTGACTGATAGAATTCAGTCTGCACCAAAGAAAGGACTAGACACGTCACACTAGTTACTAGTGTCCAATCAAATAGTGCAATATATATTGCATCTAGTGTCCTCTTAACATCACACTGTAAGGTTAAGGGGGTAATTTTACAGGGTATAGGGTGAATAATGATTAGCGATTAAGTAGAATGATCGGTTCTCTCGTTGATATCAATCTGTGGCAAAACTCGAAAAATAAATCCTATGCTCCCTAGTGACTTGCTGCAGGATGGACTTCTATTGCCAAGTCGTGACAAGTGAGGTTCATCCAGTCGGGAGTGAGGATGGATTTCCCACCGATACCATTGGTTGGTGGTCGCGAAAAAATCACGAACCGGCAGAAGTTAGGATTCATGAGGTGGCCATTGGATCAGGTCCCAGTGGCTGATGAATTGTATACGAGCTTGCCTTGTAACCTGAAGGCCCTGAGTATGAACCGCTGTGGTGAGTGCGTACTGCCGACGAGTCCCAAACTGGGGTAACGAGACAGATGTCCACTACTTCCTGGTTTTCAATGGCTGTTTAACTGTTATCAAACTCAAGAAACATATCAAATCCCTATGTAACAACTCTTGAGGAATATATAAAAATGCAGTATTTGGCGAAGAGACTGTTTTCAATGAATTTTTCACCTAACTGTGTAGTCATATATATATATATAACCCTTGGGGGTGATTGAAATAGAGGTGTGAATACATTACATTAGATGATAATAGTAGTATGGAATGCAGTTAAAGTGTTTGTGATTATAAGAACAGTTAAACATCAGGTGGTAAAATAAATAATGTTATATACAGTTGAAGAGTACATAGATTTTGGAAGAGGGTTTCTAATTTATAGGATTAGTAGACGAACAAAGGAACTTTATTAAACATGATTTGAAATTTGATAAGATAGATTTTCTTGACATTGTGATAAATTTGATTTAGAATGACAAGTAAAATGATAGCTCAAAGTGAGAATAAGAGTAATTTTAGTAATAAGTGAAAGATACATAGATTAACTGTTATATTATTATTGTCTCCTTTAGTTCGTAGAGGAACATGGGGCTTAGGCACACGTCCCCATTGCGTTCGGCCTCTGCCAACGTTTCCACCTGACTCCACGTATGCTCATATGCTTTCATCTCCTCTTCGCATGACCTACATGTCACCCTCGCACTGACGATCAACTCGCCGCTACCCATTCGGTTTTCACTCTAGCGATGACCTGGTGTGTGATATCACTTGATGGTTTGTTTTCTCAGATTATGGTTAGTCCAGTCCACTTCCATTTCTTCCTGCATATTTGTTGAACAGCTGGTTCCTGCTGGGTTGGTTCGCTCATTGCCAGAGATCCCTGTTGCTGATCTTTTCTGGCCAGTCATCTGATCTTGAGTAGTATTGAGCGAAGACAGCTGTTGATGAAGTTGTGTAGTTTGTTCGAAGTGCGGCATGTCTCCGACCCGTATAGCAAGTAGCGCTAACTTCACATTGGAGTTGAAAATCTGGATCTTATTTTCCTTTTCATGCTGAGTAGTGCTTTTGATCTCCACACAGACTTCAGGGTAATGAAAGCTTGCCTTGCTTTCCCGATCCTCGCACTTCCTTCCGCCTGTAGTTGAGACGATGTTTCCCAGGTAGGTAGGTAAAGGAGGTTACTTCATTCAAATTTCTCCAACTTGTGCTGATTATTGTTGTCTGTTGTTGTTGTGGCTGTTGCTGTTGGCCAGGAATCTTCATCACCTCTGTTTTATCTATGTTCACCGGAAGGCCTATTGTAAGATCAATTCATTTCCCATCCTTGAATCAAGTCAACCTGTCTCGGATCAGCCTAGCGTTGTTGCAACCCAATTATCCATGCCTAACGTGTCTATCTCCCCTTGTTTAATGAACTGTGTGTGTTTTTACATCGATTCGTTTAGTCAGACCGTTGAATTCATGACCCAATCAGAGTATTTTGTGAACTGTTAATTTTGCTGACCTATGTCTTACTTTGTACTATTCTGTCGAGTTTATCTTATTTGTTGATCTTCATCTGTATCAGCCTACCTGGTGAAGTATCCAATTAAATTCTATCTTCGTGCCTATGCACTGTCTACCTCTTAACCGCTCTCTGTTCTATGCCCTGCCTTACTTGGGTTCATTTTTCTACTGACTACTTATCTGAACGGTCTTGTCTGATTCCGGCTAGTTCGCAATTTTGGCTTTAACGTTATTCCGCTCTGATAGCGGTACAATAATAATAATAGTATATTCTCATTGCTTTCTGTTAAGCGTTTTGCTTTGTACTCTTGAAACCATTAAGGTTTGTTGTATAAATAATTATTGATTTGTTTATTAATAGTACCGTAGAAACAGTGATCGGCTTCTTGTTTGTTCTGGACCGGGATAGCCTTTATCTAAGCGTGACTTAATTTCAAGCGATATTGCGCTTACAGTAATTAAAAATTTCAAGAGTACAAAGCACAACGCTTAACAGAAAGTAAAGTACCGCTATCAGAGAGGAATAACGTTAAAGCCAAAATTGCGAACTAGCCGGAATCAGACAAGACCGTTCAGATAAGCAGTCAGTAGAAGATTGAACCCAAGTGTGGGTCCATTTAAAGCCTGTCTCTTCGTTAACCTCTGTCTGTCGCATAGAATAACTAGATAAACAAAATGAATCCCTCTACAGTGAAGGAAGAAATAAGGACTGTACTTACCTACTTTATACGCAAAGGTCTAGCTTGAATTCATGAATTGCTAAGAGCTCCTCTGTCTTTAGAAGCTTAAATCGAAGGAAACGTGACAAGTTAACATGAGACGAACTTTGTCAGCTTAAGGACTCCATAGATCCAGTTAAGAAAAATAATATAATATACCAAATACCACGTAATGACAGTGAGGTCAATTACACATAGGTCAAACTAGTAGGTCGGAATCAGTTGGATTATCAGAATATAAAAATTCAGCTAGACCTAGACCCTCCTAAGTCAAATAACGCAGAAAAAACTTGGCTGGTGCAGTGTATTCACACACACTAGGGTGAACGTATCAAAAAGTAGTATAATTGGGTGGAGAGAGAGGTTAATCACTTAGTCATTGTGTGTCACTGAACACCGCACACGTGCAACCTAAGTGACACAACGTATATACCGGAGATAAGCGGAGTTGCAAAAAATAACATGTGGTGGGGGGGGAGGAAGAGAAACAAATATACACATGAGGCCATGACTAAATTGATTTGATAATGAGCAATAAGTTTTGCTCTAAATGTCATCCAGTTATAAATACTGCGTCAGTTTATATTTCTTTTGAAATAAACCATCTGATATGGAATGATATCTTTTAATAATTCTTCTTTCTTCGCTAATTTTCCCTTCACTTTCATACACTTATTCCCTAAATGAATTCGAACAAAGCAAGAACTAAACTTTTAGCAGTTCTGCTAAAACTGTGGAACTAGCTGCAGTAGCTCTGTAGTGGTAGGTAATTCCCCAGAGTTGTTAGCAACAGAATTAATCACTGAACGTTGGATGCTGATTTTCATTGTTTAAGTCAATTTATTTATCTGAAGGCTTACAATTAAGCATCCACGCCACATTAGTTCGTGTACGATTCCTAGCTAGTTAAGCAATCATCTCGCACTACAGTTCGTTCCCAAAATATAATTCGTAATTTGAAGGATCATTTCCGGTGTTTTGATTTGCCCTTGCTCTACACGAAACGAATGCTATAGACGTTGTGGGTATTACATCTTGCGATAGTATAAGCTATACTGTCCGTGAACGTCAACTCCACGAGCCTCTGAAGCTCCATGCAACAAACTCCTTCTAGATGATCGGAATGGTTATAAAGGATTTGATATACGATCTCCAGGCTAATCTCTGGAAGTTTTAGGAATAAATAATCTGTACAGTTCTTAGTATGAACAGACGTCGCCTTTTTCGTGTTAACACAATAGGTTTACTTTTTTCTAGTATGAACTTCGCTTCATTAATTCCGCACTATGTTTTGACATTGCGATATGTACTATTTGAAAGGCTAAAAATGTTATAATTAGATTTTGTTTCTCAGTTTCTCATGTAATGACTTCAGATGAAGTTCCTCTTGGTGTTCAACACTTCTAGTTCAATAAATGTTGAGGGAACCAAAAAATGGCGTAAATTCGAAGTGCATGCGAGCATTAATCAAAATCAGTTAAAAGCGAGGTAATTTTGGCGAAGCGGTACATTTCAAAACATTTGGGTGATGAGGCATCAAAGTAAATACTCGAATAAGTCAAACTGTTGATGATTGACTACTGTGATTCGGTAGTGGTCAAATAAAGTTCTAAGAATACATCTGCATCCTAAAGTAGGCCTTAATGTTATAGTTTCAACAATTCATCAGAAAATGTAGACCAAATTAAAGCATCAAGTAATTCCTCGAAATTGTTAGTCTGCAACATTCTCCACTCAACATTAGGTTCTGACTTTCACTGTTTAAGCCGAGTTGTTGAGCTAAATGTGCACGGCAAGGCATTCATGCCATTCGGCAAGCTGTCGCATTACATTCGGTCGTTCATGTATGATTCCTAGCTAGCTAAATATTCACCATCGTGCAACGATTCTTATCCGTGTTTTGGACGATGAATTTGTTTTTTTGACTTTGGGTGTCGGAGGACAAATACTTGCGGTTGCACAGTGCGTATCTTACGCGGCAGCCTTCTTCGATATTCTCTTAAACTGGTGAGCTGATATACGAACTCCACCTTTTAAACCACTGAACGTTTCAACAACTTTCACTCAACTACGGTGAGTCCACTGTGTGTGACAGGAAACTCAAATTTATATACATTCGACGGACCAGAATTCTCCTTCAGCTCTTCATCTATTAGCTGGATGGGACAGAAACATGGTTTCCGTAAGGCAAGGACGATTTACGTGGAGATGGAGCCAGACACGGATGGTAACTCATACTGCTGTTTGCATCATGGTACTCATAACCAGGAAGCTTATAGTTACGAAAAGCCATACAGTTTTAGCTAGGATGCAAAGAATATGGGAAACTGTCCCTCTGGCGTGCGTTAGCGGCTACCTAAGACACTGGCACTTGCCTCTTACTCAACATTCGAGAAGTCGTTAATAAAAACCGGTGCCTGGTTGGCAGCAGTTCACACATCAGTGTCTTCTCTGCTACGGAAGGTCACAAGAAAGGACCTCTCTTTAGCTTAAAAGCTGCAAATAGAAAATCTGTTGCCGCTACGCGATTAAAAGCTATTTCAGGAGATCGTCCTGGGAAACTGTTAGATTGTATAAAATACAATTGTGAATAATACATTTTTGGAAGTTCAGTTACAGGATATATTCGACAAGGAGCTACAAAGTCCTTGGAATGGTGGTATACATTTGCAATGTTTAATGCTAACCATATTGGTCTTACCATGAAAACTATGACGTTTTCGATGAAAATATAACTTTGTTCAAACATCGGTGTTGTTGTCATGTTTTCTTCCACCGAAGCAACCAGACTTTAAGCACGCAACGAATAAGAACGGAAGAGTAAGTGTTAGCTTTGTTGAAGGCCTGGGTAGTTAAGATAAAATAGAGTATAATAGTGTGTAAATAAAAAGATTATCTTGAGGTAGATAAGTGGTATTTCAGTGAGAAGTGAATTCAAAGATCTGGAAGTTTAGAACCCATATGACAAGCTGACCCGTAAGAACTAAACTGTGTATGGCTCATGGGTTAGCCCCTCGAAAAGAAGGTGAGCAGACTTGTAGATGTTAGGAGCAGAAGCATTTAAAAAGAAAACTTAGAACTGTTCAACCCTTACTGATTTTGTTAAGTGTCTAGAGTCATGTTTTATTCTCGAGCTGTCAGAAAATGCATATTGCTGTAATACAGATTGGATAGATTCACATTTAGGACCAAATAATATGGAACAGGACATCTGTAGCATAGGTCTAGTAAAACTGGCTTATCACCAAAAGAAGATACAGGGCTTCGGCAGAAGTTGTTAACAACAACAGCGGAATCTCATGAGAAGCGGTTGGGCGCAGGTATGGACATTGTCCTCTGTAACCCTCTTCAAGTTATCATCTCTCCTTCGCGCCCAAAATTTATTGTCGTACTATAGATTTTTCACTCTGCACGCATAGTGAGATATAAATATATAGTGAATTCCTAGAAAAGATTGCATGTGTCTAGTGTCACGAGGCCGTTAATATAAAATAGATATTTACACTTTTTAGGTTACAGTTAACAATTTATTTAGGATAGTAAGCTATATGCCTGTGTTAATCCTTTCGATTTGTTACACACAGGAGCTCCAATCCAGCCTTGAATGAATCAACGGATGGCGCTGATACGACGTGTTCCGGTAGGGAGTTCCAGTCGTTCACAATTCGATGCGAAAACGGATCTCCAGACGCAGACGATTCGACCGTGATTTTTGAACCTTGAGGTCATGTCCTCACAATTGGTTGGTACCAGAAGGAAGAAATAAATTAGATTAATTAGCTCCAAAATCACTTCTTAGGATACGGTATGCTAGTATCAGGTCACCCCTAAGTCGTCTGTATGACAGTGGAAATAAACCCAGTTGACTTAACCTCTCCTCATATGAGAATGTTCAGAAACCCTTTATTAGCTTAGTTCCTACTCTTTGCACCCTTTCTAATAAGTCTATTTCGTATTGGAAACACGGACTCGCTGTCTGGATCCCATATTCCAAATGAGGTCTGAAATAAGTTGGATATAATATACGAAATATATCAGCGTCAGAGTTCGCAAAAGCCTTGCGTATGGCCTATAATATTCAAAAACCCTTAGTGGCTGCAGCTCTACAGTTTGTTGCTGTTTTCAAGTCATGCTGCACAACCACTCCCAAGTCCTTGTACTCAGTGACCACTGGGAGAGTAATGCCATTCATTGAGTAGTTGTGCACGTGACTATGAGATACATGCATAACTACACTCTTGCTTAAGTTAATCTTCAAGGCCCAGTGCCCACACCAATCACTTAACAAGTTTAAATCTTCCTGCAAAGCAAGTTGATCACTGTCATCGTGTAAAGCTCTCCATATCTTGATGTCATCAGCAAACAGTAAGCAGGATGACTTAACTACCGATGGAATCTCATTAATATAAATCAGGAAAAGAAGTGGGCCTAGAATTGTACCCTGAGGAACGCCACTTTTAACCGATTCCCATGTTGATAAAACCCCGTTAACTCGTACTCTTTGTCTTCTGTCCTTTAGAAAGTCTTGAATCCAGTCGGCAACCAATTTATTGATTCCCAGACTGCCTAACTTTACTAGAAGACCTGAATGAGAAACCCCGTCAAACGCCTTGCTAAGGTCGATGAATATGGCATCCACCGGTTTATTAGCATCAGCTGAGCTTGCCCAACTTTCTCTGGCCAAAAGAAGGTTGGTCAAGCAAGAGTGACCTGCTCTAAAACCATGCTGTTCCACAGCGAAAGGTTTGTTCCCCTCAATGAACTGAATGATAGCATCACGAATTATTCTTTCTAGTAGTTTAACCACAATACTGGTCAAACTAACAGGACGATAGTTCTGAACTAAGTTTCTAGATCCGGTTTTGAAGACCGGACTAATGATGGCATCTTTCCAGTCAGTCTCTTCGACATTTAGACTGGTCCAGAGACACAGTGAAGATTACCGACAATGGCTAAGCTATGTTTTCAGCCAATGCTGTTAATATACGTGGGTGGAGTTCATCAGGGCCACTGGACTTACCAGGATTGAGCCTTAGAGGCCACTTTAGGACAGTATCCTTTCCAATGTATAAGGGTGACATTTTCAAGTTACCTTCTGGAAAAGTTACAAAGCTGGTATCAATATTATCAGAGAATGCTTGACTAAAGTGTTTGGACAAAGCCTCAGCCTTAGTCAAGTTATCCTCAGTCATGTTTGTCTGGTCATCTTCAAGCATAAGAGGTGGGATAGCATCACTCTTACGTGTTTTTCTCGTGATATATGAGAAGAGTCCTTTTGGGCAACCCGGTGAGCTTTTAACTAACTGGGTTTCGTAAGCTATCCTTGACTGGTGAATCAAAGTTTTACACTGGTTTCTGGGTTCACAGTATTTCAGCCGGAAGTGCTGTAGCCCAGTAGAAACAAAGAGATTCCAGAACCTTTTTCTCCGTCTTAGGAGTGTTATAGCTTGTCTATTTATCCACGGTGGCCGATTTGTTGGCCTTTTATGAACCCTCCAGGAAATGAAATCAGTGGTAACCCTCTCAAGTGTATTCTTAAATCTATCCCATTCATCTTCAATGGATGAGACAATATTGACTGACCAGTCGGCAGTTAAAGTTGCTTAAGAATGAAGGAAATTGCACTTTTTGTGTCACTTTCGCGTTGGAGAAACTTTCGGTAATGATGGGTAGAGGAAAAAGTGGTTGGAAATTGGATAAAGGGGGGATAACCATGATTCAATGTCAAAGACTTCTAGAAAATGGGAACAAGTCTAGAATCATGTTTTTATAACTCAGTTTTACATGGAATACTAGCAAATCAGTTAAGAAAAAGTCTACTAATATATTAGGATAGATAGACTTTGGTGTCAGTTAAATGTTTTAATAACAATCACATGCTTGTTTTTCCAAATAAAAATCTCTACGAAAACCTCAGAAGCCGGGAATACAATCTACGTGGTAAGTTACTGTTGTTCTAGTATTTCGATTGGAATATGTTTGCTAAGATAATGATTATAAGCCTTGGAAGAGTGTTATATAGTGTGTAAGTAATAAAATTTATCTTAGGTTCTCTAGAAGTAGTTTATTATTCTCACTATTCCTCCATACTGAATTCTAGTAATAAAAAGTGAATATCATCGATCACCAGTGCACAGGACATATTAAGGAACGGCAACCATGTTAACACATTACCTTCTTTAGTCATTTACAGTCCTGATTATGAGCGTTTCCGATTTTTAACACATTGCAGTAGACCTTACGAAAGATTAAAAAAGGCTTTCAGTGGAATATGTTGTACTTATTTGAAGAAACACCTTTAGGCTAAAGCCTTTAAGACAATGTAGGCCACTAGCATTTTAATTACTGGTTATTAGAAGATGATACAAACGCTGAAACAAAATCTTCCGAAAATGCCAACTAAGGTTTAGCACCCTGTTGAAAGCCAGCACTTCGTATTACTCAACAGCTATGGATAGACGAAATTACTATCATATTGGTTAGCGAATTATGCTTGAAGTATAAGTACTTTAAGTATACTTCTGTCCATACCGAGATTTTGTTGCTTGCATCTTTCTTTAGCTCAAGTCTTCCCCTGAACTTTGGTGAGTTTCCGCTACTTACAAGAATAAGCATTAACTTTGGCCTTTATTTACATAGAATGTATGGGACTTAATAGCGAGCTCGGTAACGGAAAAAATATAAGTATAAAAATCCAAGTTAACGAAATGATAGTGTAACAGTATATTATAAAAGATACAGTTAACGATTTATAAAATTAATGGTTACTTAGTGAAACAGTTCAACTCCGCTGCTACAAATTATTAACATAGTCCACAGAAGCGTTTGCTTCTGAGGTCGTGTCTACTAGTAGAAGCTGTTCACCAGTTGTAGAATAGTTTCCGGATGAAGATGATGGGTTCGTGTCAAACCTAAAGTATTTTTTTTCCTTCACGTTCCCCAGTGGAACATAGGGATCCAAGCTAATAGCCTGAAGTTTCTGTAGCAGTGTTTATTTTACAGGATGGGGTTCCTAGCCTCATGCCCAACCTTTCCTCTTTACCAGCATTATTTCTGGCTTAGCGAAGTAAAAGAGTGCGTCGGCCGGGGATCGAACCCTGGACCATGTGCATGGTCGGCGAGCGTCCTAACCACTACACCTAAAGTATACGACACAGTTAGTAGTGAACCAAGTAGACAGTATAAATCAGTGAGAAGACGAAGCGTTGAGCAACACGCTGTATTTTTGATTGTACTTCGAAGTTATGTTTGTTTTACCATGAATTGTTTTAAACAATACTTATGTAAAATGTCTTTATTTTTAACACCTAATAAAAAACTGTGCAATCACACTGTTCCAAACTCCACAAGGTTGGCTTTCGCTTCTAGACTGCTGTGAAATACCGTCAGTTATTTATAAATAATGGTTCATAACATCCTGTTTGTTGTCTCGACAACCACCCTTTTCCATGGTGGAGTTTTGTCTTGACCGTAGTGTCACTTACCAACCTTTCTTCCCGAGTTTTCTTCTCTTCATCTTGAATTCGTTAACGTTTTCTTAATATCCCATTTTGCCTGTATTACTGAAATTTCCTTTAGTTAAAATAGTGTCAAAATGCAAATTTATACTTCTGAAAAACATGGCTCTGATACAACTGGAGATGGAACAGAGAAGTCTCCACTGAAAACTGTTCTGCAGGCTTTAATCATGTTGGGTGCTCCAGTCAATGCAGATACGCTTATCTGCGTTGATGGTGTTGGAGATGAGAAATGGGTTGTTGTGTCAAAAAGTGAACTGGAGAAAGCAACGAAGACATACAGTGCACAAGCAAGGAAACAGGAGAAGGAGCAACATGATAAAACAGTGAGTCGTTATGGATTACATAAAACATTTAGTAATTTTAAAGCCCTGTACATCAATCACAATTTCGGTCAGATTATTATTGCTTTTATTTCACAACATTTGTTTGATACGTATTTTGAACCATGAAAGTGCCAAGTGGTTTTGAAAGGTTGGCAAGAGCTAGTTTGGAAATGAAGGGTTAGATTTGTAGCTCCGATGGATGATATTGATGCAGTTTGTGTTCTATCAGATGGTTGGCGTAGATGAGAGGCCTTTAGTATCTTACTAGACATGTCCAAAGCAGAATTCAATATAGAATGAGCATCTAGAATTCTGCATAAGTTTACTAACCGTCTCTTCTAGTGACTTTGAGAGTCATGGGTTGTTTCCGAAGACTTTATAATTCTCTACTTTACTCGTATTGGTATTAATTACTTTTTTGACTCTGTAGTCAACTTCTTAGCCTACGTCACCTCTGGCGTATACGTGAAATCAGGTTATCAGCCAAAGGACGTGAGTACTGCACAGCTGCTCTATAGCTGTGAGGCAGGGCCACTGAAAATAGAAGGTATGAAAACTTTAGCCATGTTTGACCACAGATGTCTGAGTTCTGCCTCCCGCGTTAAGCGGTTTGACGTAGTAAGCAACACTGAGATTAGGGGTAGTGTTTGGTAAGGAGAGTAAATCAGTCAAGACGGCAAAACCGCATGTAACGAATGCTGAGCCATTGCCTTCCTCGGCATGAAAAGTTAGCTGAAATGAGATTATTTTGGAAAAGGGTTGTGAGTAGTCAAACAGGAACATGGTATCAGTCCATGAAGTCATTGTTAGTTATTTGCAGTTGGGTGGGGTGGTGTAGACTGACTTAATGGCTTCAGACTATTGACGATGTGCTCAAAAGCAGTTCTCATTAGCGCAGATACACTCACTCATCTTGATCTCCATATCTATTAGACCTCAACATTTTTCCGTGTTATTATTCTTTCTCCCTCAAACTTCTGTTTATTATAATCCTTATGAATCCCTTTTTTCTCTCTTTTTTCTAACTTCTGCGCACTACACAGATTGTAGCAACTTAAAATGCTGCAATTCTGTTGAAATTCAGTCAGTCAGTCAGTCAGTCTGTAATGTATGTGACTTCCTTCTCATTGTTTGACAAATCTTATCAATGTCGATCTTTTTGTTTGTTGTAGAATCATCTGAGTACCGGGTTTCTAGGAACTCTGAGAATTTTGATGTTGTTTTCTTTGTATAAGATATGTGCATTTTCTAGTCGAGTTAGTGTCCATAGTTGTTTGCATGCAGTGATATGATTCCCATGTCATTTGACAGATAGTTTATGTTTCCGGATGTGAAGACGAAGAAAACATCCACCTTTTTACAACTGCCGCATTTGATCTTATATGTAATCTTAGATTTGTGTTCTTTTACCCTTGTATGTGTGTGCCTTGGTTGGCATGGAATAGATTCAAGTGATTTTATTGGTTTTGCGTGGCATTTATTCCAGAAGGTTTGAACAGTTTTGCAACAGGAGTTATTCGGCTGCCTTGAGGTTAGGCTTCTTTTAATAAAGATGTCTATTTTCGCATATAAACCATTTGGTTTAGAGAGTACAGCTACGTCAATAAAAGCGAGTTTGCTTTGGGTGAATAATTCAAGTAGCCGTAAATTAATTTCTTTTAAACTAATTTATTTATCTAACGCTTTAAAAGACCGTCATCATAACATCGAATGGAATGATAAGATTGTAGGAAGCCGTACATTTAATAAACAAGGGTAATATACAACATTATCATTAGTTCTAATTTGAGTTTAAACTTGTCTCAAGCCTCGTTACAAAATCATTGTGCAGTTCCAAAGGAGTATTGAGTTTTGATGAAGCAAGACAGATCAAACTGGTACCATAAAAATGATGTCATTCTACTGTTAAGGAATGCGCAAGGAAGAAAGGATACCCTAGAGGTGAAGGAAAAGGCAAGAAGACGAAACATCATACTGTGGAAATAAAGAGACTTATTGTTTGTCTCCAATTCCAAGAAGAAGCAGTATCCTTAAGAATTGATAAAAGGACAAAAGGAGCGGTAAAAAGATATTTCATGTATCTAAGCTTGTTACATAATACCACGTTCTGTTTGAGCAAAGTCAAAGCTGGATAAGTACTCTGCTGATGTTCACTCCAACTGCTTTTACACACATATATATATACATGCGCTTGCCATAGAAATAGCATTGAAAAGATAGAAAGAAGGGCGTGTATCAGGTTTTCTTAGCAAATAACTTGAAATTTATGCTTGAAGCAAAGCGTATATTAGATGTAATTACTGGACACCTTGCGGATACGCAGCTTTTAGCTGAGATCTCCAATTCTTTCTAAATATTCAGAGTGAAAAGGACACTAAAATTTACTACGATTTACCAAAGCGATTGCAATCAGACGTTTGAAACCAAACTTATACCTACAAAATAGAGGATGATTAGTCGCTTACACCTCTAGTAATTGCATTTTATTTGGATTGTGCTAATAGCATAATCATCCAGATTAGTGATTTCAGCTCCCTAAGCAAATTTCACTCTTGTGAAGTGTGAAATTCCTGAGTTCTTATGAAGATTCAAAGGTTAACACTGTTGAGTAGATTTCCCGGTTTCTAGTCTTCTCTTCCGCTCTTTTTTATGTTTTGAGATGCATAAATACATACTGATCATGACGTAAACCAAAATAAGTTAATGGTTACGCATTTTGGAAGCGTTAATTTTATAGCCTTTTCTCTGTTATTACTTCATCAGTGAGGTGTGACATCTTCATTCTTTTATAATCATGATAATTTCAGGCAATCTCCATTTAATAGAAACCTTTGAAACATATAATGACGTCATTTTGTATTGCAAATTCGCTCCATATTGCTTTATACAAACTCATCATGGGAACTATGTGTATGAATTGGACCCACACAAAAACTTGGAGGATCTGGACTTTGCCGATGATATTTGTCTGATTTTCCACAAACTGGAAGATATGCAAGAGAAAGGCAACAAGTTGATAGAAAAAGCAGCAACGACAGGACTTTAGGCGAACATAGAGAAAACAGAGGTGATGAAGATTCCCGGGCAACATCACCAACGGCAACAACAACAACAGGCAACAGTCAGCATAAATGGGAGGAACCTGAAAGAAACAACCTCTTTTACCTACCTGGGAAGCATCGTTTCAACTGCAGGCGGAAAGAATTGATGAAGATATCAAAGCGAGGATCGGGAAAGCAAGGCAAGCCTTCATTACTTTCAAGTCTGTGTGGAGATCCACAGCACTACTCAGCATGAAAATGAAAATAAGACCCGAATTTTCAACTTTAATGTGAAGTCAGTGCTACTCACTTATACGGATCAGAGATTTGGCACGTCACTAGGTGCACTTCTAACAAACTACAGACCTTCATCAACAGCTCTCTTCGCTGAATACTAATCAAGATCAGATGGCCAGCCAGAAAAGACCAGCAACAGGGATTCCTGGCAATGAGCGAACCAACCAATCCAGCGGGAACCAGCTGTGCAACAAATATGCAGGAAGAGATGGAGGTGGATTGACCACACTCTGAAGAAACAAACCATCAAGTGGGGGACGTCACACGCCAGGCTGTCTCTTGATTGGAACCCGAATGGGAAGCGGCGAGTTGGTCGTTAGTACGAATGTGACATGGAGGAAATCATGCGAAGAGAAGATGAAAACATGTGGGCTGATGTGGAGCCATGTGAAAACGTTGGTGGAGGACCGAAAGCAATGGAGACGTGCGGCTGAAGCCCTATGTTCTTCTAGGAACCAAAGGAAACAATAATAATCATATAATAATGTGTATGAATATTAAGTTTTAATTATTTTTCATACAGTTGTTAAATACTAAACAATATTATCAACGAAGATAATTAATGTCGTTTTAAATTTATCCTTTATTCACTCTCATTTCTCAATATTTTGTATTTTACAGTCATCTCAGAATGCAGATGTTAGCAACCAACTCAGTGAAGCTATGGAAGTCCACCTTACATTAGATGCAACACTACCTAAAGCACAACAGTGTAAAATTAGAGAATTACAAACTCTGCATGATAAACGTGTTCATGTTTATGGTTGGGTGCATCGAATACATCGTCAGAGTAAGACATCAATGTCGATTGTTCTTCGTGATGGTACAGGATTTTTACAATGTGTTTTTTCAAATAATTCGGTAAGCATTTTATATTTTGTATTTGTGTTCGTATAAGTATGTAGATACTATGTGCTTTCTTTGCTGTTCTTTTCATTTCTCCTCTTCTATCGTGTGAGCACAGTTTCATTCACGTGTCACTCCAGCTTTGAAGTTCACAGTTCATATGATATGTATCCGAAGATATGCTTCGTTGGCTTCAGCACTCGACTTTCAGCTATCTGGTCCAGGAGTCGAATTCCAATCTGCCTACTTCAGCCTAGACAGTTAGCTGGTATTAGCAGTCTTCATGTGGCGAGGATTGTTAACAGTCGGCTGCATCAGTAATCTGTTTCAGAAAGTTGAATTCCGCACATCTCATAAATTGAAGAACTGGTATCCCTTTTTAGGCAGTACTGAGTTCACTGTCGGGTTTCAAAGTGATCACTTTAAGGGAGTCCGTAAATCATTTGGAATGATATGTACACTAATCTAAGGGTTTTGATGATCACGACGGCCTTGGTTAAGTATTTTTAAGTGTTTTTGTAATTGTGTTGCTGAAATATGGATAAGATCTATGAAAGATGCCTGAAATCTATTATTATAAATTGTTAGAATTCACAGACATATGACTTGATCCAGCAGTCACCCTAATTACAGTAATAGCAGGCGATAATTAGGGGGGGGATAATAAATCCTTTTGTCTAAATGCTCGTTAGTAGATTGGCGTGCAACTTTCTGATACTTATAGGGATGAATCCACATAGTTATTAGTATTACTAAAACAAAAACCCTGTACATTATGGGCACCAATTAATGCATCATACAAAGTATCGTAGTTTGCGCAGAGGCTGGGATACTGCACGGAAGCCCAGATGGAAGCAGGTGAGTATCTTGAGGAGCGAACCCTGAGACTCTTACCTGAAGTCTGATTTATATGGCAGTGGAGCAGCGTCTGCAGCCGCGTTCCCAACACTGTTTCCAGTGACCGTAACAGGCTCGTACGCCATTCTATCTATTTCGATTCTGGAGTCCATATACACCATAATTTTGTTCCAGGGTGTTCAAGCTCTCCTAGGTAAACTTATATGTTCACCAGTCCGGTTATAGGTGCCAGACATTTGCATTCACCACTTCACTTTTGTGAGAAACACCCTTGCAGTGTCAAGATATTGATTAATAGGATTTACCTATAGGAGGCTATGGATATGTGGCCATATAAGGGCGATTCGGTAGAAAGACTGAAGTCTCTCCACCTTCGGCTGTACCAAGTCGTTCGTAGGTGCATACCTTGTGCTGTACTTCATATGTTTGCTCTCCTTTTTTCAAATTTTCTGACTGTTGTGAAAATTAAACTGTGTTCAAATCAAATTTACTGATGACCTGCGTTAACTTAAAAGACTGTCTTATTGTCTCGTGACAATAATTAGTGGTACTATAGAAGTGACATCACAAGCTAGCCAGACCTTTGAATGAAAACTGAATGTGAAACGATCGACTGGGTGTTAAAAGTGACATAAAGGAGGTCATTTGAGCAGGAGGAAAGGAAAGGCTTACAGGTAATCGCGGAGCCACATAAAATAGACTGTGGAGAATAGAATGAAATGCTGGTGTACTGTTGAAGCCTTATGTTCCACTCGGAACCCAAAGGAATAATAATAGTTAAAGAAGTAGAAGAAAACGGCCCTCAAGCTTCAATAAAACAACCTATGGAAAATGGCAAATTCAGTGTGATTCAACTGTACCTACACCTCCAATTATTGAAGTAGTAATTTGCTACCGGAATTCTATGAAAAGAGCCCAGCCAATGAAGGATACATAAGTATTTGTCAGCCATCTATATCAACGATCCCATTGACTGCTAAATATCGAGGACAACAATGAATTACCTTCGTAGGTGCTTTCTCAGCATTTCTCATATTCACTGAAACTCCATAGGTAGTTTTTGCTTAACAGTTCATAAACGTCCCAATAAGTCCCTGTTTAATCCCATATAAAACATGCTATGTCTAGAATAGACCTATTTACTACGTTTTATCTCTTCATTGTCATATAAGGGCATGCAACACTACCGCTCCACTCATTCAACTTACGATAGCGTTATAAAACGTGTTAGTTATCTTTAATTCGGCGAAAATTTCAATCACCCTGAGTTTACTGAGGTGAGTAGTCCTCAGACAGATACAACGGTCAAGTAGGTTCATGGATTGTTTAATTCTCTGGCATAACGTTCAGCTTAATTTTTATCATTTGAGTCATTTTCTCTAAAGGTAATTCATTATATTCTTTGTTTCGTTTCGTATCCCCGATCTTCTTCAGTGTTTAACTCAAGATGCAGTTACACTATCCCCTGAATCAACTGTCGAAATTTATGGAACAATAAAACAATTACCAGCTGATAAATCAGCTCCTGGAGGTATTGAACTGTTAGCTGATTATTGGTCAGTGATTGGCAAGGCACCAGCTGGTGGTGTTGACTCTGTTCTGACAGCGAAGAGTGATATAGATACACAGTTGGATAATAGACATTTAGTTATTCGAGGAGAAAATGTGAGTGGGTTTTCATAATTCTTCCTTTTTCCACACATATGATATTTAATCCCTGTCAACTGGGTGGAGGACTTCCAGGTATGTGTTCTCCCTTTCTGTTGAGATAAAGCACAGTAAGAAGTAGCTTGTTTTATGAACCAATAACGGTTTTAAGTTAGGCTGCATCACTAACAGACTTCATTTGCGGAACTTTTAGATAGCAGAAAGTTCTGAGCGGACATTTCGTGATAGTTTGGAACTTTTCAGTAGAACACATTTGGGATTCCATCAAGGACCGGGCTCTGCAAGTTCAGGTCATGAGACAAGCACGTTACCATCTACTGACCCATTTCAACTTTTGGAGTATAAATAACGGCGCTAATGAATTTAAACTTTAATTTCCATTTAATAGGACCATTAAATCACTGACGCATCATTCTATACTGTTGGGATTTTTAGGCGACAGTCAGCTCGTAGTTCGGTGAGATTATTCTCTAGTTTTATGAATCAATAACACCCGAAAACCACGTGCCCAGTGCTCAGTTTACCTAACTGTATCAAAATAAATCTTGATGTACATAGGGAATGTTAAAATAGCGGCGAAAATTTGTAGTTCATGTAGGTGTTTTTCGTATGGTTATTATTCCGTCTAAGCTGGGTGGTTTAGTTGCGGGACTTTTATTGTCCATCTGGACAGTAATTTTAGTGCTGACCTCAGCGTGAAGAGATTGTACACGTTTGCTGAGTGATTTACGTAAATTATAAACTTGTGAATTGTCGTTAGATAGTTTTAGGTAGTCAGCAGGAGGCCCTGACTGACTAAGGTTTCGCGCTAATCAGTCATCAAGGTGTACCTGCAACCTTAAAGGAGCTCAAAACTCTTCTGATGTTCAAATCCTTGTCACCTAGTGCTGCAGTCAGAGGTATTCGGGCTCACGAATGATCTCCTCTAGGATTGTAACGGATACTTTAACTGAACACTAGGTAATAACTAATGTCGTGCTTCTGGTCCTTATTATTCTTATTATTGTTTCCTTTCATTCCTAGAGGAACATAGAGCTTCAGCCGTGCGTCCCCATTGCTTTCGGTTCTCTGCTAGAGCCTTCACCTGGCTCCAAGTCTGCACACACGCTTTCATCTCCTCTTCACATCACCTCCTCCAAGTCACCCTTGCACTGACGACCAACTCGCCGCTTCCCTTTCGGGTCCCACTCGAGCGATGGCTTGTCTAGTAATGTCACTCGATGGTTTCCTCAGAGTATGGCCAGCCAATCCATCTCCACCTCTTCCTGCCTATTTGTTCAACAATCGGTTCCTGTTGGGTTGGTTCGCTCATTGCCAGAGATCTCTGTTGCTGATCTTTTCTGACCGGCCATCTGATCTTGAGTATTGAGCGAAGACAACTGTTAATGAAGATCTGTAGTTTGTTTGAGATGCTCTTTAAGACGCGCCAAGTCTCCGATCCATACAGTAGCACTGACTTCACATTGGAGTTGAAAATCCGGATCATATATTTCATGTCGATTAGTGCTGTTGTCCTCCACAGAGACTTCAGAGTAGTGAAAGCTTGTCTTGCTTTTCCGATCCTCACTTTGATATCCTCGTCAATTCCGTCGGGCTGTAGCTGAAACGATGTTTCCCAGTCAGGTAGTTGGGTAAATGAGGTTTCTTCTTTCAGACTTCTCCCATTTATGCTGATTGTTGTCTGCTGTTGTTGCTGTGGCTGTCCTTGTTGGCCAGGAGTCTTCATCACCTCTGTTTTCTCTATGTTCACCTGAATTCCTCCTATCTTCGATGCTTCTTCCGCCAACTTGGTCCTTGATATTAGTGGAAACTGAATTCTGTCAGTCGAGTTTGCATTGTACCTACCATGCTAGGTAACCAAAGAAAGGATGAGATGCATAACATTAGTTCCTACTTAATGATCAACCAAAGTATCCATCACAATCCTACAGGAGGTTAATCGTGAGGTGTAGCCGATCAGTAGCAACGTCTGCAACTACAGTACTAGGTGACTCGATTTCGAATCTCAGGAGGGACATGAGTTCCTTAAAAATTGTAGATTATTTATTTATTTATTTTTTATTTTGATCACAGCTTGATGCCACACCGTATTTTCAGCACAAGTATGGCATTTTCAGCATGGATATCGGTAGCCCAAATTTTGCAGGCCTACCATAGATATTGGGTGTGCGACGGTAGGGGTTCGAACCCAGAACCATGTGCATGGTCGGCGAGAGTCATAACCACTGTGCCACCAACGCACCAGATACATCAAACTGACTGGTGAATGCCAACAAGTACGAAATCTAGATCTAAGTCTTTCTACTGATTACTTCCAGCTGTGCGCCGTGATAGCGAGACACCTAACGTGTTGGGAACATTGCAAACTTCACTGATAGAATTCATTCTGTACCAAACGAAGTATTAGACTTATGACATTATTTACTACGCAGTGCCCAATCAAAGTAACCATAAACTTTGTCAGCTATTTTTTACAGTAGACATGAAAAAAGACTGTTCATCCGCTTGAATAATTGTAAAGTTACATGGTCTGCTGCAACTATATGTAGTAGAAGTTATCTGGTGAATGGATATTCAGTTTCCTTATTAGTAAGGTGCTGCTTTTCACTGTTCATTGAAGTCTTTTAAAAAACTGGTAGATGTTACTGTGTAGGTAGTTAAACATATTTTGATGACGAAGTTAAACAATAGCCTCCCAAAGGGCTGTGAACGCTCCAATGACTCTGAACGCATGATAGTCGTTGGCTAAGGACACCTGTCATGAGTACAGCACAAATATGAACGCTTTTTACCAACTGAAGAGCGAATTTCAACCAGATCACGTTTTTGAGTACTGTTTGGATAATGTGTTAATAGCTCTCTAGGGTTAGGATCAAGGTTATGGTTATGGTTACGGATAGATTAAGATTTGGTATTACTTATTTTAATTAGTTTTATTATCCACATTTTCCTAGTAAGTCTTCGTGGGTCCTCTAACTGGAAACCATAATAATTCAATAGAGGGGAAGACTGCATAACAGGAAAAAAAGAGATTAATGATTAACAAAAACAACTGATCTTCAGTCACCTCGGTGAACACATGTACGGAAACTAGTCTAACTTAGAAACTGATACTCCTCATTATAACTTGGACGTATTTTTAAGTCATGTCAGAGAAAGATACCCTGTTTAATGTGTTTTCATGCATTTTCTTGTAAATAAACGTCATTTTTTGTGCAAAAATCACTTAATTTTATGGTTGGTAGGCTCAAGGTTACTCGTGTGGTCACATCTCTTGCGACGCTATTGCTTAACTTGGTCATTTTGATATATCTAGCACTAACTACCTGGACATCTCATCTTTATTTCATGCATATGACATCTAACCTGTGAGTTTATCCGTCACATTGAGTGTATTTTTCATCGTAACTTCTCCCTTTTTTGGTGCAGGGTAGCAATAATAACTCATTAGTAGTAATTGAGAATAATGCCTTTATTTTTCATACTATAAAATTTCTCCTAGACTACAAAAGTGCTTAGACTACTCAGTATTGCTTTGTCAGCCTTTCGTGCACATTATGCTGATCGTCAATATGTTGAAGTGAGTTCAAAACACTTTTTTCTTGTTGTTGTTATTGTTGTTATCATGAATTAGTCTTTTTGATATCGACCTCTTCTTTCTTTTCACTGAAAATTTATTGTTCACGAAAACTTTTTTGGGTTGGATAAAATGTAAGAGAATCTGTAAGAATATCGCTAAAACAGACTCTATAAAATAGCTAACTGTGGGCTATGACGTAATCATGAGTTCGAGATTATTGACTGACTGACTGGTTTCATCGTAAAACTTTGCAACGATTTGAAGCAGTCCGAGTCGCCCCACTTCACTTAGCACACAAAGCAAGAAAAGAAAGTAAAAAGAAATGCAAAATAGAGATATGAGGCATAAAGAATAGTAATACGGTGGAACAATATAGTTTTATTGGATATTAATAATCACAAGGAGTGGATGCATCTCCATTAGTCACTGAGAACAGTTTTGAACCATATCACCAATTATCTCCAGCCAGTAGTGATTGCCATTTCAAGGATCCCAACCAGGAAGTCTGCACCCCTACGTGTCTGGCTTAAACTAACTGTAAACTTCATTGACTGATGAAACCATATTTTGATTTGACCACCATGTGCTAGCTCTTCTCCAACCTGATCCATCCTATGTCAGCTAACACTACCCACCGCCGAGGAAGACGATGGCTAGGCATCTATAATACATGCCCCAATAATCTTTCTCAGTCAATGTACCTTCGTAACCTCCTCGAATGATTTCTCTTCCTCATCCAGTACTCGATGCCTAACCTCAATATTGTTCATACTATTATACTACTTACTATGAGAGATAGAACGCAGACACCTACGATCAAAGACAGCTAGCCTGCCTTTTCGTGCCTTCCACTTTTAATGGCCATGTCTCACTCACAGCCATATGGGAGGACAGAGCAAACTGTTGAGCAGTACATATGCCCTTTGGTCGATAGAAATGGTGTAAGTTGGCGTATGCCAAACAAGCCTTCTGTTTCGATGCTGAGATTTCGTCAGCGATCAACCAGCTGACGTTGGCTGGTGCAACTCCCGAAATATCTGTAGCGGTTGACGTGCTCTACCACTTTCCCCCCTATTTCTTAAATAGGAGCCGATTTAGTTCAGTCCTTTAGCATCACCTTACATTTGGCGGAAGCGAATTGCATGCCAAACATTCGTAGATTGCAGCTCAAGGTGTTCAGAAAGCTCTGCATTTTGTTAGAGTCTTCACCTAGAAGGAATATATCATCTGCACGTTCTTAGTCAACGAGTCAATCCATGAGCCAGTGAAGTCAGCCAGCTGATGAAATTAAACAGAAATGAAGAAAGTGGGAATCACTAACGGACACCACTAGTTGTCATCACTCCAGATGACAACTTTCCATAAGCTCTTACATGGCTGCATGAGTTCGAGTAGAGTCCATTGATCGGTGATATGTATTTCCTCGGCATTCTCTTCACAACCAAACATCGCCGTAGTACTTCTCGGGCGAAAGAAATGAATGCAGCCTTTAGGTAAAAAAATATGACGATTGTTGAACGCTGGTCAGTATGCTTATTTTCTAGAATTTGTCGAAGGGTGAAGATATGATCAATACACCCTCTTCCTGGTTTAAAGCCTGCCTGGTTCTCTCGTGTTTGAACCCCCCGTGAACCGTTTATTTTACGCATTATTATTGGGCCTAGAACTTTAGATACCATATTAGTCAAGCTAATCCATCTGTTATTATCACAGAAAGACCTGTCTCCCTTCTTGTATATGATGATAATCAATGACTTACACCAACCCGATGGGACTTCCTCTGATTCTCAGACGCTACCTAATACCTTAGTTAACGCACACAGTAAACTGTCTCCAACGTCCTTAAATACCTTTGGAGTCATTCCATCAGGTCCTGCTGCTTTACCTCGTTTCAGATTAGTGACAGCCTTAGTAACCTCAGTTAGGGACGGAGGGTGTTTGGTAAGTTGTGCGTGGCTGTAGGTCAGTTAAACTACTCCTCGAAGTGTTCTTTCCAACGTCCTAGTCGTCTGTCCTGAGAGCCAATCATGGTGCCATTTTCCTCAGAGATTGTTTCTCTTATCATTTGCCTATTACCACCTGTTTCCCTGATAAATCTAAATAGTTGCCTGGTGTTACCAATCGCCAATGCCTTTTCTATCTCTTTCGCTTTTGTCGCCCACCACTGTTGTTCACAGTCTGTATGAAGGCTTCTCTTTAGTTTGCGTCTGACCAGCTTTATCTCCTCATCATATTCGTAACTCGCTGGAATCAGTCTACTTGCGTCAATCGGTTCGGATGAGGTAGTAGAAATCCCTTGGCTCTTACCGACTTTAGGTTTCAGGTTATTAACGACTTTTGCAGTTGTGTCCACAGCTAACTGTATATTGCATCAGGCTTATTTAGGAGGAGCCTTGCTTTATACCTCAGATACGCTTTTCTCCATTTCTTCCTTAAATAGGGACTCAGTGTCTCGATGTAGTTGGGGACGTAACTGTTTCGCTGCCAACAGCTGTTTATGACTGTTTAATCTTAAGGATAAACGTGCACAAACTAGGGCATGATTGGAGTCCATGCACGTTTTCCAGAAGGAGCGGCAGTCTTCTACTGACCCTCGCTAACGACAGTCTATCGCTATGTGGTCTTTTGAACGAAACGTTGATTTAGTGATGGAGGTCACCAGGTTACGCAATGTCTCTCTCTTCACACAAAGAGATACAAATATTTTTAAACGCCAGTAAATTAAGTGCTTCAGAATCCCATGTAGAATGAATCTCGTTCTATATTCTTATTTAAGTTTCGCACATCTAGAGAAGCACCTTTCTTCAACAGTTTGTTCCTGAACCTTATTTAAGTTTCAACCAGCCATGCTTAATTATCTTTGAAAGTAGTCTTTTTACAAACGACATCCTTTCCAGTTCCAAATTACAAATAACCTTCATAAGTGGACACAGAACACCGGGTAAGTAACTACTTCTGCAGTCACTTTCCCCGTCGTCTTGATCATCTTGCTTTTTGTTTGAGCAAATTATTTGTCAGACAGTTCTTCCATCGAAATATATTGTGAGCCTTCCAGAATAATATATATGTTTCTTTTATCAATTCATACTACTTAATAGATATTTTAGTAGGCTTTTTATTGAAGCCCATTGCGTGATAAGTTCCCTAAACTCACACTTCATCCGTCAGTCAGACTACCTATCATAAGGTATTAGGATTCATCGCTAACTCTCTTTGGGACTGTAATAGATACACTGATTGGTCAATTGGGAGTTATTTACATTTGGTGACAATATTATCCCATTAACTTGTTGATTTTTTCCATTGTTGCTATTGAGTTGTTGAAAATATCCTCGTGTAATATAACTTATCTCCTCGCATTCTAGATAACACCGCCAACATTTGTGAAAGGTCAAGTTGAAGGTGGTCCCGCTCCATTCTCCCTTAACTATTACGGTCAAAATGCATATATGTCACAAACGTCACAGTTTTATTTAGAAACGTGTATCCCTGCACTAGGTGATTGTTTCTCTATCGCACGTAGTTATCGAGCTGAAAAAGTAAGTCTTATAATATATATGAAATCTATATCAGTGTTAACCGTCAGATCTGAGAAAGTGGTTGCCTTTTTATAGATGTTTAATCACCTTTAAGTTGTATCTGAACACTATCGGTTTGCTGTCTTATTTATCAAAAGTAGGTCAGAATGAAAAATATTCTTTCTAATAAATTCTTTTTGAGTTTTTTATTTATCATTATTATTATATTTATTGCTTTTATTATTATTACAATAATAGTCAGTTATATTAGATAGTTGGAGACAATCGGCTGAAAACACTGGGTTTAGTGCTAGTTGGCACTCATCAGCAAGGCGTATCTGCAACCTTGAAGGAACTCATGTCCCTTCTGAGATTCAAGCCCGCATCACCCAGTCAGAGACGTTACCACTGAGCTATTCGGGCTCAGGATTGGCTTCCTATAGGACTGTAGTGGATACTTTGATTGGACACTAGTTATTAGTGTGACGTATCTAGTCCTTGTTGACGAGTGCCAACTAGCACGAAACCTAGGTCCAAGGCTTTCTGCCGATCGCATCCAACTATCTAATATCATCAAATCAATGTGCACCGTGATGGCGAGCTACCTAGAATGGTGACCACGTCGCACGCTTGACTGATAGAATTCAGTCTGTACCAAAGAAAGGACTAGACACGTCGCACTAATTACTAGTGTCCAGTCAAAGTAGCCAATTATGCTGTGCATATATATAAGAATTTCATTTCTGTCATACTGGATTATTGCAAAAAGAACAAGATTGGAATTTTCAACACCAATGTCAAGTCGGTCCTTCTATACGGGTCAGAAACTTGAGGTGCACGTCCTATAAAGGATTTCTGACAGCCAGATGTAGACTTTTATCAACAGCTGCCTTCGCTTGCTCCATACTGAAAATCAAATTGCCTGCCAGAAAGAATTAGTAACGAGAAACACTGGCCAGGAAAAAACGAACAAGCGACATCCGGTTGCTCAACAGAGGCATATGTAGGAGAAAATGGAGATAGATCTGGCCTACTTTGAGAAGGAGGCCGTTGACTGACATCGCGCGCAATGCATGCCATCGCTTGACAAGGAATCTAAATGGGAAGCGATGAATGGGTCGTCAGTGCTAGGGTGACATAGAGGAGCTCGTGTGAGGAGGAGATGATAGAGTTTGGGCAGTCGTGGAGCTCGGCAGCTGGAGAGGACGGCAGAAGATGGGACAAAGTAGAGATGTGTTGCTGAAGCCATATGTTCCACTTGGAACCCAAGAGAGCAATAATAATAATAATAATAATGAACAATAATAGAGACCATCGTACTGTCGTTAACAAAGCCTTTAGCATTAGGGCTATCATGCATAATTCGTCTTACGTCTTCTACCTATAGCTGAACCTGTTACTATAAGATCTAATCACATGAAATTCTGTATTCAGAAAGAGAAAATTATCAGGCATTGTTTCTAAGGTTACCGACTTCGGATTAAAAATCCGTCTTCGTTCTTAGGGTTTCTCTTCCCTTTTTCCTTTCCTTTCCTTTCTGTTTCACCCCAATTCAAACAACTTTTATCAAAATGTTTTGTAAAATTTCTACTCTTCTTTCCGACATCCTTCAATTACTTTATTGGGTTTTCCATACATATAAGCACCAACATACTATTTTGAATTATTATCGACAATATTGTTTCTTTTCTTACAGTATGACTCCATGTATCCATTATTTCGTGATGTACCACTGACCGCCATCTTACTCTCTCCTGTTCAGTAGATACTATCTTTTTACTAACCACTCATATATATATATAATACTTTGATTCCATACAGCATTTTTTTGGTACAACTATGGAATTTTGAGAATGTGATATCGGTAGCCTAAATTTAGGAGGCCAACAATTGATACCACGTGTGCGTCGGCCGGGAATCAAACTCCCGAATCATGTGTATGGTCGGCGAGCATCCTAACCACTGTGCCATCGACTCATCAAACGCGTTGTTTGTTCCCAGCCTTGTGTATGAATGAATCTGCTATGAAAAATCATAACCGCATATATCTCACTGGCTATAACAACAGCGAATTACATAACTATATGATAATGAAGGGAAGAATTTATTAAAAAAGAAATAATATTCTTTATTCAAATCGACTAATTGCTAACTTCTGTGTTGTTTATTTTTCTTCCTTTTCTTTCTTGACAACCCAGAGTAGCACACGACGTCATCTCTCCGAGTATAATCATGTTGAAGCAGAATGTCCATTTATTGATTTGAATGGTTTATTGGAGAGAATTGAAGATTTAGTTGTCGATGTCTGTGAGCGTATTATGAAAAAAGCTGGTGATCTGCTGTTGGAAGTCAATCCGGTTAGTAATGGTAGTCAGAGTTGCTTTAAGTTTGATTGCTTTTGTTTATTGTTCAATTCTATTTTGGATAATTATTACTAGTGTTTTTCAAAGTAGATTTTGACACGACTGCTCAGCAGTGCGCCCGACCCTGCTAGGGATTGAACTTAGGGCCTTCAGGCTACGAAATTAAGCTCGTTAACCATTCTGCTACTTAGGCTAGAATCCAGTGACCCGTGGATTGTAACCTCTGTAAGTTAGTAGTGATATAGCGCCACCACCAGCCTGTAGTATCGATGAGGAACCCCTTCACCTTGACATGGCGTACTGTTTTAGTCAAAACTTCTCATTACTACTTCAGGACTTTTATCCTGCGGCCTGAATAGATTCCATGGAAGTAGCTGAATGGACGGTGAGCTGAGTTTTGTCACCTGAAGATCCCAGTTTTCATCCTTACTGGGGTTGTGAGTGAGTACGACTGAAGGTTTCGGTGCTTCCCAGTATTCAATTACTTCGTAACCGATGTTAATTCGTGATGAAATTCACATTGAAACTAATCTAGATTAATACATGACCCATAATCTAAATTTAGGTTTTACATTGGTAGTATAGTAATGTTACGTCATATGGTTAATCGACTGACACAATATTTATTAAATGGGTAAAGTCGATGAAGGAGATTGAAGTGTTAGTTGTCAGTGGTTGGACGGCTATAAGGTTATTTTTTTAGAATTTTTATGTTCTTGAGCAGTCCATCAAGAAAGGGCATCTTCAACTTCTCTACTGTCTATGTTGTTGTTTCAGAAGTGAATCTGAGCTGTTTGGTTGATGATTCACAGTTAGCAATAGAATACTTGGTGTATGTTTCCTTCAATTGGTGAATTGTTAACTGGATGCACCTGAATTACCTCCGAGTGAGTGATAGGTGAAGTGCCACTAAGGCTCCATCTCAGCAAGCATCTACTCAGACGTTAAGGCCTTATCCACCAGACAAATAATCCAAGAGAGAGAGAGAGAGACAGTGATTAAGTTATCTTGTATTTCTGATTAACTGATCATACTGAACCGAAAATCTTGATCTCTGCTAGCCACCATCAACTAAATAACATCAGTTTTTAACTTCAAACATCATGGAGGCGTCCTTATTAGGAGCCGACATCTTAACGGACGCGGAACACAGCGTTTGGTTCGTGTCAAATGTCTGTTGTAACGAAGTTACGCCTGCAGTTCAATGAGGATAAGGTCTTGCAGTATTACCTGGATTTGGGGTTGCTTGCGAAGGAAAGGATTTGTTCATGTGGTAGTGTCATGAGTTTAAAAAGCCTTATCAGGTCGATTGATGGATTTGTCCATCGTTGTGCAGTTGAGACGAGTGAGTGTTAGGGAAGGTAAGCTGGTGATTTTAATACTTCGTAGGAACATATTTTGTTGGGGATCCCATCTCTCCCTAACCCAGATTTTGAATATTTGTAACTATGGGGTTTTAAAACAGCCTGTGAGAGGCACAGCTGATGAAACTGAAAATAACCTTGTGTCAACAGTTCAGTGGTACCAGCACTGCAGAGACATCGCCTCATGGAAAATGGACAGAATTACTTCGTTGTTAAGCGGAGAAGGTGTTATCGTATACGTGGACGAAACTGTCTTATTGAAGAAAAAAAATAAAACCGTGGTCGTGAACTTGCAGACAATGTTTGAGTGATCCGTTTATATGACACCTCCCTACACAGGGGATTCGTGTAGAGAATACCAGACAGAAAGTTTACTACCTTAATACCTATTGTCACTTGGCTGGTGAAATAGGGATCTATAGGACTCACCGATGAGTGGAAGGGTTATAACTCCCTGTATTCCCTGGGATATATTCATCACAGAGTGAAACATCCTAGTGATTTTGTGGATCCCTTTACAGGGACACATACTAATTCTATAGAAGGATTTTGGGGAAGATTACAAAACAGGATTGGGGCTATAAATGGATCTTAAAAGGATGTTATTTATAGTCATTTGGATGAATACATGTGCAGAATGTGGTGTAACTTTTCTATTGATACTCCACTGCTAAACTGGGAGATGTTCCTGTCACACGTTACAGAAAGTTACCCGGTACAGATTTTATACTTTTTTCCACAAATATACGTTTTCCCTAAACAAAAGAAGTCCATCTTTCATGTGATTGGTTCGTTGAAGGTCGTCCGCTGATTGGTAGTTAGTGGTGCTTAAAGTTTAACTTTGCCGCATTTAGTCACACAATAGGGTGGAGCAGGTTAATCAGTGAATCTCTGTTCATTGAATCAACCAACACCAAACACGTGTAACTGCTGTGATGCAGGACTGATAACGGATATATATGAAGTTTAACTTTGCCCTAAATACAACGGAATGCAATCCAGTGCCTTAGCTCCAAACACTTTATTTAATTAGTGGAGTCAGTCATTCCGAAACTGGCTGAATGCGTATGTTCTCATAATCGAACTGACTGCGATCTTCCACTGGTTCGGCTTACATAATTGACCTCACAGTCAGATAATGATATTTGGTAAATTAAATTACTTTTCTTAATTAGATCTGCCAGGCCGTTAATCCGAAAAATTTTGTCTTTGAGTGAGTTGACTGTTTGGTTTAAATGCCATCCTTACTTGAAAGTTCGTTAAGAATCGCATGTACAGCCTTGGGAACGTAACATCATCAGGCCTCGTGATGACATGGTCGACAACAAATTAAATAGGAAGTCTCGAGTTTTTCAAACTTATTCACGAAAGATATGAAGACCTGATTCACTGGCTTAAGTATTCAACTTTGGATCAGAAGTCCTGAGTTTGAATTCCATCCTACCTTTGCTTCAATCTCGGCAACTGGTTAGGTGTCAGCAGATCCTACACTATAAATTTAGCTGATGGAACACGACCGATACCAGCATGAAATCATGTGATTAGCCATTATGTAATAAGAATTAACTACCAGATAGCTAGCTGGTGCAATGTTATCAGTTAATACCAGTCTGTATTTCACTTCATTGTGTGGTGAGAGCTGTCTGCTGGCCAAAATTGGTAGACAGCAATTTACGTCAATGTTTCCATCCCAAATCTTGGTCATGAGGAAACAAACAAGAACAAAGACTAACTCAATAACCACTCACAGAAGACTTTGCGTGGGTGAATACGATTAGCAGATATATGGTCTGACCTTCAAAGAAATGGCCACAAAGAGATGATAGAATAACTTTCAGCGAGAAAACGACCAATCAGAAGATGCTGTTTCTCTGCTAATAACAACGAATAATAATGTACATAAAAATTTATAAATATCTCTTGATTTCCCCTATAAACCATCTGTTGCCTGGCCCTTATCTTTTGTTGTCACAATTGTAGCATGTAGTCATAGCTTACAACTGACGATTAATTTGTCTTGTCTTCTTTTTTTCTGGTTAATTGCCTACCTTTCAGGGATTTAAAGTGCCTAAACGTCCATTTAAACGCTTAAAATATGTAGATGCTATTGCCCACTTAAACAGTCTTGGTATTAAAAAAGAAGACTTAACACCTTTTCAATTTGGAGATGAAATTACTGAGGCTCCAGAACGTCAACTTGTCGATAGTATTGGTGAACCAGTCCTAGTGACTCATTTCCCTACTGCATTGAAAGTATTCTATATGCTGCGAACTGAAGGTGATCGAAGTCTTACTGATTCAGTAAGTTCATTTTTTATTTTACTTCATATACCCCTATTCTAATACCTTTGCAGATTGATAAGTCTTCAAAACTTTCAAATCTTGTTCCATTTTTATCAGAAGTTTTCTTACTTCACCCGTCACTAATATTCATTAGGCTATTCTCAGTAATAAAGGCTCTATTGCATCGGTGCTGGTAAGTGAAAATGGGACTGATCGGCTTAAACAGTTGGTCTCCAGCAACAACGAGCTCCAGGATCGAATCCCTCCTTTAATTACATCAAGTCTTGGGAACTTAGCAGTATCACTAGTCCACACACAATATATGCGTGACTCGACCCAAGATTTTTATTTCACCTTTAGTCAGTATGCTTATTGTTTGCTGTCATCTAAATATCATTAATCAGCTAACTGACTTCATGAACACTATCACTAGCCAGTGTCGTTTTTATCTCTCCGACTCTAGCGAAGAATAAGTTAAGAAAAATATTTTTAACTGTCGGTTTGTAGAGATTTGATTGGTTACAGGATTTCATCATGAGCTGACATTGGCTAAAGAACCATTGGAAAACCGGGGAGAAATGGACAGCTGTTTCGTCCTAGTTTGGGAGTCTTCATCAGTACGCACCCACCGGGCTCGAATCCAAGACCTTCTGGTTACAAGGTGAGCTCGTATGCCATTAAGCCACTGGGACCCGATCCGGTGGCCCATGAATTTAAACTTCTGCCAATTCACGACATAGCGCGACTTCTAGCCAATATCTTCGGCAATTATTTGTCCTCACACCCGACCTGCTGCAGCCTACTTCTGCCAATTCACGACGTAGCGCGACCCCTATGCTTTGATGTTTCCGTGGGGATTGAATTTATTTTCCACGTTTGGGTCTCTCTCTAGCCCAATGTCCTACCTTCGCTGTTTTCCCGAGATGAAGAACGGCGAAAAAATTAATGAACTAGTAAACAGGCGGTGCGAATGAGGATGTCAAAACCAGGATATGAAAGGCAAGACACACCTTTATCACTCTGAAATCAGTGTAGAAATCTACCTCAGTCAGAATAAAGAAAGAAATTCGGATTCTCAACGCCAATGTTAAGTAAGTTAGTTCTTCTATATAGGTCAGAAACTTGACACACACACGTAACAAAAAGTATTTACAACAGGAACTGCAGATCTCTATCAACAGCCACCTCTGCTGCATTTCAAAAGTCAGATGGCCAGAAACAATTAGTATCAAGGAACTCTGAAGACAAATCAGCAAACAACCTATTTATCAACAAATATGCTGAGGAAGATAGAGATGGATAGGATATACGTTGAGGAGACCATTGAGTGACATCGCGCGCCAGACTTTTCATTGAAACTCGAACGGGAAACGGCGAATTGAGCGTGTAGCCCAAGATGACATGGAGATCATGTGAGAAAAAGATGATATCCTTTAGTCAATCGTGGACCCAGTTAAAGACGAATGCAGAGAATAGGCTGAAATGGAGATGTGCTGCTGAAGCGCTATTTTCCACTTGGAACGCATGGAAATAATAATAAAACATCACCTGGTGTATCAGTTATAGATTTTGCCGTTCGCAAACTACCTTAAGTAACAGTTTGCTGTTGTCTTTCAAATTTGGCCTGATCGGAATGGCAGAAGTAGCACCAGTTGGGTAGCTATTGTGACGATTACTGGATCAACAGTTACGTTTTATTCATCCACATGACATCTCGGCATAACCCGTGATGACCTGGTTGGCTGTTCACTCCCACAGGTCAACTAGGAGATACCTCTTAGTGTAACCCCGCTGTGACCGAAATTCTCATCCATTGCACCAATAACGATCTACTTACTGACAGTCTAACCGTCAGTTAGATTAAGGGTTGAAAAAGTGGGACGTTTGTTTTTTGTGGAGACAGTGGCTAATCTGACAGCTTTCTAAGCACTTCTTTGAGTGGAAACTTGAGCATGCTTGGCCTGCCACTCATCCCTGCCAAATATAAGATAATGTCGTGGGACTGGTTTTGTAGTCGAAGGATAACTATTGAAACAGTCGAATGTGTTACGTCAGCCTTGATGGATTGCTTACTGACAAAATCTCAAAGTGCGTAATGTGCAGAAGTCCTCTTCGTTGTCATTCGTGGCTGTTAAAAGTGGGAGATTTAAAAACATTGACTGCTTTTGAACTTAGAAGTCTGTCAAATGTTTAGATCGAAAAACATCCTGAACCTATTGCTGATTCCAGAAGACTAATCGGTGCACTTTGACGTTTGAAACTATGGGCACTGGGTCCGAGCCTCGGTGGGAACATCATCACTCACTGAGGAGTGCAGATACATCCAGATGACGAGTCCCGAATAAGACGAAATGCAGTCCTGGATTCTAATACTAGTCACCATCCACCTACTGATCGGTGCCTCAGAATACTTTGCGCGGTAACGGATGAGACAGTATCATAAAACGGATTATCAATAGGAGGACTGTTTTCTTCACTACTAACAACGAACTAGAAAAACAGGGTTACACAACAAGAAAGTTTCTGATCGTTTTTCTCCAGTCGTCTGCCAACCGACGACTGCGATTGTTCTTTCTCGTCAAAAATGAAGATCAGTTCGAAAGAAACAAACCAACCATATGCTGCTCATTTAATGTTCAACAACACTGACAGTGTCTACATTGAATTTCTCTTGTTCAATGGTGTAATAGGATTACTAACACTAAGATTAGGTTGAAGAGTGTTATATGGTGAGGGAAAGCCATTCGATGCATTTGTGGTAGCTGCATGAATAAAGAAGGCCAAGACTTCACCTTCATCAGTGGGCAATGTGAGATGAAACAGAAGTAGATTGTAAACGTTGTGTGGGATAATGAAAGCAAAAACACGGCAGCATCAAACTATGATGATTATTGGCGGAAAAGAACAAGAAGTTCAGCAACGCAGATATCTGTCTTTTCGGCGATTTCATTCTCAAAAGCAGCTGTACAATCGCATTCATATACATAAGTTTACATGGACACAATTATTATTTATTTAATTCCACATGGTAACGAAGGTGATATGAATTGCAAGAGGCTTAGAAACAAAAACTTACACAGGATTAGAATATAACTATAAAACAGTTATTCTAAATAAGTTTCAAATGTGAGCAGGAGGAGCATGGAAACAAACTTAAAACAACTGATTTTATAACTGAAAAAAATGGGATGAACTGGATGAAGGCAAAGAGAGAAAAATAAACACAGGGAAAAAAATAAAAAACCGAAGGCTAAGGGAACATACCGAACTAGGTCCACGGTAGTTGTAAAGGCTGGACTAATTTCTTTTGAACATATAGCTCCGGCATTTCGATGCATATGGCGAGAGCTTCTGCAGTACAAAGAAATTGGAAACATGCTGTCTTTGGTAGATTTTTGTTTACTTTGTAAATGACTCTGAATGATGATTCAGTTGAGATGCGGTGACAGGTGTTGACGAGGTGTTCAGTTATGGCGCTTCTGATTGAACCAGTGCCTCCTCTTTGCAGCCACGCTGGCCTAGCGAGATGATGAGAGCTCTTTCACGGCTGATAGGTATCCAACTGTAGAAGTTCGTCAGTTAGTTATTCCATGTTGGTTTTCTATGTCCAGATCTTTCTAGAGTTCCGTCATCTCTTCTTTTCAATTCGATGTCCAGGAATGGAATCTTTGATTCATTTTCAAATTCCATTGGGAATTTATTTGAAGGATGGTAGTTTTTAAACTCATGTAAGATAAAATTTAAATCAGAATCATCCTGACAAACCATAAAAGCGTCCTCGACGTATCTTTTGTACAGCAGCAATTTGTCTATTGTTGATTTAAAATCCCGTTTTCCAGGTTGGCCATGAAGCAGTCTGCCAAAGGTGGGTCAAGGGGAGAGCTCATGGCAATCCTATCTTCCTGTCTACAGATGACGCCGTTGAATGTAAATTGTATGTTAAGTGTGCACATTGATAACAACTCTTTCAGATATGATGTTGGTATTCTGGACTTCGCCGATGTGATATATGTCTGAATTCCCACAAACTGGAAGATATGCAAGCGAAAAGCAACACGTTGGCAGAAGAAGCATCAGAGATAGGACTTCAGGTGAACATAGAGAAAACAGAGGTGATGAAGATTCCTGGGCAACACCACCAACAGCAACAAAAACAACAGACAACAATCAGCATAAATGGGAGGAACCTGAAAGAAACAACCTCCTTCACCAACCGACCTGGGAAGCATCGTTTCAACTACAGGCAGATGGAACTGATGAGGATATCAAAGCAAGGATCGGAAAAGAAAGACAAGGTTTCACTATTCTCAAGTCTATGTGGAAATCAACAGCACTCAGAATCAAAAATAAGATCCGGATTTTCAACTCCAATGTGAAGTCAGTGCTACTATACGGATCGGAGACTTGGCCAGCGCGTCATAAATAGCATCTCAAACAAACTACATACCTACATTAACAGTTGTCTTCGCTCAATACTCAAGATCAGATGGCCGGCCAGAAAAGATCATCAACAGAGATCTCTGGGAGCGAACCAACACAGCAGGAACCGATTGTGAAACAAATAGGCAGGAAGAAATGGAGATGGATTGGCTGGCCATACTCTGAGGAAATCATCAAGTAACATCACACGATAGGCCATTGCTCGAGTGGAACCCGAAAGTGAAGCGGCGAGTTGGTCGTCAGTGCAAGGGTGACTTGGAGGAGGTCATGTGAAGAGGAGATGAAAGCATGTGGAAGGCAGACTTGTAGCCGAGTGAAGATTCTAGCAGACAACCGAACGCAATGGGGATGTACGGCTGAAGCCCTATAATCCTCTAGGAATTAAAGGAAACAATAATAATATAATAATAATTCTGATGCTTAGATTTTTGTCATCCACATATTTGAAAAAGACGATTTTAAATACTATTTTGAGCCACTGATGATAAAGAATGTTTATATCTGAAATCCTCAAGATGCTTAGAATCACTGGTTGACGAGTGGTAGTAATATGGCTTAAAATAACTTCCTGTAATACAGATATCTTCATTCCTTGTTTATATGACCATTTTTACCAATATTCATGCAAGTATTTCATTCTTTTCTATGTTTCTTTTCATCTATTCTTCTCCATAAAGTATGGCGATGTGAACTGATAAAATATACCTTTGTGGAAAGTTCCACGTTGGTAATTCAGTCCAGTTCTCACACCCATTTCTTGTGTGTGTGTGTGTTCATTTTTGACTTCTCCTGATTTATATGACAAAATTAGTGACATTATTCCTTCATGATGCTATTATTATTATTATTATTCTAGGTTGATCTACTTGTCCCTGGTGTCGGTGAAGTAGTCGGTGGTGCGATGCGTATAGAAGATGCCGATGAATTGATGAATGGTTACAAATCAGATGACGTTAATCCAGAGTTTTTCTATTGGTATACAGATCAGGTGATTTTCATTTATTCGTATATGTGTGTGTGCGTGTGTGTGTGTGTGCAAGAGTTATGTATTTGTGTATGTATGTGTCAGGAATACGATGTCTGCGCTGACTGAATTTCAGAAATGAAGATTTACGATACATTAAGTAAGAAAATATGAGCTGAAGAAACAAACCTGCTTATAATACTTGAAGTCTTTTGGACTTCATCAGTGTGGAGTTACACGTAAGACGTTTTCCATCATATTCATGGGAAAAAAGAAAATACCTCATTAAGATAATGGTATATTATTAGAGCTTATCTTAACCACTGGCTGGCGCCCACGCAATATATCTGGAATTTATGCAAGTTAAGATTTATGAGCGTCATTGAATTTCGTCTCAGTGGCTGAATGTCCAACCAGCTCGCCTTGTGACCTGATAGTCCTAGTTTCGATCCCTCATGGGATCATGAAGAGTCCTAAATAAGGACGAAACGACTATCTCTTATTTCACGGTTTTCAATATTTGTCTAACAGAAGTTAGTTTGTGAGCAAATATTTTATTAATTGTGGTTAGCAGTGGAATCCAAACTTGTCAGCTGGATATATCTACATCTTCGGTGAGTAATGGTTTTCCACCAGTGACTCGAACCTAGAACCCATCACAATTCTGTGAAGCCTTCATGCATCGTTGAAGAGTTTGTACTAAGAGCCAGTATATGAGCAGTGATCGAATGTTTTGGTCCAATATAAAGCAATAATCAAGAGTTACAAAAGGACAAATGAAATCACAACTTATTTTCTGGTACCCTATATCAATTTCCATTTGAAATTAAAGGGACACTGGTTGGGGTCGCACTAAATCACGAATTGGTAGAAGTCAGGATTCATGAGCCATTGAATCCTATCCTAGTGGCTGAATGATACATGAGCTTGCCTTGTAACCGGAAGGTCCTAGGTTCGAACCCTGGCGGTGGGTGTGTACTGCTAATGATTCTCAAACTAGGCTGATGAAACAGCTGTCCAGTACTCCTAGGTGGTTTTTCAATGGTTCTCTAACTTATATCAGTCCGTGATCAACAAGTATAAAATAGTATTTTCAATGATGTATGGGTAGAGTTGTAAATTTTAGATAACCAATCACGTAATGTTGAATGCTTTGGTCGGGTAGAAACTGAAATGAGATAAAATAAGCAAGTTGAGTGACGTAATGTAATTGATGGGGTTGAGAAGAATTCAACTAAAATTCAACCAGAGTCATGTTAACAACAGTGGTAATAAGGATAAATATTTAACAGGGATTAGGGAAAGAAAATATCACTGTTAAGAAATAAAAAACAAAAATTACGTATTTGGTGTTAAGACAGACTAGGTCCATTGTAGATTTAGTGGTTGAACAAACTTCTTCTGTAAGCAGAGTTCAAGATTTAACGTGTGAGTTGCCATTGCTTCTTCGGGGTTTGAAGAAGTTTGATGCGTACTCTTCTGGATTGTAGATTCATGTAGAGAAGTCATTTGTGAACAGAAGGTGTGGGCAGTTTTAATGGCTTAGGATTTATGCATTTTGTGACGAAACGTCTGAGGTAGCAGATTTAAAGGAGGATTCTTTCAGCGTATCCAGCTGCTCTTTCATAGTGTCAGGGCTGCAAATGCCACAGATTCTGTGGCTTGATGAACGAATCAAGTTTCGTTTGGTATACATAAACGCCCAATCATGAAAGTTAGTGAGTTTTCCGTTCCATGTAGGCCTTCTGGTTTCCCAAATAACTTCTTTGCTTGAATCTACAGTCTAAAAGAATGCGAATCAAACTTCTTCAAACCCCGAAGAAGCAATGGTAATTTACATATTAAATCCTGAACTCTGCTTACAGAAGAAAAAGTTTGTTCAATCATTAAATGTACAATGGACCTGGTCTATCTTAACATGGAATATGCAATATTTATTTCGTCTTTTTCCTGTTTGTTTTTTATCTTAACTGTATAATATTTTCCTCCCCCACCCCTTATAAAGTCTCTACTCCTTATTACCACTGTTGTTAAACTTGACTTTTGGTCAATTCTAATTCTAGGTGAGCTCTACTCAACCCTGTCAATTAGACTACATCACTCACCTTGCTTATTTAAACTTGTTTTACTTTCTAACCCATTAACGAAATTTTGTTATCAAAAATTTACAATTCTACTGACACATCTTAGGAAATATTCTTTTTGTTGCTAAGACAGAAGAGTAAATCTTCGCTGAGCGCCTTCTCTTTTATACGACTCAATAGGAATTTTTAAGTTACTTAATTTGCCTCAATCACAAGGCGTTAAAAGCTGAGTACCTAATTCACATGCAAGCCAATCATGCCACACTGAACAACCAGTGAAATTATTCACTGCCGACTAACCTGATTAGTAGTTAAAGTTGTAGGCTTCGCAGTAATTCTTACTCATTCCTGGCTTTCCAATTGGAATTCAAACTTGAATTTTGAAGTTTCAGCAGTTTTAGCGGTGTTGTCTTTATGGGTTAAGGGTTTCTTATGCTCCTCCTAACTTTTCCTTTTTTACCAGGCTAACTGAGTGCGTCGGTTGAGAATACAACCCGGATAGTGTCCGTGGTTGAAGGGCATTCTCCCCTCGAACCACTAGAATGCCTACAATGGACTAATAGTTATCTAATCTTCATGCTGTCAATCTGTATTATCCTATTGTAATGCATTTTCATCTAATCTTTATGATTATCGATCAAATACAACAGCTTACCAATTCTCCAAGGAAACCACATAAACCATATATACACTTATATAGTACTATATAGCTTAAGTGGCCATTGACAAAATTCGGGTGATTCGAAGTATTTCGGATGTCTGAGGTGGATCACTTTGGATAAACCAATGATTGGAGCTTGGCGTCAAAGGGGGGGGGCGAAACGATCGTTTAGTGTTCAGATCACTTCAGTCTGGCTGGCAAACGCTATTGGTTAACGTGATTGACTTCCAGCCACTGATAGGAGTCAATTTGTAAAATGTAACACTTAACTTATCCATTACTAACTCACCTGACTAGTAGTAGTTAGACTGGTAAGGTCCACAGCACATCTCAGTTTCATAATCTGGATGTTGTCACCTTGAGTCCTGTTGTAATGCATTTAATGCATATTAATGCCTTCCTCAACAACGGACAGTGTTAGCTGACAGAGAATGGATCAGGTTGGAAAAGAGCTAGCACGTGGTGGTGAAACCAAATATGGCTTCATCAGTCAATGAAATTCATAACAGTTAGTTTTAGCTGGCCCAGTAGGAAGGTGTAGACTTCCTAGTTGTGGTCCTCAGGATGGTGAGAACCAGTGATGACTGGAGACTATTGGTAGTGATATGGCTGAAAATCGTTCTCAGTGGCTGGTGGAGACACATTCACTCAGTCTTTGTGATTTGTCTTATCCAATAAAACTCTCGTGTTCTTCCAAATTACTGTTCTTTTTCCCTTACTTACACTTCTGTTTATTATCTCTCTCTTTTGAATCTCTCCTTACTCTCTTGTCTTGCTTTGTGTGCTACTAGGAGGGAGTATGGCAACTCAAACTGCTGCACATCTCTGCGAAATAGTTCTACGTTGAAACCAGTCAGTCAGTCAGTCATGTTTATCTAATCATTATTATTAGTATCGATAAAATACAACAGCACATTAATTCTGTCTCTCATCCCTTTTTTATGTATTTTTTTTACTTTTTTCTTTTTAGCGTAAATTTGGAACTTGTCCACATGGTGGTTATGGATTAGGCTTTGAACGATTTCTTACATGGCTTTTAGGCAAAGATCATATACGCGATGTCTGTCTCTTCCCTCGTTTCACCGGTCGATGTCGCCCGTAACTCCTAATTTCTGTGTGTGTATGCGCGCACATGAATGTAATAGTGACTGCTGCTTCCTTTCAATTATTAGCAGAATTACGTAACATTCTTTTCCGTATATTGACAATTTTCCCCTCTGATATCTCCAGCTAACTTTATTTATATTTATAAGCATCATTACTAGTTTTCTTTCAAATATCTTCTTGAACAATTGCTGCGCTTTTTACAACTCTCATTATAATTAGCACGCCTATCTGTTCTGATGTAACTACACTGGTATTCACTATAACAGCTGATTAGTCTACCAATGATCAATAGCCTTTATGACTACCTGTCTCTATTACAGATACCCTCAGGATGGACACTATTGTTGCTTTCCTTTTGTAGAAATCTATATTCATTTTGTGATACTGAGATTTTCAGATTTCAATTTAGTTATATTTTGCTTGAGGATAAAATTAAAGGATATTCAATAGTATTATTTTTTGATACACTAATGAATCAGAAACTATGAATAATAATTTGTAATTCTGCAATCATCAAACAATCAAAGTTTACAATTAAAAAAATAAAATTCTTATTTTTCTAATCAAGTCAGTTTTTGTTTTTGTCCAATCGGCTGTTGACTGAACCCATAAATGTTCGACTGTTCCGCTGAAATGTCAGCGCTCCTAGTATGGATACTTGGATGTTTTGTCTGAGACGAGTGGTACTTGGTTCGAGTCTCAGCGGGCGCACCATCGCTAACTGGTGATTGCAAGTAAGTCCAGATGACGAGTTTCGAATAGGTCGAAATATGCAGCCTAGATTCTACTCGTAGTTACCATCTAGCAAATAAAGTAAATAATATTCTATAAATTTTAATACCCGAAATGGAGGAAATGTTCGAATTGCCACTTCCCATGGAGTATACACAGTCGGAAGAAAGATGGAAAAAGAAATACAGCACAACTGTAATGTAGTGAATGTAGCAGACGGCAGAAAGTGGATGCATCTTGACTATCGAGAAAGATACAGAGCCTCCAGCTATTGGTTCGTAGAACCCTGAATACCCTAACCATGCAGTCTACACTTCCCTGTGTGTCTGGTGCAAAATAACTATTGAAGGCTTCAAGGATTGATGTCATGTTTCGGTTCGGTCAACCTAATTCTATGTCAGCTAACACTGCTTGACTAGGAAGGTGATGACTCGGCATGAGCAATACGTGTCCTAGCCATTTTGATCGATCTACCACCACAACCTCATCGAACGACCAATACTCTTTACGTGACACCTCAACTTTGGTGTTACTCAGTGCACTAAGTAACAAAGAAAACCGATTTGTTGGTGTCTGGACGCAGGAGACCGATCTTTGGGTTCTATTGTATAGCTGAACAACACTTCCTCGAGATACTCACAATCACAAAATGCTCCCAAGACATCAAAAAGGCGGCTATTTGCAAATTCTATGTCGTTCTATTCAGCAGTAATAACATCAGAGGCTCAAATTTACCTAAACAGTATCGCTAGGTAGCTATTTAGACTAAATAATTTTCTAGTACAAAACAGATAATTAAGAACAAAACTGGCTGATCAAATTCAGCCGTAAAAAGTGTCATAGGATGTAGTAGAATATTATCAACAAGATAGGATTAGAATTCTGTCAGCAGGAGTCACACACCGACTGACTGACTGGTTTCAATGTAGAACTTCGCATCGGTGTGCAGCAGTTTCAGTCGCCGCACTACATGTAGCACACAAAGCAAGGGAATAAAGTAAAACGAAATGCAAAATGGAGACAGTAAACAGAGGTATGAGTCATAAAGAATAGTAATACGGAGGAACAATATAGTTCTACTGGATATTATAAGTCAGAAGGAGTGGATGTATTTCCACTAGCCATTGAGAAAGAGAACTTTAGGCCATATCCCCACCAATAGTACCCAGCCGTCATTGGTTCTCACCATCCCAAGCACCGCAACCAGGAATTACACACCTTCCTACGTAGCTTAAAATAACTGTTGTGGATTCCATTGATTGATGAAGCCTTGTTTTGGTTTGACAACCAACCACTAACTAGCTCTTTTTTAACCTGATCCATCCTACTTCAGCTAACACTGCCCGCCGTCGAGGAAGGCGATGGTTAGGCATACGTAACACATGCCCTAACCATCTCTCTCAATCGATGTAACTTTAAAGCCTTGTCGATTGATTTCCCCTCCTTACTAAGCACTCGATCGAACCCTAACCTCAATATTGCTCACCCCGTTATACCCCTCAACACGGGAGAGAGAACGCAGGCATCTATGATAAAAGACAGCTAGCCTTTTCATGTCTTCCACTCTCAATGGCCAAGTTCACACACCAACGCTTCTCTCGGACAGTCCAAAGTCAGAATGACCCTGATTCACTGGAGCAAAATCGCATAGTAAAACAACGCATTATCAATGTATCGCACATCAACAAAGAGAAGCACCGAAGTTAAATAATAAACAGGAAAAAAGATAAATAATAAGGATCAAGTCAACATATGATATGCGAAGGTCAAAATGAAGACATACAGTTGAGAAGAAAAAAGCGATAATAATTATAAAGTTGAAAAGACCAAACAAGTATCAATGCTGTACTCAGACAGTTCAGCAGGGATTTTCCAAACAATTATTCCATTACAAGTAAAACCACTTGATACAAGAGGTAAAAGACAAACATCTATGATCAAAGACAGCTGGCCTTTTTATTTTTCTCGCCTTCAGTGGTCATGTTTCACAGTCATAGAGCAGGACAGAATAAGGTGATGCATCGTACAGATGCCCTTCGATACGATCTCTTGACATCAATACAAGATTTAATCATCTGTCATGTTAAGTGGTCAAGACTACGAGAAAACCAGTACCGTCCAGACCTAAAGTAATCGACACTTTATTGAGTAGATCCATAAGTATTGTGCACAGATTGATTTGTACAATTAAAACTAAAAGTATCTGATATCTGATTGGTTCGTCCAGAGTAAGAAGATTGAACAATAAAACTAAAGTCATTAGAAATCGCGTAAAATCGAATTAGTAAACACTTAGAGGAGTCTTTAAATTTTATCAAGCTCTCGTGATATATGTGTGGATCAGCAAGCGTCTTTTCAAATTATGATGTAAAATATAACTTGACAGATGGTTGTGACTAGCAGTGAAACAGAAGATACGTGTTTTGTGCGATGTGCCATCTGTTAGCTGGAAATATCTGCATTCCAGAGGACGATGTTGTCCTGTCAACGAATGGAATCCTAAGCAGATAGTTTTAAATGCAGAAGCGTTAAACACTACACGACTGTTCCAAGAGGGTCATCATCAGTAGTTATTCCATGAATATTATGAATTTCCTGTTGTTAGCATCGAGTCACGATTGTGTTTATGTTCGCCTAAATCTTATTCTCAGATAGTCATGATGAACCAACACACGCTAGCTGCACAAAATTGGCTTTCATTCAACGTCACTGTTTTGTAGTACACACATTCCACAGCATCAAAAAATAAACTCACGGCCAAATCAAGTAGGTCACGCGGAATTAACGATTTTGTCCTTCTAACTCAGAGTGCATAGTCTAGCCATGCTAGCTAGATATGTCCTAGGACCTTTTCTTCAAATAAGCTTATTCTGTTTAAATATATCGATTATCTGAGCATATTTCTAAATCACTGAACCTTTTTAATTTGTGTTTTGAATCAGTACTTCCAGGTTAGGTAAAGTACTGCTTAAGTGGGCAATTGCACAAATCGGGTTCAGTAAGACTATTATTGCGTAGCATATCAAAGGCAAACCCAGACCATTAAATTTTTACAGACTGATCACTGCTCCATCATTTCCAATCGCCCTCATTGTCTAGCAACACTGGACATGACAAGAACTATTATAACTTCGAAATTGGTGTCCTACAATAACCGGTCACGCATCAGTAGGCATTAGAATTGCTTAAATGGTGTCATCACTGGATGCAATAATAAAACACACTAACTCTCCTCATAATTTTACTTCAGAGAAACAGAAGTGTGTGTGTTTGTGCGTGTAAGGAATTTCTCATCTTCCTTGCATCCTCTAAGTGCGACATCTATTTCACTTATTTCCACTGGAGAATCACTAGGTTGTCTTGGGTATATTTTAATATAAAAACGGTGTTCCGAATGGTTAGCAGCGTACCAATAAGTATTCACTGGAAGGAATGTTTTCTGAGTTAACGACTTATCTTTACTGCAAGGGTTACTTAGAAACCACTGCTTAATACTCATGTCTTCTCCCCATCCTTAAATACTGTAAGCTTAGTATATGGTAAGTAGAGATGACAGCATATTCATGGATAGTTTTGTCGCAAAGAGATATTTCACGGGAAATCATTTAAATCGAAGAACACTGGACAGCTACTTGATCAGGAGACCCACCTCCTCAATATTACTAACCATCAAACTTGCAAAGGATCGAATCCATAATAGATAATCTACCTTTCAACCAGAATTGTTATTATTACTTCCTCTGTTTCCTTAGGCATATGTGTTGAGCAATAGATCCTTAGTTGGTTAGTTGCCTGAGTTCCTGGTCGCTTACCCTTTCTGGCTTTCTGATCTTCAGGAGAAGCTTGTTCGAAATGCTTTCGATTATATGCGCTCCACATAGAAGAACTGAGCAGCTTGACATTAGTGTAGGTTATCCAAACCATTGTTCCTTATTCTGACTGCAGCAGATTTTCGAACTGATTTCAGATTATTGAATGTCTGTTTTCACCTTTCATATCCTGCCTAAAACATCCAAACAGTACCACCTGTTGTTGAAACGAAGCTACCCAAATAAGTGAAAGACGTGACTTCTTTCAAATGTCTCCCGTTGAAGGCGATTGACGCTTGATGCTGGTTGGTTATCTTCCTCACCTTTATTTTCCACGTGATCACTTGAATTCTTGTCCTTGCTGCTTCTTTTGTCAGCTTGTGGGTTTTCGCCTGTGAGTCTTCGAATTTGTATGATATTGGACATATATTGTCTTCTTGCTGGTCCAGTCTGTTTTTGTTTTCTCGCTTCCCAGCACCTGCCGCAAGATTCAGTATACCAGAATCAGGAATAATATCGGTGATAAAAAGCTGTCTGTCTGTTTTCAACATAGAACTTTGCACCGACGTGCAGCAGTTCAAGTCGCTACACTCAACGTAGCACACAAAGCAAAAGAAGGAAGTAGAAGAAATGCAAAATAAAGACAGTAGTCCGGGATATGAGACAAAAGGAATAGTAATGACGAAGAACAACATAGTTTCAAGGAGTGGATGCATCTCCAACAGTTATTGAGAACGAGGATTTTAAGCCATATCTCCAATTGTCTCCAGCCATTGATATTTACCGTCCTGAGGACCGTAACCAGGATGTCTACATTTTCCTATGTGGCTTAAACTAAGTTTTGTGGATTTCATTGACTGATGTCTTGCTTTGGTTTGACAACTACTGCCTCTTTACTATCCTGACCCTATGTCAGCTAACATTGCCTGTCGGTCGAGGAAGGCGATGGCTATGCATGCGTAATATATGTCCTAACCATCTCAGTCGATGTAGCTTCACAGCCTCGTCAATAATACGCAGTGATAATAGGCAGCTTAGTCTTGCTCCTGTATTCACCCCACAGGCTTCAGTGAACTTTCCGTTGCAGTACGCACACACCAGACTTTTAATAATAATAATAATTTGCTTTATTCCAGAAACAGTACTAGTCGCACAGTGTGGAATTTTCAGCACATATCTACAATATTTGCATCTAATTTTACAAACATTTAAAAGGAGTATTTAACTAAAAAAAAGTAAATCTAAAGACATCAACAGCAAAAAAAACAAGATAAAAACAAAATAATTATAAATGCGAAAAAGTACCAAGAAGTAGAAAGGAAAATAAACATCATATAATAATAACTCAGTATTGGGTAGCGGAAGCTATGATATGATTATGCATGGTGGCAGTAAAGCTATAGTCATTTAAGAAGTTATGAATTGATATTTAAGAATGTTTATCGCCAAGATGATCAGTTAATTTGATTGAAACAACTCTAAACACTCATAAAATAACATTTCAAGGTTGTGGTTTTGTTTTTTATTGTCAGGTCTAATGCAGTGTTTGTAGTGGTAGTGTGAGTAATCCTGAATAATACGAAATTTTTAAGGTGGTGACTATGGCGTTCACAACCAGTGATTGTAAGTTTAGTATTGCCGAAAAGAAAAATGAAAAAAAAATTAGAAGAAACAACCATAAAACTAATAATTACATGATGGTTAATGACAGGACAATTTTGTAATACTCATAGTGCTAATATAGTCGGAACCAGTAGGTACACAAAAGAAGGAATAGAGTAAAGTACAAAAAAGGAAGCCAATGTTAATAATTTAGGTAGCTAAGTATGTTTAAGAAGGAGTTCACTATAGGATGCAAAACAATAGAGAAATAAAAGAATAAATTAGTTCAGCGAAGAGTCTCTTTTCGGCGAATTCATTCACTTAGCTGTACAGTCGCAAATATATATACAATTATTTTGTGTGTGTGTGTGTACATTAGGTTTGTCAAAATCAAAATAACAGTTAGTGTGGGTTGTTGATTATATCATCAAGATAATGAAGAAGTTAAAATGTGTGATTAATACTCAAGGTTGTAACTAAGTGGGGTGAAGATTGGTAAGATGTGAGTAGAGTTACATCATCAAAATAATGAAGAAGTTAAAATGTCATACTCTGAACCATATAGATTCCATTAAATCACGTGTGCCAGAACTCGAGAGGAACATAGCGCAACGATCCTCTGCGTTACACGAATTGTCTTGTAATGAACGACAAGCATTTACCGACTATGTCACTGTGGTTACGGAGAAGCGTACACAATCCATCCATTCTAACTTATTGAAAAGTCTCAAAGCTGCAGAAACAAGACGCAAGTTTCCAGAAGATCCTACCAAATTTGTATTCAATTATTCGTCAGTAACGTTATCTCCCATACAATTGGAGGCCTTGTCTCTCGGGCCAAGATTCTGCGACATGAACTCCAACATAAGCAAGCTCAATACTTATGTCGAGTTTGAAAATTTGATCAATCAGACTACTGATCTTGTCCCAGCTTCCGAAGAAGAATTCAAACATTTCAAGTCCACTATTCTAGACTCTTGTCAACAGTATCTCAATACAAAGTCCAAGTTCAACAGCCTTTTAACCAAAGAACATAGAGAACAACTCAACCAACTGAGGCAGAACAAAGAATTCCTTATCACACGTCCTGACAAAGGTACAGGCATAGTCTTAATCGATAGAAAAGATTATGTTAATAAAATGATGGCGATTCTCTCAGACAACAATAAGTTCTCAGTATTCGAAAAAGAGAAAGACAAAACCGAAGCGACGGAAAAACAGCTAACTTAGATCTTGAGAAAGCTGAAGACTGATCAAGTTATCTCTGAAAATTTCTTAGAGAGCATTCAACCCACAGGTTCAATAATACCCCGACTATACGGATTGCCAAAAACTCATAAACAGGGTCTTCCGCTGCGCCTTATTTTGGACATGTCGGGATCTCCATATCATCCAATAGCGAAATGGCTAGCAGAACTCCTACAACCTGTCAGAGAACGAATTTCAAAACATTCCCTTCGGGATACCTTTGAATTCATCGATTGCATCAAAGATGTTAAAGTGGGAGACAAACGTATGATTTCACTCGACGTCGAGTCTCTCTTTACAAACGTCCCTATCACTGAGACGATTTGTTTTCTATGCAAATACTTGGAAGAAAACAACCTGGATATTGGAATACCTACCACCAAGCTAAAAGAACTCCTACTCAGATGTACCCTAAATGTCCAGTTCACATTCAATGGGAACCTCTATAGACAAAAAGATGGCGTGGCGATGGGATCACCTTTGGGTCCGGTGCTGGCTGATATTTTCATGGCAAGTTTGGAAAACGGTCCACTCTAAGCAACCATCGACAAATTCTTCTTATACAAAAGGTATGTCGATGATACTTTCGTCATCTGCGATCACAATTGTGATCAAAATATTGTTCTTCAAGTTTTCAATAGTTGCCACCCTGCCATCAAATTTACAATCGAAGTAGAAACTAATGAGACAATCTCCTTTCTGGATGTTCGTCTAAGTAAGAAGACCGATGGTACCTTGAACAGATCAGTACACAGAAAACCTACATGGAACGGTCAGTTGACAAACTTCTACAGTTGGGTACCAATAAGTCGCAAGCGAAATTTGATAATATCTCTGGCGACTAGAATCCGAAAAATCTGTAGTCCAGAATCATTAGAGGAAGAGATCGCCCTCTTAAGGAAGACACTGCTCGAGAATGGCTACCCACCCCGTTTTATAGACAAGCACATTAAGCCTAAGACGTACAAAGAACAACCCATTACAGTGCAGAAGAAGATGGTCTACATGAATGTACCCTTCAAAGGTGACCTTCTGGCTGACACCTTGAAGAGGAGGATATCTACTGCTCTCAGAAGGACATTCTTCGCTGCCACACTACGACTGACATTTTCCTCCCGGCCATTGTTCTTCAACTACTCTAAAGATAAACTATCGCATTTGACCACTTCCATGTGTATCTACCAATTCACCTGCTCTTGCGGAGCGAGGTATATAGGTCGTTCGATGCGTGTTTTATCTAAAAGATTTCAAGAACACTATCCCGCCTGGCTACGGAAAGGTAACAACGGATCAATAAGGAGCGCCATTATTGAGCATATACTCAACACTGGTCATTCGATTTGCAAGGAGAAGTCTTTCAAAGTCATCTATAAAGTCAAAAGAAGCCTTCCAAAATCGACAAGCTTCCGTATGCTTTGTATTGCCGAAGCCTTAGCGATTTGGATGGAAAAGCCTGAGTTATGCACACAGAAGAAACTTCTCCACCCGCTCCTACTACCGTGGGTTTAATTCCAAGTTTACTTGTCATCAACATTTTGTTATCAAATTTTTTGCAATTTTCGTATAACAATTTTTAGTAACTACCCCTTCAATCTTTTCACCTATTATCTAGTTTATTTTCATAATTGTCTCCAAACTCCTTCACTAGCATCTAATCTTTCTAAACATGTCCATATTACGTAACCCTACTCACATCTTACCAATCTTCACCCCACTTAGTTACAACTTTGATTATTTATCACACATTTTAACTTCTTCATTATTTTGATGATGTAACTCTACTCACATCTTACCAATCTTCACCCCACTTAGTTACAACCTTGAGTATTAATCACACATTTTAACTTCTTCATTATCTTGATGATATAATCAACAACCCACACTAACTGTTATTTTGATTTTGACAAACCTAATGTACACACACACACACACAAAATAATTTTATATATATTTGCGACTGTACAGCTAAGTGAATGAATTCGCCGAAAAGAGACTCTTCGCTGAACTAATTTGTTCTTATTTCAATGTCTTAATGGGTATATTTCGCGAATTAGAAATAAAAGAGCCTAAAATTATGTTGTTAATAACAAAGCACGTCATAGTTTTCACGCTTAACATTGTCTTTGTCCCTTGGAACACGGGCCAAGTATGGTATCGTTGAGTTCCTCTACTTGGTTGTACGAGCATAGATTATTTTTATACTGATTTATGGTTTTACTCGATGAGATACAAGGCGGGAGTTGGGAATAGAGGGGGTGTTGGGGGTCGGAGAGTATGGTTTTAGCCCATTTTTCGCATGTATTCAGATGCCTATCAATTAATGTACTGACGAGCTGACTGAGTTTTACACCACTAGTCCTACTAACTACCTCCAGCATCCTTCTCAGGATGGTATAGTCCTTTTCCAGTAGCCCACGAAAGACTAACGGGGAGCAGTAAAGTAGAATAGGTAAGATACAAGAGTTGACAAATTGTGAAAGTACAGGTTGGGTGATTCCAGATTGTCTAAGTTGCTTAATGTAGTAGGTAAGACAGAACACTTTCTTAGAAATCGTTAGGATATGAGATGTCCAAGTAAGGTTGGAAGACCTTTGAACTGACGAAGAGCCGCAAACTAGTACGAAACGACTGTCCAGTACTCCCAGGTTTTCGAATAGTCTTCTAAATGATGTCAGCTCATGATGAAATCCTCCAACGAAAGAAATAATATATGCATTATGAAAGGACAGAATAATCGTATTGTACGCTAGACATTTTTATGGGTATACATGAAATCGCATAGTTAGAAGCGGTAAATAACTAAATTTCATTTCTCCAGCCCCTATGGTGAGTTCAACTATCCCCATCTATGACTAAAAGAATGAGCGATTTGTTAACATAAGAATAACAGCCAGGCATATTTATTCATACGCATAGAATAAGATTTCCGGATTACGAAGTGACAGAATCCATAGCAACACCCTGAAATGATTATTTCTCGAGATACCAGTAGGTATGAGAATGCCAAAGCCAAGATTGGGAATAGAAGATAGATAAGTGTAGAGATCTACAGCATTTAGAACGACGAACAAGATCCAAATTTTCATTATCAATGTCAAGTCAAGTCTTCTATGTAGTTCAAACACATTAAGCGCCTTGTTGAAAGTACTTACAAGAGGCCGAAGACTTTTATCAACATCTCTCTCGTGTGCTCGATGCTGAAGATCAGATAGCAGCCGTTTAGAAAGGATTAACAGCAAGAAACTATGACAGCAAAATAACAAAGTAACTATTGCCGGAAAAATATGCAAAAGGAAATGGAGATGGGTCGGAAATACTCTTAGATCGTTGAGTGACGTCACATACTAGCTAGGCCCACGAGTGGGACCAGAATGTGGAACTACGCGTTTGAAGGATACCGAACGAAGAGTAAGTGAAGGTTTATGTCAGGAATCATGCAGCTGGCTTGAAGAGACAGCACAAAACAGAGGAAAATGACGACATTGATGCTGAATTTTTATGTGTATCACAATGTTTAACCAGGGAGATCAAGAAAACTTTCTACTCTGCACGTCTGTGTCTATCCTTCAGTAGCCGTCCAATGTTCACCCAGCAACTCAAAGATGTCTTACCTAACCTTAGCTCTTCTTCATGCATATACCATTTCAACTGTTCCTGTGGTTGAAGTTATATAGGGCGCACGATTAGGCAGGTTCGTCTACGGGTTTGAGAACATTTACTAGCTTGGTTCGGCAGGGGGAGAAATTAAGTGCATAAAAAGCTCGATCATGTCACACTTGGCCGACACTGCACATCGCATCGATGCCAACACAGCTTTCACGGTTATATACCGACTTCCGAAGTCACCATCACGTAAGGTTCGCTTACGTCTCCTACACATGGCTGAAGCTGTTGCAATATGATCAACTAAACCGGAACTTTGTATCCAAAAAGAACACGTCCAGACGCTGTTCCTACCGTGGCCGAAATTGGATTGATGATTCTTCTTCTTACCAAGAGTGCTCCTTCCCCTTAACCCTCTTGGTTTTTTTTCCTTTGCTCATAATCACAAATATTATTATTACAATTAATATTAATATTATTATTATTCGTCATAATTTATGCCCTTCATTCAAACATTCTCTCAATACTATCGAATATTTCACTTATACTATCCGAATTCATTGTCAGTGATATTATCTCTCTTCTCAATATATACCTCCACCTGTTTCATTTCACATATTCGTTATTTCATTATGAACCTCTCATTGCAGTCTTACTATCTCCTGTTTAACACAGACCACTTTGTACTAGCCACTCACTCACCTGACACCTTTTATAACCTAGAACTGACTTGTTAATTTTCCTACCCCACACTCTACGAATCTATTATGACTAATCACTACCATCGCCTCCCACTTCACAATATTTTCTTATCGATTTCAGCCTAGCATGTTTGTCATACAAATACGACTATTTACTTCGACACCCCATAACTAATCTGTTATTCTACGTTAGAAATGTATCCGCCGCATAACTGGCTATCATTATTGTAACGACAACAAATATTATATTTTATAATTGTAAGAACCTGAAGAGGAGAAATTATTGAAAAGAATATTCTTCGTTCAGATTGACTTTTAATTCATAATATGGGAACTTTCCAAACTATCAAAACATTTGTAAATCTATAAAAATGAGGCCTTTACAAGGAGAATTTCAATGTTAAACAGTCGGAGACAGTTGGAAAGATTCGTGCTTTTTGGGACTCATCAGCAAGGTGTATATTTTGGTCTTTAAGAAACTTGCGTCCCTTCTCTATTTCTAACCCAGGTTACCCGCTGTTACCGACTGCCTTCCATTGTCTAACAACGGTTTGGAGTGCAGTGTAATAACGAGACGCTTAGCATGGTGGTTGCACAGCAAACCTGACCCATCGAATTCAGTTCGCATCTAAACTAAGCAATAAACGCATAACACTAATTACTGCCTAGTGTCTGGTTAAAGGAGGTTTTCGTTGCTGAAATTTTCGTTTCATTTATGGTGTATTTTTGTCGAAGTGTCTTTGATCTAAAACTGAATAATTTCTGTACGCTTTTGAAGAGAACTATTGATTATATGAATGGAATGTAGTCACAGTGTGGTAGTGAGCATTATTCCGTCATAGACTGAAGAATTCTTTCTGATAAAAACACGCATACACACGCATACAGTGAGTGAAACAGTATTATTTACTGATGACATTTTGAGCAAAGTTTTGATATAATTATGAGCAGTAAAACATTGTGGTCAAGAAGTTAGTTCGTAAGTAATACTGATACTTTTCAAGAGTTGGTTTTTAAGGATTAGATTTGTGTTTACGAGTTTGACCACGAGTTTGGCCAATAAATCGGGTCCCAGTGGCTGAAAAGTATACGAGCTTGCTTGCCTTCTAACCGGAAGGTCCTGGGTTCAAAATCCTTTGGTGGGTGTGTACTGCTGTGTGTCGTGAACCCATTGCATTTTGGTTGAATAAATATGTATATGATTAAGTGGCTGTCTCAATTTATGTTTGAATTATCCTTAAATTTCAGAATATTCTTCTATTTACAATATAGAATGTTTTTATTTTGCTTATAGTCGATTATTCTAACTTCTCGTATAGTTTGTACATCACCTCCAGTTTCAGCATGTTATATAGACTTTTAAAATGCACTGGTTATTTAAAGTATTTCGGAGTTTGACCACGGACTGATATCAGTTAGAGAACCTTTGAAAACCAGTACTGGAGAACTGGACAGCTGTTTCACCGACCTAGTCCGGGACTCGTCGACAGTACGCACCCACCACAGGACTTCGAACCCACTACCTTCTGGTTACAAAGCAAGCTAGTCAACCATTCAACTACTGTGATCCTATTCAACTGCCAGGTCATGAATTCTAACTTTTACCAATTCGTGATGAGTTTAGCGTGACCACCAACCAATGTCATCGGTGAGAAATCCATCCTCGCTCCCGAATGGATGAACCCCACTGCTGGTCATAACTTCTCACTGGAACTCCAGGAAACTCCGTCCTCTAGCGAGTCACTAGCGTACTGCCGATGATTCCCAGACTAGGATAAAACAGCTCTTCAGTACTCCATTACTGGTTTTCAATCGTTCTCTAACTGTGACATAAATCCGTGGTCAAACTCGAAAAACAAATCTAATCCTTACAAATCAACTCTTGAAAATATTTAAAGTATGTTCAAATTATTTCACATTTATTGCTTATATAATTTATCATTTAATTGTATGCGCCTGATGTACATCCTGTGCAATAAAATTAATTCATCTTATCTTACAAAAGTTGTTCTTACTCTTAATATATATCGCATTATGAAACATGTGAGATCATATGGAAGTAGATGTGATCAGAAGGCAAGGCTACTTTTACTCAGCTGTTATTTAGGTATTTTCATTTTTCAACTTAATTTCGGTTGTGTTGAATTTCAACAGAGATTTTAAATATTGACTATTTTTATTATTCTCTTGGATTCCGAGTGGAACATTGAGTTCTAAGAGCATGCCTCCACTTGTTTTCCTTATCCTTTTAGGTCCTTTTCAGTTGGCCTTACAACTGATCATAGGCTCTCACCTACTTCTCACACTGTCTCCTACATGTGACTCTCGGAGCGACGTAAAACTAATTGTCTCCCATTCATCTTCCAGTTGAGCGTTTGTCTGGCTCTCGATGTCATTTGGCGGTCTGCTCAGTGGCGTGTTACCAATCCATCTCCATTTTCATCGGAATACTTGCTAAGCAATAGGTTCTTGTGTGGTTTGTTCCAAGCCAGAGTTTCTTGTTGCTGATTCTTTCCGCCAATTTGATCTTCAATATGCAGTGAAGTCAGTCGTTGTTCAAAAGTTTGTAACGTGTTGGAAATCCTTTTCGTGATATGTTGGCCAAGTTTCTGACCAGTATAGAATAGTTGACTGACTTCACACTGGTGTCAAAAATCCGAATCTTTTTGTTTATGCTGAGTACAAAAGATTTTCAAACTGATTTCAGGGTGTTATAGGTTTGTCTTGCCTTTCCGAATAAGACTTTAGCATCCTCCTCTATCCAACTTCTAGCTGAAACAGTGTCGTCTACATAGATGAACAAAGTGACCTCGCTGAAATTTCTTATTTTCATCTTCTCCATTTTCTCTGAGTTCACTTGAGGTGTAGTCTTTGCTTCCTGCTTCTTCTTACAACGTTTTGATTTTCACCTTTAAATCTTAGAGTTTGTACAACATGAGACGTAAATCGTCTGCAAAATCCAGAACTTCTATCATTATTATTATTGTTTCCTTTAACTCTTAGAGGAACATAGTGAGTGCTTCAGCCGTACGTGTCCATTGCGTTTGTTTCTCCACCAGTGTTTTCACCTACCTCCACGTCTCCTACATGCTTTCATATCCTCTTCGCATGACCTCCTCCTCCATGTCACCTCCTCACTGACGATCAACACACCGATTCCCATTCAGTCGGGTTCCAGTCGAACAATGGCCTATCACATGATGTCACTTGATGGTTTGTTTTCTCAGAGTGTGGCCAATCTACCTCCATTTATTCCTGCATATTTGTTGCACAGCTGGTTCCTGATTGGTTTACTCCAAGAGATCCTTGTTGCTGATGTTTTCTGGCTAGCCATCTGATCTTGAGTAGTATTGAGCGAAGACAGCTACTGATGAAGGTCTGTAGTTTGTTTGAAGTGGTCTTCGTGATGAAGCGCCAAGTCTCTGATCAGTAGAGTGGTACTGACTTCACATTGGAGTTGATTATCCGGATCTTATTTTCATTTTCATGCTGAACAATTCTCCTGATCTTCACGCACAGGCTTGTCTTGCTTTCCCGATCCTCGCGCTTTGATATCCTCATCAGATCCGTCTGCCTGTCGTTGAAACGATGCTTCACAGGTCGGTAGATTGTTGTCTGTTGTCTGTTGTTGTTGCTGTTGCTGTTGACCAGGAATCTTCATCACCTCTGGTTTTTCTATGTTTTTCTCTATGAACGCCTATCTTTGATGCTTCTTCTGCCAACTTGTTTCTTTTCGCCTGCATATCTTCCAGTTTGTGGGAAATCAGATTATATATCACATCAGCGAAGTCCAGATCCTCGGGATCTTCTAGAGTCTTCTTTATTGCTTAATGCATTCCTGCTTTCTTGATCCTCACATTCTGATACATAATCCACTCCATGAGTTCAATAGGAGCATTTTTAGTGTTGCAGTGTTCTTATGAAACCCTTTTTCAAAGTAAGTGTTGTTTAGTAGGACAATAATATCTTCTCTAATAAAGACCAAATTGCCCACAGAATATGACAAATAGCACTGAAAAGCAATCAAATGTTGGTTATTTTGATGCGCTACACGGATTAAACCAGATTATATCTAGCCTTCATAATAATAGCCTTGTGTAATGCTCCACAATTCTTACCAGTCATGATTTTCCAATCACCTACATAGGCGCGCTGATCAAAATGAAAAAAATCAATAATGATAATAATAGTTAGCAATCAATAATGACTATTACTTAAATATATTTATCATATCTCAGTATTAGCCATTCTGTACAAAAAAGGAAATATATATATGGGGATGTGTATACTTGTTCATTCGTATGACAATTTAATGCTTATCCTAGCCTGTGAATGAGGCTCTGCTTCAGGGCTGACATGGAGGAAATGCTAGCTGATGGACAATCATTAGACCGGTTAAAGAGGACAGTGGAGAAGAGGATACAGTGGAGATGTGATGTTGGAGCTGTAAGTTCCACTCTGAATCCAAGGGAATAATAATAGTAATATTATAAGAATTACCTCTGTTAAATCTGACAAAACGGTTAGTAAGTATATGAAATTTGTGAATGGCATATGGGCATGAAGTATATGGGTAAGTGAAGGCTTTTAATTATAATTCATTCAATCATATTTTATATAAATAAGGCAAGTGTCAGTTTATAAGAATCTATACATTCACATTTTGCAATTTCTAACATTCATGAGTAAGGTGAATTTGTAAATTTTAGGGAATCTATTTTACTTCTATAAATAAGTAGGTAGATTTCTTACTGTGGGCTATGTGACACCCTGTAGGATGATGTCATATACAAGGATATGGAGTATAAGCATAGCCATTTTTGAGTACCTATTATCTAGATCAAAACCTTCGGCATCCATATAAAAACAACATATTAAGAAATAGTTCGTTAGTTCCTTACCATCGGCACTAATTAATTTAAAATTGTACAGAAAGAGGTTATGCAATAGTAAGTTCACATATATAGACACATTGGTTTGTTTATGATCTTTTAATTTGACTCCGGCTGATAAAGGGTTAATTATAAAATAACATTCATTTATGTGTAGGTAATTTAAAGCCGACATTCTTGAATGTAAAAACTGGCTATAAAACCCGTTTCATAAAGTTGTCTTGTATATTGATCACTTTTCATTTATGAGAATCAGTAATTTCAAGTTTCGTCGCTGGCTGACTTCAGTTAGACAATCATTGAATTCGAGGGGATTTTGGATAGATGTTTCGCCCCTATTTAGGACTCCTCAAAAGCACACGCCCACATAACCAGCAGCTATAGGAAACAGGACTTTCAGATTACAAGGCGAGGTTGTGCACCACTAAGCCACTGGGATGGAATTCAGTGGCCTGTCCATGAATTCAAACTCCTCTAAGTTTGAGATAAGTGATTTCCAAATTCCCATTTACGCATTTGAAAAAAGCAACACATTGAGCGAAGAAATATGCATTTCTTTTTTAATGAGTTCCTCACCATCGGCTGGCTGTGCACTAATACATTGTTTATCACATCAAAAGTTTTACCAGTCATCTGGCTGTTTTACTTAATCAGTTTTAGGTGTAGGGGGACGTGAAATTAAAAGGTTGAAAGTCATCAACACAATTAACTAATCGATGTTAGTAACAAGATATCTAAGTCCTGTAAGAGGGGTGAAAGTTAATTATGAAATTCGAAAAAAGTTGATTCTTAGGCGTTAGCAACAAGTTTTTACATAATCAGGAAATGTATAAAATAATGATGACTAAGAAGAATAGGATGACTCAGAACATTTACGTAAAAATACTAGCAAGTTAATAGAATTAGTTAGACGTAAGGCAGTTCTGAGTGCCGATTGAGTCGTCTCTTCTGTCTGTCCAACACAGACAACGTTTCACATACTCTACGACAAGTTTCCACAAGGAATTTAAATGGATGGTGAGGTTTAACTTTCACTTTTGCCACCCATTACTGCTTCCGTTTGGTTCAAAGATTTTTATAGAGCTTGTATCGCCAGATTCGGAGACCACCACCATGTTTATGTCTGTTAGTTTGCATGAAGTTTCAGAAATTCATGGGGATATACTAATCTCTGGTTTTTTTTTTCCTTCACGTTCCCCAGTGGAACATAGGGCTTCAAGCTAGTTGGCTTGAAGTTTCTGTAGCAGTGTTTATTTTATAGGATGGGGTTGCTAGCCTCATGCCCAACCTTTCCTCTTTACCAGAATTATTTCTGGCTCAGCGAGGTAAAGGAGTGCGTCGGCCGGGGATTGAACCCCGGACCATGTGCATGGTCGGCGAGCGTCCTAACCGCTATGCCACCGACGCAATCTCTGGTTTGAGATTTTTAAAAAATTTCCTTCACGTTCCCCAGTGGAACATAGGGGTTCAAGCTAGTGGCTTGAAGTTTCTGTAGCAGTGTTTATTTTATAGGATGGGGTTGCTAGCCTCATGCCCAACCTTTCCTCTTCATCAGCATTATTTCTGGCTTAGCGAGGTAAAGGAGTGCGTCTGTGGCCGGGGATCGAACCCCGGACCATGTGCATGGTCGGCGAGCGTCCTAACCACTATGCCACCGACACATTTGAGATTACTAACAGCCTTTATTAGTGTTCTTACAGTAAGCTGGATATGACATCAGGTGTTCTTGGTATGAATGCTAGTGTCATTATCAAACATGTGTTTAGTTATTTCTTCCCTGAAGAAAGACTCTGTGTCCTCACTACGAAGTTGGAGGTGTAATGGTTTTACAGCATCGTAAAATAGAGTGACACGTGGTGAGAGGGGATTGATAACCATGGCTTTACTTATCGATACAACTGAGAATGTATAATATGAATGATTTGACGCCTATCCTGGGCACCTGAATTAATATGGGATGTTTAATGTTTTCGTAGCTATAGTCTTCTACTTATAGCTAGACGATTTACCTTTCTTCCTCTATGACCTGACATTTGGGGTCGTCAGGCAGGCGAGGCGACGTCTCCTTGAGGCATAAAATCACCTAAGATGTTAATATCTAACTGTTCTGACAAAATCTGCCCCATACTTCACCTATGGTACATAGGCGTAGGCTACGAAAAGGCACCGACGAATGCCATCATCTTTCCTTATTCTTGCAGATCCATTCAGTTGAATAGCATGCAGACAGCCATTCACTGGAATGTAATCAAAGGACAGTTTCGGTCTAGAATCCAATAATATCTATACACTGGCAAACTCATCGGAGTTAGCCAAGGGAGCTTCTGATATTCCAAGGGTGAATTATGTACATTCACTGTGTTGATCGGGTTGGGTTAATTAAATAACTACACTTGGGTCTTGTATGTTTGTCTTAGAGGTCTTGCATGCATACAAAGCCCAGCATAAAACCGTTTTAACTTGCGAAGCCTATTATTTAGTGTGGTATAACGTCGAGATGTTTAAAGTTGCAATATGAAATTGCAGTCATGGTTTCTAAAAATTAAAACTCGGTCGGTCGGTCAGTCGGTTTCCTGCATAGAAATTTGCATATATGTGCGGCAGTTCAAGTCGCCACACTCCATGTAGCACACAATGCAAGAGAAAAAAGTAGAAGAAATGCATAATATAGTCAGTAAACAGAAGTGTGAGACAAAGGAATAGTAATAACGGAGAACAAAACAGTTTCATTGGAAATCATAAGTCACAAGGAGTGGATGCATCTGCGCAATCACTGAGAAAGATTTTGAGCCATGTCACCAATTGTTTCCAACCATTGGTTTTTGGCGTACCGACGACCCCAACCAGGAAGTCTACATCTTCCTACGTGGCTTAAGCTAACTGTTGTGGATTTCATTGACTGGTGCCATGTTTTCGTTTGACCGCCGCTAGCTCTTTTCCAGCCTGGCCCTTTATCAGCTAACATTGCCCATCATCGAGGAAGGCGATGACTAGGCATTCGTAACACATGTTCTCACTATCTCAGTCGATGTAATTTCACAGTCTCGTCGACTGATTTCCCCTCCCACCTACCTAGCACTTGACGGAAGCCTAACCTCAATATTGCTCACCTTATTATTCCACTTCACGCGGGAGATAGAACGCAGACACCTATGATCGAAGACAGCTAATCTTTTCATGTCTTCTGCTCTCAATGGCCAGGTCTCACAGCCATAAAGGAGGACGGAGCGGACTGTTGAGCAGTACACACGCCCTTTGGTCGATAGTCGGATATCGCGTCTACGCCAGAGACGGCGTAAACTGGCGTATGCGAACCTAGCCCTCTGTATTCGTACTGAGATTTCGTCGGAGATCAACCCGTTGGCACTGGCTGATGGTACTTACCAAGTGAGTGAAGCGGTCAAAGTGCTCTACCACTTCACTTCCTATTTCTAATCTAGGAGTCGGTGTAGTCCAATCCTGCAACATCATCTTACATTTTACAGGGGCGAATCACATGCCAAACATACGAAGATTGTTGCTCAAGGTGTTCAGTAGACACTGTATTTTGTCAGCGTCCTCACCTAGAAGGACTATATCGTCCGCAAATTCTAAGTCGACGAGATTATTCCCTGGTAGCAAGTCAATCCCTGAGTCGCTGAAGTGTGTTAGGGTTAAGTCCATTAGTACGTCTATGATGAAGTTGAATAGGAATGGGGATAATGGGCATCCTTGACGGACGCCACTAGTCGTCACCACTTCAGATGACAACTCGCCATAAGTCCTCACCTCGTGTTTCTTTGTCGAAAGTCATTAGCCATAGAGTCAAGAGGAGGTGAGGGATCAGCCTGTTGAGTAGTATTAAAAGAGGGATGAATACAAGATTAAAGGTGGTAAACGGAACAACTCTGAACACAAATGAAAGTTTGTTTATATCTAAATGGTCAGACAGTAGAAGTTCGCTCCCTAATTGAAATATATGGAAGAGAAATACATCTTTGGCGTTGCATGACTACAGAGTCCATGTTATTACTACTTTAATCCACTAACTCAGGGTCTTTTCAAAGTGGAGTTTCCCAAGTTTCAGCAGACTATACTGCCTGTTACTTATCGTCTAAGGACTAAACAAAGTGTAAAAATATTTTAGGGGTGACTTTTTCAAATTCTTTACATTTAGACGAGGAAGGTAGCAGCATATTGCAGCATAGAACTTCGCCCATAGGAACCAATAGGCTATCTGGCTGAGGTCCAGAAGATGCTTTAGATTTAGCGAACACAGAATCTTCACGAGGTGACACAGGAGCATTCATTCATTATTGCTAGGATCTTAGGTATCATCACCAATATTCCTAAATCTATTCCCTCTTCTTCCATGAAATTTTCTGCATTGTCGCATTACTCTGTTTTCGTGTAGTGTATTGCTAGCTGGTTAGTAAATGACAGGTTTAAAAGTATTGAATTTGTATTTGTGAAGAATTTTTTTAATCAAAGTTTACTTAGAGTATAGAGATATAAACATTTGGCATTCAACCCTCTAGTTTTGCTTTGATTCTGTGAGAAATATTCTGTATAGCATGATACCATTACGATTAATATAATTTATAGGCTACCGTCATCCGCATATTAGATAAGTTCAGTTGATATAACACACCGTGTGATGTACATCAATAATAGCTGAATGAGTTTCCAAACCAAATGTATTCCTCAGGTGATCAATATCAGTGAATTTAGATGACTTCCTGACCTACTTTCGGGTAGTTCCACTTCATCTTATTTTTCACATGCCATAGTTGATGTTGTCACATTTCTTTATAACATGTGTTGGTTGCTGATTCATTTCCATAATTAACATGACTCTTCGTATGACTCTTCATTTCTGCTCATCATCGACGTTCTGGGTGTAAGACAGTGCTGAAAGCCTTGAAGTTCCACTAGCGATGACGGTATTTTTTTAAAGAGCAAGACTGTCAACCTCAGGCTCGGACTTCTTTCTTTTCTAGGAGTAGTACTATCAACTAGGAAACTAGATGGTCTTGGAGGGTGTTACCTGGGTGTGGAACTTCGAACCACTCAAAATGGCTGGTGAGTATCTTGCCATTGGACTATCAGCTTGTCCGACTTTATTGCATCCTTGTGTCTAAGTGAGAGAGTAACAAACCACTTTCTAATTCAAACTGAGTCTACCATTCTACACCGAGTTGGATGCTTATTTTTTGATAATGTAACTGAATTCGATCTTCCAGTATGAGGTATGTATCAGAAGAAAGGAATTCAGGTAGACTTTTAATGAGTGACTCTGTCGATGAGTTAACTAGTTCTCAAAAGTGAAACTATCGCAGTGTGTTGACTGCATGCAATCACACAATACTTTTTTTTTATTTCTGTACGTTCCCAGTGGTATATAGGGCTTCGTGATAGAGGCTTGAAGTCGCGGCATCCATAGCATTTATCTTTCAGGATGGGGTTGCTAGCCAGCCTCATTCTTAACCTTCCCTCTTCACCATTCTTATTAATGGCTTATTGAGGTAGAGGAGTGCATCAGACGGGGATTGAATCCTGGACCACCCGCGTGGTCAGCGGGAATTCCACCGCTGCTCCACCAACGAACACACAATACTTTAGGATACGGTAAAAGTACTGAGAAGTAATATAATGCAACATTTGTCTCAGATACAACAGACATTTCAATTAAAACAACAGCCGTGATTAAGGCTTTATAAAAAAGCAAGGCAGGAAGTCAATTTGAGCACACTGATAGTGATCATAAGAGCAATAATTTATGCTAGAGACGTCATCCATTTGTTAATCGTGTACTACAACTTTGAGTTATGTCAGGTAAACTAATTAAATGTGGAATTTTCATGTATTGGTTTCTGTAGGAGTTTTGTCTGATTGGTTGGAGGATTTCATCATGATCTGATATCAGACACAGAACCATTGGAAAACCTGCAGAGAGTACTGGACAGCCATTTTGTCAGCCTGGTTTGGGACACCTCAGCAATATGCACTCACCACCAGGGTTCGAACTCAGGACATTCTGGTTACGGAACTAGCTGGCTCATAGACCACTAAGCCACTATGACCCGATCCACTGGCCAGCCCATGAATTCTAACTTTTGCCAATTCATGACATAGCGGGAAGCCGTGACCAGTAGGGTACAGCAGGTTGAAGGTGAGGCAGTAACTCATCGAAAAGACATTGCGAATTGGTCACGCTATGTCATGAATTGTCAGAAGTTAGAATTCGTGGACTGGTCATTGGATCGGGTCCCAGCTGCTTATTGGTCTATGAGCTTTCTAGCCTTGTAACCAGAAGCTCCTGGGTTCGAACCTTGGTGGTGGGTGCACACTTCTGAGAAGTCCCGAACTGGCAGACTAAACAGCTGTCTAGTACTCTCTGTAGATTTTCCATTGGTTCTCTAACTGATGTCAGCTCATGATGAAGTCCTGCAGCCAATCAAAAATGGAATTACATTTTGCTACAGCAAACAAATTGTTATTGATTATAATATTATTATTACTTAGGATTATAAGTGCAACATGTGCCATCGGTGTCAGATTTCCATTTCACACTATTCCTCACAGTCTGTTGAAGCTGGCAGTCTGAAAGTCGATAATGTTTTATTTCCTCCTTATACGATCTTTTACATATCACCCTTTGATGCTCAATTAACTGTTTATCCTTGGATTTTTACTCCAGCGCGTAGCTCATCTTGCAAGTAAACGATCTTCCCAGTGTATATCTATCACCATCTACTTTTGCATAGTTTTTAGTTTATCGATTGTTGGTTGTCCATCGCTTGACACAGTTCATTGTCGCTTATCCATCTGATCTTTAGTATCGAACGACAGCAGCTAGTGCTGTCTGTGACATCATGGCTCAATGCGCTCCAGCTTATCATCTGAGTGATAATAGCAGATAATTAACTCTCCACTTACCATCCATTCCAGGTTTTAGTTTTTACGTGTATTATTGTACTTATTTAAGAGATTTATAATGTTTAGTATTCTCTAGATACAACTTTAGATTTCAATGTGTCAGAGTAGTGCGATCATGTTGTTTCACAAAGGAGAACAATGGTCTTAGCATTACTCATTATAATAAAGGTTTTTTGTATTTCCCAAAGAATGAAAAACAGTGAACGATATTGCTGTTTTTACTGACGTTTCGCTATTTAATACTGCTGCTAATAGCTTTATCAAAGTAGTATTATTAAACCAGAATTTACAAAATCCACTCAGCTCATATACAACAACTTAATCATCGTTCCTCAGCATGGGGTCACTTTTGAGTTGTCAAGTTGGACATTTGGTAAAGATAAAAAAAACCAGGTGTAGATTGTCGGATTTGATAAGTGTGCAAAATTGAAAATGCAGTGTGTGTTTACATGATGAAATTGTTTATCACATTCGTGTTGAATTTGTCATTTCATGGGGGAGGGAATTGAGTGTTGTAACCAGATCAAGTTCTGTTTTAGTTCATCGTTCCTATTCATCAGACAAGTTGGATTCCAATTGATATGAAGTGCCTCTGATGATGGGAAACGTTCTCTGTGATTTCTGAAATGCTTTTTGTGGATGATGATTTCAATATTGTCAAAATCAATTCTGCAACCTGATTCTATAGCGTGTAGACCACCTACCTATGGCTGACGATTTTTCAAGCTTTCCTAGTTCAATTGGATTTCTCATTGGTTGAACAGATGCTCTGCAATGTTCATTCCTGCTGATTTTGATTTCTCTCTGACGATGTTTGTCTGATGTATATCGTATCACATTTCAAACATTTCATTTTATAGACACATTTAGATAAAGAATCTTTAGTGATTTGGTGTTTTATATAGACCAGGTTGCTTTGTAGTGTGTGTCTGATGTTTTGAAGAAAACTCTGATAACGAGCTTATTGAGTACTCTTCTGATATCGTCTGAAGTCTGCACTCTACATGGAATGACAACTGTTGAGGTCCATGTTTTCGGAATACGTCTCCGACCATACCTTATGTCAGTGTTGATTTTGTTGATGAAGTTCCTTAAGTAGTTATTTTGCTTGAGCGTCTCAGTAATGCTTGATATTTCTTCTTCTTTTTCTTTCTCATCCGTTATCAGAGGGTATGCTCATCTTAGAAGACTTGAAACAACTGATACCTTTGAGCATCACAGTAATCTGAAAGAAACAAACATTTTACATCGGGTGGATTCAAATGCTATGCAGAGATTTTTATATTCTGTTAACTGACGGTAGTTTTTGTAAATAAATTTTGTAAAATAAATGCTTACTACTCACTACCGCGTGCTTATTTTCATTTGTGTTGCTTGATAACATTTAATTCTTGTTGAGAAATGTCTGTTTAGAACCCAGTTCTTCTTTAGAGACTGACTGTCTGTGGAAGTGTATGAAGCGGGAAACCCTCTTACCAAAAAACATGTAGTGTGCTTGAGAACTGCACAGTGTTAGATACTTAGAGACACTCGGAAGGAAGCCCTTTCTGATCTAGGTTTAATGCTTATTGGCAGTCACCAGTCAGCAAGGTGTATCTGGAACCGTTAACGAACTTATGTTTCTGCTTCTGAGATTCAAACCCGTGTTAGGTAGAGAGAGATAGAATGCCACTAAGCTCTTGAAGCCAGAGACTGTAGGTCTCTTTTGGGACTATGTTGGATACTCCGACTAGACATTAAGTAGTAACTAATGTTCTGAGTCTTGTCCTTCGTATGGCCACCTATAGTGGCATGCTGGCTACACTGCAAACTAATGACAATTAGAATTCAGTCTGCACCGATACTAGAGACACTTAGCGCACCGTGAACACATTGACTATTCAAGGTGATTGGATAGAGTAGTGTAATTTAGAGAAGTATTAAAACTCCGATAGTTCTGTTACTTATGTTTCATCCCACTGCATATATTTACATTTTTAGCAATTATACCACCTGGCCAAAAGCAACAGCAACAACAACAGACAACAATCAGCGTAAATGAGAGAAATTTGAAAGAAGCAACCTGCTTTACCTACCTGGGAAGCATCGTTTCAACTACAGGCGGACGGAGCTGAAGGGGATATCAAAGTGAGGATCAGGAGAACAAGGCAAGATTTCATTACTCTCAAGTTTGTGTGGAGATCAGCAGCACTCAGCATGAAGAATAGGATGCGGATTTATACGGATCACAGACTTGGCGCGTCATGAATAGCACATCAAAAAAAACTACAGACCTTCATCAACAGCTGTCCGCACAATACTCAAGACCAGATGGCCAGCCAGAAAAGATCAGCAACAAGGATCTCTGGGAGTTAACCAACCCAACAGGAACCGATTGTGCAACAAATATGCAGGAAGAAATGGAGGTGGATTGGGCTAACCATACTCAGAGAAAGCAAACTATCAAGTGACATCACACTCTGGGCCATCACTGGAGTGGAAGCCGAATGGGAAGCGGCGAGTTAGTTGGTAGTTAGTGCGAGTGTGACATGGAGAAGGCGGTCATGTGAAGAGGAGATGAAAGCATTTGGAAAGACGTGGAGCCAGGTGAAAACGTTGGCAGAGGACCGAACGCAATGGAGACGTGCGGCTGAAGCCCTATGTTCTTCTAGGAACTAAAGGAAACAATATTAATAATAATACCACCTAATAATACTTTCAGCAACAAAGAGATTTTGAGACTCCATCTTAGTGTGATGTAATGAGTGACATGTCAGGCGTTCTTAATTGGCTGGTAAATTCGATCTATGTTAGGGTGCAGCAAAAGACTCCATTGTGGAGGGAAGATGTGGCTGGGAACACTTTCGAACAACTAGGTCTTACCTTATGCGATATTGTGAAGAATGTTTCTGTTGATTCAGAATAATTTGTAAGAACAAGGTGGCCAAGAATTCAGTGCTATTAGTTTGTCTAATCTGTACTTTTGATAAACGTATTGGTAGAAGTACGACTTATGTACTTAGCTCCACAGTAAGTAGTAAGTGAACTTTGTCTATAGCGTTTTGATGAATAAGAAGTTGTGTAAAGAAGAGGAGTTGTAGAGGTATAGCGAAGAATTTTTCTCCTCAAAATGCTCATAATAACTTCTCCTTTGGTACTTCTATTTTCTTCAAATCGATAATCCATATTTTTCATACTTCTGTGGATGAATGCCGATGGATTAGAGTGCTCAGGATTAGAGTGTTTCCAAATGAGATACAAGCTTATGAATAGTTGTGGATCCGGTCAAAGGTGACTGCAGTAAAACAGAATGAAATACGGATTTGTTGTTGAAGCCCTGTGTGCTTCACTCAGGACCTAAGGGAATGATAATAATAATAACAGTACTCATCCACTGTATTCCTGTAAGTGTTTTGTAAGGAGAAGGTTGGATCAGCATGAGTATAGGAGAGTAAACCGGCATCTACGCTAGGGAGAAGGCCTATTTTGCGAGGATAAAAATGAGGAAAAAGTGTTAAAAATCATTCAGAATAAAGTTCTAAAATGAAAAGCTAAACGTCAATTTCTAACAAATACAGATTAATGTAATTACGCTTTAGGAAAAACTAAGTTTTTCAGACAAACAATTATAGATTTGAAAGTGTTCCATAGAACACATAAAGTAAGCGGTAGTCATTTCATGTGTGTACTAATACGTTTCATCATGACTGACTGAGGTGCATGAATGTGGTTGATTGCCTATCCAAACATTCTTTTTCCCCAATAATATTCTTTTACAATTTCTTATTGACAGGTAAGAAAATGATATTAAGAAAAGCTCTGTTAATAATTCTATTCTTGGAACACCTCATTTTGTTTGTAAGTTACACAATGAATTTATTTTTCATATATGTTGGTTTATGCGGATTTCATTGGTTACAGGCATTCATCATGAGCTGACACCGGTTAGAGAGAGCTATTAGAAAAGCAAATGGACAGTCAACTGTTTCGTCAGCCTAGTTCGTGTCTCTTCATCAGCACGCCAGCTCGCTTTGTAACCATAACATTATGGCTTCGAATCTTGGTGGGTTCGTGCTGCTGAAGGGTCCTAAACTAGCGAGGAGACAGCTGGCTTTCCAATATTCTCAGCTGGTCTGCCAACCGATGTCAAATCCTTATGAAATGAAGTAATTTATTTTTCTTGGTAGCAATCTTCATATAACAAACCATGATTTTGCCATTTACTACATTTGGTTATACATTTCATTCATTGATGATGTTAGATAGTTGGAGGCAATCAGCAGGAAGCCATGGACCTAGGTTTCCTGCTAGTTGGCACTCGTCAGCAAGGCGTATCTGCAACCTTGGAGGAACTCATGAGATTCAAACCCACGTCAACCAGTCAGAGACGTTACCGCTGAGCTATTCGGGCTCGCAATTGACCTCCTGTAGGAGTGTAGTGAGCATTTCGATTAGACACTAGTAACTAGTGTGACGTGTCTAGTCCTTGCTGACGAATACCAACTAGCACGAAACCTAGGTGAAGCAAGGCTTACTGCCGATTGCCTCCAACTATCTAATATCATCAAATCAGTGTGCATCGTGATGGCGAGCTACCTAGAATAGTGGCCACATTGTACACTTGACTGATAGAATTCAGTCTACACCAAAGAAAGGACTAGATACGTCACACTAGTTACTAGTACCCAATGAAATTACATTTAATTCAGTGTTAATAATAATTATTCATCCCTTGCGTTTCGAGTAGAACGTGTAGCTTCAGTTGTACATTGCTATCCCACTCTTTCCCCTTTCAACACTTTCAGATGGTTCGTCGATTGCACCCACAACCCGCTTTTGTCCTATTGAAATCATCTTTTCCAATATCATCCTCTGAGTTTCTGTCAAATGATGACTTCTCCGATTTGGGTTCCATTCGACAGGCTGGTATATTAAGTCGCTCAACAGTCTCGTCAGCATAGGTCCAGTTCAGTGTACTTGTTATGTAGTAGGTTCTTTGTTGTGTTAGCTGCTTATGCACCCTGATCATTTGATTAATATCACGTAGAAAAGCATTCATTGATGAAAGTCTGTAGCCTGTTGGAAAGGCTTCAGGTGGTGCAAGAGTCAAGCCTGTGATTCATGTTGTGAAGCACTAACTTTACACAACTTCTGAAAATTCTGAATTTTGTTCTCTGTATTGAGTGCTTTAGATCTCTTCACAGTGATTTCAGTGGTAATGAACACCTGTTTGCTTTCCTGTAAGGCATATCCGTTTAAAAGGGGGGGATATGAAGAGGTCAGTGTTATTCGATCATAATTATTTGAGTTCTTTCTGCTGTGTCAGGTAGTAGGTAATATGAGGAGGAGGAGTAATAATTAAGGTAAACGTGGAGTGTTACACATAAGGAGAAGGAATTAATTAGGAAAAAAACTGAAAAGCTTAGTCAGCTGGAATGATGAGGACGTGTGTTTTGTCGCCTTCCTCGACGAGAAATCTTAGCTAACGTAAAGTTAAGTCGTATAATAGTTAGTGGTGGTCAAACTAAAACCTGACATAAATGCATGTCGACTTTTATAGTTATTCAAGTTTTGGTTTGTAGAGATTTGATTGGTTACAGGATTTCATGATGAGCTGACATTAGTCAGAGAACCATTGGAAAACCACCGGGAAGTACTGGACAGCTGTTTCGTCCTAGTTTGGGACTCTTCAGCATTACTCACCAACCGGAATGCGAAATGAGGACCTTCTGGTTACAAGGCGAGCTCGTATACCATCAAGGCACTGGGACCCGATCTAATGGCCAGTCCATGAATTCTAACTTCTGCCAATTCACGACATAGCGCGACCCCTAGCCAATGTCTTCAGTGAGTATTTGTCCTCACACCTGACCTGCTGCACCCTACTGGTCACGACTTCCCACTAGAACCCCAGGTAACTACCTACCTAAATAGGGCAAGTTAGTTTGAGTCGAGTAGCAAGGTGTAGAGTATTTGTTTAGAGCCGTCAAGACTCTGAGGTCCAATAGTGTGAAACTGTTTTTTACATGGCTTAAAATCCTTCTGAGTGATGAAGACGCTTTCAACCTTTTTGATCTTCTAGGCGCATTGAATCCTGATCATTCCTAATGTGATTGTCCTCTGTCTCTCTCTCGCGCGCGCGAGCGCACATTTCTGTTTCTTTTGACTTCCTAGAGTCTCACTTTTTCCACCTTCATATGATTTCCGTGAAGAGTGTGGCAACATGAATTGATACAACTTCAAAACAAAACACTCCAAAAACAGATCATGTGTAACTGGCTTCTAGCAGTTTTCCCCGTGGGGTCTATGGTCACACAAGAAATTAATGCTCTTTCTGTTTTTTGTAATTTGAAAATAAACAAATGGTAATGAGTTGGTTCTGGTTTCAGGTTCCGTGATTTCTGGCATTTGTTGACAAGTCGTATCGGAAAAAACATGAAGGAAGTGATATCTTGTGTGGGGTTAGAACTAGCCTTCCGTTTTGTGCCTTCTACTTCCAGCCTTTCCTCCATACTGTGTGTGTGTGTGCGCTTGTTTATGTTGCTTCCACGTCGTCTCCTATCTATCTCCACAGTGCTGTATCATTTACTTTATGTGACATTTAATCTGTCTCTTTGCTATTTGGTGGTGGACTGGATTATGCGCCAGAGAGTGGGAAACAAGTAGACAGGGATATCCGGGACCGGCGTGAAGAACCTAGAAGACCTGGATTTCGCTCGTGGATGATTTATGTTTGATGTCACACAAAATTGAAGACTTACAAGCGGAAACCGACAAACTGGTCAAAGAAACAGCAAAGACGGGACTCCAGGTGAACATAGACAAGACGGAGATCATGAGAATAACCAACCAACCAACAATAACTGCAACATCCAACGCCAATCACCATCAACGGGAGGGATTTGAAAGAGGTTACTTCATTCATTTATCTAGGGAGCATTGTCTCAACTACAGGAGGAGCGGACGAGGATGTCAAATCAAGAATCGGGAAGGCGAGAAACACATTCATCAACCTGAAACCAATCTGGAAATCTTCGTCACTCTGCATCAACAACAAAATTCGGATTTTCAATACAAATATCAAGTCAGTCAGTTCTTCTATACGGATCAGAAACTTGGTGGGTCACAAATAATATTTCCAACAGCCTGTTACAGACCTTTATCAACAGCTGTCTTTGCTCCATACTCAAGATCAGATGGCCGGAAAGAATCACCAACAAGAAACTATGGGAACAAACAAAACAAGAACCAATCGATCAACAAATATGCAAGAGAAAGTGGAGATGGATCGGACACTCGCTGAGGAGGCCGCTGGGTGACATCGTGCGTCAGGACATAGCTCGAATGGAACCCGAAAGAGAAGCGGCGAGTGTGACGTTTAAGGGTGATATGGAGGAGATCGTGTGAAGAGGAGTTGAAACAGAATGGATTAACATGGACGCAGGTGAATAGTACAGGAGAAGACAGAAGCAAGTAAAGACGTGTAGCTGAAGCCCTATGTTCCACTAGGAACCCAAGGGAACAATAATAATAATGCTGGTGAGCATCTCTTTATATACTACTGATGGATCTGATCAGTAAGACATGCGTCTTCTAAAATTGCTACACACACCCTACTCATTCCCTCAGATGTTAATGAAAATAATTGTGGTGTACTCGAAAATGGTATTACTGGGTGGATTCAAATTCGTCCGACTGTTACTTCGGTTACTGGTTTCGATCATTCGACTTCTGCTGCTACACAGTGAAAAGACATAGAAGACCAACTGACTGACTGACAAAGACGGCAAAGATTCATTACTTTAGTGGAAAAAAATATCTAGAAACTATACTAATCATATACCTACTTCAAACCATCAGTAAACTAGTCCACGATCTATTCTGTCTGAAATAGCCTGCCCTGATAAAAATTCCCTGATTTTTTTTCATAAATTTTCCAGTTGAATGATAAGACTGAAATGTTTGGTCCTCTGTTATTGTTGTTAACATGTCAGCTACTAGAGTAGTACAAACACGTCTTGTCAATGTTGTCAGGGGGATTTTACCATTTTCCATTTTTCAAATTTGAAACGATTGGTATTGAGTTTACGTTTTTTATTGGGAACACTATTATTATTATTGATTAGGGATTGAAGTTACATCCTAGATTACACACTGGTTAGTCATCTCATCTACCTAGATTTGACCTCCAGTCTACTACTTTGGGGGGGAGGAAGCATGAGACTCGTCTTGGCCTTCAGACAATATATGAGAAATATTTTCAAGTATTGGTTTTGTAGGGATTTTGTTTGATTGCATGGAGGATTTCGTCATGAGCTGACATCAGTAAGAGAACCATTGGAAAACCACCAGGAAGTACTGGACAGCTGTTTCGTCCTAGTTTGTGACTCTTCAGCAGTATGCACCCACCCAGTGGCTCAATGGTCTACGAGCTCGTCTTGTAGCCAGAAGGTCCTGGGTTCGAATCCCAGTGGGTGAGTACTGCTGAAGAGTTACAAACTAGGACTAAGCAGCTGTCCAGTACTTCCCGGTGGTTTTCCAATGGTTCTCTTACTGATGTCAGCTCATGATGAAATCCTCCATGCAATATGAGAAATACTTTGGGTACATAGAGATGATTTGCATGCTTCTCTTCATCTCTGCTTTTAATCTCTTCTTTTACTTGAATGATGGATGAGTAGTCAGTGTTATTTTTTTGTTTGTTTGTCTTCTCGAAAAAATAAATAAATATTTTAGATTCTCGGTCTGGTGTTATCTGCCATCGGTGGTGTATTGATATGGCACAAAAGAATAGTCGGTATGGTCCTTTATATGGCTGTCCAAAAGTTGATGATAAGCAATGTACAGGCTGGATTAAATCCAGCCACTATTTTACCAATTTTCCTTAATACTAGTAAGTCTCTTTCTGTTTTATGTATGTTTGTGTGTATCACGAAGTGTTTCGGGTGAGGTGAGCGGGGCAGAAATGCTAAACATTATCTTCAGTGTAGACTTTGTCATAAAGCGATTTATCGCCAGTTGACTAATACTAGTAAAATAAATAGGTTTTTGCTTGAAGTTGCAAAAAGGGAAATTGTGACCAAAGGTGTCAACCATGTGGCAAAATGTGAAGTGAATTGAAGTGAGGTGGATAGACATCGTGATAAGGCATCAGTCAGAGCAGAGCAATATCACACACAACACAGGTTGACATAGTTAGAATTCACAGGTTATCGGATTCCAGCCAAAGTGTCTGAGTACAGTCAATGAGTTTGATCTATGGCTGCTGAAGTGTCCCAAGTTAAGATCAATTAAAAAACTGTCCAATGCTACCTGTCTTACTTTGGATCTTAAGGTTACAAGTCAGACACACTAAAGATTCAGTTAATTGTGTAACATGAGATATAAATTGTCCATCGTGAAATCCAAATCTTCTACAGTCTTCTTATTGGTTCATTGTATTCCCATCTTTTCACTCTTCACAGCCTCCCGCATGATACAATCCACCACTACAATTAAGGACGTCATAGTTAATAGCAAGCATACAGTCTTGTCTTATTCCTGTTGTGACCACGGAAGACAAAGGTTAGGCAACAGATCGTTCATTGAGAAAATCAACAGATATTTGTAGATTTTTATGTTCATTATTATTAGCGTTATTTTTAGCAGAGAAACAACGTCTTCTGATTGGTTGTTCTCCTGTTCTACTTCTGACCGTTTCTTTGAAGGTCAGACCGTACATCTGCGAATCGTATCCGCCCAGTCTACGCCTGCTGTGATTGGTTGTTGAGTTCCTCAAGGTTAGGTTTCGGTCTTGTTTTCTCTTCTGACCCTAATTCGGGACGTCAGCATTGACGCAAATTGTTGCATACAATTTTGGCTTACAGACAGCTCACACCACACTGTTTTCACTTACAGAACTTCGCGGATTTTTCATACTGGTGACAATATCAATGTTTCCCTGTAAATAATTGTCTTAAAACAGATTACAATATGATTTTTAGCTTACCATACATGTATTCTAATTCTCACTTCAATTGAACATTCTAATATCTTTCAAATATGAGAAATCTTGTGACTGAATGGCAAAGTTAAACTTTCGACACCAGTAACAACCAATCAGCAAACAACCTTGAACGGACCAATCAAATGAAAGAGGCGTTTATGATAAGAGGTAACGTATATTTATAGAAAAATGCATAAAAAAGGATGAAACAATTACAAGGGGTATCTTTCCCGAACATGGGATAGAAACATCTCCTAATTCAGCATGGGACTGTCAATGGAGAAGTCACACCACATTCTATACCTATATTCATCTAAATGACCATAAATGACATCCTTTTGGGATCCATTTATAGCCCTTATGCGATTTTTCAACCGCCCCAAAATCCTTCAGTAGAATTTGTATGAGTTCCAACCAGTAACAATCACTATCAACGGGAAAGATTTGACAGAAATTGCTTCCTTCACTTAACTAGAAAGCTTCGTTTCAACCACATGTGACAGCACGGATGAAAGTGACAAAGTCAGCCAGAATCCGAAAGGTAAGATACGCCTTCATCGACGTGAAATCAGCTTGGAAATATTCCGCACTCCACTTCATCATTAAGAACAAGATTCGGATTCTGCTCAACACAAATGTGAAGTCAGCCACCCAGTCAGTCAGTCAGTTTTTCTATACTGGTCAAAAATTTGTACTGCACTGCGCCTGGGTTACGAAATGCATTTGAAACGGGTGAAAGCAAACTTTTATAGACAGCTGTCCACTTCGCTGTCTGGCCAGGCGGGTAGCGGGCCAGTGAAAAGATATAACAAGAAGAAACTCTGGTATGTTACGAACGGACAAGCAAGGGCTGATTGCTGTGCAAAATATAAAGGAGAAACTGGAGATGGATTGACCAAGCATATGCTGGGGAGGCCGTCGGTCGAATGGAATAGCGTATAATGCAGGCCATCGGTTGACTGGGATCCGAATGGTTAGCGACGAGTGCATGGTTGGTGCTAGGTTGACACGGGTGAGACCATGTGTGTGTTGGGATGGCGGGGGCGAAGGAGGAGATGAGAGATTATGGTCAGTGGTGAAGTGAGCCAGCTGAATAGGATAAGAGAAAATAGAAGAAATTGGAGATGTGTTATTGAAACCCTATATATCACCTGGAAAGTAAGGGAATTATATTGATAAATTCATAGCTTAACAATATTCCATTATGTGCATATGATAGAAAGGATAGCAAGAGTTTGCCCTATGTTTTTTTTTAAATGGTTCATTCAACTGGTTTATTTATCGTCCCCTTCCTCTCCCTCACTTTCTATACATTTATATTAGTTTCTGACGGAATCGATAAATCACTGTTTGCAATGGGGATAATATTAGCTATTATCTCTTTTGGAAGTTTTATAATGTGTTGCTTATCCCGAAATAAATTCTTCTTATACGTAAGTCACAGTAAACTGTTTCTTGTTACCATTGTTCATCATTACTACTGAAGCAACAGTTGCATCTCTCTCCTCCTATATATATGTATATATATAAATGCGTACAGTCCTTAGTCTTTGTGCCCACTGGTTCTTTGATCTTTAGCTTGGAACTCCCGACTGATAGTCTCTGCTTTGATGTGGTGTTCGGGCTTGAAAAGTCGTAATGACCCAAAGAGATACGCTGCATGGAACTAATGTTGTAACGACAGAAGATAAGGGACAGGCAGGGGATCGTTTATTGAGAAAATCAACACATATTTATAGATTTTTATGTACATTATTATTGATTATTACTAGCAGAAAAACAGCGTCTTCTAATTGATTGTTTTCTCAATGAAAGTCAATCTGTCATCCCCTTGTGGCCGTTTCTTTGAAGGTCAGACCATATATCTGCGAATCGTATTTACACACGCTGTCTGCTGTGATTGGTTGTTGAGTTAGTCTTTGTTCTTGTTTGTTTTCTCCTGACCCTAATTCGGGATGTAAACATTGACGTAAATTGCTGTCTACCAATTTTAGCTTGCAGACATCTCTCACCACAATGTTTCTATTCATCCCACGATTTAAGAATGTTAGTTTTGATAACAGTTAGACCATAAGCAATTACCATTGTAGTGAAAGTTATTTACATTATGTTCGGGGTCTGTAAGCGAAGTTGTACTATTGGCAAATAAGGATGTTGCCCTAAGACGACCAACAAACCCGCTATGCTGTCTGTCCGCCCCAAAGAGAGAAGAACAGGATAGAGGCGTGAAAAACACATTTGCTATGTAGGCATTAATTAATTCAATTGATTAAAAGCCATAGGTAGTTAGGAGAAAAGTACTCAACCAACTACTCACACTGCTACTCCCATTGGCGATTTCTAAGAAGATATTCCGTCTTACCTTCTACATCAAGAAGTTAAAACATTCTGGTATAACCTAACCCAACCCTTACTCCTACAATTCATTAACTCTGGCATTCTGCCTATTATTCTCTATTGTTCCCCCTTAGTTTTTCCAGGGCTACTGAAGAAAGACTATACCTTATTACGCAGGATGTTAAAGGTTGTCAGCAGGGTGAGCAACGTGCCACTTAACCAGCTAGTTAATATTCTGGTTGACAGGCACATGGAATCATGTGAAAAATGGGCCAAATCCATTTTATCTAACTCACAACACCCTCTTCACTCACAACTCTCCCCTTGCATCTCATCAGGGAAAACCAGAAGCCAATATAGAAAAGTATATGCTCGCACCAGCAAGCAAGTACAAAAACTCAACCATACCCTACTTAGCCCATGTTCTGTGTGATAAAGAAAGCATTAGGCGTGACACCTATAATTCATTGAATAGTCAGTAGAACAACTGGACCTCGTCTTTCCAACTCATATCATTTATAGGTACAGCACTTTCTCTCTTTCTTTTCCTTTTCTCTCTCTCTTTTTCCGTTATATGCTGCTTTGTTTCTTTCTCTCGCTTACGCCAGTGAATATGACAGCTCCTACTTTTCTAACACATCCAAACACTGTTCAACTTTGGCTTTGCTATCGACATGCCAATGTGTTGTTGTAATAATGAACTGTGGTTTCCCTAATCTATGTAGAATTCTATTTATTGATAATGTACTAACTGGATGCAATACTGTAGTAAAAAAAATGCTGAGAATTCCATTCTGTATAACATGTACTGTTTATGGAATAAAGTAAATTATTATTATTACTTCTATTACTTTTCAAACTGATATTACTTCATAAAACAAGTTTTGCTTCGAACAAAATCATTTTTATTTTATTTTTTCTCTATACAGAATGTTATCGCATTATCCTTTTTGGTAATAGCCCATATCGTTGTAATAAGTATTTATACTTCAAGAAGAGATACTGTAAGTTCTTTGGGTGCACGTCTATTTTTCGTTGATAATTATCACTTATTTGGATCTTAGAAATCCCCATTGAGTCATATGAAAAAGAGAAGAGGTTCAGCGAAGAGACTCTTTTCGACGGCGAATTCATTCCCATTGTTGTACAATCACATTTATATATGATTATTTGTGTGTGTGTACATGAGGTTTGTCAAGTTTAGATAACTGATTAGGTAATACAAGAGTGATATAATATAGAAACAAGGTTAATTAGACAGCAACTAAAGTAAGATTGAGTTAGTAAGTTAGATGACGTAGTATAATTGACTAAAGTGTTTCAACTCAGGTCAGGATAGCAGCAGAGGTAATTACAGGTAGAGACTAAATGGAAGTGGGGTAGAGAAAAATGCCATTAAAATTAGGACTAAAAGTGAGCAGACAAATTGTTTGACATAACATGAATGACTAGAAATTGAGCGTTGGTCAAGCCAGTGACAGTGGTATTCAGGTGTAGAATTTAAATCGGGTGGGAGTAGAGAATTGGAAAGTTGAAAATGTAAAACATTACAACTGAATAGGCAAAATAATACTAATGAAGAGACATAGAGAAATAGAATTTATCTGTCAGGTATTAAGATAGATTACGTCCATTTCAGGTGTAGTGATTGAACGAGCTTCTTCTGTATGCAGAGTTCAGAACTTATCAAGTGAATTAGCATTGCTTTTGCAGTTTGAAGAAGTCTGATTTTTACACTTTTAGAAAAACTGCTTCGTATTCTGTAGATAATTTTCAAGCTTCTTTGTGGGTTGGCTTGGTGTCCAGATTCGATCAAGTGTCCCAGGATAGAGCTTTAGAGGTGGGAGGGCCTTTTTTCTCCTTTTAGAAACCATGAGGGTAAGCGTCCTATGATACATTTGGAAAGCAAACACTGTGTTCAACCAACATACCTAGTTCCACACGAGCAGGTGAATTGGGGTAGATGCACATTGATGAGGCCAGCAGTGGTAGCTCATTCCTCACGTTCATGCCAATCATTGGTTTCGTAGAGAAGGTTAGTTGGAGTTCAGCCGCGAAGAAGTCTTTCTTCAGTGAGCGGGACAGGCGGCTTCCCAGTATTTTTTTTGAATCTCCATTGAGTTGTAGGTTCAGGTAAAGAAATTTTACGGGAGTAGAGAGTGTGGGCGGTTTTGGTGGTTTAGGTTTCACAGATTTGGGAATAAAAGGTTTTGGGTATCCATTTTCTAGGAAGATTCTCTTCAGAGTGTTTATCTTTTCTCCAATAGTATCAGGGCTTCAAATGCTGCGAATTCTGTGGCTCAGTGAACTGATCAGGTTTGGTTTTGTATATAGGGTTATATAGTAAGTTGTCCGTTCCATGTCAGCTTTCTGTAAATGGATCGTTGTAGTTTTCCATCAAGTTCACGTCTTGTGTCGGATTTCTTCTCTAGTGTGAAGTGAGTTGCTTGATGGCAGCTATTGAAGAAGTCCAAGATGTTATCCAAATTCTCCTCATTGTTGGAGATAATTAAGGCGTCGTCCATATATCTCTTGTAGAATCCAGGGTTGTCAATCATTTTCTTCAGATGCGTGTTTTCTAGTTTTGGCATAAATAGTCTGCGAACAAATGGTCAAGTGGTGAGCCCACAGCTTCACCATCTTTCTGTCCATATATTTCCTTATTGAAAAAGAATTGGACATTTAGGGCGCATCTCAATCGGAGTCCCTTCAGATATTCGGTAGGTATACCAATGTTTCATCTTCTCTGAATCAACATTTTCACATATATATATGTATATATAGCATTTTGTTTCGGTTAGTGGGACGTTTGTAAACCATGATACCACATCTAGTTAGAGCATGGTTTGATTAGAAACACTGATGTTTTCAAAGAAATTGAAAAAATCGAAGGAATCTCGAGGTGGGTAACAAGAAATCTGCCTTCTGACTGGTTCTAGTAGGTCTAGTAGTGGGCAGTGCGATGATAATGTGATTGGGTCAAAGAGGTATGTCTTTCTTGTGCACTTTCGGTAATCCATGAAGTCGGAGTAAATTTGTGGAAGCTGATGATATTTGGAAGAAGAAGTAGAAATTAAATAAAAATGCTTTCTTTTGCAAATTAACTAGTTAATATGAAAACTAGATTAATTATTGGTACAAGATGATCACAGAAGGCAAAACTGCCTACTATCACTGAGATGATATTCTTCATTGTGGTGGACTGGATCATGAAACAGACCTGGGAGGAACAAGAAGACTCTAGAAGAATTTGGGTTTTTTGGACAATTTATGGTGACTGTCAAACAAATTAAAAGATTTACATTTGAAAACCAGCTAGTTATTAGAACAGACTAGCGGTGAGAAAAGGACTTAATCAAGTGAACATGCAGAAGACATAAGTGATGAAGATAACTGACCAGCAACGACAACAACACCAGTAACAAGAAGCATCACTTACCATCAGCAGGAGAAATTAGTGTTGGAAGACAGTTCTTTCCGCTTATTTAGACAGTATCGTTTCAACTACAGGGAAGCATGGAAAAGGATGGCAAAGCCAATTAGGATCGGAAAAGCAAGACCAACCATCAGTTATCTGAAATCGGTATGGCAAGCTGTCCCACTCATTTAACACAACGCAGGAAATTCGGATTTTTAACACTGATATGCAGTACATTCTATGTGTTTCACAGACTAAGCGTGTCACCAAAAGCTATTCGAACTTGAAAAATTTTTCCCATAGAAGTTTACGCTGCCTCAGCGCTGAAGACCAGACGATTTATTTTTCCTTCACGTTCCTGAGTGGAACATAGGGCTTCAAGCTAGAGGCTTGAAGTTTCTGTAGCAGTGGTGATTATTTTTACAGGATGGGTTGCTAGCCTCATCCCCAACCTTTCCTCTTTACCAGCTTTTATTTCTGGTTTAGCGAGGTAAAGGAGTGCACCGACCGGAGATCGAACCCTGGACCATGTGCATGGTCGGCGAGCGTCCTAACCGCTATGCCACCGACGAATATCAGACGATTAGCCAGAATGAATAAGCAACAAGAAACTCTGTCAACAAATCAACCAGGAACCTATTACGCAACGGATGTGTAGAAAGAATTGACGATGGATCGGGTATACACTGTAGAACGCACTTAATGATATCAGTCATTCAGGCATCAAGTGGAACTTAAATGGAAAACAAACAGTCAGGCATGTATCCTGAGATGACATGAAATTAATCATATAAAGAGAAAATAAAGGCTTTTGTAACACTTAAAAATGATAACGAAGAATACAGTGTGATGAAGATCTGCTGTTAAAGCCCTCTGTTCCGCTAGGTGATTTGTGACTTTGTCCATAAGTCCATTGAATAATCCTCCTTAATCAAAGCTTACTGAAACCTAAACAGCGTTTTGTGCCTCTTGAAACACACCAGCAGATCAATACCCTCAAGGCTAAAATAAAAATCAATTCCAATTTGAATTTTTACCCAGGGCTAATACACCAGCCTACTTAGAGCTATCAAATGAAAGTCGTTTGTACGTTAAGTGATAGATTCAGCAAACACTTCACTGGTATGAGTGAGGAGGCGGATTCCCTTCGGTTGTAAATATGACATTATTTCGAAAGCTGAATGAATACAAGCAGACTAAATGTCTTTACACTGATTATCCACGGTGATTGACGATAAAATTAAAAGGAATGAACTAGGCAGCGTCAGCAGGTCATATTTGAAATAGCTCACTAGTGACTGATTGCATAATAAAGTCACCTGAATTTCTAGTGGGAGGTTATGACCAGCAGGGCAACCAAGTCAGTCAGAAACTTGAACTGCACTGCTCGTGGGTCACGAAAAGCATTTGGAACGGGTCAATGCAAACTTTTATCGACAGCTGTCCACTTCGCTGGCTAGCTTGCTCCACACTGCAGATCGAATGGCCAGTCGGCCAGCCAGCCAGCCATTGGAAAGATGTAGGAAGAAGAAACTCTGTAAGATGATGAACCTGCCATCAAGAGCTGACTGCTGTGCAAATATGTAGGAAAAACTGGAGGTGGATTAATCGGGCACAAGTGAATGAGGTCGTCGGTTGAATGAAATCGCGCGCAATGCAAGCCATAGCTCGAGTGAAACGACGAGTGGGTGGTTGGTGCTAGGATGACACGGAAGAGACCATGTATGTGTTGGGGGTGGGAGGCGAAGGAGGAGATGAGAGATTATGGGCAATGATGGGGTGAGCCAGCTGAATACGGTAAGAGAAAGTAGAAGAAATTGGAGATGTGTTATTGCAGCTCGATATTCCACTCGGAACCCAAAGGAACAATAATGTGATTTAACAAGTAGCCTTCTTGATTATTTGACTTTTAATAACGTATTATATTAATAATATATTTCACTGTTTCAATTTCGATATTACTAACTCCATGTTGTTTTCTTTCTCTGCACTATTTATTTCGCCGGTTTTCAGTTATTTGCACATGAAATGAACAAAATGTTTTCTGGTTACAAAACGTTTGAAGATAAAAATTCAAGTGCACCTGCTCAAATAATGACAGTGGTTAGTAGATATTTCATTTTAAAAAATCAATAATTTAATAATGCCCATTGTGTAGCATTAAGAACACAATATTCAGCGAAGAGACTCTTTTCAACAGCGAATTTATTATCAAGCTGTACAATCGTATATATATGGTTTTTTTTTAAGAAATTATATCCGGTGAGGGAATTAGGTCAAAGGTGTGAATACATGAAATAATAATAATAATAGTAGTAGTAGTATGAAATGCAATTAAAATGTTTGTGATTATAATCATAGTTTAATGTCACGTGGCAAAATAATTAATGTCGTATATAGAATAATACATAAGGTGTATAGAATTTTGGAAAGGGGTACATAATTATAAGATTAGTAGACGAAAATAAAATGTTACATAACATGGTGTGAAATTTGATAAGATAGAATTCTATATTGTAAAAATAAAAATATAAAAACAATAATTTTGGGTTTAAAATGTCAAGTTGGGTGCCTATATCCAAGAAGAGGAATTTAATTCATTCGCTCTGCTCTAGGATAAGGAAAATTTGTAGTTCTGATTCCGTTGACTTGACTTCTTAAAACCCACCCTGACAGAAAACGGTTACCCTAACCGATTTATTGACAGCAACATGAAAGATAAGCAGTCTAAACCGGTTAGAGACACAGTTCCAAAGAAAACCTTATTCATGAATTTGGAATTTGCCTAACGGCACGTTAGGCAACTAGTGTAGGTACAAAACAAGCGCCTAGAATCAATTAGAATATGGCAAACAAGGTGTGGAATGAAAAAGTTCTTTCCGCAAGAATCCCACCCCAAGACCTCCCTTAAAACAAAAAGTCAGTGTTCAACTGTTGGTTTGCAGGGATTTAATTGGTTTCAGAATTTTGTCAAGAACTGACATCTGTTAGAGGTGAATTGTAAAACCAACAAAGGAGTACTGGACAACTGTTTCCATTGTTCTAGTCTGCGACTTTTCATCAGTACGCAGCCAGTAAGGTTCAAATCCAGTAGCTTCTGGTTACAAGGCTAAGGAGCTCGTAGTCCATCAGTTCTGCACAGCCGTAAAGAGAAGGTAATGAAAATTACCAGCAAAAAACAACAACAACAACAGCAGCAACATCCAGCGACAATCACCATCATCGGGAGGGATTTGAAAGAGGTTACTTCATTCACTTATCTAGGGAGTACTGTCTCAACTACAGGAGGAACGGACGAGGATGTCAAATCGAGAATCACGAAGGCGACAAACACATTCATCAACCTCAAACCAATCTGGAAATCTTCGTCACTCAGCATCAACAACAAAATTATTCGGATTTTCAATACAAACGTCAAGTCAGTCAGTTCTTCTATACGGATCAGAAACTTGGCGGGTGACAAAGAATATTTCCAACAGCCTGTTGCAGACCTTTATCAACAGCTGTCTTCGTTCTATACTGAAGATCAGATGGCCGGAAATAGTCACCAACAAGAAACTATGGAACAAACAAAACAAGAACCAATCGCTCAACAAATATGCAGGAGAGAGTGGAGATGGATTGGACACTCGCTGAGGAGGCCGCTGGGTGACATCGCGCGTCAGGCCATAGCTCGAGTGGAACTCGAAAGTGAAGGGGCGAGTGGGATGTCCAAGGGTGACATCGAGGAGAACGTGTGAAGAGGAGTTGAAACAGTATGGACTAACATGGATGCAGGTGAAAAGTACAGCAGAAGACAGAAGCAAGTGGAGACGTGCAGTTGAAGCCTTATGCTCCACTAGGAACCCAAGGGAACAACAATAATAAAATAATAATAATAAAGAGAATCATTACAATAATTTTTGGAGTCGAAGAATTGCAGAATGACTTTACCTTGTTTCTGAATGCTTTAATGACCAAGCGAGAAGAAGCAACACAACGTTGACGCTTGCCTCTGAAAGCAACATCATCTGGGCAACATGCTCATTTTCTGAGATTCGTCCGTCTACAGAACAAAAACATAATTCGGTTAGAGGTTTGTTTTACCGGGGCTAGAGTTACTTGTTCAAATGAAACACTGGGTAAAGAACTCGGTAATATTCGTGATTTACTAAGTAGAAACGGATATCTGACTGAATTCTTGAGGAAACACATGAACTCAGAAAATAAGAAGTCAAGGATGCAGACTGTTGTCAAATAATCTGCGTTTCCAAGATTATTATATCATTATTGTTTCCTTTAGTTCCTAGAGGAACATAGGGCTTCAGCCGTGCGTCTCCATTGCGTTCGGTTCTCTGCTAGAGTCTCCACCTGGCTCCAAGACTGCCACCCACACGCCTTCATTTACTCTCCACATGACCTCCTCCAAGTCACCCTCGCACTTACGACCAACTCGCCGCTTCCCTTTCGGGTTCCACTTGAGCAATGGCTTGTCTAGTGATGTCACTTGATGATTTCCTCAATGTATGGCCAAACCATCTCCATTTCTTCCTGCCTATTTGTTTCACAATCGGTTCCTGGTTGGTTCGCTCCCAAAGGTCCCTGTTGCTGATCTTTTCTGGCCATCTGATATTGAGTGTTGAGCGAAGACAACTGTTGATGAAGGTCTGTAGTTTGTTTGAGATGCTGTTTATGACGCGCAGTGCAAGTCTCTGATCCATATAGTAGCAGTGACTGAGTTCACATTGGAGTTGAAAATCCAGATCTTATTTTTGATGCTGAGTGTTGTTGACCTACACACAGACTTGAGAGTAGTGAAAGCTTGTCTTGCTTTTCCGATTCTTGCTTTGATATCCTCGTCAGTCCCGCCTGTAGTTGAGACGATGCTTCTTAGGTGGGTAAAAGAGGTTGTTTCTTTCAGGTTCCTCCCATTTATGCTGATCGTTGTCTGTTGTTGATGTTCTTGCCCAGGAATCTTCATCACCTCTGTTTTCTATATGTTCACCTGAATTCCTATCTTTGATGCTTGTTCTGCCAACTTGCTGCTTTTCGCTTGCCTATCTTCCAGTTTGTTGGAAATCAGACATATATCGTCAGCGAATTCCAGATCCTTCAAGTTTTTTGTGTGAGTCCATTTTATGCCTGTTTCCAGGATTATAGTGAGGTTTTATGGCAACATCTGAGAGGGCCTTCCAGAGGACTTTCAACTCAGCTAATCCATGCTGTAGTTTCACTAGCAAACCAATACTTAGTTCAAGAAATGAAGACAAACTGCCCTGTTTCGCTACATCCTTGTGTGTCTACCAGTTTAACTGCTCTGGAGGAGCTAGATACATTAGACCTACGACCAGTCAAATTTATAGTTGAGTTGCTGAACATCTTCCATCTCGGTTTGGCAAAGGTCCGAATAAAACTGTTATACCTATCTCAATTCATTAGTGTTTTTATGTCATACAAGAAATCACCTGGAGTTCTATTGAGAACTCGTCACCCATATATTCCACCAAAGCCAGGTAAGATGGCAATCACTCATCAGTGATATTGGCTGGCAGTTACGTTGGAAAGTCTGCGAGCTCGTCAAAATATCTGAGGCTAGAACCACGGGGTGGAGGTGCTGGAGGTGCCGAATAGTCCTAAACATGGGAAGAAACACATGTTTTGTACTCTTGGATTTTCAAATGGTTCTCTAACTAGTGCCAACTCGTCATTAAACCTGTAGCTTTACTTAACAAAAGATTGCAAGATTAACTGTCATCTTCTCTCAAAGGAGTTATCCGTAATCATCCACACAACTAGCGATTATGGTTAGAATTTAGCATTGGGTTTCGGTTTAGGAGTTAGGACTACGTGTTATGATTAAGTTAAGAGGTGAGAATTATGATTGGTCATTGTAAATGATTTCATCGTTCGCGAAGACAGTTACCGCTTCAGTCTACACGTCGTCACTTATTCAAGCTACTACAATTTATTCTAATGTTTTAGTATTATTAGTGTTACTATCATTTTTATTATTTTTATTATTATGGATATTTGCAGTTGTTTATATTCTTTTGCATTTCTTCACAAAAATGTAATAATTCTTCACGGGACAGTTGCATTGCTGCGGTGTTTACAATGGCACTGACTTTAAAGACTTTCAAAATTTCGAAACAACTGACAGCTATGGTGGTAAAGTTTGTAAGTTGGTTGATAAATTATATATACTTATATATATGTATATATATATATATATAACAACAGAAGACAAAGGCCAGGCAACAGATCATTTATTGAAAAAATCAATAGATATTTATAGATTTTTATGTATATTATTATTCGTTATTGTTAGCATAGAAGCAACGTCTTCTGATTGGTTGTTTTCTTGCTCAAGGTTATCCTGTACTACCTGTGACCGTTGCTTACAAAGTTAAGCCACACACGTTAAGTTTACTGTGATTGGTTGTTGAGTCCCTCAGGATTAAGCTTTGGTCTCGTTTTTTCTCATGGATCCGATTCAGTAAGTAAACATTGATGCATATTTAATTGGTGGATGGTGACTAGCAGTGGAATCCAGGACGTGCGTTTCGTTCTATTTGGGACGCGTCATCTGGAAGTACCTGCATTCTCCAGTGAGGGATGGTGTTCTCACCGAGGCTTAAAACCCAGTGACTATAGTTTCAAAGGTCAGAGAATTATCCACATGTCAACCTGAGACCGAGCACTTCGGTCCGATCAATCGATGGGAAAATCAAAAATTCAATTCAATAATTGACGTGTATTGTTGTTTACAATTTAGTCTTTCAGACAGCTCTCAGCATATATTTATATCCATTTATGCATTTACTGTTCGCTAGGATGAAACGCATGTCATCTGCTGCTGGAAAGGTTCTAACAGCAAATTTTCTCATGTGTTCGATAAGCTTGTTGAATCTTCTTAGCATTACACTTTTTTTAATGAAAAGTTACTTTCGTCTGCAGTATTCATCTATGCTTGTCTGTAGTGTAATGTTAGCTGGATTTCAAAGGTGTTCAGGGGTGAGATATGCCTGAGAATCATTTCACTAAATCCGTTAGTAAGTAGTGCGTCATTTGTGTGCGTGTGTCAAAATGTCCGTTGATCTTCATAAACACTGACTAATTCTACGTTTGTGTTAAAAACAGGATCAGAATGTGGCCCAGATAAGTGAATAGCCTAGAAGCCAGACCATATGAAATCAATATTGTTGGTTTTTTACTGCATGCGGATCACGGGGTAACATCATTGAGAGAATAACTGAAAAATCAGAGAGTGCTGCTTAGCTCTTTCGTCCTGGTTTGAAACTCTTTAGTAGTACGCACTCACCATGCTACGAACCCTGAATTTCCTGATAACATGGTGACTTCATAGACAATTCTGACATTGAGATCTTCTGCAGTTTCTTCTAGTTTTACCTGAAGAGTTATGTAGAGAAGGAATTTTAAAATAAGGAGGATGTTCAGAGTCAGAAAAGATAACTTTAGCCAGCTGCTGGCAAGAATTACAATGCCTCTAAGTCAACAACACAATGTCAGTTAGTTGAGTCATAGGTACTTAAACACCATTAACTCCACTTACAACCTTTCAGTGTTCTGTGTTATATGGTGCTAGTCTTTTCTTCAGAAGTTCAAGGAACAATAAAGCCGAACGGACGGAATTCGTGAATTAATGAACTGTAGTACAAAAAAGGTTGAGTGATACCACTGCCACTTTCAGTCTTTCTTCTTTACCAGGCTTGCCACCGGTTGAGCAAGTTCTAGGAGTGCCTTCATCTGAGAATCGAACCCAGACTACACGTGTGTGACTACAGGAGCGTTCTATTCACATGACTACCTTCATAGATATAGTCCCTATTGAGTCTCAAATTAAATTCCAGGTGTTTGTTTGTAGAGATATGATTGGTCACAGATATGATCACGGGCCAACTGGTGAAGAGTCCTGGACTAGGATGAAACAGCTGTCCAGTGGTTTTCTAACTGATTTCAACTCGTAATCAAATGTGTAATCAACCAAATCTCTGGGAAAATGAGAGTAATAATAGCGAATTAATTATTCATAGAAGTAACGGCAAACTAATCATTTAAAATAAAGATAAAAGACGACAGGGAACGACAAATGAAGAGGTAAAGACCTTGGTAGAATAACAGACTGGACAATTTTTTTCTGTATATAAAGTTCGGGGTTGTATTGACGAATTGTCAGCGCCTCGGCCATGCACAAATGCCAAAACTTGACGCCCTGTAGATAAACTTGAAAGACGACTCTGGTGGGGCCGCATGGTTTGAGCTCACCAATTGCTCGAGAATTCAGCTAGTAACTGTTTCGCATTGTCCTTTTGCAAGCAGTGCCGGATTATTATTATTATTTCCCAATCTGGAAATCTTCGTCACTCAGCATCAACAACAAAATTCGGATTTTCAATACAAACGTCAAGTCAGTTCTTCTATACGGGTCACAAAGAATATTTCCAACAGCCTGTTGCAGACCTTCATCAACAGTTGTCTTAGGTCCATACTGAAGATCAGATGACCAGAAAGAGAGAATCGCCAACAAGAAACTATGGAACAAACAAAACAAGAACCAATCGCTCAACAAATATGCAGGAGAAAGTGTAGATGGATTGGACACTCGCTGAGGAGGCCACTAGGTGGCATCGCGCGTCAGGCCAGTGCTCGAGTGGAACCCGAAAGGGAATCGGCGAGTGGGACGTCCAAGGGTAACATGGAGGAGATCGTGTGAAGAGGAATTGAAACAGTATATACTAACATGGATGCAAGTGAAAAGTACAGTAGAAGACAGAAGCAAGTGGAGACGTGCAGTTGAAGCCTTATGTTCCACTAGGAACCCAAGGGAACAATAAATAATATAATAATATAATTCCTTTGCGTTCCAATTGGAACATAGGGCTTCATTAACACACCTCTAATTTTTTCTGTTTTCTGCTATCCTCTTCATCTGGGTCCACGATTGACCAAACTCTCTCTTATCTCTTCCTCACACGATCTCCTCCATGTCACCTTAGGATGACCTACTCGTCATCTCCCATTTGGATTTCACTCAAGGGCCTGGTGTGCGATGTCATTGGACGGCCTTCCCCTCAATGTATGCCAGATCCATCTGCATTTCCTCCCATATATTTGTTGAGCAGTCGGCTGTTGGTTAGTTCGTCGCAACAGTTTCTTTTTCCCGATTCTTTCTGGCTGGCCATTTAATCTTCAATATGGAGCCAGTGAAGTGGGTAGCTCTTGATGAAAGTCTGCAGTGGGCTGTTGGGAATCCTCTTCGTGACCGACTTGAGATTGGCGGCGAAAAACCCGAATCTCGTTCTCTGTGCTGAGTTAGTTCAGAAGATTTCCAAAGTGATGTCAGACTGATAAAGGTGTATCTTTCCTTTCTGATTCTGACTGGCTTTGACATCTTCGTCCGTTCCGACTGCCTGTGGTTGAATTGATGCTTCTTAGATAGGCGAAGGAAGTGACCTCTTCTAATTTTCTACCGTTGGTGGTGATTGGTGCTGGTTATTTTTGCTGCTGATTGGTTATTTTCATCACTTTTGTCTTCTCTATGTGCACCTGCAGTCCTGTCGTCGCTGCCAGCCTCTTCAGCCAGTTTGTTGGTTTCTGCCGGCAAGTCTTGGAGTTTGTGGAAATCCAGATCTTCTAGATTTTGCCAGATAATGTTCAGAAATGCGTTTGGAAAGTGTACGCTTTGTGTGGCCAACATGCTTAGCTCCACAAAAGCAGCAGATGAATTTATAAACACACACACATAAAGGTGAAACAGCAGTTTATCCTCCATACATCCATTGAGCGTTTGTCGGCTTTAGGAATTGATCCATAGCTCAGACGAAACGAAAGCTTTCCTCAGTGTGATCTGCATAATCGATTCTTCAGGATATCAGCTCATAAATAGCAGTAACTTTGGCACCGCCTGGGTTCTATCGAGCTTTTCGTTTACCTGCATGTTTTTCTTGATGAATCTTGTAGGATATCCATTTTCCATGAGGACTTGTCTGAGTCACTCCAGTTTACCATCGATTGTATCACTGGGACATATCCTTCTTATTCTTTAGGATAATGAGTAGGGCTGAACTATGAAAATTCATGTATTGATCATTCCATATTGGTCTCCTGTAGATCTGATCTTATTTTCAGAAAAACATTCAAAAAATGGAATTCCGAGTTCAGCTCTGATTCCAATGTGAAGTGGATGGCATGGTGGCAGCTGTTGAACTCTTTAGTTATCACTTCGAAATCAGTATTCTCGTCAAATATGATGAAAGTATCATTCGTGTACGTCTTCGGCACAACTGGAAACTATCAATAGTGGTTTGTGATCGACTATTCTCTAGACTTGCCAAGAATCAGTCTGCAAGTAAAGAACCCATTGTCACTCCATCTCTTTATCTATAGAGTGTGTCGTTGACCTTGAACTGGACATTTAAAGTGCATCTCAGAAGTAGTTATTTAAAGTGATCGGTCGAAGCACCCACGCCCACATTATCATCCTTCAATCATATGCATATAAGGCAGATATTTTCATTTAGAGGACTATTAATGAAAAGAGACATAACATCCTGAGATATCATTTTCATCCTGGATACATTCGCATCACTTATTGAATCGATGAATTCAAATTAATCTGAAACACTATCCTGACAGAGATTATTTCTGAAAGGTAGAAGGATATTTCCTTGCCATGATATGGTGAATTTGTCGTAAACCAATACTTAATAAGAGATTATTTACAGGCTTATCCTAGAAAACTTGGTCACTGTGGTAGAGTGTAACTCTATTATGGATATAATTTCAATAATAATAATAATTTGCTTTATTCCAAAACGGTACTTCTTATACAGAATGGAATTCTCAGCATTTTTACTACAGTATTGCATCCAGTTAGTACATTATCAATAAATAGAATTCTACATAGATTAAGGAAATCACAGTTCATTATTACAACAATATATTGGCATGTCGGTAGCAAGGGAAAGCTGAAACAGTGTTTGAAGGTGTTAGAAAAGTAAGTGCTATCATATTTACTGGCGTAAGCGAGACAAAGTAACAAAGCAGCACATAACGGAAAAAAAGAGAGAGAGGAAAGGAAAAGAAAATGTTGTACCTATAAATGATATGAGTTGGAAAGACGAGATCCAGTTGTACTACTGACTATTTAATGAATTATAGGTGTCACGCCTAATGCTTTCTTTATCACACAGAACACGAGCTAAGTAGGGTATGGTTGAGTTTTTGTACTTGCTTGCTGGTGCGAGCATATAGTTTTCCATATGGGCTTCTGGTTTTACCTGATGAGATGCAAGGGGAGAATTGTGAATGAAGAGGGTGGTGTGAGTTAGATAAAATGGATTTGGCCCACTTTTCACATGAGTCCATGTGCTTGTCGACCAGAATATTAACAAGCTGGTTAAGTGGCACGTTGCTTACCCTTCTGACAACCTTTAACATCCTGTGTAATATGTTATAGTCTTTCTTCAGTAGCCCGGGAAAAAATTAGGGGGAACAATAGAGAATAATAGGCAGAATGCGAGAGTTAACGAATTGTAGGAGTAAGGGTTGGGTTGGGTTATACCAGAATGTTTTAACTTCTTGATGTAGAAGGTAAGACGGAATATTTTCTTAGAAATCGCCAAATATTAGGCGACCAGGAGAGATCAGCAGATAGAATGACGCCTAGGTATTTGATTTCCGACTTGGTTTCTATTTCAGTGCCATCTATGTTGCATACCTCGTGAGAGCCAACCAGTTTGTTTAGGTTGGATTTATGCCTCAAGGTGAAATTGACTGTTTGGCATTTGAAGGGGTTTAAGGTAAAACCGTTTATTTTGATAAATCACACAGTGGTGTTATACAGTAATGTTAACTGATGACATTTCAAGCACAGATTATTACTGCTCATAATCATGTCACTCAGCAATTGCACTACATGCAATAACACACAACCACACGATAGGGTGGGAGAGGGTTAAGATTCTAAGAAGTAATCTATGTAGGTGGAGAGAGAGATTGATTACTGAATCCTGCCTGGTTCGTCGAGTCTACACTCAACATATGCAACAGAAATGACTCAACGCAAATACCAGAGATATGTATGGAAGATATTATTACCACCAGTCAGTCAAATCAGAGGAGGATAATAAATGATCTCAAAATTATATTTCAATTCAAGCACATCACAACATTCTAGCAACTTACTTATTATGACTATAGAAACACTCGTCTTATTTCCCATGTGATTGTATTTGATCAGTAACACTCGTGTTATTATTTCTGAATGTACATTATCCTATATTGGTTTTTTATTCAAATATTTAACCAATTCCACTCATGTATATAAATGAAGCAAGAAAGTTGTGTGAGTGAGTGACTTGATATAATTATGAGCAGTAGCAATAATTTGTTCTCGAAACATGGTCATCAGTTAATATTACTGTATAACAAACACTGTATGATTTATCAAAATAAAATCTTATCCATAATAATGGAGTTATCCTAGAAAAGTTTCTGTTGGTTCAGTTTTCTAGCCCTTTTTCTCAACTTTTTTTGTTTTAATATATAAATTTTTCACTGTATATTTTTGCAGATAAGGAATTAGTTTATCCAATTGCATGTTGTAAGTTCAGTGGGAACGGGATTGAAGATGCCACATGTCCAGACAATTTCAATGACGAAAATAGTAATATAAATATTGGTTGTTTAAGTAAAATAAATGAACTAATAAATCCGACATTAAATAAAATTGTCTATGCGGGTATTTCATTACTGGTACTCAATGTAAGTAAAGCTACACTTTTTACTTCATATATTTATATTTAATAATAATAATTTGCTTTATTCCAGAAACAGTACTAGTCGCACAGTGTGGAATTTTCAGCACATATCTACAATATTTGCATCTAATTTTATCAAACATTTAAAAAGGAGTATTTAAAAAAATAAATAAATATAAAGACACCAACAGCAAAAAAAACAGGAAAAACACAAAATAATTTTTAAAAAAAAACGAAAAAATACCAAGAAGTAGAAAGGAAAATAAACAGCATATAATAATATCTCAGTATTGGGTAGTGGAAGCTATGATATGATTATGCATGGTGACAGTAAAGCTGTAGTCATACAAGAAGTTACGAAATGATATTTAAGAATGTTTATCGCCAAGAAGATCAGTTAATTTGGTTGAAACAACACTAAACAATCATAAAATAACATTTCAGGGTTGTTGTTTTGTTTTTTATTGTCAGGTCTAATGCAGTGTTTGTAGTGGTATTGTGAGTAATCCTGCATAATACAAAATTTTGAGATGGTGATAATGGCGTTCACAACCAATGATTGTCAGTTAATATTGCCGAAAAAAATAAAAATAAAAAAACAACACAAAATCTAATGATTGCATGATAGTTAATGACAGGACAATTTCGTACTACTCATAATGCTAATATAGTCGGAACCAGTAGGTACACAAAAGAAGGAATAGAGTAAAGTACAAAAAAGGAAGCCAATGTTAATAATTTAGGTAGCTAAGTATGTTTGAGAAGGAGTTCACTATAGAATGCAAAGCAAGAGAGAAATAAAAGAGCCTAAAATTATGTTGTTAACATCAAAGCACGTCATAGGTTTCACACTTAACATTGTCTCTGTCCCTTAGAACACGGGCCAAGTATGGTATGGTTGAGTTCCTGTACTTGGTTGTACGAGCATAATTTATTTTATACTGATTTCTGGTTCCAATTGATGAGATACAAGGAGAGAGTTGGGAATAGAGGGGGTGTTGGGGGTCGAAGGGTATGGTTGTAGACCATTTTTCGCATGTATTCAGATGCCTATCAAATAATGTAGTGACGACTCGACTGAGTTTTCCACCACTAGTCCTACTGACTACCTTCACCATCCTTTTCAGGATGGTATAGTCCTTTTTCAGTAGACCAGGAAAGACTAACGGGGAGCAGTAAAGTAGAATAGGTAAGATACAAGAGTTGACAAATTGTGAAAGTAGAGGTTGGGTGATTCCAGATTGTCTTAGTTTCTTAATATAGTAGGTTGGACAGAACACTTTCTTAGAAATCGTTAGGATATGAGATGTCTAAGTAAGGTCAGAAGATAGAACTAGACCGAGGTATTTTGCATTAGACTTAGTTTCATTTTAGTCCCCTCGAAGCAACAGGCTTCATGAGTACTTACTAGTGTTTGTAGATCTCGTTTATGCCTAAGGGAGAAGTCAATAGTCTAGCATTTTGAGGGATTCAGCATGAGACCATTTAACTTAGACCACTGACTGAACAACGATAACTTGTAACTAAGGATGAAGTGGTCATATTGTTGATGTTGTTTCCTTTAGTTCCTAGAGGAACATATGGCTTCAGCCGAACGTCTCCACTGAGCGTTTGATTCTCCGCCAACGTTTTCACCTGGCTCCACACCTGTCCACATTGCATTCATCTCATCTCCTCTTCACATCACCACCTCCTCCATGTCACCCACCCTAGCGCTGACCATCAATTAACTCACCGTTTCCTATTCGGATTCCACTCGAGCGATGGCCTAGCGTGTGATATCACTTAATAGTTTGTTTTCTCTCTGAGTATGGCCACAGTCCAATCCACCTGCATTTCTCCCTGCATATTTGTTGCATAATCGGCTCCTGGATGAGGTGGTCATAAGAATAAAATAATTTTACAAAGACACCATGTAATTAAAGATGAAGTAGTCAGAAAAATAATAAAATAATTTGGACAATTACAATCTTTAAAGGTCTAGGGGGAGAGGGGGGCGAAAGATTTCATCATGGGCTGACGTCGAACCCCGGTGGGTACGCAATACTGAAGAGCCTCAAACTGGGACGAAACGGCTGTCTGGTGCTCCCAGCTGGTTTTTCCAGTGGTTCTCTAACTGATGTCAGCTCATAATGAAACCCTCCAACCAATCAAACAAAATCCCTACAGATCCAATATTTGAAAATATTTACTTTTATATTATTGATATTATTGTTCTATTAGGTTCTGAGTGGAACACACAACTTTAACAACGCTTGTCGATTTTAAAGTAACCTGCATGGATGGCTATTCTCACCACACGATATCTTCCATGTCATCTTCGAGCCTAGGCAAAACTTACTTACTTACACATTCACTAAAAATAGAAATAAAATTGTTTTAAATGTACTAAATCTGAGATTCTTACTTATTGAGGCATCAGTCAGTGATGCATAAATGTAATCTTCACGTTCTCTTCATTTGTCTGTCTGTGAAGCAGTTCAAGTTGCCACACTCCCTACATGTAGCACACAAAGCAAGAGAAGAAGTGCAAAACAGAGACAGTAGTCAGGGATATGAAACAAAAGGAATAGTCATATGTGAGAACAAGATATTTTTATGGAGTGTTATAAGTCAAAAGGAGTAGATGAATCTCCACCAGCCATTGAGAACGAGGATTTTGAGCCATATCACCGATAATTGTCTCCAGCCTTCATTGGTATTTACCGTCCCGAGGACTCCAATCAGGAAGTCTACATCCTCCTATGTGGCTTAAACTAACTGTTGCGGATTTCATTGACTGGTGGCATGTTTTGGTTTAGCCACCAATAACTAGCTCTTTTCCAACCTGACCCTATCTCAGCTAGCATTGCCCATCGGTTGAGGAAAGCTATGTCTAGGTTGACGTAGCACATTTCCTAATAATCTCAGTCGTTGTAGCTTCACAGCCTCGCCGATTGATTTCCCCTCCTTACCTAACACTCGACCGATGCCTAACCTCAATATTGATCACCCTATTATACCATGATTCGTTCATATATCATTCAGTGCCAACAAGCTCGAAATATAAGTCATTTTGGCATTCTTGGCAACGGACGTTAAACAATATTATCTTTCGACGAGAAGATGAGCCTTCGCGCATTAGTCTTTGAAGCTTCATTAGTTGTGGTTTCGTTGTATTTAGGACGGTGGCTTCCTTGTCTCACTCTTTAACCTTCCGTCTTTACTGGGCTGACTATCAGATAAGCAAGTTTTAAGGGTTTATCAGTCGGGAATTGAATTAGGACCACTTGCATGATTGTTGAGCGTCTTACCACTGAATATATATATATATACATATAGTGCATAATTTCTTAAGAGTAATTATTTCGATCAAACTATTAGAACCGATCATATATCTATAAACAGCTAAAGAGGAAGTTCGCTAAACTAATAGGATAGTTGTAACAACAGAGGACAAGGGTCAGTCAACAGATCACTTATTGTGAAAATCAACAGATATTTATAGATCTTTATGTACATTATTATTCGTTATTGTCAACAGAGAAGCAACGTCTTCTGATTGGTTGTCTTTCTGCTGAAGGTTATTCTATCATCTCTTCACTGCCGTTTCTTAGACAGTTCGGTGATATATCTGCGAATTGTACCCGTCCACGCTAAGTCTGCCATGATTGGTTGTTGAGTTAGTCTTTGTTCCTGTTTCTTTTCCTCATGACCAAGATTTGGGACGTAAACATTGACGAAAATTGCTGTCTACCAATTTTGGCTAGCAGACAGCTCTCACCATATAGTTACAATAAGGATAACGTGTACCTAGAAAATGGATAGAGTTCAGGGAGTGCTCATTTTTCACACTCATTTTTATATCGTTAAAATGAGCAGCATGACTCTATAATTATCTTCTGACATACACACACATAAAGATCCGGCTTTTTCAGATCAATTCTGATGGCTTCTGATCTGCATGTAATAGATGATCTCGTGCAACAAATTCCTGAAAGCAGACAAATCCCTGCAAACCAACATTTGAATTTCAATCTGATGTTCACTAGTGACTAGCCCTATTCAAGTAGATAGTTACCTGAGCTTCCAGTGAGAAGTCGTGACCAGTAGGGTGCAGCAGGTCCGGTGTGAGGACAAATATTCGACGATAACATTGGCTAGTGATCGAGATATATCTTGAAGTGGCAGAAGCTGGAATTCATGCGCTGGCCAGTGGATCGAGTTCCAGTGGCTTAATGGCTTGCAAGCTCGTTAGCCTTGCAACCAGAAGGTCCTAGGTTATAACCTTGGTAGTGAGTTTCAAACTACGCTGACAAAACAGCTGACTGTCCAGTACTTCCAGCTGGTTTTCCAATGGTCTTCTAACCGATGTCATTACATAATGAAATCATGAAACCAGTCAAATCCCTGCAAACCATCACTTGAAAATCAGTATTGTCAAGATGATTTCTGGATCACACTATAAACGCTTTGATAATAACAATACTCTAACCATTATCGACAATGGAAGAGTGCTAAAATAGAGCCATACATTGATTTCGCTTCCTGCTTGCTTAACCACTCAGGATAGTGTTCATAAATTCGACAACAGAGTAGTTCTTTTGTCCAGTACTCTGTGTGTTACGTATGCCTAGCCATTGCCTTCCTCAACCGACGGGCAATGTTAGCTGACACAGGACAGATCAGGTTGGAAAAGAGCCAGTGGTAGTCAAGCCAAAACATGGCTTCATCAGTCAATGAATTCACAACAGTTAGTTTAAGCCATCTACGTAGTAAGGTGTAGACTTTCTGGTTGGGGTCATCGGAACGGTAAAAGCCAGTGGCTGCAGACAATTGGTGATATGGCTCAAAATCGTTCTTTATGATGGCGCAGATGCATCCACTGCTTGTAATTTATATATGGTTCCTCCATATTAGTGTTCTTTTTGCCTCATATCTCTGTTTATTGTCTCTGTTTTGCATTTCCTTTTACTTTCTTCTCTTGTTTTGTGTGCTAAGTGAAGTCTGGTGACTCGAACTGCTGCACATCGGTGCAAAGTTCTGTGTTAAAACCAGTCAGGCAGTCAGTCAGTCACAGCACTACGCAACCACGACCTTACTGTGGATCGGATAAGAAACATTCAGATTACAGTGATAGCCTGTTGACCATTCACTCATATTTTTGAATGTGGAAAGGTGAAATACAGTTTTTGTTTGGCGCAGAGATGTTTCTTTTCAACGACTTCAGTTTCAGTCATCTGCACAGTCGTAATTATATTACGGAAAAAGAAGGAATTAAGTGGCAGCACTAGAAATTGCTCAGTAGTCGATATTGCATATATGATTAGGGAAAAGATAAAATTAAAATGATGCATCAGTGGGGTAAATTTGAAGTTGGTGAATTTCAAAACTTTTAAAGATTAGTTAAATGAGCGATCCGGTATTAAGATTTTAAAATTGTAGGTCAAGTGTTTTCTAGAAAATTATTAGTGCAGTGATGATAACATGAAAGATGGCGAAGCTGAAGTGAACTCAGGTGAATCCAAGTGGTAAAACAGAATAAAATAAAAGAACATAACTATGACCAAGGGGTTTAAGAAAACGTTTCTGAACACATAATTTAGACTGCTGTCTACGTATAGCTAGAGCTTCGGTTATGCATAAATGGAGAAAACGTAAGCTTTTGGAATGGTTGGATTTAGTCCTTTCGATAATTTTAAAGGATAAATCACTTGGGGCTGAATGACCCGATTCCAAATTGAAGACTTCGTCGTTCTGTGCTCACATTTCATTAGAAGAACCGGCTAGTGTTCAACTACGCATTTACGGAGAACACGCTGACAATGTCCAATGTAATCAGCTCCCAACGATCATGTGATTGAGTATATACACATAGAGATGAACATGGGCGGTAGTTTATCCTTGACGCATTTCGAATCATGTATCGGCTGGTAAATACCAAATGTAGGTTAGCTGAATAAAAACAGCTTTTAATACATTGAAATAAACGACTTTTAACTACTTCAGTAGGTGATACCTCTGAACGCCAAACTCATAAAAATTGTCTTCCATGATAGTGTAATTTGATTGGAGACGGTTTCCTCCTTCTTGGATTTTCTGTCAATAAACCTCCTAGGATATTCATTATTTAGGAGAGTGATGCGAAGGTTTTCTAGTTCTAGTTCTAAGTCAACCGTATCTATAGAGCAAGCTTTCCTAATTTTGGAGCATAGAAAACGGATTAGATTTCTCTTCCTGCCTAGAGGAACCCAACTGTTGAAGTTAGAGTCCTGCCCTGTATGTGTTAGCTTTCGATAAATAGACCTTTTTAACGTGTCATCTGTTCTATCTAGCTTCACATCTAAGAAGTGAAATGTGCTATTCGAATCTTCTTCGATAGTGAAAAGCATCGATCGGTGAGAAGAATTAAGTTTCTCAAGAAGCTCAACAGTTGAACAGTTTGTTGTTACAAATAATGAAGGTGTCATTCATATATATATATATATATCTTATACATAAAAATGAAGTCATTCGCTGGGAGAAGTCCTAATGGTGACTCCATGATGTCTCCGTCCCTTCAATAATAGATTTTATCTTGCTGGTTCAAAGATTTTTAGTGATCCACTCGACTATAGAATGATAAGAGGAGTTGAACATATCCAAAATAGGTTGCAGAAGGAGAAATATTTCTTCATTGAAAGAGGTTACTTCATTCACTTATCTAGGAAGCATTGTCTCAACTACAGAAGGAGGATCAGACGAAAATGTCAAATCGAGAATCGGGAAGGCGAGAAACACATTCATCAACCTGAAACCAATCTGGAAATCTTCGTCACTCAGCATCAACAACAAAATGATTCGGATTTTCAATACAAACGTCAAGTCAGTCAGTTCTTCTATACAGATCAGAAACTTGGAGGGTCACAAAGAATATTTCCAACAGCCTGTTGCAGACCTTTATCAACAACTGTCTTTGCTCCATACTGTAAATCAGATGGCCCGACAGAATCACCAACAAGAAATTATGGGAACAAACAAAACAAGAACCAATCGTTAAAACAAAATGCAGGAGAAAGTGGAGATGGATTGGACACTCGCTGAGGAGGCCACTGGGTGACATCGCACTTCAGGCCATAGGTCGAGTGGAACCCGAAAGGGAAGCGGCGAGTTGGTCGTCGGTGCAAGAGTGACATGGAGGAGATCGTGTGAAGAGGAGTTGAAACAGTATGGACTAACATGGATGCAGATGAAAAGTACAGCAGAAGACAGAAGCAAGTGGAGACGTGCAGTTGAATCCCTATGTTCCACTAGAAACCCAATGGAACAATAATAATAATAAATAATACAAAAACTGTGGTTTTTTGACATCAGTAGGTATTTTATTTCAGAATCAACAGTCACTTATCTTCATACTTTGATAATCAGCTGTTTCCGAATCATTGCTGCATCTTGTGATTGACTATTTAGGATGAATAAATAAAAGGTAGTAGATACTTAAAGGTAGTAGATAAAAGGTAGATAAGGTAGTAGATATTTGATAGGTAGGTAGTAGATATAAAAGGTAGTAGATATTTGATTCATGTTCATGCGAAATATATTTATAAATTTATTTGACAAGCATTGTTAATATTTACTTTATACGACCCTTAACAAAACGCTGTTCACGTGATGCTAATCATCTGAATCGATCATTAGGGTGATTAGATTCACAATTCAAAATGTGATACACATATAGTCTGCTTTGAAAAGACAGCAGCTTTAGAAAATCGATATAATTGAAACCCGGTGGGTGCGTACTGCTGATATTGATATGAATTGCATATTACTACTCGTCTCAATCAATCGATCAGCAGTGTGTGTAGTTTTATTCGTTTTGGTCTATCTATTAATTTTCAAGTATTGGTTTTGTAGGGATTTTTGTTTGATTGCATGGAGGATTTCATCATGAGCTGACATCAGTTAGAGAACCATTGGAAAAACCACCTGGGAGTACTGGACAGCCTGCTGTTTCGTCAGCCTAATTCAGGACTCTTCATCAGTACGCACCCACCAACAAAGGTTCAAACCCAGCATCTTCCAGTTACAAGGCGAGCTCGTAGACCATTTAGCCACTGAGACCCGATCCAATGGCAGTAACTCATCGAAGAAGACATTGCGAAATGGTCGCGCTATGTCGTGAATTGGCAGAAGTTAGAATTCAAGGACCACCGGATCGAATCCCAGTGGCTCAATGGTCTGCGAGCTCGTCTTGTAACTGGAAGGTCCTGGGTTCGAACCGAGGCTGTGGGTGCGTACTGATGAAGAGTCCCAAACTAGGCTGACAAAATAGCTGTCCAGTACTCCCAGCTGGTTTTCCAATGGTTCTCTCACCGATGTCAGCTCATGATGAAATCCTGTAACCAATCAAAAACTCACAAACCAACACCTGGTTTTTTATTGAATTTTAGACTTTCCCGTCAATTGATTAGACCGAAGTGATCGGTCTCAGGTTGACATGTCGGCTTCTTGTGCAGATGCTTCATCGATGTCTGGGCATTTAATTAGAATTCAATTTGTGGATGGTGACTGGCAGTGGAATCCAGGATGCCAAAATTCAATCAAATGATTAATATGGCCCGTTGAACAAGAGGTGGCTCTTGTGGCCCAAATGGTCTAGTGGATAACGCTTTGGCGTTTGAAACTATAGGCACTGGATTGGAGCCTCGGTGGGAACACCATCACTCACCGAGAAATATAGGCACATCCACTGACTGACGAGTCGCAAATAGGACGAAATGCGCATCCTGGATTCCACTGCTAGTCACCATCCACCAATTCAACACTTGATATACTAATAAGCCAATTGAACTGATTGAAATTATTTACTGTGATAGTAATTCTCAAGGCTAAATATATAAAAGAATGTGAACATCTACAAAGGCTGTATGATTATTTATCTGACGATGGCTAGCAGTGGAATTCAAGATGTGCATTTCGTCCTACTTGAGACTCGTCAACGAATATACCAATATCCCTAGCGAGTTATGGAGTTCCTTAACTGAGACAAGAATCTAACGCTTCAAATACTAACGAAGCATGTAGCAGGTCAGTGTGTCAAGACGGCAACAAACAAAAAAAGAAACAATAAATCCACAACAAATTCAAAATAAGGAGAGCAACAAATAGCTACAGTATCCTCCTTGAATAATGTCCTTCTTCCTTTGCAGACACATTCACACACACAGTGGGCCTCAAATGTAATACTCAAAGTGTTATCCATCAGTCTACTGGGTCGCTACAGTCATAACTATCTCTTATGCAGCGGTTATGATTTCGAACTGTTGAGATATAATTTTGATTTCTACCTCAAGTTCATAGACATCAAAAAGGCCTTCGGCAGATATTGCTGACCGAGAAGTTATTCGGAAATTGCTTCAACACTATGGCGTGCAGTACCCTAAGTCTCTATCAACCTCATTCAACAGCTGGATATGTGACAACGCCACGTGTCAGGTGATCCACAACAGGAAACTCAGCGAAGCCTGTCTTTGAAGTGAATACAGGTGTAAGACAAAGCTACCGCCTATTATCACCATCGATATTCTTAATTGTGGTGGTATAGATTAAGCCTCGGACTCTGCGTGGGAGTGAGATGTTGTCTTGACGGACGATGAAAGCTTCTCAATAAAATTAACCAGCACAAAGACGGCAACTGACTGAAGACCCTATAAGATTTGGATTTCACAGATAACTTATGTTTAAAGTTAAACAAACTGGGAAACTTGAAGGTGAAAACCAGCGAACTGACTGAAGAAACAGTCAAAGAAGACAGGACTCAGGGTGACCAAAGAGAATATGGAGGTGATGAAGATAACCAACCAACACCACCAACAGTAACAACAACCAGTAACAATCACTATCAGCGGTAAAGATTTGACAGAGGTTACTCCCTTCACTAATCTAGGCAGCGAGCATCGTTTCAACCACATGTAACAGCACGAATGAAGGTGTCAAAGTCAGCCAGAATCTGAAAGGCGAGATACGCTTTCATCAACCTGAAATCAGCTTGGAAATATTCTGTACTCCACTTCAGCATCAAGAACAAGATTCTAATTCTGCTCAACACAAATGTGAAGTCATCCAGCCTAGCAGTCAGTCACTCAGTTCTTCTATACTGATCACAAACTTTCACTGCAATGGGTGTGGGTCACGGAAATTATTTGGAACGAGTCACTGCAGACTTTTGTAGACAGCTGTCCATTTCACTGGCTGGCTTGTTCCATACTGTAGATCAAATGACCAGTCTACCAGCCGGCCATTGGAAAGTTGCAGCAAGAAGAAACTCTGGTATGTGAAGAGCGAACAAGCAAGAGCTGACTGCTCTGCAAATATGTAGGAGAAACTGGAGATTGAATGATCGAGCACATACTGAAGAGGCCGCCGGTCGCGACGAGTGGGTCGCTGGTGATAGGTTGACATGGAGGAGGCCGTGTGTGTGTGTGTGTTACGCGGAGGTAGGAGGAGATGACAGATTATGGGAAATCGTGTGGTCAGCTAGCTGAAAAGGACAGCAGTGAATAGAAGAAAGTGGGGTTGTGTTGTTGGAACTTAATGTTCCACTCGGAACCCAAAAGAACAATAATGACAATAACTGACATATTACTGGACATTCTAATTTGCCGAGTTAATTTAGAATTGACACACTTCGAATAGGTGATATTTTGCCACAGTTTTCTTTGGTTACCGAAATTATTCAGATTTAAATGTGTGATCTATTTCGACACTTTAAATGGTGATCAAGAAACGAACCATAAATGCATAGAACTATGCACTATTATTGATAGATAGTTTGATATGAGTGGCTTTCTGTCTAGTCAGTCAGATCAAGTTGATCTAAGCACTAAACGGTTATTTCACTGGTTTAAGGCCAAGCTCATCATGACTTTATCTGGTTATACCAGTTGATTTCAGGATAACCCCTTGTTATCTTCTTCACCATTAAAGTTATTACGTAGGTAATGTACTGTGATCTAAATAATTTCAGTTTTCATGAGAACTTCTAATGAAATTTTACCTCCCCAAAATGTTTAAATTAAAGATCCATTTGCAAATTGAGAACTTCTCCTATAGTGTTCCCATTTAGCCAAAGTAGCTAGTCAGAAATTTGATGGTTTCGAGCGATTCACCTCTCTAAGCAGAGAGTCTAACTGATCTTACCTCTGTTGAGATCGGTGGCAAACCAGCCAAACGACTGTCATGTGGTCAGGACACCTTGTTTTTTGCTGGCATAGCACATTCTACTAATTGATATGAATTCTATATTACTACTCATCTCAATCAGTCGATCAATACTGTGTAGTTTTATTCGTTTTGGTTTTATTCATTAATTTTGAAGTATTGGTTTTGCCGGGATTTTTATTTGATTGCACGGAGGATTTCATCATGAGCTGTCATCAGTTAGATAACCACTGGAAAACCACCTGGGAGTACTGGACAGATGTTTCGTCCTAGTTTGGGACTCTCCATCAGTACGCACCCACCGGGGTTCAAACCCAGGACCTTCCGGTTACAAGGCGAGCTCGTACACCATTTAGCCACTGGGATCTGATCCAATGGCAATAACTCATCGAAGAAGGCATTGCTAAATGGTCTCGCTATGTCGCGAATTGGCAGAAGTAAGAATTCATGGACTGGTCATTGGATCGCGTCCCAGTGGCTCAATGGTCTGCGAGCTCGTCTTGTAACCGGAAGGTCATGGGTTCAAACTCCGGTGGGTGCGTAGTGATGAAGAGTCCCAAACTAGGCTAACGAAACAGCTGTCCAGTACTCCCAGGTTTACCAGTGGTTCTCTAACTGATGTCAGCTCATGACGAAATCCTCCATGTTATTCATTAATATTATTATGATACATATATATACCCTTTGTTTTAATTCTCTCTTAACAGATTGCATTAATAGTCTTGTGCCTATTCATACTACTTAAACCAAAGAGGTTGCCAGTAATATAATAAACCTTTCAAGATCAATATTTTTTCGTTGGCGGAAGACAGAAACAGAATTGAAGGATGGAGGGAGACAAAAAGAAATATGAGGAATTATTAATAAAAAATTAAGATAAATGTTCCATCTCATACACACAAAAATGTGTATTTATTTTGAATCAATTAACAATGTCAAACTTAGACAAACTTGAAATTTTTGTTCTAAATAAGAGCGCCTGCACACACACACAAACACACAAACACGAAAACTGCTTTTTTGTAATATCGGCATCACTTTTATAAGCTTAGTGATGTGCACTTACAAATACATCGTCATCTCTTTTATTTCACGATATCTTCTTCATTTATTTCGATTCTCATTGTATTCAAAAACCACCGAATATATTTAATTTATTCAATGGAATCGTGTTATTTATCTTTCGTATTGTTTATTATTTTTCTGTTTAATGAGGTTTAGTGTAAGCGATTTTCTGTGTCTGTGATTCACCGGTAGAACAATCATCTAAGCACGGCTCACGTGGTTTGGGTGGGGTTCTATTCCTTTGAACCTCTCTGAGCCGAAAATAAACAGGGTGAAGTGACAAGGTTGATTGTGAAGCTAGCAACCTGTTATGTCCTGAAGTATGACGTAGTAGAGCATAAGCTTATACTAACTATAGTGCGCAGGTTAATCTGTCCTAATCGCACATCAACAGCACCACCAACAGCATAATTCATAATACCGCCGCGATGCAAAAAGACATAAGAGAAGACTGTGCGTTGGTAAGAGAGCTTTTACTGTCTTAAAACAGCAGTCAAAAAAGGTTTACAGAGCTTGCGTATATATATATGATTGAAATGACCTTCAGAAGCACTAATATCATTGAGAAATTAGGACAGTGAATAGCCAGTAAGATTCCAAAGGTTATAAGAAGGGTGAGAGAAAGTTCGGTCATAAATCAATAAGTGAGGTGAGAGAAATACAGACACACATATAAAAGTGACATGTAAGCAATTAGGTCTGTCTATATCACAACCTTATCTCGTAAAATTGAACACCACTGCTACTGAAATTATAACGCTCAAAGGTGAAGCCCTTGGGTCACAAACAAATAATATCACTGGCGCAGTATTAATTACTAAATGACATTTCCGGGTTCAGGGTGATCAAGAATGTTTTGATGCCGGGTAGGGACTCACCATTGCACCTCGGTGGGTTGAAACTCGCGACGGACCCTAATCGGGTGTGCTCAGACGTGTAGTTTTTGTCAGTGGGGAGGTCTCACGGTCCTTCCTTTATAAAAGTGCGTCGGTGGCACAGTGGTTAGGACTCTCGCCGACCATGCACATGGTCCGGGGTTCGATCCCTTGCCGACGCACACCCGGTATCTATGGTTGGCCTGCAAAATTTGGGCTACCGATATCACATGCTGAAAATTCCATACTTGTACTGAAAATATGGTGTGGCATCAAGCTGTAATCAAAAGTCGACTGTTAAATACCTTAGATTACGCATTTCCTCTGATCTCGACTGGTCTTTCCACATCATGTTAATTTCTAGGAGGATATCTGCTAAAACGTCCTGTGTGAGGAAGTGAAGACATTCTGATATCACTCACTCTCTACTTTTACATCTTTTTAAAATTCTTGTATTCAGTTCTTCTATTCTCATTTATCGCTCCCACTTAATGCTTCCTAGGTTAATTAAGAAAGACTTTGATTTTTAAAGACAGAAGACAAGGGCCAGTCAACAGATTATTTATTGAGAAAATCAACAGGTATCTATAGATCTGTATGTACATTACTATTCGTTATTGTCAGCATAGAAGCAACGTCTTCTGACTGGTTGTTTTCCCGCTGAAGGTTATTCTATTTCCTCTCTGTTGCCATATATCTGCGAATCATATTTGCACACGTCAAGTCTGCTGTGATTGGTTGTTGAGTTAGTCTTTGTTGTTAGTTTGTTCACATGATCAAAATTTGAGACGTAAACATTGACATAAATCGCTGTATACCATTTTTGGCTAGCAGACAGCTCTCGCCACAGATACATTGAGAAAAGCACCAAAATGGTGTCAGTAGGACAAGTGAGGTGTCGCTTAACCAACTCATTAATACCATCAGACCCTGAGCATCCTCTCTATATACAACTATCTCCTTGTATCTATTCCGGTAGGACTAGAAGCGGCTACAGAAGACTTTATGCTCAGAAGAAATGCTACACGAACACTGGTGTTACGTAAACATCACTGCTTGTATCACAACACTTAGGTAAATGAACTAGGTCACTTTTGACATGTGTGGAAACCGGGAGCAGATTCGTGAGATCACCCGCCATTATTTACTATCGAATCAATCGTTCATAAATGTCAAGACATTCTTTCACCTTATTAAATAATCTTCAAAAGGACACTGCACATACAGGTTCCTCTGCTGAGAATTGAAACCGACACCAATTGTTCCAAACCCGAAAAATGATTTCTACTAGAATACCGAGTCACAAGAACCAGGTGACTACTCCCAAGCACGAATGGATTATAATGGTAGCAAACATCAACCTAGTCGCATGACATTTATCCAATCGGTACTTGCGAAGCGTCTCCACTAGAAGCTGACGTCATGTGAACAGCGACTGAGCATTACAGTCCAAAACACTCAATTATCAGTCAAACTCAAGTGCAAAATAACTTGAACAAACTTTAGTAATCCTATATTTTCTTGAACAACCAAAGAGTTTGAGGAATGCACTATATGAAGAGAATTAATACGAATTCAAAATTAAATCTCAATTTTTATCCCAAATAACAAAAATGTTTTCAACAATAAGATTTTGGTGATGGAAAATGAAAAAAATGTATTTCATCTGGTCTTTATTCTTCAGTGAAGGCAAAAGAAGAGCTGCTGAACTTTGAGAATGATCCGATGAATTTGCTGAATAATTTTCCTGACACTGAAGTGTCCAGAGACAGATATCTGTACTTGTACAAAGTAGATAGAACTGATTGTCAAACAAATCTCTTAAAGCGATTTCTGTAGGAAGTATTTTCACCATATGCATAGACTGTGAAATAATAATGCTTTTATTGATATTCTTCTGACAACTTTTTCGGCTTTTGATGTGGGGGAATACTGAGAACCATAACACCCATCGCAATTGTAATTATCTGGAAAATTGAAAACCCAAAGGTTGAAATTCATTTAGTGTAACAATTTAAACTACTGACAACAATTAAAGTAGTAATAATAAATAATAAAAATAAATCAAAAGGCTAATAGAGATATTTATATTATAAATTCGCTAAACTTAAAAATTTATGCATTTAATACACATCACAGTATTTTGGAACGTGTGTTGAAAGAGTGTTCAACCAAGTGACATCATATATGAGTTCATTCACTGGAAGTTGAATAACGTGGGAGTGGGTCTGAGATATACACGGAGAAGATAACAAATAACAGGAATGAAAGCCTGAATTTATTTAATTCAATTATGGATTTTCCTATCGATTGATTGAACCAAGGCACTCGCTCGCAGGTTGACATGTCAGCTTCTTGTGCGGATGCTTCGACGATGTCTGGGCATGTAATTAGAAGTCCTTGGATGGATGGTGACTAGCAGTGGAATCCAGAATGCGCATTTCGTCCTAAATGGTGGGAACATCATCACTCATTGGGAATGCAGGTAAGTCCAGCTGAAAAATCTCAAATAGGACGAAATGTGCATCCTGGATTCCACTGCCAGTCACTACTCACCAATTTACTTCTGAAAGCTTGAAGTGATTTTGGAGAATCGAGTGCAGTGGTCACGCGCTCCTGTTATTATCATTATTATTATTGTTCCCTTGGGATCCCAGTGGAACATAGGGTTTCAACTGCGCATCTCCACTTGTTTCTGTCTTCTGCTGTACTTTTCATCTGCATCCATGTTAGTCCATACTGTTTCAACTCTTCTTCACACGATCTCCTCCATGTCACCCTTGGACGTCCCACTCGCTGCTTCCCTTTCGGGTTCCACTCGAGCATTGGCCTGACGAGCGATGTCACCCAGTGGCCTCCTCAGCGAGTGCCCAATCCATCTCCACTTTCTCCTGCATTTTTTTTTAGCGATTGGTTCTTGTTTTGTTTGTTCCCATAGTTTCTTGTTGGTGATTCTTTCCAACGGCCATCTGATCTTCAGTATAGAGCCAGCGAAGACAGTTGTTGATAAAGGTCTGCAACAGGCGGTTGGAAATATTCTCTGTGACACACTGGCCAAGTTTCTGATCCGTAAAGAAGAACTGACTGACATGACGTTTGTATTGAAAATCCGAATCATTTTGTTGTTGATGCTGAGTGAGTGACGAAGATTTCGAGATTGGTTTCAGGTTGATGAATGTGTTTCTCGCCTTCTCGATTCTCGATTTGACATCCTCGTCCGTTCCTTCTGTAGTTGAGACAATGATTCCTAGATAAGTGAATGAAGTAACCTCTTTCAAATCCCTCCCGTTGATGGTGATTGGCGCTGGATGTTGCTGCTGCTGTTGTTGTAGTTGGTTATTTTCATAACCTCCGTCTTGTCTATGTTCACCTGGAGTCCTGTCTTTGCTGCTTCTTCGACCAGTTTGTCGGTTTTCGCTTGTAAGTCTTCGATTTTGTGTGACATCAAACATAAATCATCCGCAAAATCCAGGTCTTCTAGGCTCTTCATATCGGTCGAGGATATCCCTGTCTTCTCGTTTCACACTGTCTGACGCGTAATCCAGTCCACCACAATTAGGAATATCATTGGTGATAATAAGCACCCTTGTCTGACTCCTGTGTTTACTCCAAACGCTTCGCTGAGTTTTCCGTTGTGGATCACTTGACATGTGCCGTTGTCGTAGAGCTGTTGAATAAGGTTGATGAATATTTGGGGTACGCCGTAGTACTCGAGTAGTTTCCAAATCACTTCACGCTCAACGCTGTCGAAAGCATTCTCAAAGTCTATAAATTTGAGGTAGAGATTTGATTGCCATTCCATGCTTTGTTCGATGATGATGCGTAGAGTTGCGATTTGGTCAGAACATGATTTGCCTTTCCTGAACCCAGCTTGTTCTGGTTGGCGGAATTCTGTATCCAATGCGTCCTTGATTCTCTCCAGGATGATGCGACTCAGGATTTTACTTGGCGTCGACAGGAGCATGATTCCTGGCCAGTTCTTGCAGAGTCCCAGGTCGCCCTTCTTTGGTAGTTTCACAAGGTAACCTTTCCTCCAGTCAGTAAGCACCTTTCCCTCTTTCCAGATCTTTTGCAATAATGGAGTCAGCATATCTGCCGTCGTTTCTGGGTCCGCTTTCAGTGCTTCCGGGGGTATTCCATCTGGTCCAGCTGCTTTTCCAGCTTTCAGAAGCTTGATTGCATTCGAGACTTCAGTTTTCGTTGGAGGATTGGTGTCAACTTGCAGTTGTGTACGTGGTCTTGTTGGTATTTCTGGACGTGTTGCAGGTGGTGGTCTGTTCAATAGTCCTTTGAAGTGGTCCGCGCATTGTTTAATCTGTCTTTCTTCCTTGGTAATTGGGTTCCCTTGGCTCTCCTTTATAGGTTTCACTTGTGTTGATCTTTTCCCGGATAGAGACTTGGTTATCTGATATAGTGTCCTCAGGTCCGTTTTGCCTGCTGCCTTCTCAGCTTCAGTAGCCAGGTTGTCGTAGAATTGTCTTTTGTCCTTCCTAGCACTCTACTTCAATTTTTGTCCAGTGCTGTGTAAGTTGAGCCCAGCGTCTCTTTCTCTTGTCCGTCTTTGCATTGAATCATTTTTTATTTCACCACACGTGCTCCTGAAGTCAAACATATTCACAAGAAATTCAAAGAACAAATACTAATATACAACATAGTGTCCTACGTCTACATATAGGTTGTTGATATCTATTGTGAATACACAGAGTCGTTCAATGATTTTAAAAAATTAATATTTTTAAGTTTAACAACTTTTTATTTTAGGCGTTTCTCTCTGAAATTCATTCAGTTATTATCTTAGAATACAAGAATACAGGTATTGGTGATAATAGTAACGTGGTGATAGCTATCTGATTGCCAAAATTGGTATGCATCAATTTACGTCAATGTTTGCGTCCAAAATCTTGGTCATGAGAAAAAACACAAAAACGAAGACTAACTCAACAACCAATCACAGCAGACTTAGCGTGGGCGAATATGATTCGCAGATATATGGTGTGACCTTCAAAGAAAGGGCAACAAAGAGATGACTGATTAACTTCCAGTGAGGAAACGACCAATCAGAAGACGCTGTTTCTCCGCTAATAATAACGCTAATAATAATGTTCATAAAAATCTATAAATATCTGTTGATTTTCACAAAAGACGATCTGTTGCCTGGCCCTTGTCTTCTGTTGTTACAGGAGTAATGGATAGCCGTTTCGCCGTAGTGTCGGACTCTCCATCTGTACGCACCCGCCACCACGGTTCAAACCCAGGATAATCCAGTATTAGAAGGGCCGGTAAACAATTAAGTCACTAAGACGCAATCCAATCGCCGATGAATTCCAACTTCCGGCAGTTTACAACATAGCGCGACTACTAGCCAATGTCTTTACTGCCGAGTATTTAAGGATAATTTAGTGGAGATATAAACAGACGAAACTGATAATTCATAAAATTTCATAAAATGAACTAAAAACAAACAAAACATACGACTATGGTGTCAGCTTACATTGACGAAATAAACAACTATTGTTAAATAAGCAAATATGTCTGTAAGACGAAGATACTTTTCATGTATTTTCTTGGCACAACCAATATGAAAGGTATCAACTGTTGAATTACACTTTTGTTCTCCAGTTTTTGAAGTATCTGACTGACAGCACAATGCAGGATACGTCAGTTGTTTACCTATATGTGCCCAAAAAAAGTAAAGATTTTTCGAAATAGGTAAGTAATGTGATACATTGAAACAGTAGTACTGAGTAGGAGGACTAGTTTGTTATAGAAACGTCTAATATCTTTTAATCTGTTTTTCTTACCTAATACTCTCCACCTCATTTCTAGGTATAAATACTGTCACAAAAACATTTGTATAAAATGCTGTGTCCTATTCTCATGTTAACTGTTTCTCAGTGATCAAAATATAGTGTGAATTCAAAAGAGACATAATAATTCCGAGGAAATTTAAGGCTTGAAATAAAGTTTGTTGGTCAAATGTTCATCCCTCTAAAGATTCTTGCGTCTAGCTCTGAAAATGTGGAAAATTTACTACCAGCAGTGATCGGGAAGTGTTGCAGCAATGTATGACTACCAAAGAAGGACTTAGATAATGCAGAGTTGTAATGGGAAGTTTCAGCAAACTGCCATCATTCCTATTTGATCGATATCAGTTACATTTACTTCGGCATTTTAGGAGTTGCCATGCAATTCTGGTTGGTTTTTTGAACAGGCAGCGAAAAAAATGCAGGGCCTTTTGATCATTTTGCAGCAAGCGCGGTCAGTGTTAAGAGATCTGATACATTGGATTCACTCCGTAGTGGTAAACCAGTATTATCGAAATTACTTCAATATCGAAGCTGTCGTTTTTCGAAATCTCTGCAGTTGTGGTACACAATTGACTACCATTCCAGGCTCTATTTTATGATGATTCTTAGTATTGTCATTTGATTCACTCATGCTTTGTTTTCCATGAGTCTGGATAGATGGTTCATGTTGAACTCTTTCCTTCAGGGGATCTCTTAGTCTAACCATGATGATGTGGCCTAATATTTTGTTTAGAATGGACAGGAATATGTTTCCCTACCATCTCCTAAGCGTTTGACAAAGCGGTCACTATTCTAGTCGGAAAATACGTTTTCTTTCTCCTAGAAATTCCGTAGTAGTGATGTGAGCATGTTGGCTGATGTCTGTGCGTCTGTTTTCATTACTCTTGCAGGAGTTCTATATCCAGTCGTGGAGTTTGTCCAGCCTTCAGTATCTTTATGACCTTACAGACTTCCAATTTTGTCGATGGATCGATGTTGGCTAACAGTTCTGCATCTTCCGGTGGTATTGCTGAACAATTTGTAGGTGGTTATTGGTTCAAGAGTCTTTTGGAGTGTTCGTCCCTTGTTTTAATTCTTTGGTGAGTAGGTTTCCCCCAATATCTCCCGATGGTTTCATCTTTGAATAGTCACCTGGTCATTTTTGGGTGTCAACGTTCTACAAAATCATCTTTTGTCCTTCCTGATACTTTTATTCACTCCCCTATTCAGTACTCTGTAGGCTGCACTTAGCTTCTCCTTTTCGCTGTTCACCTGTGTACTGATTGATATGTTACTTCATTATCCTTCCTCTCTATGAAGTTCCAGGTTTCTCCAGAGATGCATTCCTTGTGTTGTTTCTCCCCGTTGACTAAGATGTTTAAACTGATTTCCTTCCATGTTGTTTAGGAGAGTTCCAGTGTTCTTCCGCACAGGTTTCCTAGTGTCAATGGTGCTAAGTGATTCCAACATTTTCCTGATGACTTCAGTGAAATTATTCTTTGCAGTCTCATGCTTCAATATCTGAATGTTAAATATGTAGTCTCTCTACAACTTCCTCCAAGGCTTTCTCGACCTTTAGTCAGGTAGACTGCATCTGAATTTTCCTGGGATTGAGATAAATTCTGTCTCATTTCCAATGTGTTCATCAGGGGAATTTCTTGCTTCCTTGGAGATATCTTTGTGTTTTTTAGACTCTACCTGAAGTCACCAACTCCCTAATTTCACAGACGTCTACCAAGAGTAGTTCTCCGTCCACATTTATTTCACTGAAAGCCTTTCAACTCATTATAAATTCTCTTCCAGTATTATCTGCTTCCATTTTGCTATTCATACTACTCATCCTAATGAAAATTTATCATAAATTAACATTAGGAGACTCATATTTTGCTTAAATCAACATCAATAATCTATCGGAGAAAAAAATGAGAACAAATGAACACGTATTATCAACTTACCATTTTGGCTCCTTTGAAATTTAGATGAATTACTGAAATCACTTCCATTGATTGCACCGCAACAGTTTAACTGAAACGCAGTAAAATATTGAAATAGTGTAATCAATCTATGATGATGTTGTGCTAAACAAGCCGAACAAATTGTACAAAACACTATAAACTATTCACTGTTAATTGTGAGTAGTTAAAAAGGATTTATGCAAAATACTTCACATGCATTAAACTGATTCGTTTGATTGGTTAGTTCACACTTAAACCCAGCAGTCACTTGAGAGTATCTCATGAGCAAACACGCAAACAGGCATAAACTTCACCTTGTGTGATTCAATCAACCGCTAGACATACGAAACCCATGAGCTAACAGAAACTGATATAGTCGCCAACCCCAACGCAACCAACACCACAGCAATAAGAGAGAAGACGAATCGTCAACAGGAGTGCTTCTACTATCGAAACAGCATTCAAAACAGCTGACTGAGACACATTGTCGGTGTCAGGTAAACTGGAAGCACTGAGTGGAGGTCGTCTACTAAATTTTGCGGGCATACTTCTAACAGTCTGCATCTGAATGTTAACAAAGTGTTCTCAAGTGCAACTGCCAGACATCTGACTGGAACAAAGCATACAGTTGAAATAAGTTGAGCTTCCAAAATAAGCAATATAGAAAACAACACCTTGGTCACTACCTTTCACAGAAGCCATTGCTATCAAAACATTTCAAACTAAAAGCTGTACACAGAAAGGTAGCGGGAGTAAACTCTCATTGCTCTCATACCTGTATTATTTTCTTTGTGAGTATTCTAGGCTTGGTTTTGTTGCGTGACACTTCGGCTAATTTTGATTTCCACTAAAAAAGTTGAAATCAGTCAGCATTAAGTTTCTCTCAGTGTCATAATTTTACTTTTCACTGCCACTTTCTTGAATTCGCCATTATATTTTGTGAAAAAACATTCTAATTCATGAGTAATTCTCATTCAGGCATTGATTAAAAACAAAACACATGTAGTTTAGCGAAGAGTCTCTTTTCGCCCGTGACTTCATTTTCTTAGCTGTACAATCACAAATGTATATATGAGTTATTCTGTATGCATGTGTACATTAGGTTTGTCAAACAAAAATAAAATTGGTTATGGTTATTTTAACTAAACAGGTGGAAATTGGTAATTGGAGTTACGTAATACTAAGTCGGTCAAGAAAATTTGGTGTTAATGAAACTGGTGTATAAACAATGATGATGAGTTGTCACAAGCAGATGTTAAAAAGGAGTTACGTAACAATATGAATAGTTTGATGATTGAGTTGTGCTGTAGATACACATAGGAACAAAGTAGAGAATACGAAATTACGTAAGAGCTCTAAATGAATAGAAGAATTATAAGTAATTAAAGAAACAGGCAAAGAAACAAAATTGAGTCAACAGAAATCAAAGTAATCAACACAGTCAAGAATAACCTACCAAAGGCAATACAGTTTCGTCTTCTTTGTACAGCTGAAACTCTGGCCATTCACCCAGAAAAACTTGAGCTATGCATACAAAAGAGAATTACTCAACCACTTCTACTATCATGATAACAACTTTGTTGATTTTTGATGACTTAATTTTGTTTCTTTGCCTGTTTCTTTAATTACTTATAATTCTTCTATTCATTTAGAGCTCTTACGTAATTTCGTATTCTCTACTTTGTTCCTATGTGTATCTACAGCACAACTCAATCATCAAACTATTCATATTGTTACGTAACTCCTTTTTAACATCTGCTTGTGACAACTCATCATCATTGTTTATACACCAGTTTCATTAACACCAAATTTTCTTGACCGACTTAGTATTACGTAACTCCAATTACCAATTTCCACCTGTTTAGTTAAAATAACCATAACCAATTTTATTTTTGTTTGACAAACCTAATGTACACATGCATACAGAATAACTCATATATACATTTGTGATTGTACAGCTAAGAAAATGAAGTCACGGGCGAAAAGAGACTCTTCGCTAAACTACATGTGTTTTATTTTCATTAAAATTCATTCTGTCTATCAATCTCTTGTCCTGTTTTTATTCCATCATTGTTTATATGCGAAATTCTAATTTTTCCCATCCGCTGTCACCTCTTCTTTTCTAATTCTAAACTATAAACAGTTAGCCTTTTAACACTGAATTATCTGTCTACTCACATCATTTTGGAGTTATATTATTTATAGTTTTTCTCCATAACTTGATGTTACGGTGATGAAAGTGTTATGGTCTATGTCACCAGTTGAAATGAACTCGTCTTAAATTTGTGTTTTACCTGTTACCTATTCACATGATCACGTCGACAGCTTATATGACCCAGTGGACTTACAAGTGGGTATAATAATTCTGACTCAATGTGCAACTCAACCGATACGCTAGATACGTCTATTCATCCATAGTACCTTCCATTTCACTAAATCACGTAAACGTCATGAGACGAAGACAAAGCACGTTAAATATATATATAACCGCATTAAAATCTGCTTAGTGCAGTGGAAATACATTGTTCTGATTAGCAGGCGACTCGCTCAGGTTCAAAAAATTAAACATTCTGATTGGTTAACTATTTGACAATGACTGTCAACCCACCACACGATGAATCATAAGGTGATCAATATTTTAAACCGATTCCTAGCAGATAGGATGTTCAAACACTTCGCACCTTATGTTTCGATATTAACTGGTGGATGGTGACTAGCAGTGGAATCAACCAGGATGCACATTTCGTCCTATTTGGGACTTGTTACCTGGATGTGGAATGCAGGTACATCCAGCTCGCAGACAAGTCCCAGATAGGACGAAATGAGCGTCCTGGTGGATCCCACTGCTAGTCACCATCCACCTTTTAACTTCTAATTACGTGCTCAGACATCATTGAAGCATCTTCAAAAGAAGCCGAAATGTCAACCTGAGACCGATCACTTCGATCTAATCAACCGACCGGAAAATCTAAAATTGAATTAAATTATATTTCCATATTGTTTAGGTTGTATGAAGTCGACAATAATTCACCAAATAAAACGAACTCTTATTTTACCATATGAATATGTCTTATCTTTCCTTGTTCAAACTAGTCAAAGTTAACCAGTTTTATAAAAATCTAAATACTCGTCTTCTAAGTGACCTTAACAAACACTGCGATCATTGGTTAATTTAAACAAGTTAATTAACCAATCAGCGTTGACGCCTTAGAAACAGCGGGAAATACAAAAGAAAGAAAACACGATTATGAAATTACAAAACATAGAAATTTTGGGTTTTTTTTAGACAAGTGTCAGGCAAACATTTAGCAAAATTAGGGATATTTCACTAAATATCAAGGTGAAATATGGGATAAATGTGAGTTTCGTTTTTCAAGGTGAAATATAGCATATAGCTTACGTTTCTCATGATAAAAGTCAATGCTGTACTGTAGGAATCTTCACTGCTTTCACTGACAAAGTTTGCAACCAAATTCTTCATATTCGTAACTAAAGATTCAGGAGGCTAAAAAGCAAATATTATTAGAAATCAAAAGTGAGAAGAAAATTAGAGGGAAGGTTAATTAATTCATTAATTCTTTTTACACACTTGATAGGTCCCTGAAAGATTGACCAGCTGAATTCAAAATTAACAGTACTCGAAACTGTAAATGGACTTTGATAGAAGTCAACGCACTGGTGAATTTCAGGTGAAGTGTCACTATCTGAAACCAGTTAAAGACGTCTAGACAGTCGAATTGATTTAGACACCTTTTTTGTACTTTTCTAAGCTTTTATACTTCTGTGTACTCAGTGTAACTGCAGCCGATGTAAAATAAATACTGACGTTTAACTGGTAGCTTCCTTCGTTCTAATTTCTGAATGACAGTTTTCACCTAATTTTAAAATAACTGTGTCTGTAGGCTATACAACTGGAGAGTTAAACTCTCCAAAACCGTTGTTAATTTCCCTTTCTGACACTAGTGTGACTGAGTGAATTGGCTAGTTTGCATGGTTCCACTATAACAGATGACACAAGGGTTAAAACAAAGTTGAATGTTAAACATTTTAGGTTGTGTATTTCCCCTGATCTCTACTGATTTTCCCGTGTCATGTTAGCTTTTAGAAAGATACTTCGCCTAACATTCTAAGTAAGGACCTGGTATCACTCCATCTTTACTGTAAAAGTTTGTTAATTCTTGTATTCTACCTATGCTTCTTAACTGCTCCCCACATCTTAATCTTTCCCGGGCTACTTAAGAAAGACTTTGTTTTACTGCGAAGGGCGCTGAAATGCTGTTTGTAGGACGAATAGGGTGTTGCTGTACAAACTCGGTAATACTACTGTAGATAGACACATGGATCTCTGCAAGAAATTAGCAAATATATTATCTTGCCAGACTCTGAGGATTCTGTCGATACACAACTTTCTCATTACATCTCATCAGGTAGGACTAGAAGCAACTGTTGAAGACTTTATGCTTGGACGACTACGTACAAAAAGTGGACAATACCTTACTTGGCACTAGTTTTATGTGTTGAGAAAGCGTTAGGCATGGCATTACTGACTTACTCAGAAACACTTTGTGAAAGGCCGTTTTTCTTCTTCGTTTCATTATAATAATGTTATTAATATTTTTAATTAATCTAATTTTATATTTCTTTCATACTGGAAAGGATCTGGACTTCACCGATGACATATGTCTGATTTCCCACAAACTGGAAGATAGGCAAGCGAAAAGCAACAAGTTAGCAGAAGAAGCATCCAGAGAAGATAGGACTTCAGGTGAACATAGAGAAAACAGAGGTAATGAAGATTCCTGGACAAGAACAACAACAACAGACAACGATCAGCATAAATGGGAGGAACCTGAAAGAAACAACCTCCTTTACCTACCCGGGAAGCATCGTCTCAACTACAGGCGGAACTGACGAGGATATCAAAGCAAGAATCGGGAAAGCAAGACAAGCTTTCATTACTCTCAAGTCTGTGTGGAGGTCAACAACTCTCAGCATCAAAAATAAGATCAGGATTTTCAAATCCAATATGAAGTCAGTGCTACTCACTATACGGATCAGAGACTTGGCCAGCGCGTCAGAAAGAGCATCTCAAACAAACTACAGATCTTCATTAACAGTTGTCTTCGCTCAATACTCAATATCAGATGGCCGGCCAGAAAAGATCAGCAACAGGGATCTCTGGGGCAATGAGCAAACCAACACAGAAGGAACCGATTGTGAAACAAATAGGCAGGAAGAAATGGAGATGGATTGACTGGCCATACTCTGAGGAAACCATCAAGTGACATCACTGGACAAGCCCTCGTGTGGAACCCGGTCGAAATGGAAGCGGCGAGTTTGTCGTCAGTGCAAGGGTGACTTGGAGGAGGTCATGTGAAGAGGAGATGAAAGCGTGTGGGCAGACTTGGAGCCAAGTGAGGACTCTAGCAGAGAACAGAACGCAATGGAGACGCACCGCTGAAGCCCTATGTTCCTCTAAGAATTAAAGGAAACAATAATAATAATTCATACTGGAAAATAGTATCGTTGCTAATGCTCTGTTTTAATTATTATCTCTGTAATGAGAAAGCTAGGTGCACTGCTGTACTATTAGATGGTTGGAGGCAATCGACAGGCATTCGGCACTAAACAAAGGAATAGACACATCACACTAGTTAACAGCGTACAAGAAAAGTATCCATTACCTTCCTACAGGGGGTCAATCAGGAGCTCGAATAGCCCAACGGTAACGTCTCTGTGTGCGTCGGTGGTATAGCGGTTAGGACGCTCGCCGACCATGCACATGGTCCGGGGTTCGATCCCCGGCCGACTTACTCCTTTACCTCGTTGAGCCAGAAATAATAGTGGTGAAGAGGAAAGGTTGGGCATGAGGCTAGCAACCCCATCCTGTAAAATAAACACTGCTACAGAAACTTCAAGCCATTAGCTTGAAGCCCTATGTTCCACTGGGGAACGTGAAGGAAAAAAAAAACGTCTCTGACTGCAGGCAGCACTGGGTTCGAATCTCAAAAGCGACATGAGTTCCTTCAAGGCGGTTGCATATACGCCTCGCTGACTGGTGAATGCCAAATAGCATGAAACCTAGGTTAGGTTGGGCTTCTTGACGATTGCCTCCAGCCAGCCAACATCAACAATTCAAAGTGCACCGTGACGGTGATCTCCTTATAATGGTGGCAAACCTGACTGAAAGAATTCAGTCCGCACTAAACAAAGGACTAGACACATCACACTAATTACTAGTGTCCAATGAAATTGTTATTCTCTACTACATGATGAAATTCCATATTTGCACCAAAAATTCTGTTTGGAATAAAGCTGATATTATTATTGGCTGAGGCAGAAGGTTTATTAAACTGTGATTGGTTAGCCAGATGTCTGATTTTACGTAACCAATAACAATTAGTTATATAACTGGCTTAACTTTCAGAGTATCCGTAACATATATATATATATATATACATGTTTCGGCAGTAAATCCATATCTATCATCTAGTGTGTTGTGACGTCTGCAAATCAGTGAATATGGCTCAAAATCTACCAAACAGCCTTGTGAATTTATACAAGTGACTGAGAATGTTATTGGTAAGATCTAAACGTAAAATTCTAAACTGCAGCTTCCCAGTATTTATGATCTGGTGATTTCACAGTAGTTGTAGAATAAGGTGCACTAGAGTAAACTGTATATATGTTGGATGTTACTTAATTGATAGTGGTTGGCAGCAAAAACCAAGAAGTAGGTTTCATCATATTTGGGACTCATCAGCCGTATGTATTAGAATCTTGAGTGGATTAAACTGTGTTCCCACTAAGACTCTAACGCAGCAGGCATTGTTTCAAATACCATAGTGTTGTCTAACAGTCCAATTGGAGCTACAAGAGACGCCTTTAGCTTAACGCGTATTGACAATTGTTGTATGTTGAAATCCTTATCTTTAGAATTCCCATCGACTAGTTTTGTGGGACTAAAATGTTTAGACTGTATTCACAAGTCACGTCGTAGTTTGGTGTGTGCTACTGATAGGAATTATTAGCAGAAAGAAGTCGCTTTAATTGAAAACAGCATTTTAAGTCAGTGGCTAAAGAAGTAGAAACATTTATTTCGCAAATCCGGATTCAGCTTGCGTTGTGGTTAAGAAATAATGTCTGAGTTTTACCTTCAGATGATCATTAACCAATCAGAACAGTTTCAGCCTCCAGAAAATCAACGACCAATCAGAATGGTTCTAGCCTTCAGATTATCAGTAACCTATTAGAACTGTTTATCATCCACAAAGCTAGCGAACCATAAGTGTGACTAAAAATGTATATATATGGTGTGATTTTCCTCAGTTAGTAGGTCCGATATTAAGTCTATTGCCTTCTCCTCTGTTACAGCAGTAAGAATGTTTTGGTAATGCTATGCGATATATCTGCTGCGTGCAACATAGTTATCAATGACCACCGAACTCATATCAACAGAAAGACGACATACCTTCGAAACATTATCTTATTCCTTGGCTATCTATAGTGTACAAGAATTCATATAAATTTCTTATTTGTGTCTTCAGATGATGAATCAAAAATGCCTTCAAGATGGACGTATCTGAAAATTTGTGTAGAGGCGTTCTTATTGAATGTTTTAGCAGTCAAACCCATATCATACTCAAGGCTATTAATATCTCATCTAATTGAAATTGTGCTGAATTTGCCGTTGATTGGGTTTTTACTTAACAGAAATGCTGTCTTTTTTGAAGCGAGACTTTAACCATGCTTTCGGGATAATTTGTTGTTATTTAATCGATAAAGCCTAGTAGTGAGACAAACGATACACGTTACTTCCTGTTTGGAACTTTTTAGATGGATGTGCTTGCATCGTGCATTGTACAGTCATGTTCCCATCAAGCTGACGTGTCACCTACTCTGTTGACAATGATCTCCACCCATATCATTGACAGTCTTAAGCCTTTGGTTCATAGACTATCGTAGATTCCAGCTAGTCATCCTGTAGCCCCGCCCCCACATGGCCAAGAACAACATTCATAGACTTCATGAATTATTGTCACGTAACATAGGAACACTTTTTCAACCCAATTCTATCTTGGCCAGAAATGCTTGGCAAAGAAGCCATTGGCTTAGTATGCGTAGCATGCATCCCAAAGATCTCAGTCTATATAACAAAAGTAACAAATTTATCGACTACTTTTCCCTGATTACCTTCTTAATCTCTGATCTGATCTCATTATTATCAGCTATATTATGTCGCCTAACATACGAGATAGAAAGCGGACGTCTAAATTCATGTCCCACACCTATTTCATAAAATCTTTGTTTTTCGAATGACTTACTAAGATACACAAAATTAAATTGATTTCTCTTCCCTCTATCATAATTCACCACACATCGCCTATAATAACTATTATTTATTATTGTTCTCTTTGGTTCCAAAAAGAACATAGGAGTTCAACAGTGCGTCTCCACTTTGCTTTGTTTATGCTGTCATCTTAAGCTAGGCGTACGATTGCCCATATTATCTCATCTCCTTCTTCCGACACGATCTCCTTCAAGTCACCCTCGCACCGACGGCCCACTCGTCGTTTACCATTGGGATTCCACTCAAGTAATGGCCTCGTGAGGGGTGTCTTTCGACGGCCTCCTCAGCGTATGCTCAATCCATCTCCGTTTTCTTCTACATATTTCTTGAACAGTAGTTTCTTGATTGGTTTCTTCTCATAGTTTCTGGTTGCGAATTCTTGCTGGCTAGCCACTTGATCTTCAGTATAGAGGGAAGACGGTTGTTGATAAAAGTCTTTAACTTGTTGGAAATCCTTTTCTTGACATGCAGTGCAAGTTTCTGACCCATATTGAAGAACTAACTGACTAAACATTGGTGTTGTGATATATTGCATATGATATTATCTATTTGATTAAAATATCATTTCCACATTGATTCGTTCATACTTATATCTTTTTATTTTTTAAAAGTCAACATAAATGTAATTTAGGTGAATTTAAACAAACTGTCTTTTCAATGTTACAATATGAATTAAAATAGAATTTTCAGCTTACTTTATGCCTGTGTATTGTGTAAATAATAAGTGCAACAGTATGACCAAACATAAGAAAAATTAACACCCCAAGATACTGAGATTTACAACAACAACATAAAAAGAGAGATTTGTTTAAATAATAATGAAAAAGTGTAATTATTTGCTTTATATATTATATGATAATAAAAGGCAAACTTTTATGTTATACTTTTAGATGACTTCGATTGTATCTTAATCAATTAATTATTGTGTACACTGCGTATGAATGAGTTGCGTATTCGGCAATTATTACTAGAGCTGAATTTGAGCACTATGGTAGATTACAATTGTGTATTAGATGATTAGGGCAACAGTGAAGAACAGATATACAGTGAAATGTCTTTGAATCAACCAATCGAATATCTGATTTCAACTTGTAATTCTCAGGCATCTGATTTGATCGTGGTGTACATGTTTTACTGTTGCCTGGATAAGTTTATTTAATACAATATACACATTGTCACAAAGTGTTCATAGAATTGGGTGATCTTTTAAGCATAATTTATTCCTGCTCATAATCATATCACTGTGTCCAAAAACGACTTCCTGACGTTTTTTATATACCTTTGTAACGGCAGAAGACAAGGGACAGGCAACAGATCGTTTATTGAGAAAACCAACAGATATTTATGGATTTTTGTGTACATTATTATTAGCATTATTGCTAGCAGAGAAGCAAAGTTTTCTGATTGGTTGTTTTCTTGCTGAAGGTTATTCTGTCTTTCTTGTGACCGTTTCTTAGAAAGTTAAGTCATATATCTGCGAATAGTATTTGCACACGTTAAGTCTGCTGTGATTGATTGGTTAGTTTCTCAAGGTTAAGCCTTTTTATTGTGTTTTCTCATGACCCCGATTCGAGACGTAAACACTGACGTAAATTTTTGTTTATAATTCTGGCTTGCAGACAGCTCTCACCACACTTTCATTAACCTATGTTTTTGACTGTTATTTTCCACAGAAATTGCTTCGAACGACTCTTGATGACGAAGTAACAGCAAGCATTATAACTAAATTTAATGCTATTATCTATCTGACGCTATGTAATACTGAATTACAAGGATGAGTAGCTTTATACCACTCATATCAACCAGTAGTGCCTACTAACCAGATTGAAGTAATCCAGACATCAGGCGAACGTTTCGCTCGTTTGGAGCACAGCATACCAGCTGTGTGCCCAGTTTGACTCAGATCAGACAGTTGATTCATTTGAAAACGCCCACAGTTGCCTTCATCTCGATCTGGTTAACAAGCGCTTCTATTTGATATGAGCAGTGGTCAACAATTAACATCAATCACACAGTAATATACAACCGCATACAACTATGTTTGCTCACTTAATTACTATTCAAGGTTTCGAACAGTTCAAATGTTGTGGTGTGAATCAATTCCTTTTTCCACAGAAAAGTGCGATAACGTTTTGAACTGTATAAATTGTTAGTTTTACAAATCGTGGAAAACACCCATAAGGACATGGGAAAGAAGAGGACACGAACTTCAGCAAAGACATCTGTCTTTTCGGCGATTTCATTTTCAAAAGCTGTACAATCGCATTTAAATACATAATTTTACGTATATACAGAATTCCTATTTGATTCTACATAATTACGAATGCGAATGAAAGGTGAAAATTATTTTCAACTAGATATGGTTTACGAGAGGCTTAGAAACAAAATTACACAGGATTAGAACGAATTACAAGTGTGTAAAAAAAGTGAGCAAGGAAACAAATTGAAATAACAGTTTTCAACTTGAGATGAGAGTTAGGAGGTGTGAATATAGATTACAAGAGCCTTAGGAACAAAAATTACACAGGATTAAGATAAAATTGTAAAATAGTTATTTTAAAGGAATTATAAATGTGAGCAGGAAAAGCACGGGAACAAACTTAAAGTAACTGTTTTTATAACTGAAAAAATGCGGTGAATTGAATGAAGACAGAGAGAGAGAGTAAGAATCACACACACAGAGAACGAAAAAGATCAAAAAGAAAAAAGAACGAAAGAAAAAAACATAAGCTAAAGGAAAATGAAATCGCGAAAAAGATACGTCTGCTGAACTTTGTGTTCTCTTTTTTCCAACTTGCAAGTCACGAAGTGATTTGCGTGACGGGAATTTAATTTAACTCTATGTGTAAATAATGGTGAAAAAATAAAGTATAATTTACCGAATTCCGTGTAATGTCCTAGAGGACAGTTGCTCTTAAGACAGACGACAACATGTCGTTGTTAGCCGTGAAGTCATGACTGATGCTATCAATCAATCGATCAGATATTGATTGCCTGCTTGTGAATTAAATTTCCGTGGATGTGCCGACGACGCATATCCGATATTTTGCATCATAAAGATGTTTTCCCAGTTAAATCTGACTTCACTGGTTACCACAGTGTGGGGGAGTACTTCCAAGTGACCAACTACCTACACTGTCATGACTGGAGGCTCATTTTAGTCGAGTTTGTCAACAGACAGGAAATCAGTAACACTCCGTTATAACGATTGCATAAGTCATACTAATGTATCGCAGTCAAGTTGATTATCGGGACAGACGAACTTAGCTTGCGCTAAACTGATTAGCCCTGTTAGGTTAAATACTTTATAAGAAAGCTCGATCATTGCATTACGTCCACTTGTATGTAAGTACACAATGGGGTAGGATAGGGTGAAATCATTAAAAGGTAATATAGCTAACTGGACAGAGAGAGGTCAATCTGTGTTCATGGAACCAACACCAAACACTTGCAATCAAAATGGTGCTTCGCCTAGCTCCGATATATTAGGAATTTAAATAAAAAACAGCAGGGAGTTAGGCTATGTAAAAAACAAGTCACGAAGTCGTATGAGTAGATTGATATGACTTCAAGGAATACACTGTGCTTGAAATATCATCCATTCATTACAGCTGTAATTATTATTATTCCCCTAAGTGGAACATGGGTCTTCAACAGCACACCTCCATTCCTTTGTGTTCCATGAAGTCGTATTTAGCGGGCTTCTTGATCGTCCAAAAGCTCTCATCTCCTAACAACCTTATCTCCTGCATGTTAGCTTTGGTCTCACGCACATACAGTCGTCTTTCAGTTGACCTCCATTCAAGGGCATGTCACGCGATATCCCTTGACGGTCTCCTCAGAGTGTACCAGATCCACATCAATTTCCTTCGGTATATTTGTTGTGCAATACGTTTTGAACTGGTTCGTTCTCATAGTTACTCGCTACTTATACTTTCTAGCCAGCAATATGACTTTCAGTATGGGGAGGGGGAAAAGACAGGTATTGATGACGGTATATAGATTTTAGAAGATGCTCTTGGTGGCTGGGCAAGTTGGTGAACCATATGAAAGATATGACTTGAGATTAGTCTTCTTCTTTATACTGAGTGTAGTTGATCTCCGAGTTGATTCCAGATTAGTGAAACTCTGTATCTCTCTTTCTTTTCTGATTCTGACTGGTTTTGAGGTCCCCAACTGTACCTCCTGTAGTTGAAACGATGTTACCTAGATAAGGAGTAAGAAGCGACTCCCCTTAGATTTCTCTCGTTGATAGTGATTGGAGCATGTTTTCGTTAGACGTCAGATATCTTTATAACCTCTGTCTTCTTTGTGTTCATTTAAATTCTTGCCTTCACTGTCTATCTCTACTGTCAGCTTGTTGATTTTCGCCTGTAGGTATTCGAGTATGTATGTGGCATTATGCATAAATCATCAGCGCAGTCCAAATCTTTTAGCACTTACTTGTCGACTTAACCTGTTCCGTCTTCTTGCTCTTCACTGTCTGCCACCGTTAGGAATATCATTGGAGATAGTAATCAGTCTTGTCTAACCTTTGTCTTTGCTAACTTTTCTTTTGTGAATCGCTTTTCACGTAGTATCACCACACAGCTATTGGATCCAATCATTCAAAAATATTTCAAAGTTTTGGCTGAACTGTTAGAAAATCACGTTTCAGAATGATTCAAAAACTCATTGATTGGGAGAATTTCGTTAGCTTTAATACCAATGGACTAGATGCATAATATGAGTTACACTGTCGTGACAATTCACTCTACCTACCATAGTCCACTGGCAGATCATTCATGAAAACGAGTAGTTTAGAGGTAATGTTTCTCACTGCGGATCTGCTGAAATAGGTTCCAATATTAAGGAAGGTGCTGATTTCTTCTGAATCTGCAGATCCGCCTTACTGAAGACTGACTACAGGTACGAAATCTAGGTACAAAGCTTCTGGCTGATCAAATCCAGTGAATATGGTAGGCTGAATGAATTGAATATCGAAATTTTAGTTTAATTTACTTAAAACCAATAAAATATTGTAATGAATGAAAAGTGATCACATACTACAATTAAAAGCGTTCTCTTCTTTGTAACAGCTACAAAAAGTCCAAAAGTTGAAACACACAATATTGTCAATCCAATTAGAAATAGAGAAGTTGTGTGGTCATCTGCAAACAAAAACACCCATTGGTAAATGAATGGAAATCGGAGTAAAAATTTATTCATAAATAAAACTAAAGATTGAAATGATTTAAAGGAACAGCTTTTAAATGGTTTCATTTAGACTGAGAAGTCAGTAAGGAGAAATCAATATGGTTTGTCTAGTCGTAAAAGTAGCGTTAACGCTAACTAAATTCCATCAAAGCAAGAACTAAAGTTTTAGCGGAATAAAATGGTACCATCTTTTATTTCGTTGCCTTCTCGTCAGCTGCTTACAGGGCAAAGACATTATTGAATGTATCTACAGAAACAACTTTAACATACTTGAACAGAGTTCATTTTAAAGAAAAATCAATCGATCAATATACACATACACTAATAATATATACATATATATATATGCAATATTAAACACTATTCTAAACAATAATAATCAAACAAAATGAAAACTTTTCAGTATCTCGCATTTGGATGAAAAATATCCAGTTACCAGGGCAAAGAAAGACTGATAGCCGATTCTTTCTGAACGCATTAGTCAGGTTTCAGGCGCTTGATGGAAATGGCTTCAGCAAACTTCAGGAGAATCGAGCTCTTTCGCTTATTGGTAATTTTGAATGACTTTTCTACGTCCACCTCATGACCCATGTCGAGGAGATGCCTGGTGATGGCACTGTTTAAAGCATTTGTTCCCTTTAGACGTAAACATTTTGGTACATGTTCAGAAAATCATAGATATGCCCTCCTTTCTGTTCCTCCAATGTAACTGCTCCCGCAGATACATGTAAATTTGTATATACAGTTGGAGTTAACATGAGAAAGATATCTATCGATTTTTGATTGCATCAAAGAGCAAGTTGTTCGATAGGCAGGAACGAGCTTAGCTGAAGGATAGGCTCTGGCTAGTGATGTGCTCAGTCTTCTATTGATCATCGCTGCAATTTTTTCACCTTAATAATCAAGCTGAATGTAGATTGGCTTTTTACCCACTGTGATTTGTTTTACATTTGTGACATCAGATCTTCCATGCTTGTTGATGAACCTTTGAGGGTACCCACTGCTCTTCAATATCTTTTCAAGAAACTCAAATTCTTCCTCTAATTTCTCTCTAGAGCATATTCTCCTCGCTCTATAGCACAGAGTCTTGACTAGACCACGTTTAAAGCTATTTGGACAAAAGCGATTAAAATGTATGTATATTCCTTTCCATGTAGACTTTCGATAATTTGACTTTTGAAGACTACCGTCTTCTAGGCGTTCCATGGCGATGTCGAGGAAGTGAAACTTTCCGTATGTATGAATTCCATCATTCAGTTTTCACTAAAGTCAACAGTCCAGGAGTTCTATCTACGCGGTACACTTTTTGAATGATTGGAGGCAGTCGGCAGTTAACTGTGGACATTGATTTCGTGCTAAATAGCACCTGTCGAAAATGGCGTATTCGCAAGTTTCAAGTAGCTTGTGTTCCTGCATAAATTGAAATTCACGTCACACAGTGCTTCAGTGAGAGGAGTTAATGTGTAAATTTAGACAGGAATTTTTTAAACTGACTCGGCTGATCTCTTGTAGGACATGAAAAACAACTTAATATCTTGTACAAACTTGGAGAAAATATAACTATAGTGGTTGGTCATAAGTTTCGTGTGTCTAATCCTAAATAGTGTTATTGCTGGCTGTATTATGCCATTCAGTTTTGCAATGTAGTCCGCAAGACAGGTGGAGGTCACAGATTAGAGGTAGGAAGATGATCTAAGAGTAATATAATGTTATTATTCCCTTGGGTGCCGAGTGAAGCACAGGGCATCAGGAACACGTTCCCACTTTGCTCGACTATACGCCATCATCTTTACCTAGGTGCACGATTGTTCATATTATCTCATCTCCTACTAACCACACGATCTCCTCCACGTCATCCTCGCACCAATGACCCCGTCGTTGTTTCCCATTTGGATTCCATTCGAGGGATGCTCTGGTGAGTGATGTCACTCGAGGAGCTCTTCAGCGTGTGCCCAACCCACCACCATTTCCCTCCACTTATTTCTTGAGTAACGGGTTCTAGATTGGTTCATTCTCATGGCTTATTTTTTTAGCTAATTCTTTCTGACCAGCCATTTGATCTTCAATATGGAGCTAGCAAATGCAGTTGTTGACAGAATTCTACCACCTGTTGGAAATGCTTTTTGTGACGCACGTGCCAACTTTCTGACTCATATAGAAGAACTGACTGACTTCACTTTTGTGTTGGACAGAATCACAATCTTGTTCTTCATGCCAAGTGCGGAAGATTGCCAAACTGATCTAAGATCGATGAAAGTGTATCTTGCCTTTCCGATTCTGACTGGCTTTGACGCCTTCATCTGTTCCGTCTGCCTGTGGTTGAAACCGTGCTTACTAAATAAGTGTAGGTAGTAGCCTCCGTCAAATTTCTTCCGTTGACGGTGATAATATGGGGTAAGAAAACGATAGAAGTAAATAAAAATATTACGTAAATTGAACTTTGGTTCTAAAACTTGATTATCAAGGCAGGTTCAAAGTAACCTTTTTCTTACCCTACATTCTTACGTCATCTACCTACTTCTGATTTGTGACCATCACCTGTAAACTATTTGAATTATATTGTAATCATTTATGCTCTGATGCCCTCTGTATAAATGCTAATGACAAGTAAGTGTATGATCAAAATGTTCTTAATGTTCCGCGCACATATGGAATGACAATTTCTTGATTGGTTCGTTGTCACACTTCCTCGTTATTTATCTTTTCTGGTTGGCCAAATAATCTTCAGTATCCAGTGAAGACACCTGCTGATAGAATACTGCAACCTGCTGGAAATACTTTTCATGGCGCACGAACTCTTTGAGCCACATATACACTCACACCTGTGCCATGACAATTGTAAATTACTTATCTGAGATAATAACAACTGCTAGAAGGACATAGATCCTGGAATGTTCTAGAATGAAAGAGAGACGCCTAAAAATTACTGCAAGTTGTTCTGATATGACGGTGAACTTCAGGATAGCATGTCAAACATTATGCGATATCAAGTACTGTTTCACTGTGTCATCCATCTAAACTAACGAGGCATTCTAGGCGTCCGTGGTGCTTAGATTCTACGTCTATACACTGACAGTCATAAGACAGAAAAAGGATTAGTATGGAAGATGCGCATTTAAAATGACATGTAAAAAAGTAAAGACATAAGAACTGGGTTATGGCGATTGATGATGGAATTTAACTGGATTGGGCATCTGTTAACGGACTGTTATTAACGTAATAGGAAATTAATGAAGACAGAGTGGAAATCTTGGTTACCGCCAGATTGAAACCAGAGGCCTCTGAATCGCTATTCCAACAATTTAATTGGATAAGATACGATGGAGAAGATTTGTAGCTCAGATGGATGATTTCGACGTAGTTTATTTGCGGGGCTTTCATTGCCTCCTACTAGTCAACATCTTCAACGCAAACTTCAATTTGAAGGAGGTGGTCCTTTCGATTTTCCCACGAGTTTATTAGTTATCTCGGTCGACTGGGACAACGTTTAAATATGAAACACTAAGAATTCTAGAGAATACTACAAGCCTGATATTCCAGTGAATCATCAGTCAATAGGCACATTGACATAGACAAAATTTGCAAATCCATAAAGTGGAAATCTCACAAACGGTCAAACTTCAGGTCAAGGAAACAATCAGTACGAATATAAGTAACCTAGACTGTGTGAAAACATTCAAAATCAACCAGTCACGTTCAAGGCCATTAAATCAGGAGAGATGACTAATAAACTCGTGGACAAATCGAAAAGATCACTTCCTTCAAATTGAAGTATGCGCTGAAGATGTTGCCTAGTAGGAGGCAATGAAACCTTCGCAAATAAACCATCCAGCTCAGAGAAAACAACTACATCGGAATAACCAGATAAGCTACAAAACTTAACTGTTTACCAGGTTATCCTTACAGGTAATTTCCAGCTGTTACGTGGTTAAATGATCCGTTATTTTCAGTTTCTCATAACTATACGTCACCTGTTAATCCAAGTCTTAATTAACCTAGAAGCAGAAGGGAAGGTGACGTGCTGATAGTGCGAGTATTTCAGATCACCTTGGTTTACCTTAATCCGCTATGCGTGTAGACAGTAAGTGTTGATCCAAAAAGGAGACGTATTTTGACTGGATGCAATTTTTTTATTTCAGCTTTGCACCAAACATTCAACTTGAAACCAGAACGAACGAAGGTTGCATCATTGACTTCCTATTGGTTAATCTTCAAACCAATCAAAATGTAGCTTTTGTAATGTTAAAATAATTATATAAACAATTTAATTTCTCTATTATTAGCCTTTTCTCTGAAAGAATCAGTTCCGCCTTCTCAATGTATTTTGTGTCTGTCGTGCGGAGAAGTTCTAAAGGTGGATAACAGATGCTTTCCAGTTTCTCAACAGACCAGTTAGCTTGAATGTTCGGATCGCTAATGATTTTTAGCTATGCCTATGTCTTCAATTCACTCTCTTTGGGAGGTAAGTTCAAATCTTGTACAGGATTTTGAAGGACCTGAGATCACAGAAAGCTGCTAAGTAGGTCTATGCTGCTCTGGAAAAGATATTTCCTACTGAATCTTGACTTTCTAATTGGTACTGATGCAGAAATCTTCCGAAAATGGCATTCAAAATCTCTCACTACAAAATGTCGCTGTCATCCTTGAGCCAACACGTGAAAGACAAGCTACTGCATTGGACCACATGAGCAGTCATATACTACATCACTTGCTCGTGTGAAGCAGAGGATATTGGCCGTAGCACGAGTCACTTGCAAGACGGGAACACCATCCGACCGGGCTAACGGAGGGAGAAAGTAAGTGCATTTATAGCTGTGGTTTAGAGCATCACGTGATCCCACAGCACTTTACTTCAATTCGAAATGAACCCCAAGCCATATACGAAATCCGATCAAACGTCTCAATGGGAATGAGACCAAGATATCCTGGAATAATCGACAATCAACTAGAATGAACCTAAATCTAGTGAAGCATCTGACCACTTCAGTAACACACCATTTCGATGAGAACGGCAAATCAAAAGAATAAAAAAACAAAACTTACTTACGAATCCTAAGAAACCGGCAAAAACTTTCTTTCTTGCCTCGGATTTGAATAATTCACCGAGTCCAATTTTTTCAATAAAATGAATAATTAAACTATCTGGCACAAGTGATAAACTGCCAATAACTGTAAAAGTCAGACCGAATATCTAAATTTGTCAAAAAGAACAACAAAGGGAAAAATAATTCAGATATAATGGATAGTTTTCATTAAATATTTTTCAAGTTTAATCATGAACTGCTCTCCATTAGAAAACCATTGAAAGACTAGGGTTAAGTGAACAGTTGCTTCGTCCTTCTTTAGGACTCTTCATCAGTACGAACTGATCAATACTGCACTGAGGAACAAACCAAGAACCTTCAAGTTACAAGGTGAGCTGTAGCCCATTCAGCCAGTGGGAAGGAACCCCATGCTCCACAAATTCCAAGTTTCGCTGATTTGAAACATAGAACAGTGTGGTGAGAGCTGTCTGCTAGGCAAAATTGGTAGACAGCAATTTAAGTCAATGTTTACGTCCGAAATCTTGGTCATGAGAAAAAGAAACAAGAACAAAGACTACTTCAACAACCAATTAAAGCAGACTCAGAGTGGGTGGATACGATTATCAGACATATCAACAGATTGTCTAAGAAACGTCAACAAAGAGATGACAGAATAACCTTCAGCAGGAACACAACCAGTCAGAAGACGTTGTATAGAAATCTATAAATATCTGTTGATTTTCTCAATAAACGATGTGTTGCCTGACCCTTGTCTTCTGTCTTTACAACATTACCGTCCGCCAATGTGGTCACAGAGTATTTGTAATCATAGCGGACTTGGTAGATCAAAGTGGTCATAACTTTTAATTTGTGCGTAATACTGAAAGGTTCCAGATCTGAGTGGTTTTTCTGTCGTCATAAACACTGTCTACAAGGATAACTTGAAGTCGACTGCTTCTGAACCATTAATATTCTGACGTTTGGCATTTACCTAACTTAGTGTATGTTTATTCAGTAATGTACGCCAGCCAAATTCGTAGTCTGATAATATATAAGACACTGCTTATCAAAATCAAGGAGTTCCTTATCAGAAAACAACACACCGTCTTCTACTACTGGTCTAGAATTCATGGCCGAGCCAGATAATCGCTAGATCACGTCACATAAATGCGTATGAATTTGTAATGACAGCGTTTTAAACCACAGAATCTATGATAATCAGCATGTTAAATCCTGAACTCTGAGTACTCTGAAGATGTTTGCTCGGTTATTGAGCCTACAGTGGGCCAAAATTTGCCTCATTTTTCGATCAACAAATTTGGTAATCTTAATTACCTAATTTCATTATTTGTTTCTCCATTTCCATCATGGCATTTCTACCCCTTATGACAGTGATCCTAATTTGACCTTTTTTCAATTTAAGTTGAGTTCTGCTTATTCCTGTCAGTTGTGTTACATCACTCAGCCTGCTTATTTCACCTTCCTTTATGTTTCTTACAGTCTGTTCCCTTTATTTGTTTGAATCGTCTTTCAAGATCATCTACAAAGTGAAGCCAAATGGTACAAAGGGCGTCAGGTTTCGGCTTTTGTGTATGGCGGAGGCTCTAGCAATTCATCAATACAAAGCTGAACTCTGTATACAGAAAATTTTGTCCAGTCTCTTATTCTACCTTGGTCTTAACCTCTTCCCTAATCGTTCCTTATAAATAAAATATATTTTGATTTTTTTTTCCTTTCATTCTAATTTCACTTTTAGTTAGCTTTTGCTTTAATAATTAATTCACTATTATCACTCTCATATGCTCCTTTTGTATATTTTCACACCCTCTTCACACTTGTTGAATTGACACTCAAATACCTTTATTCTCACTTAATAGCAATTTTAACCTTATCAAATTTCTATCTTTGTGCCGTTGAGTACCACGTAATTTACAACTTTAAATTTTCACTTCTAAAGCGACTTCTGAGTAATTATATCAATTATGTCACCCCCTATTACTCAATAATAGACCACTTTATATTTTTGTAAGAATAAATACGATTGTACAGCCTCTGAAGATGATCTCGTCGATAAAGAAAATTTTCTTCGCTGAATAATAATAATAATAAAATTATAGTAGCAAATAGAATATCAACTAAAATTAAGGAAATTTCACAAAAATTCAGGATCATTCAAACCTAGATGACCAAGGTAAGGATAATGTCAGAACTAACTTCTTTTGGACGCACAAATAAGGCTTCTTAATATGGATCCCCACAGCCAGCTCAGCAATATTTAGTAGTCGAACTCTTAAAGTGAAATTGAGATTCGTAGGTATGCGGTAAATGACTCTGAAAGTCAACCCGTTAACATCAATCTTGTGTTCTGTCTCCACAAGATGAGACAGAATAGCGCTGAGAATAGATTTTGTTTGTCCTTTGCTTAACCAACCAGGCAGGGTGATGTTCGGAAATTCGACGAGAAACACGCCTAATTGTTCGGCCCATGTAAATGGCTCCACAGGAGCAGTTAAATTGGTATATACACATGGAAGAGGCGAAATTAGGCAGTTTGTCTTTTATTCCCGAAAGCTGAAGAGGAGTGGTTTTAAGAAACAGCTTAATTCGACAGCAAGGAATGCTCTTGGCTTTACCGCATTTCTAAGGCGCTGTGTTAGTATCTCACTGGTGTTGTCTCCTAGGAACTGTGTCTATAAGAATAAGGTCTTTTTTGGAACTGTTGGTAACTTGGGCTGCTTTGGTTTCAGATTCATATTCTTATCAATAAACTTTTCAGGATAACCATTCTCACTTAGCAACCATTTAATATTGTTAAGTTCGCGTCGAATTTCCGAACATCACCCTGCCTGGTTAAGTAAAGGACAAACAAAATCCATTCATAGCGCTATTACATCTCATTTTGTGGATGCAGAACACAAGACTGACGTTAATCATGCTTTCAGGGTTATTTACCGCAAACCTAGGAATCTCAGTTTCGCCTTAAGAGTTCGACTACTAAATATTGCTGAGCTGGCTGTGGGGATCCATATTAGCAAGCCTTATTTATGTATCCAAAAGAAGTTGGTTCAGTCATCCAGGTTTGAATGATCCTGAATTTTTGTGAAATTTCCCTAATTTTAGTTGATATTCTATTTGCTACTATATTATTATTATTATTTTAGCATCTCTAATGAACTGTAATAATTCCATTGTGATCTTCCTTTACAAATCGATATTATTTAAAAGACACTAATATTGTTATTAACTACTTAATCTAGAATATTCTATGTAAATAAATATATATATATAATTGTAGAGCCAGAAGAGGAATTTATCGAAAAGGTTATTCTTTGCTCAATTATTTTGTGTTTTATAGATGTCTGGATGAATATTTTTGCTATATTGATATCTCTGATAACTCATCGTTTATTCAAGTGATGTAACTGAACCTGTCATACCCTCAACCACTTTTCTATCTGAATATAACCTGAAAAACATTCACACCTCTTTTTTTACATGATGGATTCAATGTACTTTATTTACTTTACTAGGTGATGTTTCTCCAAACGTATTTCTAACAGTATACATATATTAATATGTGTGAAGTACTCATCTGAGGAGGAGTTCAACCGTAACTGGAATAATTGTCGCTTGTTTTAAGTTCCTATCCGGACAGACGTTTTCCCAGTGTAAATATATATATATATGTAAATTTATGTCAGCGGAAAACGTTAGACATTCACTACCGTAAACTTACTATTCCAATGATATTCAATACCTTCAGTAGTTCTGTGTAGATGGATGGATTGAGATTGGATCTTGAAAAAAAATCAGTAAAAGAACACAAATATTTTGTCTGATAATATGTACGGTATTGTAGTTTGTTGCATAAGAAGATTATGTGAAATAGGCCTAATGAGTTCACGAATTTATATACATATACAGCAGTTTGATCCTAGTTTTTTTGGGTTTGAACCCCAGTGGGTGCGTACTGTTGATGATTTCAAAACTAGGATGAAACAACTGTCCGAGTACTCCGGTACTGGTTCTCAATGGTTCTCTAATTGTGATATCAGTCTGCGGTTACACTCGAAAAGCAAATCTAATGCTTACACAACAACTCTTGAAAAAAAGTTTATTTTTTAAATTTATCTTTATTTTGATTATAGCTTGATTCCATACCTTTGTTTTGCTACAAGTATGGAATTTTTAGCATGTGATATCAGTGGCCCAAATTTCGCAGGCCGACCATTGATATCAGGTGTGAGTCGGTAGGGGAATGAACCACGGACTATGTGCATGGCCGGCGAGCGTCCTAACCGTTGTGCCATGGACTAAAATCACATATATTATTTGATAGGTAATAGCTCATATTGACATGGTCGGTAACCACCTCCACTATATAGAGTACCAGTGCTATTTACTATACTCCAGTCAAAGCTTACTAGTATCTGTTGACATACCAGAGTTGTCTCCTCATCTCTGCTTTCCATCTTGACAAGTGATGTTTCCTTGATAGGTAGATAGTAGTGGTAGTGGACAGCACGGATGTGTCCTCCCATCCATGATTTCTCAGTGTGATGTAACTGTACGTCTGTGTGCGATAACTATTGCTCAAAGCCTATTATTTTAAGCGCAGAAGCAATGGCGGCCACATCTTGTTAAACGTTTTTAATAAATGCTTATGCTGTCTACTAACAGATAAGATAAGAACGCCAAAGAATAACAGTCAAAACCATGAACTAGAAGACCATCAGTGGAGATTGCTCATATTTAAATGATAAACAAATGAGCTGAAACTATCTAAAGTATAGATGGCATCAGTGTCGTTGGACATTTTAATCCCAAAACTAACTGAATCAATATAAAATTTACTCAAAATTAACCCAAGTATTTTACAAAGTTATATGATGACATTATACCGAAATTCTCAGTCTATTTTGAAGTATTCACTCAGTAGTATGGAGGCTTCGATGATACTCTGAGACACACAATATGTTATATGGAATACATGACGCACATTTCGTCCTATTTTGTGTCTCATAAGTTTGATGTAGCTTCAATCCTCCACTGGATAGTGTAGTTCGAAACTGAGGGTGTTGGGTTCGAGTCTTTTTTGATTAACTATCCTTTGCTGTTCACCTCTTAGCCATCTTTCAACAACCACATCAAGCTTAGGTAAGTGGAAGTTAGGTGAGTACAACACCATGACGCTCATTTTGCATAGAACTGCAGCTTCATCAATTGATTCAACTGTCATACCAAAAACTCTACTTAGAAGCCTCGTATTTATCGCACACTGGTTTCACCAAATCTGTCTCACGATAGAAGATAATATGTGAAATTCACTTAACGGTTGCTTTCACAGTTGACCATCGCCTGATGATCCCGAAATTGGTAGATTAATTTCTTCATGTACACTGATTCCCAAGATTTTGAGTGACAGGTTAATATTACTGAGTTAACTGACAAAGTCACATGTTTGTTTTTGTATAAGTGTGACTTATCATATACTGTATCATGTGTAACTAACATGAATTTATAATATGTACACTGTGTCCAATGATTTCTGAAAGCAACTTGAATAAAGCAGTCTGAGTTTTATAAAGGGAAAGTAAAGATTCCATATTAGACAAGTCTATTTTAAATATCATACAGCGATTCAGTATTAACAACTGGATGACGTTGAGAGCATAAATTATTGCCACTCATAATCATATCAATTTAGTTATACGGTTTCACAATTTGTCGATGATATATGTCTGATTTCCCACAAACTGGAAGATATGCAAGCGAAAAGCAACAAGTTGACAGAAGAAGCATCAAAGATAGGACTCCAGGTGAACATAGAGAAAACAGAGGTGATGAAGATTCCTTGGCAACACCACCAACAGCAACAACAACAACAACAGACAACGATCAGCATAAATGGGAGGAGCCTGTAGCAAACAACCTCTTTTACCTACCCGCCTGGGAAGCATCGTTTCAACTACAGGCGGACGTAACTGACAAGGATATCAAAGCAAGAATCAGAAAAGCAAGACAAACTTTCACTACTCTCAAGTCCGTCTGGAGGTCAACAACACTCAGCATCAAAAATAAGATCCGGATTTTCAACTCCAATGTGAAGTCAGTGCTACTAAACGCATGGAGCAGAGACTTGGCCAGAGCGTCATAAAGGGCATCTCAAACAAACTACAGACCTTCATTAACAGTTGTCTTCGCTCAATACTCAAGATCAGATGGCCGGCCAGAAAAGATCAGCAACAGAGATCTCTGGGAGCGAACCAACACAGCAGGAACCGATTGTGAAACAAATAGGCAGGAAGAAATGGAGATGGATTGGCTGGCCATACTCTGAGGAAACCATCAAGTGACATCACTAGACAAGCCATTGCTCGAGTGGAACCCGAGAGGGAAGCGGCGAGTTGGTCGTCAGTGCAAGGGTGACTTGGAGGAGGTCATGTTAAGAGGAGATGAAAGCATGTGGGCAGACTTGGAGCCAGGTGAAGATTCTAGCAGAGAACCGAACGCAATGGAAACGGGTGGCTGAAGCCCTGTGTTCCTCTAGGAATTAAAGGAAACAATAATAATAATAATGTGTATATTTCTCTCCATTCTGTCTCTCCGACTTCCCTTTTTTGTCTACTGCCACTTTCCCTACCTCCGGTTTAGACGTTGCACGTGTTGTGCGGTGTTGAATAGATAAACAAAGTTTCAGTGACTAACCTCTCTGTCTCCATCTAACTATATTACTCTTTAACACACTCACATTGTCCCACGCAACCTATTTTGTGATTACAAAGAAGTGAACGCAGTGCAATGGCTAAGCTCTGCTTTTTATAGGTTAATTAGCTTATCAGGGTCAATTATTCTAGGTCTACCTAAATTTTCATGCTCCGATAATCTAACTGACCCAAACCTAACTAGTTCAACATATGTAATTGACCTCAAAGTCATTAATTGGTATTTGGTATATTACATTATTTCTCTTAATTGGATCTATTTGATCCTTAAGCCGACAAAGTTGATCTCTGAGAGAGGTGGTTGGTTTAAATGTCACCTACCCTAATTCCAGCCTCATTGAAAATTCTACGGAAAGTGGCAACAAACAACAAGGAAAAGAGGGACATGTGGTAAGGTTATGTGACTAAACTGATATGATCATGAGCGGTAATTTACGCTCAAAATCAACCTTGTCATCCAGTTGTTAATACTGCATCACTGTATGATTATTAAAATAAACTTATCTAATGTGGAATTACATTCTACTACCACAGTTCCCAAGTTCTACACTTACATAAAGAAGTAAAGATTAATGTGCAGAATTTTAAGGAAAGTATTAAATGAAGACGAAACAAACAGAATATGAATACTTTTCACAAATTCTTATTTTTCTGTCAATCAACGTCGTTTTAAAGGATTTTCATCATGAGCTGACATTAGTTAGAGAACCATTAGAAAACCTGGGAGTACTGAACAGCTGTTTCGTCCTAGTTTGGGACTCTTCATCAGTACGCACCCACCGGGATTCGAACCCAGGACCTTCCGGTTTACAAAGCGAGCTCGTATACCATTAAGCCACTGAGACCCAATCCAGTGGCTGACCCATGAATTCCAACTTCTACCAATTTCTGACATGGCGCGACCGCTTCGCAACACCTTCTTCATAGAGTAACAGTCTTCATCCCCAACCTGCTGTATCCCACTGGTCACGACTTTACACTAGAACCCAAGAAAAATATCTACCTGAATAGAGCCAGTCACTGGTCGCTTAGTAGCCTATGGGCTCGCTAGCCTTTTAACCAGAGTGTTCTGGGTTCAAACACCAATCAGCGTAGGCGTACTGTGAAGAGTCCCCAAATGGGACGAAACGGCTGTCTAATACTCCCAGATGGTTTTCCATTGGTCCTCCAACCGATGTCAGCTCATGGTGCGAATCCTTCAATCCAAAATTGCTTGATGTCCCATTAGTGAAACTAGTTGTTGAAGCTATTACTAACAAGCTTGTTGATGAAATAGTTTCGGTCAAATAGAAAAGATCAGAGAACATCAAGCAAGTTTCAACTTCTGTTTTGAATGGTTTAATTATGAAAATTTCATTGCATGCTAACATTCAGCGCCATCTTCACACTGAAGATAAATGACCATATACTTATTGGCATATTGGCTATGCATCTAGTTCTTCTTTGCTCTATGGGCTCGGTCGAAAACTAGCCAAACAGCCGTCAGGTGTTTAAATCACTTCGATCGCACCATCAAGCACTTCTATTTGTCTTGAGTGGTTTTTAACTACTAACACCAATAAATCAGTAGTATATCATATCCTGCTAAACATTTTACTATCAACTGCAACCACATTAAATGTTTTTTTCAAGAAGAAAGCAAAGAGCACACTGTCAACTGAAGACTGAAGTCATCATGTCACATAACATCTCAGTGCATAGTATTTCGTAGCATACTCCACAAACTAATCTAATCCGACGAATGGAAGACAAAGTTAATAGAGCCAAGTAGACTTGAACTACAGGAAAACTCCGTGACTTAATACCATGACTCACAGGTTCAAATGAGAAGCCGATTAATATCATCAAAATTCCAGCATCAAAACTATTCAGGCATGTCGAGAACTATATGTTGTGACTATTTTAAACTTCACATTTCATAATAAACTTAAGTCACAGCTGTAGTAACACAAGTGGGTTTTTTTCAAACATACAGTGCTAAGTTTAGACAAAAAACACAGGGGAATATCTGGAGGTTAAAAGGGCGCATCTGATTTTACCGCGGTTTTTCAACTACTAACTGTCGAAGAGGGTTAACAGCACTTAGTACATTGTGAAGTCATCCTGAAGTTAGTACTGGAAAGGTTATCTGGGAGGATAGTTAAAGTTTTGTAATCAAACTTTTCAAATTAGGAAACACGACAACGTTAAAATCATCCACCTGAGCCACAACTAAGACTGAACTTTAGGTGCAAATATAGAAGACAGAGGTGACGAAGAAAACCAGCCAACCAACAACAAGCACCAAATGCCAACAAAGGGGTGAAACTGGTTACAGGATTTGATCATAAACTGATATAGGTTAGAGAACCATTGAAAAACCAGCTGAAAGTACTGGAAAGCCAGCCATTTCGTCAGCCTGGTTTCGGACTCTTCATCAGTACGCACCCACCAACCTGCACTCGAACTAAGGACCTTCTGGTCACAAGGCTCATAGACCATTAGGCCACTGCGACCCGATCCAATGACCAACCCATCAATTGCAACTTCTTCCAGTTCCTGAAATAGCGTGACCACTAGCCAGTGTCATCGCTGGCAAGTATCTGCACTCCTGCCCGACTTGCTCTACCCTACTGGTCATGACTTCCTACTAGAACCCCAGGTAACTACCTAACTGAATAGGGCCAGTTGCTAGTGAGCATCTCATTGATATTCAAGTATTGGTTTGTCGGGATTTGACTGAGTGGTTACGGGATTTCATTATGAGCTGACATCGGTTAGAGAACCACTGGAAAACCTCGTGGAGAAATGTTCTCTTTCACTCTCCTGAGTAGCGCCATTTCAGCAGCGGTCAACATGAATGAAGATTTTTAAGGGAGGAAGGAGACTGACGGTACTTACCACAAGGAACAATATCCAGACGTGTAACACTAACGTCAAGTCTCTCCGTGCTTCTATTTAGTTCAAAGACTACACGCATGCGTCACCAACAGACTGCTGCGTAATTCAACCAACACCTAGTCACTAATTGCCAGATGGTCATATTGGATAGACAAAATCGAACTCCGACAACAAACTAAGTGAGAATCGCTCACCTAACAAATATGCCGCAGAAAATTGAGGTGGACTGGACATACAGTGAGGAGACCATTGACTGATAATATATGACATGCACTCGAGTGTAACGCTAACAGGAAGCAGAAAGTTAGTTTTGAGTCCGATGCTGACAAGGGAAAGATTATGTCAAGAGGAAATGGAGGCTAAAGGGCAGTGTTTGGTCCAGTAAAGAGTCAAGTGGAGCGGAAATATCCCACTGAAACCCTCTGTTCCACTCGCAAATCAAGAAACGGATAACAATGATAATATCCAAGCTATAAATGTTCACTAATTATTCCAAAAATACACCTATTTGGGAAGTTGTATCAGCACCAACGGATTGATTGGTGACGAAATCACAGCACGGATCCAGAAAGCTCGGGCTGCTTTCGCTAACTTACACCGTCTCTGGCGTAGGCGTGACATCCGGCTATCAACCAAGGGACGTGTATACTGCTCAGCAGTTCGCTCCGTCCTTCTCTATGGCGGTGAGACGTGGCCATTGAGAGCGGAAGACATGAAGAGATTGTCTGTTTTTGACCATAGATGTTTACGTTCTCTTTCTCGCGTTAGGTGGTATAATAAGGTAAGTAATGTTGACGTTAGGTGTAGAGTGTTGGGCAAAGAGGGAAAATCAGTCGAAGAGGCTATAAAGTTACATAGATTGAGATGGCTAGGTCACGTGCTGCGCATGCCTAACCATCGCCTCCCCCGACGGGCATTACTAGCTGATATAGGTGCAGGTTGGAAAAGAGTAAGCGGTGCCATGCCAAACAAAAACATGGCATCAATCCATGAAATCCCTGACAGTTAAATTGAGTCAGGTAGGGAGATGCAGACTTCCAGGTTAGGGCCCTCGGGACTCTAGGAATCAATGGCTGGAGACAATAGGTGACATGGCTCAAAATCGTTGTCAATGGCTTACGCAGATGTATTCAGTCTCTGTAATCTTTCATATTCCTTTCTACCATTACTCATTCATTCTGTTTCACTCTTGTACTTGTCAAAACTCTATTGATTCTCTTCACTCATTTTCTTGTCTACCTTTGTGTGCTCTTTGGAACGTGGCAACTCGAACTGCTGCACCTCGGTGCCAAGTTCTATGTTGAATCCAGCAGCAGCGATAATTTACATTCGTGTTTTATTCTAGCAAATAGAATAAATTCAAATGAACTCTCGTCAAAATTTGACAGAATAGTTCTAAAATATTTAGGCACCGAGTGAGAAGTAGACATTTGTAAAAAATTATATTTGTAAAATCTCAGCGAGATTGAAATGAGTAATTCCAACGTTTCGTTTGGCAATCTGGTCCGAACTTCTTCAGGGAAATTAATCGAAATTAACATAACAGAGGTTTATATATAAAAGGAACATCACTTGTTTTTAAAAACTTTGTCCAATCATGACTCATTCAACAAGTATCAACAAGTATAATAAACACAGTTTTATGAGCTGTGATCAAATATTTTAGAACTATTCTATCAAATCTTGACGACAGTTCATTTGAATTATTTTGCAATCGAATTAAATTAACAAAGAAGCTGTGTAACTGGCGGAATCATCGTGTTTTCACTCTCCGTTGGCTTCAACAGAATGCACGTCCTAAATCCGTAGCTGTCGAGTCACTTGACAACTCCAGTTGGTCGAATAAAGCAGCTCAATCTTCAGAAAGAAGATAACGCAATAAGTCCAACAGGGTGCTTCTACTAAACTCTAATCTTAAACACCATAATTTTGAAAATACGTCTAATCATAAAATTCTAGATACTAACAGTTTGAACAGACATGAAGGCGTGATGTTATCTGATGCATAAGAAATCCTCATTAATAAATAAAAAATGGATATGTATCACTAATTATTAATACTTGGTCAAAATTCTCCACTGTCCATATCTTCTTATGGAGATGTTAAGAAATGTTTTGCAACTGTTTACCCACACACACATACACACTCTGTTTAAATTGTTTAGCAAAGGTAGACCAATATTTGTAAGTCCGAGGTCAAATTTTGATCACAGCTCATAAAATTTTGTTTATTATACTTGTTGATACTTGTTGAATGAGTCATGATCGGACAAAGTTTTTAAAAACAAGTGATGTTCCTTTTATATATAAACCTCTGTTATGTTAATTTCGATTCATTTCCCTGAAGAAGTTCGGTCCAGATTGCCAAACGAAACGTTGGAATTACTCATTTCAATCTCGCTGAGATTTTACAAATATAAACTTTTACAAATAGAATAAATCATTTCAAGTGACACCAAACTACTAAGGATAAAGAGATACTCAAAAAAGGTGCCATTACAGTATACATGTAGAAATAATATCGCAATAATAATAATAATAATAACAATAATTACTCTTATAACTGTTATTTAACTTACACTTTTCTATTGAAAGCTGAAGTCATTTTACACACTCTACTGCTTATTGCTGATTTATCGATTGGCTAATTTAAATTTCTTTTAGATTACAGACAGACAGAATATCGACAACAGTCCAGTGACGCATTAGTCCTTTTAGATTTTTATAAGCTAACTCTAACCTGCCTGACCTACTAATTCATTGAGAGGAATCCTTTTATTCTTGATGAGTTCTATGTCGGAAAAGTATTCGGATTCCTATTAACTTGTGTGAATTGGGATTATGAACACTAACAGATTATTATCCACAGACGTCTATAAGTCAATGTCGTTTGATGTGACTGGCACATAACCTTAGCAGATAATCTTTACTTTTCAGACCTTATTCATTTTCGATGCTGTTTCAATGATATATTAATTGTTTATTCCATGAATGGGTTATGCGATCATATCAGTAATCGTGGAAATACAAAAAGAAACTGGAACTCTGTAGCCGCTTAACTTTCTTCTAGAAACAATGCTAATAATAACTTCCGAAGAGACAACACTAGTGACTGGATTCCATTGAATTTCCTCCTAACCCAAGAGAAGAAAAATCATATTTGAGTGGGACTATCACCGAGGAATAGGACAAATGAGTGTTGCTACACCTTCCTCCTTCGAAAATGTACTATGAATTTAACTTTTAGTGGAACTGCCGGTCAGTATATAACAGCTATACCATTATACACGAAGCATCGCCACCTAAGCAAATGAACTATCAAATAATGTAAGAGTATAATTTAGGCACTGTGGTGGAGTATAATCTCATTAGAATTGATACTCTACCACAGTGACGAAACCATACTCTAACAATCAGTGACACTTATGGTCTTGTTGTTCCAGGGCTAATCAAGGAACTTGTACAACTATCACAAATAGAAGTAAGATCTACAAATCATCGTAGCTTTAATTATCGGTGCTTTGGAAAATGGAATAATTCCTACATATCTTCGTTTGTGCGTTCCGGTTGCAACAAAAAAAGGCAAAAACAGCAGAACAGCACCTTAGTAGACGCTCTTTTGTGCAAATAAATCCACAGACTCATGAATAAACCAAATGAAGTCAGATGTGAGAATAAAATGGAGATGAATGGAAAAATCCCATTGTAACATTTGGAAAATCAAAACAAGTGGTGATTCAGCGAAGAGACTCTTTTCAACGAATTTATTATCAAGCTGTACAATCGTATATATATATGGTTTTATTAAGAAGTTATATCCGGTGAGGGAATTGAATCATAGGTGTGAATGCATAAAATAATAATAGTAGTATGAAATGCAATTAAAACTAAAATGTTTGTGATTATAATCATAATTAAATATCAAGTGGCAAAACAATTAATGCCATATAAAGAATTATTCATAGGATGGATAGAACTTGAAAAAGGGTGGGCAATTATAGGATTAGTAGACAAATCGAATAAAATAAAAACGTTACGTAATATTGTGTGAAATTTAATAGCACAGAATTTAATATTGTAAAAAGGAATTGATTTAGAATGACAAGTAGAACAAGTGAAATAATACCGGGGACAATTAAAAGTGAGAGTAGTAATAGTAACAATTGACTTAATAAGGAAGAGAATACAAATGGAATAGACAAAATGAAAAAAATGAAAAATTGGTCTAGCCACCTGAAATTAAGTCACGCGTAGATAAAGGCTATCCCGGTCCAGAACAAACAAGAAGCCGGTCACTGTTTCTACGGTAGTATTAATAAATAAAGCAATAATTATATGTACAACAAACGTTAACGGTTTCAAGAGTACAAAGCACAACGCTTAACTGAAAGCAAGGTACCGCTATCAGAGAGGAATAACGTTAAAGCGAAAATTGCGAACTAGCCGGAATCAGACACGACCGTTCAGGTAAGCAGTCAGTAGAAGAATGAACCCAAGTAAGGCAGGGCATAGAACAGAGAGCGGTTAAGAGATAGACAGAGCATAGGCACAAAGAGAGAATTTAATTGTCTATTTAACCAGGTAGGCTGATACAGATGAAGATCAATAAATAAGATAAACTCGACAGAATAATACAAAGTAAGACATGGATCAGCAAAAATAACAATTCGCAAAATACTCTGATTGGGTCATGAGTTCAACGGTCTGACTAAACGGACTGATGTAAAAAAAGACACACACAGTTCATTAAAAAAGGGGGGATAGACACTTTAGGCATGGATAATTGGGTTGCAACAACGCTATGCTGATCCGGGACAGGTTGACTTGATTCAAGGAAGGGAATTGAATTGATCTTACAGTAGGTCTGTAACATATAACAAGAGATGTGGTTTACTTTTCTATTATTATTCCCTTAGGATCCAAATGGAACATAGGGCTTCAGCAGCACATCATCATTTCACTTTGCCCTTTGTTCACTCCACGATTGCCCATAAGCTTTGGTTCCCATCTCACACGATTTCTTCTATGTCAGGAGTACTTACTCTCAACCTGTCGTTTACCATTCGAAATCCGCTTGAGAGCTTGGCACATAATGTCACTCGAGGGTCTCCTCAGCATACGTTCGATCCGTCTCCTATCCCTCTAACACAGTTCCTTATTGCCTATCCTTTCTGGCCACCTGATCTTCAGTATCCAGTAAAGGCTGCTTTTCATGAAGATCTGTTGGAAATGCTCGCCTAGTCTGTGAGTCATACAGAATCACCGATTTGATAACACAATGTTGGGAATTCGGACCTAGTTCCTCGTGCTGAGTGTTATAAACATCTACGGTGACTTCACAGTCTTGATTTACGGATCAGATCCTGCTTTCCTTTGCAATCCTCATCTTTGTCGCGTTGTAAGAAATGGAGACTAAAGTTAACAGTTAACAACTTCAAATTGTACAATAATGATCACTTTTCAGCTCAGATATCTGGTTTGCTCAGGGAACTCAACTTCCTCCTGCATACATACATGCACTCTGAATAAGGGTGAGTTGCGCGGAAATTTCATTTACGTGTCTATAAATGAAATACGTAAGGGTTTTGAATTTAGTAAACATAAGAATAAAAGTTTCAACAACTACTTTGCTTTTGTTGTTTTTCCTAGCAAAATCAAGGAATTCGTCTGTGCCTTTGTGAATTATTTTCACTTATATCACCAAAAGTCTGCAGTAGCTGGTTCTTAGCGTTTCGGGGATATAAGTCAGATATTCTACTCCTTTAAAACAGACTCGAATGGAAAGGATTGATGTCAGGTTTCGGTACCTGTTAATATGAGATATCGAACGCAGAAGACAAGTAATTCAGCGAAGAGTCTTTTCTCGGCGAATTCATTTTCATAGCTGTACAGTCGCAAATATATGCATGGTTATTTTGTATGTGTGCATATGTACATTCAATTGGTCAAACGAAAATACAATTAATAAGTTCAGATGAATTGGATGTTGATATGAGAGAGTAGTAACAAAAGTGATGAGTTGTCACAAACGATTGTTAAGGAAGAGTTACGTGATGGCGTGAATAGTTTGATGAAAGAATTGTGGTCATGGAGTACATGGAAACAAAATATACGAAATTACACAAGGATTTTGAGTAGAAAAATAAGCATACAAACAAAAGTTTAGTCAAGTCAACGGAGTTGTTACCATGGGAGTAGAAGTGGTTGAATAATTTTCTTTTGTATGCACAGTTCTGGTTCCTCTAAATGAATGGCTAGGGCTTCTGAGATACAAAGAAGACGGAACCGTACTGTCTTTGGAAGGTCGTTCTTCCCTTTTAGATTACTTTGAAGGAGGCGTTTGTTGAGATGGAATGACCAGTGTTGACGAGGTGTTACTTCCTTTCTGCGGCCACGCTGGATAGTGTTCTTTGGCCGTTTTTGACAGGATGTGCGTGGAACGACCGATGTACCTGGCTCCACAGCAACAGGTGAACTGATATATGCACACAGAAGTGGTCAGGTGCTGGGATCTTTTCCTTTCGGCTTTTTCAGATCAGCGGGCGACTGGAGAACACTACTCTCAATGTTGCTGCAAGGAAAATTCTTCTTAAAGAGGTGGAGATTTTCCTTCTAAGGACGTCACTGAGTAGGTCTCCTTTGAAGTTGAGGTTCATATAAAGTATCTTTTTTGGCACAGATGCTGTTTCTTGCTTTCGGATTTTTTGTTTGATGTTTTTGTCTACAAATCTTGATAGGTAACCGTTTTGTATGAAGGTTTCTTTCAGGAAGTCTTGTTCTTCTTCCATGGTATCAGAGCTGCAGATGCGTCGGACGCGAGTGGCAAGAGATCTAATTAGGTTTCTTTTCCGACTGATTGGTACCCAGCTGTAGAAGCTTGTCAGATGGCCGTTACATGGGGGTTTCCTATGGATGGACCTTCTCAAAGTTCCGTCAGCTCTCCTTGTAAGTTCAACATCAAGAAAAGGGATTTTAGATTCGTTTTCAATTTCAAGAGCGAACTTTGTGGCTGGATGGCATTTGTTGAATATTTACAGTGACTGATTGAGGTCGTGACCGTCATCACAGATAGTAAAGATTTCGTCCATATATCTAACATACAGTTGGAAATAGTCAAGAGTTGATTTGAGTGGGCCGTTCTCGGGGATTGCCATGAAGCAGTCTGCTAGTAATGGGTCGAGTGGAGAAACAAAAGGAAATTATTCAACCACTTCTACTCCCATGGTAACAACTCCGTTGACTTGACTAAACTTTTGTTTGTTTGTTTGATTTGACTTAACTTTTGCTTGTATGCTTATTTTTCTACTCAAAATCCTTGTGTAATTTCGTATATTTTGTTTCCATGTACTCCATGACCACAATTCTTTCATCAAACTATTCACGCCATCACGTAACTCTTCCTTAACAATCGTTTGTGACAACTCATCACTTTTGTTACTACTCTCTCATATCAACATCCAATTCATCTGAACTTATTAATTGTATTTTCGTTTGACCAATTGAATGTACATATGCACACATACAAAATAACCATGCATATATTTGCGACTGTACAGCTATGAAAATGAATTCGCCGAGAAAAGACTCTTCGCTGAGCTACTTGTCTTCTCGCTATTAATGTTCGAATGGGAATTTTTCATGAATATTGAACGCAAACGCACTTTTGGTTGAAGGTGGCTAGTTTCATCATACCACTACATTCATTCACTAGCCATGCCTCATAGTGATAAAGAATGACAGAACAAAATGCTGCATAGCAACCGAACAATATGCCTGGATCAACTATGAAGCTAGTTGGTGAATGCCAGAATAGGAAATATGCAGATACCGTTGAGATTCGTTCAGCGGTTATGACACTGTCTTACACCGAACTGTCCTTATTAGAACCAAGCAACATGGACTGTTTACAGACAATGGGGTCATAAAAATGGCATGAACAACAAAACCCAAGACAGAATTAAACGATGATCTTTTATTTTTTTAAACTAAAATCAATATTTTCAGAATATTTCACGGAAAAATCTGCTGACAGACACACACACTCACAAATGGGCACACGCGTACAAAAACATATGTGTATTGAATTTAGTACAGAAGGACAACATAGTTAGGATGTGTAATCTGTAGTGAAAGACCCGATAATGAAAATGTCGTGATTATGTGTCAATATAATAAACAATTCTGAAGAACAAAAGAAGCAATAGACAGTCTGTTATTCAATTGTTCTCTTTATATATCATACCAGCCATCAAAAATATTATGACCTGTAGGCATAAAAAAAGAAAGAAAGACAATGGGTAGTTAGTCATGTAATCAGATTACAGTAACTGCAAAATAACCAGTTGAGTGAAGAGATTCTCTAGTTTGCTTCAAAATCCATATAGTCGATTTATATGTAAGTATTGGTTTGTAGGGATTTGGTTGATTGGTTACAGGATTCTATCATGAGCTGACATTGGTTAGCGAACCATTGGAACCATTGCGCCATATCGTGAATGGGCAGAAGTTAGAATTCATCGACCATTGAATCAGGTCCCAGTGGCTTAATGGTCTAGGAGCTCGCCTTGTAACCAGAGGGTCCTGTGTTCGAACCCCGGTGCGTGCGTACTGATGAAGAGTCTCAAACTGGGACGAAACAGCTGTCTAGTACTCCCAGGTTTTCCAGGGGTTCTCTAATCAATGTCAGCTCATGATGGAATCCTGTAAATAGTCGATTTAAGTGTGTGTGTGAGTATGCGTGGAATGTCATTCAGCTGGTGTCAGCTGGCAATGGAATACATGAAATGCATTTCCCCACCCACGTGGAACTCGTTGGTACTTCAGTGACTGTCAGTGTTTTCAAACAGACTTAGTTCAGCCTTCCACGAATAAAATGATTGGGATATCTAGTTTTCTTTGATTATAGCTTGATTTCACACTGTTTTTTTGATACAAGTATGGAATTTTCAGCATGTGGTATCGTTAGCCCAAACTTTTTTTAAATAATAATAATAAACACTTTATTCCACAACAATAACAATTTACAGCATGGAATTTTCAGCGTTTCTTTTACATATTGCAATGGTTTGGCTCTGTTTATAATTATATAAATGTATATAAAATGTTAAAATATTGATAGTTAATAGGAAAAAATAAAACCCCAACAAAATCACACCATTTCTAGGTCATAGTGAATAATAAATAAATAATATAACAAATCACACATGCAATAATATACATCATTACATTTTTTAGTTTAGTTAATGATTTAGAAGTTGTAAAAGTTCTTTTCTGATATTCGTCTCTTCACACAATACTCGTGCCAAATATAGTACGGTCGAATTTTTATATTTTGTAGTACGAGCATAAATGTTTATGAAATTTCTTCTGGTCTTACCCGAAGAGATACAAGGAAACAAATGTGAATAAAGGGGATGTTCACTATCAGACAAGATAACTTTAGCTAAGTGTTTACAAGAATTCATGTGCCTATTGACAACAGTGTCGGTTAGTTGAGTCAAAGGGATAGCACTGACCCTACTTACAGCCTTCAATGTTCTTCGTAGTATTATATGGTCTTCCTTGAGTAGCCCAGGGAAGAATAATGGAGAACAATAAAGAATGATGAGCAAAACACATGAATTAATAAATTGTATGAGAAGAGATTGGGTTATACCTGAGTGCCTCAACTTCTTTATGTAATAAGTCAGACGGAAAACTTTCTTAGAAACTATAAGAATATGAGACGACCAGCAGAGGTTTGAAGAGAAACTAATGCTAAGATGAGAAACACTTGACTTACTCTCTATCATGGTACCATCAATATTACAACAATCATGAGATTGGATCAATCCATGCATGTCTTTTCACTTCTCAAGCTGAAATCAACAGTATTACACTTAGTTGGATTTAGTTTAAGACCATTTGAGCCAGACCAATCCTTAACTTCAGCTAAGAAGCCATTCATATGGGAACAATTCGATGTGGAAACTACAGGGACAGAAACGGTCAGATCATCAGCATACTTAATGAAGTTAACTTTGGGTGAGTTCGGAAGGTCATGCAAAAAGAAAGAGAAAAGAAATGGAGAAAGTACTGCACCTTGAGGCACACCACTTTCAGTTAGCTGAGAAGTGGAGAGCTTTCCAGCCAAAACAGTATGCTGTTTCCTATCCTTAAAATAAGAAGACAGCCATCTAGTTGCCCAGGACTCTGTTTGTGCTGAAATCATCTCTTCTAATAAAAGTGTCCTAGGAACAGAGTCGAAAGCTGCAGTATAGTCTAAAAAAGCTGTTCGAACGAACTTAGCACCCTTATCAAGGCAGGAAACAATATTGTGGTGTAGTACAATGGCTGCATCTAATGTACTTCTTCCACACTTATAAGCAAACTGCTTAGGGTCACTAAAAGCTTTTAAAGAAGGTTTAAGAATATTCAAAAGAAGTTTCTCCATAGTTTTCAAAAAAAGAGATGTTATAGCGACCGGTCTAAACTTTATACCTGCTCCAGAAGATGATTCCTGTACAGGTACAACCTTGATTTCTTTCCAGTCAGCAGGTACCGTTTCCTTGTTAAATGATACATTAAAGATTTGAGTAAGAGGATGACACAAGATGTCTGCACATTTTTGAAGAAGAATGCCTGGTACACCATCTGGACAAAGGCTGTGTGTTGGATTTAAAGATTTTAAACATAATAGTACATCCTCTTCTTTAAAACCCGGAAAATGACCATTATCTTGACTAGGTAAATCAGGTACAACCATATTAATTTGTTTCATGATAAATGATTTGTTTAAAGCATTAACATCAGAATAAGCATCAACAGAGATTTGTTTTTTACTTGTAAGTTTATTGAAAAGTTTCCAAATGTTTGAAGGATTTTTACATCAACTTTGCAGGCCGACCATTGATATCAGGTGTGCGTCGGCAGGGAATCGAACCCCGGACCATGTGCATGGTCGGCGAGAGCCCTAACCGCCATGCGACCGACGCACAAAAGCCACACTCACGGCGACAGTCGAACCCACAATCTTCTACTTAGGAGGCAGATTACCTATTTACCTATTTAACGTATCTCTTCCCTGCCCGGTGTAAAGTAGCTTTGTTTAATCAAATCTCAAAGGGATTCGTATTGAGAATAGAAACTCAGGCGAGTGATTTAATGCCTTTAACTAGTTAGCATATTTTTGATTGCACACTAGTCAGTAACTAGTGTAATGTGTCTAGTCCTATTTTCGGTGCAGACTGAATTCTATCAGTCATGTTTGCAATGTGGCCACCATGCTAGGTGGCTCGACATTACGGTGCACTGTGAATTGTTGGTATTAGATGGTTGGAGGCAATCGGCAGGAAGCCTTGGACCTAGGTCCAAGGCTTCCTGCCGATTGCCTCCAACCATCTAATACCAGTTAGCATATTGCATTATATATATATCAGCCTACGAAGTACAATTGTTTATACTGCCCACTTTTAAAATACCTATCAGATTAACCTTTACGAAGGTGCGTGCCTCTGTGGACAATGAAGCTTAAACGTATCTGTCAAGTTGGCTGACCCTGTAGAGCCAGTTATATTGGCTAATCGTTTAGGAACTTAATTTTTTGTGCTTGGGAACAGCTACCAGTCTCTTATAAAAAGCACAAATATTCCGATAATAAGGATATTTAGTTCAAATATACCACAGAGCTAGTGTTGGATAATATTTTTCTATCATCTGTCCGGTGCTAGATAAATTGTCGAAAGCCTCTAGATACCATATACTCAGAAGCATCAGAAGTCATTACAATTCGATTAAAACAACCGGAACTCTGATTAGAGGAGAAACAGATCCAGCCGCTATTGCTACCCTGTCTAGCAGTGGAACCTATAAATTCACAAATATCGCATTGTTTTCCTTAATTTATGTGATATTCAGTTTTCGGATGGTTGAAGACGATTGACAGGATTCTCTGGACCTCTCACCTTTAGGCATAAATCCGACCTAAACAAACTGATTAGCTCTCACGAGGTGTGCAACATAGATGGCACTGAAATAGAAGCCAAGTCGGAAATTAAATACCTAGGTGTCATTCTATCTGCTGATCTCTCCTGGTCGTTTCATATCTTGGCGATTTCTAAGAAAATATTCCGTCTTACCGTCTACATCAACAAGTTAAAACATTCTGGTATAACCCAACCCTTACTCCTACAATTCATTAACTCTCCCATTCTGCCTATTATTCTCTATTGTTCCCCCTTAGTTTTTCCTGGGCTACTGAAGAAAGACTATATCTTATTACGCAGGATGTTAAAGGTTGTCAGCAGGATAATCAATGTGCCACTTAACCAGCTTGTTAATATTCTGGTCGACAGGCACTTGGACTCAAGTGAAAAATGGGCCAAATCCACTTTATCTAACTCACACCACTCTCTTCACTCACAACTCTACCCTTGCATCTCATCAGGGAAGACCAGAAGCCAATATAGAAAACTATATGATCGCACCAGCAAGTACAAAAACTCAACCATACCCTACCTAGCTCGTGTTCTGTGCGATAAAGAAAGCATTAGGCATGATACCTATAAATTAATAAATAGTCAGTAGAACAACTGGATCTCGTCTTTCCAACTCATATCATTTATAGGCACAACATTTTCTTTCTTCTTTTCCTTTTCCTCTCTCTCTCTTTTTCCGTTATATGCTGCTTTGTTTCTTTCTCTCGCTTACGCCAGTAAATATGATAGCACCTACTTTTCTAACACCTTCAAACACTGTTTAGCTTTACCTTTGCTACCGACATGCCAATATGTTGTTGTCATAATGAACTGAGATTTCCTTAATCTATGTGGATTTTTATTTATTGTTAATGTACTAACTGGATGCAATACTGTAGTAAAAATACTGAGAATTCCCTTGTGTATCACAAGTACCGTTTTGGAATAAAGCAAATTATTATCATTATTATTATTAAATTTTGTGCATGTTGGCGTTTACCAGCAAGGCTTGTGTGCATTTTCTGAAACTGTTCATAACCCTTCTGATATTTGAAGCGGTATCAACCACTACTGTAGTCGAAGACATTAACACTGATCTATTCGAGACTTCATTGACTGTAATGGGCGCACTGGTTGATCACTCGGTAGTAACCAGTTAGGAACCACAAACTTCCTACTTGGCTGTGAAGTAGTGATTTCTCCATATATATTGGTTTGACAGTCTCAACGGGCAGTTGTGATTTGCTTATATATGGCTTACTTTTCTGAGCGATTTCAGTGTCTAACTGCATAATTTTTTGAGGATTTCGTAAATGTGAAATACCATACATTTTGTCTAATAAGCCTTGTTGTTGTCGTTCCGGTTGTCACTTTCCCATTATGACTGTGGCTATCTCAGTGTGAGATATATTCAGATGATCAATTGATTACACTGTCCTGTTCCAAAGGCGCATTCTAGTCAAGATAAGGGAATTCACAACTCAGCTGTAATCCATCATAGCATAACCAATGCCATGCGTCTAGCCTTTGGTTTAGTGTAGACTAAATTCTACTCCTAACATCTTCGAAGAGAAGTCAGAATTTGCCTTTCATACTCGACGTGTCGATTTCACTGGGATTCACTTTTTACTAAGAAGTCAACAGTTAAACACTATCCTCCTATTCGTTGGTGAGTAGATTTAGAGTATGTGTTCTGAAGTCCTGGTGAGTAGTCATGACTGGTGTTGTACACCATGACTGTTGTGAAGTACGTGCTTATCGATCGCATCAGTTGGTGGTGTTTAATCTATATTCCAAATTGACAGGAGTATTAATTGATGATTTTTATAACCTGAAGGCCGTTAGTACAAGCTTTGAAGTTTTCCAAAATTTTAAGGCGAAACACAAACCTTCTGAATTTAGATAAAGCAATAAGAAGACGTAATTTGTGGGAGCCTTAGTAAGGTGCCTCTTCAGTAGAATCCAGCGAATATGCACTGAAGACACACCTGATGAAGAGGAAAGAAAGTTGACACATAATTTGGTTGATAACAATTATCCAGACAAGTTCATCAGGAGATATAAAGTAGTCAGAACACCAAGACCCACTCTTCAACTCGCCTCTAAGAAAGATGTGTACATCAAGCTGACCTATGTGGGACATCATAGCAGCTTGATAACTAGACAAAGATTGAACGTTGCTGTTAAAAAGACTTTTTACGCAGCTAAAATCATAATAATTGGGATTGCGAAGTCATCATATCCATCTAAGCCCTTAGAACATGCAAAATATGATGTCACATCCAACTGTATTTACCAATTTGAATGTACGTGTGGACACACATACATAAGGAGGACTCATTGATCACTGCAAGTAAGGGATGGCTTTAGAGCATATTCCTAAATTGCTCCAGAAGAAAATACAATTTCCAGAACCCAGTAATAGTGACAACAAGAGAACTAGCTCCTCTATTGCGAAACATATTATAGAGACAGGACATAAAATTGACGTTCACAGATCTTTTAAACCTATCTATAAAACGTATTTGTGGGAGAGAGCATCCTAAGTTTTTGGATGCTCTAGCGACTAGAAAGTTTAAACCAACTTTGTGTGTGCAAAAAACACTTGTCATCACACGAATCCTTCTTTGGTAAACTTTATTTTCATAGCAGCCAAAGAAGATGTACTATTACCTTTCTTAATTGGTTTAGTGACCTTCATTGTTATTTTAACCTTCAATTTGACCTTTTAACTCGACCTAAGTCTATTTCCTCACCTCTTCACTCTTTATTAATTTCACAAATATTCCTATAACAAGTTCGTGTGTGATCAGATGTTTCGAAATGTGTTGCTCAAATACATACAATTCATGATTCGGACAAATTACGTCTTCTTACTGCTTCATCTACAAACCTTCTGCTCATTTGGTCTTCAGGTATTTTTCAAGCGATTTCAGTTTTCCATGAAATCTGAAGTGAATTTCTGAAACTAAACTGTAAACGTAAATTTCAACTAACCATAATACAGCTAAACTTCCAGTTCTGTTCTACCTACGAGTTATACTTTTCACCAATAACTTACATAAACACTCACATTGTTTGTATTTCTCGAATTCAGCACTATTTTTATTGTTTGTTTTACAATAAATGCTTCCAACATCTATTTGACTAATATTTTGACTTTGTAAAGTCAAATGTTATTCCAACTCAAACACTCAGGAGAGATTTTCCATGTGTCATACTAATAGCCTCACTTATTGTATGTGAGTGCTCAAGGCCAATGCCATGCATCCCTAAAAACGGTATGCTTTAGTCCAGAGTTACATTTTAGTCAGAAATATTAAAACTGTAGGTTCGATATTGATAAAATAATCTACTCAGGTTTAAATAATAGAATTAAACGTCAAAATAGTGGTGACAGTTGTTGAGGATGCTGCTGCTGTGTTCTCCATATAATCTGATTACGAATTCACTTTAGTTAGAGAGCCATTAGAAATCAGGGAGTACTTGACAGCTGTTTCGTCCTTCTTTGGGACCCTTCGATAATACGGGCCTATGACGTAACCTGCTGGAGATATTCTTTATGACCCACCAAGTTTCTGAGTGACGAAGATTTCCAGATTGTCACTTAGCATCAACAACAAAATTCGGATTTTCAATACAAACGTCAAGTCAGTTCTTCAATGTGGATCATAAAATTGGTGGTTCACAAAGAATATTTCCAACAGCCTGTTGCAGACCTTGATCAAAAACAACTGTCTTCGCTCTATACTGAATATTAGATGGGCGGAAAGAATCACCAACAAGACACTATGGGAACAAACAAAACAAGAACCAATTGCCCAATAAATATTTTCAGGAGAAAGTGGTGATGGATTGGACACTTGCTGAGGAGGCCGCTGGGTGACATCACGCGTCAGGCCAGTACTCGAGTGGAACGCGAAAGGAAAGCGGCGAGTGGGACGTCCAAGGGTGACATGGAGGAGATCGTGTGAAGAGGAGTTGAAACAGTATGGACTAACAATGATGCAGGTGAAAAGTACAGCAGAAGACAGAAGCAAGTGGAGACGTGCAGTTGAAGCCCTATGTTCCACTAGGAACCCAAGGGAACAATAATAATAGTGACGTAACCAGGTTACAAGGCGAGCTGGTTGACCATTTAGCCATTAGGGTGGGATCCAATCGTCAGTTAGTTCTAGCTTCTGCCACCTTACGATGTGTAACGCAACCATTAGCATCTGTCCTCACTCCTGACCTAGTAGGCCGGGTCGGTCACGACCTCTCACTAGGACATCAGGCAACCTTCTCCTGTAGTCAGTCACCAGGTCGACACTTGCTTGTATTATATCATTCTACGACTACAGCTTCAATGCCAACTTCATTTTGTTCAGTATATTACAATGAAAGCTGCACAATTAAACTATCCATCTCAGAGTAAATCAGTATCTTAAGCATCATATATAGATTGCTAATCCGCGGTCTAAGCTAAAAGAAATATAATCCTCGCAAACTAATGCTGGAAAAATAAGTCTGATGCTCGCTGGTGATTGGCTACAGGGCGAAATTGCCTGGAGTTCTAGTGAGAAGTCGTGACCAGTGGTGTCCAGCCAGTTGGGAGTGAGGATGAGTTCCTCACCGATGACATTGGTCGGTGGTCGTGTTAAAGTCACGAATTGGTAGAAGTTAGAATTTATGGGCTCGCCATCAAACCGGGTCCCAATGGCTGAATGAATCGTATACGAGCTTGCCTTGTAACCGGAAGGTACTGGGTTCGAACCCAAGTGTGTGCGTCCCACCTAGTTTTCAATGGTTATCTAACTGATATCAATCCGTGATCAACTCGCAAAAGTCAAATAAACTGCCAAAAACATCGAAGCACCGCAATTCGCGTGAAACAACCAATGCTTTGTGTGCAAAAGAAGCCAGGCAGGACGCTACAACTGCCCTGTACAGCATTCAGTAGAGACTGTAAATTCATGAATTCTGTAATATTATCTTTTCCAATTTCTCTGATCTGGAAGATGTGCAAGTGAAAATCAATAAGTTGGCAGAAGAAGCATCAAGGATAGGCCTTCAGGTGAACATAGAGAAAACAGAGGTGATGAAGATTCCTGGGCAACACCACCAACAGCAACAACAACAACAGACAACAATCAGCATAAATGGAAGGAGCCTGAAAGAAACAACCTCTTTTACCTACCTTGGAAGCATCGTTTCAACTACAGGCGGAACTGACGACGATATCAAAGCGCGAGAATCGGGAAAGCAAGGCATGCTTTCACTACTCACAAGTCTGTGTGGAGGTCAACACCCAGCACTCAGCATCAAAAATAAGATCCGAATTTTCAACTCCAATGTGAAGTCAGTGTTACTCACTATACGGATCGGAGAGTTGGTGCGTCATAAAGAGCACCTCGAACAAACTACAGACCTTCAGTAACAGTTGTCTTCGCTCAATACTACTCAAGATCAGATGGCCAGAGTTGATAAGCAACAAAGATCTCTAGGAGCGATGCAACCTAGCAGGAACCAATTGTGAAACAAATAGGTAGGAAGAAATGGAGATGGATTGGCTGGCCATACTCTGAGGAAACCATCAAGTGACATCACACGATAGGCCACTGCTCGAGTGTAATCCGAAAGGAAAGCGGCGAGTTGGTCGTCCAAGGGTGACTTGGAGGAGGTCATGTGAAGAGGAGATGAAAGCATGTGGGCAGACCTGGAGACAGGTGAAAAATTCGGTAGAGAATCGAACGCAATAGAGACGTGCAGCTGAAGCCCTATGTTCCTCTAGTAATTAAAGTAAATAATAATAATTTCTCTGATATTCATTCTGTGTATTGTTATGTTGATGCTATTGAACTGTAATCCATTGATATTATTGATTCGACGTTATTTAAACATTAATGTTGTTCATGACACTAATTCATTCATTTACTATAATGTATATATAACTGTAGAGCCTGATGATGAAGTTATCGAAAACAGTATTCTTTGTTCAGTATCTATTCTTTTGAAAACACTTATGTGCAATTCTATATTTTATTTGATTTTGATTTTGATTTACAGCTTGATTACACACCGTATTTTCAGTACAAGTGTGGAATTTTCAGCATGGATATCGGTAGCCCAAATTCAGGCCAACCATAGATATCGGGTGTGCGCTGGCAGGGGATCGAACCCCGGACCATGTGCATGGTCGGCGAGAGTCCCAACCACTGCTACTGATACATTGATTTAAGTAGTTGGGGGCAATTCACATCAACCTGTAGCGTCTGTCAGCCAGATAGTAGCAGTCTAAACACCTGAAGTCCATTTTGTCCTTTGGTTTGTAGCTTATCTTGAGTATAATCAGTTTAATGAAGTTCAAGAGACCCAGTCTCTTCAAGCCACTCGAATTCTGGTTGGCTAACCGGGCAAACTGTTATGACATAAAATCAAATTCACGATTTGTAATTTACACAGCTCTATTCAAGTGAATTTTAGATTTTTCCAGCGAGTGATTCGACTGAAGTACTTGGTCTCAGGTTGACATGTCGGCTTCTTGTTCAGATGCTTCGACGATGACTGGTCATGTTACTTGGAGTCGATTGGTGGGTGGTGACTAGCAGTGGAACTCAGGATGCGCATTTCGTCCTATTTGGAACTCGTCATCTGGATGAACCTACATTCCTCAGTGAGTGATATTCCCACCGAGGCTCGAACCCAATGTCCATACTTTCAAACGCCAAAGCGTTATCCACTAGACCACTTGGGCTACGAGAACCACCTCTTGTGGAACGGGTCTAGTTGATAATTTACCATAGTTTCTTACAGAAACCGCAGTTATCCGGATCACTATATATTTATGAATGTAGTGGGTGATACCATTAATAGTGTTTAACAGAGCTACCATAAATGGTTATATTTCGTTGAAAAAACAGGAACTCACCTCACATAAAAGGATTATAATTGAAATGTAGGCGGCTGTATCAATATAACGAAACACATAAGTGTGTATCGGTTTCAGGCAACCAGTATTCACATTACTGTTCTCATCGTTGAAATTTTTAGGGCATGTATCTGACAGAATTTCCAGATCCGCTTTAAATTTACAACATGGAATTGGATATTCCACTTTATCTGAAGGAAAAGACCACGGAAGTTTATGTAGAGATGTTGAGGTACCCTCAGTTATTCTTTATCATAATGATAATAATAATATTGCAGAGTAATGTATTCAAAAACAGGTTAAATATCGACACTGGAAGGAAGTGAATCAAAGGGGACTTTAATTTCAGACTAGATAATTTCCTAAATTTCGAGCGATGTAAGCTACCATACTTCTCAAGCATTGGTTTTGTAAGGATTTTGTTTGATTGGATGGAGGATTTCATCATGAGCTGACACATAGGTTAGAAAACCACTGGAAAACCTTGGAGTACTGGACAGCTGTTTCGTCCTGTGAAGAGTCTCAAACTAGGACGAAACAGCTATCCAGTACTCCAAGGTTTTCCAGTGGTTTCTTCAAGACAGCAGACGACTCAGTATGTGTAACACCTGTTCCGAGAATCTCAGTTTTAGCAGCTCCGTAAACTTATGGATTAACCACCTCCTCATTAACTCACACAATCCGCCTAATGTCATTATTACAGGTTGTATTATACCAGTTTACACGACACACAGAACGGAGAAAGCCGTGGTTAGTGACCCAGTGGCTATGTCTCGCATCGGTGAGGAATGACTCAAGGGACTGATGCTCACTACACATGTTATTTCATCAACTGGCGAATATAAAATGTACGCCGCAGTCGGGAACAGAATCTTCAGGTTCTATTCATAACAGCCTGTCGACTACTTTTTACTTGATGCATGTCATTCATGAAGATGACCATCATCCAACAACTTAATAAATATAGAAGTGTGGCAAGCAGACTTCTACCAAAACTGACCCCCTAGTTATCAATGGATGATATAGATTTTACACTCGGGATAAAATTATAGCCAGTTGAGAACATCGCTATTAGCCTGCTAACCTCATATTCAAGATTATGAATAATTAACCAACTGCAAGATTACCACCAATTGTTGTCTATTCCTTATTAGTATGCTATCTAAACTAGATATTTCATCTTTTCTAGAAGATTTCGCAGAATTTGCACCCCGGACACCATAGAAGATGAACTGGACAATCTCAAGAGAATCCTCATCGAGAATTGTTATCCAGAAAGATTTATTGCAAAATCTATGAATCCTACATCACAAAAGCCGCCCATGCTTAGCGTGCCGAAAAAACTACTATATATGAACCTTCAATTCAATGGATATATATCTGCGGAAACACTGAAAAATCGACTGTCGCGCTCACTTAAGAAGACCTTCTTCGCAGATGAACTACGACTAACCTTCTCCACAAAACCTATGATTCATGTGAACGTGAAGGATAAGCTACCGCTGCTGGCCTCATCAATGTGCATTTATCAATTCACCTGCTCGTGTGGAGCCAGGTATGTTGGCCGTACCCAGCGCTCGCTTTCCAAACGTATCACCGAACACTTACCAATATGGTTTAACAAAGGAGAAAATCGATGCCCCCGCAGTTCCATCTTAGAACATCTGATAGAATCCGGACACCAAGCTACACCGCAAACAAACTTCAAAGTCGTCTACAGAGTAAGAAGTAGTCTTCCTAAAGGTGTACGAATTAGGCTTCTTCAAACTGCAGAAGCAATGGCAACTCACATGCTAAGTCCTGAACTCTGCATACAGAAAAAGTTCATTCAACCACTACACTTGCAATGGACGTAATCTATCTTATTAGCCGACAAGTAAATTCTACCTAATCTTTTTTTCTGTCTCTTCATTAGTATTATTTTGTCTTCTCAATTGTAATATTTTACAGTTTCAGCTTTCTTGTTCTCTACCCACACCCGATTTAATCTCTACACCTCACTACCACTGTTACTGACTTGAACAACGCTCAATTTCTAGTCATTTATGTTATGTCATCCAACTTATTTACTCAATTCCACTTCTACTTAGTCTCAACCTGTAATTACCTCTGTTGCTACCCTGATCTAAGTTGAAACATTTTAGTCAATTATATTGCGTCATCTAACTTATTAACTCAGTCCTACTTTAGTTGCTGTCTGATTAACTTTGTCTCTATACTACATCATTCTTGTATTAACTAATCAATTATCTAAACTTGACAAACCTCATGTACACACACATACAAATAATTATATATTTAAATGCGATTGTACAGCTATGTGAATGAATTCACCGTCGAAAAGAGTCTCTTCGCTGAACGTCTTCTCTTTTTCATATGACTCAATGGGGATTTTCAAGCTACTTTTCTAGAAGTGTTTCTCACATGAGCTGTTCAATCGATTACTCGAAGAAAAGAATAACCGCAGCTGTAAACGCTGAGTTTTGACGGTATTAAATTAAAAACTGATATACATTTTGTGGACAACAAGTGTGTCACAGGTTCACTGGCAGAAGGCTAGCCATTTAGATTTTCTGGTGTTTCGATTGGAACATTAGGCTGCACATTATGAATTTTGAAGCTTCATTGGTGACAGTGCTGTTTTTACAAAATGAGGTTGCCAGCCTCACACCATCTATCGGCTAGTAAACTAATTGGGATTTAGAAGTACGTCAACAGGTAGTCGAATCCGGACTGTTAGCGTGATAGACTAACATTCAACACTGTACCCTATAACTAGTATTAATTAGACTATAGTATGAGTAATATTAAAGTTAAACATGCCTGTTGATTAGAAGCAGTCGATAAAATGCCTTGGATATGTGTTTCGTCCTTCTTGGTCCTCGTCAATATGACATATCCACAACCTTGAAGGAACTCATTTCCACTGTGAGATTCGAATATACACCACCCAGTCGTGCAAACTGTCATATTCTCTAAATATTCCCATTTTTAATATTAGAACAAGACATTATAAGCGAACAATATTGTTGTTTTCAATTAGATCTTCTTCAGGCTTTACTCTAATTTACATAGATTTATATATAAAATATTTTAACCAATGACGGTGATTTTGTGGATCAAATAATGATAATAATAATAACAGTAATAATGTGGTAAATGTTTTGAACGTAGTTAGTAACGATGATTATAATGATAACAAAATATTGATAATAAGGCCTATGCAGGTAGTGATAAGAATAACAAGTTAGTAATATGTGTATATGTAGACAATTCAATAAATAAATTTGGTCACATCTTAAAAGTTACGTAATACTAAGGGTGAAGTGGACAGATAGAAAATCAGAGTTTAAATAAATAACATAAAAATACGAAGGAGATGGAAAGTAAGAAAGGGTGGGAGGGTTTTGAATAGAATTCACCTAGGCCAAGGGAGAGACTGTCATTGGTTAAAATTTTTATATATAAATCTATTACAAAAATTAGTCCCTTTGATAAATTTGAATAAGGCATTACGAACAAAAATTAACAAAATGTTTGAAAGACACGAATCATATTTTGGAATTTCCTCAAGATATCCACAAGCATATAATTAATTTATCTAACTGTACTCTATCCCAACTACAGTTGGAAGTTCAGTCACAGTATGAAAACCTTTATGATCAAATCTCCGATTTAACTCCTTCTAGTAAAGATAATCTTGACTGGTTTAAAGTTAAACTGGTAGACATCTCTCACCAATTTCTAAATGCTAGAATACACCAGAAAAATGGTTTATCAAAAGAACACCACGCCGCACTTAAGGAATTAATTGAAAAAGATAATCTGATTATCCTTAAACGTGATAAGGGAGAAGGCGTTGTCATTAGGGACAAATCGGATTATCAAAATAAAATGAATGATATCCTTAAAGATCAGTCCAAATTTCTAGTGGACAATGCTACTGATAATGTGCTGCTTGTGGAAAAGCAGATCAGAGTAAAGCCTGAAGAAGATCTAATTGAAAACAATGTTGTTCGCTTATATGTCTTGTTCTAACTGTGATAATAACACTGAGTTATACAGGCTGACGAGTGACCTCCCATAAGACTCCAAGAAATTTACTAATCGTTTAATACGCAATAGCTAATATCATATGTGTACATCTTAGTGTTGATGTCACGTACAGGGTTTTCTGCCTACTGCCCTCAACTACCTTACATCAATTTAGAGGGTGCAACTTGGTGGTAAACCACCTAGCTTGGTGACCTCATATTGCAAACCTGACTGACAGTCTTTCCCAACACCAAGGAATAGAAGCATAGCAGTGCTTTACTCTTTGCTGACCAGTCAGTGTTAAAATTAAAAGGACCCTTTTTCTTTGAGACAAAACAGTTTTCAAATACTTACATGTTTTATGATTCCAAGTGTCTTTTTTGACAAACACCTTCGACAACTTAAAATCAGTTCCATTGTTAACACCACAACAATTAAACTGGAAAATAAAAATTAAACATCGATAGAATGAGAATATGTTTTTATCATAATACTAATCTGAAATTATTTTGATGAACTCAGTGCCCAAGTTTCGTACTTATATTTTGATGAACGTTTTGAGAAAAGCAATGAATAGTATCATGGAAGATGATCCTTAACACTTTTGGTTCTGTGCTTGTTACTGTAATAAAACCTCAGCACATTTTTGTTGTGTAACCATGGTAGTGGAGTAAACTGTAAATGATAATACTAGTAGTGAGGTGAGAGCTGTCTTCAAGCCACAATTGTAGACACCAATTAACATCAGTGTTTACGTCGCAAATCTCCGTCATGAGAATAGAACAAGAACAAAGACTAAAACTTAAGGAACTCAACAACCAGTCACAGTAGACTAAGCGTGGGCGAATAAGGTCAGCAAATATATGGTCTGACCTTCAAAGAAATAGCCATGAAGAGATGGCAGATTAACTTTCTACGAGAGAACAACCAATCAGAAGACTCTGTTTCATTACTAACAATAACCTATAAGAATGTACATAAAAATATATAAATATCTGTTGATCTTCTCCCTAAATGATCTGTTGCCTTGCCCTTGCCTTCTGTCGTTACAGTAGTAGTAGTAGTCGGACTAAAATACGTCATCAATCCATAGATTGTTTGAGTGTAGATTAGTCAAATTGGGAGAATGTAAACTCACTGGTTGGGGCTGTTGAGGCGCTAGGAGACAATGCCTGAAGATTGTAGGTGAGGTGGTTGAGAATTATTAACAGTGAAGCAGGTGCATTTATTCACTTCTTGCCACAATACAAATTCAGAAAATCGCCACTAAGTTCCATTAAATCAATCTCTTTCCTGCAGGTTTCATCGATTGTTTTAAATTGTACTGGATTTTTTCTGACCAATTTTCTAGGCTTCTCCTTAATTATGATAACTTGAACTGATGTTGCACTGTTGTAAAGAAGTTGTGTTATTCAAAAGTCAGTCCGGCAGTTAGTCAGTCAAAATCTAAGATAGAATGGTAATCCACCGTATGGTAGTTCACTGTATAGACTTTATTTTCTTTGAGTTCTGCGTGGAACATGCGACTTCAGCAACACATCTCCACTTCACACGATTACTCATAAGCTTTCATCTCCTCCTCAAACCGTCTCCTCTAAATAACCCTCAGAATCAAGTCCAGCTTAGCTTTTTCCATTCGAGTTCCCCTTGAGGGTTAGTCTGGCGCGTGATATCACTCAACACTCCTCTCGACATGTGTATGACCCATTTCCATTCTGTTCGGTATATCTGTTCGACAGTAGGTTCTTTGAGAATTTGTTGTTGGCGTTCCTTGTCGCCAATCCTTTCAAGACATCTGATCTTCGGTATGGAGCGAAGGTAGCTGTTGATAAAAGTTTGCAACCTGATGGAAATGCTTTCAGCTGCATGGTAAGACTCAGAATCATTTAGAAGCAGTGAATTGACACTACTGGTGAAAATCTAAATATTGTTTTTTTATGCCGAGTGCAGAAGATTTCCACATTGGTTTAAGATTATTGAAGGTTTGTCTTGCTTCTCCTCTACCATGTACACCTTCATCTGTGTCGCCTATACGTTCCCTGAAAGTGACCTTTTGCAAGCTGTGGAGCTTGTGCCTATGTTTCTCATCAGCATGAAGATTTAATATTGTTTATTATTAGTACTACTAATATTGTTATTATCATTAACTCTGTGTGCATTAATTAACTGATGTCAGAATGAAGAGGAACACATTTCATCAACATCCTATTTTGACTCATTTTATACTGGGCTAAAAGCTACACTTAATAATCTGACAGTAGATGACGGCAACCAGTTGATCAGACTGAACTAAATAGAATGGAACTCGAACTTGGGGTTCATTGTCTGAAAGTCTGGGATAGCATTAGGCCAATAAGACACATCTTCATAATGTAATCTAGTCTATGTGTAGGAGTAAGTTGGCTGGGAATTCAAGCCAGGAACAAGTGCGTGGCCGACCAGAGTTCTAGTGTCGAACTACTGACACACCTTATATTATTAAACTTCATCAAAACATATCTGTTCATTAACATTTGCGAAAACCTGGCACTGTGGTAGTGTATAACTTTATATACACAGTTAAAACAGTACATGACGTTTTGAACACATTATATTATTCATAATCTCACTATCAGTAGTGACTAAACGACTCTGAGATCCGGACTTTATAGTTTTCATTCTGCTTCTTTCCAAATTGTCACAACGGTAGCAAAATTATCCAGATGTCCAGAACAGGTGTTGAACCTTTCGATATTACACACATATTCTCAGGTGCTTTTATTAATTAGGCTAGTGTTATTGATCTCTTCCTCCACCCTGTTATACTACCATCTTATCTCATCCTATTGTATGGTTGTTCGTAATTACATGTGGTGCTATCATTACTATATAACACTGTTCCTTTTGAGTTCCAAGTAGAAAATATAGCTTCAGCGGCACATCTTCACTTTGTCCTGTTCTTTGTGGTCCTCTCTGGTGGGTCCCACAGTCACGTATAGTCTGTGATCGCTTCCTTACACGATCTCCTTCATGCCAACCTCGTATGACAAACTTGTCGTTCCCCTCTTAGTTTCACCTGGATGTTCAAATGCAAGACGTCTTCTAGCGTGTGTCCAATCCATCTCCGTTTTCCTTAGCATACTTGTTGATCAATAACTTCTTAGTTGGTTTGTTTCCCGATTTTCCTCTTGCCAATTATTTCTGGCCATTTCATCTCCAGTAGAGAGCAAAGGCAACGTATGACAAAAGCCTGCAATCCATTAGTAATGCTTTTCGTGATGCTTGCTGGACGTTTTTGACTTAAAACCGGTGCAGAAAATTAGAATCTTGTTCTTCATACTGAATGCGGAAGATACCAAAACTGATTTCAGATTGGTAAAATTCTGCCTTGACTCTCCAATTCTGACTTTGATATCCAAATCCATTTTGCCTGTAGTTAAAACGATAGTTTCTTGATGAGGTCAAGGAATGACCACTTTCAAATTTATTCCGTTGATAATGGTTGGTATTGGTTGTTGTTGTTGCTGTTGGTTTATTTTCATCACCTCCGTTTTCTCCGTGTTCATCACCTAAGGTGCTGTCTTTGCTGCCAGATGCTCCTACAAATTTGTTGGTTTTCATCTCTAGGTAGGCCTTCGAGTTTGTGTGACACTAAACATATATCATCTGTGAAATCCAGATCTTCTAGCATCTTCTTATAGGTCGTCCAGCGTGTTCCTGTCTCCTCGCTCCCAACGCACAGTCTGACGCATAATCCAGTCCACCACAATTGAGAATATCATTGATGATAATAGACAGCCAGTTTGTCTTACTCCTGCATGCACTTCAAACGCCTCTCTGAGTTTTCCGTCGTGGATCACCTGGCACGTGGGATTGTAATATAGCCAGCTATCGAATGAGGTTGATAAATATTTGGGCACTGCACGCTGTAATGTTGAAGTAGTTTCCAAATTACTTCTTGGTCAACACTGTCTGTCGAAGGCCTTTTCGAAGTCAATGAAGTCCTTGAGGTACAGGTTTGACTGTCATTCTGTACACTGTTCGAAGATGATGCGTGGAGTTGTAATCTGATCAGCAAATTATTTGCTTTTTTCTGAGTTGAGTTTGTCCTACGCTTAGTTCTGCATCCAGTGCATCTTTTATCCTCTCCAGGATGATGCGACTTAGTATTTTACTTGGCGTGTACAAGTTCAAAGGCATAAGTCGCTCTTCTTTGGTAGCTTGACAAGGTAGGTACCTTTCCTTCCTTCGAAACTTTCTGTAATAATGTCGTCAGTATATCCGCTACCGTCTCTAGTTCCGTTTTCGTTGCTTCGGGGAATTCCATCTAGTTCCACTGTCTTCTTAGACTTCAGTAGCCTGACTGCATTCAAGACTTCTGCCTTTTTTGGAGGATTGGTGTGGTGCTACAGATAAGCTTATTAACGTCTACTAGTCTATATTTCGCAAGGCTTTTGTGCTCCACTAATCTAACTAACTCACCTGGCATACTCCTTCGACCCATTTGTCTGACCTCAGATTCACCGCACAATATTGGATCATAATTAGAATGATTTGTTATTTTGTTTACTGTGTCCATATTTCGTAACAATTACTATTGTCTGCTACTGAAATGTAACCCCTGACACAGCTCTACTGTTATTTTTTCTTTTTATTAAGCACCTTGACTCCTTGAACATTTCACCAACTTTATTTTCACTGACATGTGGGGGGAGGGAAGGTGATCTGAAATTTCAATATTTGTTTGCAGTGATATTTAGCAAATACTACTCAGCAGACTGCTGAGGTCCTTTAATATCAAATGAATCGCATTTACAGCTGGAAAACAAATTCAAATTATGAGCCCATACTACTGATGTCCATTTCAGTAGTATACAATTTATTTATAAATAAATAATTTTAAATTACTTCAGACTTACTTTAATCATAGCAAGACCCATAAGAACACTGGTTGGATCACCACTACTGAGACTCTTATACTCATACATTGAAGAATTCATAAAATCGACAAAGAATTTCTCAGGCTGAAATAAAATTACAAACGAATTCATAAGTTTATATAATATAATGGTTTTATTAATGAGAGGAAGGAATTTGAAAGAGGTTACTTCATTCACTTATCTAGGGAGCATTGTCTCAACTACACGCACATGGAACGGACGAGGATGTCAAATCGAGAATCGGGAAGGCGAGAAACACATTCATCAACCTGAAAACAATCTGGAAATCTTCGTCACTCAGCCTGCATCAACAACAAAATTCGGATTTTCAATACAAACGTCAAGTCAGTCAGTTCTTCTATACGGGTCACAAAGAATATTTCCAACAGCCTGTTGCAGACCTTTATCAACAACTGTCTTCGCTCCATACTGAAGATCAGATGGCTGGAAAGAACAAGAACCAACAAGAAACTATGGGAACAAACAAAACAGGAACCAATCGCCCAACAAATATGCAGGAGAAAGTGGAGATGGATTGGACATTCGCTGAGGGGGCCGCTGCTGGGTGACATCGTGCGCCAGGCCAGTGCTCGAGTGGAACCTGGAAGGGAAGCGGCGAGTTGGTCGTCAGTGCAAGGGTGACATGGAGGAGATCGTGTGAAGAGGAGCTGAAACAGTATGGACTAACATGGATGCAAGTGAAAAGTACAGCAGAAGACAGAAGCAAGTGGCGACGTGTATTTGAAGCCCTGTGTTCCACTAGGAACACAGGGGATTAGTAATAATAATAATATATTAAATCTGGTGTAGATTTAATAATAACCTTAGTCTAGATGGGAAAGCTAGTTACTGCACAATTTCGACCAGAAGTTGCCAGGTTGTTGGCCTGAAACCTTTGATGATCGAATCATGAAACCGAAAAATAAGCGAAGATTAAATGAATGTAGTAGGAGCAACGTTCATCCGTTACGCCGCAAGTCGTGAAGTTGGTATTCTGGTTTGAAGTTGAGGAATAAGAGCATTTATAGGAATTCTTCTGATTTTCCCACAGATTGACCCTTCTAGACATGTCGATGTGCTGGCTTCTAGTACGCATGCTTAAAGGACGCTGTGAGATTAACATGATTTAGACAACACGATGGCATTTAAGATGACAGGAGCTAGGTTCAAGTCTCAGCATGGCCACCATCACTCACTGTCGATGCAGGCGCATATAAGTGAAGATTCCCAAATTCGCATCCTGCACTGAAAAACCAGTTGGTTCAACTCGTAACCTGAAGGTTCTAAGTTCAATTCCCAGTGATGTCGTGGGTGTATACTGCCGAAAACTCTCGAACTAAGACGGTTCAGCTATCATGTAAGCTTTAGTCTCCAAGGTTTCTCTAACTGTAGTCAACTCGAGGTCTTACTTGAAACTATTCGAATTCCTGCAAACTAATGCTTTAAAACCACCTGGTTTTTGAGCTAGTTTCATACAGTAGGTCTGATACCATAGATGATTAAGTGTTCGACTGACAGGTTAAATATTTTCAAAAGTTGACTTGCAGGGATTTGATTCGATTGGTTACAGGATTTTATCATGAGCTGAAGTCGGTTAGAGAACCGCTGGAAAACCTGGGAGTGTTGGATAGGTGCTTCTGTTGCCCTAGTTTGAGAATCTTTATTAGTATGCACTCTCGGGATCGGGTCCCTATGGCTTCGTGGTTTACAAGTCCGCCTTGTAGCTGAAAGGTCCTGAGTTCGAACCCCATCGGGTGCGTACTGTTAAATAGTTCCAAACTAGGACAGCAGGGACGGCTGTCCAGTACTCTAACGTTGTTTTCCAATGGTTCTCTACTACACCTTGTGCTGTTGTAGGGTATTTATTCAACATTTGTAATGATAGTCGTAACTGGTAGAGTCGAATGGGGATAACTGAGTTTTAGCATTTTACTCATCATAAGCGCTTTGAGGATCCTTCACATTGATTCGATGAATTATATACACATATATATATTTTCAAGTATTGGTTTTGCAGGAATTTTGCTTGATTGGTTGAAGGGTTTCATCGTGAGCTGACATCAGTTAGAGAACCATTGGAAAACCACCTGAGAGTACTGGACAGCTGTTTCGTCAGCCTACTTTGAGACTCTTCATCAATACGCACCCACCACAGGGGTTCTAACCCAGAACCTTCCAGTTACAAAGCTAGAGAGCTCGTAGACCATTCAGCCACTGCGCTCCGATCCAATGGCCAGCACATGAATTCTAACTTCTGACAATTCGAACTCAGAAGGGTGCGTACTGCTGAAGAATCAGAAACTAGGACGAAACAGGTGGCTCTCCAGTACTCCCTCGTTTTTCAATGGTTCTCTAACTGATGTCAGCTCATGATGAAACCCTTCAACCAATCAAGCAAAATCCTGACAAAAGCCAGTACTTGAAAATTTATCTGATGCTCACTAGAGACTGGCTCTATTAAGGCAGTTAACCTGGGGTTCTAGTGAGAGGCCGTGACCAGTAGGTTGCAGCAGGTTAGAAGTTAGGCAGTAACTCATCGAAGAAGACATTGTCAAATGGTGGCGCTATGTTGTAAATTGACAGAAGCAAGAATTCATGGGCTGGTCAGTGGATCAGGTCCCAGTGGCTTAATGGTCTACGAGCCAACTAGCCTTGTACCCAGAAGGTCCTGGGTTTGATCCCCGGTCGGTGGGTGCCTACTGATGAAGAATCTCAAGCCAGCCGGACAAAACAGCTTGTTGTCCAGTACTCCCAGCTGGTTTTTCAATGGTGCTGTAACATGTTAGCTCATGATGAAATCCTCCAGCATATGCATATAAGCTCGCAGATTTTGATGCCTTAAATACACAATTCTTTTTTCTTAGAAATCTGATTTTGTTTCTTTTCCCCGTTTACGTATATCACAATACCTAATGTACATAAATTTGATACTGTATAAATAATAATAATAAATAGAATTGATTACATTCTCCAATATGGTATCCTGAGCAAACAATACGATTATGTCAGAGATTTGTAAATTGCAAAAAAAAACTCTACACACTACATCTAATCTCATTCATTTTTAGAAAGGAGGAATTTTGAGTTAGCTTGTAGAATAGAGTGATTTCACTTCTCTGTTTCACTTTTCTACTTGAGCACAAATCAGATGTCATATGAATATAGATCAAACTAAAAAGTTTGCCTTTTTTAGGCTTTATATAGTGATCTCAGTTAGTATGAATTTAGATTTTGTCAAGTGGAGAAATCAGGTCAGAGGATCATTTAAAACTAGAGCGAACTGGTCAGCTGTATGCTTAAAGTTCACGACTGTATAAATTGTGCATACCTACGATTTGACGGTGGATGCAGCTTAGAACTTTGAGGTTAGCATCAAAGCACATTTACTACACACCCATTGTAATAGGATCCAAACCGCGACCAACCAACCAATGTGTTCAATGACTGTGTGCTTCACATAAGGCATAGTGGACCACACTGGTCACAATTTCTCATTGAAATTCTCAGGAAATCCATCCTGTGGTCACCAGTGAGTTGGGTATTGATATTCTGATCGTGTGTTTTGTAGAGATCTAGATTTATGACAATGTAGACTTTGTAACGAAAAAGAATCACTAATAGAATCACTGAAAACCAAGTAGTCCTCAACAACCAGAGGTCGAACGAGGAACATTGATGTAAGATCAATGATCATTCAGTTGGAATCAAACGATTCATGAATTCTAACTATTGATTCAACTGGTATACATTAGACAAAAGTGACTTTTAAGATTGGAACCTCTATGATTGATTTCATCAAGTCGGAAACATGTAGATGAAATTCAAACTTCTAATTTTATTTGACTTTATGCGACCTCTTGATGGTATATGAAACGCATGGTTACTGGTTTAGTGAATCCCAAACGCATAAATCTAAAGTAGCATTTGTGTTGATGAAGACTACCTGCGTTGAAACATTCTGAAAAAATCACTGATGCACAGTGTCAATAACAACAGAAAAACTATCCACCTTTCATATGATATCAACTAGATTAGAAGGTCTTTAACTGGACATCTTTATTTCATCCTGTTTTCTGCAGCCCCTGTAGTTGGCCCCATGACTGCTCTGAGTGTTTCAAATCCACCTGTATTCCTTTTGTCATATTTGTAGGGTAATAGGTCCTTTTCTGACAGTCTATCTATCTTCAGTGTGAAGCTGGAGAACATAGCTATCAATGAAAGTTTACAGCCTTCTTGGAATACTTTTGATGATGCACAAAATCCCTAAACCCCAGAAAACGATTGAATGATTGGACATTATTGTCTGGGATCCCAGCCTTGTTTCTCATGCTTATTGCAGTATATTTCTACAGTCATTTCAGAGCAGCGTAGGTCTGCTTTGCTACCTCGATCCTGGTTTTGACATTGCAGTTGAATCATTGCTGCCTAGATAAGTAAATAAGTTAACTTCTCATAGATTTCTCCCGTTTCCGATGATTTATTCATTTTGCATTTGGTCTGTTTGTCTTTAGTATACTTACTTGGAAGTCTTGTCTTTGCTCCCTTTTTCACTAACTGTTTAATCTTCACCTATAGACCTTCCGGTTTCTAAAGCATTTGGCATAAGTTATTCATGAAGTCCCGATCTTCTTCAGTCTTCTTGTTGGTCCCACATATGTCTGTCTTCCAACTCTCCACTGTGTGCCGCATGACCCAGTCCGACGTAATCAAGAGTATCATTGGTGATAATAGAATTGATCGTATGCCTAACAACAAATTGATTTATATTCCTCATTAAATTTCGCCACCTTTGTAAATTTTTAGAGGTAGAATATAGCCTAGGTAAGTACATTCTCTAAATCTACATAGTGATTGTTTGAACGCTGAGTGACGTGGTGTCGAATCTCCGTCAGCACATCAACTCCTTTAGCACTCTAGATTCGCCTTGTTAAGAAGTCCTATGTTCACAACTTCTCATAGCTTAGCTTCAAGTAGCCAAAATCATTTTGGAGTACTCATTAAGATATTGTGTTGCGTAACTTAGTGACCGAATCGTAAATATGACTGATAAAATACTTTTAAGTGACTCAGCGAAGAGACTCTTCTCAATGATTTTATTATCAAGTTTACGGTCATATATATATGGTGTCCCTGGAACATCGTTAACTATAGCGTTTTCCAGTCAACTATTACTGTTTAGTTGCCTGAAGGACAAGATCACGCAGTTGACCAGTTTTGTGTGCATTAATCAATTCATTTGCTTGTGAAGAGGTAGGTATATCGGTTGTTCGACGCAGATTTTGTCCGAGAGGGTGCATGAACACTATCCAATCGGGTTAAGAAGAAGTGATAAGAATCTCAGTAACTGAACGTCTTTTCGATACTGGTTACCTTATTTCTACAGCTCATTCCTTTAAAGTTGTCTACAAGGCTAAAAGTAATTTATCCAGTGCCCTGCGTATCCACCCCATCTGTATTTCTGAAGCTCTGGCCCTCGAGATAGAAAAGCCAGTTCTCTGTTTATATAAGAAGTCTGTTACACCCCTCTAGTTCTCACGGTCTTAATCCATCTATGCTAAAGTATTATAATCTCCATCCATAATTTGACCCCACTTAGTTTTCGTTTTGTCTATTGAACTTGTATATAATTTCCTTGTTAAATCGATTGGTACAATTATTGTTCTCACTTTGAACCCTTTCCGGTATTATTTCACTTATCCCACTTGTCAAAAATTGTTTTTTCAACGTCAAATTATGTCTTATCAAATTTCGCATTATGTTGTGTAACATTTTTATTTGCCTGCTAATTCTATATTTTACATTTAAGAAGAATTTATTTCAACAGACAAATGGTGTTGCTAGGGGTTCACCAGTTTCTTTAAAAGTCGCTGACTTTTTCATGAATAGATTCGAAGATAACATCTTTTCAAGCACACTCATGCCTAAAGTATGGTTAAGATATGTAGGTGATAATTTAATAGTGCTGAAACGAGATATACACAGTTCATTCTTCGAGAAACTGAACAATCCATCTCCCAGAATCCAGTTTACTTTGGAAGCAGGCAGAATCCGACGTCGGTGAACTACCATTTCTAGACTGGGAGGGAAAATTGACATTTTAGTATATCTATATTCCGGAAGAAAACCCAATCCAATAAATATTTAGACTTCAGATCATCACACTCCACTAGCGCAAAGGTATCAGTTGTTTCAAGTCTTCTTAGACGAGCACACTCTTTGATATTAACGGATGAGACAAGGAAAAGGAAGACGAAATATCAAACATTACTAAAACTCTCAAGCAAAACAACTACCCAAAGAAATTCATTACCAGAATCAGCACTGACATTAAATATGGTCGAAAACGTATTCCAAAAACATAGACCTCAACAGTTGTCATTCCATACAGAGCAGAGATGTCAGACGATATCAGAAGGGTACTCAATAATTTGGAAATCAGAGTTCTCTTCACACTGTGAAACAACCTTGTCCATTTAAAAGACCAAATTCCTAAAGATTCTCTATCTAATTGTGTCTATAAAATAAAATGTTTGGAATGTGATGAGATGTACATTGGATAAACATCTCGAGAAATCAAAATCAGAATAAATGAACACTGTAGAGCATATGTTAGACCACTTAGAAGTAAATCGAGTTGAACTAGAAAAGCTTGAAAAATCATCAGCCACAGGTGGTCTACACGCTGTAGAATCACGCTACAAAATTGATTTTGACAATATTGAAATCATCATCCAGAAAATTCTAGAAATCACAAAGAACGTCTCATATCAATCAGAAGCACTTCATATCAAATGGAATCCTAATTGTCTGAATAGAAGTGAATTATGGATTAAAACAGAATGTGACCTGGTTGCAACACCTCTCTTCCCCATGAAATGATAAAATCAACACGAATGTGATAAGCAGTTTCATTATGTAAACACACTTATCAAATCCAACAATCTACACCTGATTTTGTTATCTTTACCAAATGGCCAATTTGACAACGCAAAAGTGACCCCATGCTGAGGAACGGTGATAAAGTTGTTATATATAAGCTGAGTGGATTTTGGAAATTCTGGTTTACTGTGATTACTTTGGTAAAGCTATTAGCAGCAGCATTAATTAGAGAAACGTCAGTAAAAATGACAAAATTGTTCATTGTTTTTCATTCACTGGGAAATACAAAAACAACTTTTATTATAATGAATTTATGTGACCTATGTCACAGACCATTCTTTAAGTTACTACTCCAATATTATTCCACTTAATAGATGAAGACATGAAAAGACTAAGGGAACAATGAAAGCATGAATAAGCAATAGTATGCATCACTCTGCATCACTTACCGATTGTTTCGTTGTAAAGTAGACTGCCAGTGTGATAATGTGTGCCAGTATAACAAGGAAGATGACAGCCATATACTGTAGGAATAGAAAGTAAAAAAGCAAGGCAAATGGGAAACTATAACATTACTGATTTACTAAGTGCTTGTACAAACTATATTATTAGAAAACAATAATACTGGTGCATGGAGCACAGAACTCCGTCAGTCCCAAGGACTAATCTGGATTCGTGGAAGGCAAATCATGTGCTGATCAGATTGCAGCCCTGCGAATCGTCATCGAACAAAGTACAGAATGGCAGTCACACCTGTACCTCAACGACTTCATTGACTTCGAAAAGGCCTTTGGCACAGCGTTGACCGAGACGCAATTTGGAAACTACTTCAACACTTTGGCATGCAGTTTCCAAATCTTCATCAACTTCATTCAAAAGCTGGCTATATGACAATGCCTGCCACATGTCAGGTGATCCACAACGGAAAACTGAAGAGGACTTCGAAGTACATAGAGAATTAAGAAAAGGCTGGCTGCCTATTATCAACGATTATATTCTTAATTGTGGTGGACTGGATCATCAGTCAGACTGTTGAGAGGGAGAAGACAGGAATACGCCGGACGACAGATAAGAAGACTCTAGAAGATCTGCATCTCGCAGATCACATATGTCTAATGTCACACAAACTCAAAGATTTGCAAGCGAAAAGTAACAAACTGGCTGAATAGGTGAGGCAGGCAGCAAAGACATGGCTAGAGTTGATGAACGTGGAGAAGATGGAGGTGATGAAGATAACCAGCGAACCAAAAAAACAACAACCAGTACCCGTCACCACCAACGGGAGAGATTTGACTGATGTTACTTCTTTCACTCATCTAGGAAGAATAGTTTCAACTGCAGGTGGAGGAACAGATGAAGATGTCAAAGCCAGAGTGGATCGGAAATGCATGATACGCCTTCATCATCCTGGAACCAGTCTGGAAATCTTCTGCACCGACTCAGCCAGCATAAAGAACAAGATTCACATTTTCAAGACGATTGTGAAATCGGTCCTTCTATACGGGTCAGAAACTTGCAATGCGCGTCACGAAAAGCATTTACAACATCTTGCAGACTTTCATCAACAGCTGCCTCCTTCACTGGCTCCATACTGAAGATCAAATGGCGAGAAGGAGTTAGTAACAATAAACTCTGACTGAGAACAAATCAACAAGCAAGAACTGACCGCCCAACAAACATGTAGAAGAAAATAGAGACGGATGGATCGAACATACATTGAGGAAACCATCGAGTGGAATCGCGTGCAGTTCAGGCCATCACTCGAGTGGAATCTCAATGGAAAGTGGCGAGTGGGTCGTTATTGCGATGGTGGCATGGAGGAAATCGTGTGAGGAGACGATGAGAGAATTATGGGTAATCGTGGACCCATCTGAAGAGGATGGCATAAAATGGAACAAAGTGGGGGATGTGCTTTTGAAGCTCTATGTTCCACCCGCAGCCCAAGGGAACAGTAATAATACTGGTACTTAAGGCTATGCGGAAAATGTTCGACAGGTAGTTACGATATGTGCATAAATGCGAAAAATGGTCTAAATCCATTTGGTTGACCCTCAACGCCCCCTCTATTCTCAACTCTCCCCTTGTATCTCATCTGGTAGAACTAGAAGTCAGTTAAGAAAGATTGTGTGCTTGTACTGGCAAGTATAAGAACTCAACGATACCATATTTGGCCCGTGTTCACTGCGATAGAGAAAATGTTGAGCGTGAAACCAACGACTTACTACATTATTAGCAAGGTAATCGGCTCTTTTATTCTCTCCTGTTTGTAATCTATGGCGACACCATCTCAGTTAACTGACAGTCTTAGCTACTAACATTAGTATTATTATTTATAATTTCTTTGTGTATGTATATGACTTCAATGTCACGAAAAATACCAAATAAGGACTGTCATTAAAAAACCTGCAATAATAATTGCAAAATAGCTTTAAATGTTGTTCGATAGAATAAGATGAAATCTTGTACCAAATGCTGAAAATTTCACACTGTACAATTTGTACTGTTTTGGAATAAAGCAAATTATTATTATTATTATTCTACAGAGCGAAAATCTACAATCTCATAAGGGATCAACAACAAAAGTATTAGACGCTACATACTACTGACACATAGATATGAGTAGTTAGACACCAATCTCACCAATCAGTATTGCCTGTCAGTCAGGTAGTCAGATTAATGTAGTCTAAACACTTAACGGTCATTTCCCTAGTTTGAGTCTCCGCTCATCATCAGTCTATCTGTTTCAACTTAGCTCACAGGATCTTCTGATCAGTTGAAATCATTGAAATTCTGACTAGCTGGCAAATTAACTGCGAAGGAGACAGTCGTCAAATTTTACTTCGCATTGAGAAATTACAAATTGAGATCTTGATTTAGAAGCATGAGAATTTACGATGAATAAGCGCCAATAACCAACAACGGGAAGGATTTGAAGGAGATTACTTCATTCACTAACTTATCCAGGGAGCATTGTCTCAACTACAGGAGGAACGGATGAGGATGTCAAATCGAGAATCGGGAAGGCGAGAAACACATTCATCAACCTGAAAACAATCTGGAAATCTTCGTCACTCAGCCTGCATCAACAACAAAATTCGGATTTTCAATACAAACGTCAAGTCAGTCAGTTCTTCTATACGGGTCACAAAGAATATTTCCAACAGCCTGTTGCAGACCTTTATCAACAACTGTCTTCGCTCCATACTGAAGATCAGATGGCTGGAAAGAACAAGAACCAACAAGAAACTATGGGAACAAACAAAACAAGAACGAATCGCTCAACAAATATGCAGGAGAAAGTGGAGATGAGGGGGCCACTGGGTGACATCGCGCGTCAGGCCATTGCTCGAGTGGAACCCGAAAGGGAAGCGGCGAGTTGGACGTCCAAGAGTGACATGGAGGAGATCGTGTGAAGAGGAGTTGAAACAGCATGGACTAACATGGATGCAAGTGAAAAGTACAGCAGAAGACAAAAGCAAATGGAGACGTGCAGTTGAAGCCCTATGTTCCACTAGGAACCCAAGGGAACAATAATAATAATAAGCCACCATCAAAGAATTTCCTCATATTGTAAGAATAATTTTGCTTGGCGTAAGGTCTGTTACTTGACGTTTTGACCTCTCAAATGTTATGTTGGAGACAACTATTTAAATATCCATGTACATATATGATACAAAGTGAAAAATTGTCGTAATTTAACTGTATATTACCAGTTCACCCAAATGGCTGGCAAGAATTGTGGTGGTTTCAGTTGATTTGGTCTTCTGAACTAAAGGAACCAGATACACCGCTGATGAGATTCGCTGTAAACCAGCAATACTGCCATCCAGTGTGTAAATCCAGCTACTCATACTGATCAACCAGCGACATATTATTATATCATTATTACTGTCCCCTTGGGTTCCTAGTGGAACATAGAGCTTCAACTACACGTCTCCACTTGCTTCTGTCTTCTGCTGTACTTTTCACTTGCATCCATGTTAGTCCATACTGTTTCAGCTCCTCTTCACACGATCTCCTCCATGTCACTCTTGGACGTCCAACTCGCCGCTTCCCTTTCGGGTTCCACTCGAGCAATGGCCTGACGCGCGATGTCACCCAGTGGCCCCCTCAGCGAGTGTCCGATCCATCTCCACTTTCTCCTGCATATTTGTTGGGCGACTGGTTCTTGTTTTGTTTGTTCCCATAGTTTCTTTTTGGTGATTATTTCCGGCCATCTGATCTTCAGTTGTACAGAGCGAAGACAGTTGTTGATAAAGGTCTGCAACAGGCTGTTGGAAATATTCTGTGTGACCCGAAAAGTTTCTGATCCGTATAGAAGGACTGACTGACTTGACGTTTGTATTGAAAATCCGAATTTTGTTGTTGATGCTGAGTTGAGTGACGAAGATTTCCAGATTGTTTTCAGGTTGATGAATGTGTTTCTCGCCTTCCCGATTCTCGATTTGACATCCTCGTCCATTCCTCCTGTAGTTGAGACAATGCTGCCTAGATAAGTGAATGAAGTAACCTCTTTCAAATCCCTCCCGATGATGGTGATTGGCGCTGGATTTTGCTGCTGTTGTTGTTGTTGTTGTTGTTGGTTGGTTACTTTCATGACCTCCGTCTTGTCTATGTTCACCTGCAGTCCTGTCTTTGCTGCTTCTTCGACCAGTTTGCCGGCTTTCGCTTGTAAGCCTCGATTTTGTGTGACATCAAACATAAATCATCCGCGAAATCTAGGTCTTCTAGGTTCTTCAAGTCGGTCCAGGATATCCCTGTCTTCTCGTTTCCTACTGTCTGACGCATAATGCAGTCCACCACAATTAGGAATATCATTGGTGACATTTAGCATAGTGAATTTATGTTCAGGATGAACTTTTTCAAAATAACTTTTACATAAAATACATAAACAAGATTTTAATGTCGACTTACAATTTTTAAGCATAGTGAACTCTTACAACATACACCGAGTATACCAGCCACACATATGCATAGAATAACCAAACCGATAATAAATATTGATATACTGTAATGACCTGAAAAAAATGAACAGGAAGTCGAAAAATGATTTGTATTCATAGAAAACAATATTCAAATAATGTGCAGTTAATCCGGGTTATGCAGGTGTGGCTGAAGTAAGGACTCGAATGACTTCATATCATTATCATCATTCCCGTATTTTACCCACCTGGGAAGCATCGTTTCAACTACAGGCCGACAGAACTGACGACGATATCAAAGCAAGAATCGGAAAAGCAACACAAGCTTTCACTACTCTCAAGTCTGTGTGGAGGTCAACAGTACTACTCAGAATGAAAAGTAAGATCCAGATTTTCAACTTCAATGTGAAGTCAGTGCTACTATACGGATCAGAGACTTGCACTGCGCGTCATAAAGAGCATCTCAAACAAACTACAGACCTTCATCAACAGTTGTCTTTGCTCAATACTCAAGATCAGATGGCCGGCCAGAAAAGATCAGCAAAAGGCAGGGATCTCTGGAAGCGAACCAACCAGGAACCGAATGTGAAACAAATAGGCAGGAAGAAATGGAGATGGATTGGCCATTCTCTGAGGAAACCATCAAGTGACATCACTAGACAAGCCATTGCTCGATTGGAACCCGAAAGGGAAGCGGCGAGTTGGTCGTCAGTGCAAGGGTGACTTGGAGGAGGTCATTTGAAGAGGAGATGAAAGTATGTGGGCAGACTTGGAGCCAGGTGAAAACTCTAGCAGAGAACCGAACGCAATGGAGACGCATGGCTGAAACCCTATGTTCCTCTAGGAATTAAAGGAAACAATCATAATAATAATCAGTGTACTCCTAATTCATCATTTGAAACAGTAACTGATGGGGATAATTCTGAAATTAACACTGAAAATGCTATCTCTATTGACAATGACAGTTTCGCAGTTGAATAACTCATCTCAGGAAAATTGGAGATATCGTAAATATCCACAACGGTTAGTGACTGGAATGAGATTTTAACGTGGAATTTTGCGGAGAAAAAATTTGAGGCAATTCAATTTGTCTAACTTCATAAAATCCCATTGTGAGCCAGTTTCCAAACATTGCTTCTAAGCATTTTAAGAGCCTCCTCGTGTGTTTCAAACCAAAAATTCAACACTTCATGGGACGATACCGTGTTTCGACTTGGTTATCCTTTATTTTATCTTAACCAATCCTGATTCAGAAAACATTGTTTATCGAGGAAACTGGCAGTTAGATATATGGAACACGTATTCTAGTAATCTCAAACGATGTAACATGACAGCCAATGTATGCCTAACCTGATTTTTACTGACCATATTATGCAAATTAGTACGAGGCATAAATAGGAGGCACAGATAGCCTCACTACACATTGCACTTTCACTGGTCATATCTGTCGGCTTTAAAGAATGACAAAGTGAATTGCTGAGGAGTCATTAAGTTTTTGGGCTGATCGTAGGATATCTTGTCTATACAAAGGATGGTATAAACTGATGAATACCATACAAGTCTCTTGTACCCAAGTTGAGATTTCGACAACAATCAGCCTGCTAGGGCTGATGAAACTTTCCAAATAAATGAAGGGGTCAACAGGCTCCCTGTTAAACTAAAATTTGGTAATGACCAGTCCTCTTGGAACACCTTACTTACATTTGATAGAATTGAATCGCCTATCAAGCACTAAGATGTCCAGAAGACTTTGAATTCTATCAATATCTTCACCTAGAAAGACTACGTCATCTAGATACTCGAAGTCGACGAGACTATTCCCAAGAACCAAGTCAGTCGCCAGTTTGCAAAAGTCAACTAGAGCCACCACCTCTTCTAGTATACCTGTGTCGAAATTAAACAAAAATAGAGACAGTGAGCATCACTGATGGAGACTGCAGACTGTCTTCACTTGAGACAATAACTCTCCACACGCCGTTATATGACCGTGTAAGTTAAAGTAGAGTATCTTGATTAGTGCCACATAATTTCTCAGCACTGCCCTCATGACCAGACATTGCTACAGTAACTCTCAATCGACGGAGACCAATGCCACCTTCAGATCAAGAGATAAGACAGCTTGTGATTGGACACTAGTTAGTAACTCGTGTAATGTGTCTAGTCCTTTTTGTTTACCGCAGACTGAATTCTATCAGTCGAGTTTGTAGTGTGACCACCATTCTAGGTGGCTCGTCATCAAGATGCCCTTTGAATTGTTGATATTAGATGGCTGGAAGCAATCGGCAGGAAGTAGTCCTACAGAAGATCGATGGCGAGGCCGAATAGTTGAGTTGTACCGTCTCTGACTGCAGCACTGGGTGATAGGGGTTCGAGTTTCAGAAGGGACATGAGTTCCTTGTTGACAATCGCCAACTTGCACGAAACCTAGGTTCAAGGCTTCCTGCCAACTGCCTCCAACCATCTAACGTCAACAGTTAAGGCAACTGTTGGGCACCGGGAAGTATGCCTATATTTCAGAATCCATTGAGTGTAAAATCAACACAACCTCCTTCTGGTTTGGTTTAGTTTACGCATAATAATTGAAACTAGAAATTTAGATACTATATAAGTCCAGCTCATTCCCCTATGACTATCAAAAGAAGCCTCATCTCTGCTCTCATTAACTCGGATTTTTAAACATTTAGTTCAGTCTTATATAATTATCTCTGATTCCCACACATTACCTAATACCATAGTTAACCCACACAACGCTTTGTCACCACCGTCTCAAAACACTTCTGGAGCCATTCACTTAAGTCCTTCTGCTTTGCCTCATTCAAGATTAGGGACTGCCTTCGCAACCTCTATTAGACTTGAAGGACGAATGTCTACATGGTATTCAGCTAGGTTCTTGATGTTGGGCAAGTTGACCGTGGTTTTAATCGAATTAAATTGTTCTTCAAAGTGTTCCTTCCGAAATTCCAACCTTATATCCTCAGAGATAATTAAGGCGCCTATCTTCTTGGAGATCTACTCGCATATTATTTATCCTTGGCAACCTGCTTCTCTGATAAGCGTCTGTGGTTGCTGGTGTAGCTGACCGCCAGTGCCTTTTCCATCTCTCTCACCTTCCAAAAGAAAATAATAATAATGGAAAAAAAGAAATCGAAATTTTCTACTTACTACTAATATTCATTACAGCATCACTAATACTTTTTGTAATAGATGTTGTATTTGAAAACTCTGTCTTATTGAAGAAATCATCCCATACATCACCAAATGTTTGTGATGGTACATTTTTAGACCATGCCATTAAACCACCGTTTATAACCAATGCTAATCCAACAATCTGAAGATTAAAACAAAAGTAGGAGAAGAGGAACAACTGTCAGATAAACTGTCAACATCAAACTCAAAGTACCGTCATGACCACAGTCATGTTGGAGAATCCAGTAAAATTTCATGCGGCGGAGACAAGTGAACTGAAAATCACTCAACAGAAGAATGTACTTAGTATGTGGATCGTGACTGGCAGTGGAATCCACCAGGATGCGTATTTCGTCCTATTTGGGACTCGTCGTCTGGGCTCGAACCCAGTGCCCATGGTTTCAAACGCCAAAGCTTTATCCACTGGACCACTCGGTCTACTAGAGCCACCTCTTGTGCAACAGATCATATTAATTTAACTGAATTTTAGGTTTACCCGTCTATTGATTGAATCGAAGTGCTCCGTCTCAGGTTGACATGTCAGCTTCTTGTGCAGATGCTTCGACGATGTCTGGGTATTTACTGAGAATTTAATTTGTGGATGGTGACTGGCAGTGGAATCCAGGATGCCAAGAAGCTGACATGTCAACCTGAGACCGAGCACTTCGGTTCAATTAATAGACGGGTAAATCTAAAATTCAATTAGGAGAATGCATTATTGGTTCACTGTCTTAGGCACAGGACGTTTAGTCAATGGGTGCCATCTGAATCCAAGCCTCCCCCACACCCACCTACTACTAGGAAGTAAGCGACTACTGGTTAATACAGTCAACTTTTGTTGTTAAACCACAGCCACTTGAGGTCCTATACAGTTGGCAGTAAGACATCGCTATTGTTTAAGGGCAAGTAATGCCTTGTAGCAACTAAAACCTCAGTAGATGGGAAGGGGTTTGACTCAATGGCTAGAAGTCAAGCGCCCAAGCCAATAAGCTGCAGCTCCGCTTCACAGATTCCCATCATACTTTGTTCTGGAGATTCAATGAATCTGTAAAATCACAAATCTATATCCATCCGAGACGTTGAGAATGATTTTGAGCTATTTTACCAACAACTTCAGCTCTTTGTTCTTATCTTCCCCAGGACCTTAACTAAGCGATGGACAGCTTTTTTTGGAATCTCAGGCCAATGGTCAAAGACTCCGACATCTGAATTTCTTACTGTGTGACTAAAGTAAACGCATATCTGAAGGCAATACTATTTAAAGTCTTCAACATGTTGCACATCTTCTGTTTTCAATAATTGTGTTTCCCCGCCTTCCTCCCATAGAACAGGATACAGCGCGCTGTTATGCGTTACATCCTACAGCTGATAAACAATGGAATATTTCTTTTGTTTAGTATGAAATTTAATTTGGTAGGAGCTACTTATACTCAAGTAAAACGGGATTTTGGAATTGTATGTGAAATAATAAAGTACTAAGATATGATAGAAAAGATTTGTAGCTCAGGTGGATGATTTTGATATGGTTGTGTACTCTGAGCTGGATAGTTAATTTGCGAAGCTTTCATCGCCCTACTAGGCGACATCTTCAGCGCATACTTCAATTTGAAGTGAGCTTTCAGATTTCTCCACAAGTTTATTATTCATCTCTCCTGGTGACCTTGGACTTGATTGGTTGTTTTTGTGTGTTTTCACACCTTCTAGGTTATTCGTATTGTAACTCATTGTTTCTTTGACTTGAACTTTGATCCTTTGTGTGTGACGTTTCTTTCTTATCGGTTGATAAATTTTGTCTATCTCGATGTGTCTATTGATTGATGATTCACTGGAATGCCAAGCTTCTAAAAATTCTCTAGCACTCTTGTTGTTTCCTCTGTCTAATATTTGAACGTTGTCCCAGTCGAATTGATGTCTGTGATTGTCTGTATGTAGTGATATGAGGGAGTGGATATCATGTCTTTTGACAGCTAGCTTATGTTCGTGGATACGAAGACGAAGAGAGGGGTGTCCACTTTGGCCAATGTAGTGTTTTTCGCAGTTGATACAATCTATTTTGTAGATGATGTTGGTTTTTTCTTCCTTCACTGTTGAGTCTTTTGGTTGATATAGAATTGAGTGAAGTGACTTTGTTGGTTTGTGTACGACGTCAATTCCTAAAGGTTTGAAGAATCTTGTAGTGATTTCTGAGATGTCCCTTTATATATGGTAAGGCGATTTTCTTTGTGCTTTCCGATAAGAAAGAAACCTCATCCACAAAGGATCAAAGTTCAAGTCAAAGAAACAATGAGTTACAATACGAATAACCTAGAAGGTGTGAAAACACACAAAAACAACCAATCAAGTCCAAGGTCACCAGGAGAGATGAATAATAAACTTGTGGAGAAATCTGAAAGCTCACTTCAAATTGAAGTATGCGCTGAAGATGTCGCCTAGTAGGGCGATGAAAGCTTCGCAAATTAACTATCCAGCTCAGAGTACACAACCATATCAAAATAAAGTACTTAAAACTGTCAATATAAAAATGAAAATTGTTTCGAAAACAGGCAAACACTATGGGATTCGAACCAATGACTTGTTAAATGGAAGATGGTTGCCGACAACTCCCCAGACCAAAACAGCTATTTAGTCCTCCCTGAGGTTTAACGATTCTCTAAACCCTACGCTTGTACGACTGAACATGAAAACTCAAGTTAACTTCTTATGCCAAGCTATTTGTATGAGGGAAGAATCGTTAAGCATGATATCACTTATCCACTTTGCGACAATAAATAAACTGCTGTTTCCATTATTCCTATCACACCAATGCATTACTATTATTATTATTACTATTGTCATTATTGTAAACACTTTAGAGCTCCTGTAATCATCGGTGTGCATCGGTGGCACAGCGGTTAGGACGCTTGCCAACCATGCACATGGTTCGAGGTTCGATCCCCGGCCACCGATGCACTCCTCCACCTCGCTAAGCCAGTAATAAAGCTGGTAAAGAGAAAAGGTTGGCGATGAGGCTGGCTAGCAACTCCATCCTGTAAAAGTAATCACCACTGCTACATAAACTTCAAGCCTCTAGCTTGAAGTCCCACTATGTAACACTGGGAACGTGAAGGAATAAAGAAAAAAATCATCCAAACCCTAAACCATGTAATCTGAAGACGATGTAAGATGGAGTATTGTACTATATGCCAAGATTTCCACATTGTGTCAAATATATTTTTAGGAATAAAGCCATCGCTATTGTCATTATTACTATCGGATCAAACTATATCCGTGATGCCATATATTACTGACTGAGTGACAGATATGGATACTTGGATACCACTCATATCAATCAGTACAGCCTGAAAGCTAAGCAGATCAAAGTGGTTTAATCCCTGTTCTTTTGGGCTCTCAACTTGTCAACAGTGTATCCCGTATGACTCAGTTCAGAGACCCAAGTCACTTGAAATTACCTGTATTCCGTACAACCACACTAATTTACCATTTACACAAAGTTCGAGCAGATGAAATTCCGCCAGTTTCCTTTGGTGACCGAAACTATTCAGTTCACTGTGTTGTGTAATCTGCTCTATACCATGAGTAGCAATCAAGAATGCAAGCGTGAATCCAAGAGAAGTGAAATACATAATGATTCATTGAAGCTGACTTACCGCAACCACTGCATTCACAATAAATAATATGATTGTATATAGAATAGCTACCATTTTTATAATTTTATCTGAAAAGTGAAGAAAAACAGAAAGTTTTTTTTAAGGCAGAAGAATAAAGGAAGCTTTTACTGCATAGAAAAAGGACTGGTAGAATATTTTATTCATTGCCATCGCCTAGTGAATGAATAAGCAAGAAGAGTACAGTCTGTCAACTATCCAGCCAATCATACTGTAACGACAGAAGACAAGGGCCAGGCAACAGATTGTTTATTGAGACAATCAACAGATATTTATAGATTTTTATGTACATTATTATCCGTTATTATTAGCAGAGAAACAGCGTCTTCTGATTGGTTGTTCTCTCGTTGAAAGTTAATCTGCCATCACTATATAGCCATTTCTTTTGAAGGTCAGACCGTATATCTGCTGACCTTATCCGCCCACGCTAAGTCCACTGTGATTGGTTGTTGAGTTCCTTAAATTTAGTCTTTGTTCTTGTTCTGTTCTCATGACCACAATTTGGGACGTAAACATTGACGTTAATTGGTGTCTACAATTTCGTCTTGCAGACGGGTCTCACCACAATACACACTTCGATAGATTAAAAAGACGTATATTTCAGTCAGACAATCGCATCACTCGCCAATGGACAAATAATTCGCATATATATTAAATTAAGTTTAAGACATTAATGTCCATTGAAATTCTAAATCTCTACTCATTCTGTTTAGTAAATAATGAAGAGAGTAGACATTCTTGACTGTTGCCGAATATCAACTGACTCCCGGATGGATTTAATTATTATTAGCCAACTGAAGAAATATTTGAAATAATACACCACAGAATATCTAGTCTTCCATAATAATCTACTCTTAATAAGCTATGGGCAATATATAAGTCATCAGGTGATTGGTTAACCTGTTGTAGATTCCCTGTAGTTCCGAAAGGAGCGTAGGCCTTCAACAGCAAATCTCCATTTAATTCATTGTTGACGATAATGAAAGTGTCGTCGACGTATCTCTTATAGATTTCGAAGGTATCAATCATTTTCTTCAGGCATGTGTTTTCAAATTTCGCCATGAAGAAATCTGCAAGCAATGGACCTAATGGTGAGCCCATAACTATACCATCCTTTTGGAGATATATTTCGTTGTTGAAAGAGAATTGAACATTCAGGGTACACTTCAGTAGGAGTTCTTTAAGACGCTTGGTGAGTATACCGATGTTTACTCCTTTGGAGTGAATAAGTTCGCATATATAGCATATTGTTTATGTCAGTGGAACGTTTGCGAATAGTGATGTGACATCTAATGAAATCATTGTATTGTTGGATACGTTGATGTTTTTGAACTGTGTGGCAGGACACTTGTCTTCTGATTGTTTCTAGTAAGTCTGCTAACCACTGAACTGTGCGGTGATAAGGCGAATTGGTCATGTCCAGGATCGGTCGAAGAGGGATTCGCCTCTTGTGTACTTTCGGAAGTCCGTAAAGTCGTGGTATATTTGAGCCGGATGGTCTTAGGGATTCGAACGTATCGTTACTGATGAAAGATTCAGTCTTTTGCTTATGGAGCATGTCCGTTAGCTTTGGTTCGGTCTGTTCAGTCATGTTTTTCTCGTTGATCGGTTTTGTGAATTTGCATTCATCAGATAGTGTAGTCAGCATTTTACTTATATAGTCCTTGCGATTCATGATTACAATTCCTCCTCCTCTCCATTTAATCCTATTCCCTGAAGTTCTCTTTGGCTGTCTTCATGACTCCACCTAAGCTTTCATCTCCTCCTCACACGATCTCCACAGTATCACTCTCAGGTCCACGCCCAACTGTTCAGCCTGGCGCTCAATGTTACTCAGCGATCTCCTCAATGTGTGCCCAGCTCGTCTCCCCTGCCTTAAGCACATTTATCGGGCTATAGGTTCTTGATTGGTTCATTCTCAGAGTTCCTTCTTCCTGGTTCCTCCTCCCAATCTGATATTCAGTATGAAGCGAAGACAGCTGCTGATGAAAGTCTCAAGTCTTTTTGGAAATCCTTTTAGTGACGCATCAAGTGTTTAAACCATACAGAAGCAGATAGTGACTCGACATTATTGTTCAAAATCTGAATCACGTTCCTTATGTTTAGTGTATTAGAAGTTCAGACTGATTTCAGGTCCTTGGTTCGAACCCCGGTTGGTGAGTACTGTGAAGAGTCCCAAATCAGGACGAAACAGCTGTCCAGTACTCCCAGGTATTCCAGTGGTTCTCTAACTGATGTCAGCTCATGATGAAATCCTCCATGTGATCAATATATGTTTCGTTTTTCCAATTCTGGTTGACTTTAACATCACCTGTACCACTTGTATTTGAAGCCATGCTGCCTAAATAAGTCAAAGTGTTAAACCGCTTCACATTTCTTCGGTTGATTGTGTCTGGTGCTTGTTGTTGTTGTTGTCTTTGGCCAGTGGATATACCCGTCAGCAGTGTCTTTTCTGTTCTCGCTTGAATTCCTATCTTGGCTGTTCACCTCTTCTGCCAGCTTGTTTATTTTCACCTTTAGATCTTCTAACGTCTTCTTAGCGGTTTAACATATTCCTGTTTTCTCGTTATCCATAGTATGCGGTATGATCCAGTTTACCACTATCAAGAATATCTTCAACGATAATTCATTCATTGATAAGTAGCGGTCCTAACATTCATCATGATGGATTTAACCGGCCACACTTACACTGCTAAAATCACAGGAAAACCATCGCAAATCTAGTGTGCGAATATCGTCCATTGAGGATGAAACGATAAACCATCCATCACTTTTTATGCCACTGGTTTTCCCCTGGTGACTACGTGATCCATTGTGATGGGCTTGAAACCTGATGATATATTGGCTTCACATTCATATATATCTAACTTTTAGATGTTGAAATCAACATGCTAAATAAGCCGGTAGCTTTAAGACAATATAATTTACCTAATGTGAATTGGTTCCACCTTTTGTATTGCATCACAAACGTACCAACTGGTTGAAATTATTATTCCAGTCTTCCCACTGATTGGTTTCATTAGATCGGAATGCTTATTCGTTGTTAGCATGTTCACTGGTAGAACGGATGCTTGGGCTACGACTTAAGGTCAAAATGATATTGATTAGTTGATGGTTCAGTTCATGAAAAAAACACTCTTCGTCCTGTTCCATACTTTTCGGATGGTGTACCTGTACTAACAATGAATGATGGAACCCGAAATTCTCCATTATTCACTAGGCCTATCAATATTATTCCCTTAGGCCCTGAGCGGAGTATAATGCCTCAGAAGCACATCTCCATTTCACACTATTATGTACAATCATATTTAACTAGCTTCAAAGTTGTTTATAGACTTTTATCTTCTCATGAGATCTTTTTCATATCACCTATAGTCGCTTACTTGCTGTTTCCCATTCAGCTTCCACCCAACAATCTAGTGCATGGTGTCACCCGTCGATCTTCTCGGTGTGTATTCGACCCACCTCCACTTTCTTCAACATATATATTGAGCGGTAGGTTCTTGGTTGGTTGGCTCTCTGAGTTCCACTTTTATTATGCTATCTGCCTGACTATCTGATCTTCGGCGCGGAGCGAAGTCAGGTGTTGATAAAATTCTTAAGTCTGTTCAGAATGTTTTTGGTGACATGCTGTCTGTTGACCTGATAGAAGAACTAACCGATATTACTCACTAGGCGAATGAGCCACAAAATCCGAGTCTCTTACATTAGACATCTCTTGTTCTTAATCGGAATGTTTTTCAAATTTTTATTGTTTGATTTCCTCCTCAAGTGGAACCCGAAAGAGAAGCTACGGGTCGGTCATCCAAGGGTGAATTGGAGGAGGTCATGTGAAGAGGAGATGAAAGCATGTAGGCAGACAAGGAGCCAGGTGAAAACTTTAGCGGAGAACTGACCGCAATAGAGAAGTGCAGCTGAATCCCTATGTTCCTCTAGGAATTTAAGGAAATAAAAATAACTGTCTGATTTCATCGAACTGAAATTCTCTGTCTCTAGTACAGAAGCTTTGCTACTTGAACTGGTGATTTCTTGGTTTCAGTTTCATTGAGAATACGTCACTCAGTGTGGGTGGATGTATGCCTAGCTGACGAGTTTCAAATCGAATATTTTAATATTATTAGGACTAACGATTCATGTCAGTGGATCAGTATACAAGCAACTCCGTTTCATATCGGTTTAACTCCCGCTTCAACAAGATTTATCCCCTTGAAAGAATAAAAACCGATACTGGTTACCACCCAGTTATTCCCTATTAGTTTGTTTATCAGATATATCACACAATGAAGCAGTATTATTTACTGGATGACACAGTTTTGAACAAAATTTATTGCCGTTCATTAACATATCAATTACAATCACAAAACTTCAACACTTGAGTTTTATAGCTTTCTTTGTTCCCTCCCATTCGCCGTCGTAGGTGTGGTAACAGAATTTTCCAGATATTTGGGTGGACAGGTGTTGAATCATTCCTGTTACACACGTTTTTTCAGTTGATTCGATGAACAAAGCTTCTGTTATCAATCTCTCCCTCCACCCTGTGACATTAGATTTTGAAAATGTCGTCTTATCCCATCTCATCTTATGCTGCATGGTTGTGTGTAATTGGATGTAGTGAGTGCTATCTACGGCTGAACTATTCTCCAGATTTCTTATCTTATTCGGGTGAACCAATCTAGATTTTGCTAGGTTTTTATGTTCAGCTGGTCTAGCAAAATTAGCTAGAAAAATCTAGATTGGTTCACCCGAATAAGATAAGAAATCTAGAGAATAGTTCAGCTATAGCACTACATGCGGTTACGCACAACCATACAATAGGATGGGATAGGATGACAGTTTTAAAATCCAATGTCACAGGGTGGAGGGAGAGATTGATAACAGAAGCTTTGTTTATCGAATCAACTACAAATACATGTAATAGGAATGATTCAGCACCTGTCCACCCAGATATCTGGAAAATTCTACTACCCCTACGATGACAAACAGAGGAGAATAAAGAAAACTATCAAACTGAAGTTTCGAAGTCGTGTGATTATAGCTGATATGATTATGAAGGATAAAATTTTGTTCAGACATTTGTCTTCCAGTATATAATAATACTGTTTCCCTGTGTGATACATCTAATAAGCAAACTAATATCGAATTACTTACTGCCACAGTGCCCAACTTTTACACATATACCATCCAGTTAATTATTTTCCTTCCGGAGACTGTCTAGTCTGTTAGATGAGGAAATCCTCTTGTTATATCTGAAACATAAACAGCATTAGTATTATCAGGTTTCAGAACCCATAAGACACCTTCCTGAAGATGGTCATATTGAGCTTATCTTAAGTGGCTTTCAGGGTTGAATGGGTATGACCATGCTGACGCCTTCCACAGACCACGACAGGGCGAATGGCGAAGTACTCTTTTCAGAGTCGAGCTGCTCTGAGCATCACAGGCATCATAGCTGACTTTCTAGTCCTCTTAATTCTTTTATATCTGTATTTGCCAGCAGTTCGACGTCCCCATTCAACCCGAGATATATCATATACCAGTTGAACTATGAAGGTGACTAAATTCTGACCATCACATCGAGGTAGCAGCAACCAGCCAAGAAGAAAGTCTGTGAAACGACTAAGGTTACAATCCACAAACTCACACCAGATAAAACTTTGAAATCAGTCAAAACACACACACACACACGCGCATACAAGCAGAAACTTTAAATGTTTCAATACCCAATTTGCAGAGTGAATATTTAGAAACACACGACAAATGACAAACAAAACAAAATGCAGAAATAATTATAAACCAAAAATATAAACATAACAGAATAAATGTTTATTTATAAGCTTTTTTTCAAAGTAAACTAACATTATGAGAAAACTATGAATATAGAATTTAGAAAAAAAGAGAAAAATTTGTTTACATTCTGAAAGTAAATTATTCTTAGTTTTGAAATAGACCAGGGTGGGAGGGGTTGGAGGAATTTTTGTTGCCTTTGTTTTCATTTCTATTCATAATCTAAGAAAACAGAGGATAATGATACATAATAGAGAGGTTATTATTATTATTCTACAGAATTAATTTATCTCAAATACAACAGAATGAGGTTATTTCACATAGTAAATGGAACCAAAAGTAAAATGAGACTTATAAGTAGGTTCAGTCAAGAATGGATATACCCTCTGACAAAACCATTGAGAATTACGAAGTACTGAACGGCTGTTTTCAATCTGACTTAGTATTTTTCAAGGTTAGAAAAGGTTTCAGGTGAGTGGCTAGTACAAAGTGGTCTGTGTTAAACAGGAGATAGTAAAACTGCAATGAGAGGCTCATACTGGATATCGCATCGATGTCAACACAGCTTTCAGGGTTGTATACCGAATTCCGAAGTCGTTATCACATACACTTCGCTTACGTCTCCTACACATAGCTGAAGCTCTTACAATAAGATCGACTAAACCGGAACTTTGTATCCAAAAAGAACACGTCCAGACGCTGTTTGATTGATGACTCTTCTTCTCACCAAGAGTGTTCCTTCCCCTTAACCCTCTTGGTTTTTCTCCTTTGCTTATAATCACAAATATTATTATTACAATTATTATTATTCGTCATAATTTATACCCTTCATGCAAACATTCTCTCAATACTATCGAGTTTTTCATTTATACTATCCGGACCTATCATTAGTGATATTATCTCTTTTCTCAATATATGCCTCCATCTGTTTCATTTCACATATTCGTTATTTCATTATGAGCCTCTCATTGCCGTCTTACTATCTCCTGTTTAACACAGACCACTTTGTACTAGCCACTCACCTGACACCTTTTATAACCTTGAACTGATTTGTCAATTTTCCTACCCCACAACATTCTATAAATCTATTATGATTAATCACCACCATTGTCTCCCGTTTTACAATATTTTGTGATCGATTTCAGCCTAGCACGTTTGTCAAACAAATACGACTATTTATTTTGACACCCTATAACTAAACTGTTGGTATTTTTCAGCAATAGGTACCATGTGATCCCACCACAAATTAGCACAAATAAGATTTCATGGGTTATTGAAGTCAATCCCACAGTGGCTGAGCAGTTACCCTCTTGCATCATACCATGAAAGTTCCGATTTCAATCCTTTGTGGAGTAGTGAGTGAGCACTGCATAAGAGTGTCAAAATAAGGTAAAGAAATCAGATAAATAGCACATTAAGTGGAAAACCATAAATGCATTTTAACTTATCGAATTCTAAGCGTTTATTATTGATATTATTCCCCTGGACCCCAATCGCAACACAGACTGGGGGCTTCAGCTGCATATCTTCACTGAAATATGTTCTCTGCAATCTCTCTTAGCTGGCCCTATGAATTTCTGGAGGCTTTCGTTACCTCCACACATAACCTAGAAAATATCACCGCAGGACACATACCCAACTCGTCATTTCCCATTCGAATTCTACTCTGAGATGCGGTATGTGATATAACTCCACGGTCTTCTCAGCGTGTGTTGAATCCGTATTCTCTGAGTAGTAGATTCTCGGTTGGTTGTCTGTCTGCCACTGTATCTCTTTACTTATCCTTTTCAGTCAGCCATCTGATTTTCAGTATTAAACCAAGTAGGCAGCTGTGGACGAAAGTCTGACGCTGTCTGTTAAAAATACTTTTCTTGTCTACAATGTTAATATAAAGTTTAATCCTGCTTCCAGGATATGCTGGATACAGTTGCGTGACATATATGACCTGTTGAAATGTGAAATTATTCATCATTTTTTTTATATTTTTTACATAAGTAGACTGAGAAATAAATCAAATTTTAGTATACTATCGAGTTATCTGGTGAAAAAGACGAACTAGTTCTGCTAGAATATAAAATAAAAGAAAATAAAACAGGCGCTTTAGCAGCTAGCGTCTATAGAACTGTAACATTCTGATGTGTACTCTCAGACTTTGAATTATCCCACTCACTATCAGTAGATACAAATTTAATCAAAGGGTATTATTTGGTTGATGATAGCTAGCAGTGGAATCCGGAACTCTGATTTCGTCTTATTTTAGTCTCATCAGTCAGGTGGTCTGACTGATTTTTACCCACTGAGCTCTGAACCACCTGTTGTGAAAAATAATTTAGTCACTGCCATGTAATCCGAATGAGGTCAGGTATGTAAATCGAACTAGTCAGTCAGGATCAATTAAGTTATCAGAACACAGAAATTTATTTAGATGACGAATGATACACACTACTAAGATAAGACATCTATTTCAGTAATCTGGTTAACTCAGACTGTATATTTCAGCTGTTGAACTATGTTTCTGGTATCCAGTTAGTAATCAAAGAACGTGTAGGCGTTTAGCATCAGTTTGCTCTATTCTTCTGTAAGACTGAAAAATAACCGTTGAAAGTGGGAGATCTTGAAAAGCTGGTTATCTTTGATTACAGATGTTCGCTTTCCATCTTCTATGTTAAGCGACTTAAAATGATGAGTAATATTGAGGTTGTGAGGGTAAATCGATTGGAGTGGCATTAACATATGTCAGACTTTCTCTTCCAGAAATGTTAGCTGACATATGATTAGGTTGGTTAAGAATTTGGAGTAGTCTAATGAAAACCTGGAATCAATCCATGAAGTTCTTGACATTTGATATAAGGATAGAACTTGTGCACTGTGGTAGATTATCATTCTATTGTGGGTTAAATTTATTTTAATAAATTCGCACAGTGTTGTATAGTAAAATTTACTGACAACAACGTTTCCAGCACAATTTATTGCTCATAATCATGTCAAGGTATTACTCACATAACTTCCCAACTTCGTTGGTTTGACTCATATAGGAAGGTGTAGACTCTAAGAACCAATAGTTTGAGACTGTTTGTGGTACCGCTTAAGATCTTTCTCGATGGTGCAGGTCCATCATATTCTCACAATACTCCATGAACTTATCTTTTCTCCCATGCATTTACATTTATTGTGGGTGCTTTGAATTTGTTCTATCGCTTTGAATGAAAATATGAATTGTGCTAACTTGAACTGCTGCACTTCTGTGCAAAGTTATTCTCAGTTAGTTAACCATTCTAGTAAAACTCAGCCACTGCCATCCATACTGTTTCACACAGTTACACAACATTGTGGGATAGGGTGAAGGGAATGAAAAAGTAATATAATTAGGGTACGAGGGAGACACTAATTACCGGTTTGGTCATGAGTTGACGTGAGTCAGGGAAACATTAGAAAACTTGAGAGTACTGAACACCTGTTACCTCCTGATTTCGGACTCTTCAGCAGTACGCCGTGGGGTTCAAACGTAGAGCTTTCCAGTTACAAGGGGAGCTCCAGGACCATTCAACCACTGGGACCTGATTCAATTTCCCATTAGTTAACACTAATTTCATTTATCAGGTCAGTTTCAAATACACGTAAAAGAAATAAAGCAGCATTTGTCACAGACAAAAACTCCATTAAAAGTCAGTTGGGATTAAAAACTCTGTATACAACAAGTTCGGAAGTCATATTAATAAACTATATGTTTATGTGCGGTAAACTGTGCTCGAGACACCAACCAGTTATTGACACTGACTGTAGCACTCACTATGTATTCGACTAGGTGAACTTAGCTAACATGCAATTATACTTTACCACTGTGCTCAAGACGAATGGACCTCCATCTTGGCAGGAAAGAACAGTGCCGGGCGTGACCTAACCATATGATGTTTGACAGAAGACTGAGGATTTATCCTGATATCTATTCACAGACTTCGTACTGTAATAACTCTGTAGTCCTGGTTCATTGTTGGTGAAGAAATGAACAATCCTTGAATCGCTAATCTGTGTTCTGGTATTTTCGATTCAGTTACCGCACATAATATTCGAAGGCATCGACTAGTCTTTCACAACAGCGCTAGGTTCAGGATCTTTTCTGATCCAGACAGCTGACAGTAGCAGTCTTCAAATACAATATAGCAGGATAGAGGGAGAAATTGATAACTGAATCTTTATTTATCGATCAACTAAGAATATTTGCAATAGGAATGATTCAACACTTGTCCACTCGGACTTCGGGGAAATTCTACTACCCCTAAGAAAAATTGGAAAAGAAGCATTAGAACTATAGAAATATGGTTTCGAAATTAAGTAGCTGTAATTAATGATATGATTATGAGCAATAAAGGATTTGGATTGGACACTAACTGGTGCCATGTGTCTAGTCCTTTTTGTTTATTGCAGACTGAATTCTAACAGTCAAGCCTGTAGTGTGGACACCATCCTTGGTGGCTGGCCGTCACGGCATACTAAGGATTGTTGTTATTAGATGGTTGGAGGCAATCGGCAAGAATTCCAGCCGGATCTAGGTTTCGTGCTAGTCGGCACACACCAGTTAGTCAGCAAGACGTATTTTGAACCCTGAAGGAACTCATGTCCCTTCTGAGATTCGATCCCGTGTCACCCAGTGCTACAGTCAAAGACGGTATCACTGAGCTATCCGTGCTCGCGATTGACTTTCGGTAGGACTGTGTTGGATACTGTTGATTGGACGCTAACACCAACTTAACTGATGGAATTCAATCTGCAGTAAACAAAAAGGACAAAACACATGACACTAATGAGTGTCCAATCAAAAGTATTTAATACAGTCCTACAGGAGGTCATTTGCGAGCATGGATAGATGAGTGATGACTTCTCTGACTGCAGTATTCACTTGGTGACGTGGGTTCGAATCTCAGAAGGGACATGAGTTCTTTCAAGGCGGTTGCAGATGCGCCTTGCTGACTTGTGAGTGCCAACAAGCGCGAAACCTAGGTCAAGCAAGAATTTCTTCCGACTGCCTTCAACCATCCAATAAAAACCAAGAATTTTGTTGGTAATGTCATCTACTAAATAACGCTATTTAGCGGTGTGGTTTATCAAATAAAATAATTATTATGGAATAAAAATACTGCACCACAATGCTCAGGCTTTCCCCTTTAATTTTCAACCCTTTTGGTTAAATCATTCAATGTAGCACAGATTAAAACACTACTGTTTACTGGATGACCATGTTTGAAGCACTATTCACCATTCTTAAGTACATCAGAGTAATCAGACATCACTCTAAATCTACTATCGTTTTATTTTTTGGTGTACTAAGCTGACATTCGTATTAGTAGCACAGTTTACGAAATATTATTTTTTGAGTTTGAAATCAATAGTGTTTTACGTCCTCAGAAGTCGGCTCGTATGAGTTTGATTTGTTTCAGTTCTGACCACGGATTGATATCAGTTAGAAAATCTTTGAAGACCAGCAGGGAGTACTGAATGGCGGACTACAGGACAAAGTTGCCTGGATTCCTAATGGGAAGTCGTAAACAGTGAGGTCCATCCTGTCAGTAGTGAGGACAAATACTCACCGATGACATTGTTTGGTGCCAGTCGCACAAAAATCACGAAGAGGTAGAAGTTAGAATTTATGTGATCGCCATTGAGTCCGGTCGAAGTGACTAAATGTTCTACGAGCTTTCTTTGTAACCGGGAGGTTCAGGTTTGATTTCGACAGGTGAGTACTGCGGATGAGTCCCAAAAGTGGACAAAACAGCTGTCCAGTAATCTCTGCTGGTTTCCAGTGGTTCCGTAACTGATATCAGTCCGTGGTCAAACTTGGAACAAACGTTTTATGTGGTGACTGGTGATTCGATCTACCCATTTCTCCCTCTTTCCCCACTTAAGTATATATGCATATATGGCATTTGATGACTACTGTTTTCTCTTACCATCTGATCTGACTACTTAACAAGGAGTACAGCACAATTTTACTAGAACTTTCTAATCAGTATTTCTGTCGAACGGGATGACGACGCAATCTGTCTAATATTTGCCACGTGATTGTGCAACATATTTCGAATTTTGTGATCACATTGCAAACATTGATCATACATATTTGTATCAAGGTTTAACAGATCTTAAAATCTCAGCTTTTTATCATTATGGGTTAGCAGGTTAATTTTAGGGAGTCAAAATTACAAATAAGAGGTGTGATAATGAATAATGAACAAAGGAGGTATTATGTCGTAAATAACCTTTTGTCTCAAAATAGGATCAAATCAAAGAAATTACGGACATCTATTAGACAAAAATCAGGTTTAAGCCCTTTCGGGCTTCAAAAGCTTCGAGAATATATATATATGGGATGAAAGGCACTACTGAAATTAACTTTATGATCCGTCTCTGTGATCGATTTACTCAGAACTTTTATCTGCAATTATAACTACATAGGAATGTACAGAGACCAATGGGTAGTCCTTCCAGTGTACGTATAATCATGCACACGTTTTAACTGGTAAACACACTGAGGCAAGACGCTACTCTCCAAGTATAAAGTTTACGGGACAATATAAACGTCGTTTTCTCCATAAAAACAGCTTAGTTTCATAATAAGTAGTAGTAGTTTCTTACTGTGAGCATTTGTTTAGTGACCTGACTGATTTCCGGAAATGCAATGTACAAACACATTATATATATTTTATGTATATTATAGCTTGATTCCACACAGTATTTTGGTACAAGTATGTAATTTTCAGTATGTGATATCAGTAGCTCAAATTTAGTAGGCCTACCATTGATATCAAGTGTGCGTTGGCCATGGATCGAACTCCGGAGCATGTGTATAGCCGGCGAGCGTCCTAACCTCTGTGCCATATAAATTTTATATTCTAATCGTCTTGTTAAAATTATTTCATTCAATTTTAGATTTTCCCATCGATTGATTGCACCAAAGTACTCACTCTCAGGTTAACATGTCGGCTCCTTATAGAGATGCTTCGACGATATCTGGACATATAACTCGAGATGAATTGGTGGATGGTGACTAACAGTGGGTTCCAGCCTCGGTGAGAATACCATTACTCATTGGGGAGTGCAGCTACATCTACTGATGACGAGTCCCAAATAGGGAGGAATACACATTCTGGTGGATTCCACTACTAGTCACCATCCACTTAATGGTTTTATCAAAATATTTATAAAGGGAGATGGATACTTTAAACTGCTATCAGTATTTATCTAGGTGGTGTGGACAGTCATTATGTAACATTTAGTAAATGAAAGTGTCTCAATGTCTTATTATTTTAGGAGAAAAAGGCTTTGAAAACCATGAAGGACGCTATGATGCGATCATCTTTTATTCCTCAACTTCGAGTGTACTTATTCGGCAAAAACTAGACAACATTTAATGGGCCAAACACGAACAATGATTAAATCATTTTAATTGCTAAGTATATCTTGGGATAGGTACTGTTGATGAAGAGTGCATCCACGATCAATATTTAGTCCAATCGATGGACCTAGGCGATTATGATTGGCATGCAATTTTGAATGATGTAAACTGTGGGCCATTAGTTTCAGGGAATTATTTACTGTTACAGGACTCCACATCCTTAGAGATTCACCACTGTCCACTGTGTAGCTCTATCATGATTCTTGAGATTCTCGTTAATTGATAAATAGAACTCATCAAATAAGCCACGATAAAACTTTTAAGAATTAATCAAATAAAATCTATGCAACTTACTTTATTCTGCCAATGTAATATTTAGTTTGTGTAGGGTTTCGTTTTTTTGATTCCCTCTAATTTACCTTCCATACTGGTAAGAATTGCTTGGTAGTATATATTGAGTGACATGGTATGCGAAAATTTCCAACAGCCGAGTGGCGGATGAAGTTATATAGAAAGTACAAAAATTCTGTGAACAAATTGGTGTTTCGGCATACCTTCGCCATATTTCGGCAATATTATCACCATTATTATTCCTTCCTTCAGTTCCTAGTGGAACATAAGACTTCAAGAGCACAGCAGTTGTGCACCACTTTCTCTATCGTCAATTTCAGCCGACTTGTCGATTGCATACAAGCTTTCACGGTCCCATGAGTTAACTTTTTACTTCCGATCTGGGTTCCATTAGAAGGACTGGTGTGTGTGATGCAACTGAAAAGTCTCCTCAGAGTATGCCCAATGCACATCTGTTTCATTCTGCATGTCTGTTGGGCAATAGGCTGTTGGTTAGTCCCCCGTCTTCCAGAGTTCCTTGATGCTAATTCTTCCCAGCTGACTATTTGGTCTACAGAATTAGGAGAGGTGGGCAGTTGTTGATGTAAAGCACGCGACAGCCTATTGGAAATCCTTTTGGCGACTCACGACGACCACCAAGTCTCTGAACAGTATAGAAGCGATTACTGATTGTGAACAACAGTAACCTCCTGATATTCTTTTAACATGTTGAATATGTACACTCCGTTGTGTTTATGTGTGTGTGCATGTGCGTGTGTGTGTGACAAACATACCAGCCTAGAGTGTAGGATCTCACTTACATTTATTATTGGTAAAGGTAAATTATTTGTGGTTTTTTTAACCATTTAAATCGAAATAATGTTAAAGGCGAATCTGAACATAACTGACCAATCAGAAAATTTGTTATTCGTCAAAGCCTTCTGATTGGTCAGTTAAAATTCACCAAGTCACCATATTTAGAATATTGTTATGTAACATGTAAAACAGACTAATTATTATCATTATTGTTATCATCACTAAACCAATTATTTCTGTGTACTTTGAGGTGATTTTTTCATTGTGATGTAAGCAAACAAAATAATTATTTTTTTCTCATTGATTACCATGAATTTAACTATGGTTTATCATAGGTCTTTGAACTGATGTTTATTTTTCAAAAATAATTTTTTGTTGAGTAGGTGGTAAACTCTTATTTACTCAATTGTTGATGCTTATTATAGATAGGTAGGTGAATAAGACAAACATTGAAAAGCCTCCGTTGAATTCACCTTTAATCTTTAGAAATAAGATCATTGATTATGCGTTAGACATGGCTATCTGTGCTTTGAAGTACTCTGTAGCAGTTCGATTGATTTTCTTGGGAACAGGGACTCTAGCCCAACGACTAACCATCCCTATTTTTCTGGTGAGTAAAGCAGGCTGCAGACTTGCTTTATCAATTGATGCCTTTTCTTGATACTTAACATCAAGTGGTTGATCGAAAAACATGTGCAACACGGAATTCCAGCAACCGATGAAATACGCAAGAACCGGTCGCCCAGCGAATATGCCGATAATCTGACAATTTCTGTCCCAGTTGTTTATGCATTAGACTGTTCTTATATAAGCAGATTCTTAACTGAAGTTAACGAATAGTGTTACTTAAATGGTCTTAAAGTTACATATATATTTTATTTATTATTCCCCTGAGTTCCGAGTGAAACATAGGGCTTCAACAGCAGATTTCCACGTTGTCCTATCTTCTGCCCTCTTCTTCCGCTTCGATCACGATTGACTAAATCTCTCACCTCCTCTTCCAACTCACACGATCTTCTCCATGTTACCCTCGCACTGATGACCTAATCGTCACTTCCCATTTGGATTCCAGTAGAGTGATAGCATGCATTGCGAGCGGTATCATTCGATGGCCTCTTCAATGTATCTCCCGTCCATCTCCAATTTCGATATAAGTATAAAATTTGGGCATTGTGCTAGAGTATAACTACATTATGGATAAGATTTTATTTTGATAAATCACACAGTGCTGTACAGTAATATTAACTGATGATCACGTTTCGAGCACAAATTATTGCTACTGCTCATAATCTTATCAAGGCATTACTCACACACAACTTTCTTGCTTCATTTATATACATGAGTGGAATTCATGATTAGACATTTGAATAAAAAATCAATATAAGATAATGTACATTCAGAAATAATAATTTGAGTGTTACTGATCATATACAGTCAGATGGGAAATAAGACGACTGTTTTTATAGTCATAATAAGTAACTTGTTAGAATGTTATGATGTGCTTGAATTGAAATAGAATTTGGAGATTATTTATTATCCTTCTCTGATTTGACTGACTGGTGGTAATAATATCTTCCATATTTCTGGTATTTCCATTGAGTTATTTCTGTTGCGTGTGTTGGGTGTAGAATCAATGAACCAATATTCAGTAATCAGTCTCTTTTTCTCTACCTACATTGAATACTTCTTAGAATCTTAACCTTCTCCCACCCTATTGCGTGGTTGTGTGTTAATGCATATAGTGCAATTGCTGAGCTTCTTTATTGAAAATTATTTATCTTCACGGGGTCAACCATTCTTACCTTAGCTAAATTCTTATGTTCCGACAATTGCACTATATGCATTAACACACAACCACACAATAGGGTGAGAGAGGGTTAAGATTCTAAGAAGTAATCTATGTAGGTGGAGAGAGAGAGATTGATTACTGAATCCTGGTTCATTGAGTCTACACCCAACACAACACATGCAATATAAGTGACTCAATGCAAATACCAGAAATATGGAAGATATTATTACCACCAGTCAAATCAGAGGTGGATGATAAATAATCTCCAAATTCTATTTCAATTCAAGCACATCACAACATTCTAACAAGTTACTTATTATGATCTGAGTCACTCATATTATTATTTCTGATTGTACATTATCCCATATTGATTTTTTACTCAAATATCTAGTCAATTCCACACATGTATATAAATGAAGGAAATTTGTTGTGTGAGTAACTTGATACGATTATTAGCAGTAATAATTTGTGCTTGAATCTTCATCAGTTAATATTGCTGTGTAACACTGTGTGGCTTATCAAAATAAAATCTTATCCATAATGGAGTCATCTCCATTTTTGTCTGCAAATTCGTTGAGCGATCGGTTTTCGGTTGGTTTGTTCCCAGAGTTTCTTGTTACTAATTCTTTCTGGCCATTTGATCTTCAGTATGGAGCCAGCGACGTGAGTAGATGTTGATGAAAGCCTGCAACAGGCTATTGGAAATCCTTTTCCTGACAAGTAGTGCAAGTTTCTGACCCGTATAGAAGGACTGACTGACTTCACATTTCTGTTTAAAACTCCGAATCTTGTATTTTATGCTGAGTGAGTCAAGCAGAAGATTTCCAGTTTGATTCCAGGTTGATGAAGGCGTATCTTGCCTTTTCCATCCACTCTGACTTTAACATCTTCATGCGTTCCGACCGCCTGAAGTCAAGAAGATGCTTCCTAGATAAGTGAAGGAGGTGACCTCTGTTAAATCTATCCCGTTGATGGTGATCGATCCTGGTTGCTGTTGTTATTGCTGATCGTTGGTTATCTTCACCACCTCCGTCTTAACTTGGAGTCCTGTCTTCGCTGCCTGCCTCTTCAGCCAGTTTGTTGGTTTACGCCTGCAAGTCATCGAGACACATATTATCTGCAAAATCCAGATCTTCTAGAATCTTCTTGTCGGTCGTCCAGCGTATTCCTGTTTCCTGGCTCCCTGTGCACATTCTAACGCTTAATACAGTCTATCAAAACTAAGAATATCGTCAGTGATAATAGACAGGCAGCTTGTCTTACTCCTGTCGTCTTCTCTTCGAAATTCTCGCTGCGTCCTCCTTTGTGGATCACCTGACACGTGTCGCTGTCATATAGTCAGCTATTTAATGAAGTTGATGAGGACTTGGGTACTGCACGCTGTAGTGTTGAAGTAGTTTCCAAATTACTTTTCGGTCGACGCTATCTATCGAAGGCCTTTTCGAAGTTGATGAATTTGAGGTAGAGGTTTGACTGCCAATCTATGCTTCATTCTGTGATGACGATGAGTAGAGTAGCGATTTCATCAGCACGCGGTTTGCCTTTCCTTAATCCACCTCGTTCTGGTGGGGGAGTTCTGTATCCAGTGCATCTTTTGTTTTCTCAAGAATGACGCGATTCAGTATTTTACATGGCATGGACAATGGCAGTATTCCACCCCAGTCAGTTCTCGCACGAGCCCAGGTTTCCCTTCTTTGGCTGTCTGACGAGGTGGCCTTTCTCCTAATCGGTGGGCAACTTTCCTCCTTGCCAAACCTCTTGCAATAATTGTGTGAGAACAGTTGCGGCAGTCTCTGGGTCAGTTTTCAGTGCTTTGTGGGCAATTCCGTCCAGCCCTGCTGCCTATCTGGCTGGTGTTCAGTAGCTTGATCGCATTCAAGATTTCTGCTTGCGTAGGAGGATAAGTGTGCACTGGCAGGCAGTTTTGTGCGTGCTGTTGTTGGTATTTCCAGGCGAGTTTCAGTTGGTGATTGATTCAAGAGTACTTTGAAGTGATCAGCCCACTCAGTGTTCTATTTGTTTTTCCTCCTTGGCAATCAGGTTCCCTTGTTCATCTTTTATTGATTTCATCATCTAGGTTGATCCCTTTCCGGACAGTGAGTGACCTGGTTGTCTGATATAATATCCTGAGGTCTCTTTCACTTGCGGCCAAACTGTTCTGCTTCAGTTGTTGGCCACTGTTTCGTGGAATTGTCGTTTGTCTTTCCTAGCAATCTTCTTCACTTCTTTATTCAGTGCAGTGCACATTGAAATCAGCTTTTCCTTCCGTTGCCCATCTTTGCATTTAGTCACCTCCGCTTTCACCATCCTCCTCTTCTCGAATAGCTCCCAGGTAGGTGTCCATTGACAGCCATTCCTTGTCTTGTCTCTTCTCTATTCCCAGAAGAGTCGTACACGTTTCCTTGAGTATTGCCTTCAGAGAGTTCCAGTGTTCTTCCACACAGGCTTCCTCAGGAATGCCACGTAGTGTCTACGACTTTTCCTTGATATTTGATCTGTAACAATGGCATCCCATGTGGCTTTTTCATTCAGTTTCCAGACGAAAGCCTCTCGACACATGATGAGTTCTCTTCCTGGCATTCATATCTCCCATAAGAATTTTGATGTCGCCATTCGAGATGTCGTCCATTACTGTTTGTATTTGTCGATAAAAATCCTCCTTCATCTGCGTTGTTGGTAGCATTATGCGTGTCACTGAATAATTGTGACGTTCCATCCTTTTAATTTTGAATCTTGCTGGCATGATCCTGCAGGATGAAGTTGGTTCCCACTGCATTAGGGCTCTGGCTGCCACTGATGACATCATGACAGCCACTCAGCGCCTCAGTCTGCTCGTGGTTGTAGTCTGGGTGACCGGAGTAGATTACTGACTCTCCGGTTGACAATCTTGATGATCCACATCCATTCCATCTGCTCTCGCAGATACCTAGTACTTCTAAGTCATATCTTCCCATCTCTTTGGCTAACTGAGCAGCCTTCCCAGTCTCGTACATTGTACAAACATTGCACGTACCCATTCTTACTGTTGCTTTCATCGAGAGAAGGCATACGGGCTGGCTGACTGGATTCTCGAAGGCTTTCATCAGCCCGCGTCATTTCGCCTCTCCGATTCGAGCGAAGAATTACACTTTTATTTGAATTTTTTGTATTTTTAATATAATTTTTGTGTGTTGAAGTTTCTCTAGTGGTTTGATAGGTTGGAGTTGCTAGCCCTACGCTCAACTCTCCCTCTTTACCCGGGCTCTAGAACAGCCAGAAAACTAGCAAGCTAGTCAGAATGTCAGATTGTTAATTTGAGTTTCAGATGCGAATAAGACACGCGTGGACTGATTCAGTTTAGTGACTCCTGTGATGTTGACAACGTTGTTATAAGGAGTAAATCAAGTGTCTCCTATCTCGGCATCACTTTCTCTTCGAATCTACTTTGGTCATGTCATACCCTGCTGATTTCCAAGAACATTTGTCGTTTGATTCATTACGTAAAGAAGTCGACACTTCCTTTGAGTATGTCTCAACTTCTTCTATTGCAATTTATTAATTCACGTATTCTGATCATTTTTCTTTATTGTTCCCCGTTATCCATCCCTAGACTTCTCAAAAGAGACTACACCATATTGGGTAGGCAAGAAACACATTCATCAACCTGAAACCAATCTGGAAATCTTCGTCACTCAGCCTGAATCAACAACAAAATTCGGATTTTCAATACAAACGTCAAGTAAGTCAGTTCTTCTATACGGATGGATCAGAAACTTGGCGGGTCACAAAGAATATTTCCAACAGCCTGTTGCAGACCGTTATCAACAACTGTCTTCGCTCTACACTGAAGATCAGATGGCCGGAAAGAACAAGAACCAACAAGAAACTATGGGAACAAACAAAACAAGAACCAATCGCTCAACAAATACGCAGGAGAAAGTGGAGATGGATTGGACACTCGCTGAGGAGGCCGCTGGGTGACATCCCGCGTCAGGCCATTGCTCGAGTGGAACCCGAAAGGGAAGCGGCGAGTGGGACGTCCAAGGGTGACATGGAGGAGATCGTGTGAAGAAGAGTTGAAACAGTATGGACTAACATGGATGCAGGTGAAAAGTACAGCAGACGAGGGAAGCAAGTGGAGACGTGCAGTTGAAGCCCTATGTTCCACTAGGAATCCAATGGAACAATAATAATATTGTGTAGAACTTTGAAGGCTGGCAGTAGATTTACAGGTGTGCCTTTGACTCACACAACTGAAATTATTATCATTAGGCATTTTAATTCTTGCAAGCGGCTAACTAAAGTTATCTTGAGCGATTCCGAATCTCCTCTTTATTCACAACTCTCCCCAGTCTATGTCTTCGAGTAAACCCAGTAGGAATTTCATAAGAATTTCATAAAAAAAAGTCTACCATACCATCAAATTTACCACGGGTTGTATTTGTGACGATAGTCAAATGACAGAGAAGAACTTATAAACTCTTTTAAATCAGTAATCTGAACTGCAAAGTATAAGCAAACATTGGTTTTATTATTACATGTTCAATCTATAATATAGAAAACATCCCCATTAGGCATTTGGAAAACAGAAAGATTGATCGAAGAAATATTTACTTTTCAATTAGATCCTCATCTCTGGCTCTACTCTAATATATAGTGTATAGCATTTTTATTACAATACACAACAATTCACCAAACAAGTGGCAATATGCTTGTTAACAATAATTAAACAGTGTCAAAATGTCAATGGGTTGATAATAAACAAAGAAAATCAATACACATTTAAAAGGTAGAAATGGTTAGAATAAATTAATTTTACAGGGATAACACGTAATTAAAGATGAAGTGGTCAGAAAAAAATGAAATAATTTGGATGATTATAATTTAATAGGTTTAGGGGGAGGGGCGCGACGTAGTCCTGTTTATGCATTCTTGTAACGATGGCCACAGTAAGGAAAGTGGCTGTACAAATTTCTTCTGAACACATAGGTTTGGCTTCTTAAGGTGGATTCCGATTGCCTCAGTTGTCTGTAGAAGACGAACTCGTAGAGCAAAATTAAGATTAGTCGGAATGCGATAAATAATTTTAAATGCAGTATTAACATCAACTTTGTGCTCGCTGTCTACAAGGTGTGCTAAAATAGAACTACGAATAGATCTTGTTTGTCGCTTGCTTAACCATGATGGATAATGTTCGGAAATACGACGATGAACCTGCCTAATTGTAAGCCCAATGTAGCTGGCTCCGCAGCTGCAGTCAAACTAACAGACACACATAGAAGAGGCAAAGGACAAACAATGTTCATAAAATTGCAGTTCCTCGGTGACGACATCAGCGAAATCATAACACAGCGCTTGAAGAATGCAGTTAAAAGACCTTATTATGCAGCAGAGGTACGTTGTCTCTTCAAAACCACCCCTATTCTATGTTCGAGAAATAAGGATAAACTACCTAATTTTGCCTCTTCTATCTGTATTTACCAGCTTGACTGTAGCTGCGGAGCCAGCTACATTGGGTGTAAGATTAGGCAGTTTCATCGTCGTATTTCCGAACATTATCCATCATGGTTAAGCAAGCGACAAACAAGATCTATTCGTAGTTCTATTTTAGCACACCTTGTAGACAGCGAGCACAAAGTTGATGTTAATACTGCATTTAAAATTATTTATCGCATTCCGACTAATCTTAATTTTGCTCTACGAGTTCGTCTTCTACAGACAACTGAGGCAATCGGAATCCACCTTAAGAAGCCAAACCTATGTGTTCAGAAGAAATTTGTACAGCCACTTTCCTTACTGTGGCCATCGTTACAAGAATGCATAAACAGGACTACGTCGCGCCCCTCCCCCTAAACCTATTAAATTATAATCATCCAAATTATTTCATTTTTTTCTGACCACTTCATCTTTAATTACGTGTTATCCCTGTAAAATTAATTTATTCTAACCATTTCTACCTTTTAAATGTGTATTGATTTTCTTTGTTTATTATCAACCCATTGACATTTTGACACTGTTTAATTATTGTTAACAAGCATATTGCCACTTGTTTGGTGAATTGTTGTGTATTGTAATAAAAATGCTATACACTATATATTAGAGTAGAGCCAGAGATGAGGATCTAATTGAAAAGTAAATATTTCTTCGATCAATCTTTCTGTTTTCCAATCTATAATACGATCTACTTATAATTTATTATGTTCCGCTTACTTTCAGTGTTTTTTGGTTTTATTATTTTTACACTTTTGTGTACTTAAGTATTTATAAAACGAGTAATATTGTTGCAATATGTATAAAGCGTTGAAAAGGCCATTCTGTATAATTATAACTATTTGGAATAAAGTGATTATTATTATTATTATGAGTAAATGAAGATGAGTTGGATGTACTGTGGGAAGACCATTGAGTGACAGTACACGTCACGTCAGGGTCTAAACAGAAATTTCATACAATGTTTCCCTTTTATAAATTTTAACAAAGAAAGCAGAAACATTGATGCAGATGCTCTTTGACAGCCTCCTGTGTTATACTATTTTATTTTATTATTCCCTGGGGCTTCAACAACAAATCACAATTGTAGCCATTGCTCTCTGAATGCGTTTTCAACTGACTCCACGATTATTCAAATGCTTTCATTTCCTCGTCATATGATCTACTGAATGTCACCGTCAGATTCACGCCCAACACGTCGTTTCCTATCCGGCTTCCTGTTTAGAAGAAACATTGGCGCAGAATAATCTGGATCCATTTCATTTCGTCGGTTTATCTTGTCAGCTGCGTACAACCTGAGTTCATTAATAAAATAAGAAGTTTACAATTTCAACAAACTTTTGTCCATGAGCAAGCATATTGTCAGAGAGTCGTAGTGAAATAAAGCATCGCGATTTACAAGGTGTCTAAAGTGCTATGACATATATATATCGTTAGAGAGGAGTTTCCTGAAAAAAATAATTAACAGTTGTGTTGTTGGTGTGGTAACAAAAGACAATTAGTAATAGTTACGTAAGTAGATAAGAGAAGATCAATATTTGGGTGCACTTGAAGTCAGATTAGAAGTAGATGATATAATACAGTGAGCAGAACTCAGAAGATCAAGAAAAATTATCTCTTAAGAGAGTCAAGCGAAAAATAAAGGGGGTAGGAGTGGAAAGATAAGCTGACAAAATTAGGAAACAAAGAGTTACCAAGAAGGGAGTAACCAGGGTAACTAAAGTCCAACAACGGATTGTTTTTGCACACATAAGTCAGGCTTCAATCGTTTTATTGCTATGGCTTCAGCAAACCCGAGAAGACTTGAGGTACTTTGTCTGTTAATTATTCTGAATGATTCCAGCACATCTATTCGGTGTTCTGTGTCAATCAGGTGTTTGGCAATGGAAGAGCTTAAACTATTCGGTCCCTCTAACCGGAGGCCGCTTCATACATGTTCGACTTCAGAGAGCACGCTACAATGGCGATTTGTTGTTGAAGCCCCAGGGAATATTAAAAAGTAGTATAACACAGGGGGCTGTCAAAGAGCATTTGTAGAAGGTAGAACATGTATCTCCAAAGAGAATTGCAGATACGTCTTCAAAATGGCGATTAGAACCTAAAGCACTAAATCACTTTTATATATATGTGAATGTTATTAGGTTGATAGTGACTCACAATTGAATCCCGTGAGCATATCTCCTCCACCTGACGAGTTCCAAATAGGAATGGCTACAATTAATGTCCTTGCAGGTCTCAGAATTCCAAAAAATATCATTTAGGAGGTAGCAATTAGAATAAAATTATTTACCACCCTAGTGCTAGTCATTTACACTATGTCAAGGATCTGATGATGAAGTGGTACTACTGACAAATCTCGCTAAACAACAAAAGGTGTTTCCCTCAGATATCGAGAGAGTCAGTTTTTACTCTGCCTCCACCTTAAAGAAAGGTGGGAGGGCTTAGAATAGGTCGATAACGACTATTGTACATTCCAACTTACCACGCGGCAGTTTGTATTATTATTATTATTGTTCCTTTGGGTTCCTAGGAGAACATAGGGCTTCAACTACACGTCTCCACTTACTTCTGTCTTCTGCTCTACTTTTCACCTGCGTCCATGTTAGTCCATACTGTTTCAACTCCTCTTCACACGATCTCCTCCATGTCACCCTTGGACGTCCCACTCGCCGCTTCCCTTTCGGGTTCCACTCGAGCTATGACCTGACGCGCGATGTCACCCAACGGCCTCCTCAGCGAGTGTCCAATCCATCTCCACTTTCTCCTGCATATTTGTTGGGCGATTAGTTTTTGATTCGTTTGTTTCCATAGTTTCTTGTTGGTGATTCTTTCCGGTGGCCATCTGATCTTCAGTATAGAGCCAGCGAAGACAGTTGTTGATAAAGGTGTGCAACAGGCTGTTGGAAATATTCTTTGTGACCCGCCAAGTTTCTGGTCCCTATAGAAGAACTGACCGACTTGACGTTTGTATTGAAAATCCGAATTTTGTTGCTGATGCTGAGTGACGAAGATTTCCAGATTGGTTTCAGGTTGATGAATGTGTTTCTCGCCTTCCCGATTCTCGATTTGACATCCTCGTCTGTCCGTTCCTCCTGTAGTTGAGACAATGCTTCCTAGATAAGTGAATGAAGTAACCTCTTTCAAATCCCTCCCGTTGATGGTGATTGTCGCTGGATGTTGCTGCTGTTGTTATTGTTGTTGGTTGGTCATTTTCATAACCTCTTTTGTAGCCAGCCGTAAAATCTTCATATGAACATAATTCATAAGCCCCTTGAATTCACCTAAGGCTCCAAGTTGGAATCGATATAGGTGTGCAATGTTAAAGAGTGTCTATTTACATGCTTACGTTGTGAAGATTTACCATGGGTCGAAATACGATACATATTCAATTCACTATAGATTCCTCACATGAATCACATTTCAAATCCAAAGTCTATCTAGTTGGTGGTCTTGTAATACTGTAAACGAATTACTGATTTGTAACTGAGTAAAAAACTGATTACAACAAATCAGATATGTTCGCTCTTCTTTGGTTATAGTAGCCTAGAATATTTAGTGCATAATAATATATCATGTTTTCAACTGGCGACATAAATCTATCCCCCCCCCGCCTTTGTTGATTTCATCCTTCTGAGTTGTTTTCAACGTATGGTAATTTGAACGTGTGCATGATAACGCAATGCACTACGTTTTACTCACTGTATATGCAAGCATTGCTCAGTTGCTACCTAATTGTGATACAATGAAGACGTGTTTCAGCTAGACAGGAAGATGAATAGCATTCACATATGTTGTCTTTTTTTTCATATTTTAATAATTCCCATTGTAAAAATACGGTTTTTTGTTCAGCGAAGAAATTTCTTTTCAACGAATTCATTTGCAAGCTGTACAGTCGTATTCATATTGCAGAAAAGGTTATTAAGTGGTACTAAATAATTGCTCAGTCAATATACATATATGTGATAAGAATAACGATAATTAAATTGTTATAAGGGGTAGAGTTGAAGTGGATAAATTACAAAATTATTAAAGATTGTTTTATAAGTGAATTGAAATCAAAAATGTTTTTAAAATGTCAAGTGTGGTCTAAAAATTTTTAAAAATTAGGAGTACGATTACGATAAGAATGAAGGTGTGAAGTGAAGTGGAAAGAATTCAAGTGGTAAAATAAAAACTACAAAGAACATTACTATGACCAAGGTAAAGAAAGGGGTTTGACAAAACGTTTTTGAACACATAATTTAGGTTTCTGTTGATGTATAGCTAAAGCTTCGGCTATGCATAAGTGAAGAAAACGTTAACTTTTGGAACGATTCGATTTTGCCATGTAGATAAATTTGAAAGATGAATCACGTGGGGCTAAATGACCTGACTCTAACAGGTGATCACAGATAGACGACTTTGATTAACCAGACTGGATAGTGTTCAGCTACACGTTTTCGGAGATTACGCTTACAACGTCCAATATAAACAGCTCCACAAGAGCAGGTAAAAGAGTAAATACACATAGATGTGGACAAAGGTGGTAATCTATCCTTGACGCATTGTCTTATCATATTTCGGCTGGTAAAAACTAGTTGTAAGTCAGCTGCAGGAAAAGTACGTTTAATACATTTAGATAAACGATTTTCAATCAATTCCGAAATGGTGTCACCTTTGAATGCCAGATTCATAAACAGTTTCTTCTTTGGCACTGTAATTTGTCTAGGGGCGGATTCTTTCTTGATGTTACGTTCGATAAACCTTGTACGATAACCATTGTTAAGGAGATTTGATCGAAGGTTATCTAGTTCACTATCGATTGTCTCTGTAGAGCAGATTTTACGAATTCTGGAGCATAAGGAATGAATAAGATTTCTCTTTCTCCCTAACGGTACCCAACTGTTGAAGTTAGTGTACTGCCCAGTGAATGTTGGCTTTCGGTAAATCGACCTTAACAGCGTGCCATTCTCTCATCTATCTAGCTTAACATCAAGGAAGTGAAATGAGGAATTCGACTCTTCTTCAACCGTGAAAAGCAAAGATGGGTGAGAACCATTAAATATTCCAAGAAGTTCGGCAGTTGAAGAGTTTTCATCATATAAAATGAAGGTATCATCTATATATCTTTTATACATAAACAAAATACCGATGGTTTCCTTTAGTGGGCCATTCTCTAAGCTAGCCATGAAGAGGTCCGCTAAGAGCTGTCCTAAAGGAGACCCAATTGCGACTCCATCCCTTTGATTGTAGATGACATCATTAAATCTAAATTGCATATTCAGTGTGCATCCCATTGTAGCATATATTGTGGTGGTGTGATATAGACAATGTCTGCCAACGGAATTTTATGCACAGGAGGTCAGTCGCGAGCCCGAATAGCTCAGTGATAACGTCCCTGACTGCAGTATTCACTTGGTGACGCAGGTTCAAATCTCAGAGTGGACATGAGTTCCCTCAAGATTGCAGATACGCCTTGCTGATTGACTGGTGAGTACCAGCAAACATGAAACGTAGGTCAAGCATGACTTCTCATAACAACAATCCTGAAGAACCAATGCCTACATATCATTTAGACTGCTGTTGGAATATTGGCCATTTTTAATACAGCTAGCTGTATTGCTAGTTGTGGTGCTTCTCAGTGTGCTTTTACTCCGGCGTTTGAGTCCTTCAATCTGATGATTAATCATAGTATCACCTTTTTTGAAGATTATTTCATTTACCGTGATTTTGGTGACTTTCTCTTCGATAAACACAAATGACTGGCAGATAATTCCTCCATTTATACCTATTTCCTTATCATTGCCTATTACATTTTTTAATTGTTGTTTTAGTTACCTTTAATCAACCTATCTTTCAGTGAGCTTTCATTCCATATTATGTTTGTAACACAACAGATTCAGCAGTCTTGTACACACATTGATTCAGATGAGGCTTCCTAAGATACTTGGTCAACTCATTGCTAAGTATGAATACAATGTTTCTGCCTTGAATAAACTTCGACTGTACTACTTCTTCTTGAGTGTTTCCACCCCAAATCTGACACACACACACACATATATACAGTGAACAAAGTATCGTGGGACTTAATAGACAGAAGGCAAGTAGTTCAGCGAAGAGTCTCTTTTCAGCGAATTCATTTTCATAGCTGTACAATCGCAAAAATATATGAGTGAGTAGTCTTCTCTAGTCGCCCGCTGATCTGCAGAAGCCCAAAAGAAAAGATCCCGCACCTAACCACTTCAATGTGTATATATCAGCTCACCTGTTGCTGTGGAGCCAGGTACATTGGTCTTTCAACGCGTATCCTGTCAAAAAAGGTCAAAGAACACTATCCAGCGTGGCGACAGATAGGAAGTAATGGCTGCACAAGGAGTGCGATAATCGAACACCTCGTCAACACTGGTCATTCCATCTCAACAAACGCCTCCTGCTTCAAAGTAATCTACAAAGTCAAGAACAACCTTCCAAAGACAGTACGATTCAGTCTTCTTTGCATCGTAGAAGCCCTAGCCATTAAGCTAGAGGAACCAGAACTGTGCATACAAAAGAAAATTATTCAACCACTTCTACTCCCATGGTAACAAGTGTGTTGATTTGACTTAACTTTCCTTTGTTTGTTTGTTTGATTTGACTTAACTTTTGTTTGTTTGCTTATTTTTCTACTTAAAACCCTTGTGTAATTCCGTATATTTCGTTTCCATGTAAACCCTGAGTACAACTCTTTCATTAAACTATTCATGTTATTACGCAACTCTTCTTTAACAATCGTTTGTGACAACTCATCACTTTTGTTACTACCCTCTTATATCAACATCCAATTCATCTGAACTTACTAATTGTATTTTCGTTTGACAAATTTAATGTACACACACATACAAAACAGCCATATATATTTGCAGTTGTACAGCTATGAAAATGAATTCGCAGCCGAAAAGAGACTCTTCGCTGAACTTCTTGTCTTCTGTCTATTAATGTTCGAATGGGAATTTTTCATGAATATCGTGGGATTTGACATAGGTAGTTTAAGGAAAGCGAGATCTTCAATGAATCCTTATAGTCTTTGACTTAAACTAAAATTATTTATCTAGTCCCTTCGGTGGTTTATTACTTAATGTTTGCTCTTCAACAATTAGTAGGTTACACTAGCGAGAAACATGCAACTTATGTCTCAACTGAAGTTATGACTGTGCACTGAAATCACTTGCTAGTATGTTTACGGTTAAGCGTTTTGAGTTTTACATCAGAATTGATAATTTTTATGACAAAAGTCAACTTGTGCGTCGTCTGAAAATGAAAGCAAATAAATGTACATGGGGAAGGTGACGAAATTCCATATTAGTTCGTTTATTAGGTATATCACACAGTGAAACAGTATTATTTACTGGATGATACAGTTTCGAACAAAATTTATTGTTCATAATCATATCAATTGTGATCACACGACTTTGACAGTTGAGTTTTATAGCTTTCTTTGTTTTCTCCTATTTGTCGTTGTTGGGGTAGTAGAATTTTCCAGATATCTGGGACAGGTGATGAATCATTCCTATTACACGTATTCTCTCCCAGTTGATTCGATAAACAAAGCTTCTGTTATCAATCTCTCCCTCCACACTGTGACATTGGATTTTAAAACTGTCATCTTATCACATCCCATCCTATTGTATGGTTATGTGTGACTGCATGTAGTGCTATAGCTGAACTATTCTCTAGATTTCTTATCTTATTCGGGTCAACTAATCTAGATTTTGCTAGGTATTTTATGTTCAGCTAGTCTGACTGACTGCACCTGTTCTACTACTTTGACCTATGTATTTGAGCTGACATTCATTCCAGCAGGGTATTAGATAAACTAAATTGTTTTGTTTTAAAGGCTCTACAGGATTGATGCTTTAACCAGCAAAGCTTGTTTCTAATTGAGTTTGTGGGTTTCAATGCAAGCCACTTTTATTCCTGCCTTGTTAAGAATTCTGTGTGAGGTTTCCGAGGTTCCTTGTTTGAACGGAATTACAACTGATGATTTAGATTCCTTATTGTTGGTGTCGTCATTAATATTATTGTTATTATCACTATTATCATTATCATTATTATTGTTATTATCCCTATCGCTACTATCATTATTTATTTTACTTTTACATTTCCTTACATATTTCCTGACTAATTTATCTGGGTATCACTGTGTGATATACCTAATGAACAAAATAATATGGAATTACTTACTACCACAGTGCCCAAGTTTTACACATATATTATTAATGAAGGTGACGAAAGTTTGTGCTTCTGCTGGTCTGTTTAACTACTACTACTACCTACTGAAATCTAAACATACAGTCGGTTTTTTTTACTGCTAAGGCTTTTGTGGTATTCATACACCATCAAGTCCACGGGAATGTCCTCATTTTAACAAGATGGGGTTAACTGAAAAATTACACTTGGGTCTTTCAAGTATCCCTGGGATATGAGATATCATTACTGTCCAAATGGTCAAAGTTTTATCCAGTGAAGTCTATTGTGTCTGGTGATTTTTCTCCGAAACACCTTAGCCATAAACAGATAACTGATAATGTTTTTCCTCAGAGCCGAGAGGATAAATGCTTGAAGTAGGTGGGATTCGTAGAGCTTTGTTTAAACCGAAAACTGTTATGGTCGAATATAGATAGCTGCAAGAAAAGTTAGGATATATAGTTCACCAGGGTAGGTCATTTTTGACCCATGCTCTCCAAAGTATGAAGACGACAAATTGATTTACCTGTCGTCTATGTGAGACAATTGTTTAACCTTCCCGTTCCATCCCATAGTATGGAGTGATTAGCACACGTGGTAGTGTCAGTGCTGTGTGTCTTCTTGTTCGACGTCGACACATGCATAAGTTTGAAATACCGTTTATTTTAATTTATAGCAATTAGTTCTCCTTGTGGATTTCGATAAAGAAATAAGAAGACATAATTTGTGTGAATCGTGTAATGTGTATTTGAGCAATAGGTTAGAAAAAAGATTTAGGTCAAGTTAAAAGGACATAGTGAAGACTAAAGTAACAATGAAGACCACTAGACCAATGAATTGAAGTAATAGTGCATCCGCCCTAGTCCCAAGGATAGTTGAATATGATGACGAACTGTTTCTGAACGTTTATAGGTGGTTTAAACTTCGGGATGCATCGCGGACGCGTTTTATAGATAGGTTTAAAAGACGTGTAAATATCAATTTTACGTCCTGTCTCTTTGATATGTTTCGCAGGAGAAGAGCTAAGTTGTCTCTTTTCACAATTAATGGGTTTAGGCGATCCGGATATGCCATGTAGTCCTTACTTCCAGAGATCGATGAATCCTCCGTATTCATGTGTGACCAAGCGTGCATTTAAACTGGTAGATATAATGGGATGTAACACCATTTTTCGTATGTTCTAAGGGCTAAATGGATATATGGGCTTCACGTTCTCAGTTATTCTTATCTTAGCTGCACAAAATGTCTTTTAAACCTCAACATTCTATCTTTGTTATATCATTAAACTACTATGGTTACCCTTGCAGGGCAGCTTGATATATATGTTTCAACTACAGGTGGAGGGAACTGATGAGAATATCAAAGCAAGCTTCAGGAAAGCAACACAGGCTTTCATTACTCTCTGGTCTGTGTCTCCAAATCAGCAGCACTCAGCATGAAAAATAAGATCCGGATTTTCAACTCCATTGTGAAATCAGTGCTACTATACGGATCAGAGACTTACCGTCGAGTCAAGAAGGGCACTTGGAACAAACTACAGACCTTCATCAACAGCTATCTTCGCTCAATACCTTGCTCAAGATCAGATGGCCTGCCAGGAAAGATCAGCAACAAGGATCTCTGGCAATAAACAAACCGACCCAGCAGGAACCAATTGTACAACAAATATGCGGGAAGGAGTGGAGGTGGATTGGCTGGCCATACTCTGAGAAAGCAAACCATCAGGTGAATGACATCCCACGCCAGGCCATTGTTCGAGTGGAAGCCAAATGGGAAGCGGCGAGTCGGTGGTCAGTGCGAGTGCGACTTGAGGGAGTTCAAGTGAAGAGGGGTTGAAAGCATGTAGGCAGACATGTCGCTGGGTGAAAACGTTGGTAGGGTACCGAACGCGCAATGTAGACGTGCGCCGAACCCTATGTTCCTCTAGGATTTAAAGGAAATAATAATAATGTAGTAATAATAAATAATAATCAACTTCATTATATGCTACAAAAAAAATCAGTGTCAATAAAAAGGGTAAAGAAAGCTCCCCCAAAAAATATATGTCGAATTTAAATTTGTGTCCAACATTGACCATCGATTTTCAATATTATAATAGGAATTATTAAAAAGACGGTAGCAGCGAAGGAAAGCTTTTCTTTTCGACGAAGTCATCAACTAGGCTGTACATTCGTGTATTTTTAGCGAATGTGTGAGAAAGTTACAGAATTATTTCCGGTCAAAAGTCAAATTAATAAAAGTACAAAGTGTAATAATCAGGAAGACCGGGTAGAATAGACATAATAAGATAATACTTACTGAAAAACTTGACTGTTTGCACAAATTACGGACTAAGAACGTAGTATTAACAAAGTAGGTAGGAAGTTTGGGCATATCAGAATAAAAACAGCAACCGAATCTAGGATTGCAGATAGGAATTAAAAACGCAAAAATAACCGAAATAAACGGGAAGATTGGACAAAAAAGGTAATTGGATAATCATTATTGGTGGGCGTGACTTTTTATGATGGCCACAGTAGGTACAACGGTTGGACGTATTATTTTATGCAACACACAGAGTAGTGGGCTTGCGTTTTTGGATCACCACTGCCTCAGCTATTTGTAGATATCTTGATTTCGCTGGCTTTGGTAGGTTCTATCGGATCTTCTACATGATTTTGAAGAACTTTTCAAATGGAGCAGAATGTCCTGAATTTATCAGATCTTCTGTTACCGAACTGTATACACCCTTGGGTTTTCTCTTTGCTAACCATCCTGTTTAGTGATTCCGCGCGTGTTTTACAAGCGAACGCATTGCACGGCCAATGCACTTAGCTCCAAAATAGTAAGCATTCTGAAGTGACCCAATGCAAAAGCTGGTCTTTTACTTGCTAGTTGAATAGTTTCTTGCAAGAGAATGTCACTCGTAGGCCTGCAGCGGTGAAGTATGTTTTACTGAGAGACTTTGAAAGCCATCTACGGAGAAGTTCTGCTTCGGTAAAACTTTTAAATTCGAGTTTCAGTATCTGCATCATTTTGGGGGGTGACTTGAACCTTTCCAGGTGTTTTCTTTGCTTTTAGAATATTTCCTATGAATCTGCGTGAGGGAAAGGCAGTTTCTATCAAGGTCTATCGAGGAGAACACGCAATTCTTCGTCGATTAACTCCTCAGTGCAAATTTTCCAGATCCTCGAGGAAAGAAAGTATATTAAAGTTTCTCTTTCTGCTTAGAGACGCACAACTTTGCAAGTTGATAATAAGAAATCCATCAGTTATTACAAAAAATTACTAAAATTAAAATAGCGGATCACTGAAATAAATAAGATATAGTGTCAACAAAATACAAAATAAAATTCTGTAAATAATCTTTTATTCTTAAAATACACATACCTAAGTGATGCGATAAAGCTGAAAATTGGACTTTGAGTAGATGACCCACATGATTTAAACAAAAAGAAATTTTCAAATGGCGTTGGCGTTATATTCAAACTTTACGTTATCAGAATTACCATTTTTTTTAAATTATTGAAGTTACATTTAAAAAGAATTGGACATCAGCTACATATTTGCAGTTATTTTTCCGTAGGTTTCCCCTTTTTGGCTGATTTTAGTGCTCTGAAATGATCGGCCTCCGTTGAAATGTTAATTGCTAGTAGAGACTGTTCAATGATGCCCTGAGATAAATTTGCTTCTGCTTCTGGTTGTTAGAGGTTAGAAGTGGAATCCACGACGTTTTGTAACGAAAATGTATCTCCTGACCTTACGAATGAAACACGTCACCAAAAAAATATGTTGAAGAATGGTCTTCCATAATTTTGAAGAAAAATAATTGATCTAACAATTTTCAACTTACAAAATCTTGAAGACAGTGTATGTTATACTATCACCGAATTTCATTCGCGTAAAGGTATTGATCAAATTTCTGGGATTTCTAGGATTTTATTGGTCCAAGAATATATTTCGTCACAAATATAGATTATTATTATTTCCTTTAATTCCTAGAGGAACATAGGGCTTCAGCTGCGCATCTCCATTGCGTCCAGTTCTCTGCTACAGTCTTCACCTGGCTCCATGTCTGCCCACACACTTTCATCTCCTCTTCACATGACCTCCTCCAAGTCACCTTGTACTGACGACCAACTCGCCCATTCCCTTTCGGTTTCCCCTCAAGGGCTTGTCTTGTGATGTCACTTAATGGTTTCCTCAGAGTATGGCCAGCCAATCCATCTCCATTTCTTCCTGCCTATTTGTTTCACAATCGGTTTCTGCTGGGTTGGTTCGCTCCCAGAGATCTCTGTTACTGATCTTTTCTGACCAGTCATCTGATCTTGAGTATTGAGCGAAGACAAATGTTAATGAAGGTTTGTAGTTTGCTTGAGATGCCCTTCATGACGCGCAGTGCAAGTCTCTGATCCGTATAGTAAGTAGCACCGACTTCACATTGGAGTTGAAAATCCGCATCTTATTTTTGATGTTGAGTGCTTTTGACCTCCACACAGACTTGAGAGTAGTGAAAGCTTGTCTTGCTTTTCCGATTCTTGCTTTGATATCCTCGTCAGTTCCGCCTGTAGTTGAAACGATGCTTCCCAGGTAGGTGAAAGAGGTTGTTTCTTTCAAGTTCCTCCCATTTATGCTGATCGTTGTCTGTTGTTGTTGTTCTTGTCCAGGAATCTTGATTACCTCCGTTTTCTCTATGTTCACCTGAACTCTTTCCTATCTTTGATGCTTCTTCTGCCAACTTCTTGCTTTTCGCTCGCATATCTTCCGGTTTGTGAGAAATCAGACATATATCATCGGAGAGGTCCAGATCCTCCAAGTTTTTTGTGTGAGTCCATTTTATGCCTGTTTCCCCATTGCCCACTGTTTGTCGCATTATCCAATCTACTGCAATCAGGAAAATCATTGGTGATAGTAGGCAGCCAGCTTGTCTTACTCCTGTCCTCACTTCGAGGGATTCCGTAAGTTTCCCGTTGTGGATTACTTGGCATGCAGCATTCTAGTACAGCTGTTGGATGAGATGTATAATTGTCGGTGGCACCCCATAGTAGCGAAGTAGTTTCCAAAGCACCTCTCGATCGACGCTGTCGGAGGCCATATTATAAATCAGTCATATTATAAATGGAAATGAAGAAGACTAGTTTGTTATCTCTGCTATCAGCCAGTAGATATTGTGCTCACTCTATTGTGTGACAACGATAGGGTCGGCCTTTAGCATAGTGGTGTATGTGTGTGTATTCTGATGAAGCGTCGCAGGCCCCGAAGAAAAAGCCACTGGATTTTATTAATTATGTAAAGGGTATCGCTATGTGAGCAAATCTAATAGTGTCCTTTAAAATTCATATTCTGTTAAGCAGTAAAGATGTCTTCCAAAGAGAGAAAGAAAGCTTCTCAAATCAGCAGGCTATCAAACTCATAAAGTACAACCACAAGAACAAAACAAAAAATCCATCTGACGAACAAATCTCCTCCATTATTTCGAATCATTTACTTTATATATTGTTGAGGAATAAGGTTACCGCGACTTTGTCCAGACAATGGTTTTATCCAGACTCTTTTACGACCATCGCCTCAGTTTCATTCCTGTTTTCATGAGTATGCTGCCTAATAAACGCCATGTAACCTACTTACTAACCTCAGCGACAAATGTATCAGGATGATATGCGGTCATTTTTTATTATCTCGAAGAATCTTCTCAAATGGCAACATATAAGAATAGAACTTGTGCACTGTGGTGGTGTATAATCCCATTGTGGGTATAATTTGCTTTGATAAGGTCTCACAGTGTTATTACGGTAATGCTTACTAATGACGCTTCGAGAACAATTTATTGGTCATAATCATATGAACGTACTCACACAACTTTCAACTTGGGTACCTTGATATGATTATGAGCAATAATAAATTGTACTCGAAGCGTCATCAGTTGACATTACTGTATAACACTATGAGACTTTATCAAAACAAATTTTACCCATAATTGCAGCATACAACCTCAACAATTCTGAAACGTAAATTACATTAAAGATTTCAAAATGCTTTTCTCTCAGCCCCAAGGATTAATTCATGACAAGTAAACGTAACACAAGTCTAGAATGATGTAGGTTGTTAAATAATTAAGAATTAAGGGGACTGACCATTTATATGACAATTAGACAACCTTGCCTGGTTTACTAAATCGCTAGTTTTCTAGCCGGTCCTAACCCTGGTTAAAGAGAGAGGGTTGGGCTTGGGTCTAGCGACCTTACCCCGGAAACCAATCAAACTACTACGAAAGCCTGAAGACTAAAACACTAAAATTATTTTTAAAAATGAAACCCAATTTTTGCTAGATTTGGAGAGGTGAAAAGGCTCATTGGGCTGGTGAAAGCTTTTGGGAAGCCAGTCAGGCAGCCGATGTGTCTTCCCTCGATGGAAGCAAGAATAAGAATGCGGACTTGGAATTTCCGTACAATGCACGAGTTTAGGAAAGCTGACCTTGTAGGTGACGGAAGAAATGAGAAAATACAGCATGGAAGTGCTAATAAACTGCGAGAGCAGGTGGGATGGATGTGGACTGTCCAAACTGCCAACTGGAGAGTCAATAATCCACATTATCAGTATCAGCATGCAGGAGGAAGTGGAGATGGATTGGACACTCGCTGAGGAGGCCACTCGCTGGGTGACATCGCGCGTCAGGCCATAGCTCGATTGGAACCCGAAAGGGAAGAGGCGAGTGGGACGTCCAAGGGTGACATGGAGGAGATCGTGTGAGGAGGAGATGAAACAGTATGGAATAACATGGACGCAAGTGAAAAGAACAGCCGAAGACAGAATCAAGTGGAGACGTGCAGTTGAAGCCCTATGTTTCACTAGGAACCCAAGGGAACAATAATAATAATAATCAGTATCAGCATAGCTCAGAGTTAAGACTGGAGCCATGTACGTAGAAAGAAAGAGGGGTGAATCTTCCACTGTTCTGATGAACTTATTATTTTTTTTTTATTCCACTTCATACTTAGGGCACCAGTATGGAATTTTCAGCATGCGATATTGGTAGCCCGATTTTGCCCGCCGACCATTGATATTAAGTGTGCGTCGGCAGGGGATCGAACCACGGACCATGTGCATGGTCGGTGAGAGTCCCAACTGCTGTGACACCGATGTACAAATTTTATCACGCTACCTTCTGTCCTGTTTGGAAAGTGTTAGTCTTTAATCGAAACATGATTCATCCTACCTTCCTCTTTTTTCGCTATTTTGTAAACACAGATTTTCTGTTGTTATTTAACCAATTATACAGTGATACCCTTCCTAGTTCAACTTTGTTTCTACCCAAAAAAGACTTTTTTAACTCTGTCATTTTGTTTCCAAGCATATTTTTCCAACTATCCTATAAATAGTCAATTTCCTTAACTCTTGATTATTTAACAACTTACATCTTCCAGGCGTTTACTACGTTTACTTCTCACCACTTTATCCTTGTGATTGCAAGAAAGTATGTTCAAATCTTTACGGTAATAAATATTTCTGTATTGTTCAAGTTGTATGTCGCCAGTTGAGGAGATTCTACGAAATAATAACCTATTCATTGTCCTAACCCACATAGAATTCCTTATTCACTTACTTCTGATTAATTATTTTCAAATGACTATTCTTTGCTCATTTAAAAAGTTGTCAACTTTTCCATTTAAGTGAGATTATTCAGGATAGAAAAAATCTCCGTTTAGACATTTAGAAAACAGAAAGATTGAGCGAAGAAATATTTACTTTTCAATTAGATCCTCATCCCTCTCTGGCTCTACTCTAAGATATTATGTATAGCATTTTTATTACAATACACAACAGTTTACCAATCAAGTGGCACTGATATGTTTGTTAACAATAATTAAACAGTGTCAAATTGTCAATGGGTTGATAGTAAACGAAGAAAATCAATACACATTTAAAAGGTAGAAATGGTTAGAATAAATTAATTTTACAAGGATAACACGTAATTAAAGATGAAGTGGTCAAAATAAATAAAAATAAAATAATTTAGACAATTATAATTTTTATAGGTTTAGGGGGAGGGGGGCGACGTAGTCCTGTTTATGCATTCTTGTAACGATGGCCACGGTAAGGAAAGTGGCTGAACAAATTTCTTCTGAACACATAGGCTTGGCTTCTTCAGGTGGACTCCGATTGCCTCAGTTGTCTGTAGAAGACGAACTCGTAGAGCAAAGTTAAGATTATTCGGAATGCGATAAATAATTTTAAATGCAGTATTGACATTAACTTTGTGCTCAGTATCAACAAGGTGTGCTAAAATAGAACTAAGAATAGATCTAGTTTGTCCCTTGCTTAACCATGATGGATAATGTTGGAAAATACGACGATGAACCTGCCTAATTGTACGCCCAATGTAGCTAGCTCCGCAGCTGCAGTCAAACCGGTAGATACACATAGAAGAGGCAAATTTAGGTAGTTTATCCTTATTTCTCGAACATAGAATAGGGGTGGTTTAGAAGAGACAACGTACCTCTGCTGCATAATAAGCTCTTTTTAACTGCATTCTACAAGCGCTGTGTTATTATTTCGCTGATGTTGTCACCGAGGAACTGCAGTTTTATGAACATTGGTTTTTTCGGAAATGTTACCATACTGACTCTCCTTGGTGCTGAATTCATATTTTTCTCAATGAATTTATCTGGATAAACATTTTTTCTAAGTAATTCTCTGGTAATCTTAAGCTACTCTTTGAGGCAGTCGTCTGAACAGATTAACTTAGCCCTATGAACCAGACACTTTACCAGGTTACGTTTATATTTCAAAGGTACAAAACTCAAAAATTGAGTGTACTGACCTGTTGTTGTAGGTTTCCTATGCACACTCCTTCCTTGATTGGTAAACTGTTGTGTATTGTAATAAAAATGCTATATATGTATATTAGAGTAGAGCCAGAGAGGGATGAGGATCTAATTGAAAAGTAAATATTTCTTCGCTCAATCTTTCTGTTTTCCAAATGTCTAAATGGGGATTTTTTCAATATTGAAACTTGATTCACCTTACCTTCCTCTTTTTTCGCTATTTTATAAACACAGATTTTCTGCTGTTATTGAGCCCATTATATTGTTATACTCTTTCCAGTTCAACTTTCGTTCTACCCAAAAAAACACTTTCTGAACTCTGTTCTTTTTGTTTCCAAGCATATCCATCTATTTATCCTATAAATGGTCAATCGCCTTGACTCTTCATTATTTAAAAACTTGCATCTTCCGGACTTGTATTACGTTTACTTCTAACCACTTAGTCCTTTTGACTGCGAGAAGAGTATGTTTGAATCTTTAATGTAATTTACATTTCTGTATTGTTCAGGTTGTGTATGGCCAGTTGAGAAGATTCTTTGAAATAATGATCTATTTATTTTTGCCTAACCCACATAGAATTCCTTGTTCTCTTACTTCTGATTTATTATTTTCAAATGACTATTCTTTGCTCATTTATAAGGTTCCCAACTTTTCCGATTAAGTGAAATTATTCAGGATATTTCACACGTCACCGATTCTCTTATATCCTGATTCATCTCTACTGTTAGCTGACAGTAACCTCTGACTATTGTTAGCAGTTAACAAGACTCCCTCCCAGTAAACAGCAAGTTGTCATGTGAACTTATCGTAAGAAAATGGCGATTTTGTTTCGTTGAAATCTCACCTGTTAAAATTTGTGAAGAGAATTGATTTTTAATACGATTGTGTAATATTTTCTGGCGAGCCCGAATAGCTCAGTGGTAACGTCTCTGACTGCAGCACTGGGTGAAGCGGGTTCGAATCTCAAAAGAGACATGAGTTCCTTTAAGGTTGCAAATACGCCTTACTGACTGGTGAGTGTTAACTAGCACGAAACCTAGGTCCAAGGCTTCCTGCTGATTGCCCCCAACTATTTATTATCATCAAATCAATGTGCACCGTGATAGCGAGCTACCTAGAATGATGGCCACATTGCAAATACCTGACTGATAGAATCATGCGTCGGTGGTGCAGCGGTTAGGATGCTCTCCGACCATGCACATAGTCCGGGGTTCAATCCCCGGCCGACGCACTCCTTTACCTCCTTAAGCCAGCAATAAAAGCTGATTAAGAGGAAAGGTTGGGTATGAGGCTAGCAACCCCATCCTGTAAAAATAAACACTGCTACAGAAACTTCAGACCTCTAGCCTGGAGCCTTATGTTCCACTGAGAACGTGAAGGAATAAAAAGAATATTTTCTGTAGGGTGTGCGAAACTCTGAACTGCTTAGGTGGTATGTTAGCCTGGTTGAACTGAGGTACACACTTGACATGATTTTTGGTTGCAATCGTGTATGTTTCAGCTGAAACTGGATGAAATATTGCTGCTATAAGAAGAAAAGAATAGTTGAGAGAGGGTGATGTTTCCTACCAGGGTGGTTTAGCGGTTTTCTCAAAAAGCTATTCTTCTTTTCGACACAGATTAATTAAATGAGGATTGTTTTGGTTTCATCAGTTCCTCAGAATCTTCCAGGTTATGTAAAAGGAAATGCTAGTCACTTTCACTCATTAACAGCTTGTGCATAGACCCGCAAGCAACTGTATAGCTTTGAAGAGAAGTTACAAGGATTGGATCTCTCTGCTGACATCTGTGTTCTTAGGATGATGAGATAATGCACACAAATTGTGCAATTAGATAATAGTAATAATCACAATATTGATTCCATCACTAACAAGGATGAAAAGCGGAACAATCTGTTATAACAAGAATAATGCAAAACGGTAATAGATTAAACAAAAAAATGGTCCAAAACGGCTAAGAAAAACAAGCCGACCAATCAAGTATTGCTAGATTGTACAGGAAGTAAATAAACTATTTTTGATGAAGATGTGATAAGATTAAGGGATGATGCGCGAGAGATTAAAAATATTAGTAAGTAGTGTTGGAGACGTTATCAGTTGGTTTTGGTCCTAATGGATCAAGGGAGGGAAGACAGCTGTAGAAACTTCTTTTGAATGAATCTTTAACGATCAAGAGTTAGAAATTCTATCGCTTTAGCCATATTTAGGAGACGAATAGAAAGCCATTAGAAAGATTCAGTCGGATAAAATGAATTACCTGGAATGCGTTCATTCTCCTCATCAAATACCCAGTATCGACTAAATGTGACAAGAGAGAGCTGTGGACAGCTTTTGTCTCTCCTCTGCCAAACCAAGAAGGGAAATATGCAGTAGCATGTTGGCTAAGCACTCTAGTAATACGCCCAAAATAACTGTCATCTCAGAAGCAATCGGACTGATGAAATCAGTTCATTAAAATATTATTATTGCTTCAATGAGTTCCGAAGGAAAAAAACAATTCCACAGAATATCCCAACATTTTCCCACCCTCTGCGCTTCACTACAGCTAAACTCAAGACCACTCAGAACTTCGTGCCTCCTCTTCAAACGACTATCTCCATGTCACACTCGGACGAACCCACAAATAATCATTTCCCATTCACGTAACATTCAAAGATTTACCTTGCACGCGATGTCATCCAACGCTCTCTTCAGCGTGTGTCACATATATCTCCACTATCCACTCATTATTTGTTGAGCAGTAGGTTCTTGGTTGCTTCGTCTCCACAGTTTCTGGCTGCTGATTACTCCTCCTCAGCCATCTCATCTTTAATATGGAGAGAAGGTAGTTGTCGATAAGAGTCCAAAACCTGTTGAAAATTTCTTCATAACGCACACGCCAAGTTTCTGACTCACACACTGTTGGTGTTGGAAATTCCAATTTTCTTCTTTATACTACTCAAAGCACGAGATTTCCACACTGAATTCAGATTACTGAAGGCCTGTTTCGCTACTCCGATCTCAGTTTTCACATCCTAAGCTGTTCTTCTTGATTAGATATCTTCACCATCTCCATCTTATCTATGTTCACCGGAAGTCCTGTATTTGCTGCCAGCCTCTTATGCCAAATAGTTCACTTTGTGTTTGCAAGTCTTCGAGTTTGTGTGACATTACACACATGTAATCTGCGAAATCCAGATCTTCTACAGTCTTCTTATCAGCCCAGCGGATATCTGCCTTCTTTCCGTCCACAGTGTGCCACATAATCCAGTCCACCACAATTGGGAATATCATCGGCGATAACAGGTAGACTACCTTGTCTTACTCCTGTATTCAATTCAAACGCCTCTCTGTGTTTTCCACCGTGGATCACCTGACACGTGGGGTTTTTACATAACCTGCTGTTGAATGAGGTTGATAAAGATTTCGAGTACTGCACACAATAGTGTCGAAGTATTTTTCAAATTACTTCGTGATCACATCTGTGGAAGGTCTTTTCAAATTTCATGAAGTTGAGGTAGAGACTTGACTGTCATCCAATGCTTTATTCGATGATTATGTGTTCCTAAATGACATTACACTCGAAAGGAATTTCTCATCACTACCGGGTATATGAGGCCTTCAAAGTTGATTCATAATAATAATGAAGGTCTTTGATTTGCAGACACTTTCACCCTACCCAAGGAGTATACCAGTGCACAACCTGAGAAACGCTCCTAATCATCACACATCATTTTGTATTTCACAAAAATTGCACCAGACAGCAAATACTTGTCTAAAGAGTTAAACCACTTATTTTTCAAATGCACTGGTTCCAATAAACAGGTTGATACTGCATAATATAAACTGCTTTTTTTTCCTGTGATTATTGATCCTCTCCTTCAATCCAACTTAAAAATTACAAACACACAGGGAGAATTTGTTAAATTAAACTCCAAATTACAGAGCCAATGGGAACTCTTGAAAAATGAAGAATCTAGTACTGTCGAACTATGCTCACAGACAATATATACATCTACACACACATACAAAAATATTTTATTTTGATAAATCACACAGTGTTATGCAGCAATATTAACTGATGAAACTAATAATGAAAACATAAATAAAAGAGAATATAAGTCATCTACTGTTATACCATATAAGGAGGGGACATCTGATGCCTTACGTAGGATTCTCAATAAAGCAGAAATTAAGGTGGCATTCAAACCTACAAACCCATTTAGGTAGTACAAGCTCTGAAAGTTAAAAGACCCTGCAGGTTAACCCACTTAAACAAAACAATATAATTTACAAAATACCCTGCAATGACTGTAAGGTCAAGTACATGGGTCAAACTAGTAGGTCGGGGCAGTCAGATTATCAGATCATATGAATTTAGCTAAGGTTAGAATGGTTGACCCAAAGAAGATGAGTAATTTAGAAGAAAACTCAGCAATTGCACTGTATGCACTAACACACAATCACACAATAGGGTGGGTGGGAGAGGGTTAAGATTCTAAGAATTAATATAAGTAGGTGGAGAGAGAGAGTTTGATTGCTGAGTCCTGGTTCATTGAGTCTACACCCAACATATGCAACAGAAATGACTCAACGCAAATACCAGAAATATGGACGATATTATTACTACCAGTCAGTCAAATCAGAAGAGAATAATAAATAATCTCAAAATTCTTTTTCAATTCAAGTACATCATAACATTCTAACAAGTTACATATTTATTTTGACTATAAAAGCACTCGTATGATTTCCCATCTGATTGTATTTGATAAATAATACTCATATTATTATCTCCGAATGTACATTATCCCATATTGATTTTTATTCAGATATCTAGTCAATTCCACACATGTATATAAATGAAGGAAAAAGCTGTGCGAGTAACCTGATATGATTATGAGCAATAGTTTGTGCTCGAAAAGTGGTCATCAGTTAATATTACTGTGTAACACTGTATGATTTATCAGAATAAAATCTTATCCATAATGGAGTTATACTCTACCACAACAATGCCCAAGTTTTTTACTAATGTCAATAACCCAATTTTTATATCGTTTTTGAAGTAACAAAATTGGAAACGGTATACTCATATACAGGAGACTAATGAGTAATTATATCACGTTCCAAGACCTAGAGTGAAGTTTGAATGAGGAACAACGAGTTGGACTTGGGTCCGAAGGTCGTGTGATGATGAGGAGATGAGAACTGATGAGCAATCATGGGGCCAGCAGAAAACAAGTTGAAATGGAGAGACGTGTTATTGAAACCCTATGTTCCACTTGCACTCCGAAGGAATAATCCTAATACTAATGATAATATAATAATTGCTTATGTCCAGAATTTTGCGATAATCTTAGTCCGTTTGTTAGCTAAAAATTCAGTAATCTATAAAAGATTATTCTTTTGCTAGAATATGAGCCACGTACTTATTATATATGAAGGCTAATCAGTCCTACGGGATTCGAGCCGACTAGCTGAAGATAGAGTTCTTGAGCCAGTGAGATGCAGCATTTGCACATTTTTCCGCAATAGCTAATTTTGACTTTCCGTACATTCAAAAAAGATATGTGCTTGACTTTTTCTATCAAATGTCTCTCTTTGTCTATATGTGTGTGCATGTGTTTATCTTACTCCTTCCTCTAGACTCTCCACTCTGAGATTACTAATTAGAAACAACTTTTGATTGGTTGCAGGATTTCATCATGAGCTGACTTACATCAGTTACAAAACCATTGGAAAACCACCTGAGAGTACTGGAACGTCAGCCTATTTTGGGACTCTTCATCAGTACGCACCCACCCCACTGCAAGGGTTCGAATTTAGGACTTTCGTAGACCATTAAGCGACTGGGACCTGATCCAATGGCCAGTCCATGAATTCTAACTTTTGCCAATTCATGCCGTAGTGTGACCACTTCGCAATGTCTTCTTCGATGAGTTACTGCCTCACCTTCAACCCGATGTACCCTACTGGTCACGGCTTCCCACTAGAACCCCAGGTTACTCTCTGAATAGGGCCAGGCGCTAGTGAGCGTCAGATTAAATTTCAAGTATTGGCTTTGTAGGGATTTTGTTTGGTTGGTTTTAGGATTTCATCATGAGCTGACATCAGCTAGAATTCATGGACAGGTCATTGGATCGGGTCCCAGTTTCTTAATGGTTTACGAGCTCACTAGCCTTGTAACGTGTTATTTTATTCTACTGAACATTGTTGTATCGTATCTGATTTAATTAAACGAATTACACAAATCTCCATGCTGCTTAAAATCATCTCATGTGACTATTGGACATTGATCAAAAAGAATGTCAGCATGAAACTGTATGATGCGTTACTCTTTCTTTTTCTGAATAAATTTTAAAATACATATTGTTGACAAAATCAATTTTTTCTTTGTTCATGGTTAAAACTGAGAAACTAATCAGTTTTTTTTTTCTAATTATTTGATGATGACCTGTTGTGGAATGTAGAATGGACGTTAAAATTCAATAAAATTATATAGTAAGTGATAAACTGTACTGTATACTCGATAATTTGATGTAGGTATTAGTTTTGTTCAATGTTCAGCAATCACATGGAATAATTTTAAGCAGAATGCAGTTCAGTCGATTCCGCCAAATCAAACAGGGTGGTGTTCAGTGTTCACCATAAGAAAAATAACACCTTTATACATTTATATATATATATATATGATGATTAGGAGCGTTTTTCAGGTTGTGCACTTGTATACTCCTTGGGTAGGGTGAAAGTGTATGCAAATCAAAGACCTTCATTATCATTGTGAATCAACTTTGAAGGCCTCATATACCCAGTAATGATGGGAAATGTAATGTCATTTAGGAACACATCATCATCGAATAAAGCATAGGACGACAGTCAAATCTCTACCTCAACTTCATGAACTTTGAAAACACCTTCAACGGCGTTGACCATGAAGTAATTTGAAAAATACTTCAACACTAAGACGTACAGTACCCCAAATCTTTATCAACCTCATTCAACAGCTGCCTATTTAACAACCCTACGTTTCAGGTGATCCACGGTGGAAAACACAGAAAGGCGTTTGAATTGAATACAGGAGTAAGACAAGTCTGTCTGCCTGTTATCACCAATGGTATTCCCAAATTATGCACGGAACGAAGGTAGATATCCGCTAGGCTGATAAGAAGACTCTAGAAGATCTGGATTTCGCAGATGATTTGTGTGTAATGTTACATAAACTCGAAGACTTACAAACAAAACTAGCTAGTTGGCAGAAGAGGATGACAGCAAAGACAGGACTTACGGTGAAGGCAGAGAAGACGGAGATGATGAAGATATTTAGTCAAGAACAACAGTAAGCACCAATCACTACCAATGGAAGAAGTTTTTGGACGTGGTGGCTTCTTTCACTTATCTGAGCAGTATCGTTTCAAATGTGGGCGTTACAGTTAAGGATGTCAAAACCGGGATCGGAGAAGCGAAACAGGCCTTCATCAATCTGAAGTCAGTGTGGAAATCTCTTGCACTCCGTAGTAGACAGAAGAAAATTCGGATTTTTAACAACAATATCAAGTCAGTCACTGTTTCTGTGTGAGTAAGAAATTTGGCGTGCGCGTTTCGAAGAAATTTTCAACAGATGTTGGACTCTTATCGACAGCTCTGCCTTCTCTCCATATTGAAGATGAGATGACTGATGAGTAAGAATTAGCAGCGAGTAACTCTGAAGATGAGGCAACTGAGGATCTATTGCTCAAGACATCTTGAGTGGATAGTGGAGATATATGTAGCACACGCTGAGGAGAGCGTTGAGTGAATTCACTTTAAAGGCATATATTCGAATGTTACGTGAATGGGAAATGATTATTTGGGGGTTCATGCGAGTGTGACATGGAGGAGGTTGTTTTAGGAGGAGATGAGAAGTTCCGAGTGATCTTGGGATCACCTTAATAGGACTGTGGTTAGTAGGATAAAATTGCAATTTGCTATGTGGAACCCTGCGTTGCACCCAAAACCCTTGCACTGTTAGGAAGGTTATTTCTGGATAATTGTCTCCGTTATCCAATCTTTAAATTTTAATTTTAAATGTGCAGGAATCAAGAACACGGAGACAGAATGCATGAATACACATATGTGTAATCGAACCTCTTGTTATCTAGTTGGTGTTGGCTAACACTGAAACCCACGACGCACGTTCTCTTCTATTTTTAACTTGTCATCTCGATTCGATCGCGTTCTCAGTGGTTGGCTCTCTCCCCGCACACTGAGACTCTAACCGATTGCCCATTGTTCTAAATACCAAATAATTCCTTCCCCTAGTCAGTAATCCACAGGAGACACCACTTTTGCAGTAGGTATTAGCTGTCGTTTGGCGGTTGAGACGAGAGGTATTTAATTCGACTCTCACTAGGAACCTCGTCATTCGCTCGTCTAAAGTAGCAATAAACTCTCATCCTAGATCTCACTTTTAGGCACCGTCCGCCAAGTTACATGGAGGCATCGTCAAAGAATTCGTATTGGCACCCAATATGTCACTAGACGTCTGGCATGTAGGTTAACCTTAATCACTCTAAGGGAAGTAACTTCAAACAAGTAACTTTCTTCATAACTTTGTGAATGGGGTTGTAATAATTATTGTGTATTTATTTGGCAAATATAAAGTCTGACTATGATGTTAACGTCATTTCTATTTCCATTTCACTTAAACAAATTGAATCGCCCACACATTATTTAATTTTCAACTTTTATTAGATCACTCATGTTAATGTTTTTTGTAAATGAGGGAATATTTACCAGCCTTTTTAATTCTGTTGACACTGCCTCTCAGCATATTCAATGACTCATCAGCTTATTTTAAGTAACTTCTGGTAATATCGGATGAATCACTACGTAACAATGAAAGTCATTGTTTAAGTCAGGAAAAATTAAATTATGCGCATTCTGGTAACTCTATACTCAACGGACGTAATGGCCTTGGCTGACCAATCAGATGGACCCGCAGTAAATGCGCGTAATTTAAAAAACTTTCTCATAGACATCAAACTTAGGGTTAAAAATAGTTATACGGGTGACTTTTTCGTATGTATACCAAGAAAACCTGCTAATTCCTTATTGGAGTATTCAGCGATAATCCAAACATATTTTTGTATATGAATTCGCTCAGATGACTGTATATAATGCGGTTTCGTGACCCACTTACTGCTCTAGGGCACCAATGAGCCTAAAAAAGGAAGGCCATATCTTTTGCAGCGACACCCTGGTTATTTTTACACATATCCATCAACAGTAGCTGCATACTTCTGTGAAGACAGTTCTCCTCAACATCTACAAGCTTTTTATAACCTTATTAGGCCGACAGCGCTTGAATACCACATATCGATGAAATTCGCAACGTCATTCTTGTACTGAATCTATATTTCCGAGTTTTTTTTACTATGACCTTATCTGGTTGTATAATCAAGGTCACTATTAGATCCATTCACTTGGGTGGCCTTAGTTTAGAGTTACGCACATTTTTACAGTCAGTTGTCCTTCTAAATTATAATAATAAACCTTTAAATTAGACACTATGTTAACACATACTGTAGGAATTCTCAGTGTATTTAATTTCCAAGATATTTCCTTTCCGTACAGCACCCACAAGTGCAATAATAGTCTGCGATGTATCATATAACGCAGCGTTATCCCATATGAATAAAACAACAATTCTCTAAGATGTTTTCCCTTCATTTCCTCAACAACAAAAATGTACAGCATTTATAAATAAAGAAATACCCATTTAAGGTAACCTACTGTACACAAACTACATGTGACCGGGTTGAATAATCGACAGAAAATTCATACAAATTTGCATCAATTCAGTTTGATGTGTCCCAGTGAATCTTATCACCTTAGGCGTAGTTAGCCAGTTCTTTTAGGTACCGTAACTAGACATTACTCAGTTGATTTGCAGAACAAGATGACGAAGTATCCCATTTGTGGTCATTTTCTTCGCTAATATCACTTAGTATTTAGTACTAATTAATACGAGTAGCTGTTTATTACTCACATCAGCCAGCAGTGCTTGCTTTTCAGACGGAAGCCATCTAAACACTGGACAGCAGTTTCTCCCGTTTGAGGTCAAACTCATCAGAGGTGTAACCAGTCAGTTTGAATCACCAGAATTCTGGTCAGCTACTTGGGGAACTTCTAATGCATGAAATTAAATTATGTAGTTTGGCCTGTGATACGCCTTGAGAATGATAACGCTAAAAAGAGCGACTCTCCGCTGAACGTCTTTACTTTTATGTGACTGAAATGAGATTTTTAAGTCATATAACTAAACTTCTCTAGTATGGAAAAGTACCGAATTGATGGCTTTCAAGTTAGATGCCATTTAGAATTAATATCAGTTAGAGGACCAGTGAAAACCATCAGGTACTGGATAACGGTTTTGTCATGGTTTGTGGTAGCCGAGTAGTATGTGCACAATGACGTCATCTGGGATTGACCCACGCCCTTCGTGTTACGCAATCAGCCGGTTGACAATTCACCGAATGACTTTCTCGTATGTGTACCAAGAAAACCTGCTAATTCCTTATTGGAGTTTTCAGCGATAATCCAAACATATTTCTGTATATGATTTCGTTCAGATGACTGTATATGATGCGGTTTCGTGACCCATTTACTGCTCTAGGGCACCAATGAGCCTAAAAAAGGAAGGCCATATCTTTTACAGCGACAGCCTGGACATTTGTACATATATCCATCAACAGCGGCTGCATACCCCTGTAAAGACACTCCTCCACATATTATTATTATTGTATCCTTTAATTCCTAGAGGAACATAGGGCTTCAGCCGTGCGTCTCCATTGCGTTCGGTTCTCTGCTAGAGTCTTCACCTGGCTCCAAGTCTGCCCACACGTTTTCATCTCCTCTTCACATGACCTCCTCCAAGTCACCCTTGCACTGACGACCAACTTGCCGCTTCCCATTCCGCAGGGTTCCACTCGAGCAATGGCTTGTCTAGTGATGTTACTTGACGGTTTCCTCGGAGTATGGCCAGCCAATCCATCTCCATTTCTTCCTGCTTATTTGTTTCACAATCGGTTCCTGCTGAGTTGGTTCGCTCATTGCCAGAGATCCCTGTTGCTGATCTTTTCTGGCCATCTGATCTTGAGCATTGAGCGAAGAAAACCTGTTAATGAAGGTCTGTAGTTTGTTTGAGATGCTCTTTCTGACGCGCAGTGCAAGTCTCTGATCCGTATAACACGTAGCACTGACTTCACATTGGAGTTGAAAATCCGGATGTTATTTTTGACGCTGAGAGTTGTTGACCTCCACACAGACTTGAGAGTAGTGAAAGCTTGTCTTGCTTCTTATTAGCCTGTTATGCCGAAAGCGCTAAAATACTACCTATCGATGGAATCAGCAACGTAATTCATGCAATGATCCTATTTTTTCACGTATTTACCATGGCCTTATCTGATTGGCTGATCAAGGTCATTATTACATCCGTTCACTTGGTTCGCTTTTGTTTAGAGTTACTCATAGTTTTACAGTCAATTGTCTTTCTAAATAATAATAATAATAGTAATAACACAGCTTTATTTCAGAAAATATGCTAACACATAGTATAGGAATTCTCAGCGTATTTAATTACCAAGATATTTCCTCTCCGTACAGCGCCTACAAGTGAAGAAATAGTCTGCGGTGTACCATATAACTCCATGTCATTCCATTTGAAGAAACCTCCATTTCTCTACGATGTTTCCCTTCACTTCCTCCAAAAACTGCGCAGCATTTTGTTGAATGGTAATTAAAGAAATACAAAGAACAGACACTACCGCTAAATGACCTTGAACCAACCAGTCGGATAGCCCAGTATTACAAATGGATGCTTTTCATAATCTTCTTTGCAAGTTCCACACTATCTGTCTTAACACTGCGTACTTGATTTCTTAATTTTTCAACTATATTGTTTTTCTCCCACCTCCATCCCTATTACACTGTTATTTCTTATTATTAATGTTATTAATTTGACTTTTATTCATTTTTATTTGAGTTCTACTCAATGTCTTCAGTTATATTGCATCAAACAATTTATTTATTTATTTAATTTCATTCCAGTTTCAACTCGAGAGCCTGTTGTGCGACGTCTCTTAACGGTCTTCTCAGAGTATGGAAATGGATAGGATACACTCTAAAAAGACAAGTGAGTGGCATCATACGCATAGGAGGCCACCCAGTGGAATCCAAATGGGAAATGGCAAGTTGAGCGTGAGTTCGAGGTTAATATGGATATCGTGTGAGGAGGGAATGAAGCTTATGGACGGTCATTGAGCCAACCAGCTAAAGAGGATGACATATGGCGCAAAAAGATGGGGATTATCTGTTGACGCCTAGTGTTAGACTCAAACCCGGAGAGAATAATGATAACAATAAACTTTACCCTATTAACGCATCCTGTATTACGTAACTCTTATCTAAAATATACAGTCCTAATGACACATCTTTGGAAATATTCCTGTTTTTGCTAAGACAACTTGCCATATATACACATTTATTTGTGACCTTATAGCTTGAGAATCATATCTCTAAAAAGAGTAACTCTCTGCTTTGCGCCTTTTCTTTTATTTGACTTAACTGAGATTTTTAAGTTATATAAATAAACTTCTCAAGTATTGAAATACACGGAATTGATGGCTTTCAAGTCAGATGTCATTTAGAGAATCAGAGAAAAACAGCAAGTGCTGGCCAGTCATTCTGTCATCGTCTGGGGTAGTTGAGTATTATGTGCACTATGATGTCATCTTGGACTGACCAATGACCTTCGGGTGACGTTGACAATTCAGCGAGTGATCTATGAATTTTAACTTCTACCGATTCGCGTAAAGTGCATTTGTTTAAAAGGATCTTATAAGTGTGGAATTTCATAATATTAAGTATATTTAAATTAGAATATTTTAAACATATTTCTATATGATAAATTGATAGTACATAGCATACTACTCATAAATAGATATAAGTAGTTTGTAGATAAATATGTTCAGATAAAGAGTGATCACTGGTGTTTCACTAAGAAAGCCAGCTGGTGGCTTGAAGTTTCTGTAGAAGTGTTTATTTTACAGGATGGGGTTGCTAGCCTCATACCTAACCTTTCCTCTTTACCAGCATTATTTCTGGCTTAGCCAGGTAAAGGAGTGCACCGGCCGGGGATCGAACCCCGGACCATGTGCATGGTCGGCGAGCGTCCAAACCGCTATGCCACCGACGCACAAGAAAGCCAGTTAAGAAGGAAAAATCCGTGAGGTACCTAATAAGCGATAACCGGTAAAACATACCCAAGTAATGCGGAGATAATGAATGACTCCATTATGAATCAAATTTTATTTTGATAAAATCACAGTGTTATACAGTAATATTAATTGACGAACACAATTTATTGCTCACAATCGTATCAAGGCACTCACATAACTTCCTTGCTTAATTTATATACATTTATATACTCCCTTGGGTTTCGATTGGAATATACGACTTCAGGAGGACATCTCTGTCTCACTCTTTTCTCTGCCGTTTTTATTGTCCTCCAACGATTACTAATAAGCTTTCATTTCCTTCTGACTCGATCTTCCCCTTATCACCCTTGGATCCACACCTATCTCATTGTTTCCCATTCAGGTTCTGTTCGAGAAACCATAAGCCAACAGTCTCCTCAGAGTATCTCCAATCCAACTCCATTTTCTTGGACATATCTGTCGGACGATATGTCTTCCGCTGATTAGATAATTGACAGAGTTCCTTGTTGCTTATCCCTTCGGTCCAGCCATCTGACCTCCAGTATAGAGGCAGCTCTTTATTGAATGTTTGAAATAGCCTATCGGAAATAAGTTACGTAAAGCTTCAAATCTCTCGATCATATAGAAGCACTGACTTGACAATTAATGTTAAAAATTCGACTGTTTTTCCTTATCCCGGATGCAGCAGATTTACAAACTGATGTCAGAGTAGTGACTTATTATTACCAATTTATATTGGTCCTTTCTAACAATGATCAAAATGAAAAGAAAGTAAGCCATGTGTTTATCATTAAGAAGGGAAATAAATAATTTATTATTGTTGATGATTGTCAATAAATACAGAACCTTGTCGCTGGGCTTCCAGATGATCGCTCTTAACTATTCAACATCAGTTGAAAGAGTATCATGAGAGACGGTCTCCTAGATTGCTGATCACACACACCAGTCACCAATCAGTGGACTGATTACAGACAGCTAGGAGGTCAGTTGATTTCACATCGCTGACTACAGGAGTGCGTAGTGTTTGTTTTAATCTCTCAGATACCATCAGTTTCTCCTAGGATGCTGGTATGTCTACTCCAAGACTTCCAGCTGACTGTCGCCAACTGATCGACAGATAATTTATTATGAAAATGCCGTTAGGTTCTACCTGTTTTACTTTCCAATCAAGGTCAGATCAACATGTAAGAAGGAGAAGACTTCGTCTGACCTCCTATCCATTCTCATTATTATTATTACCCCCGTATCATTCATAAACTCTTGCGTTGCTGACTCACAAACAGAATTAGGTTATGGTGAAATCTTAAGCCAGTTTGTAGTATCCCGTGACTTATTCACGATATTGCTAATTAATGCACGTTCCTTAATCAATAAGATATCTGAACTAAGGGTATTATTATTTATCGCCAAGCCTACTGTAGCTCTGATTACTGAATCATGGTGCTCATACTCTGTACTTGATGTGCATATAGGCATAGATGATTACACTGTACATCGTGCAAATAGAGACTGCAAGCGTGGTGGAGGATGTCTCATATATATACATAACTCATTCGTAGCCAGTAAGGTGGAAGATGAAATACTGAACGAGGTACCTGATTCACTCTGGGTCGTCTTACAAGGAGATAAGTACAAGCTTCTCATAGGCTGTGTTTATCGAGCACCAAGCTCAACCAAAGAAACTGATGCGTTATTAGCTAAATCATTCGCACACGCCTCATCGTTTAGTACTAATTACAAAATAATTGCAGGGGACTTCAATCTTCCAGAAGTCAATTGGTTGAGTAGTTCCGGCCCCCAACGCTTTGACGAATTACTTGCCACTATCGATTGTTATGGATGGCAGCAACACGTCCAGACACCTACTGGTGGTGACAACATGTTGGACCTTGTGTTTTGTCATGACACAATCCCAGTCTCCACTAATGTTGGTAACAGATTTTCTAGTAGCGACCATAGAATGGTACTCTGCTCTCTGCCTTTCTCACCACTAAATACAGGAAACAAATAGGATTCAGGGAGCTTGATATGTCATAGTTACAAACATACAGACTGGGAATTAGTCCAAAAACACATTCTACTCTGTCACTGGGTTACCACTGACTCCCTGGAGGCTGTAGTGTCCCTATTTTACAGGAATGTTATCCTTTGTCTAGATACTGTTGCTCCTAAGAAGGTAGTGAAATTAAGTAGACACCAAGCTGAATACATTCCTAGGGCATGCAGCAATAAGTTAAGGAAGTTGAAGAAACAGTACTATTCCACTAAGGATATATCACTACTGCACTCAATCCATGAGTCTCTTGAATCTATCAAGCGCCAACGCTCTCAAAAGGACCTCGACGAAGAATTAAAGGCACTTGAAAGCACCTCCAAAGTTTATAACTTAACAACACTTCTTAAAAAACGAATGCAGTCGACGAGGGACATCCCCTATTTACTTCATGACAAAGTTATCTACAATGTGCCTGCCACCATCTGTGAAATATTCTGTGAATGGTTTGCAAACTTCAGTTTAGAAACGCGCATTCCTGGTGACATCGGCCCCCTTACTAGCTCTTTCCTCGGAAGCATAGTCTTCACCAACCAATGAATAGAACAAGCAGTTAAAAGCCTGAAACCTTCCACTAGCACGGGACCAGATGGCCTTGCTTCTATAATTTTCAAAAACAATGGGTGTGATATACCCCTACTACTTCTTAAATTCTTCTCAATATCTATGGACTCTGGCACTTACCCTAATGAGTGGAAAACTAGCTTCATAATTCCACACTATAAATCCGGTGATAAGGCAAACGTCCGCAATTACAGACCTATAAATATAACCCCACTTGTCTCGCGAGTCATGGAGAAGGTTGTCAAAGATCAATTGGTAGACTATCTACTTAAAGAAGATCTTGTTACAAAGTCTCAACACGGATTTCTCAAAAATAGATCTTGCGTTACTTGCCACTTCGACTTTTTCAACTGCATCACTAGTAGTCGCGAAGCACGTAAGCTAGTTGTTGTTCTCTACTTCGATATATCTAGGGCATTTGACATGGTATCTCACAGTATTCTCTTTGAGAAGCTGTATTCATGTGGGATTCGTAATCCATTACTGAGCTGGTTAAAATCGTTTCTAAGCAATAGGGTACAAATAACCAAGGTTGGATCTGTATTATCTCATCCTAGGCAGATCACAAGTGGGGTTGTGCAAGGTAGTGTCCTAGGTCCACTTTTATTTACAGTATACATTAACAGCATTTGCAACTGATTCACCTCAGGTAAATCATTCCTATATGCTGACGACCTCAAAGTCGTTTACTCCTGCCACGCTCATGAACTAAGCGATATGGTGAATAAAATACATCTTGAACTAAGTAGTCTCGCAACATGGTGTACTGAATCCTGTCTAAAGTTCAACATTGATAAATGCGGCTGGATTTGTATTGGAAACAGTAACCTTGACCTGAATCTTGAAATAAATGGGCGTAAACTAGCCAAGCTCAACTCAGTCGTAGATCTCGGTATCAGATACTCTAGTAACTTAACGTTCTCTGAACAAACTGATTATGCCAGACGTAAAGCACGAAGGCTCCTAGGATGCATAACTCGCAATTTCTTTTGTTGTGAAACTAGGGTTTTATTATATAAAGTATGTGTCCGACCTATTTTAGAATACTGCCCGTTTATTCTTAGCGGACTCAGACAAAATGACAAGCTTAAATTAGAAGGAGTGAAACGGCAATTCACCTTAAGAACTCTTGGTTTAGAAAGTGGTCTCGAATACTACGAACGTTGCGAAAGATTAAGTTTAGAACCACTCTGGAAAAGACGTCTTAAGCTAAACCTGATTTTTTACTACAAGCTAACTAATCTGCTCGTGCACTCCTCCGAGCCAATAATTAAACCTACAGCTGTCATCAGTTACAATCTTAGAAATCATGACAACCTAGCTGCTATAGAGCAATGTCAGACTTACATGCGGTACAACTTCTTCTTAAATAAGTTTTCAGTCATTTGGAATAGACTCCCAGCTGATGTGCGCGATGCAAACACACTCGCAGTGTTCATCTCCTCAGTCACCAGACTGCTCAAAGATGAAAATGCATTTCTGCGTCTGAATCCTACACCCTCTTTTTCGCCCCACATAGATATTCTAAGTTCATTAAACGTGTAGTTACAACAAACTACAATTATAAATTTTTATATTATTGGAAGTATATGATAGACACAATATAAAAGTTAACATCCCGGGAATAGTTAGCTAGTGCACCAAAATAACTATAATTACTAAACAGAATATAAATGTATATATACATATTAATCACTCCCTAAGTACACCACTTGCTTTCTTTTGCGTTGTTGTTGTTTGTCTTCTTTTGTCTCTCACCATTTCAGCTTCCATTTGACTTTTTGAATGAGAATGAAGAATGTGGATATTTGACCATTTACAATGACAAATGATCTGCAAACATTATTGGTTCCATATCTTACAATTCCCTCGTGAATTACGCAACCTGGATTACAGTGTAACAACAGAAGACAAGGGCCAGGCAACAGATCGTTTATTAAGGAAATCAACAAATATTTATAGCTTTTCATGTACATTGTTATAGATTATTTTTAGCAGACAAATACAGTCTTTTGATTGGTTGTTTCTCACACAAAGTTAACCTTGCATCTCTTTGTGGCTGTGTCAGATCATCCATATGCTAACTGCATCCGCCTACGCAAAGCCTTTGTTCTCATTTTCTCACCATCAATATTGGGGACATAAACATTGACGTCAATTACTGACTACAAACTTTGGCTAGCACCCAGCTCTCACCACATTTGAAGTCATTTGTGCAATTTAAGAAGTGACAACAAAAGTGTTTACAGTAATAATGAACTTAAACAGCTTTGTATGATGTGTGTGTGTGGTTTTGTATTTATCGAGCCAAAGTAGACAGGAATTATTTTCTTACAACAAATGGCCAATGATAATAACACAATGCAGAATTCTCAGGGTAATGTCTTGTAAAATATTTACTCCTCGTATAGATTCTTCAAGTAAAGCATTCATTGGTAGTATATTGTATGAATCAACCTATTTTCTATTTCGTTCGTATTTTTATGACATTTATTTAATTCAATTTTTCTTTTTTTAGATTTTCCCGTCTACTGATTGGACAGAAGTGCTCGATCTCAGGTTGACATGTCAGCTTCTGCTGCAGATGCTTCGATGATGTCTGGTCAGGTAATTAGAAGTTAATCGGTGGATGGTGACTAGCAGTAGAATCCATCAGGATGTGCATTTCGTCCTGTCTGGGACTCATCAGCCAGTGAGTGTACCTGCATACCCCAGTGAGTGACGATGATATTCCCACCGAGGCTTGAACCCAGTGCCCATAGTTTCAGACACATCTGCACAAGAAGCTGACATGTCAACCTGAGACCGAGCACTCCAGTGCAATCAGTCGAGGGGAAAATCTAAAAAATATTTAATAATAATAATTTATATGACCCGTTGCACAAGAGTTGGTGCCTCTTGTGGTCCAAGTAGTCTAGTGGATAACGCTTTGCTGTCTGAAACTATGGGCACTCGGTTTGAGCCTTGGTGGTGGGAATATCATCACTCACTGACTGGGGAATGCAGGTACACTCAGCTGACAGACGAGTCCCAAATAGGGCGAAATGCACAGTCTGGTGGATTCCACTGCTAGTCACCAGCCACCAATTAACTTCTAATTTCATGACATTTATCTATTTAAACTCTGATTATCTGTCCACATCACCTTTAGTATTTCGTAACTTTTAAGACTTGAACTAACATATACATATTACTACTTTTTTATCACCACTTGCATAAACCTTATTATCATTATTTTTGTTATCATTATTATTATTATTACTTATTACGTTTATCATTTAACGATACGTCCATGGAACTACTAGATGTTGACTAACTGGGTGAACTGTGAAATCCCTTAGGTTCAGTGAACTACTTAGCTACTTTTACATACATAGTTTGTAAAACGTTTACTTGTAAATCCTAATCAAGCTATCCTCTGAAAAACTGTTTTCTACTATTTATTCAGACCATACATCTACTGTAACAACAAAAGACAAGGGCCAGGCAACAGATCGTTTATTAAGGAAAATCAACACATATTTATAGATTTTAATGTACATTATTGTAGATTATTGTTAGTAGAAAATAGGGTCTTTTGATTGATTGTTTCTCACAGAAAGTCAACCTTGCATCTCTTTGTGGCTGTGTCAGATAATCCATATGCGAACTGTATCCCCCTACGCAAAGCCTTTGTTCTCATCTTCTCACCACCAATATTAGGGACATAAACATTGACGTCAATCACAGTCTACCAACTTTGGCTAGCAGCCAGCTCTCACCACACCACTACCAAATTTAATGATGCTTTTCTTGAACCTTTCCAGACACCTTTCGAGAAACATCTTTGCACTGTGCTTGCAGACGAAACGTAGTGCAATATCAACGAATTACTCATCAGGATTAACTGCTTAACTGAAATAAAACTGTTATATAATAAACAATTTCTTTAATGCATTTGCTTTGCTTCTGTCATTATGCGGAGATTGAATACCCGTGTTCTTAGGAACACCAGTAATTTAGAAAATAGCTTAAGCTTATCTAGTAACTCATTATCACCCCTAAAATCAGCTGTAATTAGCAGTTCACCCAATACAAACGGTTCCAACATAATGCTAACACCTGTAATACAGGTGGAAGATATCCTGTCAGAAAAGGCAGAGATAACTAACTTAGTCTGCATCATAAACGACATGCAGCTACAAATAAATGACCTTAGGACGAAACTAAATCTACTTGACCCGCTACCAGAAACAATCTTCCATCTTAAAAAGGAACTGGGGGATCTCACTTTCCTAAAACTCTTTAAATTGAAGACTAAACCAACCGATGCTGAATTGGAACATGCTAAGGAGCTAGAAAACGCTATGCATTATCTGTCGAGCGAAGTTGTTAAGAGACTCGCTTCTAAACAGAACGCCATAGTGTACAACATACCTGACAATGAGCCCATAAATTCGGTTCAGAACTCCTTGTTAAGAGCTGCAAACCTCTTAAACACACCCTGTCAGTGTATTAGACTAAATAAAAAATGGTCAAGCCGGACATGTCCCATACTTTTCAGGTTTAACAGCTGTATAATCGCCGAACAATTAGGGAAATCTGGGGATACTTTGCCCCCACTGCGAAATTCAAAAATGTTAAAATAGTCTCGGACAAAACTCCCAACCAACGACAAGTAGCTAAAAATACCTTAGATACGAACACGATTATACCACAAATCATGAATAGCATCAGTGCCGAAGTATCGAAGGACAGTGAAGCACAAAGTGACACTTGCATTGTACTAGGTGAACAAACGACACGCGAAGGTGAAGGGAAACCCAAAAGGGGCAGTAACACTGGAATGGGTCTCGGAGTTCGTGAGAACACTCCTAGGAAAGCTACCGACCCCGCACATGAGGTAGACATAGATGCTTCCGCTACAGATAACCTACAAATATCGGCAGATAACACTGCACCCAGGCCCAAGCAAGATAATTTCACTGTAAAAGCCGAAAGGAAGCCCCCTAAAACCAAGGTCTCTCCACAGGCGTCCACATACCTCCCTTGTAACAAGCCCAACAAGCAGCATGTAAGCCTAAAAAAGAACCATGCACGCATTACGCCAGGTCCCATAAAGGAGACGGAACACGAGAGTGGAAGTGCTATTCGTCGAACTAAGAGTAGTAGACAAACTGTGGACGACAGACTACACGAGGTGAAAGCTAACAGCAAAAATAGCTCTATCCACAGAAAATCACACGCTAGCAGACACGCAAGGGGAGTCGAGTTGATTAAACAGCAGAGTGAGACCCAAAATTTCCGTAATAGCCTAGGTTGTAATATGCCTATAGGCTCATATAACCTGAGAACGGGACCCAGAATAAATAATGAAAACACATGGGCTACTAGACGGGACACCACTAGGTACTATATGAATGGAAGCGCATACTCGAACCCTCGTAGTAGTTACGTAAAGCCCCATCGGCATAACGGGTATAGATTAAATCACGGTCCTTCTATGTACATGCACGAAATGAGTCCACAAATGTACAAATGCGAAAGACTTAGCATGCACTACCCTCAAAACAACCTAAAAACAGGTTATTTCGGCCCTGTAAATAACAATCTGAATAGTGAAACAGACTATCTAATGCCGAGGAATGATTCCAGATACCCACGTAATGAGGCCAGAAACCAATATATGCAACAGGATTATTTTCGGTTGCAGCAAAAATTAGCCCCTCTTGCAGCACAGTTTGTTCAGGGAATAGTAGACACGCTGACAATGTCTCATCTGAGAATCCCTCCGAACATAACATAGGCAACCAGGAGTTAGGGATAGTAACAAGAAAACCCACTAATTACCCTCCCAACAAAACTGGTTTTCTGAAAATTATGCTCTTAAATGCTCGATCTCTCCTTAACAAAATAACTTCCCTTCGCAGCTTGGTATACATGGAACAGCCAACACTGATCCTGGTAACTGAAACTTGGCTAACTAATGATATACCTGACACAAAACTGATAATTGATAACTATGACATCCACAGGAATGATAGAGTGGACAAAAGAGGAGGCGGGTGTCTAATATATGCTTCTAAATCCACTGACCCCAATACTTTTACAAACCTAACTATCGACAAACTCCCAGAATCTAAGTGGATAAGCATCCACACGAATGAAAATAAAATTCTTTTGGGATTTAAATACAGAGCCTCCAGCAGCCCTAAAACGACTGATACGGTTATCGTAGAAATACTAGAGCATGTACCTACTCTGGAATTCGACTACAAAATAATTTGTGGCGATTTTAACCTCCCCGGAGTGAACTGGGATACCTGCACTGGACCTAGAATCCATGACGAGCTCCTAGAAGCTATAGATGTAGGAGGATGGAAGCAGTGCGTACGCCTCCCAACACGACATAAAAATATTCTCGACTTAGTCCTCTGCCACAAAATAGAACCGATCTCGATAGAGGTTGGGGATAAACTCGACAACAGTGATCACAACATACTGTACTGCACCCTACCTCTTCAACTAACAACTAAACACACCTAAAACTTCCGCGGTTCACTATCGAAATAGGGACTATGGAAATGCCGACTAGGAATTCCTACCGACGCTCTTGAGAAGCTCTGACTGGGATGAATACTTTACCAATGATAACTTAGAAGTAACACTTGATACCTTCTACAAGACGGTCAGTTAGGTAGGAGATACAATCGCACCCCTAAAATCTGCCCTAAAGACACCAACTCTATTCATAGACCACAAAACGCGATTAAAACTAAGGAAACTGAAAAGAAAATTTTATTTATATAAAGAATTTAGTGCATTACACCAGATACATGCAACATTTAAAAATCTTGAGGAGAGACATAAAAAGAAAGCGCAACTCGAGGAAAATGAAGTCCTAGGGGGCACCTCTAAAACTCAGGAACTCTGCAAGATCTTACAAAAACGACTAAAATGGGGTAAAGACAATAATGTTGGCCACTTGGAGCATGAAGGTATAATTTATGATGATCCCCAGATTATTTGTGAACTCTTAAACCAGTGGTTCTCCAATAACACCAAAGCGCATCCGTCCCCAATCCTCCACATAACCTGCAAAAATAACTACAAGTTAAGTGAAATAAACTTTAATATACAAAATATAGCATCAGCGGTGAAGACATTAAAAGCTAACGGTAGTTGTGGGATAGATGATATGCCATCTGTCATATACAAAAACGGTGGCACGGATATGATAGTACTATTACTTACAATATTCACCCTGTCACTAGTGACCGGGACCTACCCTGAAACTTGGAAAAACACGTATATATTACCTAAGCATAAAGGAGGGGCCAAAACTAGTGCCTGTAATTATAGACCTACCAATATAACACCTGTCATATCACGGATCATGGAGAAAGTAATCAAAGACCAAATGTCAGAATACTTTCTAAAACGCAAACTCATCAATCAGTCACAACACAGATTCCTTAAGAAAAGATCTTGCGTCACTTGCCATATAGACTTTTTCAACGAAGTCACCTGTAGAAGAGATAGGAGAGAACTAGTAATTATCCTCCATTTCGATATAAGGAAAGCCTTCGACAGAGTCCCACATAGTCTGTTAGTCAGCAGGCCATGCTCACTAGGGGTACACAACCTCCTCCACAACTGGATAAAATCATTTCTCAGTGACAGAAATCAGACAACAAAAGTTGGCTCGATGACCTCCAGGCCTAGGCCGATCAGCAGTGGTGTCATCCAGGGGAGTGTATTGGGCCCCCTTCTTTTCATTATATACATAAACAGTATATGTGAGTGCTTTAGTATAGGCAAGCCAAACTGTATGCAGATGACTTAAAGGTGACATATACCTGCACAAATACAGATATCGGTACAACTGTGAACTCCATACATGAAGAATTAACAAAACTGGATATATGGTGTGACACCTGGAGACTTGAGTTTAATGTCGAAAAGTGTGGCTGGCTCTGCATAGGCTGTCCCAACCTAGAACTCGACCTAGAAATTCAGGGCCACAAAATCCCCAGACTCAAATCTGTGCTAGATCTAGGACTGGAATATTCACACAATCTATCACTTTCTGAGCATATCTCGAAACCAGTATCGAAATCACGCAGGCTTATTGGTTTCCTACTCAGGAACTTCTACAGAAGTGAATCCAGAATACTACTGTACAAGGTTTGTGTGCGCCCACTCCTAGACTATTGTTCATTCATATTTAGTAGCATACGCATAGAAGACAAAGTAAAAGTAGAAGGAGTACAGAGGTACTTCACGCTGAAAGTACTCGGAACCGAAAACGGCACAAACTACTCTACCAGATGTGAATTTCTAGGACTAGAAACATTATGGTTAAGACGACTGCGACTAAATTTGGTACTCTTCTATAAGCTTCTTAACCACATAGTGTATATCCCTACTAATTGTACTCGATTTTCAGAAGACACTGGATGTAACCTTAGACACACTAAAGGTACGGTGGCTATAGAACAATGTAAAACAGCCACCAGGCAAAAGTTTTCCGTGATTAGGTATGCCGAAATATGGAACAAACTACCTGAGGAAATGCGACTAGCAAGCTCACTGGTGTCCTTTGAAAAGGCACTTAATGACACACTAAGTGAGTTTGCAAGTGATACCAGTGCTAATTCCCATGTAAGAGTTTCAGAAATCGTAGGCCCATTTAATGTATGAACTTAGAGACTACACCTGTTGTTTCTTTTGCCTTTATATATAATTTCAGACGAAAAAGCAGCAGTCATGAAAATAACACCCATACAAATAAGGGTCGATCGAATTATGTCTACCTGATACAAAGCGTGAACCATAACCAACATACGAATGAAATATAAGAAAACAATGTCGAGACTTACCACAACATCACATGGAAAGATATAAGTTACTTGGGCATCATTTGTGACCCACCAACTGGTCTCCTTCCCAAAAAGAATGCGGCGATATTTAATCCACAGTGGTGAGGAAATACATAAATCCACAGTACCCGTTGTATACACTCAGCGGAGGTAGCAGCCAACAAAGTAATGCATTTAAAGCGCATGCAAACTTCCTATGATCGTGACGACACCGCGGAATATGTGAAAATCGTAGAGTAATCAAACCCAGCAGGAGATTAATTAATTAACTAAATCCGAAAAGCAAACAAGTTGTAGTACATATTTGAATATTCATCCATATGTCGATCATGATGACAAATCGAAATCACTGCCTATACAGCGCCAATAAACCTGGTTATCTATGTATTTCCTCACCACTGTGGATTAAATATCGCCGCATTCTTTTTGGGAAGGAGACCAGTTGGTGGGTCATAAATGATGCCCAAGTAACTTATATCTTTCCATGTGATGTTGTGGTAAGTCTCGACATTGTTTTCTTATATTTCATTCGTATGTTGGTTATGGTTCACGCTTTGTATCAGGTAGACATAATTCGATCGACCCTTATTTGTATGGGTGTTATTTTCATGACTGCTGCTTTTTCGTCTGAAATTATATATAAAGGCAAAAGAAACAACAGGTGTAGTCTCTAAGTTCATACATTAAATGGGCCTACGATTTCTGAAACTCTTACATGGGAATTAGCACTGGTATCACTTGCAAACTCACTTAGTGTGTCATTAAGTGCCTTTTCAAAGGACACCAGTGAGCTTGCTAGTCGCATTTCCTCAGGTAGTTTGTTCCATATTTCGGCATACCTAATCACGGAAAACTTTTGCCTGGTGGCTGTTTTACATTGTTCTATAGCCACCGTACCTTTAGTGTGTCTAAGGTTATATCCAGTGTCTTCTGAAAATCGAGTACAATTAGTAGGGATATACACTATGTGGTTAAGAAGCTTATAGAAGAGTACCAAATTTAGTCGCAGTCGTCTTAACCATAATGTTTCTAGTCCTAGAAATTCACATCTGGTAGAGTAGTTTGTGCCGTTTTCGGTTCCGAGTACTTTCAGCGTGAAGTACCTCTGTACTCCTTCTACTTTTACTTTGTCTTCTATGCGTATGCTACTAAATATGAATGAACAATAGTCTAGGAGTGGGCGCACACAAACCTTGTACAGTAGTATTCTGGATTCACTTCTGTAGAAGTTCCTGAGTAGGAAACCAATAAGCCTGCGTGATTTCGATACTGGTTTCGAGATATGCTCAGAAAGTGATAGATTGTGTGAATATTCCAGTCCTAGGTCTAGCACAGATTTGAGTCTGGGGATTTTGTGGCCCTGAATTTCTAGGTCGAGTTCTAGGTTGGGACAGCCTATGCAGAGCCAGCCACACTTTTCGACATTAAACTCAAGTCTCCAGGTGTCACACCATATATCCAGTTTTGTTAATTCTTCATGTATGGAGTTCACAGTTGTACCGATATCTGTATTTGTGCAGGTATATGTCACCTTTAAGTCATCTGCATACAGTTTGGCTTGCCTATACTAAAGCACTCACATATACTGTTTATGTATATAATGAAAAGAAGGGGGCCCAATACACTCCCCTGGATGACACCACTGCTGATCGGCCTAGGCCTGGAGGTCATCGAGCCAACTTTTGTTGTCTGATTTCTGTCACTGAGAAATGATTTTATCCAGTTGTGGAGGAGGTTGTGTACCCCTAGTGAGCATGGCCTGCTGACTAACAGACTATGTGGGACTCTGTCGAAGGCTTTCCTTATATCGAAATGGAGGATAATTACTAGTTCTCTCCTATCTCTTCTATAGGTGACTTCGTTGAAAAAGTCTATATGGCAAGTGACGCAAGATCTTTTCTTAAGGAATCTGTGTTGTGACTGATTGATGAGTTTGCGTTTTAGAAAGTATTCTGACATTTGGTCTTTGATTACTTTCTCCATGATCCGTGATATGACAGGTGTTATATTGGTAGGTCTATAATTACAGGCACTAGTTTTGGCCCCTCCTTTATGCTTAGGTAATATATACGTGTTTTTCCAAGTTTCAGGGTAGGTCCCGGTCACTAGTGACAGGGTGAATATTGTAAGTAATAGTACTATCATATCCGTGCCACCGTTTTTGTATATGACAGATGGCATATCATCTATCCCACAACTACCGTTAGCTTTTAATGTCTTCACCGCTGATGCTATATTTTGTATATTAAAGTTTATTTCACTTAACTTGTAGTTATTTTTGCAGGTTATGTGGAGGATTGGGGACGGATGCGCTTTGGTGTTATTGGAGAACCACTGGTTTAGGAGTTCACAAATAATCTGGGGATCATCATAAATTATACCTTCATGCTCCAAGTGGCCAACATTATTGTCTTTACCCCATTTTAGTCGTTTTTGTAAGATCTTGCAGAGTTCCTGAGTTTTAGAGGTGCCCCCTAGGACTTCATTTTCCTCGAGTTGCGCTTTCTTTTTATGTCTCTCCTCAAGATTTTTAAATGTTGCATGTATCTGGTGTAATGCACTAAATTCTTTATATAAATAAAATTTTCTTTTCAGTTTCCTTAGTTTTAATCGCGTTTTGCGGTCTATGAATAGAGTTGGTGTCTTTAGGGCAGATTTTAGGGGTGCGATTGTATCTCCTACCTAACTGACCGTCTTGTAGAAGGTATCAAGTGTTACTTCTAAGTTATCATTGGTAAAGTATTCATCCCAGTCAGAGCTTCTCAAGAGCGTCGGTAGGAATTCCTAGTCGGCATTTCCATAGTCCCTATTTCGATAGTGAACCGCGGAAGTTTTAGGTGTGTTTAGTTGTTAGTTGAAGAGGTAGGGTGCAGTACAGTATGTTGTGATCACTGTTGTCGAGTTTATCCCCAACCTCTATCGAGATCGGTTCTATTTTGTGGCAGAGGACTAAGTCGAGAATATTTTTATGTCGTGTTGGGAGGCGTACGCACTGCTTCCATCCTCCTACATCTATAGCTTCTAGGAGCTCGTCATGGATTCTAGGTCCAGTGCAGGTATCCCAGTTCACTCCGGGGAGGATAAAATCGCCACAAATTATTTTGTAGTCGAATTCCAGAGTAGGTACATGCTCTAGTATTTCTACGATAACCGTATCAGTCGTTTTAGGGCTGCTGGAGGCTCTGTATTTAAATCCCAAAAGAATTTTATTTTCATTCGTGTGGATGCTTATCCACTTAGATTCTGGGAGTTTGTCGATAGTTAGGTTTGTAAAACTATTGGGGTCAGTGGATTTAGAAACATATATTAGACACCCACCTCCTCTTTTGTCCACTCTATGATTATCAGTTTTGTGTCAGGTATATCATTAGTTAGCCAAGTTTCAGTTACCAGGATCAGTGTTGGCTGTTCCATGTATACCAAGCTGCGAAGGGAAGTTATTTTGTTAAGGAGAGATCGAGCATTTAAGATCATAATTTTCAGAAAACCAGTTTTGTTGGGAGGGTAATTAGTGGGTTTTCTTGTTACTATCCCTAACTCCTGGTTGCCTATGTTATGTTCGGAGGGATTCTCAGATGAGACATTGTCAGCGTGTCTACTATTCCCTGAACAAACTGTGCTGCAAGAGGGGCTAATTTTTGCTGCAACCGAAAATAATCCTGTTGCATATATTGGTTTCTGGCCTCATTACGTGGGTATCTGGAATCATTCCTCAGCATTAGATAGTCTGTTTCACTATTCAGATTGTTATTTACAGGGCCGAAATAACCTGCTTTTAGGTTGTTTTGAGGGTAGTGCATGCTAAGTCTTTCGCATTTGTACATTTGTGGACTCATTTCGTGCATGTACATAGAAGGACCGTGATTCAATCTATACCCGTTATGCCGATGGGGCTTTACGTAACTACTACGAGGGTTCGAGTATGCACTTCCGTTCATATAGTACCTAGTGGTGTCCCGTCTAGTAGCCCATGTGTTTTCATTATTTATTCTGGGTCCCGTTCTCAGGTTATATGAGCCTATAGGCATATTACAACCTAGGCTATTACGGAAATTTTGGGTCTCACTCTGCTGTTTAATCAACTCGACTCCCCTTGCGTGTCTGCTAGCGTGTGATTTTCTGTGGATAGAGCTATTTTTGCTGTTAGCTTTCACCTCGTGTAGTCTGTCGTCCACAGTTTGTCCACTACTCTTAGTTCGACGAATAGCACTTCCACTCTCGTGTTCCGTCTCCTTTATGGGACCTGGCGTAATGCGTGCATGGTTCTTTTTTAGGCTTACATGCTGCTTGTTGGGCTTGTTACAAGGGAGGTATGTGGACGCCTGTGGAGAGACCTTGGTTTTAGGGGGCTTCCTTTCGGCTTTTACAGTGAGATTATCTTGCTTGGGCCTGGGTGCAGTGTTATCTGCCGATATTTGTAGGTTATCTGTAGCGGAAGCATCTATGTCTACCTCATGTGCGGGGTCGGTAGCTTTCCTAGGAGTGTTCTCACGAACTCCGAGACCCATTCCAGTGTTACTGCCCCTTTTGGGTTTCCCTTCACCTTCGCGTGTCGTTTGTTCACCTAGTACAATGCAAGTGTCACTTTGTGCTTCAGTGTCCTTCGATACTTCGGCACTGATGCTATTCATGATTTGTGGTATAATCGTGTTCGTATCTAAGGTATTTTTAGCTACTTGTCGTTGGTTGGGAGTTTTGTCCGAGACTATTTTAACATTTTTGAATTTCGCAGTGGGGGCAAAGTATCCCCAGATTTCCCTAATTGTTCGGCGATTATACAGCTGTTAAACCTGAAAAGTATGGGACATGTCCGGCTTGACCATTTTTTATTTAGTCTAATACACTGACAGGGTGTGTTTAAGAGGTTTGCAGCTCTTAACAAGGAGTTCTGAACCGAATTTATGGGCTCATTGTCAGGTATGTTGTACACTATGGCGTTCTGTTTAGAAGCGAGTCTCTTAACAACTTCGCTCGACAGATAATGCATAGCGTTTTCTAGCTCCTTAGCATGTTCCAATTCAGCATCGGTTGGTTTAGTCTTCAATTTAAAGAGTTTTAGGAAAGTGAGATCCCCCAGTTCCTTTTTAAGATGGAAGATTGTTTCTGGTAGCGGGTCAAGTAGATTTAGTTTCGTCCTAAGGTTATTTATTTGTAGCTGCATGTCGTTTATGATGCAGACTGAGTTAGTTATCTCTGCCTTTTCTGACAGGATATCTTCCACCTGTATTACAGGTGTTAGCATTATGTTGGAACCGTTTGTATTGAGTGAACTGCTAATAACAGCTGATATTAGGGGTGATAATGAGTTACTAGATAAGCTTAAGCTATTTTCTAAATTACTAGTGTCCTTGAGAACATGGTTGTTAGAGTTTTCGCCCATTATTATCGGTGATAATATAGCAGAACTGAAAAATAAATATTAGCGAAAACACGTGCAAAAGTGTCACCATGTTCAAAAGTACCGCGAGGTGTACTAGACATTTATCTTTAATTTTCGGATACCCTCACGGGCTGGTGGTTCACCTTCCTAAATAGGTCACACCTAGTCCTCACGTCACAAGAACTAAAGAGCCTTCCACCAATTATTCCTAAATGTATTGATATCGGCAACTGCTCTTGATGTTATGTTAGCAGGACTTTCACCAGACGCAACATACCTTCATTGGTCAACATTCGTTATTTCAAGAGTTCGAGGAATTCTGTTAACCTCAAAATATGCGTGTCTTGCTGACTCATTGCGCACATAACGTGTCACAGTCATGGAATCGATCAAAAACGTTGCAGCATGCGTAGAGTAATTCCACTCTTTATCCACTGCTGTAAATAGCTGGACAGCCAGATAGGCAGCAGCAAGCTCTGGTCTTGGAATCGAAACAGGTTTAGAGTTGCAGCTCTAGATTTTCCACCGCGATGCGAACATAGATATTATCCGACAAAGTAGTTATGGTGTCAAAAGCAGACCCAAATCCAACTTCAGAAGAGCTGGAAAAAACATGGAAATTAACTGTCTCATGATCCTTCGATAGATTAAGTGGACGTGAGATACAGCGTTGACCCAGTAACCCTAGGTTATTAACCCACTTCTTCCACTGTTCACTGTGTTTCTCACTTAGCGTGTCACTCCACCGTAATCTTTCCTTGCGTGTCTCTTGAAATAAATACCTTACCAGAAGTAGACGAGAAACTACTTACCCAAGGGGGTCAAAAGTGGATGATAACACGCATAGCACACCTTTTCGAGTGACTAGCTCATTAACATCCCCTGAACTAAATCCGCAGATATCACAGTTAACATCCTAAAGCAAGCCTAAAGTGCGTACAATGGGCTGTTTGTTTGCAGGTTTATCTCGTACAGTAACTATATCCTCGCAAACGCCTAAGCTGTTTAAGATGCGTTCAGCTAAACGAGAACTAGCCTTGGGTACGACATGGTTAACACTTGGCGTGAAGCTAACCAGAGACTAGTGATCGTCAAAAGTTGCCAAACAATCATCTACTAAGAAGCAAGGATGCTTAGCACTCAATAAGTCACTAGAACCGAAGGTGGACACAGCCCTACCTAAGGTAAAAGTGGCATAAAACAGAGAGGATACGGCGCAAAATGGATCAACATTCTACGACGCGGATCGTAAAAAACTTAAATGATCCTCGTTGTGCTTCCATCATATCTTTAACAGTGTCTACTAGGCAGTACAACTGAATATTTACTGCCAAAGGGTCGGCATTATAACTGCAGGAGACCTCCTATTCTAGTGATGTCATATATTACAAAGGGACTGTGTTTCTTTATCGGACTTCTGAGGTCAATTCCCTTCTTCATGACTCTAGAGGGCGATTGTATATGATTTAGTAAATCACGCTGATCTTTCCTTCTTCAAAGCTGCATGTGGTGTTCTGACAGTTATCTCCTACAGACTTCAATGCTTTCAATCCACTGTGTAACGCGACACTCTGTACTGGCTTAAGTATCCGCATCTTGGCTTTCCTGATATCCTCTGGTGAGATTCTGTAGACAGTCATAAGTTTTCCGTCCACTCTCATTTTTAGATTGCATATGAAGCGCTGACACAAGGCAAAAACTTTTAGCATCTAGAACCATTTGCTGAAGGCTCTGAATCTGTCTAACAGTTGATCTTCTTCCTGAAGTGTACTTGACTCGCAATCCTCTATCATCAGGGATCTTGGAGATCGGCCATTGTTTGCTATATGGTTAGCCTTTAAATAGACCTTACACAGTTTTCTCTTGGAAACACAGTCTAAACCTTTATTGGTATCTTCACCTTTAAACTGCAGACATTAGTCAGAAAATTTTTCACATGAGCATAATTTACAAGGTGTAATGAATACAAGCAACTCCTCCTTTGGACTATTAGTCGGATTTTCAGCATTTTTCTGAAAACTGGGTAGAAAACACTTCGTGTCTAGAGTCAGGATTAATACTAATAATTTATTTCTGGAACAGAAACCAGCCATTTTTACTGGCATGAGCATATGTACACTAATTAAAACTGGCAGAATATATAGTTCGTTAATTTAGGAACAGATTGAACACTGGTTTATGTTAGAGGGAAACTGAAACAAAATGTACAAGTAAGTAAATAGATAAATTTTTAAATCTGCTTCTGACCGGATAAGCAATAAGGTGTAGTGCCATATCTAAACTTAAAGTGAAAAAATACGGCATGTCAATTTCACACGGGATTTATAAATTATTACGTTAATAGTGTGAGGTAAGTAGCATTTTAGTAAATGTGATGAAGTGAAACATAAGAGATGCAGAATGAGCAATATTTATCAGTGAATTGTCCATAAAGTGTTTGAAAGTCTATAAAATCTCAAAGTCACCGGTAGGTACACCATAATTGTGACCTTTCCAGTTGTATGTGATACCAACTTTGAACTTGTCAGGAGATTTCATGGGGTGAGGATAAACGTTATCGTGATATATTTTCGCACACTGTATGGGCTATCGCGTTCACGCCTATAGAGGCGCTATAATCGTTCAGTTTTGTAAAAACAGATTATATTTGACTATTTTTAGGCTTCTGTAGCCGAAGAAAGCAATATTTTTCTGCATTGTGTTCGTATTAATGGGCAAAAATGTCTAGATATCCCAGACGACCTGTTACTAAAAAGTCCTCCTTTACAAGAAATTTCGTATAAAAAACTATTATTTGCGTTTTAGAGCCTTAAAGCTTTGTTACTTGTGAGTTGTTTTAGATTTTAAGGTTGTAAATTGACTACAGTCAATGGTTGTTGTCATAGCAGTTATTCTATGAGAATCTGGAATTTGAAAGAGAAATAGCCCACAGACATAAGGTAGATGTACTTTTTGAGAAATATTCCATAACACATCGAAGAGATCATGCAATGAATGAGACAAGCTGCTGAATATCCTGATCATATCCATTTCGATGAAGTTCCTAGTTAAAATTGCTCAGGCGAAGATGTGATACTAGTTTAATTTACATTGTCACATGGAATTTCGGGAGACCGTAATTGCTCAGTGCATAATACGGCATCAGATAATGTTGATATCAGTGTGCATTGGGGCAAGAAGAATAATATAGATGGTTCTTCTAAAATGTCAGACTGCTTAAAGTTAGTACCAACTATCTGTCGAATAGCAGCTAGCAGCTGTGTCCTACAACTGCTACACGTGTTACTTAAGTTATATCAGTCTTAATAATTATTCATTTTCAGACCACTAAGATATTCTGGGATCCTAAATGAATTACTTGTTGCTATGAAGGATATGGAAGGTGCACTTATGGCTCATATCTTTAAAGCACTTATTACTAAACAAGTTATCTGTAGGGATTTTGTGATGTTCAGGTTACAATGCTTGAGTGTATGTTGTTACTGCATGCTATTGTGCGTGAAGGGACAGTTGGTGAAAATGAAGATAGAATAAAGTTTCCTATAAACTCACTATTAATACTACAAACTGTTGATAAGAAACTGCATCAAAGGAAAAAAATTCCGAACAGCTAGAAAATATTACTGCAGTTTCGATGATTATTACCTTTCACGTTTGTAAATTATCTTTCCAAAGTTCAGAATGACAGCAAAACATCAATGCTACCCCATAGGCCTTACAGAAATTCGTGAGAGATCTTACATGTTAAGTCGTCTTACGAATTCGTGGCTTGCAGGCCTTTCAATTTACCTGTCACTGAAATATCACTTTTCTACTTCACGATAGTCTTTTTATTTACGCACTATTACACTCCATTTTACCTTAACTGCATAGGCCTTCATTACAGCTACAACTTACTCTTTGTGCCTGTTAGTTGCTTGCTTAAAGTCTGGTTGCTTTGATTAGAAAAACAGCAACACCAGTATTTGAACAAACCTGTATTTTCACTTATACAATTAGCATTAAACATTGCAAATGTACACTACCATTCCAAGGACTCTATAGCCACTTCCGGTATATATCTTGTAGGTGGACTTTCAATGACGCGTTATCGATAATTGTATTTTGTGCCATTTTACAGTTTCTCAGGATGTTGTCCTCCTCCTGAAATAGTTTTTAATTACATGAGGGCATACCACTTACCCAAATATATAGTGTTCATTGTGAAGGGTTTACAGTTTAACATTTATGATAACCTGTTCTAACTGCTTGTACAATAATTGAACAATTTGAACTTTTGAAAAAGTATTAATTTATGATACTCCACGATTAGAATTTATAACATAGCTTATTGCACCTGTTGAAATGGCATGCATTAATTGTAAACACTCGTTTATACGACATATTAAATGGTTGTTATTTGCTTGGTGCTATACTTTAGAAGATGAACAGTGTGTGACACTGGAAACTATAGAAGAATGCTGTCATGACCAAAGAGTGAGAGAGGAGGATGAACTGTTTTCAGCAAAGGTAGGCGAATATAAAGCGTTTAACTTTTAAATCACTTTTTTCTAACTTCAGCGATTTAAAAAATACACTTCATTCACTTATTTGCAGATGTCCGGCAACGTCAGTCAACCTGGTCACAGCCATTCGACATCGCCGAAATAATTAAGAAAAACAATTGTGTAAAGGCATTTGCTTATTATTTTTCATTAAATATATCTAAAATCCTGCTAATCATACTTTTCTTATTCTATCTGAGTGAAACTAAATTAGTCATCACGACGCGATTGAGGCCTGACTTATCAATGAGACCTGAGAGAGTAATTGTTGGCATAATTCAGTGTAAGCGAAATCTTACTACGATTGCTACAGCTCAACCTATTCTACTATTCGTCTCACGTAGACTTCATTTTACACTGTACGTTAACACCCGTAATCATATGGGTTGACATCACGCTTTAAGTGGAATAATAGCAATGCACTACATTTGAATACGCTTAACCTTATACGAAATCGAACTCAACTACAGCGCCTAAGTTCTGTTCTTATTTTTCAAATACTGAAGTTAGGTATTATTGTCATTGACCCCTACAGATTTACCTATGGCTAGGAGACGTACTCTCGTTACTTTAAGCAGATGTTTAGGCTTGACTAAAGTACTTGTAATTCACCACTTACATGGATCGATAGTGTTCCTACAGAATTAAACCTACGTATAGTAATGAGTTCATAACCTGGAGAGTACTGGTCTAGCATGCCGCACTCCCACCGCATGCAAAACAAACAAAACACAAAAATATTAGATAGAAAATTTTACTCCACTGCAGCGCCAAAAACTTCATTTACATGTATAGGCTGAGCTCAGCCCAAGATGTAAGTCTTCGTTTGGGAAGTAACTTCCATTACTCGACAGAAACTGCCTAGTGTCCAAATCGCTTCATGTTTTAATTCTTCCGCAATTCAAGTGAACACAACTGTATGCCCACATCCACAGTTATCCAGCATCACAGACTGGAAAAAGAATGTCTGCATGGTTATAAGTGAAAGAGTGAACTTACCTTCAATTGTTGTTGTATGTAGAATCTATTCCTACAACTGATTATGCAAATGTATCTGGTCATAAGTCGTAAAACACTCGTCAGTATTTATCGGAAGCCTTTGTCCGAATGGAACTACATCTGCTTGCACTGAATTTAACCATCTAACAGACCTTATTATGGCTCGACATTCCTAAAAGTGATACAGAATAAATTCAGTTACAAAAATTAAGCATTTACATAATAGCCATGTATGACCACATATGACTTAAGTATTCAATAGATTCAGTCATCCCAGTTTGCACTCCTTTTGAAATGTGGAGCACATTAATGGTGCAGATAATATCATGAATATTACGCATACATAATATTATCAACTGCCAGTAATTGTGCCAAGAATACATTTGACAATACTTTGTTAGTGATCTGAGGGTACATCGAAAGGAGCACTGTATCTGTATTAACAGGAATAAATATATATGTATAAAAAACAGTAAGACGATGTTATAATAGTCAAATGTTACATTTATATTCGTCAGCCACGCAAAACCCTAGCTGACTGGTCTGTTAACACACTTTAGACTGTCGAGGAGGCTTGGACGGGATTTAGGAATACACTGGAGTGCGTCACTGCACCCTTTGTACCTTGGTCTACGCCTCGAAAATTATCTCATAAACCGCCTTGGATTAGCGATGAAACAAGGAGTTTACTAAGAAAACGAAAGAACTTATGGGACCGTTTGCTGTGACTGGGAGGGATGAGTTTCAGGTAGAATACGCAAAGTTCGAAACCTTTGCAAGTATGAGATTGACAAAAGTTGTATAGAGTATGAGAGACAGTTAGCACTGGATTGTTTGCATTATTCAAAAAGACTGTTCTCGTATATCAAACGCAGGACTAAAACTAGTAGTGGCGTACCGTCCATCATTAGCAACAAAGGAGAGGCTGCAGAATCAGACGAAACAAAAGCTTAGGAGCTCTCCGAATATTTCTATGATGTTTCTTCGCCTAATCGTACCACTCAGGTAATTGGTGTAGCCACTAAAATGCCCCCAATTGTGGTAGATGATGAAATGGTTCTGAAACTACTGTCTAAGTTGAAGCCAGGTAAATCACCTGGACAAGACGGACTTCAATCTAGATTGCTAAGCTCCCTGGCGGAAATAATATACATTCCACTTACGGAGATTTTTCAGATGTCTCTGACCCAGGCTAGGTTACTCAGAGACTGGAAAGATGCTTTTATATGCCCCATCTTCAAAGAGGAGAACAGACAGTTAGTATATTACTACCGGCCTGTAAGTCTGACCTGTACTATAGCAAAGGTGTTAGAAAAACTCATAAGGGATCAGCTCTTAGCTCATACGGAAAAACATGGCTTACTGCCAGTGGAACACCGTGGATTCCGACCAGGACGTTCCTGCTTGACAAACTTAATGTTACCTAGGGAAGATTGGGTCGAGGCCAGGGATAAAACCGTCTACTGGACGTTGTATTTATCGATCTTAGTAAAGCACTCGATAAGGTATCCCACTCAGGCCTTCCTAGTAAACTAAAACGTCTTGGATTAGACCAACACCTATGTGAGTGGTTTAGTGACTATCTGATGGATAGAAGGCAGAAGGTAAAGGTTAATCGTGTACCGTCAGGATAGAAGGCAGTACTAAGTGGAGTACCTCAGGGAACTGTACTTGGCTCCCTGCTATTCTTATTATATGTAAATGAAGTGCCGAAAATATTCACTTCATCTTCCTTACTATTTGCGGACGATATTAAGATATGGAAAGCCGTAAATAATAACGACGATAGGTTGGTACTACAAAACGATCTAGATAAATTAGCTGAGTGGGCTAAGCTCTGGAGTCTGGAAATTATTTCAAAGAAAAGCGCGGCAATGCACCTGGGTCAGAAGTCTTACACGTCGTACCCCATGGGGGACACAGAACTGCCAGATGTTAGGGAACAAAAGGACTTTGGAATTATTGTTAGCTATGACTTAAAAACAACGGTAAACTCTAATCGAGCCACGTCTAAGGCTTTTGGAATGCTGTGGGCACTTTGAAGATCTTTCAAACGATTAGACGAGGGTATTTTCCAAGTACTCTATGCGACATATGTCAGGCCTCATCTAGAGTACTGCACACAAGCGGCGAGTCCATGCTTCAAAAAGGAGGCACATATCTTGGAAAGAGTACAGAAGGTAGGAACCAAATTAGTTGGTGGTGTCTCACACCCTCCTTATGATAAGAGGATGGAGCATTTAAATCCCTTCCCATTATCATAACGTAAGGGAAAGGCGGCTTAATTTTGGCTTACCGTTTATTCAAGGATGATTTAGGGATTTAACCTTCAAACCTTTACTCTCCCTCTGGTATAAAATTACGAGGTCACCACAAGAAGGTGCTCAAACCGATGTCAAATAAAATACGTGTGGAATTTAGATTCTCTCACACAGTGGTCAACGACTGGAACTCCTTACCTGATTCAGTATTAACAGCTCCATCGGTGAACGCTTTCAACGAGAAACTAGATCTCTGCAGAGATATATATCGCGAGGATTAACATAGGCAACAAGAGCCTTCTATCCTCATAATCTGAACCTGAAACTGATAGCACATACCCAAGACAAATGAAAAATCCAATTGACCGCCACTGTTCTAGCCAATGAAAGACGAGAAAACCTTAAGCGCGGTAAATTTAAAATGCGATAACTTTTATCCTCACCCATTTCATGACTAAGGTGGTTTCGTTATTCACAAGGTGAGCTGGCAATATTCTGAACAACTGAACAGTGTAAGTGCTAGTGATCCAAACGCTCAATTTGAGTAACGCTAACGTATAGGATAGCATCGCTGCATCAATTCATTCGCTGAAGGTAGTACCTTTGAAAAGAGAAGAAGACACGAGAAAGCCTCAAGAGAGGTGCAGAAGTATATAACAGGTGTTATTAATTCACAATAGATAGCCAACACTGGGTTCATCACTTTTTATTATTCTTTTGAATACTATTTCCCCGATGGCTTTATTAATGAAGTTCTACAGTCTTTCTTGAGAATGATCAGTTTAAGTGAAAAAAGGTGATAATTTTACCTACTTATATGGAGTGAAAATGTAGTTAGACACAAGAGTCAAAGTGCGTGAAGTGCGTAGAGTAAAAGCGAGGGCTTAATAACATCTACTGCTTTCTGATATAATGTAATGATAATATATATTTATTCCTGTTTATGCAGGAACATACCAATTGTACAGGCATGAATAAGTTATTATATAAATTACACATGTTTCGATGTATGCTGAATTAACAGTTTGTTTGTTCTTTCTGACATTAGAGTCAGTCAGAACAGTCTGTTAAATAGTCTGTCAGTGTAACACATAAAGAGATATAGAAATATTGTCTTCGCATTAACGAAAAACCCAGACATCAGATGAATGTAATACAAATATCTGCGAAAAATAAAGCTTGAAGTCAATTCTCCTACATAACTTTGTTGTGAACAGCATCCATGACTTAAAGTTTATTGATGTATTATTTTGAGGTCAGTGATGTATTAACTCCATTTTTATCAGCAGTCTAGTCGTAGTTTTATAATAGGAAAGAAATTCGATCGTGGATACGAAAACTAGATAAGGTCATGCTGGATTGTTTTACCGCATCAAATGGGGCCGAGGTCGATTCCAGAATTCTCCATTGGCGCCATTTGTGGCAGCATGGCAGACTGTACATGTAAGTTGAGTAATACATTGAAAACTGTTTGAAAACCAGTTGCTTCTTTATTTCATATGAAGAATACTCCTTGTACAGAATGTTGGCCAGCGTTTTCAAATGGTAGCATCGGATCGTTCATGGAATTTGAGTTTGAATTTACTTAAATGGTCATTTCAGTTAAAATGTTGGGTTGTTCGACCTCGATCAGGAGGTATATAGAAATGCAGGCACATCAATAGAATCTCAGAAAGAGAAAGTATGTGAATATGGAAAGAACATTAATATTTTATGTATATATAAATGTATATCATTGTATAGTAAACACTACCTATAATCTAGTTGTTCTTTCATGTATTTTTGCGAAGTCTTAGAGTTTATTTAGTGTCATAATATTTAGTAATGAGTCTAGGCGTTATAGTGTTCTAGTAGCTGATGCGTTTTAGAAATAAGTGGTGCGGTGTGATTGGCATAGTCATTGGGATGAAACAGTTTATATAGCAAGCGTTTGAAGGTTATAGTAGAGTGACAGGTCCTTATTTCTAGGGGCAAACTGTTCCAGATCGTAGAATACATGACTATGAAGAAGTTTGCACGGAGTGCTGTCTTACAGTTTTTCCTAGATACTGTGCACGTTTGGTTACACTGATTGTAGGAGCCTTCCGGTGAGAACAGTATCTCCTTGCTGTCTGAGAATGATATTTTATGCAGGACTTTAAGGAAGAATGTTAGGTTAATGCTGAGTCGTCTCGTCCAGAGTGGGTCGATACCTAGAGTTATACACCTTGATGTGTAGTCCTTTTCGCGGTCAAATCCTAGTAGTTTAGACGTGAAGTATCGTTGGACACTTTCTATTTTAAGTTTGTCACTTACGCGAGTGCTACTGAGAATAAATGGACAATATTCAAGTAGTGGTCTGACACAAAGTTTATATAGTAATAGTTTCGCTTCGTAGTTGTGGAAATTTCTGAGTATGCATCCTGAGAGCATCCCCGATTTACGCGTCTGTGTCGCCACTTGCTCAGAAAGTGTCAGGTCACTAGAGTACCCGAGTCCTAGGTCAACAACACTTTGGAGTTTAGGCAAGTCAAAAGATTCAAGTACCAGTTTGATATTTATTGAGGGTGCACCGAAACAGATCCAACCACATTTTTTAAGGTTGAATTTTAGGTTCCATGTGGAGGACCATGCAGTTACTCCATCTAGTTCTTCCTGAACATCTTTCTGAAAGTATCCTAAGTCATCACAGTGGAATGTGTAAGCTACTTTAAGATCATCTGCAAAGATGAATGGTTTACCAAGTGAGGAACAGCTGCATGTGTCGTTGACATATAGAGTGAATAGAAGGGGGCCTAAGACGCTACCTTGAACTACTCCAGAAGTGACTGGACCAGGTTTGGAGTTTGCAGTCCAGTCTAACTACTTGGGACCTATTGTTAAGGAATGATTCAATCCATCCTAATAATGGGTTACTTATTCCTAGGGAGTTTAGCTTATTTATTAGAAGCAAATGGTCAACGCGGTCAAAGGCTTTGGAGATGTCGAAGTAGATGGCTAGTACTAGTTGTTGTTTGTCTCGGCTGCTAGTTATATAGTTAAAGAAGTCAAGGTGACATGTCATGCATGATCTGGATTTTAGGAATCCATGCTGGTTGGGACTTAGAATATTTCAGCTGAGCATATGTTTGAGAATATCATCTTTAACTATTCTTTCAATGATTCTAGGTACTATTGGTGTAATATTGATTGGCCTATAGTTGTTGACTTCAGTTTTTGATCCGGATTTGTGTTTAGGTACTATAAGTGTGGTTTTCCATTTATCTGGATAGGTTTGGCTTTCTAGGGACATTGTAAAGATCTTAAGTAATAAAACGGAAATGTCAGAACCACCATGTTTATAAAGATACGATGGTATACCGTCAAAACCAGCGCTACCAGAGCTTTTAAGAGTATTAATGGCTTGGTTAATATTAGAATAAGTGAAATGAACTGTACTGATTTGTTTCGGCGTTGAAGATGAAGGGAGTTCTACTGTAGGTTGTAAACCGAGAAGTGGACTTGTAGGCTTAAGGTAGTTAGCTGCAAACGTCTCGTTAAACAGTTCACACATGTCTGCATGGTTGCTGTATAGTGTACCCTTGTTTATAAGGAGAGAAATTTTATGGCTTTGGCGATTCATTCGTTTCTTTAGGATCTCTGTGAGAGAACCTAATCTGGTGGTGCTGGCTAGTGCGGTGCATTCCTCATTTCTCATACGCAAGTTATGAGCTTGCGAGGGGGAGCTAAGAGTACTAAGTATCGACCCTAGTGTACTAAAGTCGTGTCGTCTGAAGTAACTTGTTGTCAGTCTCTTCAGTTTCCTACGATCCTTTAGCTTTATGAATGGCTTTCTATGTGGGGAAAACTTTAGTGTTTGAAGTGGTATGACAGCATCTAAGCATTGTTGGAGTTATAGTAAAAGATGTCCAGAGCTTTCGAGAGGCTATAAGTATAGAAGTACTCTCTCCATTCTGAGGATCTTAGCATTGATTTCACTTGAGTCCAGTCTGCCTTACTGTAGTTCCTGTAAGTTATTTGTTGTGAAGTAGGGGTATGGGCTACATTGCTACTTGACGGAAGTGGCAGTGCACACGGCACTGTTTTGCGGTCACTCCCTGAAAACTCAGAACCTACTAGGGTAGAAAGGGGACTTATATTGTGGCAGAAGATTAAGTCTAGTACAGTTAGGTTCTGTAGTAGCGAACTTACACCATGTACTTGCATTCAGGGAGTTTATATTTAAACTCCGGCTTTCAGACAGCTTTTAACCTCTACTTCTTTTTTAGTTGTACACTTATTTTGAAGAAGTCATTCGAACTCAGGAGCCTTAGCAATAGAGTACTGTCCCACAGATAAGGGTGGTTCTGATATGCCCCACCATTATATTCACTGAATAGCAGTCAGCACCCTCCCACCTTTTTATGTGCAAGGCCTTGGTAAAATGCTTCTTTTTTAATTTCTGTTATTATATACCACAAAGACTTTTTTGAATATTTATTCGCCAACTTATTCAAAGTCATGGTATGAGTGACTACTTGCAGATGACCATCATGTATCTTTCATCTGTTACAGCAATTTGGAGAAAAATAATAAAAATGTAAAGAAATTAGACAGTCATGGTCTACATTTTAGATATAAATAAATGTAATTACGAAAAACGGTGCATAATGGTGCAGCATTGTATACATAAAAAGTGGTAAGTTAAAATATATTATTCCGAAAATGTGACCACACAGGATTATAGTCATAGAATAGTAAGATAAGATTCATTAATATTTAAGACTCACCGTATGGTTGATTATTTAGACTATCACCATTTAGGCTGGACAGACAGTGCTTACCTACAGTATCAGACAGTCTCCAGAGACATTTTAATACCAGACGTCTTCAGGTGATTTACTACTGGAACTTAAGAGTGAACTCTTAGCACACCGAAATGCTCATAATACAGTTTCGTCAGGAATATATGGAAAAATACCTGATTGAAGAAATAATTAAAACTAAAAACCGAATGTGAATAGGTGACTTGGGTTGTCAAAACAATCATAGTGAAAATAGAGTTAAAGATAAAGTACACAGATTTCGGGAGCTAACGGTGAGCGTCAGAGGAATGCCATGTAAGATCTCTAATTTTTAGTTTGTCACATACTGCTTCTAACCCGCTGTGGATAAAATATTTGTCAATCAGAGATGAGATGCAAGGAATTACGCTCCTGTCGACGCCAAGTAAAATTCTGAGTCGCATCATCCTGGAGAGAATAAAGGACGCACTGGATTCAGAACTTCGATCAGAACAAGCTGGGTTCAAGAAAGGCAAATCATGTTCTGATCAAATTGAAACTCTACGCATCATCATCGAACAAAGCACGGAATGGCAATCAAACCTCTACCTCAACTTTATGGACTTTGAGAAGGCCCTCGACAGCGTTGACCGCGAAGTAATTTCGGAACTACTCGAGTACTACGGCGTACCCCAAATATTCATCAACCTTATTCAACAGCTGTACGACAACGGCACATATCAAGTGATCCACAACGGAAAACTCAGCGAGGCTTTTGGAGTAAACACATGAGTCAGACAAGGGTGCTTATTATCACCAATGATATTCCTAATTGTGGTGGACTGGATTATGCATAGTCAGACAGTGGGAAACGAGGAGACAGGGATATCCTGGACCGACGTGAAGAACCTAGAAGACCTGGATTTCGCGGATGATTTATGTTTGATATCACACAAAATTGAAGACTTACAAGTTAAAACCGACAAACTGGTCGAAGAAGCAGCCAGAGAAGACAGGACTCCAGGTGAACATAGACAAGATGGAGGTCGTGAAAATAACCAACCAACAACAACAACAGCGGCAGTAACACACAGCGCCAATCACCACCAACGGGAGGGCTTTGAAAGAGGTTATTTCATTCACTCATCTAGGAAGCATTTTCTCAACTACAGGAGGAACTGACGAGGATGTCAAATCGAGAATCAGGAGGGCGAGAATCACATTCGTCAACCTGAAACCAATCTGGGAATCTTCGTCACTCAGTATCAACAACAAAATGATTCGGATTTTCAATACAAACGTCAAGTCAGTTAGTTCTTCTATACGGATCAGAAAGTTGGCGGGTCACAATGAATATTTCCAACAGCCTGTTGCAGACCTTTATCAACAACTGTCTTCGCTCTATACTGAAGATCAGATGGCTGCCGGAAAGAATCACCAACAAGAAACTATGGGAACAAACAAAACAAGAACAAATCGCCTAACAAATATGTAGGAGAAAGTGGAGATGGATTGGACACTCGCTGAGGAGGTCGTTGGGTGACATCGCGCGTCAGGCCATTGTTCGAGTGGAACCCGATAGGGAAGCGGCGAGTGGGACGTCCAAGGGTGACATGGACGAGATCGTGTGAAGAAGAGTTGAAACAGTATGGACTAACATGGATGCAAGTGAAAAGTACATCAGAAGACAGAAGCAAGTGGAGACGTGCATTTGAAGCCCTATGTTCCACTAGGAACCCAAGGGAACAATAATAATATATGTAATAGAGATGAGAATACTTTTTGGGGTAGAACTATTTCTAATTTCATTTGGAAGATGGTTCCAAATACAACGGTATTTCACAGTGAAGAAATTTGATCTGTATTTTGTATGGCAGCGAGTCACTTTAAAAGATGAAGATTTATTTCTGAGGTTATGTTTCTTAGGTGAACTAAAAGTAGAGTCATTGTGGCGGAAATATATTCGCTAAATTCTTCCCCAGGCTCTGAAGTTGTAAATCCATGAATATCATGAAACAAATATCTATTAAGGGTTTACGAAAATTACATTAGAAACCATATTATGCATGTACCCCAATAGTTTCCAATATAATTTTAACATGTCTTTAATGTCTATTTGTATTATAAAATTCATAAATTTATAACTGCAGAGCCTGAGGAAGAATTCATCGAATACAGTTGTTCGTTCCAAATCATCTTGTTCTAATTTAATTTAGCCCGATGTCTGGTAGCATCTTTTTTCACCTATTCTTCAAAATTTTCCATAAAATTCCATTAATCTATAGGGTTGCCATCAAACGTTTTCAGGCTTGTTCAAAAACTTAGACATCGTTCTGGAAAATCTGTCATCAGGAAACACACCAGATGCAGGAGAGGAGGAAAATTTATTGAACGAATTCTCATAATCGAAACATTCACGGCCTGCCTGTCAAAATATTCCTAACTCAATTTTCTTTTTGATTTGGACAGTGCGCACTTTTACCTGTTCTAGCTCCATCATACAGTTTGATTTATACTTATCAATTCAGTCATATCAGATTTATCATTCCTTTCCGACTGTAGAGATGACCTTGGTGTGGGATTGGACAATTCATCGTATGACATATTGTTCCAAACTTTGTAGGATTAAATTCGCCTACAGACATTTCGTCCTCACTATCAGCACTTACGGTACAGAGTTTGGGCCTCACTATATTTGAAACTTAGATAAAACTTTGTGTTTCTAAGATATAGAGGAATAAAAAAATCATACAAAGATAACACAAGGACGACTGTCCTCCAAGGACGGACAAAGACATACCGAATAGTATTGGTGTGTGGAACAAAATGGTTATTGAATTAAGTTTGTGTACATATAAGTAGTAGCAGGCATTTAAGAAGCTAACTGATCATCTAGGTGGTCATGCTGGAGGTGACTATTCTACGAGGATGAACCAGTAACGTAACTACCTACTGACCGCTGCAATCTGTTAGTCCACTGACCCTTCCCTCAAGCGAATTGCGTTAGTCGGAATCGATAGTGATCAGATGCATGGTAATCTTGAGAATGCTAAAAACTTAGTAGTTTACGAGACAGAAAAAAATTACACACGACTACACACGCATATCACTTGTGAACCTATGTACTCTTAGTTATCACCGAGTCAGGGGTGACTCCATAAATTCGCTATCATGAAAAGACCAAAATATACAGATAGAGGGAATACCGTCGGCTGTGCGTCAATGGATGTAGAAATATGAGGAAGCTAGAAGTCTGTCTTAGTTCAATATCCTTTCTTTGACAGTATAAACAGTTGGAAGTAGAATCCTGAGTAAGGTGGTAAAATCAGATAATATGTCTGTGCAGCTGCACACATACCAGTTGCCATCCTCCTTGACAGTGTTAGCTGACATACGAATAGTTCGAGAAAAGCATTTGGGTGGTTGATCCAAAATGTTTCACCGTTACAAAAAATCTTAGACTGTTAACTTAAGCCACGCATGGGATGTAGGCTGCGTGACTAAAAATGCTGATATCAGTGGGAGTAGTCTTTTGATAACGTGACTCTCTTAATGGTGACCACGGAATCGGACGACTGGACTTTTCACAGACTATCAGGTGTCTCTCTCTCACTGCAAAGAAGCGGTCACGAAGTGACTTACTTGATTCATACTAGCATGTGAGAACAATATGTAGTGCTTAAAATCTGAGCGCCGTAGTGGCTTGTATCCAGTCAGTAAGACTCAATATTAACAGTCAGAGCAGTCAGGTTTATCAAGGTGATCAGAAAAATTTGTTTTAATTTTTCAGGTCAACCTTTTGTAGGTGAGTGCTATATTTCCGCGTATGTCAACTGTTATTCATTTCGTCGTGGTTTTGCTCCTCAGTGAATGCTGGGGAAGGTCATACTTCAAATATCCAGTTTATCAGTACAAACGTAAAGCGACAAACGAGCAGTTATATCAGAGAGCTACAGAAAATTGCACTGGCGTATGTTCTTCTGATGACAATAGAATATCCCTACTTGAACACACTAAATGCATACGCCGTTGCTTAAGTCAAAGTTGTTACGATCAGTTATATGGTTTTGATGAGCTAGAAGAAGGGGAAATAGACGTAAGACAAACCTCTTTCAAAGGTTGTGTGCTACAGCGACTTAAGGAGAAAGGTTATCGCGTAATTTAAGTGAGTCTTTTTCGTGTTCAGGCTTAATCCTGTCAAGTCATATGGTTGTGTTTCTTCAAAGTTTCCATAATCTTTGTTCCGTCATGCAGATATCAGAAATTAGCTGTGAATTTTGTAATTGTCTATATATATAATTTATGTAACTCACTGAATATAAATATATCAATGCCGTATTACGTTCATGTCCATCAGTATTAAACACTAAAATTGGAGAGGAGGGTTGTCCCACGCGGGAGGCAGTTTTACTTCGAAAAATTTCAGAGAAGTTCTTGTTAGGAAGTAAAGGTAACCATATTCATATGATCACCGTCCGCTTCTCCTCCAGAAATGCTCTTATAGTACAGTGGTCTTACAATTTACACCAAAATTATGCATTTTTCACTTATGATATGATATAATGTAAGTAACAGCAATATCTAATGTATGTGCGTGTTGTTTCTCTGATCCGATGAAGAGATAGTTTTTGCGCATTTAGGACTACAACAAGGGTTGTAGTAGTAACTTAATATTATCATGGCGACCAGAGTTCAGACCGCCAAAATCGTACAAGTGTATCTAGTTTATATATTTATTAGGCAAACACACGCAAAAATTAGTAAATCCATGATTAGTCGTTGTGACAGAGATAGGAGTAACCAACAAATTTAGGATAATGCACTAGGTTGTCACATATGCTTGCCGTTTTTACCAGAATACAAATGAGCAAACAGATCTCAATCATTTATCCATCAATACACTTGCATTTGCATATACTTGGCGTTGAGCTACACTTGTTATGTGATCAATAGTGATAAATTAAATGTGTACTAGCATGCAGATTGACAGATTAACATAATGTGGAATGTAGAGTTAATCAAAATTCCTTTATGCGTAGGTGGTTAAGGGAAAATATTTCGAGAATTATGTGCTTTTAAGCAATACCCAAGGATACAGTGTTGTCCGAGACTTATTTGTGTGAAGGTTATCTTACTGCTGTGGAATGAAATTCCTTATTTTTCGACAGATTTGCTGTAACTTGTTTGTGATAAACTCCACGGTAAAAGCCATGATGTGCTGCATGAATACTTTTTGGGGCTCTTGATTGTTCCACCCGTAAACGGATTCAGATTATATGGATAGAAGGCTCTTGTTGCCTGTGTTAATCCTTGCAATATATATCTCTACAGAGATCTAGTTTCTCTTTGAAAGTGTTCACCGATGGAACTGTTACTACTGAATCAGGTAAAAAGTTCCAGTCGTTGACCACTGTGTGAGAAAATCTAAACTCCACACGTATTTTATTTGACATCGGTTTGAACACCTTCTTGTGGTGACCTAGTAATTATATCCTAGAGGGAGAGAAAAGGTTTGAAAGGTCAACCCCTAAATCACCCTTTAATATACGGTAAGCCAAAATTAAGTCGCCTTTCCCTTACGGTATGATAATGGGAAGAGATTTAAATGCTCCATCCTTTTATTATAAGGAAGGGGTGGTTCCTACCCTCTGTACTCTCTCCAGGATATGTGCCTCCTTTTTGAAGCATGGACTCACTGCTTGTATGCGGTATTCTAGGTGAGGTCTGACATATGTTGCATAGAGTACTTGCCACGTACACTAGTCTAATTGTTTGATAGCCCTTCAAAGTGCCCATAGCATTTGAAAAGCCTTAGCTGCGGCTCCATATCAGTTTACCGTTGTTTTTAAGTTATGGCTTTCAATAAGTCCTTTTGCCCCTTAATATCTGGCAGTCCTGTGTACTCCAGGGAGTACAACGTGTAAGACCTCTGACCTAGGTGCATTACCGCGCTTCTCTTTAAATTAACTCCCAGACTCCAGAGGTTACCCACTGAGCTAATTTATCTAGATCGTTTTGTAGTACCAACCTATCGTCGTTACTATTTACGGCTTCCATATCTTAATATTGTCCGCAAATAATAAGGAAGATGAAGTGAAGATTTTCGGCACTTCATTTACGTATAATAGGAATAGCAGGGAGCCAAGTACAGTTCCCTAAGGCACTCCACTTAGTACTGCTTTCCACCCTGACAGTGAACCATTAACCTTTACTTTCTGTCTTCTATCCATCAGATAGTCGCCAAACCACTCATGTAGGCGTTGCTTTAATCCAAGACGTTTGAGTTTACTAGGAAGACTTAAATGGGATACCTTATCGAATGCTTTACGTCCAATAGATGCTTCTTATCCCTGACTTCGATCCAATCTACCCTAGCTAACAGTAAGTTTGCCAGTCAGGATCGTCCTAGTCGGAATCCATGTTGTTCCACCGCCAGTAAACCAGGTTTCTTCATATGAGCTAAGAGTTGATCCACTATGAGTGTTTCTAATACCTTTGCTTTAATACAGGTCGGACTTACAGTCCGGTAGGTAAATACTAACTGCCTGTCCCCCTCTTTGAAGATGGGGCTTATGATTGCATCCTTCCAGTCCCTGGGTAGCCTAGCTTGGGTCAGAGACATTTGAAAAATCACCGTGAGTGGAATGTATATTATATCCGCCAAGGAGTTTTTGTCAAAATTTATATCAGTTGTGCAACAATTATAATTTGAACTATTGTTGATGGTTATAATTGACCTTATGAAATGTAAACAGTTACCCCCATATTTTCTGAATTTTTTAAAATGACGACTTATGATTGTCCTACCACATCAGTTGTCTGTTTCCTAGTAATTCGTCTATAAATCACCCTTAAACTGAAATAACATTGTGGTAATTTTCAGTATGCGGTATGTGAAACGAATCAGAGGGTATTCGAGACTGTACTTTAACATTGTTGTCAATGCACTTCGATTTACAATTGTAGGTTACATTTGTGTCAATTGTTCTACTTGATTTTACAGAGTATTTTATTTTTTTTTCCCTTCACGTTCTCGGTGGAACATAGGGCCTCATGCTAATGGCTTGAAGTTTCTGAAGCAGTGTTTAATTTTCACAGGATGGGGTTGCTAGTCTCATGCCAAACATTTCCTCTTTTCCAGCATTATTTCTGGCATAGCGAGGTAAAGGAGTGCGTCGGCCGGGGTTCGAACCCCAAACCATGTGCATGGTCGGCTAGCGTCCTAACCTCTATGCCACCGACGCACTCAGAGTATTTTATAATAGTTCATTAACGGAGTCTTGTAATCATTCTTAGGTCGCTAACATTAATCACTATTTTATTCTAATTATAAGTTACAAATCTGTATTGTACATTACTTCGTTTCATTTATGTCTTTTATGTTAGAACCATGCAAACAAATTCAACGTCACATCATCATACCCCAACAAACCCAGCAAGTACCAATTCAGAGGAAGTACTAGATGAATTAGTTCCGGCGTTGGTTCAATGTTTCGGTGTTATTTTTCTGGGATATCTTGCTGGCCGTTGGAGAATCCTTCCTGAATCCCAAGCTAAAGGACTTGGTTCATATGTCACTAAATTTGCTTTGCCTTCAGTATTTTTCCGAGTAAGTTAATCTTTATAATGATTTTGAGTAGTTTTTCCCTCATATTAGAGATTGTTTTGTTTGTTGACGTTTTCTTTGTTGACGTATCATTTAGTTTTTATTGGTTTTTATAACAAGTGTCTACTGGTCTATCAGCAAGTTGTTTTGTTATGATGATGTATGTTTTATTTGGAGTTCACATTCAATGATGGGATTTATAACCAAAATGATAGAGTTGCCGCGAAGTCTTTATTTGTATAAAAGATGTATAGAAGTGGGAGTGGAGAGCTTTATGTACTTATGAAGTTTGTATGGTCGGTTATCACTTCCCAGCTGCCTATACCTTGGTTGATCGCTGAAGAAATCTCAGCACGCATACAGAGGGCTAGTTTCGCATATGCTAGTTTACTCCGTCTCTGGTGTAGACGTGATATCCACCTGGCTATCGACTAAAGGGCGGGTGTACTGCTCAGAAGTCCGCTCCGTCCTCCTTTACTGATGTGAGACCTGACCATTGAGAGCGGAAAATATGAAACGCCTAGCTAGCTGTCTTCGATCATAGGTGCCTGCGTTCTATTTCCCGTATGAAGTGGTATAATAGGGCGAGCAATATTGTGGTTAGGTGTCGAGTGCTATGTAGGTGGAAGGGGAAATCAGTCGACGAGGCTGTGAAGCTACATTGACTGAGATGGTTAGAACATGTGTTGCCTATGCCTAGCCACTATAGTGTCACAACGTTGTCAACTGAATTCAAGAGAAGTTAACAGCTGTTCTACTAAAATTGATCATTAGTTTAAAGATATGCTCTTCTTTTATACTTGCAGATGGATTTCCATTCAAAAACTTATCGCCTTGATAAATCTGGTTTTAGTAGTGTAATAGATAAGCCATACCAGCTTATCTCTTTTTTTATTGATGCGTCGATTTCTTGGTAACATTAAGACGTCATCACAATTGTATAAATAGTCTGCAGTATTACAATCACTGCGTATCGTCAGCTTAAACTTTATCTGATGATGTCTTGAGTGTAATATAAACACATCTTACATCTGATGTCATAAACTCTGTGTGTGTATGTGTTTGTGTGTCCATATATAGGTTCTGATAGATGTTAATCCGATTTATGAGAACAAAACACGTAGTCCAGCGAAGAGGCTCTTTTCGTGGAGGATTCGTTTTCCTCTTTAGCTGAGTGCATCGGTAGCACAGCTGTTAGGACTCTCGCCTACCATGCACATGGTTCGGGGTTCGATCCCCTGCCGACGCACACCCGATATCCATGGGTTGGCCTGCAAAATTGGGATACCGATATCCATGCTGAAAATTCCATACTTATATCAAAAATAAGCTGTGGAATCAAGCTATAATCATATATGTATATATATGCCATTTTTTTTCTCACGGAAGAGGTTAGTAAGAAAAGTGATGAGTTGTCAAAAGCATAGTCGTTAATATTAGTCAGAGCATAAGAGAAGATGAATAAGTGCATTAGAGTTACGTAATAAGATGAATAATTTAATGAGTGAGTTGTAATCAGGATACACATTCATTGAATTACTCATCTTGTTGCATACTTCTAACACTGTTATTCAAGTCCTTTTATCGATTAAGTAATATTAACAACTATGATGACTGTGACAACTCATCACTTTTCTTACCAACCTCTTCCATGAATAAAAAGTTTGTGTAGACGCGTTTTTGCAGCTAAAGGGGAAGATGAATCCAGCGAAAACAACCTCTCCGCTGAAGTACGTGTTTTCCCTTATTAGATTGTTTATTAGATATATTACACAGTGAAACGGTATTACTATTTACTGGATGATGTTTCGAACAAAATTTATCACTGTTCATAATCATATCGCCAATTATAATCACACAACTTCGAAACTTGAGTTTTATAGTTTTCTTTGTTCTCTTGCTATTTGTCGTCGTTGGGGTAGTAGAATTTTCCAGATATCTGGGTGGACAGGTGTTGAATCATTCCTATTACATGTATTTTCAACTACTTGATTCGATAAACAAAGCTTCCGTTATCAATCTCTCCCTCCATTCACCTTGTTACATTCGATTTTAAAACTGTCATCTTATCCCATCCTATGCTGTATGGTTGTATGTAATTGCATGTGGTGTAGTGCTATAGCTGAACTCTTCTCTAGATTTCTTATCTTATTCGGGTCAACTAATCTAGATTTTGCTAGGTTTTTATGCTCGGCTAGTCTGACTGACCCTGTTCAACTACTGTGACCTATGTATTTGACCTGACAATCATTGCGAGCAGGGTATTAGATAAACTAAATTGTTTTGTTTTAAAGACTCTCCATCCTTTAACCGACAAAGCTTGTTTCTAATTGAGTTTGTGAGTTTGAATGCCAGGCACTTTTATTCCTGCCTTGTTAATAATTCTGCGTAAGGTGGTTTCCGAGGTTCCTTCCTTGAATGGAGTTACTACTGATGATTTAAATTCCCCGTTGTTGGTGTTGTCATTATCTTGCTCATGTTTGACATGCATGTTGTCATTAATATTATTATTATTGTTATCACTATCACTACTAGTATTATTATTTATTTTTGTTTTACATTTTCCTACATACTTCCTGATTAATTTATCAGGGTAATTACTAAGTTTCAAAGCTTCCCTTGTATACCTCATTTCCTGTCTCAGATTTTCCTTGGTACTACTAAGTTTATGTGCTCCATTACTTAAACATTTCACCAATCCTATTTTTACTGACACAGGGTGGAATGATCCGAAATCTAAATATCGGTTTTTTTGTGTGGGTTTCCTGTTGACACTAGTGTCGAACTTCCTATCTTCTTTTCTTTTTACGCTACAATCTAACATTGAAAGCCCTCTCCCATTCCTGACTTTCCATTTCATAAGTGAATTGAATTGCCTCCACCTTTGAGTTGAGGTGTTCGAAAAATCTATCTATATACTGTGTTCTAAGTACGCTGAATATTTCATCTACATACCTCCACCATAATTATGCGGTGGGGCTGAACGCTTCAATCGCTAACTTTTCCCACCTAACCATGAATATATCTAACACAATAAGAGATATTGGTGACCCCATGGCAACTCCTTCAGTTTGTTCGTATATTTTCCCTTGGAATTTAAATACTGTGGAAGTCAGGCATAGCTGCACTCCCAGCATTGTGTCCTCAAGTGGCCCTTTCTTTCTAATTTCAAGTTCTTGGTCAGAAATGAGTTCCTTTGTGACTGCCTCTATAGCCATATTTATTATCGGTATACGTGTATATAAACTGACAATGTCAAAACTAACCATTTTTTTCTTCATTATCTAATTTTAAATTATCTAATCTATGTTTTAGTTCATAAGAATTTGTTAATTGATATAATTATGATCGGCAATAAATTGTGTTCGAAACCTTGTCATCCAGTAAATAATAATACTGTTTCACTCACTGTGTGTGATATATCTAATAAACAAACTAATATGGAATTTCTTACTATCACCGCAGTGCCCAAGTTTTACACATATATTAACTAAGTGTTTTGTTTTCATTAATGTCTGGATGAGAATTATTCATGAATTAATCTGATTGTTGAAAGATTTTCGCAAAGAATATTTCATACATATTTGTCTGTTTGAACAGATATTGCATGTACCAGGTTAAGAGTTGCACACGTATCATGTGAAGGCTGGTGATACTACCCCGTTGTCCCCCTTTAAAGTAGATAAAGCTGCAACATGAGTCGAACTCGTGACGCATTGGCTAAAGCTATCCCGAAAAATTTATCAAGAAACACATGACAAAGAAAGCGGAAAAGGACTACTCACTATCTGTAAACAAGAAGCCACTTTATATACGACTACAATTCAAGGGCGATATACCAAGTGAGATAATTACGAAGAAATTTAGAAAATCAGTTCAAATAACTTTTAATGCTGGCGAGCTACACATATTATTCTCTACACTACCGATGGTGCTACCTTGACTGAAAGATGAAGTACCTAAACTAGCTGGCCACTTCAAATTGTATCTACCAATTCAACTGTGCTTGTGGTGGAGCGAGTTATATTGACTGTTGCTCTAGGAACTTGATTTTTCGTGCTCACTCGAGAACATCTCCCACTATGGCTAAGTAAAGGTGTAGTGAAGACCATTAACAGTTTGATATTGGACCATCTAGTGCAAACCGGCCACAAAGCCAGTGTTGAAGGATCCTTCTCTATCATCTACCGGGTGCCTAAAAAATTGCCGAAAGCGCCCATGTACCTCATGCTACAAACAGCAGAGGCTGTCGCAATTCGTGTGAAACAATCAGTGCTCTATGTTCAAAAGAAGCAAGTCCAGCCCCTACTACTGCCCTGGCCTTCATTAGAGACTATAAATTCATGAATTTGTAATATTATCTTTCTTCATTTCTCTGATATCCATTCTGTCAATTGTTATGTTGATGCTATCGAACTGTAATCTGTTGATATTGTTGATTCGATGTTATTTAAATAGTATTAATGGTGTTAATAGCACTAATTCATTCCTTCACTATAATGTGTATATAACTGTAGAGCCTGATGAAGAAGAGATTATCGAAAAGAGTATTCTTTGTTCAGTATCCATTGTTTTAAAAGCTGAGTGTCTAAACCAATCAACCCCATATCTGCTTAGTGCATGTGACCATATATTTCATAACTAGAAGCATTTCAATTTTCATATCTTATTCTGGTTGTAACAACATAATATGCTTACCTTTTACACCCTCATATCATTGTATTATTGTAATGTGTATTTTTTTTGCTTTTAGGCTATGGTGACAATGAATTTTGCTGGAGTTTGTTGGCTGTTCGTTTTAGCTGTATCTATTAGCAAATTGATTGCCTTTTTAATGGCAATGATATTCACCTTTTTGATTAGTCGACGTTGTCATCTAGGCATAGCTGCTATTGTTGCAATGTTTGTATCACAGTCAAATGATGTGGCACTGGCTTATCCTATACGTAAGTTTCTTTTCTTTTTTCCTTCACGTTCCCTGTGGAACATAGGGCTTCAAGCTAGAGGTTTGAAGTTTCTGTAGCAGTGTTTTACTTTTACAGGATGAGTTTGCTAGCCTCATGCCCAACCTTTCCTCTTACCGGCTTTATTTTACTTGGTTGAGTATGCTGACCACTTCATTTATTCGAAAGTTGCATTAGTCTTGATGGACTGAAATCATGAAGGAATCTCATCATGGGATACAAAATCTTCATGTGGCCTTGCTAACTTACGTCTTCTCTCGCGTAGAACTGCTCAGCAGTTCACTGTCTCCTTCTTTATGGCTAATAGCCGTGGTCACTGAAAATGGAAGATATGAAAAGCCTAGCCTTCTTTGATCATAGGTGCTGTTTACGTTCTATCTGCCATGTTAACCGTTATAATATGGTGATTAGCAATGAGGCTAGACGCAGACTGTTAGGTAAGAAGGTTAAGTTAATCAATAAGGTTGTGTAGTTATGTAAGTTTAGTTGGTTAGGATACGGTGTTAGGCACACCAAGCCACCGTCTGCCTCGTCCAGCAATGTTACCCGACACAGAGTTATTTTGCTTTGAAAAAAGATTATTGTTTTGAAAATATTTGCTGATAGTCATTTCTAAACTCTAGCCGGGCAAGAATTTTTGTATAGATTCATATGAACAATGGCTAAAATTATTGAATATTCAATTTGAACTAGTCTCTCTAATAGTACTCATTGTGTAATCTAACAAATAAATCTGAGATTACAGGATTTTCATCATGAGCTGACATTAGTTAGAGAACCATTGGAAAACCTGGGAGTACTGGACAGCTGTTTCGTCCTAGTTTGGGACTCTTCAACAGTATGCACCCACCGGGATTCGAACCCAGGACCTTCTGGTTACAAGGCGAGCTCGTATACCATTAAGCCACTGGGACCCGATCTAATGGCCCATGAATTCTAACTTCTGCCAATTCACGACATAGCGCAACCTCTAGTCAATGTCTTCGGCGAGTATTTGTCCTCACACCCGACCTGCTGCACCCTACTGGTCACGACTTCTCACTAGAACCCCAACTACCTACCTCCCTTAATAGAGCAAGTCGCTAGTGAGCATCTCATTGATATTCAAGTGTTGGTTTGTAGGGATTTGATTGGTTACAGGATGTTCATCATGAGCTGACTAGGACGAAACAGCTGTCCAGTACTCCCAGGTTTTCCTATGGTTCTCTAACTAATGTCAGCTCATGATGAAAATCCTGTAACCAATCAAATCCCTACAAACCAACACTTGAAAATCTGAGATTATTATTGGTAATTGTGTCTCTAGCGGATGCCTTTCATATTATATACGTTGAAAGTAACTGTACTGGAGAAGTTTTGTGGTTAGTTTCATAAGCCTCAGGGAGTATAACTCGAAGTTAACTGTATAAGTGGCCATACTAGGTGATTGAATGCAACTATTATTTGATATGTGGGGGAATCACATATAGAGTATTATGCATCTCTACTCAAGTTAGGCTGTCAGAAAAGAGTTTAGAGTTGGTCAATATTCTTACAGATATAGAAACAATAAGGTGAACTGGTTTTTTTTCATATGCAGACTGTACCACTGGGCTACAGTGCAACTTGTGGTGTACAGTTTTTGGGGTCAAGATTTTCAAACCAACCCCTACCTAGATAGATAGGGAGGACAATATAGCTGACAAGCTGGTCTTCTGAAGAAAAACACCTTAATACCCATACAGTCGTATTCGCTGACAATACAACTTCGCCCTCAGAATCTTCACATATTCTTAGCAGCTTACACTGTGTTGGTAGCTACTTTTAGTTTAATCGTTTTCCAGACGACTTTTTGCGCGTGTTAGGGCCTGTAGTAACATTCGTGTGGTCACTGATATATGCGTTAGCCTGACCATGAAGTCAAGGCAGTAGCTATCAGTTTGGAGTATAAAATTATAAATTCTTTATTATTTTATTCCTTTGTTTTCCCACGGGAGCATAAGGGCTTCAAGCTTGAGTTTTGAAGTTCCAGTAACATAGGTGTTTATTTCTCATGGGGTGGGGGGTTACTAACCCCATGCCTACCGCTGGCTGAGCTAGGTTATGAGGCACTTCGGCCGGGGGTCGGATCCCGGACGATGTTTATGGTTGACGAGTATTCTACTTCTCGACCACCGATGCAACATTATCTGGGCGGTACGCATGCCTATGGCCTAAAGCTCTCCTCAAACCTTGCACACAACCACTAGGTCGTTCACTATTCTATCGCCCTTGGCAGATCTGGCTACAAGAAGTCACGAGAACACCAACAGAGCATGTGAGAAACGCCAGGTACCCCAGTGTGTGGAGTGTCATGAGCCGGAACTACTCAGTATTATTGATGCTATGGGAGTAAAAAAAGAGACTGTTCTTAATCACTCTTCATAAGTGTGAAACCACTCCTTAAGGCCGATTTTTATCGAATTTTTTTTCGAATTTCATTTCAACTATTTTGTTGTTGCTATTCTTCTTCTCCACCCTTCTTTTCCTTGTGTTTTTAGTCAATGCTCTTTTCCCAGATTTGGCTAGTTATGTATACCTGTTCGCCCCTGTCCAGTTAGTTGTCCTCAATCCCTTCGCCTATTTCCTTTTGGAATTGGAACGAGTTAAGTCGACTGATGAAGAGTGCACCCCTTTAGTGGCGAGAGATAGAAAAGAGAAGAAGCTCATCAGTCCGACAAGTCCTAGTTTAACACCTTCACGAAGCAGTAGATTTCGTCAATTTGCAAAGGTAAAAATTATTTTTGTCTGTTTCTTTTTGTATTGTGATATGATCGATCTAATGAAACTACTTAAAATACTGACGCAGCTCACGACTCTGGAATTCTATCTATCCGGTGAAATACTGCTACCTTGTACATATTTTGTGTGTTAGTATGGGGATATTTCATGGCTTATTGAATTAACCACTCGACTTTCAGCCAACAAATCTTGAGTTCGAATCCCGTGTCATCTACTTCAATCTAACCAGCTGAGGGTAGTATCACTAGCTGAAATAAGTTAGTGTAGAGAACCGTTGGAAAGCCAGAGAGTACTGGACAGCTGTTTTCGTCCCAGTCTGAAGCTTTTCAACCGTATGCACCCACCTAGGTTCGAACTCTGAACTTTCAGGTTACAAGGAGAACTTGTAGACCATTCAGTCACTGAGATGCAGTCCAGTGGCCCATGAATTTCAACTTCTGCTAAGTTGCGCTGCTGCCAGGCAGTGTCATCAGGGAGTAACTGTCGTCTCACCTAACTTAGTGGACACCGCTGGTCACCTTGTCTCTCAACAGGATAGCTGTTTATCCACAATTTGGGAGTGTCAAAAGTATTGGAGCACAGGAAAGCGAACCAGGCTACTAAAACGTGTGGAGTTTGACTTCAATAAGAGGTACGTTAAACATAGGTGGTTTTCTTATACCGTTTTTATAGTTACATAAAATTAGCAATGCATAATGGTAAATACTGCTGGTTCACAACAATGGGACGGCCGCTTCACTCATTTTTGAGTTCGAACCCATCAATGGCTTGTCTCGTTTGACTGAGCTCAGAGGTAGAGAGAGAGTCGAATCAATTTCAACCACCCGCATTAACCAAGAGCCAAATCTCAGATCTTCACATAAACAGTCAATTAGGTTCAAAATTGCTTGTTTTGGTAGTGTTAGCTAACAGTGAATTCCACAACGAGGGTTTCATTCTGCCTACAACTAATTACTCCCCAGTGAGTGGTGATTTGTTCCCATTGAGATTCGAAACTCAGAAACTATCATCTCAAACGCCAATGTTATCACAAGTACAAATTACTATTATTATTAGTTATTTCTTGCGTTCGAAGTAGAGAATACAGCTTCAGCTGTACATCTCCATTTCACCCTGTCCTCTGTAGTATTTTTTGTTCTGGCTCCTCCTCCTCCTCAGGCGACCTCCCCCATGTTGTCGTTGGGTGCCCAACTCGTCTTGCGTTCGCTTTCTACTCGAGGGCCTAAATGACGCGTGGTGCCACTCAATGGTCTCCTTAGTCTGCTTGTCTTTCTATTCATTACTGTTGGATACATATTTCAATAGTGGGAAATCTTGTGATGTGCCTGCCTTTCAAATACTTTTTAGAGGCACCATATAAATGCGTTATAAAGTAGGCGTTTTTGTTCCATTTCCTGCAAAATGACTGTGAGCAGCGTGAGCTGTTCCTCACGAGAGTGAAAGGTCGAATCCGAACATCTGTCACTTACCACCGGATTGTTGGACCTGCAGGTCTACGTAAGGGATCTGGAAACCCGGATTCTGAAACCTATGGTATAAATAGACTCCAGAATCCGAAAGGATCGAATCGCATATAAGCCTGTTTTGGTCACTGGGAACCATGAGAATACAGTGCCAATGCTTTGTAGATCAGTCTTCACGTTAAAGGCTCCCTGAGAAAACCATCTGCTTTGATCTGGGCGTCCGAGCAGTATCCCCAGCCCGTAGACATACTATGCGATTTTGCATGGGGAATCTCTTGGTGTCCGCAATGTGCAAAGTTTGTGTGTGTGTGTATGTGTTTAAATAAGCAATAAACAATTTTTTTTTTTTAAAATTTCTTTCCCCTCCCAGGTTCTCTTCAATGTGCTCAAAAACCCGTTATTCTTTATGACTGTAATTGGTGTCATATTTAATTTCATTCTCAAACATCATTTGCCTGTTTATCTGGATGCTTTGCTCAAAGTTATCGGTAATTTCTCCCCACTTGTTTCCTTTTTTACAGTTTATTCTTTAAGATTAATAATATTGGTGTCAGTAATTAGGCAAAAAATCAGATTCGAAAAAATCCCCATTTAGACATTTGGAAAACAGAAAGATTGAGCAAAGAAATATTTACTTTTCAATTAGATCCTCATCTCTGGCTCTACTCTAATATACACGTATAGCATTTTTATTACAATACACAACAGTTTACCTATCAAGGAAGGAATGTGTATAGGAAACCCACAACAACAGGTCAGTACACTCATTTTTTGAGTTTTGTACATTTGAAATATAAACGTAACCTGGTAAAGTGTCTGGTTCATAGAGCCAGGTTAATCTGTTCAGATGACTGCTTCTAATGAGGAGCTTAAGATTATTAGAGAATTACTTAGAAAAAAATGGTTATCCAGATAAATTCATTGAGAAAAATATGAATTCAGCACCTAGAAGAGTCAGTATAGCAACAGTTCCGAAAAAACCAATGTTCATAAAACTGCAGTTCCTCAATGACAACAACAGCGCCTACAGAATGCAGTTAAAAGAGCTTATTATGCAGCAGAGGTACGTTGTCTCTTCACAACCACTCCTATTCTTCGTTCGAGAAATAAGGATAAACTACCTAATTTTACCTCCTCTTCTATGTATATCTACCAGTTCGACTGCAGCTGTGGAGCCAGGTACATTGGGCGTACAATTAGGCAAGTTCATCATCGTATTTCCAAACATCATCCAACATTGTTAAGCAAGGGACAAACAACATCTATTCGTAGCTCTATTTTAGCACACCTTGTAGACAGTGAGCATAAGGTTGATGTTAATACTGCATTTAAAATTATCTGTCGCATTCCTACCAATCTTAATTTTGCTTTACGAGTTCGTCTTCCACGTACAGCTGAAGCAATAGGAATCCACCTGAAGAAGCCAAACCTGTGTGTTCAGAAGAAATTTGTACAGCCACTTTCCTTACCGTGACCATCGTTACAAGAATGCATAAACAGGACTACGTCGTCCCGCTAAACCTATAAAAATTATAATTGTCCAAATTATTTTATTCTTTCTGACCACTTCATCTTTAATTACGTGTTATCCTTGTAAAATTAATTTATTCTAACCATTTCTACCTTTTAAATGTGTATTGATTTTCTTCGTTAATTATCACCCCATTGACATGTTGGCACTGACTAGTTATTGTTAACAAACATATCAGTGCCACTTGATTGGTAAACTGTTGTGCATTGTAATAAAAATGCTATATATATTAGAGTAGAGCCAGAGAGGGATGAGGATCTAATTGAAAGTAAATATTTCTTCGCTCAATCTTTCTGTTTTCTAAAAAATCATCTTAATCAATGTAGCTGCATAACCTGATCGTTTGGTTTCACTTCCTTAACTAAATTTTCTGGATATTAATAAATAGACTGAATTGTTAGATGGATTGAAGGCATTTGGCACGGAGTCTTGGACCTGCGTTTCTTACTTGTAGGCACTTATCAGTCAGCAAGGCGTGTATCTACAACCTTGATGGAACTCATGTCTCCTCTGAGGTCCGAATCCACGTCACTCAGTGCTGTACTGAGAGACGTGACTACCGAACTATTCCGGCTTGCGATCGACCTCCTGCGGGACTGTAATGGATACTTTCGACACTAGATAGTAACTGATATCATGTATCTAGTCCTTCGTTTAGTACAAACTGAATTCTGTCAATGAAGGTGGCAGAGAAGTGCCGACAATCACGAAAAATAGGTTCAAAGCCTCTTACCGATTACCTCCGACCATGTAGCGGCAATCTGGTGTGCATCATGATGGTGAGCGAGCCACCTAGTATGATGGTCACGTTACAAGCTTGATATAATTGTGAGCAATAAATTGTGCCCGAAACACTATTCGTTTATTAATTCTTTAAAACACAAAATAATTGAGCAAAGAATATCCTTTTCGATAAATTCCTCTTCTGTCTCTACAATTATTTATATGTTCATATACATAGAGTATTCTAGAATAGTAGTCAATAACAATATTGTCCTTTTTAAATGACATCGATTCGTAAAGTAAGATCACAACGGAATTACAGTTCATTAAAGATGCTTAAATAATGATAATAAAGATATAGCAGTAAATAGAATATCAACTGAAAGTATGAAAATTCCACAAAAATTGAGGATCATTCAAACCTAGATGACCAAGGTAAGGATAATGTCTGAACTAACTTCTTTTGGACGCACAAATTAGGCTTATTAATCTGGATCCCAACAGCCAGCCTCAGCAATATTTAGTAGACGAACTCTTAAGGTGAAATTGAGATTTAAATGTTGACAATAAATTCATGATATCATTTGACGTATCTTCTTTATTCACCAATGTACCACTTACGGAAACAGTGGACTTTGTATGTGAAGAACTTATAAGACGACGAAACATCGATGTTGGCATTCCTATATCTTTTATGCATGTGCTTCTCTTGAAATGCACAATGAATGTCCACTTTTCATTTAATAAGGAACTATATGAACAAATCGACAATGGAGTAACCACTAGGACTCATTCTAGCCGACATTTTCTTTGCGAAACTAAAAAATGGGCCTTTGAAGGATGTTATTAATGACCTTGAGTTCTATTGTCGGTACATGGGTGATATATTTTTGATTATGAAAAATGAGAAGGAAGCAAAGAACATCCTGCCTGGAGAAATTTAACGAGGTTCATCCTGCAATAAATTTTACTATTGAGAATGAGTTTGCTATAATTCTTATAAGTCAGTTCTATCATGCATCAAGCACCATGTGAGCCACACATTGTTTGAGAGCTGATTGATTACACTACTCAGTTAGTGTATCAGTCTGAAGTAGGCTGGACGGGTTTTAAAATCCGCGTCCCATTGGCTGAAAGATGAGCCACAGATTTTTATGAGTCTGAATTTATTTTAAAGACAAAAGTAGCATTTCCAGCCCTTTACATTATTGTGTAAAGCTGACGACAGAGTGTGCAAATGTGAGTAGTGCCCTTTAATTGTTATTATTATTATTATCATCATCATCATCACTAGTATGAATATCACTTTATTTCCTCTACTCCTCCTCCGCTGCTGTCACTCCCCCGGCCGTTTAGCTGATTCCTTTTGTGCCACGGCTTTATTCTCACTTGGTTATGGTATGGTCGGAAAAATGGCTACTATTACACAAAGAGAAGGATACATTTTAACAACGATTCTATTGACAAAACTGTAAGTTTCCTTGAAATCATCTTCTGCACATGTTGAATTCTTGCTTCATTATGTATATTTTTCAATCTGTTCAAACAATTAAAATAATTAAATGGTATGGGGAGATTATTTGTTTATTTTATCGTTCCCTTGGGTTCCGAGTGGAACATCTCCACTTTATTCTGTTGTCTGTGGTCCTCTTTCTACGGATGCACGATTGCCCATAATCTCCCATCTCCTCTATATCATTCTCGGGAGTTCCACTTGTCGTTTCCCATTTGGATTCCACTCCGGTGAGGACCTGTTGAATGAATGGCTATATGCCAATTTTGCGGAAGTGAATAGAAAAGAAATGTAGGAAAAAGAAAATTTTCCCAGTTCCAGGCTATAAGCCACATCTAATATATATTGCGGTTAACGATTCTACTCAGTGGTTGCAGTAGTAATAGAATAGTATTCAGTGGATGTAGGCTTAGTGGGGACTTGAACCCATGGACCACCTGATTAAAAGTCAAGTGCTTATGTAAGCTTAGATACTTTTTTATGTATTCTCTTGAGTTCTGAATGGAGCATAAGGCCTTAACAGCACATCTCACTTTGACATCCTGTTCCCTGTCCATAGGCTCTCATCTCCTCCTGACAACATCTCCTCAATATCACCCTCTAAGCCAACGCCTTACCCGTTTCCTATTTGGTTTCCATTAGAGTGCCTGGAGTGCGTCGGTGGTATAATAGTTAGGACGCTCGCCGATCATGCACATGGTCCGGGGTTCGAACACCGGCCGACGCACTCCTTTACCTCGCTAAGCCAGAAATAATGCTGGTAAAGCGGAAAGGTTGGGCATGAGGCTAGCAACCCCATCCTGTAAAATAAACACTGCTACAGAAACTTCAAGCCACTAGCTTGAAGCCCTATGTTCCACTGGGGAACGTGAAGGAAAAAAAGAGTGCATGGCCTGGCGCGCGATGTCACTCGATAATTTCTTCGACATGTATTCCATCCATCTGCATTTTCTTCGGCTTGTTTGTTAGGCGATAAGTTCTTGGCTGGTTTCTTCGCAGAGTTCTCTGTTAGTAATCCTTTCTGCCCCTGTGTTCTTCGGTGTGGATCGATGTCAGCTGTCCATGAATGTCCTCAGTAAACTGTTGAAAATGCCTTACGTAACATTCACTCACTCAAGTCTGTGAACCATATAATTGGGAAGATGTATCTTTATTCCCCAAAGGAAGTGATGCAGCCTACTTTGAAGACGGAAACCCTCCTCAAAATGTTACCGTCGGTGCCTTCTTTGGTCCTTGGTTGTGATGTCTTAGAGGAGGAATATAGCAAGCAGTCAGTCACCAAAGAGTCAATAAGTCTTGGACAGTGATTAGTTCCTACGAGTAACGTTTTTCATGAGTGCTAGTTAGAAACTGTTAACACACGTTCTTCTCCGTCACACAACAAATGTTAACCAATAATTCTGATGTTTATATCCTTTTTACGTTGAATGTAACCTGTGTTATGTCATCTTTTCTCTATCCAGTTACTTATTTATTATACTTCTTGCATTTCTGCTTTTCGCTTAAAAAAACTTCAGTTTAGTTGTCCCCTTTATTACACGTGAACTTGTTGTCCAACTGATGCCTGCATCGTTAACCAATGATACTCTACGTTATTCTACATTTGGTTTCTTATATGGCACTACGCCAACAGCTCCACCCGTTTACTTATTTGCAGCTGAATATCAAGTTATTCCTGTGGCAGTAAGTTTAAAATAGTATTTATGCAAATTGAAGCTTTTTATATGAGTACTGTAACAGTTAGCCCATTGGACTCTAAATCCAGTGACTCCAGTTCAAGTATTGGTGAGACCTCGAGCTGAGCATATTTTGTGGCTCTACTGGATAATACTTTCTTTCATTGGCTGAATGGATTAACTGGCTCACATTTGGTTTAAAGTCTAATCTACAATAGCAGTTCGCGAGTCGTTAGGAGCTGCGTTCTGATAGTTCTTGACTGTGACTGCCAAAACAGATGGTCATACACCGCCGCCATTCAATCCGTTCGAATTCTGGTGGCTACGTCTGTCTGTCTGTCTGTCTGGATTCAACATAGAACTTGGCACCGAAGTGCAGCAGTTCGAGTTGCCACGTTCCAAATAGCACACAAAGGTAGACAAGAAAATGAGTGAAGAGAATCAATAGAGTTTTTATAAGTATAAGAGTGAAACAGAATGAGTAATGGTAGAAAGGAATATGAAAGATTACACAAGAGACTGAATACATCTGCGTAAGCCATTGACAATGATTTTGAGCCATGTAGCCAATGGTCTTTAGCCATTGATTTTTAGAATCCCGAGGGTGGGCCCCGACCCGGAAGTCTGCATCTCCCTACCTGACTCAGTTTAACTGTCAAGGATTTCATGGATTGATGATGCCATGTTTTTGTTTGGTCACCACTTACTCTTTTCCAACCTGCACCTATATCAGCTAGTAATGCCTGTCCGTCGGGGGAGGCGATGGTTAGGCATGAGCAGCACGTGACCTAGCCATCTCAATCTATGTAACTTTATAGCCTCGTCGATTGATTTTCCCTCTTTGCCCAACACTCTACGCCTAACGTCAACATTACTTGCCTTATTATACCACCTAACGTGAGGAAGAGATCGTAGACATCTATGATCAAAAACAGTCAACCTTTTCATGTCTTCAACTCGTATTGGCCATGTTTCAGAGCCATAGTCCACGTACACACGATAGGTTTTCGATCACAGTTTTTCCTCAGCCAGGTAGACCAGTAGGTCCACTAATCCGATGTTTAAGCTCTGGATGTTCGCATTTACTCCATCACTTTTGTGAAGATCACTCTCCCGCCTTTGTGTGTAGGTGGATTCTTCAAAAGTACTCGAAGGGTTTCAGTACTTCTAGAACCAGTAACTACTAGTCAGAGTTCAGCTAGCAGTTTTTCATATTTTATCAGTCATATCAGTGTGAATAATGAATGACTAGTGCATTTATCTTGAGTTATATTATTTACTTGTCAAAGTACAAGTTTATATTGTCTTTTGGTCAAATTGTAAGCGTAGGCAAATATATACATCTTCATGGTGTTCAGTACAGGCTATTATAAAGCAAGTAAATAAACATGCATTCTCTTATCTATCAAGACTTGCTAAGAAAGCAGTTACAAAGTACACACTGGCAGAAAAGATGATTACGCAATGTCTAACTTCTAATGTATATGTAAACACATTATTATTTAACTAGTAACAGTCTTATGTATATGCTGAAGTGGCGTACGCATTTATAAGAGTTAAAATGTTCAAGTCATAACGATTCCGATTGACTTGTTAAAGAAAAAATAGTTACTGTTTGATAGCGTTAGACGATTCCATGATTATTCATTGTGTTGCTAGCACACAGGAGATTTTATCTTAGGGGCTTTCTCCAGCTATTACATACTGGATAATGGCTGATCTACACACACAGACTGTTATACTCTGCAATACATAATTACTCTTCCGGTGCCCTTAGAACAAACAATTAAAATAATTGGCTATAGGATTGATCAGGAGCTGGCATCATTCAGCGAACCATTGAAAATCAGTACTGGAGTACTGGACGGCTGTTTCGTCCCAGTTTGGAACTCTTCCGTAGAGCGCACCTAACCAGTTTCAAATCCAGGACCTTCAGGCTTCGAGGCGAGCTCTAAGCTACTTGGTGTTCTAGTGAGAATTCGTAAGCAGCGAGGTTCACCGAGTCATGCAAGAGGACAGTAACTTGCCTGTAACACTGGCTGGCAGTTGCGCTAAACAGATATCACATATTGGCAGAAGCTGGAATTCATGAAACATTCGGCAGGGTCCCAGTTTAAAAAAAGCAATACAGTTAATAAAGCAGGATTTAATGAATTCATCAAATTTCGGTAGAACTCGTTAGCTGAATACTCTACATACATGGATATATATACTTTTGAAATTACATTGGGAGCAAATAAACTACATTGAATTAGTCATGCAGAAAGACAGGTGCGAATGTTTTTCAAGTCATGTTCACCAAATAGATAAGTGGGGGAAGGGAGTATGACACATTGAAATTAAGATAAAATGCATTGCGCGCTTCAGTTACATCACTTAGATAAACAATTAGTCATTAGAGAATATATCAAGAATTGCAAACAGAGTAATATCAATAGTAATAGTTATAATAATAATAATAATAATAACACGAACAATAGTAATATTGATAATAATGCTGAAGTGAGTTAAGATAATGCTACTGTGATAAAAGATAGTTTTAAATGAATCAAGAATAACAATGACAATAATGATAAGGGGAATAAAGTGTCACTAATATTAATTATAACAGTTAATAAGTAAAACGTATTACCATGGTAGATTCAGAGTGACGACCATCTCTTTTTGTACACAGAGATCTGTCACATAAACTCGAATTACACAAGCTTCTGCAATTGCAAGCATCTTCCTGTTTCTTTGTCTGCTGACAACAGTGAATGACTTGACAGCGTCGATATTATGTCCGTAATCCACAAGATGCTTTGTTATTGAGGATTTTGGCACTTTGCACTCAGCTGTTTTCAACCATTTCGGCAAATGCTCCATCATGCGAGTAGACAATCGCCTTTCCGTAATCAATGTTGAAATTAAAATAGCATAGGAAGAAGTACAACTGGAAATCAACCAGGAGTAGTGAGTGTAGTGTAAGGCGGCCTTAGCAACAGTGACGCACGGATTGTTTCTTGTTCTTCCATGTTAGATAAGTTTATCTGAATATAACACAGCGAGCGAGTGAGTGATACAGTGTATTTATAACTGGACGACGTTTCCACTAGTCCAATACACTACCCATGATCATATTAAATCAGACTTCTTATTTTCATTGGATTTTTTCACAAATTCAGTAGTATAAGTGTTGCATCATTTCAGTTGCATGTGTTCTGGTATTGATTCGATGAATAAAGATTCGGGGATTAACCTCTCTGGCTCTCTTTGTCTCTCTCTTCATCTAACTTAATTAATTTTTAATACTTGTACCCTATCCCAATCCATTATCTGACTATACGTGAGTGGATAACATTGAAATGACCACCGAGCTTTTTTCTAGATTATTTAACTTAACAGGATCAGTCATTTTAGGTTTAGCTAAATTTCTATGTTCCGATAAATCTTATTGACCCTTATCTACATGTAATTGACCTTACTCTAACAGTCAATACATGGTATTCGGTAGATTATATATATATATATATATATATATATATATATATATATATAGTTTTTCCTAATTCGTTATAACATGTTGAAATCACAATAAGAAACATCAGAGAGTGATGTTATACAAGGCACGATATCAAGTTATGTGAATACATTGATATAATGAATGTAAGCGCTAAATAGTGCTTGAAGAATCACTTTCAGGCTCCCCTTGTACTGTTTGGTGCATTATGAGTACCGGGAGATGTTCCACACAAAATAGCAGAGTTTGTGCCAGAGAGAGAGAGAGATGAGATGCTACCCGAACATACTGACCAACCGAGGTGGTTGTCCTAAGGGTACCCCCTCCTCCATCTTGGGCTTTTGACTTGAAGTCTGATGCACAAAGCAGTGAAGCAGTATTAGGAGTTGGTTTCCTATGGTTTCTGGTTACCAAAAAACAGGTTCATATGCTAGTAAATTTTTTCGAATTGTGGAGTGCAATATACACAGCATAAGTTTGGAATCAGGATTTTTCATCACCCCTAGGGTGGTAGACTTGTATGTCCACCACACTCGGGTTGTAAGCGCCAGATGTTATTATCCTCCATTCCACTTTTGTGAGAGCACTCTATGGCGCCTAAAGTCAGTGATTAGGACGCAACCGGCTGGCAGAGGTACTATTTCTAGAGGAAGACCAAAGTCTACCCACTATGGGTTATAATAAGTCGTTCAGTGGGGCTAAATTATTGTGCTTGTAAGGTTATCCAGCTAATAATACACTGTATCCCTATGAGTTATATCAAATGAACTTATCTCCCATGGAGTTGTATTCTACCCCTAAATTAATATATCCCGTCTTAAAATATATATATATATATGTCCAGGCCAGTAAAGAAATTTCTAAATCCTTCTTAGTAGCTCATAAGCAGGTTTCTTTCTTATCAAGTGTGCTTTGTATTGCTAAAGTGAGTTTAGACTCAAACTTGTAAAACAAGTTGAATCCCTCCCTGAAAACCAATTCTTGAAAATTCATCTGATGCTCGCCAGTGACTGACTGACTGACTGTCTGTCTGTTTTCGACATAAAACTGTGCACATATGTGCGGCAGTCCAAGACGCCACACTCCCTCCTTGTAGCACACAAACCAAGAGAAGAAAGTAAGAGGAATAGTAACAACGAAGAACAATATAGTTTCATTGGAAATCATGAGTCACAAGGAGTGGATGCATCTGCGCCAGTCATTGAGAACGATTTTGAGCCATGTCACCAATTGTTTCCAACCATTGGTTTTTACCGTCCCGAGGACCTCAACCAGGAAGTCTACACCTTCCTAAGTGGCTTAGACTAACTGTTGTGGATTTCACTGACTGGTGCCATGTTTTCGTTCGACCGCCGCTAGCTCTTTTCCAGTCTGACCCTATATCAGCTAACATTGACCGCTGTCGAGGAAGACGATGACTGGGCATACGTAACACATGTCCTAACCATCTCAGTCGATGTAGCTTCACAGTCTCGTCGACTGATTTCCCCTCTCACGTACCTAGCACTCGACGCCTAACCTCAATATTGCTCACCTTATTATACCACTTAACGTGGGAGATAGAACGCAGACGCCTATGATCGAAGACAGCTAATCTTTTCATGTCTTCCACTCTCAATGGCCATGTCTCACTCACAGCCATAAAGGGGGACGGAGCGGACTGATGAGCAGTACACACGCCCTTTGGTCGATAGTCGGATATCACATCCAAGCCAGAGACTAACTGACTGACTACGGGAATAGGGTGTCTCAAGTCCTGTTTAGACGTCGTGACCAGTAGGGTCCACCCGATCGGGAGTGAGGACAATTACTCATCGATAACATTGGCTGGTGGTGGTGGTGATCACGCTAAAAAATTCACAAAGTGGTAGAAGTTGGAATTCATGGGTTAGGGAATTGAGTCCCAGCGGCCCAGTCCCAAGGGTCTACAAGCCTGCCTTGTAACCGGAAGGTTATGGGTGTGAGCCCCTGTAGAGTGTAGTAGTCACAACCTAGGCTGTGGAAACAGCCGTCCAGTACTCCAGTACTGGTTTTCAATGGTTCTCTAACTGTGATATCAATCCGTGGTTTTTAACTAACTCGAAAAAAAGAAGACAAATATTATTATAATGTCTACGTGTAATATGATCCGATATGAAGAAAAAATATACATAAATATATTCTCTAAATGAAATTGAACTGTTATAATTTATTTGGAGAAAAAATATATGTATATATTTTTGTTTTTTCGTGGTATTTTCTAAAATAAAATTTAAAAATTTATATATTTTACATATATTTTATATTATTTTACTACATTTAGAAGAAAAAAAGAAACCTGAGTTCTATTTTAGCAACGTATATAAACTAACACGAGTACATTCATTCCGTTATCTTAGGCTTTTAAAATAATAATGATAATAGTAATATTGCACCTCATGGAATTACCAAAGTTCGACTGAGTTTTGTACAGACTGCATTGGTGTGTGTGTGTGTGTGTGTGTGTGTGTGTAGGTGTACAGACAGTGGAGAAAATTCGTGGAAGACTTACTTACACAAAATATGATGCACAATTCGGGGGTGAATGTTCACAAAGCATTTTATTTTACAAACTAAAAACAAAATTATTCACAAAACGATACATAGTGGCAAACGAAATAGCATCCTTGTGATGGTATATACTACTGATTGATGTATTTAAGTAGTGAGTAACCCTCCATGCCATGTATGATAGTCTAGTCGTTTCTAGAGTGCAGCCGAATTGATCTAAACACACAATGGATGGCCGGTTTTCTTTGTTTGGTACCGATCTAATCAATAGTGTTTACCACGTTTGACTGGTCTCAGAATGACGAATGCATCGATTGTGGCTAAATCCTGCCTAGCTACTTGGTCGGTCGAAACCATGATAGCGCATAAAGCATCAAATTCGTCGCTCGAAAATTGTTCAGTTCGATTCGATGTGGGAATTTAGTGTATAAATATTTCATCAAAGTTGTTATTTGAGTAGGCTGAAGTGGTAGAGCACGTTGACCACTTCACTTATTTAGGAAGTTGCATCAGCTCCAACGCCAACGGGTTGATCGCTGACGAAATCTCAGAACGGATACAGAAGGCTCGTTTTGTATATGCCAGTTTACGCCGTCTATAGCGTACAGGTGATACCCGCCTGGCTATCTATCAGAAGGCGTGTGTACTGCTCAGAAGTCCACTCCGTCCTCCTTTATGGCTGTGAGTGAGACATGGCCATTGAGAGTGGAGGATATTAAAAGACTAGCTGTCTTCGATCATAAGTTCCTATGTTCTATCTCCCGTGTGTATTAGGTAGTATTATAGGGTGAGCAATATTGAGGTTAGACTTGGGTCTAGTGCTAATGGGTAAGGAGAGGTAATCAATCGACGAGGCTGTGAAGCTACATCGATCGAAATGGTTAGGACATGTGTTACATATGCCTAGCGAGCGCCTTTCTCGACAACGGTCAATGTTAGCTAACACAGGATGAATCAGGTTGGAAAAAAAGTTAGCTAGTGGTGGTCAAACCAAAACATGGCTTCATCAGTCAATGAAATCTACAACAGTTAGTTTAAGCTAGTCACGTAGATAGGTGTAGACTTCCTGGTTGGGTTCCTCGGGACAGTAAAAACCGATGAAGGCTGGAGACAATCGGTGGTATGGTTCAAAATCGTTCTCAATGGCTGGTGGAGTATCCACTCCTTGTGACTTATAACATCCAATAAAGCTATATAGTTCTTCGTTATTACTATTCTTTTTTGCTTTATATGTCTGTTTACTGTATCCATTTTGCATTTCGCTTTACTTTCTTCTCTTGCTTTCTGTGGTACATGGAGGCAGAGTGGCGACTCGAACTGCAGCACATGGGTGCAAAGTTCTATGTTGAAAACAGATAGAGAGACAGAGGATGTACCTGAATTTTGTTGATTTTATAAGTTTTGTGAATATAAAAAAGAGTGTTAGGTATAAAAAATTAATTGGAGATTTCATTTATTTATATGTATATATGGTTGCCACTGAAAGTAGAACATATATGCGAAGGCTAGCTGTCTTTGACCACAAAGCAATGTGTTCTGTCTTCTACATACTGAGTAATATTCAGGCTAGGTGTAGAGTGTCGAGTAAGGGGATAGAGACAGAGAATGAGCTAATCGATGAGATTTTGAAGTTACGTTGATTGAAGTGGCTAGGACACATGTTGTACATTCCGACCCTGCTGCCTTCCTAGACAAGCAGTGTTAGCTGACAAAGGATTGTTTTGGGAAAAAGGTTTAGAGGTGGTCAAATCGAAACTTAGCATCGACACACATGAAGTCTTTGGCAGATGGTTTGAGGCATTGTAGGGAGATGTAGACTGCTTGGTTGGGATCTTTGGAATACTGAGGACTAATGACTGGAGACTTTTGGTGATATAACGCAAAATCTTTATCGATGACGAAGATGCATTCACTGTTTTTGATCTGTCATATTCACTAAACCGTCATGTTTTTTCATGTTACTGTCCTTTCTTTTTCTCTCACACTTCTGTTCATTATGGTTCGTTTGAATCTCTATTTTCTCTGTTATGTCTACCCTTATGTGTTACATAGGGTGTGACAGTTTGAAATGCTACTCTCCTGTGCAAAGTTGTGTGATGATGCTTATTTAATTAGTCATATATAATGAAAAAGGTTTATGAACTTTCCATACTAAGTGTGTGCAAATGTTGGTTACTGGTTTGAGCAAGCTAACTTTCATCTAGTGTGTTCTGCGTTCAAATCCTTTCTCCAGCTCCATCGACTTTTATTCAGCCCAGTCGATAGGGTAGTATCATCAGCCCTCACAGTATATGTTTATCTGCTAACCTGGTACGTGAAGAGTCTGTTCTCAGCAACTGAGTCTTAGTTAGTTTATGAAACAGGACATTTTTAGCTTATATCCACTCCGGAAGTCAAGGTTCATATTCATTTATTTCTACGCACAGATTTGTGTATTAGGCAATGATTGCATGGAGGATTTCATCATGAGCTGACATCAGTTAGAAAACGACTAGAAAACCTGGTAATACTGGACAGCTGTTTCGTCCTAGTTTGAGACTCTTGATCAGTACGCACTCGAAGCCTCAGTTCGAACCCAGGACCTTCGGATTACGAGGCCAGCTCGTAGATCAATAATAAGCCACTGGGACCCGATCCAATGGTCAGTTCATGAATTCTAACTTCTGCCAATTCATAACATAGCGCGACCATTTCGCAATGTCTTCTTCTTCGATGAGTTACTTCCTCATCTTCAACCTGCTGTACCTTGCTGGTCACGGCTTCCCACTAGAACCCCAGTTCACTGCCTGAATAGGACCAGTCGCTAGTGAGCAGTGGGAAGCCGTGACGAGTATGGTTGAAGATGAGGCAGTAACTCATCGAAGAAGACATTACGAAATGGTCGTGTATTGGCAGAAGTTAAAATTCATAAACTGGCCGTTGGATAGGGTCCCAGTGGCATAATGGTCTACGAGCTCGCTAGCCTTGTAACCAGAAGGTCCTAGGTTCGAACCGAGTCGGTGGATGCATACTGATGAAGAGTCCCAAACTAGGACGAAACAGCCGTCCAGTACTTCCAGGTTTTCCAGTGGTTCTCTAACTGATGTCAGCTCATGATAAAATCCTCCATGCAATCAAACAAAATCCCTACAAAACCAATACTTGAAAATATTAGGCAATGAGTCATACACTATTGGATATGGATTAAGTCTGCGTAGGCTAAAAATGAAGTTTAAACCGAAGACTCATTAATTTTGAGCCAGTAAGAACCAAAGTTTCACCCTGTGTGTGTATGTATGAGATTCAGAAAGTGATTTTTAAAAAATTGTTTATTAACAATTCACCGTTAACAAGAAGAATATTTACAATGTTGATGGATGGATGGAGTAGGAAGAATGGTTGACAATAATCGGATTTACTGAGCTTATGCACCCAACGGGTTCCGACTACTTCAGCTTAAGCCCCTCTGAGTGAGTGATGTCTTTGTTTTTTTTAGTTCATAGTGTCTGGTGAGTGAAAATAAAATAGGCTCAGATTAATTACAGGATTTCATCATGAGGTGACATTGGTTAGAGAACCATTGGGAAACCTGGGAATACTGGACAGCTGTTTCGTCCTAGTTTTGGACTCTTCAACAGTATGCACCTGCCGCCTCGGTTCGAACCCAGGACCTTCTGTTTACAAGGCTAGCGAGCTCATAGACCATTAAGCCACTGGGACCCGATCCAATAGTCAGTTCATGAATTCTAACTTTTGCCAATCCACGACAGCGCGATCACTAGCCAATGTCTTCGGTGAGTATTTGTCTTCACACCCTACCTCCTGCACCCTACTGGTCACGACCAATACTTAAATATCAATAAGATACTCACTGGCGACTGGTCCTATTCAGGTAGGTAGTTACCTGGGGTTCCAGTGAGAAGTCGTGACGAGTAAGGTGCAGCAGGTCGGGTGCGAGGACAAATACTCGCCGAAGACATTAGCTAGCGGTTGCGCTGTATCGTGAATTGGCAGAAGTTAGAATTCATGAACTGGCCATTGGATCGGGTCCCAGTGGCTTAATGGTCTACGAGGTCGCTAGTCTTGTAACCAGAAGGTCCTGTGTTCGAACCCCGGTGAGTGCATACTGATGAAGAGTCCCAAACTAGGCTGACGAAACAGCTGTCCAGTACTCCCAAGTTTTCCAATGGTTCTCTAACCAATGTGAGCTCATGATAAGATCCTGTAACCAATCAACCAAATCCCTACAAACCAATACTTGGAGATTCAGATTAACTCAGTTCTAACTCGTCTACTTACTTATATATAATAAATTTAGTAAAGAAATTCACCTTTCAACACACTTCATCTATTTGTTGTGACTTGTGAGTCTTTAACTCAGAGATGGGTGGTTATGAAACAGATTGAAGGGATTTTTTTTCTGTGTCATTCCTTGCTTTCCGAGTGGAACATGTGGGGCTTTAAGCTTTTTCGATGTTTCAGTAGCGGTGGGCGAGGGGTTTGGCAGGAGGTTCCTGACCTCATTTTCAAACTTCCAGTTTTTCTGGACTTACTACTAGCTGGCTAGGTGAGACTTAAGAGATTGAGTCAGCTGGAAATCGAAGCTGCAGCTCCCGTATGGCTGGCAAGCATTCTAGTGTTGAGTCCCTGACACCCGCACACACACATACAGATTACATAATAGTATCTGAAAGTGATTGAGGGGCTATTTGTAGTTTTGGATGAGTACTATTGGCGTCATTGTGTTCTCTGGGCTGATCGGTTCATTTAGTTGTGAAGCTTTTTTTGTCATTCTTGATAAAGCACATCTTCAGTGCAGCCTTCATTACGAAGTGAATTCCTTTAAATTCTCCCTGAATGAAAAAAAACACTTATATTATTCATTTTTCAAGTTTTCGTGTTGTGGGGATTGTTTTGTTCGACTGGTTGGAGGATTTCATCATGAGCTGACATCAATTAGAGAACCATTGGAAAACCTGAAAGTAACTAGTCGAAGACGACATTGCGAAGTGGTCATGAAATGGCAGAAGTTAGAATTCATGAACTGGCCAATGGATCGGGTCCCAGTGACTTAATGGTCTATGAGCTCGCTCGCCTTGTAACCGGAAGGTCCCGGATTCGAACCCTGGTGGTGGGTTCGTACTGTTGAAGAGACCTAGACAACAAGGACGAAACAGGTGTACAGTTTCCCTAGGTTTTCCAATGGTTCTCTAACTGATGTCAACTCATGATGAAATACTTCTCGAATGAACCAACCAGCCAGGTCAGAGAACAGAACTACACAAATAGTAGTATCGATCATACTCCCTTTCTGCCTCATAATTATTAAGTTATTATTTGTCCTTTGGCTTCCAAATAGGCTTCAGCGGCATATCTGCATTCCACCGCGTTATATGTCATCCTTTTTAACTGTCTCCACGACTGCCTACACTCTTTCATTTGTTCTTCTTATTCATTTTCGGACACCAAACCTGTTTTTCTCTTTCGGAACCCCTTCTCATAATACAGTGCACTAAACTTCAAATGTATCGCATAATTTTCGGATTGATTAGCTTTCAAGCTGGAGTGCAATGCATTACTGCGTAGTGTAGTAATTCTATATGTATGTATGTGTGATTGATTGATTGATTTGAGTTGCATTTATCTTTGTTTGTTGTCTTGATAAAGCAGAAACATTAATTGATTTTGTTTACTCGTCCTCCTCCTCCCCCCTTCATGACATTTTTCTTTCATAACTGAATTTAATTTTATTGATTTCTATTCACAACAATATAATATAGTATTTTTTAAAAAAAAAGTGCATTCTGTATTGTATTCAGTAAATAGGGCAACAATGATGCGTTTGCTTGGACTCATAGATTTCACTTTTCCGCTTGTTTTGCACTCCCGTTTTATTTTTTTAAAATTATTTGGGTTTTTTATTTGTAGTAAAATGATACGATTATCCCAGTGCATTATGCACTCAACTGTACTTGAGTGTTAGGCATTAAGTACACTCTTTGTGTACATTATTCAATCAAGTCTTATGTAATTTGTTATCAATAGGCGAAAACATGTTAATGCATTTCATTTCGTGAACTTTGAGGGATATCTGACGCCTAGACTGACTGGACTAGTTTCAACATAGAACTTTGCACTGATGTACAGCAGTTCAAGTCGACACACTCCCTCCTTGTAGTACACAAAGCAAGAGAAGAAAGTAAAACGAAACGCAAAATAGAGGCAGTAAACAGAGATATGAGGCAAAAAGAATAGTAATATATGGAAGAACAATATAGTTTCATTGGAAATTATAAGTCACAAGGAGTGGATGCATATGCGCCATCATGGAGAACGATTTTGAGCCATACCACCGATTGTCTCTAGCTGTCATTGGTTTTTACTGTCCCGAGGACACCAACCAGTCAGCAAGTCTACACCTTCCAACGTGACTAGCTTAAACTAACTGTTGTGGGTTTCCTTGACTGATGAAACCATGTTTTGGTTTGACTACCACTAGCTAACTCTTTTACAACCTGATTCATCCTGTGTCAGCTAACATTGACCGTTGTCGAGGAAGGCGATCGCTAGGCATTCGTAACACATCCTAACCATCTCATTCAATATAGCTTTATAGCCTCGTCGATTGATTTCCTCTCCCACCTACCTAGTACTCGACTGAAGTCTAACCTAAATATTGCCTACTCTACTATACCAACTCACACGGGGATATAACGCAGGCACCGATGATCAAAGACAGCTAGCCAACCTTTTCATGTCTCCCACTCTCAATGGCGATGTCTTCCTCACAGCCATAAAGGAGGATGGAGTGGACTGCTGAGCAGTACACACGCTTTTTGATCTCTCTCTCTCTCTCTCTCTCTCTATATATATATATATATATGGTGTGCTGCATTCTGTTAAAAAACACAAGTAAGAATGCAATCAGTTATGAATCTAGCATTTAGTCTATGTCTCAACAAGTTTATTTCATAAAAGACGACTAAGTACAAATGTCAAAAGTGGGAAGACGCACCGAGCGTATATTTGCAATAATAGTAAAGCTTTATTTCAGACAACATGTGAACAAATATTGCAAAAGTTTTCAGCATATTCAGCTCCAAAATAATTTCCTCTTTATACAGAATTTACATGTAATGCAATAATCTGTGAAGTACATCATTTGTCCTAGTATATTGCTGCTTCATATGATGAGAGAACCAATTCTGTACATTTTTTCTTCAATTGCCTAGGGTCTATTGGGAAACTAATTAAATATATGCGCGCGAGAGTTCATGTATTGATCGTTTGATATATATAGTAGCACGATTACAACAATAAGAAGTGCAGAAGAGTTTAAGCAGCATTTTCATAGATAGAAATTCTAGTAGCCCAGTGATTTAAGTAGGCAGCTGATTTTTTCTACCATCACCTTCATCCAAACTTGAAACAATATTATGATGTAACACAGTTATAGTATTCAATGTATATACAGTCAACATTATTTGTAATCTAAGTGCTTTTAGATCCTTAAAAGCCTCCATTTTGTTTCAGTGCATTGACTCAAATGTCTTCAATATATATGTGTATTGTTTGGAGGATTTCATCGTGAGCTGACATCAGTTAGAGAACCATTGGAAAACCTGGGAGTAACTAGTCGAAGAAGACATTGCTAAGTGGTCGTGCTATGTCATGAATTGGCAGAAGTTAGAATTCATGAACTGGCCATTGGATAGAGTCCCAGTGACTTAATGGTCTACGAGGTCGCTAGATATGTAACCGGAAGGTCCTGGGTTCGAACTCTGATCAGTGGGTGCGTACTGCTGAAGAGTCTCAAAGTAGGCTGGCGAAACGACTGGTTTTCCAATGGTTCTCTAACTGATGTCAGCTCATAATGAAATCCTCCAACCAATCAAAAAAATCCCTACAAAACCAATGCTTGAATATATACATATATATTTTGTCGTGTTATTTGCTACTCTGTGGCTACGCCTTGAAAAAATAATATTATTGATTTAAGAAAATTAAGCGAGTTTATTTATTTTTCGGCAGCCGTTGATCACAATTCGATTAGATAATAGAATTTAACGTTTTCGATTGCTTAGTTAGTTAAAAATAAAGCGGGATTATGAAGTCGTATTTATTTATTCGTTTTTGAAATCGAACTGTATACTCTTAGATTATTTTTGAGTGAACAATTGTGATTTCGATATCAACTTCTTCCTCAGACTGTACAGTTACAAATCCATGATTATTATTATTAGAATACAAATAGTCAGCCAAGTGAAAACTATGTCAGAAACTGTCATACTGGGGTACATGTATAATATAGAGTGATAGTTCGTTATTTAATATTGTCAAATGAACGGCTAGATAAAATATGCAGCCATTGAGAACATAATATAAATAAGTGTGAATAGACAAAAGGGTGATATATTAATGAATTCAAGTATTGGTTTTGTAGGGATTTTTTGTTTAATTGCATGGAGGATTTCATCATGAGCTGATATCAGTTAGAGAACCACTGGAAAACCTGGGACTACTAGACAGCCAGCTGTTTCGTACTAGTTTGGGACTCTTCAACAGTACGCATCCACCGCCTCGATTCCAACCCAGGACCTTCTGGTTACAAGGCTAGCGAGCTCGTAGACCATTATAAGCCACTGGGACCCGATCTAATGGCCAGTTCATGAATACTAACTTCTGCCGATTCACGACATAGCGCGACCATTTCGCAATGTCTTCTTCTTCTTCGATGAGTTACTGCCTCATCTTCAGCCTGCTGTACCCTACTGGTCACGGCTTCCCGCTAGAACCTCACCAGGTTAACTGCCTGAATAGGGCCAGTCGCTAGTGAGCATCAGATTAATTTTCAAGTGTTGGTTTTGTAAGGATTTTTGTTTGATTGCGTGGATTGCACGAATTTATAGTCAACATAATATAAGTTTCATCGAGGGGTGGAGGGGTGGTTAGTGAGTTGTATTCAGTGGTGTGGGAGGTAAATGATTACCACAATATAAATAGTAGAAAATGGGGAACACTCAATGCAAGTTAAGCAAGTGGTGACAGATATCAAGTGTAGTGATAACATAAAAAGAGGTTAAATTGTGAACTGTAATCAAATACTAGAGACATAATAAGCTGCTTAGTGTAAATTACAAAAGGTTGACACATAATAAGGAGTTAATAATGGAGTAAAGTGAACTAGGTGAATTGGAATTAGAAGGCATAAAATGACGTGCAAAATATGCGATAATTACGTCCCAGGGTAAACAAAAAGGATAAATGTGCTTCTTTTGCTCACATAGATGAGGTTTTTTCTTATTGATCTGAACGTAATCGTGTGTACCTTTAGGCAGATTGTTTGGTACTCGATATACAATCGCAAATGATTCATCTATTTCGATGTGGTGTTCACCATCTACTAGATGAGACAAAATGACACCATTTATTGATTTGGTTACACTTTTTCCAAGCTAAGCTGGAGAATGTTCGTTCCTGAGCGCGTAAAGATAAATTCCTCTGAGTTCGACGGATATAAATAACTAGCTCCGCGGGAGTAGTTAAATTTGTATACACACACTGATGTGGCCTTCTTTGGTAATTTATCTTTAGTGTACTTTGTCAGTATTGGTCTGGTTGAGAAACTGGTGTGTAGTTCTGCAGCACTGAAAGTTCTTCTTATGGATCTGATCAACTTACGTTTAACATGTTACTGAACATATCACCTTTCAACTGTACTCTTAAATAAAACTTTTTCTTATTCACCATATCACGCCTAACTTCATTGATTCTTTTGGAAATATAGAAAATTTAGTAAATCGGTAGGATAACCATTTTGTAGCTGGGTACTTTTAAGATTTTCAATTTCATCTTCAATACAATCTTCATTATATATGCACCTTATACTTTGACTAAGACTACGAATCAAGTTCCGTTCATATTGTATAACATATACAATTTTCACATGCCTTTAATGACTATTTGTAATATAATATTCATGGATTTATAACTGTAGAGCCTGAGGAAGGAAGAATTTATTGAATCTTGTTTTTTTTTTTTGTATAACAGATGGTTTTGACAGATAGATAGATAGGCAGACAGACAGACAGATGATGGACACTGGCAACATTTGATTTAATGCTACTGTTTGGGCAAACTGTATGTCACATTTTACATCAGCATAAAGAGATGGGAGTCTCTAAAGTGCTTGCGACGATCATTCACCAGTGACTGAACTGAATTAGTACCTTGTTCACTAGGTGGTGATCAATGCCATACGTCTAATAATAATAGTGTTACAGGATTTCATCATGAGCTGACATTGGCTAGAGAACCATTGGAAAACCTGGGAGTACTGTACAGCTAGCTGTTTCGTCAGCCTAGTTTGGGACTCTTCGGCAGTACGCACCCAGGTAGGTAGTTACCTGGGGTTTTTGTAATAAGTCGTGACCAGTAGGGTGCAGCAGGTTGGGTGTGACAACAAATACTCGCCGAAGACATTGGCTAGTGATCGCGGTATGTCGTAAGTTGGCAGAAGTTAGAATCCATGAACTGACCATTGGATCGAGTCCCAGTGGCTGATGAATGGTCTATGAGGTCGCTAGCCTTGTAACCTGAAGGTCCTGGGTTCGAACCGAGGCAGTGGATGCATACTGTTGAAGAGTCCCAAACTAGGCTGACGAAACAGCTGTCCAATACTCCCACGTGGTTTTCCAATGGTTTTCTAACTGATGTCAGCTCATAATGAAATCCTGTAACCAATCAAATCCCTACAAACCAACACTTGAATAATAGTGTTCTTTATTCGAAAATAGAACTTATGATACAGTGTGGAATTCTCAGTCTAGTTTTTGAGTGGGTGCAAGCAGAATTCAATCCAGTCAGGTTTTCAATGTGATCACCATTGTGAATTGACTTGTCATTGTTCTGCACAGTGAAGGGATACAGTGGGGGGAGATTTGTAGCTCAGGTGGATGATTTTAATGTTGTTGTGTTCATTTCGCGTACTTCGATATGAAGTGAGTTTTACAATTTCCCCACGAGTTTATCAGTCCTCTCTCTGGGTAACCTTGGAAGTGATTGTTTGTTTTTGTGTGTTTCCACACCCTGTGGTCTACTTATATGAGTATTCGTTGTCTCCTTAACTTTTTGTGCATGAGATGTCCTCCTTTTGGATTGGTAAATCATGTCTATGTCAATATGCCTGTTAATTACCGATTCACCGGAATACCAGGCTTTCAAAAATCCACTGATGTTTTTGTTGTTTCCGCTCCTTAATATTTGAACGTTTTCTCGGTCGAATTGATATCCGTGGTTGTCTGTATGCAGTGATATTAGGGAGGGGGGAGTGAATATCATGTCTTTTGACGGCTTATTTACCTTCATGGATGCGAAGACGAAGAGGGTCTGCCCTCTGGCCAACGTAGTGTTTTCCGCAAACGTTGCACTTTACTTTACAGGTGATGTTGGTTTCATCTTCTTTCGCTGCTGAGTTTTTTTGGTTGACATACAGCCAGCCAGCCGAGTTCCTAAAGGTTTGTAAAGTCTTACCACAAAATACACATGAAGAGGTGCAGACAACAGAAAGGAAATACAAAGAAACTATAATAAACAGTTATGTTTTGGGAGATAGTATCATTTTATAGAGAACAATAAGGATTGATAGTGAGTCTGAATGATCACAAACAGTAAATGAATCTGAAGCATCGTGAACAATTCTGAATCATACCACCAACAGAAGATCTGCGCTTGCTTGACTTCATAAATATTGAAATATTCAACTGAACAGTTATTTATCACCATTAAGTTGTTTAGCTAACTGATTTTTTTGTCATTATGTCCTGTTTTTTTCTTATTTTATTTTATATTTTGTTCACATATTTTGTATAGATCGGTATTGGTCTTGTTTTGGGAACATTTCTCTGTGCACCAATCATGTTCATTTTTGCACGAATTATCACACTGTATGCTGCAACACCATCAGATTATGTAAATATCCTTGGCAAGACTGTGGAAGATGTCTCTTGGATAAGTATTGTTTGTTGTGTAAGTTCATTTTCTGTTTGAGAAAATTTTAAATTGATTTTCTTTAAATATCATTATTACTGTTCCCTTGAGCTCCGAGTGGAAGATAGGGCTTCGACAGCAGCACGTCTCCATTTTCTCCTATTCTCTGCGGTCCTCTTAAGCTGCCCCGACGTTCACCCATAGCCTCTCCTCCATATCACCCTTGGAATCACACCTAGCAAGTCGTTTCCCATTGGGGTTCCACTCGGGGGTCTGCCTGGCGCACGATGTCACCCAATGGTCTCCTCGAAATGCGCTCAGTCCACCTTCGTTTGCTTTTGCATATTTGTTGAGTGATAGGTTCTTGTTTGGTTTGTTCCCATAGTTTCTTGTTGCCAATTCTTTCTGGTCTGCCATTTGATCATAATTAATATGGAACCGTCGGTGCGTTGGTGGCACAGTGGTTAGGATGCTCGCCGACCATGCACATGGTCCGGGGTTCGACCCCCGGCCGACTCACCCCTTTACCACGCTAAGCCAGAAATAAAAGCTGGTATAAGGGATTGGTTGGGCATGAGGCTAGCAACCTCATCCTGTAAAAATAAACACTGCTAAAGAAACTTCATGCCTCTAGCTTGAAGCCCTATGTTCCACTGGGAACGTGAAGGAATAAAAGAAATATAGAGCCATCGAAATGGGTAGCTGTTGATAAATGTCTGTATGAGCCTGTTGGAAATGCTTTTTGTGACAAGTACGCCAAGTTTCTGTCCCATATAGAAGCAGTGACTGACTTAACATTTGTGTTGTTCTTTATACCGGCTGAGTGTAGAAGATTTCCACACTGATTTCGGAGTGATGAAGGTCTGCCTTGCCTTTCCCATTCTGGTTTTGACTTCTTCATCCGGTCCGTATGCAGTTGAAACGATGCTTCCTAGATAAGTTAAGGAAGTAACCTCTGTCAAATCTCTCTCGTTGATGGTGATTAGGGCTGGTTGTTGCCGTTGCTGTCGGTTAGTTATCTTCATGACCTCAGTCTTCTCGATCTTCGCCTGGAGTTCTGTCTTCGCTACTTCTTCAGTTAGTCTGTTGATTTCTGCCTGTAAGTCTTCTAGTTTGTGTGACATTAACCACTAATCATCTTCGAAATCTAGCTGTTCTAGAGTCCTTTTATTATCGGTGCAGCGTATTCCTGTCTTCTCACTATCTACAGTCTGGCGCATAATCCAGTTCACTACAATTCAGAATATCATTGTTAGTGATAATCGGCAGCCAGTCTTGTCTGTCTTACTCCTGACTTTACTTCAAACGCCTCACTGAGTTTTTCGTTGTGGATCACCTGGCAAATGACATTGTCATATAGCTGTGGTTGAATGAGGGTGATACAGATTTTGGGTACTGCACGCCGTAGTGTTGAAATAGTTTCCAAATTACTTCTCGGTCAACGCTATCGAAGTCCTTTTCAAAGTTCATGAAATTGAGGTACAGATTTGACTGCCATTCTATGCTTTGTTCAATGAATACACCGAATATGCTAGGATAGTAGTCCGATAATCTGGCTTTCTTTGACAGAATATTGTAGACTTCATAGAAACATCAATTATTATTATTATTATTGTTTCCTTTAATTCCTAGAGGAACATAGGGTGTCAGCCGTGAGTCTCCATTGGATTCGGTTCTCTGCTAGAGTCTTCACCTGGCTCCAAGTCTGCCCACACGTTTTCATCTCCTCTTCACATGACCTCCTCCACTTTGGACGACCAACTCACCGCTTCCCTTTCAGGTTCCACTCGAGCGATGGCTTGTCTAGTGATGTCACTTGATGGTTTCCTCAGAGTACGGCCAATCCATCTCCATTTCTTCCAGCCTATTTGTTTCACAATCGGTTCCTGGTTGGTTCGCTCGTTGCCAGAGATAAACTAGGCCTCTTATTCCAACGCTTCTGCACACACACACACTAGTGAGGGTTTCAATACTTAGATAATATCCTAAACCAGCATATAGGATACATGGTTTACCGTTTGACATAGCCGTTGACTGGCATCATCATTTCTGAAACAATATTCTGTAGAAGAGTTCCAATACTATCTGGATACCGTAACAAACGTTTCAAATTACATCATAAATTGACATTAGTCAGTGAACTATCGCAAACTTGTAAGTACTAGTTTGGGACTCTTCATCAGCACACACTCCTATGATTCTGCCGAAGAATGTACCGAAACCTGGGGGACGCGACTGTACAGCACTCCATGATTCCCCATGGTTCTCTAGATGATGTCAATTTGTGATCTAAACTGAAAGTTATCAAATTTCTGGAAATCAACACTTGAGAAAAATTAACAGAAGCCTGAAGTTCACTTTGCGTAGATGTGGTTCACTGTCTTGAGCCGTCAACTTTCAGTCATCGTACCTCAAGTTCAAGTCCTGCCTCGCAAGTCGGGTAGTATTTTGTGGTGAGAGCTGTCTGGAAGCTAAAATTGTAGACAACAATTTACGTCAATGTTCACGTCCCGAATCAGGGTCATGAGGAAAATAATAACAAAGCTTAACATTGAGAAAATCACCAGCCATTCACAGCGGAGTTAAAGTGTGGAAATATGATTCACAGATATATGACTTGATTTTCTGAGAAACTGCCACAATGAGATAACAGAATAACCTTCAGTAAGAAAACAGCCGATCAGAAGAGGTCGCTTCTACGCTAACAATAACGCTAATAATAATGCACATAGAAATCTATAAATACCTCTTGATTTTCTCAGTAAACGATCTGTTGCCTGCCCCTCGTCTTCTGTCGTTACGGTATTATCATTCCTCAAAATAAGTATGGATAAATAGCCTGGAACATGGAAAATCTCTACTGGTTAGTTAACATTTCCTATCAAAGTCACATTGATTGTTGACAGTATAATCTTTGACATCACAAACATACGCGTATGTCAGTTTTCCGTCGTGAAAGTAGTGAACACGAAAACAAACCTTGTCTTTTATCACTATGGCGACTGATATTGTTCATTTCATATCAATATTGGTAATGTGCATGGTGTTTTTTTTCTAAATAACCAGTTTATACATAATAAACTCTAATCTGGATATTACATTATATTAGAAGCAAGTGAAGGTTGAAATTCTGCCTGGAATAGTGTACTTTTAGTCATTTTTATTTTGTAATCTTTACAACACGTTTTGTGTGCGGTTTGATTTCATCAGCTGTGAGTGGTATTTGTTTCGCCCATACTTGACTTTTCATTGTAACCCGAATCGTGTCATAGTTTTTAGTAATCCATATTTCATACAACCAGTCTCCGTGATTAGTTTGAACAAAAAGACAGACAGAACGAATATTTTCTGAGGGTAAAATGGACTTTTTTATTTCACGGATCTTCATCAACTGCTAGTAACCTAAAAAGTACGCTCCAAATGGAACATAGGGTGTTAGGCTTGGAATTTGTAGTTCCATTATCAGTGGTTTCATTTTTACCAAGGTAGAATGGGTGACCTCACACCTAACATCCATTCTTTACTGGATTTACCACCGGTTAAGTGAGGTTTACGAGTATGTCAGCCGAGACTCGAACCCTGGACTACATGAGTAGTGATTGACGAGCATTCTACCAGAGTTTATTTATACAAAATAATCAATATACGGAGAAACCTGTGACTACTCCACTTCTAAGATGCCATTGCTATCAAAATAATTTCAATCTAATGTCTATGTTGATATAAGCATAGAACTTGTGCACTGTGGCGGTAGAGTATAATTCCATAATGGGTAAAATTTATTTTGATAAAGTCACACAGTGCTATACGTTGGAGATATGTGGATGACACTTTCACTCACAGTGTTAAAAACAGAACATATCTCTCTAGCTTCTTGACACATGCATAAACTCACTAGTAGAGGGAATACAATTTGCATTTGAATAGGAAAATGAACAAGGAGAATTAGCTCTGAAGTTAGATTGTCAAATAAAACGAATAGAAGAAGGTAAACTGTACTTTAGTGTTTATAAAAAGCCAACGCATTCTGCTAATAGATATTTTGACTTTAACTCATGTCATCCGTTAACTGTTAAGGTATGCTTAGTTAAGTGTCTAACAAACCGAGCAGTAGCACTAAGTAGTACAACAAAAAACCTAAATGATTAAATGTAACAGATAGAAAAATATCTGGTTGGTGTTAAATAACTAACTCTCCTATAAAATTCATTAGGAATATCAAAAAAAGGTCAAAAGCAAAACAAAAATAATGAGGAAAGTAATATTGAAAACTTAAATTAGAGAGAATACAAGGCATCTGTAGTTCTACCGTATAAGGGGGGGGGGACATCTGAAACCCTCCCTACGTAGGATTCTTAGTAAAGTATGAATTACGGTGGCATTCAGAACTACAAACTCACTCAGGTAGGACAAGCTCTGTAGGTTGCAGGACCCAGTTGACCCAATTAGACAAAATAATATAATTTACAAAATACCCTTCAATGACTGTGAGTCAACTATATAGTTCAGTCAGAACATAAGAATTTAGCTAAGGTAAGAATGGTTGACCCCGAGAAGATAAGTAATTTAGAAAAGAGCTCAGCGATTGCACTACATGCATTAACACACAACCACACAATAGGGTGGGAGATGGTTAAAATTCTGAAAAGAAAAATTTACGTAGGTGGAGGGAGACAGTGGTTACTGAATCCTTATTCATCGAACTGACACCCAATACGTGCAGTCAGAATGGCTCATCACTCATACCGGAAATATGGAAAGTACTACTACCAATCAAAGTAAGCGATGAGAAATAATGGAATTATACAAACGAATTCAGAAAGTTGTGTGAGTAACTTGATGTGATTATGAGCAATAAATTGTGCTCGAAACGTGGTCATCAGCAAATATTACTGTATATCACTGTGAAACTTTATCAAAATATATTTCACCCATAACGGAACTAATCTCTATGCGTTTCATTCTAGACCACAGATTGATATCATTTAGAGAACCATCGAAAGCCAGTGAGCACTGGGATTGGTAGAAGTTAGAATTGTTGGGTCATGGGATCAGGTCTCAGTGTCCGAATAGTACATGAGCTTGCCTTCCTGGCTTCGAAAACCAGTGGGTGCGTACTGATGATGAGCCCCAAACTAGGAGGATGAAACAGCTGGCTATCCAGTACTCCCTGGTGGTGGTTTTCAATGGTTCTCTAACTGCGATATCAATCAGTGGTCTGGCGTGAAACAATAATAATAATTTACTTTATTCCAAAAACAGTACTTATAATACAGAATGGAATTCTCAGTATTTGTCACAATATTGCATCTCATTTACTCAAAATTTAAATAAAATTAAAAATTGAAACAAAATTAATCGGAGGAATTTGCCCATATTTACGACATAATTATTAGATATACTAATAATAATAATAACAGTGAGTTTGTTTCAAACGGTATTGTCGATTCAGTTTGGGAACTTTAGCATGTTATAGATTATTGGATCTAATGTTCTGTTGATATAGTATAGTGAGGTGAAATACAAAATTAACAGTTATAACACAGCTTAAATGATGTTCACACTTATGAAAAAATAAACAAATAAAAACAAAAAAATTGAGAGGATTATAAATATAAGAAGTACAATAACAATAAAGGTTGATGTTGTAAGGGTGGAGGAAATGGTTTATTTAGTAGTGCAAAGAAGGTTAGTTAGTTCATGCCTAACACTATTTTCATCACATAAAGTACGTGCCACCAAATATGCTATAGTGGAATTTTTATACTTAGACGTACGTGCATAAAGTCTTCTGAAAAGACTTCTTGTTTTACCTGAGGTGACACAAGGTAGGAGCTGTGGGTAGAGTGGGTGCTCAGAGTCTGACAAAATTCCTTTAGCGAATTTGGTGCATGACATTAAGTGCCTATCAGTGACAATGTCAACGATATGGCCCAATGGGATACCACCCACCCTACTGACAGTCTTCAGAGTTCTACGAAGTATGACATAGTCGTTTTTAAGCAATCCAGGAAAGAATAAGGGTGAACAGTAAAGAAGAATAGGTAAAATACACGAGTTGATAAACTGTAAGAGGAGTGGTTGAGTTATGCCTGAATGCCTTAACTTCTTAATGTAAAAAGTCAGACGAAATATTCTTTTAGAAATCGCTAAGACATAAGAGGACGAGGATAGGTCAGAAGAGAGAATTAATCCAAGATACTTAACAAATAGAATATCTACTAACTAATTCTTGAAAACTTATCTGTATGGATAGGAAGTTTGTGTGATTAATGAATCTTGCACTACCTTGCTAACTAGAAGTCTCACCTAGTTTTTTTTTCTGTATCTGTTGAGTCATAATCTTATTTTTGATTACAACTCACTGAGCTTAACTCATTATTAATCGCCTAATTTAACTAATTAATTGTTTACGTTAATAATTTTACTTCTTCATACATTTACTCTCCTGTATCAATTTGAATGAATCAAGCAAGAACAACTCAGTGGTTTGTGCAGAATAAGATGATACCATCATCATCGTTTATATCGTTGACTTCTCAATAGCTGCATGCGTACAACAGCCTAAGAAAATTGACCAATTTTATATACAGAACAATCAATATTTAACATACTTACAATTGTTACATGATGTCCGTTAGTGACAAGAGGCTGCAGATTTTGATAAAGAGAGCTCAGAAAATTATACTTATGCAGTTTTTACCCAAAGAGTTCAAGTTTAAACAAAAATAGATGTTTGCATACAATGAATGGTAAAAGAGTTACGTAATAAAGAAAAGTGGTGAATTAGTAATAAATGGAGTAACAGTGCAGTGAGTTCAGCTCAAATTAAAGAAATAAGAGACAAACAAAGTTACACTGTATCATCAAAGGAGAAGTGGTTAATGCCGAAGATTACATAATCAATTAACGGAGACATCCAGTTACTACCAGGTCAAGGAAAGACTAATAACTGCTTCTTTCTCAACACAGAAATCGGAATTTAAGTGTTAGATAGCGATTGTAATTTTTCTGAACATTGTTTATGAAGTTTGGGAGTCTCCTGTCATTAACTGACATCATGTAACATTTTCAAGTATATTAAACATTTTAGGTATTGGTTTTGTAGGCATTTTGTTGGATGGGTTGGAGGATTTCATCATGAGCTGACATCAGTTAGAAAACCATTGGAAAACCAGCTGGGAGTACTGCCAGGCAGCTGTTTCATCCTAGTTTGGGACTCTTCAGCACTATGCACTCACCGCCTTGGTTCGAACCCAGGACCTTCTGGTTACAAGGCTAGCGAGCTCGTAGACCATTAAGCCACTGGGACCCAATCCAATGGCCGGTCATTCCATGAATTCTAACTTCTGCCGATTTACGACACAGCACGATCACCTCGCCAATGTCTTCTTCGATGAGTACCTGTCCTCACATTCAACCTTTTGTACCTTACTGGTCACAGCTTCATACTGGAAACGCAGGTAACTACCTACCTGAATAGGGCCAGTCGCTGGTGAGCATCAGATCAATTTTCAAGTATTGATTTGTAATCAAAAGGGAATAATCTTGTTGTCAGATGTAAGATGATGTTACAGGACTGAACTGCACTGACTCCTAGCTTAAAGAGAGAGGGGAGTAAAGTGATTGGTGGAGTGTGCTGACCGCTTGGCTTACTTGGAAAGTTGTATCAGCCGGCTCCAACGGATCGATCACTGACGAAATCTCAGCATGGGCATAGAAAGCTCCTTTGGCACTTGTCAACTTACGGCATCTCTGGCGTAGACGTGATATCCGGCTGTCGAGCAAAGGACGTGTATACTGTTCAACATTTCGCTCCTCCTCTTTTATGGCTGTGAGTAAGACATGGTCATTGAAACTGGAAAACATGAAAGGTTGACTAGCTGCCTTTGATCATGGGTACCTGCTTTCTCTCTCCCATTTTAGGTGTTATAATAAGGTGAGTAATATTGAGTTGGTTAAGCATCGAGTTCTAGGTAAGTGAGAGGGAAAATCAGTCGACGAGGTTGTTCTCTGTTGAAACCAGTGGGTTAGTCAGTTCCTCCTTTTTCCGGCTTTCTGTGAGCTAGTAAACTACGCGGAGTTTAGATATGCGACTAGGGAACCTAGAATCCCGATCGCCTGCGTAGTCGGCCATCATTCGACCATCGAGCCACCGGTATTCACCAGTCGGCATAGGAAAACACGATTATTTTACTTAAATATGTTTCAGTAATTTTTACTCAACATTTCTGTTAATTTGTATCTTTTTTTTCTTCCTTTTATCTCTTAGCTGTGGACATTGGGAATAATTTATTTGGGTAGAAAGATAAGTCGTGTGCCTATTCGATTCACATTGGGCTATTTAATATGCGTCCTTCTATCCTGTACTGGTTTATTACTTGGACGTTTAGTAAACAGTCATTATGATGATGCTGGAAAGATTATTGACGGTCAGTATATTTTAGTGTTGATTTTAGTTTTTCGTGTTAAAAATCTTTTAAATTGTGATATTATTATGAAAGACTGATTAGTGGTGAACAAAAAATATTTTCTTTTCGATAACCTCTTCTCCTTCATCAGGTTCTACAGTTAAATGTGTCGATAATAATATTCAATAGTTATTACTATTTACAGTATTTCATCATTTAGAGAACCTTTAGGATACTCAGGAGTACTGGACAGCTATGTCATCCTGGCTTGGGACTCTTGAGAAGTACGCACCCACTGGAGTTCGAATCCAGTACCTTTCAGTTACGAGGCGAGCTCGTAGACCATTAGGCCATTGGGACCCGATCCAATGGCCAGCCCGTGAATTCTAACTTCTGCCAATTTACGACATAGCGCGAAGACTAGTCAATGTCTTCGGTGAGTATTTGTCCTCACATCCGACCTGCTGTGCCCTTACTGGTCACGACTTCCCACTAGAAACCCAGGTAACTACCTGCCTGAATAGGGCCAGTCGCTAATGAGCATCTCATTGATTCTCAAATATTGGCTTGTAGGGATTGGTTACAGGATTTCCTCATGAGCTGACAATATTTGAAGATCCTTAGATTGCAAATGACACGATAACCGGAAATAAATACCCGGAGAAGTTTACCGTAAAATGCATAGCTAAGAAAGTCAACAAAGAGCTGTTCTGTATCTGTAAACAAAAAAACCTCTGTATGTATGCGACTGAAACTCAACTTATAAGGTACCAAGCAAAATCATAACCAACAAGCTAAGAAAATCGATTCAAGGAACGTTTAGTGCCCAGTAACGTCCAACCAATATTTTCTACAGACCACTATAGAATCAATTGTATTTTTAACATTCGGGAACATCTGTCAATAAGTGTTGTTTAACACAAAGGTGTAGTGAAAACCATCAACACTTTGATATTAGACCACTTGGTGTTGGTGTAGGCAGACAGGCAGACCATAAAGATAACATTTGAAGGGACTTTTTCTATCATCTATCGCGTAACACATAAATTGCCAAGGCTCTCTCGAGATACCGAATACTGCGGAGGCCTTTTGAAACACGGACGAAACAGCTGTCCAGTATTCCTTGGTTTTAAATGATTCTGTTTCCAACAAACTGAAAGTTATGCAAGTGAAAAGCAACAAGTTGGCAGAAGAAGCATCAAAGATAGGCATTCATGTGAACATAGAGACAACAGAGGTGATGAAGATTCTTTGCCAATAGGAACATCAACAGCAGCTACACCAGACAACAATCAGCATAAATCGGAGAAATCTGAAAGAAAGAACCTCGTTTATCTACCTTGGAAGCATCGTTTTAACTACAGGCAGACGGAACCGATGAGGATATCAAAACGGGGATCGGGAAAGCAAGGCCAGCGTTCATTACTTTCAAGTTTGTGTAGAGATCAACAGCACACCCAGCATGAAAAGTAAGATTCGGATTTTCAACTGCAATGTAAAGTCAGTGCTACTATACGGACCAGAGACTTGGCGCGTCATGAAGAGCACCTCAAACAAACTACAGACATTCATCAACAACTGTCTTCGCTCAATACTCCTCAAGATCAGATGACCGGCCAGAAAAGACCAGCAACAGGGAGGGATCTCTGGAAATGAGCGAACCAACCAGGAACCGATTGTGCAACGAATAAGCAGGGAGAAATCAAGGTGGGTTAGTCATACTCTGAGAAAATAAACCATCAAGTGATATTACACGCCAGGCCATCGCTCAAGCTGAACCCGAACGAGAAGCGGCAAGTTGGTCGTCCAAGGGTGACATGGAGGAGGTGATGTAAAGAGGATATGAGAGCATATGGGCATACTTGGAGCCAGGTGAAAACGTTTACTGAGAACCGAACGCAATGGAGACGTGCGGCTGAAGCCGTATGTTCCTCTAGGGACTAAAAGAAATAATAAGAATAAATGATTCTGTAACTAAATTCAATTTTTGGTCAAATGTATGAAATATCCAAAGCTTGGAGTATCAAATCGAATTTTTAATTACTCTGTGTTACTGGTCGTTAGTGTGTTCTTTACAAAAACTACCTTTGAAGTGTAAAGTGAAACTCATTATTCGTGTAGAAGTTGAGAAATATGGTACAAATGCAGATCCGATTCAGTTAGCATTGATATGACTTTTAATGCACTTCGTAGTTTGTCCTAACGAACACTTCCTACCTAGTCGATTTACGAGTCTACTGTTCTAATGATAATTAGCAATAACAACAACGACATGACACGATACCATCGAATTCGCGACGCAAGAAGACAGACCATTGACGTAATGAACTTTTGCTGTCTCTAATCTACAGCGAAAATGGTTGACAGCAATTGCGTATATATATATATGCCCTAAATGGCCTTGAGAAACACTTATTTGATTGATAAATTAAAACAGTCAACAACCATTAGGTTTCCAGGGTCATACGTTTGGGTGGATGGGGGGATACAAGTATCACTGTACTGTAAATATAAATGTAGCATTTTAGAAATATTAGGTCTATAAAACAATTGTCGGCTATCTTCAAGATAATTTGGAGTTGTAACTCACTGAATTAAGCTTTGGACTTCTAGGCATCGAGTCATTGAGTTCGTTCATGCCACTTTTGATCTGTCGAGGTATGGGCAGCAGGCAGATAGTATCATTAACACTCATGCGAACTGTACGCAGATCATAGTGGTTGTTGAGTAACCTGGGTTAACATCTTCAAGATAATATATTTCCTCATTCACGCCTTTATCATCCTGCATATATGTTTTCTAGATGTGTGGAGTCTCGTCGGTTTAATTCAGTACTAGACCTTCCAGCTAACAAACCTTGAGTTGGAATCTCACGTCACTTAATTTAGTCTACTCATCAGCCGTCACACACTGAGTATGATTTTAATTGAAGCCTACATGTCAACCTGAGACCGAGCACTTCGGTTCAATCAATCAGTGGATGGGAAAATCTAAAATTCAATTAAATAATTAATATGACCCGTTACACAAGAAGTGGTGGCTTTCGTGGCCTAAGTGGTGTAGTGGATAACGCTTCGGCGTTTGAAACTATGGGCACTGGGTTGGAGCCTCGGTGCGGGGAACACCATCACTCACTCACTCACTCACTGGGGATGCAGGTACATCCACTGGCTGACGAGTCCCAAATAGGACGAAATGCGCATCCTGGTGAATTCCACTGCTAGTCACCATCTACCAATTGAATAAGTATGATTGATTGCATAGTCTCATACATAAGAAATGTGTTCTGGATACGTGAGTTCTAACGCGTAAGCATATATATATATATATACGTCTGCGTGTTAAACTCCTCACGTGAACAATCACCATTCAAGTTAGGTCGAAAATTCCTGATTGAAAATGAACATTTATTGATTGATTGATAATGAGTGCGAGTGAATTCTTCTTTTCGCTTAAAACCGGTATAAATTTCAATAAAAACCTGTGTAATCAAAGTGTTAATGCAAGTATGAAATACAATGAAACAATGTTACAATGATTAAAATAAGTCATTCCATATATAAATACAATAAAGATTAAACTCTATCACAGCGTTATTGTAGATTGTATTCTCGTGACATATACAAGGAATGTAGCTTATATAAGTTTAAAAATTAACTAGAAGTTATGTGTTTTCATATATGTTTCTTTATTGTATTAAGAGTTACATTAAACATCAATTGTAGGAGGGTGACTCTTGGTTTCGACGTAGAATTATGCACAGAAGTGACGCCGTTCAAGTTGGCACACTCCAGGTAGCACACACAAAGTTAGAGAGAGATGGGATCTAACAAGAACCACAATGAGAAATGTAGGAGGGGAAAATAACCAACCATACGGAAAATCATGAGGACTTGACAGATCTCGGAGATTAAAATGAGTGTATGCATCTGCGTCATTAAGAACGATTTTGAGCCGTATCACCAAATTTAATTTGTGGATGATGACTAGCAGTGGAATCCACCAGGATGTGCATTTCGTCCTATTTGGGACTCGTCAGCCGGTGGATGTACCTGCATTCCCCACTCAGTGTGTGAGTGATGGTGTTCTCCACACCGAGGCTCGAACCCAGTGCCCATAGTTCCAAACGCCAAAGCGTTATCCACTAGACCAAATGTCTCAAGCTATTAGTTCTTAGCGGCTCGAGGACCCTAACCAGACAGTCTACGCCTCCCTACGTGACTCAAAATCGACAGTTAAATATTTCGTGAACTGATTCCAGGTTGTGATTTGACCACACTACCTCTTCCCCAGCCTAATCCTACGCCAGCTAGCTTAGTTCGTCGAGGTAGGCAGTGATCGCCTCGGCATTTCTAACATGTATCCTATCCATCTCAGATGATGTAACTTCACAACGTCATCTGTTGACTATCCCTGTGTTGCTTAACGCGTTACACTTAACCTCAGTGTTACTCACTCCCAATGTTATTTAACACAGGACAGTAGTCCCTAGGCACCCTTTTTTGGCCTGAAATTTATATCAAATGATGTTTCTGTCAGTAAAGGATATCCGCAACCCACCTCCGCCAAAGCTAAATAATTTGGTTTTTCCTATGGTTGGTTTGTAAGGTTTAGATTTGTTTTTACGAGTTGACGATGGATTGATATCAGTTAAAGAACCGTTGAAAACCACCAGTACTGGACAGCTAGCTGTTTCATCCTAGTTGGGGAATCATCGGTACTATGCACCCACCCGACGCCAGGGTTCGAACCCAGGATCTTCCGGGTGCAAGGCAATCTCGTACACCATTCAGCCACTGAGACCCGATTCAGTGGCCAGTGCATGAATTCTAACTTGCATTAATTCGTGATTTAGCGCGACCCCAGTACTCCCTGGTTTTCCATGGTTCTCTAACTAATATCAATCCGTGATCAACTCGTAAAAACAAATCTAATCCTTACAAAATAAACGTAGAAAATTAATCTGATGCTTGCTAGTGACTTGCTACAGGACAGAGTTTCCTGGAGTTTTAGTGTGAGGTCGTGACCAATGAGGTCCATCCAGAAGTCGAGCGTGAAGATGGATGTCCCACCAATGACATTGGTTGAGGTCGCGCTAAATCATGTACTGCCGATGATTCCCAAACTAGAATGAAACAGCTGGCTGTTCAGTACTCCCTGGTGGTTTTCAACGGTTCTCTAACTGATATTAATCCGTGATCAACTCGTAAAAATAAATAATTTGTGTTTAATGACACGTGCGTGAATCTGCCAGAGTAACATTAAGCAGTGTGCGATTACAGTGTTCTTAGGAATGGTCGAGTTTTTCCAGTCAATATCTCGATGTAGTACACTGAGTATCGATGTTATCGTCTAAAGGCTCTATATGTCATGAGTTGTATTTTTGTTTGAAGCCTATCATCAAAATGTAACTAACACCTTGCATTACTATTATTCTTTAGTGTTACAAAAACCGTTAGGTAGGTGTCTTGTTGGTATATATTACTGATTATTCAATTTGAGTATTTGGAAATCAATCACAGTGGCAATGAGTAGTTCTTGTTAGTCAGATTGAAGTGAACTAAACATGGGATGGGCATTTCGGTTGAGTTAATTATCGGTATACTCGGTTCAACTCAGCTCAGACGGCTTCAGTGACATATCACATTTCTACGAGGTCCTCTGTGGACACTTCCGGCTAGCCGTATCTATGATTGCCAACAGGCTTTCAGAGTAATGAATACCTTTCTAGTTTTCGCGATCCATACCACCTGTTGTCGAGGTTATCGTGGAATAGATACTATGGAATCAAGGATTAAAGCTGCGTTGACTAGAAACAAATGTGTGTTCTTGTGTGTGTGTGTGTATGTGCGACATATAAGTGAAGGATACTTACTGTAGCAAGATGTGCTTCATTTCGCTTGGCATTTTTCTCATGCTATATCAAGTTAAAAACTTATTCATAGCTTGAATTTGCTAACTGTGTAGTGTTTTCCATCGGTTTTCAGTCGATGTGTCACGAGTTCAAGTCCCCCTCCACCTACTTCAATATGGGCGCCCCCATAAAAGACCTGGTACGGCCCACGGTGGGGTGTTCCTTGCAAGAGTGAAATCGCGAATCTGAACATCTGTCGCTTACAACCGATCTGATAGATACGCAGATCTACTCAGGGGATCTGGAAAACCCTGATTCCTAGCCTATGGTGTAGTATATGTACTACATAGTCTGAACGAATTGAATGCCGCATTAATCTGTTTTAGTTACTGGGATCCATAGAACGCTACTCCATCGTCTTCTGGATCAGACTTCAAATCAAATGCTTGGGGAGGGTTCTCTGAAGACAACCATCTACTGCCCTCTGGGTGTCCCAGCTATGAGATTTTGTGTGCGCATAATGTACCAAGTTCACGTTTAAATAATAAATAATACACGTCAGTTTTGATTGGACACTAGTAACTAGTGTCCAATGAAAATACGTACTACAGTCCTACAGGAGGTCAGTTGCGAGCCCGAATATCCAGATCAGTGGTAACGTCTCTAACTGCAGGCAGCACTGGCTGGTGACGCTGGTTCGAATCTCAGAAGGAATATGAGTTCCTTCAAGGCTGCAGATACGCCTTGCTGACTGTTGAGTGCCAGCTAGTTATTTATTTATTAGATGTACCACAGAGAAACAGTATTATTTACTGGACGACAAAGTTTCGAACAAAATCTATTATTGTTCATAATCATATCAATTATAATCACACGACTTCGAAACTTGAGTTTTATAGTTTTCTTTGTCCTCTCCTATTTGTCGTCGTAGGCGTGGTAGTAGAATTTTCCAGATATCTGGGTGGTCAGGTGTTGAATCATTCCTATTACACGTATTTGCAACTAGTTGATTCGATAAACAAAGCTTCCGTTATCATTCTTTCCCTCCACCCTGTGACAGTAGATTTTGAAACTGTCATCCTATCCCATCCCATCCCATCCTATGCTGTATGGTTGTGTGTAATTGTATGTAGTGAGTGCTATAGCTGAACTATTCTCTAGATTTCTTATCTTATTTGGGTCAACCAATCTAGATTTTGCTAGATTTTTATGCTCGGCTAGTCTGACTGACTGACCCTGTTCTAGTACTTTGGTCTATGTATTTGACCTGACAAGCTTGGCAGACAGGTTATTAGATAAACTAAGTTGTTTTGTTTTAAAGGCTCCACAGGATTGATCCTTTAATCGACAAAGCTTGTTTCTAATTGAGTTTGTGTTTTTGAATGCCAGCCACTTTTATTCCTGCCTAGTTAAGAATTCTGAGTAAGCTTTCCGAGGTTCCTTCCTTGTATGGAATTACTACTGATGATTTAGATTCCTTATTGTTGGTGTTGTCTTGAGAGAATAGTTCAGCTATAGCACTACATGCAGTTACACACAACCATACAGCATAGGATGATGGGATAAGATGACAGTTTTAAAATCGAATATCACAGGGTGCAGGAAGAGATTCATAACGGAAGCTTTGTTTATCGTAACAGCTGAAAGAGAACTCGTGTAATAGGAATGATCCAACACCTGTCCACCCAGATATCTGGAAAATTCTACTACTATAAAATTCAAGTTTCGAAGTTACGTGATTATAATTGGCGACATGATTATGAACGGCAATAAATTTTGTTCGAAACTTTGTCATCCAGTAAATAATACTGTTTCAGTGACTGTGTGATACGTCTAATAAACAAACTGATACGGAAATACTTACTGCCACAGTGCCCAAGTTTTACACATATATTAATCTGTTCGGGATAATTGAAATCTGTATATTTATTGAAGAAAACGTCTTTTATTTTTCCTCAATTTTATTTAGTTAATCAATCAGTACATTGGTCAAATTACATACAATTTGTAATACTTTATTATGGTTGTACGGGTACACGTTGTTGGACAACACTCATTGCTGTGGTCCTTCTAATGGAGAGAGCACGTAGTCTATGCTTTGTGTTGCGACATCAAATGTACATTTATGCAGTTGGTGTTACGTAAGTATAATTTAGTAATGCATATATTCTTTTTTGTTTCCTCTGAATTATTTTACTGTATTAATTAGGATAAAATTCGTCACCTTAATAGTGAGGAGTGTTTGATCGTTACAGTTCATTGAAGATGCTTAAATTATAATAATAATAAAGATATAATAGCAACTAGAATATCAACTAAAATTACAAAAATTGAGGATCATTCAAACCTAGGTGGTCAACCTAAGGATAATGTCAGAACTAACTTCTTTTGAACGCACAATCTAAGCTACTTGATGTGGATCCCAATAGCCTCAGCAATATTTAGTAATGAACTCTTAAGGCGAAATTAGGATTTGTAGGTATGCGGTAAATGTTTCTGAAAGCCTGGTTAACATCAATCTTGTGTTCCGTATCCACAAGATGAGATAGAATAGAGATATGAGCGGATTCTGTTTGTCGTTTACTTAACCACCATGCATGGTGATGTTCGGAAATCCGACGAGAAACACGTCTAATTGTACAACCTATGTAACTGGCTCCACAGGAGCAGTTAAATTAGTAGATACACGTGGAAAAGGCGAAATTAGGCAGTTTGTCTTTTACTCTCGAACGCAAAAGAGGAGTGGTTTTGAAGACACAGCGCAATTCAGCAACAGGGGATGCCTTTTTTACCGCATTTCTAAGGCGTTGTGTTAGTATCTCGCTAATACTGTCCCCGAGGAACTGAATTTGTACGAATAAAGCCTTTTTAGATACTGTTGGTACCTTGGGCTGCTTTGATTTTAGATTCATATTCTTATCAATAAACTCTTCTGGAAAACCGTTTTCACTCAGTAACCGTTTAATATTATTAAGTTCCTCATCAAGACATTCATCTGAGTAGATTGCTGTTGCTCTGTGAACCAAGCACTTTATCAGATTGCGTTTGTAGTTTAAGGGCACGAAGCTGAAAAAAATGAGTATACTAACCCGTTTTCTATATACACTTCTTCTTATTGTGCCATCCTCTTTTCTGGTCATAAGGATGTCTAGAAATGAAATACTAGAGTCTTTTTCTTTCTTTCTCGATGGTAAAATTTATGGCAGGATGATCCTCGTTAAATTTATCCAGGATGCTCTTTGTTACCTCCTCACAACCATGTGCCGACAATAGAATTCAAGTTCATCAGTAACATCTTTCAAAGGCCCATTTTCTAGTTTCGCAAGGAAAATGTCGGCTGGAATGGGTCATAGTGGTGACCATATTGCCACACCATCTATTTGTCTATATAGTTCCTTATTCAAATTCAAAATAGTTGTCTGTTATCCGGTAGAGTTTTTGTCGAAATCAAAATCTTTTAGAGAGGTTTTATTCATTATTTCAAGGAAAGACAGACAGATTCTAAGATCTGACAGTAAATGTTTAGACATGATGTGGAGATCGTTTCTCATTAAGTGATTTTGATTTCAGACAAAAATTTTAGTGAATGGGAAATGTTCTATGAATGTCATCCCCAGTGGCTTCTATTCCGTTTTCTATTTCCTAACGCTATCCGTGCATAGCAAATGGATAGCTGTGTGGGATGAGAGATATTTGTGTTTTATCAACATCTGTCGGTGTATTACCACTCTCGTAACAGAGGTCTGAATGATTATCCAACTCACTAGCTTAACATATGATCAGGTATGGCGGAAAATCAATATCAGTGGCGAATACGGCTTCACTTTCCTCCTTTTCACTCTTTCTGAAAGTAATACGAAGTAATGGAAGCTCTTTTGAATCTTCTTGACAAGTATGCTTACCTGTTCTTCGTGTCATGTATTCTATTTCTCCTATCCTTATATATATTACTGTCTTATTATTTCTGCATAACATGTCTCTTAGTGTCCGTATCGTATCAAGTTTGTATGAGAAATGATTAATGAAAATCTCTCTAAACACTAAATCGTTTAGAAGTAGACTCTATGGATACAGCCGACTTAGACATTTGTAAATATTGATTTGTAGGAATTTTCTTGACTTCAAGTTTTGTCATGAACTGTCATAGGAATAACTAAATGGCAGTTTTGTCCTAGTTTGGGTCTCTTCAGTGGCACGCACCTATGTACTTAATGGGGTAATGTTGTGAGCCTGTCAATAATTCAGCCACTGTGACACAGAACCCCCATAGCTCATCAATTCTAACTTCTGCCAGTAGTTGGTGATATATGCATAACTTTGTTTTTACGAGTTGATCACGGATTGATATCAGTTAGAGAAGCATTGAACAGCCAGCTGTTTCATCCTAGTTTGGGAATCGTCGGCAGTACTCACCCACACCGTTGGGTTCGAACCCAAAACCTTCCGGTTGTAGAAGCTACCAGTGAGGTCCACCCAGTCAAGTGTTAGGATGGATGTCCCACCAATGACATTGGTCCGCGCTAAAATCACGAATTGGCAGAAATTAGAATTCATGGGCTGACCATTGAGGAGATGGGTCCCAGTGGCTGAATGGCATACGAGCTCAAGTTCCCGAGTTCGAACCCTGGTGGTGGGTGGGTGCGTACTATCGATAATTTTCAAACTAGTCTGATGAAACAGCTGTTCAGTACTCCAATACCGGTTTTCAATGGTTCTCTAACTGATATCAATCCGTGATCAACTCGTTAAAACAAATCTAATCTTTACAATCCAACTATTGGGAACATATATAACTGCCGCCGCCTGTATTTACTTATAGTTCAAACCATACTGAATGCGCAAGACTATTCCATATTTCTCTGTTGTAAATACAGAAAGCAGTAAGTCACTAGCTCAGTGGTATTATCTCTGATTGTAGCACTGTCATTGACAGAGATTCGATTCTCGGCTGGTTGAAGGAGGACATCAGTTGTTGCAGATCGCCTTCAACCACTGAATATATAATAAATCTGTTATATATTATACCAGCAATTTGGATAATTCATCAAATGACAACACATCATGAAAAGATGGAGGATTTCATCATGAGCTAACATCAGTTAGAGAACCATTAGAAAACGTGGGAGTACTGGACCGCTGTTTCATCACCCTAGTTTGGGGCTCTTCATGAGTACGTACCCACCACAGGGTTTCGAACCCAGGACCTTCTGGTTACAAGGCAAGTGACCTCGTATACCATTGAGCCACTGGGACCCGATCCAATGGCCCATGTGTTCTGACTTTAGTCAATTTATGACATAGCACGACCATTTCGCAATGTCTTCTTTGATGAGTAACTGCCTCACCTCCAACCTACTGCACCGCAGGCAGTGACCTGGGGTTCTAGTAGGAAGCCGTGACCAGTAGGGTACAAACTAGGACAAAACAGATGTTCAGTACTCCCAGCTGGTTTTCCAATGTTTCTCTAACTGATGTCAGCTCATGATGAAATCCTCCATCCAATCATACTAAATCCCTACAAAACTAATACTTGAATATCATGAAAGAACAGTTACATTTCAGGTAAATAATATATATATGTAGGCTGTGCACTATATCGTATGTACAAATAAACATCAGCCTAGTTAAATGAATATACCCGCATTACATTCACAGTATCACAATATCACAGTAAAGCATACTTGTTATCAAGTCTCCCCCTTTTTCTTCTCTTCTCTTCACTTCTCTCACTTTCTTACTTCAGTTGTAACTTTTTTTTTCTCTCTCTCATATAAACAGTTTATGTGTTCCTGCCTTTGTTTAGTAAATATTTAGATGTCCGTTTGATTTAACATAATCTAATGAAAATAGACAAGTGGTTTACTGTTCTGTTTATATTCTAATTGTTTAAACAAAATAAGCACTTTTCAGTTTACAAAATGATATAATACCGAATTAAGAACTTTTATATTCGTACATATATATATATATATATCGTGTTTTCACACATTTATTCCCCTTAATGAATTTGAACAAAGCAAGAACTACAGTTTTAGCAGAATAAAATGGTACCATCATTGTTTATTTCGTTGCCTTCTCGTCAGCTGCTTACAGGCTAAAGACATTATTAAGTATATCTACAGAAACAATTTTAACATTCTTGCACAGAGTTCATTTTAAACAAAAAATCAATCGATCAGTATACGCATACACTAATAATATATACATATATATATATGCAATATTAAACACTACTCCTAACAATAATATTCATACACAATGGAAACTTTTCAACATTACGCATTCAGATGAAAAATATCCAGTTATCAGGGCAAAGAAAGACTGATAACCCCTTCTTTCTGGACGCATAAGTCAGGTTTCAGGCGCTTGATGGAAATGGCTTCAGTAAACTTGAGGAGAATTGAGCTCTTTTGCTTATTAATAATTTTGGATGACTTTTCGACGTCCACCTCATGACCCTTTAGACATAAGCGTTTTGGTACATGTTCAGAAAATCATAGATATGCCCTTCTTTCTGTTCTTCCAATGTAACTGCTCCCGCAGATACATGTAAATTTGTATATGCACTTGGAGTTAACATGAGAATGATATCTATCGATTTTTGATTGCACCAAAGAGCAAGTTGTTCGATAGACGGGGATGAGCTTAGCTGCAGGATAGGCTCTGTCTAGTGATGTGCTCAGCCTTCTGTTGTTCATTGCTGCAATGTTTTCACCTTTATAATCAAGCTGAAAGTAGATTGGCTTTTTCTTACTGTGATTTGTTTTACATTTGTGACTTCAGATCTTCCATACTTGTTGATGAACCTTCGAGGGTACGCATAACATCTTTACTATTTTTCCAAGAAACTCAAATTCTTCCTCTAATTTGTCTATGGAGCATATTCTCCTCGCTCTATAGTACAGAGTCTTGACTAGTCCGCTTTTGAAACTATTTGGACAAAAGCTGTTTAATTGACTTCTGAAGACTACCGTTTTCTAGGCGTTGTTGCGTGACAATGTCGAGTTAGTGGAACTTCCCGTCACTTTCATGTTCCATAGTAAACTCAATATTGGTATGTGCATCATTGAATAATTCCGAGTAAGTGTGAAGCATGACTTTCATTTTTGCACACTACACAAATGTGTCATCAACATATCGACAGTAGGAAGTTATTTCGTCGATTGCATCCAGAAGGCAACGAAATCAAAGATGGTACCACCTTATTCTGCAAAAACTGTAGTTCTTGCTTTGTTCAAATATATCGTGTTATGTGAAGCCCACTTTAACACGATACGATACACACACACACTTTTAGGCGTCCAACAATTGCCATATTCCTTGACTTAAAGGCGGCCTTCGACTCCGTGGATCGAGAGGTTCTATGGCAATGTTTGACTATGAAGGGAGTGCCAAGAAAGTACATTGCACTAATCAAGGCACTCTACTCAAACTCAAGTAGCTGTGTAAGGGCTTATGGGGAATTGTCATCTGAATTGATAACAACTAGTGGTGTCCGTCAAGGATGTCCACTTTCCCCTTTTTTGTTTAACTTCATCATAGATATGCTAATGGACGTATCCTTAACTGAACTTAATGACTTAGGAATCGACTTGTTACCAGGGAATAGTCTTATAGACTTAGAATACGCAGACGACATAGTCCTGTTAGGGGAGGACGCTGACAAAATGCAGAGTCTTCTGAACACCTCGAGCAGCAATCTTCGTATGTTTGGCATGCGATTCGCCCCTGCGAAATGTAAGGTGCTGCTACAGGACTGGACTACGTCAACTCCTAGCTTATTGATAGGGAGTGAAGTGATAGAACATGTTGACCACTTCACCTATTTGGGAAGTTGTATCAGCACCAACGGATTGATTGGTGACGAAATCTCAGCACGGATCCAAAAAGCTCGAGCTGCTTTCGCTAACTTACACCGTCTCTGGCGTAGGCGTGACATCCGGATATCAACCAAGGGACGTGTGTACTGCTCAGGAGTTCGTTCCGTCCTTCTCTATGGCGGTGAGACGTGGCCATTGAGAGCGGAAGACATGAAAAGATTGTCTGTTTTTGACCACAGATGTTTACGATCTCTTTCTCGCGTTAGGTGGTATAATAAGGTAAGTAATGTTGACGTTAGGCGTAGTGTTGGGCAAAGAGGGAAAATCACTCGAAGAAGCTATGAAGTTACATAGATTGAGATGGTTAGGCCACGTGCTGCGCATGCCTGACCATCGTCTCCCCCGACGGACGGGCATTACTAGCTGATATGGTGCAGGTTGGAAAAGAGTAAGTGGTGGCAAACAAAAACATGGCATCAATCCATGAAATCCCTGACAGTTAAACTGAGTCAGGTAGGGAGATGCAGACTTCCGGGTTGGGGCCCTCGGGACTCTAAGAATCAATGGCTGGAGACAATAGGTGACATGGCTCAAAATCGTTGTCAGTGGCGCAGATGTATTCAGTCTCTTTAACCTTCATATTCCTTTCTACCATTACTCATTCTGTTTCACTCTTATACTTATCTAAATTCTATTGATTCTCTTCACTCATATTCCTGTCTTCCTTTGTGTGGTATTTGGAACGTGGCAACTCGAACTGCCAAGTTCTATGTTGAATCCGGCAGCAGCAGCAGCAGAAGCCCACTTTATTCGGCTGCATGATTGCCTATAAGCTGACAACTCTTCGTCTCCAATTCGGCTTCCTTCACGGTTTGCCTGAGTTATGTTATGTTATGTACTAGACCAGTTCCCTCCATACTCTACTCTGGTTTGATGGTTGTTGATAGTGGACGAAATGAAATGATTAGCCGTTTTTGACCATTGATTTCTCCCTAATTACATAGTTGTAGGCAATCGTAAGGAAGCTTTGGACCTGGATCTCGTACTTGTTAACATTCACAAGTCATCAAGGCATATCTTCAACCTTGGAAGACATTATATTCCGTTTGAGATTTGAATCCGTGTCACCAAGTACTGCAATCAGAGACGTTACCACTCACCTACTCAGGCTTGCCACTAACCTCCTTCAAGGTTTCACATACACTTTACTGACTGGTGAGTGCCAGCAAGCATGAAACCTAGGTCCAGGGCTGCTTGTCGATTGTATCCAACCATTCATTAGCAACAATTCAGAGTGCATTGTGGGAGCAAGCCACCTAGCATGATGGTCACATTGTAAACTTGACTGACAGAACTCGGTCTGCACCAAACAAAGGACTAGGCGGATGACACTAGTTACCTAGTGTTCAGTTAACGTATTTGTTCCAGCTCTGGTTTTGTGTAATGTGATGTAGTATTGATCACGAGCTGACATCAGTTAGAGAGCCATCGAAAAACCGTTTGGGAGTACTGGATAGCTGTTTCGTCCTAGTCAGGGACTCTTTAGCAGTACGCACCCACCACCATTGTTCGAACTCAGTACCTTCCATCATTTGGTTGATGACAGTGGTTACCAAGAGGACAGACGTAGTGCCTTCAAAGTTATCTATCGCATTCCATCAAGCCTTTTGAACGGAATTCGAACCCGCTTTTTACACATAGCCGAAACTATGGGAATTAATTCGAGGGAACAATCCTAGTCTTTGCATACAGCGAAAGAAGTTTGTTCTACCTTTGTCTCTTCCTTGGTCTAGGTAAATTCTAATTAACAAGAAAACCTCACACCCTTTCTTATTTTTTAAATCCTTCCTGTTTTAATGATATTTATTTAAACTCTGATTATCTGTCCACTTCACCTACCTTTAGTATTACGTAACTTTTCAGATTTGACCTAATTTATTTATGTATTTATTGAACTGTCTACATATGCATATATCACTACCTTCTTATCGCCACCTGCATAAATCTTATTATCAATATTTTGTTATCATCATAATCGTTGTTATTACTGACGTTCAAAATATTTAACACATTATTATTGTTGTAATTTGATCCAAAAACCTCACGGCCTTCGGTTAAAACTTTTTATATACGTAAATCTATGAAAAAATTAGAATAAAGCCTGAAGAAAACCGAATTGAAAACAACAATATTGTTCGCCTCCGTGTCTTGTTCTAATCCTTATTAGATTGGATAACCGAACGTTGTGTTAATTATTCTTTAATCCCTTTTGTCACTTTGTATACTTGAATAGCCCTTTGTGTTTGACTTGACAAGTAAATGTGTGAGGGATCATGAGAATGTTCGAAATGTGTTCCGCAAATATTTCACATCACATTTTTAGGATAATCTCCATCTTCTAGTAATACTATTTTGTAATTCCATATTATTATTTGTTTTGATAATCACATAGTATTTTTATTATTTATTGTTCCCTTGGGTTCCTAGTGGAACATAGTACTTCAACTGCACATCTCCACTTGTTTCTGTCTTCTGCTGTACTTTTCACCTGCATCCATGTAAGTCCATACTGTTTCAACTCCTCTTCACACGATCTCCTCCATGTCACCCTTGGATGTCCCACTCGCCGATTCCCTTTCGGGTTCCACTCGAGCGAGGGCCTGACGCGCGATGTCACCCAGTGGCCTTCCCAGCGAGTGTCCAATCCATCTCCACTTTCTCCTGCATATTTGTTGGGCGATTGGTTCTTGTTTTGTTTGTTCCCATAGTTTCTTGTTGGTGATTCTTTCCGGCCATATAATCTTCAGTATAGAGCGAAGAAGACAGTTGTTGATAAAGGTCTGCAACAGGCTGTTGGAAATATTCTTTGTGACCCGCCAAGTTTCTGATCCGTATAGAAGAACTGACTGACTTGACGTTTGTATTGAAAATCCGAATTTTGTTGTTGATTGCTACAGAAACTTCAACGTATAAATATATTAAAAATACTAAAAATATTATCACATAGTGATGATGCAGTATTAACAACTGGATGACAAGGTGGTTTCGAGCATAATCATATCAATTCAGTTACACAGCTTCACAATTTGTATTCTATCTTTCTGTCTCTCCAACTTCCTTTTGTTGTTTGTTGCCACTTTCCATATCTCTGGTATAGGCGATGCGCTGCATCATTTCGACTGCATGTGTGTGATTTTGAATCGATAAACAAAGTTTCAGTGATTAACCTCTCTGTCTCTTTCTCCACCTATCTATGCTACTTTTTAATACCTCCCACCCTGTCCCACCCATCCTATTTTGTGGTTGATCACATGCAAGCAAATGCAGTGCATTGGCTGAGCTTGTTTCTGGGTTAATTAACTTTGCAAGATCAATCATTCTAGGTGTAAGCGCAATATCGCTTGAAATTAAGTCATGCGTAGATAAAGGCTATCCGGGTCCAGAACAAACAAGAAGCCGGTCACTGTTTCTACGGTACTATTAATAAACAAATCAATAATTATATATATACAACAAACCTTAACGGTTTCAAGAGTACAAAACACAATGCTTAACAGAAAGCAAAGTACCGCTATCAGAGCGAAATAACGTTAAAGCCAAAATTACGAACTAGCCGGATCAGACACGACCGTTCAGGTAAGCAGTCAGTAGAAGAATGAACCCAAGTAAGAGGGAGACAGAGCATAGGCACAAAGATAGAATTTAATTGGCTACTTAACCAATCAATAAATAAGATAAACTCAACAGAATAATTAAAACAATTAGTCTCTTTGATAAATTTGAATAAGGCATTAAGAAGACAAATTTCGCGAGATGATATCATTTCGTAGTTTCTTTACAACCGCTTTACAACTAACATGGTTAACAATAATAAAATAAAGTTCATGACAATTACTCAGTTAAATAAAAACTAAAGTACATACTAATGACCAATCATATTTAGATAGGTCAAGTAGTCCAGAATAATACAAAGTAAGACATGGGTCAGCAAAATAACAGTCCACAAAAATACTCTGATTGGGTCATGAGTTCAACTGTCTGACGAAACGGATCGAAGTAAAAACACACATACACCGTTCATTAAACAAGGTGGGATAGACACGTTAGGCATGGATAATTGTGTCGCAACAATGCTAGGCTGATCCGGGACAGGTTGACTTGATTTAAGGATTGGAATTGAATCGATCTTACACTAGGTATAGCTAAATGTTTATGTACCAATAATGAAACTGACCCCTATCTATTAGTATGACCGTACGTAAGTGACCTCACTAACAGTCATTGAGTGGTATTTAATAAATTATATTGTTTTCTTCTTCTTCTTATTGTTTCCTTTAATTCCTAGTGGAACATAGGGCTTCAGCCACATGTCTGCATTGCGTTCGGTTCTCTGCCAACTTTTCAACTGCCTCCACCTCTGTCCACATGCTTTCATCTCCTCTTCATATGACCCCCTCCATTTCACCCTCGCACTGACGACCAACTCACCGCTTCCCATTCGTTTGGGTTCCACTCGACCGATGGCCTGGCGTGTGATGTCATTCACTTGATGGTTTGTTTTCTCAGAGTATGTCCATCCAATCCACCTCGATTTCTTCCTGCTTATTTGTTGCACAATCGGTTCCTGCTGGGTTGATTCGCTCATTTCCAGAGATCCATCCCTGTTGCTAATCTTTTCTGGCTGGCCATCTGATCTTGAGGAGTATTGAGCGAAGACAGCTGCTTATGAAAGTCTGTAGTTTGTTCGGAGTGACCTTCATTTTTCGGCGGCAAGTGTTTGATTCGTATAGTAGCAGTGACTTCACTTTGGAGTTGAAAATCGAGATCTTATTTTTCATTCTGAGTGTTGTTGACCTCCACAGAGACTTGAGAAAGATGAAAGTTTGTCCTGCTTTCCCGATCCTCGCTGCTTTGATACACTCGTCAGTTCCGTCGGCCTGTAATTGAATCAATGCTTCCCAGGTTAGTGGGTGAAGGAGGTTGCTTCTTTCACATGTATTGGGTTTTTAAGCCGACAAATTTGATGTCTGAGGGAGAGAGAGTAAGAGTTGGTTTATATAAGGTAAATTATGAAGCCGTGTGGCTAAACCAATAGGATAATGAGAAATAATTTATGGGATTTTCATCATGAGCTGACATTAGTTAGAGAACCATTGGAAAACCGGGGAGTACTGGACAGCTGCTTCGTCCTAGTTTGGGACTCTTCGACAGTACGCACCCACCATAGGGGTTCGAACCCAGGACCTTCTGGTTACAAGACAAGCTCGTAGACCATTAAGCCGCTGGGACCCGATCCAATGGCCCATGAATTCTAACTTCTGCCAATTCACGACATAGCGCGACCCCTAGCCAATGTCTTCGGCGAGTATTTGTCCTCACACCCGACCTACTGCACCCTACTGGTCACGACTTCTCACTAGAACCCCAGGTAACTACCTACCTGAATAGGGCAAGTCGCTATTACGAGCTCGCCTTGTAACCAGAAGGCCCTTGGTTCGAACCCCGGTGGGTGCATACTACCGAAGAGTCCCAAACTAGGACGAAACAGCTGTCCAGTACTCCCAGGTTTTCCAATGGTTCTCTTGTTAATGTCAGCTGATGATGAAAATCCTGTAACCAATCAAATCCCTACAAACCAACACTTGAATATTTTTGAATTGTTATATAACAGATTCAACTGGTCGTATGCGTTAATTTGACTTTCACATTCCGTTGAAGCTGTAGGCGTTTAGATAATGCCACTCACTCACTGTCTAGCAGAGCAAAACGGAAATTACTGTCATGAATAATGGACGATTAATTCTCTCCCATATTTTGCGTCATTTGTTTATTCCTTCTATTATTCTTTGCATAAAATCATTTCTCTCGTAAAAAGCACATTCTTTACTCCAACTTCCTGTTTTTTCTTCTCTCAATCCTAAATAGAAAACCACTTTAAATCAAACTGATATTGTTTCATTGTTATTTTGTTAGTTTATTTCTAATTCTACAGCTTTTTAACTGACAATACGGATGCACATATATTTAGAGAGATTTTATATAATATATATATAATAAAATCGATTGTTTCTCTTCTTCTCAACCTTGATATGATGAAAGGCTTAACAAATTATAATATTTTTCATTACACTGACCCTCACACTCACATACGCATACATACACACACAAAAAGAGACACGTTTATATGAATTCTATTCATCTGCTACTAGCAACTTGAAATGTACTCACTAGAAAATTAAAAATTGGTTTTCGGGTCGATTATAATTGTTTATTCTTGATATGAAGAGTATTCATTTTCTCTATTTTTATATATCTACTGTTATCGTGGATATTAAGTCTCAAATTCCACCTCTGATTGATGTCAGTTAGAGGACTGTTGACAACCAGGGACAATCGTGTCGTCCGTATTTGGGACTCCTTATCAGCATGTAGCTACTGACTTATGACTCTCTTGGTAATTCTGGTGGAATAATGACCCACTTAGCAATTTAGGTCTCCCAGCTCAACTAGCCAGTAGACTTCACTTCGGCTTTCGGCTCTGTACCTAGATGTCTCTTGCTAAATAAGCTCTCTATGACAAAAATTGAGTCCTGAGTAACTAACTGGCTGCATTCCTAATTCTCTAACAGAAAGCAGTACACCGTATGCAAAGGTAAATCCTCCTCTGCTGTACTCACTGAAGCCGGAGTCCCCCAAGGCGCTGTCCTCTCCCCACTTCTCTTTTCTTTCTTTCTACATGACTTACCATCTTCAAATGACATTAATTTTGTCAAATATGCTGACGACCTGACTGTATCTTTGCCTGTCAAATATCAAAGTGACTGCTCTAAACTTAATGACTTTCTGTCAGAAATCAGCCAGTGGTCCAAGGAAAACGGTCTTACCTTAAACATCTCCAAATGCCAAACAGTCAATTTCACCTTTAGGCATAAATCCGACCTAAACAAACTGGTTGGCTCTCAGAGATCTCTGTTGCTTATCTTTTCTGGCCATCTGATCTTGAGTATTTAGCAAAGACAACTGTTAATGAAGGTCTGTAGTTTATTTGAGATGCTCTTTATGACGCCCGAAGTCTCTGATCCGTATAGTAGAACTGACTGACTTCACATTGAAGTTGAAAATCCGGATGTTATTTTTGATGCTGAGTGCTGTTGACCTCCACACAGACTTGAGAGTAGTGAATGCTTGTCTCGCTTTTCCGATTATTGTCAAATGAAAACATGGCTTCATCAATCAATGAAATCCACAACAATTAGTTTGAACCAGCCACGTAGGCAGGCGTAAACTGGCTTCCTGGTTGGGGTCCTCGGGACGGTAAAAACCAATGGTTGGAAACAATTGGTGAAATGGCTCAAAATTGTTCTCAATGGCTGGCGCAGATGCATCCACTCCTTGTGACTTATGATTTCCAATGAAACTGTTTTGTTCTTCCTTATTACTATACCTTTGTCTCACATCTCTGTTTACTTTCTCTAATATGCATTTCTCCTACTTTCTTCTCTTGCTTTGTGTGCTACAAGTAGGGAGTGTGGCGACTTGAACTGCCGCACATATGTGCAAAGTTCTGTGTCGAAAACCGACCGACTGCATCATAGATTCAGCTTCCTTAGAAGTTCGTATTCACAAAGTCTTTACGACATATGTGATTACCACATCATTGTAGGATGCAGTTTTACTTTAAAATGTTCATATTGTATGTATAAGGATGATAATAATAACAATAGTCCAATTGTATATTAATTTGTTTATTGGGTATATATCACACAGTAACTGTAACAGTATTATTTCGAATACAGTTTATTTTCCCATAATCATATCGATTATAACTAAACAAAACAACAACTTCGAAACTTGAAATTTGTCAAGAGAGAGTTAACTGATTTCTGAGTAATCGTCGTCACAAAAGCTGTTATCAGCTACAAGTTATGAAAGACAAGTACAACCTACACCTGTGTAACCATTTCATTCTAGTTTGAGACTTTCTCTGGAAGTGTCCCTCATAAAAAGAAGGGATTTCTTCTCAGGGATTTAAATCGACTAAAAATTGGAAAGCGAATAGCTAGTTTGTAGGTCTTTGGCAGTGCCTACTCGACGTTTCCGTGTGACACTGATCCCAAGGACTCTTGTGGGATGCACTTGACTTCCCATTTAACGGGGAGAGGGGGAAATCATTTGGCCTGTGTTTTCAAATTCGTGCTGTTTCGAGGTATACAGCGCAGTTTTTATGGTTCGTGTCGTTGAGTAATTATCTTCGCATCAGACAGATCTATTTAGAGCCTTGCACAGCAATATGCCGATTTAAACTGCTTCACTTTCAAATGACACAAAAAGAAGCGAACAGATTTAAAAAGAATACCGTAATTGACAAGCATTTTATATTAGATGGGTGACAAATGTAAAATTCTTCAATATTTTCAGCATTCTGTGTGTCAGATAACTGGAATAATTCTGAAAACATTCATTACTGACATCATGATGACTTCAGCCGAATAATCAACTCGGCTCATACTTACAGTCAGAGACTTCATAGGTTGGTACCTGTGTTTCGGTGAAACTTGTAAACAAGAAACGACTTTATATACGACTACAATTCAAGGCCTGCGATATACCAAGTGAGATAATTACGAGGAAATTTAAAGAAAATCAGTTCAAAGAACTTTTAATACTGGCTAACTACATGTCTTATTCTCTACACGAGCGATGGTGCTACCTCGACTGAAAGATGAAGTGTACCTAGACTAGCTAGCCACTTCAAATTGTATCTACCAATTCACCAACTGCGCTTGTGGAGCGAGTTATATTGGCCGTTGCTCTAGAAACTTGATTTTTCGTGCTCACTTGAGAACATCTCTCCTTATGGCTAAGTAAAGGTGTAGTGAAAACCGTCAACATTTCGATATCAGACCATCTCGTCCAAACCAGCTATAAAGCCAGCATTGAAGAGTCCTTCTCCACCATCCACTGGGTGCGTAATAAATTGCCAAAAACCTCGAGGCACCGTATGCTCCAAACAGCAGAGGCTATTGCAATTCGCCTCAAACAACCAGTGCTCTATGTTCAAAAGAAACAAGTCCAGCCCCTTTTACTGCCCTGGCCTTCAGTAGAGACTATAAATTCATGAATTTGTAATATTATCTTTCCTAATGTTTCCGACATTCACCTTATTTTATGCTGATGCTATTGAGCTGTAATCTATCTATATCAATTGATTCGATGTTATTTAAACAACATTAATGTTGTTCATAACACTAATTCATTCATTCATTCACTATAATGTATATATATATATATATATATATATAACTGTAGAGCCTGATGATGAAGGGGTTATCGAAAAGAGTACTCTTTGTTCAGTATCCATTCTTTTGAAAACATTTTAATGGGCATTTTTATTCGGTTAAACTTGTATTCATCTGTGCTAGCATTTTGCATTCAAATTACTTGTTGTCATTGGTGGCTAGCTCCAAAGCAGATTTCATATAAAGTTGTAACTCATGGGTATAAAGTAAATTACTCACCAGTTAGTTGGTTTGTGAATGATATTTGCTCTGCACCTCGAACGGAAAGCCTGAAAACCTTAGCAGTGTGACCCATTAATGTTCACTCAACAAAACCTGATGATTCTGAGCTCCATTGTTTTTGTGAGGGACACTTCTAGGGACAGAGAGTCTCAAACTCGAGTGAAATGATTACACAGGTAGGTTGTAGCTAATAACAGCTCTTGTGACGACGATTACTCGGAAATCAGTAAACTCTCCCTTGGCAAATTTCAAGCTTCGAAGTTGTTGTTTTGTTTATGATCGATATGATTATGGGAAAATAAACTGTATTCAAAATAATACTGTTACACTCACTGTGTGATATATATCCAATAAATAAATTATCATAAGAATTACATACGTCCACAGTGGCCAAGTTTTTTATGCATATATGAATTCTTCACCAAATAACAATCTAAGTTTATTTTGGTGTCTTTTCTGATTACATACACACGTGCTTTTTTGTTTTTCGATATACTTTTGTGTAGATTACCTGCTGTTATCACTGTTATACTGCTGTTAACTTCTCCGGGTCAAATGATGACAGATATAGATCCAGTCTTTCAGTTTGGTACAAATCAAGTAAGTTAGATAGGAGTGATATAACTCAATTTATCGTTGAATAGGCAATTTTTATGTGAATAATGCGCCTACTATTGTAGGTGCTGGTTTTCGTGTTTAAGCTAACCTGTTAATAACGTCTCACACTGTTAGACAGATGCTGATTTTATTAATACAACAGTTTATTCTTCATTCCTTTGGTTTTGAGAGGGATATGAAGCTTCAGAAATACATTTTCATTAAATCCAGTTCTCTGTCATCGATTGCTTACAGACTCTCATTCCCCTCATCCCCCCCCCCCCCACCATATGGTCTTCTCTATATCATCTTTGAACGTTCAACCAGTTGCTTCCAACTCGAGGGTCTGTCATGTTATATCAGTGAAATGTCTCCTCACCGTTTCCTTCTGGGTATTATGTGGGTAATAGGTTGTTGGCGGGTTTACTTGCTGTTACATTTCCTTGTTGCTTAAGTTTTCTAGCTGTCCATTTGACTCAACAGGTTACGTGTGCAATATTATCGTAACTAAAAAAATAATAGATGGGAAAGCCTTCTGATTATTTCAGTAAAAAATAGTTTGTCGTTCTTCCAAATAGCACATGATACATTTGCAACTCTTAACCTGGTACATGCAATATCTGTTCAAACAAACAAATATGTATGAAATATTCGTTGTGAAAATCTCTCAACAATCAGATTAATTCATAAATAATTACCATCCAGACATTAATGAAAACAAAACACGTAGTTAATATATGTGTAAAACTTGGGCACTGTGGTAGTAAGTAATTCCATATTAGTTTGTTTATTAGGTATATCACACAGTGAAACAGTATTATTTACTGGATGACCTTTCGAACAAACGAACAAACGTTCGAAACGTCATCCAGTAAATAATACTGTTTCACTGTGTGATATACCTAATAAACAAACTAATATGGAATTACTTATGATACTAACCTAATATTTCTCTGGTACTAACAAAACGGTGTGTTTAATGTTGAATAATTACTTACTCTCTTCGTCGGTGGTTTATTGATAGAACTCCGGTCAACAGCGCAAGTGGTCCAAAGTTCGAACCCCTTCTTTACCTTGCTTAGCCGGTAGGAAGCCGGTTAAAGTGAGAAGATTGAGCGTGAGGCTAGCAACCCTACCCTATGTGAAAAACAAAATCAGTACTGCTGAAACTTGAAAGGTCAAGCCTGAAGTCCTATGTTTCGCTGAGAATTCAAAGGAATTAGGAAAAACCGATTACTTCAGTAGTTTGGGTAGCTCAACCTCGAGTTCTTTCTTCTTTTACTCAGAATATATATATATATATTTAACTGAAGAATTGCCATTGTTTATTCATTATACTTGTTAAGAATCAATGATAGGAAATGTTCGAGGTGAAATTGCACAGTAATGTGATCTACTTGATAACATGAACGGTAATCAAAAGTGCAAACAAGCATTGTGCTTTCTAATGGAGTTGAATTGATTGCAACACCAGATGATATCGTTTGCACACCTTCTAACTGTTTTCAACATAGAACTTTGCACCGATATGCAGCAGTTCAAATCGCCACACTCCATGTAGCACGCAAAGGAAGAGAAGAAAGTAGGAGAAATGCAAAACAGAGACAGTAAACAGAGATATGAGACAAAAAGAATTGTAATATCGATGAACAATATGGTTTTATAGGATATTATAAGTCACAAGGAGTGGGTACATCTGCGCTAGCCATTGAGAACGATTTTGAGCCATATCGCCGATTGTCCCCAGTCATTGGTGTTTAGCGTCCCGAGGACCGCAACCAGTCAGGATGTCTACACCTGCCTAAGTGACTGGTTTAAACTAACTCTTGTGGATTTCATTGACTGATAAAGCAACGTTTTGGTTTGACCACTACTGGCTCTTTTCCAACCTGACCATATATCAGCTAACATTAACTCTTGTCGAGGAAGGCGATAGCTAGGCATACGTAACACATATCCTAACCATCTCGGTCGACGTAACTTCACAGCCTCGTCGATTGATTTCCCCTTCTTACCTAACACTCGACGCCTAACCTCAATATTGCTTGCCCTATTACACCACTTCGCACGAGAGATAGAACGCAGGCACCTATGATCAAACACAACTGGTCTTTTCATGTCCTCCTCTCTCAATAACCATGTCTTCCTCACATCTATAAAGGAGGACGGATCGGACTTCTGAGGAGTACACACGCCCTTTGGTTGACAGCCAGCCGGATATCACGTCTACACCACAGAGGGCGTAAGTTGGGGTGTGCCAAACGAGCTTTCTATATGTGTGCTGAAATTTCGTCAGCGATCAATCTGTTGGCGTTGACTGACGCAACTTCCTAAATAACTCAAGTAGTCAACAGTCTCTACCACTTTACTCCCTATTTCTTAGCTAGGAGTCAGTGTAGTCCAGTCCTGTAACATCCTTTTACATTTAGCCGGAGCGAATCGCATGCCGAATATTCCAAGATTTTTGGCTGTTCAAGGTGTTCAGATGACTCTACATTTTGTGACGGAGGACTATATCATCTGCCTATTGTAAGTCCCTGGTGATAACAAGTCAATCCCTGAGTCGCTGAAGTGAGTTAGGGTTAATTTCATTAGTACATTTATGATGAAATTGAATACAAATGAAGATAGAAAAGTTCTTCTCCGGGGAGCAGATCTACACCAGCACGCACATCCTTCAGAGCTGACTTGAGAATGTAATCGATGGCAAAGTTAAAGAAGAATGGGGAGATTGGGCCACGCTGTCTGACTCCACTGTTGGTTGGTAACAGTGATAACTGTTGGTTGTATGCTGTCACTCTACCAAGTAACTGAGTAGAAAAAAGCACCACTATCAAGTTAATAAATATCTTTTCCACATATCAAATTGAGTTATGAATGAATGTTTTCTCTTTAAGAGAAAAAAACTGTTTCTTTTCTTCTACTTCTTTTCTTTTTTAAAAAATTTTTAGCTTATTATTTCACTAGTGGTATTGATACTCAATGCAGCCATCACTTTGGCATGTCTGATTGCCTTTAAACGAATGGAAGCACCTGTTTACGATTCCTATGAGATTACAGATACATCACAAGTAAGTGTTTAGTTTGCTATTTTCTCTCTCTGTTAACCTATTCAGAATTATATTACTTATCATCCTATGAAATGGTTATCTTCCATACTTTGATTGAAGACTGGTTAGTAATTAGTGTCTAGTCCATTGTTTGGTGCAGACTGAATTCTGTGGGTGAAGTTCGCAAAGTGGCCACCATATTAGGTGGTTCACCATCACGGTAGTGAAATAAGGAAGTAGTTGGCTGCTGCTCCAAAAAGGCCGTGAAATGAGCACAGTTTAAGTAAGATAAGTATTCACTTTATGGTTGGTATTGAGGATAGTTCAGGTCACTGGATCCTGGGTTCAAGACTCGCATCATCCATTTACTTAATTCTTGCCACTTGGGTAGAATCATTATCCTTCATTACACAAGTAAGTAGCATGCCTTATAGCCTGATATCTGAGTAATCTGTTCCGGGGTAGAATGGTGTTCTAAACTATAGCGACCTATGGAATGTGTTAACGCACCATTGACCTTAGGGTGACCGATCAGAAAATCCAGTGATTTTTTTACATAATAATAACGTTTATTTACAAGAGAATAATGATAAAATACACATTAAAAAACAGGATATTTTCTTCCCTGTACTGACTTAAAAATACCTCTCAATTACAATGAAAAGTATTAGTTTCTAGGTTAAACCGGTTTCTGTGTGCATGTATTCATCGAATTGACTGAAGATGAGTTCTTTTTGTGACCTATTTATCGCTGCTATATCCTGTTTTTCAGTCTTCCTTATAAGCCGTCGATTAAATTAGTATGGTTTCTAGTAAGAGGGTGTGGAGGTCGACAACCATTTACTACAAACATGCAGATAATAAAAATGAAACATCCTCATTTTAATCCCAAGCCTAACGCTAATCCTTACCTTGATCCTAACTCAAATCGTAACCCTAATCATAACCTTAACCCCCAAGCCTAACCGTAAACATAACCTCAATTTGTGCACAGTGTCCATAGTGCTGGTAAAATAGTGGTAGATCCCGTTATCCAATGAATGGCGTGCGCTCAAGGTTATTGGCGCGTCCTCACTCCTCGATACACTATACTTTAACTTGGTCATGTTGTTATTCACCTAACTAAAGGTGCCTTGATTTTACAATCTAACATAGCTAATTCTCCTTGTTCATTTTCCAATTCAAATGTGAATTTTATTCCCTCTACTTAATGAGTTTATATGTGTCAAGAAGGTAGAGATATTTTCTGTTTTTAAGACTGAAAGTGTCGTCCACATATCTTCACCATATTTTTGGAGTAGGATTAAATGTATTTAGAGTAATATTTTCCCAGCTGTCCATAAATATATCTTCTACGATGGGGGATATTGGCGATCCATCCCATTGCTACACCTTTTGTTTATCTATATATTTTGCCCTGGAATTTAAAGATGGTAGATGTGAGGCATAACTAAATTCCTAAAATAATTTCCTCATTGGGCAGCTTCTTCCTATCGGTAAGTTCAGGATCTGCAGTTAGTTCTCTTTTAACTGCTTCTAAGGCCAAGCTGACTGATATATATGAGTATAAGAACTAGTTACATCAAAACTAATCATTGTTTCATCATTCCCTAGTTGAATGCCATTTAGTTTATTTTTTATTTCATATGAATTAGTTAGCAGAGAGTTTGAATGATTCCTAATGGGACACACAGTATTAGAGCTAAATGTTTTTGATAATTCATATATCGACGTATTTCTGAAATCTACTATTGGTCTTATGTGGTAACCTGGTTTATGTATTTTTTGATAGTGTCACATATATTCTACTAGCGTTATCAGTTTCGGGCATTAAATTAAACCACCTAGACTTACCCAGCCTGTAGAAGATAATGTCTTGATTTTATTTCATTTCAGACAGGATATCAAACATCCAATGGACAATTTCACCAATTTCATAATGAATCGAATTCACCTGATGATGAAGTTACTAGTCAAAGGCGGATAGGACAAGTTTGTCAATGTAACATGTCAACAGCTGGCAACAGTAATCCGACGCCTCCTACTGCTGGTGCTGTTGACAGTTGTGTTTGTGCTGATACACTCAACTATTCTGCATTATTCAAATGTGAAGAAAGTTGTTCAAGTGGAAAACGTCAATCCGACCAACAACAAAGCGAACATGAACAAAAACAATTTCGACAACAACAACAACAACAAATAATCAGGCGACAACCATCTTGTAGTTATGCTGGATTCTGTGATCGCTGTGATAAAAGACAAAGGAAAGAGTGTGCAAAGTAAGCTCAGATATTGGGTATTTTTTGTTTTGTTTAAAGATAGTGAGTGGCTGATTAAAAAATTAACATTTGAGGAGTATTGACGCCTTATGTATTTGTATAGCTTCATATCGATTTATGCACTGCTTCAGCTCTTGTTAGCATTGACAGCGTTAAACCACAAAAAATGAATCATTTTTGCTTGGAGTTGGATAAGAAGCTAATATCAGTTAGATTACCGCTGAACAGCTGTTTCGTCCTAGTTTGAGACTCTTCATAGATGTGCATCCAAACCAGGACGTTCCGGTTACAAGGCTAGCGAGCTTGCAGACCATTCAGCCACTGGTAGCCGATCCAATGATCAGCTCATGAATTCTAGCTTCTGCCAATTGATGATATGGCGCGACCACTGGGGAATGTCATCTCTGGCGAGTATTCGTCCTCATAACTGACCTGCTGTAGCCCACTGGTCACGAATTCCCACTAGAACCCAGGTAACTACCTACCTAACTGAATGGAGTCAGTCAGTAATGAGCGTCAGATTGATATTCAAGTATGAGTGTGCAGGGATTTGATTGGTTTCAGGATTTCATCATGAAGTGACATTGGTCGGAGGACCACTGGAAAACCTGGGAGTATTGGGCGACTGTTTTGAAGCCCTATGTTCCAGTCAATACCCAAGGGAATGACTGACTGACTGCCTGGTTTCAATACAGAACTTTGGAGAGATGTGTAGCAGTTCGAGTTGCCACTCTCTCTCCATGTATCACGCAAAGCAAGAGACATTCAAAAGAGAGATAATAAATCGAAGTGTGAGTGAGGGAAAAAGAATAGTAATATGGAAGAACAATAGAATTATATTGGATATTATAAGCTGCAAAGAGTGAATGCATTGAGAACAAATTTGAGCCATATCACCAATTGTTTTAAGCCACTGATTCTTATCATCCTGAGAACCCCAACCAGGAAGTCTATGCCTTTCTACGTGGCTTAAACTAAATGTTATGAATTTGATTGATTGATGAAGCCATGTTTTGGTTTGACCACCACTGGCTCTTTCCTAATCTGATCCATTCTATGTCAGCTAACATTGCCCGTCGAGGAAGGCGATGGCTAAGCATACATAACACATATCCTAACCATCTCAGTCGTTGTAACTTCACAGCCTCGTCGATTGATTTCCCGTGCTAACGCCTAACCTCAATATTGCTTATCCTATTTTCCCTTTTTAACACGGGAGATGATAGGACGCAGGCACCTAAAATAAAACACAGCTAGTCTTTTCATTTCCTCCACTCTCAATGGTCATGTCTCACAGCCAGCCATAAAGGAGGACGAAGAGGACTGCTGAGCGATACACACGCTCTTTGGTTGACAGCCAGCCGGATATCACGTCTACGTCAGAGACGCCGTAAATTGGCAGGCACATGCCAAACGAGTCTTCTGTATCCATACTAAGATTTCGTCAACGATCGACTCGCTGGCGTTGGCTGATGCAACTCGCCAAATAAGTGAATTGTTCAGCACGCTTCACCAACCATTTCACTCTTCTCTGTCTTTAAGCTAGGAGTCGATGTAGTCCAGTCCTGTAGCATCATATTACATTTGACAAGGAGAGAGAATCGCATGCCAAACATTCGAAGATTGCCACTCCTCAAGGTGTTCAGAAGACTCTACATTTCGTCAGCTTCCTCACCTAGTAGGACTAAGTCAACGAGATTATTCCATGGTAGCCTCTGAAGTCAGTTGGGGCTTAGTCCATTAGTACATCCATGATGAAATTAAATAGAAATGGGGATGGTAGGCATTCTTGATGGACACTACTGGTTGTCCCCACTTCAGATGAGAAGTCTTCGTAGGCTGTCACCTGGCTTGCCGCGTGAGTTTGACTGTCGTGCACGAAGTATTTTCTCGTCATTCCCTTCTCAGCCAAACATCGTCATAGTACCTCTCGGTCGATGGAATCGAATACTGCCTTTAGGTCAAGAAATATGACGATTGTTTGACGCCGGTAAGTATGCCTATTCTCCTGAATCTGTCGAAGTGTGAAGATATGATTAATACACTCTCTTCCGGGTCTACAACCTGCCTGGTTCTCTCGTGTTTGTTCTTCTCGAGAACCACTTAGTCTACGCGTGATTGTTTAGCCTAGACTAAGCGGTGAATGAATAATAATAATAATAATGATAATAACGACAGCTGATCGATAGGATTGTGAATCGATAATGTCCCATATGATCACGTGGTTCTCTGAACTAGTACAGATACTAATGTGATAGTATCCCGATGAAGAAATAACGATGTAATAATGATAATGATTATAACAGTAGTGAAATATGAAACGTGATCTAACTAACACCTGACAGTACAAAATGCATCAAAAGAAATACATGTGAACTGTATAAAAATTTATTGATCGATAAACATTCTGCTTCTAATCACAAATAAAATTATTTTAAGTACTACACAAATTTTATGTTTCACCGTCTTAATTCACTGATTCAAGTTGTGTTCGAAGGTATTATTCAATCATTGCACTGCAAAAAAAGCTAACACTGAGCAATAACGGTACTTCCAGGTGTTGCCGAATGAGGTCCACTAAGTCTGGTATGAGGACTTATACTGGCTGATTGTAGGCGTTATGTATATCGTCAGAATCCATAAGCCATTAGATTCCGCCGTCCCACGTTCTCCAACATAATGTGAATGACTTTTAGTCTAAACGCTATCTGAATGAGCTTTCTAGCACGATAGTACATGCAGGAACATTCGCACCAACCAGTGGTTCTTGTTTTTCCAAAGTGGATAGATAGGGTTAAATATTTCGGGGTCTGATACAGTTGGTTTCAATTTGTCACTCTCGATATTGGTAAGACAATAAAGTTGAATGAACGAAGTCAACAATATATGACAATAGAAAGAAATTAAAATGTACAACAGTAATTCAAGAATTATACAAAGATGTAGTAACTACAAGGGATTGTACTTGCTTCACCATCTCTAGTCTATCTCTATTCTTCGCTCTTAGCATTGATCTTAACTTTGTGTGTATTAATTTTACGTAATTTTGTTGCTCTATAAGTTTAACCGTACGCTGGTAGAAAGTTTCTCAGTCATGCCACAGGTACAGGTCCGATTCCCGGCAGATACACTCCCTAACCTCGCCTAGTTTACTTACTGACCAGTATTAAACCGGGAAAAGTGAGGAGGGTGAGTGTGAGGCGAGCCATCGCCTCCCGTAAAAGCAATATCACTGCTACTGTAATTCTAAAGCCTGAATCCCTCTGTTTCTCTTGAAACGGATGGAATGAAGAAAAACCAACTTTAACCTCATAAATTCCTTTCCAAATAAATCTACCTAATGCCTAGAGAATGTTTAAACTTTCCAATTCGTTATTAACCTCCATCCAGGCATTGTTGAAAACAAAACGCGTAGTTCAGTGAATAGACTCTTTTCATGATGAATTGACTCCCCCCCCCTTAGCTGTACAATCGCATTTATTATACAACCTCTTTTTTCATGAAAGAGGGTATTAAGAAAAAGTGATGAGTCGAGACAAACAAAGCTGTTAATATTAATCAATGCATAAAAGAAGTTGCGTAAGTGTATAAGAGTTAAGTTATATAAGAGGAATAATTTATTGTGAATGAGTTGTAATCAGGATGCAAATAAAAATGAAGGGAAATATGGAGTTGTGTAAGAGGTCTAAAGAAATACAAAGGTTAGAAGAAGTTAGAAAAGCAAAAATCAAGTCAAGAGAAATTAGGAAAAAGGTTGTTACCATGGTAGTAGTAGTGTGATGGTGTGATACAGATAACTTGTTCCAATGGAATATTATTCTCACAGTAAGAATAGTTGTATTTGTTGATGTTAACGTCTGAATACTATTCCCACAGTTCAATGGCGCATCAGCAACAGAATCCTATATATGTATATTTGAACCTTCTATTTCATGTCGTCTAATATAAACCAAAATCACACGCTCAGTGATCGGTTACACTTGGTGTCGCTGTCTGGTGACAAATGAATAGCCTATGCCCAGCAGTTTTTGAAGAAGGAAACATGTCGATCTTCTTGCAGCACTTCGAGGCTGTTGCGGAGATGAATGGCGTTCAAGATCTGTCATCGAAGAGGCTGTTACTCGGGACGCTGCTGCGAGGTTGGGCGAAGGCAGCATATGATACTGTGTGGTGAAACACTGGCGAATACGCGCCAGGATCACGCAAACTGCCTCCAGAGTGGGAAGGATTATACACGCTCACGGCGAGACGGGGTCATGCATTTACCATCAGAAATGCAAACAAATAGAAGTGAGTGGACGTCATTGAGCTCTTGAACCGGAAACAGCAAGACAAGCAAACAAAGACGCAAGCACCAAGAGGACCGAATCGATTTCAGTGTAGGCATAGCTCCGGTTTCTGTAACTGGATGGCTAAAGCTGTAGCAATGTCCAGAGGAGAGGAAAGTATATTTATTCTCCTTGGCAATATCTTCTTCACACATTGTAGATAACTTCTAAGGAGGCGTTTGTTGAGATAGTAGAATGACCATTGTTGACAAGGTGTTCCATTATCTCACCCCTTAAAGAGTCACTACTGTCTTTTCCAAAAATGTCTTGAACCCTTTCAGACAGGCTACACGTTTAACGACCAATGTGCCTCGCTCTGCAGGAACAGGCGAACTGATATATAAGCATACAGAAGTAGTCAGATGCGAAATCTTGTACTTAAGACTTCGACAGACTAATGTACATCTGAAGAGCATTACTCTAAGCGTTGCTGCGAAGAATCTTCTTCTCAAAGGTGATGAAGTTCTTCTCTTATGGATATCTCAGGTTAAACCTCTCCTGAAATCCAGGTTTATGTAAAGTTTCTATTTTGCAACAAGTAGTGTTTCGTTCTCGTGAACTTTTCGCTTCATATTCTTGTCAATGAATCTTGGTGGATATTCATTTTAGATGAAGGTTGTTTTTCTTCAGAAAATCTAGTTCTGCTTCTAGGACGTCAAGATTGCAGATGCGAGTGGCTCCGGGTGGCAAGCGGTATAATTGAATTTTGTTTTTTTTATTCAACAGTCACCCAACTGTAGAAACTTGTTTGTTAGTTTGGTGTAACTACACTTATACGCTTATTCAACTTCTTTTATGCATTGATTAATATTAATAGCTTTGTTTGTGACAACTCATCACTTTTGTTACTAGCCTCTTCCTCGAGAAGGGGATTGTATAATAAAAGAGATTGTACAGGTGAAAGGGAGGAAAAATCAATTCACTATGAAAAGAGTCTCTCGCCTGAATTACGTGTTTTGTTTTATATTATTTATTATTATTATTGTTCCCTTGGGTTCCTAGTGGAACATAGGGCTTCAACTGCACGTCTCCACTTGCTTCTGTCTTCTGCTATACTTTTCCATGTCACTCCATACTGTTTCAACTCCTCTTCACACGATCTCCTCCATGTCACTCTTGGACGTCCCACTCGGCGCGTCTCTTTCGGGTTCCACTCGAGGGCCTGAAGCGCGATGTCACCCAGCGGCCTCCTCAGCGAGTGTCCAATCCATCTCCACTTCCTGCTGCATATTTGTTGAGCGATTGGTTCTTGTTTTGCTCGTTCCCATAGCTTCTTGTCGGTGATTCTTTCCGGCCATCTGATCCTCAGTATGGAACGAAGACAGTTGTTGATAAAGGTCTGCAACAGGCTGTTGGAAATATTCTTTGTGACCTGTCAAGTTTCTGGTTCGTATAGAAGAACTGACTTGACGTTTGTATTGAAAATCCGAATTTCGTTGTTGATGCTACAGAAAATTCAACGCATAAATATTGTCTATGAGGCTAAAATTAGGGTGGCATTTAAACCAACCAACCAACGAACTCTTTTAGACATAATCTTTTTCGGCTTAAGGACTCGCCTAATAGATCCAATTAAGAAAAATAATAATATAATTTATCAAAGACCAAATGGTGATGACTGTGAGGTCAATTACACATAAGTTAAACTAGTTAGGTTGGGGTCAATTAGATTATTGGAGCATACAAATCTTGCCATAACCTAAAATGGTTGACCTTACTACGTTAAATAACCTAGCAAAAAAAGCTCAACTACTACTGTATTGCATTGACTAACACGTAATCACACACTCAACAGCGTGGGACAGGGTGAGAGTATTAAAAAGTGACATAGTTAAGTGGAGATAGAGAGGTGAGGTTAATTATCACTGTATCTTTGTTTCAATTCATGTGTAATGCCCATCCAGGCATTAATGAATATCAAACACGTAGATCAGCGAAGAGTCTCTTTTCGGCGAATTCATTTTCTCAGCTGTACAATCGGAAATATATGTGTTATTTTGTATGTATGTGTATATTAAAATTGTTAAACAAAAATACAATTGGTTATAATTATTTTAACTAAACAGGTGAAGATTGGTAATTGGAGTTACGTAATACAAAATTAGTTAAAAAAATTGGGTGTCATTGAAATTAGGGCAGTAACAAAGGTGGTGAGTTGTCACAAACTGTTGTTAAAAGAAGTTATGTAATAATTGAATAGTTTGATGAGTGAGTTTTACTCAGGATGCACATAGGAACAAAGTAGATAATATGAAATTAAGTAAGGGTTCTAAATGAATACAAGAATTATAAGCAATTAAAGAACAGGCAAAGAAACAAAATTACGTATGCCTAGTCATCGCCTTCCTCGACGGGCAAAGTTAGCTGATATAGGGTCAGACTGGAAAAGAGCTAGCGGCGGTCAAACGAAAACATGGCACCAGTCAATGAAATCCACAACAGTTAGTCTAAGTCACGTAGGAAGATGTAGACTTCCTGACTGGTTGGGCTCCTCGGGACGGTAAAAACCAATGGTTGGAAACAATTGGTGACATGGCTCAAAATCGTTCTCAGTGGCGCAGATGCATCCACTCCTTGTGACTCATGATTTCCAATGATACTGTTTTCTTCTTCGTTATTACTATTCATTTGTCTCACACCTCTGTTTACTGTCTCTAATATGCATTTCTCCGACTTTCTTCTCTTGCTTTGTGTGCTACAAGGAGGGAGTGTGGCGACTTGAACTTCCGCACATATGTGCCAAGTTCTATATCAAAAACCGACCGAGAAAGCCATTGTATTCAAATGTCTGATCATCAGTTTTTACCAATGTATATAAATGAAGCAAGAAAGTTGTATGATTAATGCCTTGATATGATTATGAGCGGTAATAAATTGTGCTCGAAACGTGGCCATCAGTAAATATTACTGTATAACAACATGGTGTGTGACTTTATCAAAATAAATTCTACGCACAATGGAGTTGCGTTTTTGAAGTTGCTTACTCTGGAGAATTGATCTTACTACTGAATTCTCTTTCGTGGTGCGGCTTCGGTTGCTGTCGAAGAGGGTAGTGAAGAGGGAGAGAGAGAGTATTTTCTGTGTAGACACGTGTGTGTGTAGCTTTCAGCCAGTAGGTTTAGGGAATCTCCCTCTCCACCTACTCCAGCTTGTTCAACTGAATGTAGGTATCATCATTCCTTATCACATAGTAAGAGTGTGTGTGACACATATCCTCACACACACACACACAAATGCAAAACATTCCCCTCGTAGAGAAATAGATAAAAATGTGAATAATTTTTTTATCTCTTATCGAAGAATTTTCGCTTTTTTTGTTTTACATATATTTTATAGAATTCTTGCCCGTTATTGTGCAACCAATCAACTGCAATCCACTTCATCGTCATCATCTCTAGTCTCAAGAAGTCAACAAATGCCTACAGGACCATCTGAATTGGAAGATATTCTTCTTCAAGAGAATAATGCTAAACCGTTTCATCATAAACATGCTATATTCTTGATATTAACTCTGGTTACAATGTTCTTTGTAAGTTATGTGTTTTTAGTGTGTATGTCTTCAGTTTTAGAGTCAGTCGCTAAAATGTCTCTTCATCACAGGTTGACTGTCTGTATCAGTGAAGGTAAGTTTCTTCTATTTTTAGACATGGTGGAGAAGATTTGTAGCTCAGGTGGTTGATTTTGATGTAGCTGTGTTCTCTGAACTGGATATTTAATTTTCGAAGCTTTCTTTACCCTACTCGGCAGCATCTTCAGCGCAGACTTCAATTCAATGAAGTGAGCTGTTAGATTTCTTCACGAGTTTATTAGTCATCTCTCCTGATTGATGACTTTGAACGTGATTGGTTGTTTTCGTGTGTTTTCATACCCTGTAGGCGGCTTGTATTCATACTGATTGTTTCCTTGACCTGAAGTGTGACCCTTTGTGTGCGTGAGATTTCCTTCTTATCGATTGGTGAATTTCGTCTATGTCAATGTGCTTATTGATTGACGATTCACTGGAATATCAGGATTCTGAAAATTCTCTGAATTTCTTAATGTTTCCTCTGTCTAATATTCGAAAACACCACATTGGCCAAGGTGGACGTTCCCTTCGTCTTCACATCTATAAACGTAAACTAGACGTCAAAAGGCATGACTTCCACTGCCCCCCCCCTCATATCGCTGCCTACAGAAAACCACGGACATCAGTTTCACTGGGACAACGTTGAAATATTAGACAGGAAGCACCGAGAATTCCAGAGAATTTTCAGAAGCCTGATATTCAATTGAATCGTCAATTAATAGATAAATCGAGATAGACAAAATTTACCAACCGATAAGAACGAAATCTCATACACACAAAGGGTCAAACTTCAGGTCAAGGAAACAATCAGTCCCAATACAAGTAGCATACAGAGTATGAAAACACACGAAAACAACCAATCACGTTCACGGTCATCAATCAGGAGAGATGGCTAATAAACTCGTGGAGAAATCTAACAGCTCTATTCATCAAATTGAAGTTTGAGCTGAAGATGTTGCCTAATAGGGTAATGAAAGCTTCGCAAATAAACCATCCAGCTCAGAGAACACAACTGCATCAAAATCAACCACCTGAGCTACAAATCTTCTCCATCATGTCTAAAAATAGAAGAAACTTGCATTCACTGACACAATGATTCCGTAGAATAGGAGTTAGTTTGAAAATCCCAAAGGATGATATACTTATCTGGTTGGAGTGACTGGTCGAAGAATTCTTACTTATCTCATCATCACTGAACAGCTGTTGAAAGCGAAGATTCCACAACCGTAGCAAACATACAGAATAACCAGTTATCGTTTAGATCAGAAAAATAATCGAACTGAATAAATTAAAATGCTTTCCGATTGTGTATTGCTTTTGCCTCATTACGGACGACTTTTGGCTGCTATCAACAATCTCAACTTACGTGAAACTCTTGTGAAGACAGTTCAGCATTTATCCAACGTTAAGAAGTTTGTAAGTGTAGTGGAAACACGTAGTATCCCATCGGCTTAAGCACACAACTTTCAGTCAGTTGATCCGAACCTCGCATCCTTACTTCAGACCCTAAGTCTGCTGATTTCTCCTTAGAGTGCCTGAAACAAAATGAGCATCAATGTTGTGTGACTGCAGAGCCCAGGGGACAGATGCCTGAGGTCGATCACACATGGCCTGTTTGAAGGACGAGTGTTTATTAGTTTCGTCCGTATTAAAATCTCACCTCCGGCTACGGACTGCCACAAACGAATTCGGGATGTACAGTTTTCGGGGTCGACCGTCTCTAACCCTCTGTCTCCAGAAGGGAAAGGCAACACAGGTGACATGCTGGTCATCTGAGGGCCAGCAGTACGACCTCACTCGCGGACCTTCAACTTAGTGTAACTAACTTACACTATGCCGGTAACTGCTTCCAGTCCAACTACTATCCACTCGACTTTTCGGGTATTTCAGAACCTACAGGAACACTAGTTTCAGTCAGTGTAGCCCATCGGGTCATCGCGATAAGCTAGCCTGACCATCACGTAAAGGTTAGCAGCTGTCGGTCGGTTTCAGTCTTGGTAGCTAACTGAGTAGTGCTGCCAACATCCACAGAATATATGTGGCTTATTGCAATATGCATGCGAAGTCTGTTTCCTATAGATGAGTTCTAAATCACCTTTAATGTAACAAACCTTAGCAGCTTTCAGAATTCCTATGAAATACAACTGAATTCTTATTGGTTTGTTCTGCATGCGCATGTGTGAGTGTGTGTTTGTATACAACTGTTGGTATTGGAAGTTATGCAAATCGAACACTTTCGTCCTATTTGTATCTGTTAATTATTGTTTTACAATATCTCTTCAGTGAAATGCTTGAAATGAGTGTACGTTTATTGGTGTATGGAGATTCCATATCGGTAATGTTTTTTTATTTTTCATTTTAGGGTATTTGTTTATGCACTTGGCGTCTGGTACACGATGCTCCAACTGGCATATACATAGTTCTAGAATTCTTGGATGGTTCATTAAACTTTGGTCAAGGAGTAATATTATTTGTGCTGTTCGGTTTAGATACAGACTTGTTACTTCTACCAATGAAACGTTTGTAAGTCACTCTATTATTATTATTATTATTACAACATCACGTAGGGAGGTGTAGACTTCCTGACTGGTTGAGGTCCTCGGTTTTTTAAGAACCAACGAAGATTGGAGACAATTGATGGGGCTCAAAATCGTTCTCAATGGCTGGTGCACATGCGTTCTGTCTCTCTGTTTTTGACATAGAACTTTGCACATATGTGCGGAAGTTCAAGTCGCCACACTCCCTCCTTGTAGCACACAAAGCAAGAGAAGAAAGTAGAAGAAATGCATAATATAGAAAGTAAACAGAGGTGTGAGACAAAGGAATAGTAATAACGAAGAACAAAACAGTTTTATTGGAAATCATAAGTCACAAGAAGTGAATGCATCTGCGCCAGCCATTGAGAACGATTTTAAGCCATGTCACCAATTGTGTCCAGCTGTCATTGGTTTTTACCGTCCCGACGACCTCAACCAGGAAGTCTACACCTTCCTTCGTGGCTTAGACTAACTGTTGTGGATTTCACTGACTGGTGCCATGTTTTCCTTTGACCGCCGCTAGCTTTTTTCCAGCCTAACCCTATATCAGCTAACATTGCACGTCGAGGAAGGCGATGACCAGGCATACGTAACATATGTCCTAACCATCTCAGTCCATGTAATTTCACAGTCTCATCGACTGATTTCCCCTCCTTACCTAGCACTCGAAGGATGCTTGACCTCAATATTGCTCACCTTATTATACCACTTCACGCGGGAGATAGAACGCAGGCACCTTTGATCAAAGACAGCTAATCTTTTCATGTCTTCCACTCTCAATAGTCGTGCCTCACAGCCAGCCATAAAGGAGGACGGAGCGGACTGATGAGCAGTACACACGCCCTTTGGTCAACAGGCAGCAGGATATCGCGTCTACGCCAGAGACGGTGTAAAGTGGCACATGCGAAACTAGCCCTCTGTATTCGTACTGAGATTTCGTCAGAGATTAACCCGTTGGGGCTGGTGGTACTTCCCAAGTAAGTGAAGCGGTCAACGTGCTCTGTCACTTCACTTCCTATTTCTAATCTAGGAGGCGGTGTAGTCCAATCCTACAACATCATCTTACATTTTACAGGGGCGAATCGCATGCCAAACAAACGAAGATGCGTTCACTCTTTGTGATTTATCATATCCAATAAGATTCTATTGTTATTCCATATTAATATTCTTTTTGCCTCACATTTCTGTTTGTTATCTGTATTTTGAATCTCTACTCTTCTCTCTTACTTTGTGTGGTACATGAAGAGAGAGTGGCAACTGGATCAGTTGCACATCTGTGCAGTGTTCTGTATTGAAAGCAGTCAGTCAATTAGACAGACAGACAGTGATAATAACAATGAAGGTCTTTGCATCGCCCACCACGCTGTGTCCGAAACTTGTATCAATCTAATTTAACAGCTATATAAAGACACCACATGTTAAGTGATCCGAAATAGAAAAAACTTAGCAAAGACTTCAACGTGAAGACAGGAGTAAGACAAAACCTCTTACTATCGCGGATAGTATTCCTGATTGTGGTAGACTGGATCTTACGGCAGACTGTGAGGAGCAAAAAGACAAGAATACGTCCTACCGATATGAAAACTTCAGGCAATCTGTACGTCTCGGGGTGATTTATGTCCGATATCATACAAAGGCAAAAATCTACAAACGGAATCCAACAGGTTTTCAGAATAAGTAGCCAAGACAGGACTCCAAGTGAACTTAGAGAGAAAACATAGGCGATGAATACAATACCCGAGGAGCAACAGCAACAAGCATCAACCACTACCAAGGGTAGTAATTTGAAGTAAGAGGCTTCCTTCAGTTATCTTGACATCACTGTTTGAACCACAGGTGTCACAGATGAGAATTTCAACGGCAGGATCGGAAAGCGGCAAAACAGACTTTCATTAATCTGAAATCAATCTGGATATATTCTGTAATCAAACTCAGGAACAATACTGACAAGTGACTGAGTTTGTCTATATGGTTCAGAGACTTGGATTGTCACGGAAAGCATTTCTAACACGTCACTTCAGATCTTCGTTAGCAGCCAGCTTTGCTCCAACCTGAAGATCAGCTGACCGGAAATGAAAGGCAGCAAATAACTCTATCAACGAACCAATCGCCCCAACAAATATTCCGAAGGAAATGTAGATAGGTCAGGAACCCCGTTGAGTAAAATCTAGTGCTAGACAGACCATTTAATGAAATCTGAATAGAACAGAAATGGCGAGTTGGGCATCGCTTCAAGGGTGACGTTAGGAAGATTGTTTGGGGAGGAGATGACAGCTTATGAGCAGTCGTGGAGTCAAGTAAAGAGGACTTCAGACAGCAGGACGATGTGATTAGAAGATTCTAGAAGTCCTGGATTTCGCGCGTGGATGATTTATGTTTAATGTCACACCAACTTGAAGACATGCAGGCGGAAACCAACAAACTGGCAGAAAAAGTGACTAAGACAGGAATTCAAGTGAATCTCGAGAAGATGGAGGTGATGAAAATAACCACCAACAGACAGCGACAACAACCAGTACCAATCACCATCAGTGGGAAAGATCTGATAGAGGTCACTCACTTCTTTCACTTATCTGGCTAGGAAGTGTCGTTTCAACTACAGGCACTCAGAACAGATGAAGATGTCAAAGAAGGCCAACCAGAATCGGAAAGTTAAGATACACCTTCATCAAACTGAAACCAGTTAGTTTGGAAATCTTCTCCACTCACTCACTCAGTCAGCATAAACAACAGGATTGGGATTTTCAACACAAATGTCAAGTGAGTCAATTCTTCCATACGGGTGAGAAACTTCAACTGCGCGTGAGGTACGAAAAGGATTTTCAACAGCCTCTTGCAGACTTTTATCAACAGCTGCGTCCTTCGCCGGCTGGCTCCATACTGAAGATCAAATAGTCAACCGACTGGCCAGAAAGAATTAGTGACAAGAAACTCTTCAGTGGAACAAACCAGCAAGCAGGAGCCGATCACCCAACAAATATGTAGGAGAAAATGGAGATGGATTGGTCGGGCATACATTGAGGAGGCCGTCGAATGACATCACACGCAACGCAACGCAGGCCATCGCTCGAGTGGAATCTGAATGGGAAGCGCCAAGTGGGTCTTCAGTGCAACGGTGATATGGAGGAGATCGTTTGGTAAGGAGGAGATGAAAGATTATGGGTAATCGTGAGGTCAGTCAGCTGAAGAGGACAGCGGAAAAATTGCACAAAGTGGATATGTTTTGTTGAAGCCTTGTGTTCCACTCGGAATCCAGAGAAATAATAATTAGAAGAAGAATAATAAACCTCTTACCTCTATTAAAAGTAAAAATAATAACAAAAAATGAGGAGTATATTGCTCACATTCGTCTCTGAAGGTGTATCGATTAACATACTATGCATGCCAAGCCACTGTCTTCCTTGTTGATCAGTGTTAACTGACATAGAATTAGCTTGGGATAGCTTTGAGAGAGTGGAATAGTCAAATCAAAACCTGGAGTGTCAATCCATGACGCACGTCTATAACTCTTGGTTTGAGTTATATGAGGGCGGCGGGGGGGGGGGTGGTTGTAGATTACCACCTGATATAATGGTCTTTTGGATGTTAAGATCTAATGACTTGAAACTCTTGATGATATTTCTCAAAATAGTTGTCAGTGATACGTATGCATTCACTCTTTACAATCACCTAAATCCCTTGAGTCTTCACATACTTCTCCATGTGTAGAGGTATTCTTTCTCCCCACATTGTATTATTTACTTCTTTGTGTTTTCTGTTTTTGTTGCTTCTTTTGCCTCTCACTAAGCTTTACACGTTGGTACCGTGAATTTTCTGGAAGATTCTTCATTGGAAGATTCTTGAAATCTCCATCTCAAGATAATATTAATAATAATGAAATTAATCGTATAGTTAATCAATTTGTTAAATTCCATTTGGAATCATGTTCAAAGAGTATATGCCATGGGAAAGTGTAAGTTTTGTAGTTTTGTTGTTTGTTTTTTGTGTGGACCACCAGTCTTCACCTGTGTTATTGTTTGCTGTTTTTCTCTCAGTATTGTTAATTTCTTTGGACTTATTATTTTGAAGTTTAGTCACTTAGAGAACCATTAAAAAGCAGCATAGGGTACTGGATAGCTGTTTCGTCATTGATTGGGACTCTTCAACACTATGCATCTTATAATCAATCGTATCAAGGATTGAAAGCAGGACCTTTAAGGTCACATTTTGACAAGCTTTTTGACGATTCAGCTACTGGACGAGAATCCAATAGCTTTTCGATCCTAACTTCTTCCACTTCGCGATATTAGATGGTTGGAGGCGATCGGCAGGAAGCCCAACCTGATCTAGGTTTCGTGCCAGTGGGCACTCACCAGTCAGCAAGGCGTATCTGCAACCGCTTTGAAGGAATTCATATCCCTTCTGAGATTCGAACCCACGTCACCCTGTACCGTCTGCAGTTAGAGACGTTACCAGCTATTCGGACTCGCGATTGACCTCCTGTAAGACTTTATTGGATACTTTGATTGGGCACTAGTTACTTCTGTTCAACAAATCGGCGATATATGACGACTTATTATTATGCTCAGAAATCAGTGGTTAGCCACGGGAACAGTTATTCCTATCATACATCAATTATGAAGACGTTTTTGTGACGTTGATGAATTAAAAGTGTTCAGGATGAACAGTCATCTATGAGATGTAAGCATAAGTCAATTACAAGTTCTAGTGTGGACAAGCATAAAAATTATACCTTGATGGTATATACTACTGACTGATTAATATGAAACGTCAACCAGTAATAGTAGTAGTTCTTGGTTGTTAGGTCAAAATGATCTAAACACCGGATGGCCGTTGTACTCGTCTTTGGAGCTGTGAGCTCATCACCGGTGTAACCCGAATGGATTTAGCTCAGGCAGGTAAATCAGTTCACACTAACAGAATTGTGGCTAGTCACCTAGTTAAACTGATTAAGTAAAATCTCTAATTAATATTCAAATTGAAAAAAAGTATGGTTACAGGATTTCATCATGAGCTGACATTGGTTACAGAACCATTGGAAAACCAGCTGGGAGTATTCCATAGCCAGGTGTTTAGTCCTAGTGTGCGACTCTTCATCAGTACGCACCCACCGGGGTTCGAAACTAGGACCTTCTGGATACAAGGCGAGCTCGTAGACCATTGAGCCACTGGGACCCGATCCGATGGCCCATGAATTCTATTTTCTGCCAATTCAATTAGTCCAGAGATCCTGACACCGTTCCTCTTGTGATTCTTCGCGGTATGTCTAACGTTGTCTAACAGTACAGCATATTGAACAAAATGGTTGCTTCAAAAATTTAGCTCAGGTGAAATTTGTTTCTGGTTTTGATGTGTTCTATGAAGTGAATTGGCTTTTAATTGCGAATCTGCCTTTCTCTTTCTGGTAATATATCTCCAGCGCCTGACTTCAGTGTAGTTTCAACGTCAAAGCTTTGTAATGAAAAACATCCGCCTCAGAGAGCTGATTTATACAAGCATGTAGATGGAGCATGAATGTGTTGCTTGACCGCAACACCTAAGTGATAGGTGCTTAAGGCCGGTCACACACGACCTATTTGAGTGATGTCCATATGCAGATCTTACTTTCGGTTAAGGATAGCCGCAAGGTAACTTGGGATATACATTTTCCGGGATCGACCCTTCCTGAACGTTCTTCTCACAGAGGACAAGCAGCATAGCTTACTTGATGGGCATCTGAGGGAAACACATCCCTATTCCGTCAGTAGTAGGCACCGTCTCCTCAGACTCTAAATATATCTTTAACTAATTACAGTATGATGATAATTGTTCTCAGTCTGCAGGATCTGCAGGAACATTTATTTCACCAAGTATAGCTCTATGTCAGAATAGCAACCATCTATTGGAACAGAAGAACACCTGAATTTTCATCATGAGCTGATATTAGTTAGAGAACCATTGGAAAACCTAGGAGTACTGGATAACTGTTTCGTCCTATTTTGGGACTCTTCGTCAGTACGCACCCACCGTCAGGATTCTAACCTAAGAACCTTCTGGGCTCGCCTTGTAACTAGAAGGTCCTAGGTTCGAATTCCGGTGGATGCGTACTGTGAAGAGTCCTAAAATAGGACGAAACAGCTGTCGAGTACTCCTAAGTTTCCCAATGGTTCTCTAACTAATATCAGCTCATGATGAAAATCCTGTAACCAATCAAATCCCTACAAACCAACACTTGAACTGTTATGCACCCTCCGTTTGCTACTTTTCTCTTTGTTCTGTCTTGTCAACAATTCTGTCAGCTGCATGAAAGAATCTATTAATGAACACTATACTAGTTAAGTATTATCATTATTTAGACAAAGCAATAAGAAGACGTAATTTGTCTGAATCGTGTTGTAATGTATTTGCGCAACACATTTCGAACAATCTGATCACACACGGGCTTGTCATAGGAGTACATTTATATATATGAAATTAATAAAGAGTTAAGAGGTGAGAAAATAGACTGCTTTGGTCAAGGACATATTGAAGGTAAAAATAACAATGGAGATCACTAAAACCAACTAACAGAAGTAATAGTACATCTACCCTGTTTGGTATCAAAACAAAGTTTACCAAAGAAGGATTAGTGTGATGACGAGTTGTTGCGTTGAACGCATAAAGGTGGTTTCATTTTCCTAATTGCCAGCTAGGGCTTTCACAAACTTTAGGATACGCCCCAAACACGTTTTATAGGTAGGTTTAAAAGACGTGTAAACATCAATTTTATGTCCTGTCTCTATAGTATGTTTCGTAATAAAGGATCTAGGTCTCCTTTTCTCATCATTAATGGGTTCCGGAAGCCATTTAGGAATATGCTGTGAAGCCAGCCCTTACTTGCAGAGATCGATGAGTCTTCCCTATGTCTGTATGTATGTTCACACTTACATTTAAATTGGTTAATGCAGTGGGATGTGACATCATTTTTTGCATAGATGGATATATTGGCTTCACATTATCCATTATTATGATATTAGCTACATAAAAGGTCTTTTTAACAGTAGCGTTCAATCTTAGGGGCGAGTTGGAGAATGGGTCTTTATGTTCTGATCACTTTATATCTCCTATTGAACTTGTCTGGATAATTGTTATCAACCAGAGTTTGTGTCAGCCTTCTTTCTTCCTCATCAAGTGTGTCTTCAGTGCATAAATTACAAGTTGAACATAGCAGTTCAACAGCGCATCTCCATTTCATCCTGTGTTTTCTGCAATCGTCTTTATCCGACTCCACTATTGTCGATATATTGCGATACCCTCTTGACAGGATCTCCGCCATGACACTCTTAGCACCCAGGCGATAGCTGCTACCTTGACGTGGTGATCGGGCTTGCATATCGCAATGACCCAACGAGTTACACTGGCTGGAACGTATGTTCCTGTAGGTCCTACCATGCCAGAAAGGTTGTTTGGATATTATTATTATTGTTTCCTTTAATTCCTACAGGAACATAGGGCTTCAGCCGTGCGTCTCCATTGCGTTCTGTTCTCTGCAAGAGTCTTCACCTGGCTCCATGTCTGCCCACACGTTTTCATCTCCTCTTCACTTGACCTCCTCCAAGTCACCCTTGCACTGACGACCAACTCGCCGCTTCCCTTTCGGGTTCCACTCGAGCAATTGCTTCTCTAGTGATGTCACTTGATGGTTGTTTAGATAGCGGTTAGACAAAAAGCAGCTACCCAATCCAACACTATGATTCAAACAAATCCACGATATATCATGCCGGATCGGTCCGAGCCCGGATTAACAACGACCGCGCTTTCTGCTGCCGTGTCACAGGGCAGAAGTGATAAATATGCTACTGAGACACACCAAATGAATAAGAACAAACAAAAACAGGCCGCGTGTGACCGGCCTCAAGCAGTTGTCCCCTGGGCTCTGCGGTCACGCAACACTAACCTTTTCTCTATTTCAGGCACCCGAAGACCCAACCAACTTCCACGGTGTGGGCAGCCGGGAAGTAACAACCGCCCACATACTTCCGAAAGCACACGAAGCCTACCTGAGCATCACTGTCCCCTAGCCGCCAAACCCGCCGTTTCTCATTTGGGTTCCGCTCAAGCGTCTGCTTGTCGCACGATATCATCCAGTAGTCTGCTTAGAATGTGTCCAATTCATCTCATTCTCAAAGTTCCCTGTTACTAATCCTTCCTGGTCATCTGACCAGTGTTGAAGGTCCGGATCTAATTCTTTATGCTTAATGCAGTGGAATTCCATACTGATTTCAGATTAATAAAGATCTTTCTAGCCTTTCCGATCCTGACTTTGATATATATATAAAGATACATATATATATATTGTTATTGACTGTTATTCAATGTCTTGGATAATTTTCCATTTGTTATTATTCCTATTTTCAGCGTTAAAACAACTCACTATGACAAAGTATTTTATCCTTCCGCTCTTGAAGATTGGTTAATTGCTGCAGGGTTAGCGCATTCCCATGAAGATGCCTCACATTACATGAAATGTCTTGAATTGGGCAATATTATAAGTAGTGTATGCCCTAGACCTACAATGACAACAACAACAACAATGACTGAATCCCCGTCGTCAGCAGCAGGAGCAGCAGCAGCATCTTCATCCTCAATAGAGACAATCTGTGACTGTTGCCAGCAACCTCTGTTAACATTTACTAATTATGCATGGAATTTACAAATTACAAGATTTTAGAGAACATACGCACATACACAGGAGAAAGAGTGCGTGTGTGCGTGTGTGTGTGAGTTTGTCGTTTGTCAATCACCAGGGAGAGAGGGAGAGTACAAACATGCACACGGAAGCACACACTCCATCCCTCCGCTACTGCTCCTCATCTTCCACCATTGTGTAGTACTCTTGTGTCGTGCGGTTTTTTGTATTTTGTTTTCGTCTTCTGCCTCCTTTCTTGAGGAAGTGTCATCACATTTGTGATAAAAAGCCATTATGAACAAAAAAGGAAAAACCGCTTCTTCCCCTTCCCCCTTCAAATGATGACATCCGAAGCAAAGAAATTAGACTTACAATATCAACGAGAAAATTTCCCTTCTTATTTTTTGTATTTGTCCGTTGTTTTTTTTCTTTTTTTCTGCCTTTCGTGTTTATTTATGTATTGATTTTTGTTTGCTGTTTTGTGTTGTTTCGTCGTTTGTGCTCAATTTTGTTAGCGTTCCTATCATTATTTTGTTATGATTGCGTTTCTAGTCTATAAACCGGTTCATATTATTATTATTATTTATTTTCTTGTTAGTGTTGTGGTTGTTTTGGCTTGTTCTGTGTGCATTCATGTCTGCGCCATAATTTTGTTCCATTTATGTCTATCCATCTATTGATCTCCTAATGAGTAGTATACATTTGCTTGCTTACATTTTCGGTAAAATACAGTTATGTGTGTACGCATCTGTTTAACTTAACTACCACTGAAAAATATATAGTAATGAAGTAACTATATTATATTATTATTATTTTTGTTCCCTTAGGTTCCTAGTGGAATATTGGGCTTCAACTGCACGTCTCCCCTTGCTTCTGTCTTCTGCTGTACTTTTCACCTGCATCCATGTTAATCCATACTGTTTCAACTCCTCTTCATACGATCTCCTCCATGTCAACCTTGGACGTCTCACTCGCCGCTTCCCTCCCGGGTTCCACTTGAGCTATGGCCTGAAGCGCGATGTCACCCAGCGGCCTCCTCAGCGAGTGTCCAATCCATCTACACTTCCTCCTACATATTTGTTGGGCGATTGGTTCTTGTTTTGTTTGTTCCCATAGTTTCTTGTTGGTGATTCCTTCCGACCATCTGATCTTGAGTATAGAGCGAAGACAGTTGTTGTTGATAAAGGTCTGCAACAGGCTGTTGGAAATATTCTTTGTGACCCGCCAAGTTTCTGATCCGTATAGCAAAACTGACTTGACATTTGTATTGAAAATCCGAATTTTGTTGTTGATGCTGGCTGAGTGACGAAGATTTCCAGATTGGTTTCAGGTTGATGAGTGTGAAGTAATAAAGTTCTCTCTTTGTGTTTTTTAGTAGCTGTCACGGATAATCTGTCGTCCATCTACGCTGACCGAGTTTCAGCGTAGAAACTTGTACAGATGTTCGACAGTTCAATTTCCAATGCTTCATGTGGCACAAAAAGGCAGAATCATAACACTGAACGGTATAAGGACTTAATGGCTTTAGAAGTTTGCAAAGAGTAAATGCATCTGCTTCCATTTTGAATAATATTGCCAAGAGTCTCAAGGCGCGTTGGTCCTTAACATCTCAAGGAACCCATCCAGGTAGCTTACACACCTATCCTCATCGCTGGCTCGAATCAACAATAAAAAATTTCATGTATTTTTAAGTGTGTGCTTGTAGGAATTTCACTGACTTCCAGTTTGATAGCCAACTGACCTGAGTACCAGCGGGTACTCCACATCTGTTTCGTCTTAGTAGTACACACTCACCGCCGACTGAACGCTGGAACTTTCAGGTTACGACATAAGTCCGTTGACCATCCACCCAGTAGTACGGTATCCAATGTTCAGTTGGCGACATATGTATGGTGCGACCGCCAACTGAAGTTACTTCGTAACTAACGCTTGAAAAATCAATCTAGTTTTGCAATTAGTAGTGTTCCGTGAGCTGGTTGGTTCAGTTGCGGGGCTTTCGTCGTCCTTCTGGACAACATCTTCAGCTCAATTTTTAGCATAAAGTGAACTGATTTAAATTTTCCATGAGTGATACTAGGCAATAACCCAATTACTCACAAAAGAAACTGTGTGCAGACATTGTTTAAAAGAATTCAAACACACTGTATCACCCCAGCGTTGAAAAGAATGGAAGAAAAATGCCTACTATTGGTCTTCAAAAAGAATGGTCATCCACAAAATTTCATCAGAAAGTTTTTTAAATCGAATCACAACACCAACAAGAAACTATCATCAAAGAGCATAAGAAAATTCATCTTACCAAATATGAAGAAATATCTCTGGAATAACAGCTAGAATACTGAAACCGTTTGAAATAGATATAACACACAAGCCAGCCAGCCAGCACAATCACTTCATTCGATATTGTGCAAACCAAAAGACCCATCCAACAGAAAAAGGAGATAAAATTAATACTATTTACAAAATAAATAGTGTGAACTGTAATAGACATTACATCGGCCAAAGTGGGCGTCCCCTTCGAATCAGAATCCAGGAACACAAATCAGCTGTGAAAAGACATGATATATACTTTTTCATATCAATGCATATAGATAATTAGGGACATTAGTTTGATTGGGATAATGTCGAGATTTTAGATAGAGGAAACACCAAAAATGCAGTCAGGGAATTCCTAGAAGCCTGGTATTCGAACGAATATGCAATTAACAAACATGTTAATATAGACCAAATATACCAACTAATAAAACGTAAATCAAATGACCAGAAAGTTTAAAATGCAAGTCAATAGAAAATGATCACTACAGATGTTAAGATGGTTACCGGGAGCGGCAATTCTATCACTCACTCATGGAAAATTTAAATCAGTTCACTTTATGCTGAAGATGTTGTCCAGAAGGATGACGAAAGCTCCGCAACACAACCAACCAGCTCAGGGAACACTACTAATTGCAAATCATCCACCTGAGCTAAAAATCTTCTCTATTATTTCACAGTCGATCTAGTGCTCACTAATGACTGACTGTAGGATCCAGGGGCTTGAAGTTTTAGTAGGAGGTTGTCGAAAGCGCGATCCACCAAGCTGGCTGTGTGGAGAGATCATCGCTTAATGACACTAACTGAATTCCATGTTTTGATTCGACTGCGCTTAAATCCTTTCCAAGCTAATAATGTATTGGTCAACATTGCTCGACAAGTTAGGAGATGGCTGATCATGCATAACACGTATCCGAGACACCTCAGTCGATGTAACTTCACACTCTAATCGTTGTCTGACACTACGCCTAATCTCGATGTTAGTCACCACATCATACGGCTTAACTGAAAGACTGTAGACTGAAGTGTTGACACATGAAAAAATAGGTGGCACTGTAACAAAATTTCTACAAAGGAATACATTAAATTCAATTTTGGGAGCATATTTAGATGACTATTTCAAATAATTTTTGGAGTTAGGTTTTTTGGGAGGGTGGGTGGTGAGAAGGGTTGCCCTGTCGTCATGTTCTTAAGTGAGGGTTACTTAATTTTCAAAGAAACTGGCCACCCAGGCAGCTCCTGCTTATTTCAACTTTGATCTCGACCTGATTATATTAAGATTGGTTGATGAGGAATGGGGCGGAAGTGTGAACCAGGGGTTTCGAGTTCTTTCGATCGATCACATTTCGGTAAACTGGCATCCAATAATTTAAATCCTAGTAAGAGGCAGTTTTTGAAAAGAATTTCGTTTTAGTTTAAATCCCTACGTCATTAGACAGAAAGAATGAATGAATGGTTGTCTCTCAACTAGAATCCTTTTTTTTCAAAAATATCCATATTGTGTACAACTTTCAGCCAATTCGTAATGTATTCAAACTGGCATCAAGGATGCACCAGCTTCCTACTCTCTAAAGTGTTGGATAATAATAGACAAGGTCGACTCTCCTAATACCTAAATAAAATCGATCACTTTAAATCTGACTCATTGGTTCCAGTACTTGACTTTCGGTAAATGAGTCTTGAGTTCGAATCCCACTTCACTTAATGTAGACTGATCAGATGTGTATTATCATAAGACCTCATACAATACACATACCTCAGCCTAGTACATAAAAAGTCTGCTCTCGAATTGTGTCATTTACATACCGATTTATTTGAGATTGTTTGTAGGCAGTCGACTTTTTCCTAATTCTGTTGAAATAGTACGCGCTTACATACTGAATATTAGATGGCCATGAAGAAAGTCTGAGGAAGAACCAGTCGACTAACGAAAATGGAGATGGATTTAAGATACACTGAGAAGACAGATGATGAGTAACATGGCGTGCCAGGCCTTCGCGTGAAACTTGACTGGGAGACGATGGGTTGGGTGTAGGTCCGAGGGTGAATATGGAGGACATTGTGTCAGGAGGAAGTGGAGGCTTAGCGGAAAGTCATGGAACCAGCTAAAACACACTGCTGAAGTCATACAGTGATGTGCAGTAATACTTACTGATTACTACGTATCGAGCACAAATTACTGCTCATAATCATATCGAAGCAACAAGTTAACACAAGAAGCATCAAAGATAGTCCTCCAGGTGAACATAGATAAAACAGAGGTGATGAAAATTCCTGGGCAACACCACCAACAGCAACAACAACGACTGACAACAATCAGCATAAATGGGAGGAACTTGAACAACCTCCTTTACCTACCTTGGAAGCATCGTTTCAACTACAGGCGGAACTGATGAGGATATCAAAGCAAGGATCGGAAAAGCAAGACAAGCTTTCACTACTCTCAAGTCTGTGTGGAGGTCAACAGCACTCAGCATCAAAAATAAGATCCGGATTTTCAACTCCAATGTGAAGTCAGTTCTACTATACGGATCAGAGACTTGGCGCGTCATAAAGAGCATCTCAAACAAACTACAGACCTTCATTAATAGTGGTCTTCTCTCAATACCCGTCAAGATGAGATGGCCGGCCAGAAAAGATCAGCAACAGAGATCTCTAGCAATGAGCGAACCAACCCAGCAGGAACCGATTGTGAAACAAATAGGCAGGAAGAAATGGAGATGGATTGGCTGGCCATACTCTTAGGAAACCATCAAGTAACATCACTAGACAAGCCATTGCTCGAGTGGAACCCGAAAGGGAAGCGGTGAGTTGGTTGTCAGTGCGAGGGTGACTTGGAGGAGGTCATGTGAAGAGGAGATGAAAATGTGCGGGCAGACTTGGAGCCAGGTGAAGACTGTAGCAGAGAATAGAACGCAATGGAGACGCACGGCTGAAACCCTATGTTCCTGTAGGAATTAAAGGATACAATAATAATAATCATATCGAAACATTACTGACACAACTTTCTTGCTTTATTTATATACGTAAGTTGATGATTACACATTTGAATAAAATCAATATAAGATAAAGTACATTCAGAAATAATAATATTAGTGTTATCAATAAAATACAATAAGATGTTTTTATAATAAAAAAGGTACCTTGTTAGAATGTTATAATGTATGTGAATTGAATACATTTTAACATTATTGATTATCCTCTGATTTGACTGGTAATCATATCTTCCATACATATCTCTGGTATTTGCGTTGAGTCACTTCTATTGCATGTGCTGGGTGTAGATTTTTCGACGAACCAGGATTCAGTAATCAATCTCTTTCTCAACCTACCTATATTAATTTTTAGAATTTTGACTCTGTCCCACCCACCTTATTGTGTGATTGTATATTAATGCATGCAGTGTAATTGCTGGGCTTTTTGTCTACATTACTTATCTTTGTGGGGTCAATCATTGAAACCTTAGCTAGATTCTTCTGTTCTGGTAATCCCACTACTCCTGATCTTCTAGTTTGACCTATGTAGTTGACCTAACTCACAGTTATTGGAAGGTAATTTGTAAATTATATTATTCTGTTTAATTGAGTCAACCTACAAGGTCCTTTAACCTGCCAAGCTTGTCCTACGTGATTGAGTTTGAAGGTTTCAATGTCACCCCAATTTCTGCATTATTAAGAAACCTATGTATGGTCTCAGATGTCCCCTCCTTATATGGTAGAACTGTAGATGCCTTGCATTCTCTCTTATTTATGTTATCATTGCTAGTTTCACCATTATTTTTATTTTGACCTTTTCTGATCTTACTAGTGAATTTAATAAGATAGTTATTTAAAACTAACCAGCTATTCTCCTTCTATCTGTTTCATTTCATCATTTAGGTCTTTTATTGTGCTACTTAGTGATGTTATTTCTCGGTTTGTTAGACACGTAATTAAGTCTGCCTTTACAGAAAATGACTGATGAGATGAATTAAAGTCTAAACATCTATTAGACAAGTTCTTTATTCTAATATAACAGCATCTTATTTCCCATCTTATTGTAAATTATTGATAACACTAATAATATTTTCCGAATGTCTAATCAGTTTTCACTCATGTATATAAATGAAGCAATAAAGTTGTGTCACCAGTTCCTTGATATGATTATGAGCAGTAATCAGTTGTGCTCGAATCGTGATCATCAGTAAATATTACTGCACAATAGTGTGTGATTTCATCAAAATAAAATTTTATCCACAATTGAGTTATACTCCACCACAGTGCCTAAGTTTTACACCTGGACTGCTGAATTCTTATGCTCCATTTGGAACCAAAGAGAATGTTGGTGATAATAGTACCGTCGTTTCGGCTTTATTCATTATTGGAACCCGAACTCAACTTTCTTTTGTTCCATCGTATAGAAAACAATATGATGCTTATCAGTTGTTATTCCAACAGTAAATTCTTGATGACATTGTTAAATTTGGAAGTCATGCCATCTTAAGGTTACTCAAAAGTGTTTCATGTTGACTGTTCAAAGCAATGCCATTTTTTCATTCAATATCTAGAACCTGATTCTTCACCGATTCTTCTTTGGTAATGGTGATGATTGATGAGTGAATTAGCAGAGTTTATTGTTAGTAGAGTTACCTAAAACATTAGTAGTTTAACAGACTAGCGTTTATTCCTTATTATTGTTATTTCCCTCAGTTTCGAGTGAAATACATGTGGTTTGAGTAGGACCTCTCAAATCCATCCTGTCATCTAAATTCTCTTTTATCTGGCTTCATAATTACCTAGAAGCTTACATGATCTCTATATGTCACCCTCGGGTGATCGATTCATCGTTTTCTTTTCCGGCCCCGCTCGGCGGTTTGCCTAACTTGATATGTCTTCCAAAGGTCTCCTCGGCGTATGTTCTATACATCCCCATTTCATTCCGTTGAGTGGCTGTTGATGGAAGTCTGCAGCAGGCTCTGGGATATGATTTCCATGACGCTTCAAATCTCTGTACTACATAGAAACACTGATTTGAAATAATTGTTGAAGATCCGGATTTCCACAGTGATTTCTGAGCACTGAATATCCGTTCCTTCAATTGATTTCCTTATCTGTGTTACCTGTAGCTGAGTTGATTTCACTGAACCATCTTGTTGATATCACAGTCATCGTGATACTATTTGTCTGATGCACAATTTATTTAGATATTTCCCACTGTTGACACAGATTTTACAAGCGGGGAATCAATTAGTTATCAGGTCTGAATTATTTGCGGTGGCTTGGACAGTTGAAACATATATCTATCCTTTCTTTCTCTGAATATAATAACAAAATATTATTATTATCCCCTTGGGAACATACGGTTTTAACAACACATCTCCACTTTCTTCTATTTTCTGCTAACCTCTTCAGATGTCTAGCTCCATCACTGCCCATAATCTCTCAACTCCTCCTCCCCTAAACGATCTCCTCCATGTCATCCTTTCACTGACGACCCATTCACCACTTCCCACTGGGACTCCATTCGAGTGATGGCCTGTCATACGATGCCATTCGATGACCTCCTCACCGCATGCCCAATCCATCTCCATTTTCTCGTACATATTTTTCGAACGATCGGCTCTTGCTTGTTCGTTTATTTACAGCCACGGTTTCTTGTTACTTATTCTTTCTGGCTGACCATTGGATCTTCAGAATGGATCCAGCGAAGACAGCTGTTGGTAAAAGTCTGCATCTGGCTGTTGGAAATCCTTTTCGTGACACGCTTGCAGGGATTCTGACCCGTATAGGAGGAAAAACTTACCATTGGTGTTGAAACTCCGAATCTTGTTCCTTATGCTGAGGGTGAGCAGAAGATTTCCATACTGATTTCAGGTTGGTGAAAGTGTATCATGCCTTTTACCTGAATTCCCATCTTGTCCTCTTTTTCTGCCAGTTTGTTGGTTTTCGCTTACAAGTCTTCAGGTTTGTGTGACATTAGACATATATCATCTACGAAATCCAGATCTTCCAGAGTTTTCTTATCGGTCGTCCAGCGTATTCCTGTCTCCTCGCTTCTCATGCGCAGTCTGACGCATAATCCAGTCCGCCACAATTAAGAATATCTTCGGTGATAATAGGCAGCCTTTTCTTACTGCTGATTTTTCCGTTGTGGATAACCTGACACGTTGTCCTATAGCCAGCTGTTGAGCGAGGTTGATAAAGACTTGGGCATTGCACGCCGTAGTACTGAAGTAGTTTCCAGATTACTTCTCGGGTCTACGCTGTCGAAGGCCTTTACGAAGTTGATGAAGTTGAGGTGAAGTGAGGTTTGACTGCCATTCTACGCTTTGTTCAATGACTATGCGTAGAGTTACAATTAGTTCAGTACATGGTTTGCCTTTCATGGATCCAGCTTGTTCTGTGCGGGCGAAGTTCTTTATCCAGTGCATCTTTTATTCTCTCCGGGATGATGCGACTTAGGATTTCACTTGGCATGGACAAGAGTATTATTCCACTCCAGTTCTTGCACAGGCCTAATAATATAATCGTGATAATAATAATAGCTTTATCGGTACACATATAGAATTTTCAGCATGTAAATAGAGTATTGCATCTAATTTTTTTATTACAAGGGTAATCATTAAAACAGGCCATTTACAATGATAATATTGTTCAATAAGAATGTGAATTTAAAGTTAAATTAGGTGAAAATATTAACAACAATGTAACAATGAAAAATAAATTGGGCCGTTAACTTACAGTTTCGCAGTAAGTTGGTATTTTCCTGCCTTACACACCTTTCTCATCACATAAAATGTGTCCCAGCTAAATGAGATATCGTAGAGTTTTGGTACTTGGTTGTCCGAGCATGTACTCTTATATAGTTGCTTCTAGTTCTACCCAGTTTATGAGATGCCAAGAGAAGGTTGTGTGTGGAGAGGATGGTCAGGGTTTGACACGATAATATTTGCTAATTTCTTGCAGGAATCCAAGTGTCTGTCTACAATAGTATTAATGAGTTGATTTAGTAACACCCTACTCACCCTAGTGACACCACTTTAGTACCCTGTGCAGTCTCACAAACTCTTTCTTAAGTAGTCCGGGAAGGATTAAGAGTTGAGGAGTAGTAAAGAAGGATAGGTAGAATACAAGAATTAACAAACTGCAACAGTGGGAACGGAATGAAGCCAGATTGTCTTAACTCCCTTGCATAGAACGTCAAACGAATTATCTTTCTGGAAACTAACATGATGTGGGAAGACCTGCAAAGATGATCAGAGGAAATACCCATTTCAAGGCATATTAACACTTGATTTAGTTCCAACCTCAGTGCTATCTATGATAGTGGAACCGTGCCAACTAACCAGTTCATGTAAGTCACGCGCGCTTGCGTCTGAAAGTTAAATTAACCACCTGATTGACATTAGGAGGGATTAAGCTTGAGACCATTTGACGAGGACCACTGACTAATTTCTAAAATAAAAAGTTATTCATTTTGCAACAGTCTGACTGAGAAGTAACCGCCAGCATAGGAACAGTCAGACCATTGTCATACTTAGCAAAATTGTCTTCCTCAGAATGTGACAAGTCTGGTAAGAAGAGGAAGAAAAACAGAAAGAGGGAAGAACAACACTCTGGGAAACACCAGCTATAGTAAGTGAAGCAAGCACTGGAGGACCTCCCATTTTAAACAGTGTACTACCTTCTATCAGAAAAATAGGAATACAACCACTTGGTTACGCAAAACTGTGCTTTTGATGCAGCATGCTCGTTTAACAAAAGAGGCCTAGGTTCTGAATCGAAGGCAGATGTGTAATCTAGGAGGGCACAGTGAACATATTTAACAACTATTTCTGAGCTACAGTCTTTATCATAATACAAGACGATAGTAGCATCTAAAGTACACCTACTATGTTTATGAATCAAGAAAGGAGGTAAGTAATCAGACCGACAAATGATGCCAATCACTAGAAAAGTTTGCTCTTAGTAATCCTCTTCCTGGATGGGTGTGACAATCCAAGGCTATGTTTGCCGACTCTTTGAGGCCAGTCGCAGTGGAGCTAAACTGACTTTTCGTATGACTTCTAACTCCTCCTCTTTACGTTTTTCTACTAATTTCTCCTTGATATGGAAACTTGAAGTGCGACAACTTTGACTGTTATTTCACTAACGCTTGGTTCTGTGTCTATGCCACCTATCTGCGATTTAATTATTATTGTTATTGTTGTTTTTGCTTTTTTTCCTTCACGTTCCCCAGTGGAACATAGGGCTTCAAGCTTGTAGCTTGAAGTTTTTGTAGCAGTGTTTATCTTACAGGATGGGGTTGTTAGCCTAGTGCCCACCCTTCCCTCTTCACCAGCATCATATCTGGCTTAGCAAGGTGAAGGAGTGCGTTGGCCGGTAATCGAACCCCGGACCATGTGCATGGTCGGAGAGCGTCCTAACCACTGTACCACCGACGAACATTATTGTTATTACTATTATAATTTTACTGGGTTCCTAGTGAAACATGAAGCTCCCGCAGCACATTTCTACTTCATCCAGTTCTCTGTAGTCCATTTTGGTTAGCCTCATGATCACACATAAGCTCTTATCTTCTCCTCACAAGATACCCTCCGTTTCGTTCTTGAATCCACTTCTAAGTTCGTCCTAATCGAGGATACATATGGTATGTGATGTCATTCAACAGTCTCCTCAGTATGTATCCAGTCCACATCCATTTCTTTCTGAATATTTACTGAGCAACAAATCCCTGGTTGGTTCATTTCTAGAGCTATGTTGTTTATCATTTATAATTGAGTGAAGTTACCTGTTGATATGTGTTGGAGGCCTGTTAGAAATGCTTTCCATGATGCATCAAGTTTCTAAAACCACATAGAACCAGTGACTTCAAATGATGTATTGAAAATGCAAATCTTATACCTTATGTTAAGTTCAGTAGATTTCCCCAGTGATTGCAGATTAATGCAAGTCTACGTTGTCTTTCGTTACCTGGTTAGCTTCGACATCCTCATCCGTATCGCCTGTAATCCAAATGATGCCTCTGAAAAAGTTGATGCTGATGCCTATTGATTTCCCGAGACTGAAATGCTTCATTTCAACTACAGGTGGAGGAAGCGATAAAGATGTCACAACAGGCCAGCCAGAATATGTAAGGCAAGATACGCCTTCATCAACCTGAAAACAGTCAGTTTTGAAATCTTCTGCTTCACTCAACATAAGGAACAAGATTCGGATTCTGTTCAACACAAATTTAAAGTCGGTACTTTTATACGGGTCAGAAATTTGGCCAACGTGCCACGAAAAGGTTTCCCAATAGGTTTCTACAGACTTCCATCAACAGCTGCCTTCGCTGACTGCACACTGAAGAAAGAATACGTAACAAGAAAATCTAGGAGACAATAAACAAACAGGTGAGAGTCGATAACTCAACAAATATGTAGGAAAAATTGGAGATGAACATATTGGGTATAGGCTGAGGAGGCCGTCGAATGACACCGCGCTCAATGCAGGTCATTACTAGAGCGGAATCCAAATAGAAAGCGATGAGTAAGTCGTCAGTGCAAGGGTGACATGGAGGAGATCGTGTGAACTGGAGGAGGACATGAGAGATTATAGGCAATCGTGGACCCAGATGAAGAGGATAGCAGAAGACGGCACATAGTGAAGATATGTTGTTGAAGCCCTGTGTTCCCCTTGGAACTCAATGGAATAATAATAATGTATTTTGGTTTACCGAGGCTGAAATAAACAATTTCTAAGACACACAGTAGTCGAAGTTGAAACGTTACTCAAGAAATCTAAAATCAGCAATTCAAAGTGCACTGTGATGACAAGCGGCTTGGAATGGGGCCCACATCACAAACTTGAGTGCTAGAATTCAGTCTCCACCAAACAGAGTACTAGACGCGTTACGCCATTTACTAACTAGTGTCCAGTCAAAGTATCCACTACCTATATATAATTTGTACTTTTTCTTCCAGCGGGATCTTTGTAAAGAGCGAAGAGACGTCAAATCACACCATGAATTCATTTGACATATCTAAAGTCTCTAGTTGTTTTGCTGAGGCAATCACCATCAAACGGCTAAAACCAAATCTGTACACGCATAAAGAGATAGTGGTGAATCTTGTAGTGCCTTGATGATTACAAATTTCACTATGTTATCTTCTGTCCCCTTTAGAAACCTCGATCTTTTCGTCTAGACATGACTCATCTTAACCCCCCTCTCTTTTGCCTATTTTATAAAAACATGTTTTCCTGTGGTTATGTAACCTATTACTCTTTTAATACTCTTTCTAGTTAAACTTTATTTCTACCCACAAAACATCGGTTGAACTCTTTCCTTTTGTTTCCAAACTTAGTCATGGATTTCTTCTAATCAGTTATCATTGTAAAAAACAGTATGTTCGGACCTGTAAATTAATGTAATTTATAATTTTGGTATTTTTCAGGTTGTGAGAGCAGTTGGGCAGAATCCACGAAATAATCAAAATAGGAAACATGAGCTCAGATTATTCTGGTACACATTTGTCGTTCTTGCTTTATTCAAATCGATTAATGAGAAGAATTGTATGAAATTTTTGCAGAAACCTCCCTCAGTGACTGAAACTAGTGGTCAGAAACTTCATGGATTGATTTCATATTTTGATTTGACCAGCTTTATCTTCCTTTCACCCCTTAATCCGATTTCATTTACCATTGCCCGGTCAGAAAGTCGGTGGCTTGACAAGTAAAACACGTGTCCTATTATTAAAACAGCAAATGTTTTGTTTTCTTGGCTACTTGTGAGTAGTATAGTCTATACTTCCTTTAAGTCTGTCTGTCTGTCTGTTTTCGACATGGAACTTTGCACATATGTGCGCAGTTCAAGTCGCCACATTCCCTCCTTCTAGCACATAAAGCAAGAGAAGAAAGTAGGACAAATGCATATTAGAGACAATAAACAGAGGTGTGAGACAAAGGAATAGTAACGACAAAGATTAAAACAGTTTCATTGGAAATCTTAAGTCACAAGGAGTGGATGCATCTGCGCCAGCCATTGAAAACGATTTTGAGCCATGTCACCAATTTTTTCCAACCATTGGTTTTTACCGTCCCCCGGACCCTAATCAGGAAGTCTACACCTTCCTACGTGGCTTAGACTAACTGTTGTGGATTTCATTGACTGGTGCCATGTTTTGGTTTAACCACCGCTAGCTCTTTTCCAGCCTGACCCTATATCAGCTAACATTGCTCGTTGGTCGAGGAAGGCGATGACTAGGCATATGTAACACATGTCCTAACCATCTCAGTCGATGTAGTTTCACAGCCTCGTCGATTGATTTCCCCTCTCACGTACCTACCACTTGATGCCTAACCTCCATATTGCTCACCTTATTATACCACTTCACGCAGGAGATAGAACGCAGACACCTATTATCGAAGACAGCTAGTATTTTCATATCTTCGACTCTCAATGGCCAGGTCTCACAGGTGGCCATAAGGGAGGATGGAGCGGAATGATGAGCAGTACACACGCCCTTTGGTCGATAGTCGGATATCACGTCTACGGCAGAGACGGCGTAAACTGGCATATGCGAAACTAGCCCTCTGTATTCGTACTGAGATTTCGTCAGAGATCAACCCATTGGCACTGGCTGATGGTACTTCCCAAATAAGTGAAGCAGTCAACGTGCTCTACCGCTTCACTTCCTATTTCTAATCTAGGAGTCGATGTAGTCCAATCCTGTAGAACCACCTTGCATTCCTTTAAGTTCTCAGATATGTCACTTATCTAGTGAATGATATTGGAACCCCATTTTCCCGGACAGATATTCCATTTCCTGGCACATTTATTGTATGAAGGTTGGTGACATTGCTCTGCTGCAGGCGAAAACAGTCCAGTGCCTCCGCCAAATGATTAGTTATATCTCTATACCCATAGCGGACAATGATAATAAATGAAATATTCTGTCATCTGACTCTTTCTCAAGTGAATATTTTCTTCAAGTTATATACAGTACATTTCACAATTGAAATGTCCGATAACAAGGGTGAAAAAAATACGCTGAATGAGTAATTTTCAGTGTAGCATAACTGCTCAGAAAAGCCTACATTTAAATATTTTCTATGTAAAATTTTACATTCCACAAGGCTGATTTTTCATTTCGTGCTAATTCCACCTTCATCTCCGTTTCATATTTCATAAATTCTACTGTACATTTTAATCACAGTGATGAGTTACAAGTCAATTTGTTACATGACTTCTTGTAAAGGAAACAAGTACATATTGTAACAATAATGTAACGAATTCAGCTGAATAGAAAGAAGGTATTAAGCTCTAATTACTCAAAGATACAAAGAGATAGAAACTGTAACTTTTAGATTTATGAGTGGTTTGTTATAAACTGAGAATAATAATTAGAGATTGACCACGGATTGATATCAGTTAGAGAACCATTGAAAACTGGACAGCCATCTGTTTCATCCTAGTTTGGGAATGATCGGCACTATGCATACGGTGAGTTTAGGACCCAGCACATTACGGTTACAAGGCAAGCTCGTATACCATTCAACCACTGGACCCGATTCCTCAATGATCAGCATTATTATTATTATTATTTCCTTTAATTCCTAGATGAACATAGGGCTTCAGCCATGCGTCTCCATTGCGTTCGGTTCTCTGCTGTAGTTTTCACCTGGCTCCAAGTCTGCCCACACGCTTTCAATTCCTCTTCACATGATCTCCTCCAGGTCACCCTTGGACGACCAACTCGTCGCTTCCCTTTCGGGTTCCACTCGAGGGCTTGTCTAGTGATGTCACTTGCTGGTTTCCTCAGAGTGTGTCCAATCCATCTCCATTTCTTCCTGCCTATTTGTTTCACGATCGGTTCCTGGTTGGTTCGCTCCCAGAGATCTTTGTTGCTGATCCTCCCCGGCCATTTGATCTTGAGTATTGTGCGAAGGCATTTGTTAATGAAGGTCTGTAGCTTGTTTGAGATGCTCTTTGTGACACGCCAAGTCTCTGATCCGTATAGTAGTACTGACTTCACATTGGAGTTGAAAATACGGATCTTATTTTTGACGCTGAATGCTGTTGACCTCCACATAGACTTGAGAGAAATGAAAACTTGTCTTGCTTTTCCGATTCTGGCTTTGATATCATCGTCAGTTCCGCTGGCCTGTAGTTGAAACGATGCTTCCCAGGTAGGTGAAAGAAGTTGTTTCCTTCGGGTTCCTCCCATTTATGCTGATTGTTGTCGGTTGTTGCTGTTGATGTTGGCCAGGAATCTTCATTACCTCTGTTTTGTCTATGTTCACTTGAAGTCCTATCTTTGCTGCTTCTTCTGCCAATTTGTTGCTTTTCACTTGCATATCTTCCAGTTTGTGGGAAATCAGACATATATCATCGGCGAAATCCAAATCCTCCAAGGCTTTTGTGTCGGTCCATTTTATGCCTGTTCCCTCGTTGGTTGCCGTTGTCTGCCGCATTATCCAATCAACTGCAATCAGGAAGATCATTGGTGACAGTAGACAGCCTTGTCTCACTCCCGTCCTCACTTCGAAGGATTCCGTGAGCCTCCCGTTGTGGATTACTTGGCATGCAGCGTTGTCATACAGCTGTTGGATGAGATGTATAATTGTCGGTGGCACCCCGTAGTAGCGAAGTAGTTTCCAAACCACCTCTCGATCAACGCTATCGAAGACCTTTTCAATGTCAATGAATTTGAGTGAGGTAGAGAGTCAACTGACATTCCAAACCCTGTTCAATGATGATCCTTACTGTTGCGATTTGATCGATGCATGACTTCTTTCTCTTTAATGCAGCCTGTTCCTGTGTGTTGATTCTCTCCAGGATGATATGGCTAAGTATTTTGCTTCGGATAGACAGAAGCATAATGCAGCGCCAGTTCTTGCATTGACTTAAGTCTCCTTTCTTTTGATGTTCGAATAGGTAGCCTTTCTTCCAATTCGCTGGTACTTTACCCTCTTTCCACACCTCCTTCACTAGTGATGTCATCAAGTCCGCTGATGTCTCTGAGTCCATTTTCAATACCTCTGCTGAGATTCCGTCTGGTTCCTTCAGGATTTGTTGTTGTCGGAGGGTGGATGTCCACTTGTAGTTCTGCTTCCTCAATGTCTGGTGATAGTATCGTAAATCTCTTTTTTGATATCAAACACTAAATATACTAGGATAGTAGGCTGGTAAACTGACTTCTTTTGATATGAAATTGTAATCTCCATAAGAGGATGTACAAGAGATATTTTATTCAAACGAGTGATGCCTCCTGATAAAAGAAAACCTTCTTCGCTGCTGAACTCCGGATTACCTTCTCTACGAAACCAATGATTTGCATGAACGTGAAGAATAATCTACCACTGCTGGCTAGCCTCATCAATGTGCATCTACCAATTCATCTGGAGTTAGGTATGTCGGCCGTACCCAGCGTTTCCTATTCAAACGTATCATCGAACACTTACCCACAGTCATGGTTTTATAAAGGAGAAAAAAGATCCTCCACCACAGCTCTATACTGGAACACCTGGTCGATTCCGGACATCAAGTTAACCCACAAAGTAACTTCAAAGTTATCTATAAAATACGTGGGAATCTTACTATAAGAGTAAGAATCAAACTTCTTCAAAACACGAAGAAGCAATGGCAATTCACATATTAAATCCTGAACTCTGCATACTAAGAAGTTTGTTCAGTCATTAAATCTACAGTGGATCTGATCTGTCTTAGCACTAAATACGTAATTGTGTTTCATCTTTTTCTGCCTGTTTGTTTCTTAATTGTATAATATTCTCCCCCACCCCTTGTTACCAGTGTTTTCAACTTGACTTTCGTTTAATTTTAATCTTAGCTGAACTCTACTCAAACCCGTCAATCAGACTACGTCATTCAACTCGCTTATTTAGTCTTATTTTAGCTTCTAACCTATTAACGAAATTCGTCACCTAAAATTTACAATTCATCCTTGGAAATATTCCTTTTGTTAAGAAAATTTACTACATATGCATGCGGTTGTGCAGCTTGAGAATCATATCACCGAAAAGAGTAAATCTTTACTGAACGCCCTTTTTGTTGAAATGTTATTACTATTCCCTTGGTTTCCTAATGAAACATAAGACTTCTATAGCACATCTCCATTCCATCCTGTTTTCTACTGTTGTCTTCAGTTAGACCCATCATCACTGTCCATAAGCTTTCATCTCCTCCTCACAGGATTTCCTTCATGACACTCTTGGGCACATGACTCCTTGCTATTCATTTGGGTTCCACTCGAAAGTCTGTCTGTCTGTCTGTCTGTCGTGCAACGTCACTCAATGGTCTCATCGGTGTGTGTTCAATTCACCTCCACTCCCTTGCTGGGTGATAGATTCTTGATTTGTCCTTTCCCACAGTTTCTTGTTGCTGATCCTTTAAGTCTGGTCATCTAATCATCAGTATGAAGACAGCAAAGGCAGCTGTTGATAAAGGTCTGTAGCCTTATGGCTGTGCTTCCCATGACTTGTCAAGTTTATGACCCATATAGACGCAGTGACTGAATTAACACTAGTGTTAAAAATTCTAATTTATTTCAGAAGATTCTCAAACTGACTGAGTTCAGAGTGATGAATATCTGCCTTGCCTTTCCTATTCTGGTTTTGAAATATTCATCCGTGCAGAGTGCCTGTAGATAAAACAATGACGCCAAGATAAGTGAAGGAAGCAACCTATTTGAAATTCCCCCCTGCTGATAGTGATTGGTGCTTGTTGCTGTTAGCTGGTTATCTTCACGATCTCCATCTCCTATCTGTTCACCTTAATTCCAGTCTTGACTTCTTCTTCTTCAGCCAGTTTGTCGGTTTTCGCCTGCAAGTTTTCAAGTTTGTGTGATATTAGACATAAATAATCCTCGAAATCCAGATATTCTAGAGTTTTCTTATCTGTCTATCACATTACCGCCTTCTTACTCCCCGCAGTCTGCTGCATTATTCAGTCCACCACAATCAGGAATATAATCGGTGGTAGCAGGCAGCCTTGTCCGCCTTTTGCCTTCATTTCAAAAATCTCGCTGAGTTTTTCGTTGTGGATTACTAGACATATGGCATTGTCGTATATCTAGTGACTGAGGCTGATAAAGGTTAGGAATTCATCGCGATCAGCATTACTTGAAGCCTTTTCAAAGTCGACAAAGTTGAGATAGAGATTTCACTACTCTTCTCTACTCTATTTGGTGATAATATGTAGCATTGCAATTTGGTTCACACTTGATTTGCTTTTCTTGAACCCAGCTTGTTTCGTGCTGAGTTTTTGTGTCCAGAACACATTTAAGTCAAGTATTGGTTTGTAGGGATTTGGTTGATTGGTTACAGGATTTCATCATGAATTAACATTGGTTAGAGAACCATTGGAAAACATTGGAAAACCATTGGGAGTACTGGACAGCTGTTTCGTCCTAGTTTTTGGGACTGCTGAAGAGTCCCAAACGGGTTCAAACTTTTAAATTTCAAAATTGCTCTGTTGATGTTGTTTTTATTTGTAGGGTTGTTAGCCTCTGAGGCCAGCTTGAGTTTCTTTTTGTTAATTCTTCCTGGCTGGCTGACCTTTCGATCTTCATAGTTGAGCTAGCAAAGTGGGCAGCTGTTGATAAAAGTTTGTAACTAGTTGAAAATCCTTTCCTTGACGCAGATGACAAGTTTCTGACCCATATAGAAGCAGTGACTGGCTGACTTCACATTTGTGTCAAACAGAATCCGAATTTCGTTCTTTATGCTGAGTTAGTGCAGAAGATTTCCAGATTGGTTTCAGCTTGATGAAGGTGTATGTTGCCTTTCTGATTCGGGCTGGCTGGTTTTGACACCTTGGTCTGTTCCGCCTGTGGTCGCTGACTAATGAGTGCCAACTAGCATGAAACCTAGATGTTTCTCGCCAGCCACCCATGTGGTCTAGGATCCAATCCCAGACTGATGCACACTCAAACCTCGATTAGCTCGTGGGAAGTTTGGACGTGATACTAGCAACTTCACCCCGTATAAAGAAAACCATTGCTACCTAAAATTAAAAACTTAAACCTGACAGATAATATTCCACTTGGAACGCAAAAGAATTAAAAAATAATAATTGTTGTTTGAATTTTTGGTTGAATAATAAAAACTGATTTATCATACGGAGCTGAGTTAATCTACTTAGGTGGTCCATAAGCCCAGACTTAAGAATCCTTCGATATTCAGTGAAAAACTGCAAAAGTGTATGTTCAGATAGGAAATGAGATCAACTTATAAGTAGATGATTTCCTGCTTAAATGGGATTTCACTGTCATCACTGAAGGTCTTAACTATCCCCCAGAAAAAACATATGTTCAGGAACCTGAAGTCGAACGTTGGGATAAATTTTCAGTATAAGTTTCTTGTAAGTGTTTGAAAAAAGACGTTCCACGTTTTTTAAGAATGACATTCTTTTCAACAGATAAATAGTTTATACCTGAAATAGGGTGACAATACCGTTGTTGACCACTTCAGTGAGTATCTATTAATTTACTTATTCTTGTGGATCAAAGTATATCGGCCAAAAGCAACATCCATTGCTTAAACATGTTTTGGAACATAGTGCAGCTCGGCTATCTAGAGGAGACGAGAGTAATATTACCAGCTTTATTCTGAATCATCTTGTCAATTATGGCTGTTTCACACTAATTTACAGACTCCTACAATATCGTACGTACCTAAGGGTTTCAAACACGTCGTTTAAATATAGTCAACTCCCTGGTTTTTCGATATCTGTAATCTGACGTCTGTGTTGAAAAGCAGTGCTGCATAAACTAACCTGCCTTACTAAGAAAGTACTTCAGCCACAATTCTCTTTTCACTTTGTCCTTTCATGTTTAGTTGCAGTACTAATAATTTTAGGGATACCTTTAAATTCATTATAATAAAGGTTTTTTTGTATTAACCAATGAATGGGAAACAAAACGAAAAAGAAAAAGAAATATCAAACATTACTGGGACTCTCAAGCAATAATAACAACCAAAAGAACTTCATCAACAAAATCAACACGGACATTAAGTATGGTCAAAAATGTATTCCAGAAACATGGACCTCAATAGCTGTCATTCCATATAGATGAGAAACTTCAGACGATATTAGAAGAGTACTCAACAAGCTCGACATTAGAGTTTTCTTCTTCAGGCACGCACACAATAAAGCAACCTCGTCCATATAAAAAAAGACCAAATCCCTAAAGATTCTCTATCTAATTGTGTCTACAAAATAAAATGCTTGGAATGTGATGCGATATACATCGGACAAACATCACCATAGAGAAATCAAAATCAGCAGCAATGAACACCGTACATCATCTGTTCAACCACCGAGAAATCCAGTTAATGAACTAGAAAAGGTTGAAGAATCATCAGCCATAGGTGGTCTATACTCTGTAGAATCAGGTTACAGAATAGATTTTGACAATATTATAAGGACCTAAGAGAAATTACTGAAAAGAATATTCTTCGTTACGACTAACCTTTGATTCATGATATGAGAATATTTCACACTATTAAATCTTATATTGGAAGATCTCGACTTCGCAGATGATATATGTCTAATGTCACTTAAACTCTAAGACTTGCAAGTGAAAACCAACAAACTGGTTGAAGAGGCAACAGGACTGCAGGTGTACAAAGAGAAGACAGAGGTGATGAAAATAACCAATCAGCAGCAAAAACAAACAGCATCAATCAACATCGACGAGAGAGATTTGACTGAGGTCGCCTCATTCACTTATCTGGGAAGCATCATCTCAACTACAAGCTGAACGGATGAAGATGTCGAAGTAAGAATCGGAAAGGCAAGATACGCCTTTATCAACCTGAAACGATTTGAGAAATATTCTGCACTCCATAGCATAAGGAACAAGATTCGGATTTCCAACACCAATCTAAAGTCGACTCTTCTATATGGGCCAGAAACTTGCACTGCTCACCCGTCACGAAAAGGATTTCTAATAGGCTACTGCAGGCCATCATCACCAGCTGCCTTCGCTGACTGCATACTGAAGATCAAATGGCCAGAAAGAATAAGCAATAAGAAATTATGGGAACAAACCAACAGGTGGGAGCCGATTGCTCAACAAATATGTAGGAGAAAGTGGAGATGGATCGGGTATAGATTGAGGTGGCCGCCGAATGACATGGCACGCCAGGCCACCATCCAAGTGGAATCCCAATGGTACACGATGAGTGGGTTGTTGGTGTAAGGGTGATATGGAGGAGATCGTGTGGGGAAGAGATGAGAGAGTTTGGTCAATCGTGGACCCAGCTGAAGAGGACAGCAGAAGATGGGGAAAAGTGTAGATGTGTTGTTGAAGCCATATGTTCCGCTAGGAACTCAAGGGAATAATATTTACTATCATTATTGTTTCCTTTAATTCCTAGAGGAACATAGGGCTTCAGCCACACGTGCCATTGCGTTCGGTTTTCTGCCAACGTTTTCATCGTCTGGCTCCACATCTGTTTACATGCTTTCATCTCTTCTTCATATGACCCCCTCCGTCTCACCCTCACACTGACGACCAACTCGCTGCTTCCCATTTGGATCCCACTCGAGATACTGTCTTGTGGTATCACTTGATGGTTTTCTCAGAGTATGGCCAATCCACCTACATTTCTTCCTGCATATATGTTGAACAACTGGTTCCTGCTGGGTTGGTTGGTTCGCTCATTATCAGAGATCCCTGTTGCTTATCTTTTCTGGCCAAGGGAATAATAATAATATATCAACTGGCCAACTTGACAACGCAAAAGTCACTCCATGCTGAGGAACGATGAGTAATTTGTTATGTATAAGTTGAGATTTGTAAATTCTGGTTTAACAATACTACTTTGATAAAGCTATTAGCAGCAGCATTAAATAGCGAAACGTCAGTAAAAGCAACAAAATCGTTCATTGTTTTTCATTCATTGGGAAATACAAAAAACAACCTTTATTATAATGAATATCATATACCCAATGCCTAAATTTTTTCAAACTGTGAAATGTGACCTTGTTTCGGACATATATATGCCTTTATATTTGTGATAGAAATTTCATTTAAACATTTTTTCTTCTTTCCCACGCTTATATCCATTTTCTACATTTAGCCAGTTTGATCAGATCATTTTTGCGCCTTATTACGTAATGCGAACTTCCACTTCCTCACTTTTATCTCTTCATTCTCGTCAATGGTTTTATGGCATGCAATTAAAACCAAAGAATTTATCGGAAATAAGAATTTTCTTCACAGTTACGCTTTCGTTTAACGACTCAATTTATAGGAATAGGACAAGAATAGAAGAACAAAAATAGTAACACGATTTTTTTCCTATTTTCCTTATTTTATAGATTCTTCTGTAATTTAAATTGGTTTACAGGGATTTCATTGGTTACAGGATTTCATCATAAACTGACATCGATTAGAGGACTATCGGAAAACCGGTACTGGAGTAATGGACAACTATTGGTTTCGTCCTAGTTTACGACTCTTCATAGGTAGGCACCCATTGGAGTTCGAATTTTCCCCTTCAATAACTTCTTCAAGCTGTACAGTTGTAAATCCATAATAATGTTAGAATATAAGTAGCCAGTAAAGGCAAATGAAAATTATGTCAGAAATTGTATTCAGATACCAGTATAAGATGGAATAATCGTCGTGGGTCAGTCCTGTTTAAAAGTGTACTACACGAAGGATATGGTAATTGGACAAAGGTTAAACACTGAAGTTGAAAAGACTTTTTATGCAGCTAAGATGAGAAAACTTGACAGTGTGAAGCCTATTTATGTGTATAAACTCTTGGAACATATAAAAACGGTTTTCATTTCCTAATAATAATTATTATTATTATTTGATTGTTTGGAGGATTTCATCATGAGCTGATATTAGTTAGAGAATGATTGGAAAACCAACTGGGAGTACTGGGCAGCCAGTTGTTCTGCCAGCCTAGTTTGAGACTCTTCATCAGTACGCACCCACCTCTGGGTGGTAAGCCGCGACCAGTAGGGTACAGAAAGTTGAAGGTGTGACAGTAGCTTATCTAAGAAGACATTACGAAGTGGTGATCACACTATGCCATGAATACACAGAAGTTGGAATTCATTTGCCATTGGATCAGATCCCAGTGGCTTAATGGTCTACGAGCTCTCTGGCCTTGTACCCAAAAGGTTCTGGGTTCGAACCCTGTTAGTGGGTGCGTATTGATGAAAATTCCGAAACTCCGCTGACGAAACAGCTGACTGTCCAGTACTCCAAGCTGGTTTTCTGATGGTTCTTTAAATGATGTCAGCTCATGATGACATCCTCCAACCAATCAAAAAAGAATCCCCTAAAAACTAGTACTTGATTTACCTCACAAAAGTATTAATGATACAGCGCGGAATTCTCAGCGTCTGGTACAAGAATGTATTTAATTTACTCGACAACAGGAAAAAGGATCAAGAAAATAACATTACAAGATTGACAATAGCAGCTTTTTCAGTATTGTAGGTTTCTCGCTCAACATGGTGTCTATCTCATAGGATTCAGATGGGTCAAATATGGCATGGTTGAGTTTCTATACTTGGTTGTACGAGCATTATAATCTTTTATAATGATATCTAGTCCTACTGTATCTGCCAGTTTGAATGTAGGTATGGTCACGCATATATAGGGAGGACTCGTTGATCCTTGATGAATATTATTCACTCTGACGATGAAGTTAACAGATCATCATTCACCATTCATATTTGTTGAAACTGATCCTTATTTGTTGTCACAGTGTTCATATATTTGTATGTATTCAACCTTATCAAAAATTGTATAAATAATACTGTTTGTAGAGTATTCAACTGATGAGTCCTGCAGAAATGAATGAAATCATTAAATATTACGTTTTTCACAATTATTAGTGCATGTTATGCATGTATCCAGTAAGTATCGGTTGAATTTGCTTAATTATTTACATTTTGAATGAAGCAGGAAAATCCATTAATTTCATAGTGGCTAAATGATCATACTAATTGTGATGAGCTTGATTATGCGTCAAACTGTGCATAGCAGTGAGAAGACAGGAATACGTTGAACTCACGGATAAGAAGACTCCAGAAGATGTGGATTTCACGCGTGGATGATTTATGTTTAGTGTCACACACACCAACTCGAAGACTTACATAAACTGGCTGAAGTAGCAGAAAAGACAGAACTCCAGGTGAACAAAGAGAAGACGGAGGTGATGAAGATACCCACATACCAATAGCAACAACCAGTACCAATCACTATCAACGCAAGAAATTTGGAAGACGTCACTCCCTTAACTTATCTGACTGCGAATAGTATTAATAACCTCATAACAATTGTTATATATATATATTATTGTTTGAGGAAACAGGCATAAAATGGACTCACACAAAGAACTTGGAGGATTTGGACTTCGCCGATGATGTATGTCTTATTTCCCACAAACTGGAAGATATGCAAGTTAAAGCAACAAGTTGGCAGAAGAAGCATCAAAGATAGGACTCCAGGTGAACATAGAGAAAACGGAGGTGATGAAGATTCCTGGCCAACACCAACAGCCACAGCAACAACAACAGACAGCAATCAGCCAGCATAAATGGAAGGAACCTGAAAGAAACTACCTCCTTCACCTACTTGGGAAGCATTGTTTCAACTACAGGCCGGCGAAACTGACGAGGATATCAAAGCAAGAATCGGAAAAGCAAGACAAGCTTTCATGACTCTCAAGTCTGTGTGGAGGTCGACAACATTCAGCGTCAAAAATAAGATCCGGATCTTCAACTCCAACTCAACGGATCGGAGACTTGGCGTGTCACAAAGAGCACCTCAAACAAGCTACAGACGTTCATTAACAGTTGTCTTCGCTCAATACTTAAGATCAGATGGCCGGCCAGAAAAGATCAGCAACAAAGATCTCTGTGAGCGAACCAACACAGCAGGAACCGATTGTGAAACAAATAGGCAGGAAGAAATGGAGATGGATTGGCTGGCCATACTCTGAGGAAACCATCAAGTGACATCACTAGACAAGCCAGTGCTCGAGTGGAACCCGGCCGAAAGGGAAGCGGCGAGTTGGTCGTCCAAGGGTGACCTGGAGGAGATCATGTGAAGAGGAGATGAAAGCATGTGGGCAGACCTGGAGCCAGGTGAAAGCTCTAGCAGAGAACCGAACGCAATGGAGACGCATGGCTGAAGCCCTATGTTCCTCTAGGAATTAACGGAAATAATAATATAATAATAATTATTATATTTATGGTCCTGTTGCTTCTTAGTTTTTACTTTCATAACTGCAAACACCAACATATCTCTATGACTGCTGTAATCTTTGTTTTTCCCTCAACATATCATGTAAAGAGAACATCATATTCAATATTTTTAATTATGCAGGGATTTGTATACCGCATCGACAATACTGCGTGAAACAAGCCCACGGCAATTTCCACTTGTATTATTATCATTACCTTAGCTGCTATCATTACTATTATTTCCATTTAAATGCTGCATGTTTTCTATTTTTCTTTATATTAACCCTATTGTAAATGAAGAAAAATTTTCTGTGTGATTAATTTTATTTATAATTTGAGGAAATTAGATGCAACATTGTGATTAATGCTGAAAATTCCATTCTGTATCACAAGTACTGTTTTTGGAATAAAGTAAATTATTATTATCTCTGCGTTTTCCTTTGTAGATCACCTGACGTATGGCATTGACATATAACTGTTAAACGAGGTTTATAAAGATTTGCAGTACTTAACAGTACTGTAGTAGTTTCCGAATTACTTCACCGTCAACAGTGTCGATGGCCTTTCCATAGTCGATGAAATTGAGATAGCGGTCTGACTGGCACCCTATGCTTTGTTCAATGATTATGCGTAGAGTTGCAATGTGATCAGAATATTATTTACCGGTCCTGAATCCAGCTTGTTCCAAGGTGCGGAGTTCTGTATCCAATGCATCTGTTAATCTCTCCAGGATGGCACGACTTAGTATTTTATGTCGCTTCCACTTTACATAAACATTGATTAATCCGTTTGTTAGATTAACATTGTTGCATAATGAAACAGTAATTTTTAAACTGGATTTAACACCTACACTGTTTTACTCATCAATTTCAGTTTAATATAAACAATTTATGGTGTAACATGACTCACTTACATTCGTAGGTTGCTGCGTAGATATTTACAGAACATTTAAAGTCATATATGCATATTTTTAATCTTCTCGTCCGATAGTTATAGTTATCCTTCGTTTCATTATCTGGGTGAGTGGCATGGTGCAGAATCGCTCACAATGTTGTTACAGATTACAACTGACATAAAGATTGACAAGGCAAATGAAAATTTCGGTCCTCGTTGACTTCGAATTGATCCAGTAATCGGAAGACCAGTGTCGATACAAAGTCTCAATCCTGCAAGGTTTCGCTTTGGCGAATTCTGTTTATGAAACAGGCGTTCAGCAAATAGTTATTCTTTTCAGTGATATCGTTCTCAAACTGTTAAACCGCATTATCATAAAAACAAATGGAATGTTTCCACTGATGTCATGAAAACTGTGGTTTTCACCTGGCGATTACGTAATGTAGAAAGTGTTAATTGGATAAAAACTCAAATAAAGTTAAACAGGTAAATTGAGTGACACAGAACAACTGACAGAACTGAGTAATGCTCAGCTAAAATTAAAATAGGGTCAAGTTAAGATCAGTGTCATATGGAGTAGAAATAGAAGGGTAAGAAGGGGAAAAATAGTAAAAAATTAGGATGAACAAAAAATTGCATATCAAATGCAAAGACAAATTAGGTTCATTGTAGGTCCAGTGACTGAACAAATTTTTATAGTATTCAAAGTTCAAGATTTAACATGTGGATTGCTATTGCTTCTGCGGTTCGGAAACGTTTGATTCATAATCATTCAGGGACAATTTCGCGCGCTCCATAGATGACTCTAAAGTTGGTTTTTGTGTTCTTTGGACACCCAAATCAATAGGTTGTTACAGAATAGAGCTGCAAAGCAATGGTTATTCTTCTCCGTGAAACCATCAAGGTAAATATTCAATGATACATTTGGAGAAGAAACTTTGATTGGGGCTGACATATATAGCACCACAAGAGAAAGCAATTAATCGATACACATTGGTGGGGCCAGCAGTGACGGCTTATCCTTCACGTTTATGCAAACCAATGGTTTTGCAGAAAAAAATAATTTGAAAATTTCACCTTCCTATCGACAAATTTCCACTCTTTGTGATACTGATCTTAACTTGACTATCTTTTAATTTTGGTTGGGCTCTACTCAATCCTATGAGTTGAGTTACTTCACTCAATTTACTGTATAGGCCCAGTCTCTAGTCAGTATCAGATTAATTATCTCACACTGAGCTCGTGATCAATCCTGCAAAGCAACACTTGACAATTAATCTGATACTTACTGGAGTCTGGGACTATACAAACAGGTACCCCTGGTTCTAGTGAGAAGCCGTAACCAGTGGCAACCACCAAGTAAGGCAAGAGAACAATTACTCGCCTGAGACACTGGCTGGCGGTTGGGCTAAGTGTACATATCACATATCTAAAACAAGCAACAAACGTTAATAAAGCAGGATTTAATGAATTTATCAAGTCCCGGTAGAACTCGTCACCTGAATACTCTACATACGGGAATATATATATATATATACTATCGAAGTTACATTGACAAATATACGAGACTGATAAGCAAATAAACTACATTGAATTAGTCATGCAGTAAGACAGGTGCGAATGTTTTCCAGGTCATGTTCAAATAGATAGGGGGAGAGAGAGTATGAGAGATTGAAATTAAGTTAAAATGCACAAGGCTTCAATTACATCACTTAGATGAACAATTAGTCACTAGAAAATACATCAAGAGTTGCAAACAGAGTAATATCAATAGTAATAGTTATAATTATAATAACAATAATAATAATGTTGAAGTTAGTTAAGATAATGCTACTGATAAAGGATAGTTTTAAATGAATCAAGAATAATAATAATAAGAGGTAGAACAATAAGTAAAACGTATTACCATGGTAAAATCAGAGTGACGACCATCTCCTTTTGTATACAGAGACCTGGTTTACAAACTTGAATTGCACAAGCCTCTGCAATTGCAAGCATCTTCCTGTTGCTTTGTCTGCAGAAAATAGTGAGTGAATTGACAGCGTCGATATCATGTCCACAGTCCACAAGACGTTTTGTTATTGAGGTTTTTGGCACTTTGCATTCAGCTGTTTTAAAACACATTGTCAAATGCTCCATTGTGCGACTAGACAATCGTCTTTCTGTACGACCTATGCGTATTTGCTTCCACAAACACACTCATCAAATTGATATCCGCAGTTTGAAGTGTTGAGGATTGGCGACTGGTCTTTCACACGTTGTTGTACCGAATTATGAGAATATTTTTCTTAAAAATTGCTGATTAAATGACAAGCAACCTTGACCATACAAAAGTAAAGTACAAATTATAAAGTTACGTCCTTTGCTTCCCTCTTTGTTTTCCTATAATTGTCAAAGAATGTCAGGTGACTGTATAATAAATAGGCAGTGGAATAACTAACTGCTTACCTAACTAACGAACTAACCACCATTTTACAGCATTGATTTTATCTACCTATGCGAAACAGTCAAGAAGGCGAGATGTGGGCTAAGGCCATTATACAGATCAAAGAAACCTCAGTAGTGAAGTTGAAAGCCTTCAAAGCAACAGGAATTAGGCAAGAATTCAACTCCAACACACAGAAACTGAAGAACAAACGGGGAAAGACACCGCTGCAGATATCATTGCAAAGTAGGAGATATAGTGTAGCATCACTGAGGAAACCTGAGTAGAGGATAGTATCACTGCTAATAAACAACTTATTCCTCTCCTTTTAGTTGAGTATGATTATTCACATTGACTGGTTCGGGGTAATCGGTAGGAAGCCTTCGGCCTAGGTTTCGTGCTTGTTCACACTCACCAGTCGGCCAGGCGTATACGCAACCGCCTTGAAGGAACTCATATCCCTTATGGGACTCAGACCCGCGTCACCCAGTGCTACAAACAGAGACGTTACCACTGAGCTCCAACCGACCTTCTGTAGGACTGTATTGGATATTTTTGATTGAAGACTAGTCAGTAACTAGTGTAATGTGTCTGGTCCTATCTTTGGTGCACACTGAATTCTATCAGACAAGTATGATTATGACTGATGAGAGAATACCTAGTTTAGCATCTAGTGTGCTGATAGGCAGAAAGAAATGTAGTGTTTGTTTCCATGACGACGATGTACTAACTATAATGACCAAAGTGAAATAATTACCTAGTTAACAACCGGCTCTCGTAGAAAAGTTGGGTGGACACCTGTCTAGAGATTAAGATGTTACTGGTTTGCGTCATGAATCAACTCAAACTCTAATATCACCTTCATTACTCACTCTTACATCTGTAGGAGTTCTCAAACTCACAGGCATCTCAAACAGTAACACTCCCGATTCCAAATACCATACAAATTCGGTAGGTTAGACGGTATAAACGACAAAGCAGATCATTAGTGACATTTTAGCTGATATGTTTGTTACTACTCATAAGTAGTGTAAGTATTTTACAACAATTTATTTAATAAGTATTATTATCTTCAAATAATCATGCAGTAGCTCATCAGAAGACTTCTCAATACTAATAACAATAATAATAGCTTTACTCTGGAAAAAACTATTTGCACTGTACAGAATTCTCGAAGTACTCTATCGCCACGAAGCAGTGAGGAATATTTAGGAACACAATATTCAGCGAAGAGACTCTTTTAGACAACGAACTTATTCTCAAGCAGTATTTTTTAATTTTTTTTGTTTACAGCTTGATTCCACACAGTACTTTTGGTAGAAGTATGGAATTTTCAGCATGGATATAGGTAGCCCAAATTTTACAGGCCGACCATAGATATCGGGTGTGCGTCGGCAGGTAATCGAACCCCGGACCATGTGCATGGTCGGCGGGAGTCCTAACCACTGTGCTACCGACGCACAATCGTATATACAAAGTTCTTGAGAAATTATATCCTGTGAGGAAATTCGCGCAAAGGTGTGAATACATGAAATAATAATAGTATGAAATGCAATTAAAATATTTGTGATTATAATCATAGTTAAATGTCAAGTAGCAAAACAATCAATGTCATGTAGAATAATATCTAAGGTGTATAGATGTTGGAAAGGGGGTGCATAATTATAGGATTAGTAAGCTAATATAAAATGTTACATAACATAGTGTGAAATTTGATAAGATAGAATTCAGTATTGTAAAAATAAAAATTAATAATCTGGGATTTACAATGACAAGTGAGACAAGTGGAAACAATTCAGAGTGAGAATAGTAATAATAATAATAAAAATCGTAGTAATGAGGGAAGAGTACATAGAATAACTAAATAAACAAAATAAATAAATAAATATCCATCCCTCCATGGCCAAGGCAGAGGTAGGGATTGTACATACCTCTTTTGTACACAAAGGTCTGGCTTAAAGTCATGAATTGCCAAAACCTCAGCTGTCTTCAGAAGTGTGTAACGAAGAAACACGGCAAGTTAGTATGGATTCGGTAGATGATATTAAAATCATGGTCAGGGTCGGCAGAGTGACAGGAGTCGATCAGGTGTTCTAGAATAGAGCTTTGCACACACTTCCTGACTCCCTTGTAAAACCATGCTGGGATACGTTCTCGTATCCGTGTGGAAAGCGTCCTCTGCCTACGCCAATATACTTTGATCCACAAGAGCAGGTGAGCTGATAGATGCACATGCAGGCAGCCAGACGGGGGAGCTTATCTTTTACAGAGATGGAGAACAACTTGCGGTCATTTGCTATGAAAATCGGAAGGTGCGAATGTATATTACAAGGACCTTAGAAACAAAATTATGTAGGATCAGAAGGTTATTGATTAATACGTAAGATATTTTTAACAAGGAGAGGTGTGAACGGGATGAACATGGGGACAAAGTGAAATCATGGGTAAATGTAGGAGTTGAACTAGTACCTTTGGACACGTAGCTCCGGTTTCTCAACAGATCTGGCTCGAACGTCTGTAGGATGACTTTGTAAACGACTCTGAATTATTAGTCAGTTGAGATGCTGTGACAGGTATTGACGAGGTTTTCACTTTTGCCCCTTCTGATTGAACCACTGCCTTCCTTTTGCAGAATTGCTGGGTAGTGTTGTCTAAAACGGTTTAAAAGGACATGTATAGAACAACCTTTGTACTGATCTGGTGAAATGATATATGCATATTGGAGTGGTCACATGCGGGAGTTTGTCTCTTTAATTCCTTAGAGGCAGTGGCAGTTAGAGAGTATCATTGTTAGTGTTGCCGCAAGAAACGTCTTCTTACCAAGCCTGGTAACTCAGCATTGATCTGCATTTTGCACAGACTTCGTTGATAGAAGATAGTCAGTGGGAAGCTGTAGACCCACAGGCACTTGATAGCAAGGTAAGCCATTTCCTCTCCCGAAGATCCTGGCTCGTGTCATTCAGTGGTACTATTACATTTATTATCAAGTGTTGATTTGTGCGTGTTTGACTGTTTACAGGACTGATCACGATCTAACATCATTTATAGAATCATATGGAAACCTGGCAGTACTGGACAGCTGTTTCCTCCGTCCTACTTTAGGACTCTTCCTGGTGAGCACCCACTGGGGGTAGAGGCCAGGACCTTCTGGTTACGAGGCGAGTTTTTAGACCATTCAGCCACTGGACCTGACGCAATGGTCCATGAATTTCAACTTCTGCCAATGCATATTATATATTTCGCTCAACCGCCAGTCGGTCTGGTCTACCAGATGGCTTCAGAACCGGAAGGTTTTTGGTCCGAACACTGGTGTGCGCGCACTACCGAAGTGTCCCATACGAAGACTATTATTATTATTGTTTCCTTTAATTCCTAGAGGAACAGAGGGCTTCAGCCGCGCGTCTCCATTGCGTTCGGTTCTCTGCTAAAGTCTTCACCTGGCTCCAAGTCTGCCCACACGTTTTCATCTCTTCTTCACATGACCTCCTCCAAGTCACCCTTGCACTGACGACCAACTCGCCGCTTCCCTTTCGGGTTCCACTCGAGCAATGGCTTGTCTAGTGATGTCACTTGATAGTTTCCTCAGAGTATGGCCACCAATCCATCTCCATTTCTTCCTCCCTATTTGTTTCACAATCGGTTCCTGCTGGGTTGGTTCGCTCCCAGAGATCTCTATTGCTGATCTTCTCTGGCTATCTGACCTTGAGTAGTATTGAGCGAAGACATCTGTTAATGAAGGTCTGTAGTTTGTTTGAGGTGCTCTTTATGACGCGCCAATTCTCTGATCCGTATAGTAGAACTGACTGACTTCACACTGAAGTTGAAAATCCGGATCTTATTTTTCATGCTGAGTGTTGTTGACCTGCACACAGACTTGAGAGTAGTGAAAGCTGGTCTTGCTTTTCCGATTCTTGCTTTGATATCCTCGTCAGTTCCGTCTGACTGTAGTTGAAACGATGCTTCCCAGGTAGGTAAAAGAGGTTGTTTCTTTCAGGTTCCTTCCATTTATGCTGGCTGATTGTTGTCTGTTGTTGTTATTCTTGTCCAGGAATCTTCATTTCCTCTCTTTTCTCTATGTTCACCTGAAGTCCTATCTTTGATGCTTCTTCTGCCAACTTGTTGCTTTAACTTGCATATCTTCCAGTTTGTGGGAAATCAGACATGTATCATCGGTGAAGTCAAGATCCTCCAAGTTTCTTGTGTTAGTCCATTTTATGCCTGTTTACTCATTGCCCGCCGCTGTTTGTCGCATTATCCAATCTACTACAATTAGGAAAATCATTAGCGATAGTAGGCAGCCTTATCTTTTTCCCGTCTTCACTTCTAAGGACCGTACGTTTCCCGTTGTAGATTACTTGGCTTGCAGCATTGTCATACAGCTGTTGGATGAGATGTAGTAGTTGACAAATCACCTCTCGATTGACGCTGTCGAAGGCCTTTTCAAAGTCGATGAAGTTGAGATAGAGAGGTGGCCCAGGTTCTATAACAAACGTCATCTCATGATCAATCCTACTACATACATTACGACTGACTTATTTGTTTTTTCAAATAACATCCGACACATAATTTGTTAATTAGTCAAAAAATGCATAAGTTAGCTTCATTACCAACCGAGAAAAGGCACTCATAAAATTCATGATAAATCTAACCCAAAATGATTAGGTTGCAATAATAAGCATGTCGACCTCTATCCATTTTAAAATGTGTGACGCAAACAGAAATTCCATCCACTTCTTTACCTAATCTGTTTTGTCAACTTGTCACTACTAAAAATAGTAGTAGTAGTAATATTAGCCGTAGAGGTATTCTCTCAGACCACCTATTTCGTCCTTCTCCCCTATTACGTAATATACAGATGATTTATACGTTTGTTTATTTTTTCTGTCTTCCTCATCACACCTACGTCTGCAGACACTCCACCACCATCACCATCATTATCATCGTCCTAATACACATTTTTTAATCTAGACTTGTCAGTTGCTGCTGGTGATGTTTTTGTTATTATTATTACTTTCGTTACATTTTCACTATTTTATGATAAAAACAATATTTCGATTGCTTCAGAAAAAAGCGTATCATTACTCTACCAGTTTGATTTATCTATCTACGTCATATTGAAAAATTCTCAGCAGTTTATATTAAAGGGTGGGATAAGTGTGTTACCACTAGACGATGCGAGTTGAAGATAACAGCTGTTATTAGTTTAAAAAAAAGTAGAAAGGAGAATGAAACGTAACACTTTGGTTCTCGACTGTTGAATCAAATAATTATTCGAAAGTCTTCATTAAAAGATGTTTCAAAAGTGAAGAAGATACGGGTGAATTGGAACCTGCTACTACCAACTGAGTTAGTACTGTGGTGATTCTCTGTCACGAAGAAACGTCAAATGAAATAAAGTGAATCTTTTTCGAGAAACTAACACCTCACACTCTTCGCTGGTAAAGGCTTAGAATAAAAGAAGTAAAAGACAACCGACAGAATCCCGTATACTAAATAAAATGTGGAGATTGTCGTGCTTTATGTGTAAGAGAAACATCCAGATAGGTAAATGTAAGATGTAAGACAAACAATGTCCAAAAGACAACTCTATTGACTTCTGTGGATTTGAAGAAATTAGAGAACACTATACTTGATAGAAATGGGACAAAAGATTGATTTCGATAGAATCCTGGTTCTACAGAAAGGTTTCCGTCCTACATAAATGGCTGAATCCAAAACATTTCATTGGACTTGATAACGTGAAGTTTCGCTGATCCATGGTAAGTCTTGATTAATAAATGATAAATGGATATGTATGACTAATACTCATGCCTAATCTATTATCCCGATTTTTGTGTATCTTACTGAACTGCTAACAAATGATATACAATTATTCACCTATACACACATTATTGTGTATGTCATATATTATTTTAATGCAGATTTTTTATAACCATGGTCTTTATTCACTAAAGACTGGTGTAAAAGTGTGGAGTCTGCAACAATACGATTTTACTTTTCTTTTTGTTAGATGTTAAAATTCGAAACATTGTGCGCAATATTTGTTTAAAACGATTCAGGTTGAAATATGCATAACTGCGGAGTACGATCTAGAATGTAGTGTGCTGCTTAAAGCTTCGTCTTCTCACTAGTCTATACTATCTACTTGCTTCACTACTGAAAGTGTTGTATACTTTGGATTTCGCAGGAACCTCTTATCCTCATCCGAAGACTTTTCTACAACCGGTACACTGCTTCTACTAGTAGACACAGTGAACAGTGAACACTACTGTGAATTCTATCAATAATTTGTAGCAGCGGACTTTAGCTGTACAATCAAGTAACCGATTAATTTGTATAACTATCATTTCATTAACTTCGATTTTTATTCCAATATTTGTTCTGTTACTGATCTCGCAAGAAAGTCCTTTAGAAATTAACTGGTGAGCCCGACTTAACACTTTATCTTTATAAACTGTATATTTATATTGTTGTTAGTTTTATTTTTGACTGCGTATCTTACGTCTAAATGTGTATTCGTTTTTCTACATACTAATCATGTGATCACCCACTCCTGGTATCAAGTCACCAGTTAAGGTTGCTCCTAGTGTGGATACATCCGTATTATCAGCTCATTTAGTATTAGCAGACAGGATAAAAAAAGTTGAAAACTGAAATGACCAGCCTTCGTGCACGATATGACAGATCACCGTCCAGGTCAAGGAAGCGTCTATGGTCTTTCTCAAGACAGAAGACCACAACATCTTCTAATACTCGAAATATTTGCTGATAACATAAAAAGTTTGGAAACCAAACTATTTGATGTTTAAAACCATGAAATAAAGTGAGTCTTTTTTGAGAAACCAACACCCTACACTCGTCACTAGTAAGGGCTAAGAATAAAAGACGAAGAAAACGACGACCGACAGAATCCCGTGTACCAAATGAAATGTGGGGAATGTTGTGCCTTACATGTAGGAGAAACATCCAGATAGGTAAATATAGGATTAAACGAGCATGAACAGTGCCCAGAAGACAACTCTAAAGACTTCTGTGGATTTGAAGAAACTACAGAACAAAACAACGAACTCACTACACTTGGTAGAAATGGGGCACAAGGTCGGTTTCGATAGAACCAAGCTTCTACAGAATGTTTTTCGCCCCATACATATGACTGAATCCTAAAAGTTGATTGGAAAGGACTTTCTGATGTTAGCTGATGCAAGTTATTTATTTATTATTCCCTTGCGTTCCGAGTGGAACAGAGGGCTTCAACAATGCATTTCCATTTTATCCTATCTTCTGCTGTCCTCTTCAGCTTGAACCACGGTTGCCCACAATCTCTCTCTCATCCTCCTCACAAGATCTCCTCCGTGTCACCCTGGTCAATGACGACACACTTGTCGCTTCCAACTGGGATTCCACACGAGGGTCTGGCGCGCGATGCCATTCAACGGTCTCCTCAATCTATGCCCGAATAATCGATCTCCATTTTCTCCCATATGTTTGTTGAGAAAACGGCTTGTGTTCGTTGATTAGTTGCCAGCCAGTATTTCTTGTTACTGATTCTTTCTGGCCATTCGATCTTGAGTATGGGCCAGAAAAGGCAGCTAATGATAAAAGTTCGAAGTAGCCTGTTGGAAATCCTTTTCGTGACTCGCGCAAAGTGCAAGTGTTTGACCTGTATAGGAGGACCGACTTGACACTGGTGTTCAAAATTCGAAACTTGTTTTTCATGCTGAGTAAGTGCAGATGATTTCCAGATTGGTTGGCTAGCTTTGACATCTTCATCCGTGGTATCCGCCTGTGGTTGAAACTATGCTTCCTGGCTGGATAAGTGAAGGAAGTGAGTGACATTTGTCAAATTTCTCCCACTGATGGTTATTAGTGCTGGTTGCTGTTGATGATGTTGGTTGGTTATCTTCACTACGTCTGTTTTTACCTTCTATATGTTCACCTGGAGTCCCGTCTTCTATGGCTACGTCGCCTCTTCTGCTAGTATGTTGGTTTTCGGCTGTGACATTAGACATACAACATCTGAGAAATCCAGATCTTCTGGAGTCTTCTTTTCTGTCGTCCAGGGCGCTCCTGTCTCCTCATTCCTCACGCGAAGTCTGACGCATAATCCAGTCCACCACAATTAAGAATATCACGGGTGATAATAAGCAGCCAGCCTTTTCTTACTCCTGTCGTTTTCATTTCGAACGCCTCGCTGAGTTTCCCACTGTGGATCACCTGACATGTGGCAATGAATAAGGCTGATAAAGATTTAGGCACTGCACGCCTAGTGTACAGGTAGTTTCCAAATTACTTCTCGGTCAACGCTCTCTGGTGAAGGCGTTTTCGAATTCAGCGAAGTTGAGTTAGAGTGAGGGTTGACTGCCATTCTTTACCAGGGCTTAGGACGGGCTAGAAAACTAGCAAGCTAGTTAACTAGGCGAGGTTTAATGCATGGTAGAAGTTACAAAACGAGATTACTTTTTGCTGACTCATCTGTTCTCAGCAGTTTATCAATTCAGTCTCACAATGAGTTAAAGATTGGCAGTAGATCAGCTCTTGTACGAATCACTTATCACTCATATAGATATAACGCATATTGATGTCAAATTCACTGGGACAAATAACGTTGCATTTACGAAATTCTCGTAAAAGATACACTGTTCACTCTGTCCCTCACGCTAACACATGTATACATGCGCATTTCATAATCAGATTCCGATGTAGTCAGCTGGGATGAGAAGAAGAAGAAAAATCTGGGAGTGCATTTAATTAGTGTTATTTAACAAGATAACATCAAACGGAAAATGAACATTTGGCGCCCATTAACATTTTTTTAAAGTAAATTTGTCTCTTTCTTCCAAAATTGTGTACAACAAGCCAGTGACTGAAATTCACTTTTCTGTGTGTGTGTATGTGTGCGAGTGTATGACTGACATTTTAAACGAATTCTTGGTAGCTATATCCTCAAATGTATGTTATATTAACGTACACAGTAATGGTGATAATAATAATAATAATGAATTTGTTTCGTACAGCATTGATAAACTAAATCATACATGTGAATTGTTTATATATAACCAATCAAATCTTCATAAATGAACGTGAGTGTGTATTCTGATACTGTGGTGGTATGCACTACTTTTAACTGCATATTAGTAGTATACAGAGTGACATTTTCTTAGATATGCCATTGGGAAAGCTACTGAAAGAAACAGATAAAGCAAGCAGAAGAAGTTTTCGATTCTGAGCAGAACTCAGTAAGCAACGGACAAGAAGAAGATAGAAAGAAGGGAGATAGAAGTGCTACTTTGTCAAAAAACTAGCGCGGAATTATGCTCCTTTCCACACCAAGTAATACATTAAGTTGTGACATCCTTGAGGGAATAAAAGATACTCTAGAAGTACAATTACCCCGAAAAATTCATGGCGGAAAAATTTACACAGTTAGTCCCTTTGATGAATTTGAATAAGGCATTTTAAAGACAAATTTCGTGAGATGATATCGTCATTTCGTAATTCTTTTACAACCGCCTTACAACCAATATAGTTCACAATAATAATAAAATAAAATACATGATAATTACTTAGTTATATAAAACGAAAGTGCATACTAATGACCAATCATATATGTCCAAACCAAGTTCACCTTCAACAGTTTGAAAAAATTTGGGCATTGGGTATATGATATTCATTATAATAAAGGTTTTTGTATTTCCCAATGAATGAGAAACAAAACGGTACTGTTGTTTTTACTGACGTTCCGCTATTTAATGCTAATAGCTTTATCAAAGCAGTATTATTAAACTAGAATTTACAAAATCTCAGCATGTATAAAACAAAGAGTTAAAAGGTGAGAAAATAAACTACTTAGGTCAAGTTAAAGGGACATATCGAAGGTCAAAAAAACAATGAAGATGACTAAACCAAAAAAACAGGTAATAGTACATCTGCTATGGTATCAAATCAAAGTTTACTCACTTGATCATCGTTCGTCAGTCTGGGGGCAATTTTCGTTGTCAAGTTGGTCAATTGGTAAAGATAACAAAGCCAGGTGTACATTGTTGGATTTGATCAGTGTGTTAAATTATAAAAGCAGTGTGTGTGTTTATATAGTGAACTTGCATATCACATTCGTGTTGATTTTGTCACTTTATGGGGTAGGGGAGGGAGGTGTTGTAACCAGGTAGGATTTTGTTTTAGTCCATCATTCCTATTCAGACAATTTGGATTCCATTTGGTTTGAAGTGCTTCTGGTATTGAACACTCTTTGTGATTTCTGAAATTTTTCTGGATTATTTCAATATTGTTAAAATCAATTTTGTGGCCTGATTCTATAGCGTGTAGACCTATGGCTAATGATTTTTCAAGACTTTCTAGTTCACTAACTCGATTTCTCGGTGGTCTAACAGAGGCGGCTCTTCTGTGTTCATTCGTGCTGATTTTGATTTCTCGAAATGTTTGTCCGATGTATATCGCATCACATTCCAAGCATTTTGTTTTATAGACACAATTAGATAGAGAATCTTTAGGGATTTGGTCTTTTATGTGGACAAAGTTGTTTCGCAGTGTGTCTGATGTTTTGAAGAAAACTCTGATGTCCAGCCTCCTGATATCGTCTGACGTCTCCGCTCTATATGGAATGGTAACTGTTGAGGTCCATGTTTTCGGAATGCGTTTTCGGCCATACTTAATATCTGTGTTGATTTTGTTGATGAAGTTCCTTGGGTAGTTGTTTTGCTTGAGAGTTTCAGTAACGTTTGATATTTCTTCTTCTTTTTCTTTCTCATCCGTCTAAGAAGACTTGAAACAACTGAAATCTTTGCGCTGATGGGGTGTGATGATCCAAAGTCTAAATATTTATTGGAGTGGGTTTTCTTCCTGAATAAAGATATACTGAGATGTCCATTTTTCCTCCTCTTAACTAGGCAGTCTAGAATTGGTAGTTCACCGACGTCTGCTTCTGCTTCCGAAGTAAACTGGATTCTGGGGGATAGATTGTATATCTGGTTTTCGCAGTAAAAAGTATCATCTACATATCTTAACCATATTTTAGGAGTGAGTATGCTTGAAAAGATGTTATCTTCGAATCTATTCATGAAAACATATCAGCGACTAGTGGGGAGACTGGCGAACCCATCGCAACACCATTTGTCTGTCTATATAAACTCCCTTTAAATGTAAAATAATTACTTTGTAGGCGGAGTTTTAAGCTCTTAATTATTTCACTGGTGTCCAGTGGACATCTCTGTGATAGCATCGTATCTGATTCTAGTAGACTGGAAATGATATCAAGATTTTCGGTTATAGAGATACTAGTACATAATGAGTTCATATCATAGCTTACCATAATGTCTTTTTTATCAATTTCTCGGTGTTCTATTTGGGATTCGAAATAATATGAATTTTTTACAATATTTTGAATATCCTTTATGGTAGGCTATTATATAAACTCATTATACTAGTATCCCTTGAAATTCTGTCTAGAAAGTAATTATTTTACATTTAAATGGAGTTTATGTAGACAGACAAATGGTGTTGCATTGGGTTCACCAGTCTCCCAAATAGTCGCTGATATGTTTTCATGAATAGATTCGAAGATAACATCTTTTGAAGCATACCCACTCCTAAAATACGGTTAAGATATGTAGATGATACTTTTGTAGTACTAAAACGAGATCTACACAACTCATTCCTGGAGAAGGGCTGCGTATCATCAATGAACAGAGCATAGAATGGCAATCAGACCTCTATGTTAGCTTCGTCGACTTTGGAAATACGTCTTGCCGCAGTGTTATTTTGAAACTGTACAAACCTTTACAACCTCTTTCAACGGCTATATGACAGTGTCACATGTCAGGTGGTGCATAACGAAAAGCTCAGCTAGGCGCTTGATGAGAAGACGGGAGTAAGACCAGCTGTCTGCCTACTATCATTAATCATACCCGTAATTCTACCGCACTGAATTATGCTTCAGACTGTGGGAAGCGAGTAAACTGGAATACCCAAGACCGATAAGGAGATTTTAGAAGATCTGCGCTTCGAGAAAGATTGGTGTCTAATGTCGCATTAAATCAAAGTTCTGCAGGTAAAACAAACAACTTGGCAGAAGTAGGAGGAATGACAGGATTTGAAGTGAACTTTCAAAAAATGAAGGTGACGAAGATAACCACACGACTTCGAAACTTAAGTTGCGCTCGAGTGGAATCCCAATGGGCAGCGACGAGTGGGTCATCAGTGCGAGAGTGACATGGAGGAGATCGTGTGAGTTAAATGATGAGATGAGAGATGATGGGCAGTCGTGGAGCTTGCCAGCAGAAGAGATTAGCAGAGAATAGATCAAAGTTGAGATGTGTTGTTGAAGCCGTGTGTTCCACTCGGAACCCAATGGAATAGTAGTAATAATAATAATAGTGATTCAAGCAGACCAGCAACACAAATATTGAGATATTCACTGTCTTTTCAACACATCCTTGTCTAATTGAATTTTAGATTTTTCCCGTCGATTGATTGGACCGAAGTGCTCGGTCTCAGGTTGACATGTCGGCTTCATTTAAATCAATATGACCCGTTGCACAAGAGACAGTGGCTCTCGTGGCCCAAGTGGTCTAGTGGATAACGCTTTGGCGTTGGAAACTATGGGCACTGGGTTCGAGCCTCGGTGGGAACATCATCACTCACTGAGAAATGCAGGTACATCCAGATGACGAGTCCCAAATAAGACGAAATGCGCATCCCGGATTCTACTGCTAGTCACCATCCACCAATTAAATACATCCTTGTCTAACCAAACTTTAAAATGGTTTTATTATCAAGGTATTTAGAACAACAACAACTGACGTAACTTTCCACACTTTCTCTGATCGATTTTACAGGATGACATGTCATCTTCAAAAACTACATTTTCTTATCTATTCCTTTGTATTTACTTAGTTCAGGTCGTGAACTTTATTTTTATACTTGTTCCCACATGTTTATTTATGTGTTGATGTGTACATTAAGATGGAAAGAGAAAGCTTATTCTTGCTTTAATTTTTAATCAACCCATTTGCCTATGACAGTTGACATGTTACAACAAATTAAAAAAACACAACAAATCTGTAGGGAAATGTGTGCTACTGCTGATGATTTAATGCTTAACAAGGTGAAGTGAATTGTATTCACCCTTAAAGTTTTGTTGTTGTTGTTCTTGCTTTACAGCAATTTAGACATTTACCGGGGTCAACATTGTATGAAATATGTATAGAGGAATAAACACAGATAAATGTTTGAAGGAGGTAAAGTTTGTTAACCTAGAGAAGTGATACTAGTCAATGTCTAAAGAAAATTAGGAAACCAATTTCAAAGTTTGCCAATTACAAGTTCTGCTTAGTGTTAGCTTTATAATATTATGATTCAGCTGAGACCACAGAGTAATATCAGTTAGAGAACTATTTAAAACCACCACCAGGGAGTTCTGGACAGCCAGCTGCTTCATCCGAGTAAATTGAGACTCATCGGCAGTAGGCATCCACTGGGTAAGATAGTATACCATACATACCATACCCGATTCCTAAATGACCAGCCCATGAATTCTAATTTCTACCAATTCGTGATTTTAAAGCGTCCAGCAACCAGTATCATCGACAGGAACTCCGACCTCACTCATGACTGGATGAACCCCACTGGTCACAACTTCTCACTAGAACTCCTGGCAATTTGTCCTGAAGCCAATCAGTCATTAGCAAGCATCACATTATTGATATAAGATTAAAAATATGCACTGTGGTAGAGTGTAATTCTGTTATGGGTAAATTTTGTTTTGATAAAGTCTCACAGTGTTATACAGTAATGTGTACTGATGACGTTTCCAGGACAATTCATTGCTCATAATCATATCAAGGTACTCAAATAACTTTCTAACTTCGTTTATATGATTCCATTATTTTCCATCGCTTGATTTGATTGGTAGTAATATTTTCCATATTTCGCGTATGAGTGATGAGTCATTCCTATTGCATGTATTGGGTGTAGATTCGATGAACAAAGATTCAGTAATCAACCTCTCTCTCCACCTTCCTAGATTAATTTTTAGAATTTTAACCCTCTCCCACCCACCTTATTGTGTGGCTGTGTGTTAATGCATGCATTGTAATTGCTGAGCTTTTTTCTAAATTACTTATCTTCTCTGGGTCAACCATTATTACCTTAGCTAAATTCTTATGTTCTGACAATCTGACTACCCCTGACCTACTAGTTTGACCTATGTAGTTGACTTAACTCACAGTCATTTCAGGGTATTTTGTAAATTATATTATTTTGTTTAATTGAGTCAACAGGGTTCTTTAGCCTACAGAGCTTGTCTCTGAGTGAGTTTGTAGATTTGAATGCCACCCTAATTCCTGCTTTATTTAGAATCCTACGTAGGGTTTCAGATGTCCCCACTTTAGATGGTATAACTGTAGATGACTTATATTCTCTCTTATTTATGTTATCATTGCTAGTTTCACAATTCTTTTTATTTTTCCTTTGGCCTCCTGTAGGACTGTAGTGGATATTTGTGACTGGACTTTAGTCAGTAACTAGTGTAATGAGTCAAGCTTGCAATGTGCCCACCATACTGGGTGGCTCACCATCATGGTGCATTGTGAATTGCAAGCTTGAGTGACAGAATTCAGTTTGCACCGAAGAGAGGAATAGACACACCACATTAGTTACTGACTAGTGTCCAATCGAAGACAAGCTTCTTTCCAACTGTGATTCACTTGATGTATAAGCCTTCAAATTTTTTCTACCTGTTAATTTATCTCTGACGGTAACCGTTGTTTTCAGCATCTTTTCGAGAATCAGAAATTCTTTCTCTGATCTTCTGTACAGCGTATTCCCCTGGCTATATAAAACAGTGTTTTTACTAGTGCTCGTTTATAGCTATTTGGACAAACACTATTAAAATGCAAGTATTGTTCATTCCACGTTCGCTTTCTGTAAGCTAACGTCTGGAGACTACTATCTTCTGGGCATTACATGGCAATGTCAAGGAAATGAAACTCTCATGGTAAACTCGAGATTTCAAATGAACTGTCGTCAAGATTTGACAGAATAGTTCTAAAATATTTGTGCGCCAAGTGAGAGGTAGATATTTGTAAAAATTATATTTGTAAAATCTCAGCGAGATTGAAATGAGTAATTCCAACGTTACTTTCGGCAATCTGGTCCGAACTTCTTCAGGGAAATTAATCGAAATTAACATAACATAGGTTTATATATAAAAAGGAACATCACTTGATTTGTAAACATTTGTCTAATCATGAGTCATTCAAAAAAGTATCAACAAGTATAGTAAACAAAATTTTATGAGCTGTGATCAAAATTTGACCTCGGACTTACAAATATTGGTCTACCTTTGTTAAACACATTAAACAGAGTGTGTATGTGTGTGAGGGTAAACAGTTGTAAAACATTTCCTAACGTTTCCATAAGAAGATATGGACAGTCGAGAATTTTGACCAAGTATTAATAATTAGTGATACATATCCATTTTTTATTTATTAATAAGAATTTCCTATGCATCAGCTAACATCACGCCTTCATGTCTGTTCAAACTGTTAGTATCTAGAATTTTATGGTTAGACGTATTTTCAAAATTATGGTGTTTAGGATTAGAGTTTAGTAGAAGCACCCTGTCGAACCTATTGCAATGTCTTCTTTTTGAAGATTAAGCTGCTTTATTCGACCTACTGGAGTTGTCAGGTGACTCGACAGCTACGGATTTAGAATATGCATTCTGTTGCAGACAACGGAGAGTGAGAACATGATGATTGTGCCAATTTCCTAGTTTCTTTGTTAATTTAATTCGATTGCAAAATAATTCAAACGAAGTGTCGTCAAGATTTGACATAACAGTTCTAAAATATTTGGGCGCCGAGTGAGAAGTAGACATTTGTAAAAAATTATATTTGTAAAATCTCAGCGAGAATGAAATGAGTAATTCCAACGTTATGTTAATTTCGATTAATTTCCCTGAAGAAGTTTGGACAAGATTACCAAACGAAGCGCTGGAATTACTCATTTCAATCTTGCTGAGATTTTACAAATATAATTTTTTACAAACTCGATATTTGTTTGTGGATAGTTGAATAATCCGACTAGGCAGGAAGCATGATTTTCATTGTTGCTCACACAGAGAAGGCAACCATGGCGAAGATACCAAAAACAGTGACAATCAACATTAGTCACTATCACTGGACCAAATCTGAACGAACTTGTCTTTTTTATCTACCTGGGCAGCATCGTTTCAAGCAAATATGTCAAAGACAGTCAAGCTTATAAAGGCTACACAGGCCCTAAACACTTTAATAATCACTACCGAGGTCTTCCGTACTCGACACGCGGAACAATATCCAAAATTTTATTACCTATATCAGAGATTTAGTGTGTTCATGGCCAATAGAATTTACAAGAGGCTAGTGAATACTTCTGTTGGAGATCAAATGGCCTATCATAAAGGAGGGGAACTAATGAAAAACCTATTGGCCAACATATATGCCAGTGGAGGTAAACCGAGGACACTCTAAAGTGATGTTACAGACCAAACTCTCCAATCGAACCTAAATAAGAAGAGACGAGCCACTTTTCCGAGGGGCACATGAAAATTTCAGGAAGTTGTGCTGGAAGTGATGTATGCACTACTGAATCACACTGAAGTTTTCTCAACAGGAGGTACTGATGTAATTAGAGATACACATGCAATAATTCATCTCAGAGAGTCATAACACTTCACACTAGCCGAGTTGTTGTTGTTGCTTAGTAGGGCAAAACTTGATAAAATCAACATAGAATCAAAGTGGGCGCGCGCGCGCAAAAAAAAGAAACAAACGAGAGATTTAAACAGTCCGCCGTTTTTTTATTGGCATTTAACTTATAATGTCATATTCACTTGTCAGTAAGCTTAATTATGCATGGAAGGGCATAGGCTAAGTGGATTCAATGAGAATGGCTGGTGGATATGACGGAAGCAGAGTAAGAGAAAGGTAATATTGGACATAAACTGAGCAGTATTCAGGATAATAATAATATTATTATTACTATCACTAACTCTCAGGAGAGTTGGAAAATCTTTCTACCGGAAATGAAACTTATTCATGATAGTCGTAATAACAGAAATAGTAATAATAATAACAATAATAGTCATAATTTATACTACGCCTGTTACTCTAAGCAGGTAATAACAACACTGAGAGGAAAAGAGCACGAAAAACGATGAAAAAATGAGAAAAAAAAACAGACATTGAAAATCGGAATGAAGGTTGGTTGCTTGAGTTGGGACACAGATTGAGAATACTACTTCTCTTCCGTGTTGCATATTTCTGCCCAAGAGTAAACTGGTCCTTGAATTCTATCTATCTATCTAGCTAGCTAGCTATTTGAAGCATGAAAGCAGCATGAAGCAAGGAAAAATGAAACAGCTCATTTTAAATTACTCGGTTGAATAATTTTACCGATTTAGAATGATAATAATATAGATAGTAATGATAATTTCTGATAGTTTGATAACAAACGTCTGTCAGTAAAGTCAAGAAAAAAACTATGCGTAGTGCAATTTTATATTCAGACGATATATAATGATTTTAAAATGTCCACTTAAAAATAAAGTGACTAAATAACCAGCCAGTCATTTCTAGATTTCATTGAATTTATTTATATCTGAAGTTTCATAAGGAGATACGTAAAAGTTTGTAGTTGGCAAGGGATGGTTTGCAGGGATTTTTATTGATTACAAGCGAAAACCAACAAACTGGTCGAAGAAGCAGCAAAGACGTGACTCCAGATGAACATAGACAAGACAGAGGTTATGAAAATAACCAACCAACCAACAACAACAACAGCAGCAACATCCAGCGCCAATCACCATCAACGGGAGGGATTTGAAAGGGGTTACTTCATTCACTTATCTAGGCAATCAGCATTGTCTCAACTACAGGAGGAACGGACAAGGATGTCAAATCGAGAATGGGTAAGGCAAGATACACATTCATCAACCTGAAACCAATCTGGAAATCTTCGTCACTCAGCATCAACAACAAATTTCGGATTTCCAATACAAACGTCAAGTCAGTTATCCTATACGTACGGATCAGAAACTTGGCAGGTCACAAAGAATATTTCCAACAGCCTGTTGCAGACCTTTATCAACAACTGTCTTCGCTCTATACTCAAGATCAAATGGCCGGAAAGAACAAGAACCAACAAGAAACTATGGGAACAAACAAAACAAGAACAAATCGTCCAACAAATATGCAGGAGAAAGTGGAGATGGATTGGACACTCGCTGAGGAGGCCGTTGGGTGACATCGCGCGTCAGGCCGTCGAGTGGAACCCGAAAGGGAAGTGGCGAGTGGGACGTCTAAGGGTGACATGGAGGAGATCGTGTGAAGAGGAGTTGAAACAGTATGGACTAACATGGATGCAAGTGAAAAGTACAGCAGAAGACAGAAGCAAGTGGAGACGTGCAGTTGAAGCCCTATGTTCTACTAGGAACCCAAGGGAACAATATTAATAATAATACAGAGTTGATTATGAGTTGATATCGGTTAGGGAATCACTGGAAGACCAGCAGAGAGCACTGGATAGCTTTGTTATCTTAGCTTGTAACTCTTCGGTGAACTGGTACTAGACAAGAAGTTGCCTAGAGTTCCAGTAAGAAGTCGTCAACCACTGGGTGTCTAACAGGTCAGGAAGGAGTACAGTTATCCCTCATCGATTGCTCTGTATACACTACAGACTGACAGAGGTTGAAATTCATGGACCACCGGAACGGGTACCAGTGACTGAATGGTCTACGAACTCACCTTGTAACCAATAGGTGCAGGGTTCAAACTCCAGCTAGTATGTATTTCTGAAGAGTTTTGAACTAGGACGAAATAAATATCCTGTTCTCTCAGGCTTTCTAGCGGTTCTCTTACTGATGTCAACTCATGGGCATACCTGTAAAATTTGTAGAAAAGACATGTACAAGACTTTCTTGAAGGGGTTGTCTCTATGTTGATTGTTCACTAAATAAAAGGAAGTTTCATGAATCTAGTTCTTGGTACTCTTGGCACTGACAGAATTCTGTTACACTGGCCATTGTGGTCCATTATGAGTTGATGTTAAATGGTTGAAGGCAATCGTTGGTAAGGCTTTCCAGTGAAATGGAAGGAAATGATGTTTCCTCGGGGATTCAAACCCTCGTTACCCAACGGACTGTAGTTAAAGACGTAACCATAAAACTATTCAAGCTATGTGGGAAGCACTGAGGGGTGTGGGTTCATATCTCTAGGGAGATATCATTTTCTTATAGGTTGCAGACATGCACTTTACTGATATAAATGCTAATAAGTACGAAAACTTAGGACTAACCGTCCTTTCTGATTGACTTCAGTCAAATGACAACATCAATTCAGAGGATTCGTATAGATATACGATTGTTAAGCGCTGACGTCTTTTTGTTGTGTATGTAGAGGGAACTGTGAAAACTTATGGTAAGTGTGCTGAGAAGTATTTTGTCCATAATTACTTAAAGCATATGCCGAAGAAACTGGCTATAGACCCGACACCCGCTAGGTGACCCTCAAATGATATCGGATGCCAGGCCCGATAGTTAAACCTGAATGGGAAACAATAAGTACGGCGCCCGATGGTGACATGAAAGAGATCATGTCAGGAGGATATAAAAGTTTATCGGCTATCATGGAGCAAACTTAAGTGGACTACAGTGAAGAAGATCAAATTGCAATGTGCTATTGAAGCCGTATGATCCACTCGGAACCCAAAGGAACAATAATAATGATGAAAGCATGCATACATGCCCACACTCTGAGTAGAGAATAATAAACTGATAAATGTAATCTAATAAAGTGCTTGGTCCACCACAAAGCAAGAGCAATCTGTTATCTCACTGCAGCTTAGTTCTAATATCCATTTAAACTTTAATTTATCTCATCCGTTAACTGTTAAGGCACGCTTAGTTAAATGTCTAACAAACCGAGCAGTAGCACTAAGTAGTACAAGAAAAAACCTAAATGATTAAATATAACAGATAGATGAAGCGTTGATATCAAATAACTATCCTACATAATTCATTAGGAAGATCAGAAAAGGTCAAAAGCAAGACAAAAATAATTGTCAAACTAGTAACGATAACATCAATAAGAGAGAATATAAGGAATCTATAGTTTTATCATATAAAGAAGGAACATCTGAAACTCTATGTAGGATTCTTAATAAAGCAGGAATTAGAGTGGTATTTAAACCTACAGACTCACTTAGGGACAAGCTCTGTAGGTTAAGGGACCAAGCTGACCCAATTAGAAAAAATAATATAGTTTAAAAAGTACACTGCAATGACAGTGAGGTCAACTACATAGGTCAAACTAGTAGGTCGGGGGAAGTCAGATTGTCGGACCATAAGAATTTAGCTAAGGTAAGAATAGTTAATCCCGAGAAGATAAGTAATTTAGAAAAAGGTTCAGCGGTTGCACCGCATGCATTAACACACAACCACACAATAGAGTTGTTGGGAGAGGGTTAAAATTCTAAGAGGTAACCTATGTAGATGGAGAGAGAGATTGATTACTGAATCCTAGTTCATCCAGCCTACACCAAACACGTGCAACAGCAAGAGCAATCTGCTCTGATGAATGTCTTAATGAAGAGCCTGATATTAATAAACAGTTGCTGAGTGAGAAGGGTTATCCAGAAAAATTCATTACTAAGAATATGAATCAAATATCAGGGTTGGCCAAAGTAACAACAGTTCTGAAATAGGTTTTATTCTTACAACTTCAGTTCCTCGGAGATAACATCAGCGAAATATTAATAAACACAACGCCCAAGAAATATGACGGTGAAAACAGCATTCAGTGCTGCTGAATTATGCTGTGTCTTCAAAACCACTCCTATTTTGAATTCGGAAGTTAAAGATAAATTGCCTAATTTCGCCTCTTCTATATATATCTAGCAATTAGACTATTCCTGTGGAACCCATTACACAGGTCGTACAATTAGGCCTGTTTCTCGTCAGATTTCCGAACATCATCCTACAAAGTGGTTAAGTAAGCGACAAACAAAGTCAATTCACAGCTCTATTCTTTCTCATCTTGTGGATAGAAAACAAAAGCTTCATGTTAACGAGGTAGCTTTCAAATTAATCTACCACACACCAACTTGTCTCAGCTCTATCTTAAGAGTTCGTCTGCTACACATTAAGCAACCTAACTTAAGTATGTAACCAAAGGAGGAAGTTGGTTCAGACGCTCTCTGGTCACCAAGGTTTGAATGATCCTCAATTTGTTGTGAAAGTTTCCTTAATTTTATTTGATATTCTATTTGCTATTACATTCGTATGCTTATTATAATAACTTAAGCGTCTTTCTTGAACTGTAGTAATTCCATTGATGTTACTTAACAAATCGATGGTACTTTTGATCGCACACTAGTCAGTAATTAGTGTAATGTGTCTAGTCCTATCTTCGGTGCAGACTGAATTCTATCAGTCATGTTTGCAATGTGGCCGCCATTCTAGGTAGCACGCCATTACGGTGCATTGTGAACTATTGGTATTAAATGGTTGGAGGCAATCGGAAGGAAGCCTTGGACCTTGGACCTTGGACCTAGGCATTCATCAGCAAGGCGTATCTGCAACCTTGAAGGAACTGATATTCTTTCTGAGATTGGAACCCTCGTCACCCAGTGCTGCAGTCAGAGACGTTACCACTGAGCTATTCAGGCTCGCGACTGACCTCCTGTAGGACTGTATTGGATACTTTGATTGCACACTAGTAAATGCATAGATGTCTTAAATTCCTTCTTATCTGCATTCTCGACAGTGGTTCCAACAATGCTTTACCTTTTCTTGTGAGCCTATATGATCTTCTTAGTGAATTTTAAAGGATAGTTACTTAAAATGACCGTTATTCATCTGCTCAACAGTAATAACATTAAAAACTCAGAATTACCTCAACAGTGGTGTTAAGCAGTCATGCAGGCCAGAGGACGTTCTAGTGCAGAACACGTACTGTAGAACATAATTAGTTAACCAAAATTCAACCGTAAGAAATGTCGATATGTAGATGACACCTTTCTAGCATACAACAAGGAAAGTCAAGCTTCCTACCTACCCACGTTATTCAATTAAGCACATAAAAATATTGAGTTTACAATGGAACATGAAAATGGCGAAAAGTTTCAGTTCCTTGACATTGCCATGCAGTGCCTGCAAGATGGTAATCTCCATGCGTCAATTTACACAAAGCCGACATCCAATGAACAATATTTACATTTTAATAGTTTTTGTCCAAATAGCTATAAACGAGCACTAGTAAAAATTCTTCTGCATAGTCAGGGGAATAGTCTGTACAGGCAGAATAGAGGAAGAAATTCCGATTCTCCAAAAGATGCTGAAAAACAACAGCTATCATCAGAGATCCATTGAAAATTACGGAAGATGTGAAGGCTCAAACATCAAACAAATCACAGTGGCAATGAAGCTTATCCCCATTCACCTCACATTGATTTTAAAGGTGATAATATCGTAGAATAATCAATACAAGATTGAATATATCACAACTCTAAGCCTTTCCTGCAGCTAATTTTGTTACAGTTAATCGGACAACATGCTCCTTGGTTCAGTCAAAATTTAACAGATACCCTTCTTATATGTATACAAATTTGCGTGTACCCGAAGTATCAGTTACATTAAGAGAACAGAAAGAAGGGCACACCTCCGACTTTCTGAACCGAAAAGCTTACTTCTCAAGGGAAGATGTGTTACAAATAATATCATTGCCAGGCATCTCCTTGATACTGGTCATGAAGTGGACATCGCGAGATCTCTCGAAATTATCAGTAGAAGAAGAGTCCCCTTCTCTTCAAGTTAGCCGAAGCAATCTCTGTCAAATGTCTGAAACCGGATTTATATGTTCAGAAAGAGGTGGTTATCAGTCATTCTTTGCCCATCCTGGTAACTTGATGCTTTCATGCGATCTATCATTGGATTACATAACGCTGAAAATTCCATTCCGTATGATTATTATTGTTCGGAATATAGTGATCATTATTATTGTCACCACTGTATGCATACAGTGATTCATTGTTCGAACTTGAACCCTCTTAGTATGTTAAAATTGTTTCTGTACATAAACTTAATAATATCTTTAGGCTGTAAGCAGCTAATGAGAAGTCAACGAAATAAATGATGGAACTATATTATTCTGCACAAACTATTGTTCTTGCTATATTCAGTCATATCAGATGTTACGTTTTGTTGTTTAGAGGTTATTTATCGGCTTTTTTCACTCAGGTCGATTGCCTGTTGTGGTGTTTGCTGTGCTGTGCACTAAATCACCTCGCGTTTGCTTTTATGCCTACCCATTTTGAGGCAGGTGTTTTGCAGTTGTTTATTAAGCTCTACAGACTCTCTGTCACATGAAATATATGTATCTTCATCTGTTCTGGACAAAACAGGTTAATGATGAAAGATACATATAAGAACGAAGGGAGTATCCATAAAATCTCCTGCTTTCCTGATATTGTAATACTGAAATCCTTTTTTAATTTTAACTGTTTGATTGGTTGAAGGATTTCATCATGAGCTGACCAATCAAACCAATCAAACAAAATCCCTACAAAACCAGTACTTGAAAATTGATCTGATGCTCACTAGTGACTGGCCCTATTCAGGTAGTTAACCAAGGGTTCTAGTGAAAAGCCGTGACCAGTCGAGTACAGCAGGTTGAAGGTGAGGCAGTAACTCATCGAAGAAGACATTATTAACTGGTCGCGCTATGTCATGAATTGATAGAAGTTAGAATTCGTTCGATGGCCATTTGATCGATTCCCAGTGGCCTAATTGTTTACGTGCTCGCTAGCCTTGTAACCAGAAGGTCTTGGGTTCGAACCCTGGTATTAGGCGTATACTGATTATTATTATTATTATTGTTCCCTTGGGTTCCTAGTGGAACTAAGGGCTTCAACTGCACGCCTCCACTTGATTCTGGCTTCTGCTGTTCTTTTCACCTGCGTCCATGTTAGTCCATACTGTTTCAACTCCTCTTCACACGATCTCCTCCATGTCACCCTTAGACGTCCCACTCGCCACTTCCCTTTCAGGTTCCACTCGAGCATTGGCCTGACGCACGATGTCACCCAGCAGCCACCTCAGCGAGTGTCCAATCCATCTCCACTTTCTCCTGCATATTTGTTGGGCGATTGGTTCTTGTTTTGTTTGTTCCCATAGTTTCTTGTTGGTTCTTGTTCTTTCCGGCCATCTGATCTTGAGTATAGAGCGAAGACAGTTGTTGACAAAGGTCTGCAACAGGCTGTTGGAAATATTCTTTGTGACTCGCCAAGTTTCTCATCCGTATAGAACAACTGACTGACTTGACGATTGTATTGAAAATCCGAATTTTGTTGTTGATGCAGGCTGAGTGACGAAGATTTCCAGATTGGTTTCAGGTTGATGAATGTGTTTCTCGCCTTCCCGATTCTCGATCTGACATCCTTGTCCGTTCCTCCTAGATAAGGTGTATGCTGATGAAGAGCCCTAAACTAGGATGAAACAGCTGTCCAGTACTCTGAGGTTTTTCAATGGTTCTTTAGCTGATGTCAGCTCATGATAAAATTCTATAACCAATCAAACAAAATCAATACTTGAAAATTTTATCTGTTTGTTTACTGATGAAATATCAAATGTTCACGACTTTTTGTGGCGTAAGTGTGTACTTTCAACTTTCTCTATCCAATTTTTTTCATAATGCTTTCACTACTTTATTTTAGTCATATGCTAATATGTTTCACCAAAAAATACACTTCCATATTTCAACTTCTATTTTCGTTCTAAACTTTCTTTCACCCCACTTCCAATCTATGTACTAATTTCATGCTAGTGTACGATAGTATCCTAAAAATGTTACACAAACAAGATGTGGGTGTTTTGTAAGTGGTAGAGTGATTTATGCCTTCCGAGCGTCGAGTTAAAAATTGATCTAAGTTTATACATTGTATATGTGAACTGTCATCTTGAAATGTGTAATTGGGTCACATATACTACCAGTTCATCCTCAGTATCATTGCGAGAACCTACGGATTCCCATCCTGAACAAGTTTCAGAGTCCGGAACCTCTACAAACGAGTCTTGAACACCTCACTCTCAAAACAGGCACCTTGATCTGTCAATGTCATCTTTGGTACACCATGATCCGCCACAATATATCGAATTACTGTTTCGGTTAAGATCTTGGTGCGCTGATCTGGAAAAGCCACGGCATTTGTCCTCTGCGTGGCGTGTTCTGTCATCACAAAATTGTATTGATTTCCAGTGGATGTTTGCGGCGAAACGACTGGGATCCATTATGACCACTGACCAACAGTCACCGACTGGGAATCGTTCGTAGCGGTGGTCGAATGCACTGACTTCCCTTCATCAAGTGGTACTGAGGGCAAGCGAGTACGTGGTTTGCAATATTGCTTGTCATGTTTGGCCAGTGCGCACTTTAGCTCACTAGATTGTATGTATGTTTGTAGGGTAGTTCCATCTGACTTAACTGTCTCAGCTTAGTCTCACTGAGGATTTCACCGATGAATTAGGCGGTAAATAAATGCATCCGCTGAGCAGTGTTTTGATCCTGGCTAATAAAACCTTTCTACGGTGGATATAATTCATCTAAACTTGCTGTCTGTTAGCAGAGGAAGCATTCAAGATAGGAATTCAGGTGAACATAGAGAAAACAGAGGTAGGTGAGGAAGATTCCTCGCTAGCAGCAACAGCACCACCAACAACAGACAACAATCAGAATGAATGGGAGAAATCTGAAAGAAGCAGCCTCTTTTACCCATTTTTATTGTGTGGAGATCAACATTATTCAGCATGAAAAATAAGATCCGGATTTTCAACTTCAATTTGAATTCAGTGCTACTTACTATTCTGATCAGACACTTAGTGCCACATCATGAAGGCCACATCTAACAGCCTACACACCTTCAACAATAGCTGCCTTCGCTCAATACTACTCAAGATCAGATGGCCGGCCAGAAAAGATTAGCAACGGGTGGGGATCTCTGGCAGTGAATGAACCAACCTAGCAGGAACCAATTGTACAACAAATGTGCAGGAAGGAATGAATGTGTTTTGGATTTTGGCCATATTCTGAGAATACAAACCATCAAGTGAGTGACATCCTATGCAAGGCCATCGCTCGAGTGTAACCTGAACAGGAAGAGGCGAGTTGGTCGTCCAAGGGTGACATGGAGAAGGTCATGCGAAGAGGAGATAAAAGCATGTGGGCAGACGTTGGCAGAGAACCGAACGCAATGGAGACGTGCGAATTAAGCACTATTTTCCTCTAGGAACTGAAGGAAGTAATAATGATAACGAACTTGTTGTCTACAAAGATAGTGATAACTTCTAACGAAGAAAATAAAAGACAATTCATCATTACAGAACATTTTCTTTATCAACAAAGTCGCCTTCAGAGATTCTTTAACAGTTCGTTTATATATTTAATAAAAAGCTTAGTAGTTTATCCTTTAGAAGATTTAAACCTCATTGACTTCAATTTATGCCTAATGACACAAAACTCCAAGACCTAGAGGCGAAAATTAACACGCTGACAGAAGAGTCTGACAGTGAAGACAGGACTTTAAGTGAGCATAGAGAAGACAGAGGTGATGAAGATGCCCAATCACTATCAGGGGGAGAAATTTGAAGGTAGTCACTTCTTTTGCACTTAACTCGGTAGCATCTTTTCAACTACAGTCGAAATGCATGAGGATATCAATGACATTCATGATTGGAAAGTCAAGATAAGCATTCAGTCATGTAAAACCATGCCGTAAATCTAATGAAACCAACCTAAGGAGCAAGAAGTGGATCTTCAACATCAATATTAAGTCATTCAGTGCTACTTCATGGTTCTGAGACTTAGTGCGTCACAAAAAGTAGTCTCAAAAGATCACGTCATCTCTCATCAGCAACTGCCTTAGTTGGCTCCTCACTGAAGATCTGATTTATTAGCAAAGAATTCTTGCAATGAAGCTACCGAAAACCTGTTACTTCAAAAATATGCCTGATAAAATATATGTGAATTGGACACATAATGTGGAGAACATTGATAGACATCGAGTGCCAGGCAGACCCTCGAGTGAAACAACTAGGAGTGGCATGGAGGAGATCATGTGATACGGAGATGTGGAGCCAGTTAAAAAGAACTTCAGATAGTAGGATGAAATAGTGATGTGCTGTTGAAGGAATAGTAATAATACTATAATAGTGGCAATCTGCCATCGAGTTGTAGGACTGTGTGGCCTAACTGGCAGAGATACTTAGATGTGGATTGTAAAAATAGAAACAGGCTTACAAACTCATTACTCATGCAAGAAAATGAGCGTCTTCTACTTGTCAATTAAACCATCCAGCTCAGACAACACAACACCATATGAAAACCATCAGTCTCCGATTCAAATTTTCGCCATGATATTTTCAATATTATTTAAAACAAAACAACGTCTATTGAATGCAACATAACTGTCATTGAAAATATTCAATAGAAATGGATTTTTTCCTTTTTTTCCAAACACTACCACTGATAGACCTTTAGCCATAATCATTTTAGGTAGGGAAACCTTCATTTAGAATATGAATATTTTCAGTTTTTAAAACTTTGAAATTTTTAGCCCGCGAAATTTAAAATTTCGGAGTCATCAATTCCAGAAGAAAAAAAGAATAATAATTGAAAAGCATTTTAAAATGCCACATCGGGTAGATATTTAAGCAGAAAAATTTGCTAATTTTAAATCGGTCAAATATTTCATTGTTATTTCATACTTTCGTTTTCTATATTCTACAATTATTATTATTATAATTTTTACTGTACCCATTATATTGTTCGAAGTGGGAGAGTTTTCTGTTGGTATTTTGTTTTCGCTTTTGTTTGTTTGTGTGTTGGAGACAGATTTCAGCTGTATACCGACCGACATTAGAATTTTTCTGGTGGAGGACAGGGGAACAAAATGGTTGGTAGGCAAGTTAGACTTATTTATCATGCCAAACAGATTGAATGTCATCACAATAATGATGATGATAAAAATAGAAGTTCAGGGATTTTTAGTTTTTAATCCTCTTTCTCTCTCACTCTCTATGTACATTAACTGGAATGTTACTTCACTAATAAGATGCTATACGTAGTTTGTTATTGATGGAACTACTTGTCTGTATTTATTTATGTATGTGTGTGTATGTGTGGCTGAGACAATAGACTTTTTTGGTTTCAAATTATCGCAAGATTCTTGAAAAATGTTGACAAAATCTAAAAATAGAATTGTTATATTTTTGTTACAAATGAAGTTCACTGGCCAGTTGTTTCGCCTTATTTTGGGACTTTTCACCATTGCCAGCCAACGATTTCGTCAGCAGTTGAACCTGGAAGCGATAAGTTATGAGACCAGGATCGTTGACCATTCAGCCATATGGGCTGATATTTTAATGACTCCTGAAGTCTAACTTCTGTCACTTCATGAAGTAGTGCTGCTTTCATGTATTCCTTGGATGAGTAGCCAATTCACCATGAAATGGTGTACCTCACTAATCACGACTTGGCACTGCGTGAAACTGAAGCGAGAAGATATGGCTAATGGGGTCCAACGTTCCATGGCGAATTGGTTACTCATCTAAGGAATAAATAGGGGCAGCTCTACATCACGAAATGAAAGAAGTTAGATTTCAGGGGTCATTGAATATTAGTCCGTGTGACTGAAAGGTCAAAGTGTTTGGTCTCGCGACCTGAAGGTACCGAGTTCAATCCCTGGAGGAATCATGGGTTAGTACTGATAAGGAGTCACAAACTAGAACCCTCGCACCCTTGTTCTTACCTATCTCTCTAAATGATGCTGAGTCGTAAGTAAAATCTAGCTGTTTTAATTAGTGAAAAATCTCCACTTATCTTACAATTTGACTAAAAACAACAGGCTTTTTTCAATGGAACACACAAAACAGAATCCTAAAGCATGTAGAAATCTTGGTTCAATAACTTGACGCTTAGGTCACCAAAAGTCTTTCCAACAAGCTGCTGCAGAAATTTATCAGCAGCTACCTTCGCGGGTTTGATAATGAAGATTAGATAGCCGGTTGGAAACGATTAGCTGGCAACAAGGAACTCCGTCAGCAAAAGAACCAACCGACAATCTTTTGTTCACCAAACGAAATGTAGATGGACTGGAAAAACAAACTGAGGAAACCGTTGAGTGGCAACAAGTACCAGTCAGACCATTGAGTGGAACCTGAATGTGAAACAGCAAGTTAGGCGTGGGTTCAAGGGTCACTTGAAGGAGATGAGAGCTTATGGGAAATCCTTGAGTTCAGACACATTGTAGCACTCCAGAGTTGAAAAGAATGGAAGAAAAGTACCTACAAACGGTCTTCAAAATGAATGGTTATCCACAAAATTTCATCAAAAAGTGTTTAAAGTTGAATCAAAACACCAACAAGAAACCATCATCAAAGACCACAAGAAAATTCATTCTACCATACATGAGGAATATCTCTGAAATAACAGCCAGAATACTGAAACCGTTAGATATAGATATAGCACACAATCCAGTAAAATCGCTTAATTCGATATTATGCAAACCGAAAGATCCAACAGAAAAAGGGGATAAAATTAATACCATTTACAAAATAAATTGTATGAACTGCAACAAACATTACGTCGGCCAAAGTGGGCGTCCCCTTCGAATCAGAATCCAAGAACATAAATCAGCCGTGAAAAGACATGATATGTATTCTTTAGTATCAATGCATACAGAAAATTATGGTCATCAATTTGATTGAGATCATGTCAAAATCTTAAACAGAGGAAACACGAAAAGTGCCAGAGAATTCCTAGAAGCCTGATGCTCAAGCGAAAATGCAATTAACAAACACGTTAATATAGATGAAATATACCAGCTAATAAAAAGTAAATCAGGTGACCAAAAATTTTAAAATCCAAGTCAATAGAAAGTGGTCAATACATACGTAAAGACAGTAACCAGAAGACGCAATTCTATCACGCATGAAGAAATTTAAATCATTTCACTTTGTGCTAAATATGGCGCTGAAGATGTTGTCTAGAAGGACGACGAAAGCTTCGCAACTAAACCAACCAGCTCAGAGAACACTTTTAATTGCAAATCATCCACCTGAGCTACAAATCTTCTCTATTATTTCAAAATCCTTGAGGTAGCTTAAGAGGAGTGCAGGGAATGGGATGACATGGAGGTGTGATGTTGAATCCCTATGTTCCACTTTGAACTCGGCGGAATAATAATAGGGCATGTAGCACTATGCAGCATACAGTTCAAGGTTTTTTATGCATTGAGAAATGCTTTAAAGTGAATTGAAAGCGTGGTTCTTCCCAGCATTCAAGCCATGGGCTTCCGTATTCCCAGTCTGTTGATTTGGACAACCAGCTGAGATAAGAGGGTCAACAACTAACTAGGTCATCCCTTTTTCACTGCAAACACCATCCAGCTAGGCAGTAGCTAGTGTGAATATGATGATGAGACATGGACAGAAATGTAATGGTAATCATTTACCAATGATTTTACAGTGAAATGATGATTTCATCAGTAGTTGGGTTTCCGCGATCAGCTAGTTGTCCGGATCACCAGAACAGTAATTCGATAGCTGTTGGTTTAAATTCAGTGAAAAATAGTATACCATCCGAAACTAATGTTCTCTTCAAATTACAAATGCTGCGAATTTTTTTGTGCGAATAATTTGAGCACCCAGCAAGATTAAATCATTTAAAAAATTAAATGAAATAATCTAGGGTTGTTAAGAAAATCAGAACAAGATTTTCTCAACGTCTCACTATGTAAGCCACTGCTTCTTCAGTAGAATTACGCTGATTTTACTAGTCATTAAGACATAAAACCAAAAAATTACATATATGAAATAGAACTTCTTTAACTGGATGGCAATTAGTGGCCTCTTGTGTCATGTCACTGACGTGCCAACCAACGGGAAGATCAAAATTGAGTGAAAAACATATAAAAACGGATGCCGGTTGCACAAGATGTGACTCTCGTGGTCGAAGTGATTTAGTGGCGTTTGAAGCCATGCGTAGAAGTTTCGAGTGGTAGTAACAATGCTATCAGTCACTGAGGACAGTGCAATAATCCAAATGACGAGTCCTAGATAGGACTAAATGCTTATTTTGGATTCACCAGAATATCAGTTCACCCAAAGTGAACTTGTTTATAAGTCACTCGTCGATAGAATAAATATAATCAGTCATCACCTATTTGTATTGAATAATGTTAAATTGTCCTGCATGTATATTTGTCTGTAGGTGTAGGTGTATGCTGTTTGTTGGATGGAGGACACATAAATTCACGTGTGAAAGTCATCTTCGGAAGTCAAAACCAACAATGAATAATTTTTTGTCAAGCACTGGTTTTGATTGGTTGCAGGTATGTTCATAGTTGACATCGGTTAGAGAACGATTGGAAAACGTGAACTGGCAAAAATTGGGATTCATGTTCCTCCGGGACGGTTTTCATTGGCTGAATGGTCAACGAGCAAGTCTTGTAACCGGTAAATCCTAGGTATCAACTTCAGTGGGTGCTTTGGGGAAAAATCTTCCGCCAGTTTCTATTCACAATAGAATTAGCCATATAAATGATACATCTATCCGCTCTATTATATTTTCCGCATTCGATGTGGTTAAAATATGCAGTTGCTTCAGAGTTCAGCCTTTCTTAATGTGAATCAAAGCCAATTCCATGTACTTCAACACTGTCAAAATTGATCTTCTAACTGTTTTCTGTAGAATAAATCGTTGTGGTTGATAGTTTTTCCCAGAAGCATCATTTACACTGCATTTCTATGCGGATGCCTTGTACACAGTCTATGTTCATTCATTCTGACCTTCACCTCCCTAATACTTTCCCCTATATAACAGACTTCATTGACTTTGAAAAGGCCTTTGACAGCATCGATCGAGAGGTGATTAGGAAACTACTTCGCTACTACGGGGTGCCACCGACAATTATACATCTCATCCAACAGCTATACGACAATGCTGCATGCCAAGTAATCCACAACGGGAAACTCACGGAATCCTTCGAAGTGAGGACAGGAGTAAGACAAGGCTGCCTACTATCGTCAATGATTTTCTTGATTGCAGTAGATTGGATAATGCGACAAAGAGTGGGAAATGAGGAAACAGGCATAAAATGGACACACACAAAAAACTTGGAGGATCTGGACTTCGCCGATGATGTATGTCTGATTTCCCACAAACTGGAAGATATGCAAGTGAAAAGTAACAAGTTGGCAGAAGAAGCATCTAGAGAAGATAGGACTTCAGGTGAACATAGATAAAACAGAGGTGATGAAAATCCCTGGGCAACACCAACAGCAACAACAACAACTGACAACAATCAGTATAAATGGGAGGAACCTGAAAGAAACAACCTCCTTTACCTACCTGGGAAGCATCGTTTCAACTACAGGTTGACGAAACTGACGAGGATATGAAAGCAAGAATCGGGAAAGCAACACAAGCTTTCACTACTCTCAAGTCTCTGTGGAGGTCAACAGCACTACTCAGAATGAAAAATAAGATCCGGATTTTCAACTACAATGTGAAGTCAGTGCCAATTGCTATACGGATCAGAGACTTGGCCAGCGCGTCATAAAGAGCATCTCCAACAAACTACAGATCTTCATTAACAGCTGTCTTCGCTCAATACTACTCAAGATCAGATGGCCGGCCAGAAAAGATCAGCAACAGAGATCTCTGGGAGTGAACCAACCAGGAACCGATTGTGAAACAAATAGTCAGGAAGAAATGGAGATGGATTGATCATACTCTGAGGAAACCATCAAGCAACATCACTAGACAAGCCATTGCTCGAGTGGAACCCGAAATGGAAGCGGCGAGTTGGTCGTCCAAGGGTGACTTGGAGGAGGTCATGTGAAGAGGAGATGAAAGTATGTGGTCAGACTTTAGCCACGTGAAGACTCTAGCAAAGAACAGAACGCAATGGGGACGCACGGCTGAAGCCATGTGTTCCTGTAGGAATTAAAGGATACAATAATAATAATATAACAGACCTCACACTGTAATCACTTTATCCTATAAACACAATTGTTTCATGCCATTTTAGGAAATATTTTTTAAATATTAACTAAACCATTAGAATGCCTGAAATAAACGTTGTCGCGTACTTGTTTCTTCATACGATGTTAAAGTCTATTTGAAGACCCCTAATTCTTTAAAGGAAAAGCTTCTAAAATAGCGATGTTTCAGTTCATGTCGAATAAGTCTGCAACAAACACTGAACAAGAACTGATGCGTGCAATGAAAGACGGGGAAGTTCCAAGAAATTTTTCTCGTTGTGTGAAAATTGTGCAACCTCAAGACGAGACTTTGAAGGAAAAGTAAAACATATTTTTGATAAATTCTCTTTGACATTGATTGCAATTTCCACTTCTTGTATTTCTATTGATCATAATTTTTTTATGATGTTCTTTCCTTTCTCCACTTTTAATGGTTTTCTGAATCGTCCGACTTTGAAATTCTTTTGAATAAACCGCTTGATTTTTGCTATTAACATCAGGTTTAAAACCGTAATATGCTTACGAGAGAACGCAATAGCGTAAAACTCATACTGAGACAACACAACTCATTGCCCGTGTAAGCTGAACTCCTACACTATGTTGCAGATGACTACGTCTAAGCCTACCATTGAGTAAAATGTATCTTTACTTAACTCCTCGCCAAAATCGTATTACATCGAAATTCGGGTAAACAGTTTGTACACGTGAAAAGCATGTATGACTTTATGAGTCAATAAACTATAAGTGAAACTTTCTTATAAGTTATCAGCACATGTTTACAGGCCATTACAACCAGTGTCTATATAAGATTAAACAATTTTACATATTCTGGTAGTTAGAACTGCCGTCGGGCGTTGGTGACTTAGCAGTAGAATGCTTGCCAACCACGTATGGGTTTCGGAGTTCAGTCGTCGCACAGTTGTTAAGAAGACCGTTAGAGAGGGAAGGTTGGGCATTGGGCTATCAATTACATACCGTCAGAACACACATGACTGCTATCGAAACTCCAAAGCTGTAGAGTGAGACCCAATTTTCCACTGGGAACGTAAAAGAATAAAAAAGACTTTAAAAGATTCGTGGTAAAAACTTTAGTCAATAAAATTTGAATAATTCTGCTGAAGAAGTTATGCCCTACGCAAAGAAACGTTGAAGAAAGACCTTGTTTTGATTATTTTAAGTAATATTTTTCAATGTCCTCCTAATCATACACGACACGTATGTATTTCATGGAGGATTTCGTCATAAGCTGACATCAGTTGGAGAACCACTGGAAAACCTGGGAGTACTGGACAGCCAGCTGTTTCGCCAGCCTACTTTGGGACTCTTCATCAGTACGCATCCACCACCTCGGTTCGAACCCAGGACCTTCTGGTTACAAGGCGAGCTCGTAGACCATTGAGCCACTGGGACCCAATCCAATGGTCCTTGAATTCTAACTTCTACCAATTCACGACTTATGTATTTCTTCACATCAATCATGGATAATAATTCAACTGAGTCAAATGAAAAATATTCGGCAGTGGAAAAACAAAGAATACCACAGAATTCATAAACGTCTGATACTCAAATAACTTTGCATTAAATAGGAATATGTTCATATCGTATCCATATTAGTAACCGTTGTTAGCCAACACAAGTGAATCGCATAATATAAAAATCTCAGTGGACGAAAACAGTGACAATGAAGGTGATCAGGAAAGACAGATATTTCGTCAATGGCGAATTCTGAAAGCTGACTTCATACCGTAGTGAAGAATGGGAAAGAATCTCGTCGTTTTCCTGACTAATTACAACAGGATTAAACCTTCAAACCTTCAAGGTATTTCTGAAACAACCCTGACACTGCCAGATACAGAATATAATACTCATATGTGATTTTCCGATTACGCGATAAAGTTTTCAAGTTTGCTAAGTACAGACTATAAGAGACAATTATATTCTTCAGAAATATACAATCACTACTTCAAACTGGGCGGAATTTCGGGCAGTAGTCAAGCCATATATTCAGTTTCTTCAGCAAGTATGTAAGATTGCCTTCACTGTCGATCTGGCACAGTTCGCTAATCTTGGTTACATCGTGGCAGCATTAAAATATGCAGCATTATAAAATATGTTGAAGATTAGGACAGATATGAAGCATTCCAGACTCAAACTGAAGTTATTCAGTCTACCTTGTGAGATACATTACACCGTATTATAATTCAGACCATGGACTCAATTCCAGAATGAGGATAATAGTATTGCTCTGATGTTATTTACTTGATGGTCCTTAGTAATGGGATTCAGGACCAAGATTTCGTGTTGTTTGGGAACTGTCATTGAGTGATAATGCATCCACAGATACTTGAATCTAGGATCCACAGTCTGACTGGAGATGCGTGTACATCCAGTTGACAAGAAACTGAATGAAGTGAAACGTGCATCCCGTGCATTTAGAGACACCGGCTGAAATCTCCGGAGGCACATGAATTCCTCCCGACTTACTGACTGGTGAGTGTTAACAAGCATGAAACCTAAGTCGAAGACTTCTTGTCAGTTACCTTCAACCATCTAATAACGTAACATTTATATGAACTGTGATCACGATTTGGCCGGATAGTTGCAAAATAATTGAGCGAGAAGTAGACATTTATAAAATTATATTTGTAAAATCTCAGCGAGATTAAAATGAGTAATTCCAACGTTTCGTTCGGCAATCTGGTCCGAACTTCTTCAGGGAAATTAATCAAAATTAACATAAGAGAAGTTTATATATAAAAGGAACAACTCTTGTTCTTAAACTTTGTTCAATCATGAGTCATTCAACAAGTATAATCAACAAAAGTTTATGAGCTGTGATCAAAATGTGACCTCGGACTTACAAATATTAGTCTACCTTTGTTAAACACTTTAAACAGAGTGTGTATATATGTGTGTGTGGATAAACAGTTGTAAAACATTTCTTAACGTCTCCATAAGAAGATATAGACAGTCGGGAATTTTGACCACGTATTATTAATTAGTGATACATATCCATTATTTATTTATTAATCAGGACTTACTATGCATCAGCTAACATCACGCCTTCATGTCTGTTCAAACTGCTAGTATCTAGAATTTTATGATTAGACGTATTTTCAAAATTATGGTGTTTAGGATTAGAGTTTAGTAGAAGCACCCTGTCGGACTTATTGCTTTGCCTTCTTTCTGAAGATTGAGCTGCTTTATTCGACCTACTGGAGTTGTCAGGTGACTCGACAGCTACGGATTTAGGATGTGCATTCTGTTGCAGCCGACGGATAGTGAAAACACGATGATTGTGCCAGTTACACAGTTTCTTTGTTAATTTAATTCGATTGCAAAATAATTCAAATGAACTGTCGTCAATATTAGACAGAATAGTTCTAAAATATTTGGGCGCTGAGTGAGAGGTAGACATTTGTAAAAAACGTTTTGTAAAATCTCAGCGAAATTGAAATGATTATTTCCAACGTTTCGTTCGGCAATCTGGTCCGAACTTCTTCATATATTTTAACAAAAGTAGACTAATTTTTGAAAGTCTGAGGTCTAATTTTGACCACAGTTCATAAAAAAATTTTGTTTTGTTTATTATACCTATTGATAGCTGTTTCTTGATTCACATGACAGGACAAACAGTTAAAACAAGAGATGTGCTTTTATATATAAACATACTAATTTATTTATTTATTTATTATACATGTTGATGCCTGTTGCATGGCTCATGATTGGACAAAGTTTAAAAACAAGAGTTGTTCCTTTTATACATAAACCTATGTTATGTTAATTTCGATTAATTTCCCTGAAGAAGTTCGGATCAGATTGCCGAACGAAACGTTGGAATTACTCATTTTAATCTCGCTGAGATTATACAAATATAATTTTTTACAAATGTAACATTTAGGTCAAATATAAATCAGTTCACTAGCTACCCAAAATAACTTAAACAAATGATACAGTTACTCTGTTTAGCTTCTAAATGACTGATATGTTGATGAGGTTCTCTGAGGAGAAGAACATGGAGACCAAAGGAAGTCGATAAAAAAAAGCTGTAGGTTATCTACAGAACAATCGATTTCATCGTTTTCAAAGTGAATAGCTTTTTTCTCTTTGCACAGTTCGAGGAGGTGAAATTTTACCACAGTTTCCTCTGGAAACCAAAATTATTTAGATCACAATATGTGATCTACTTGATACCTTAAATAGCCATTAATCAATGGTGTAAAACGATATACTACTGATTCATTGATATGAGTAGTAGGATATTACTCACATCAACCAGTATTGCTTGCCAGCTATTCAGATCAAATTGATTTAAACACCGGATGGCTGTTTCGCATTTTCTTGAGCCGTGCTCATCAGTAGTGTACCCCGTTTTGAAATGGCTCACGTAGCCGAATCAAGTCAAGTCACCCGATTCCCGACTAACTATTCGGGCAAGTTTGTGTTGCCATATATATCTCTGATCTGAGTCAAACTGAGTACACCGTCTCAAATGAGTTTTGAACGCCATCTGGTGTTTAGATCATTTCAGTCAGATTTGCTGGGTGACTAGCAAGCCCTCCCGCCTAATACGAGTAACATCCAAGTACTCACCTCAACCGGTCAGTAGTACATCGTTTCATCTTCGAGTCTGTTTGAAAGTTTTCAAAAATCTCACCAGTTACTGAATTCCAGTTCATTTTGACACCGATTCTTGACATAAGTAATAATAATAACAATATCATATATAAGTGACACTGAATTCCTTGAATGTTATCACAGTCATCTAAAGAGCTTTACAGTTCCCCTAGGAATTCACGTGTTTATCGAGAAACCTTATTTTTACTTGTTTTGAGTTTTCTACTCTTTTTGCATATAACATGAACTGCGTTTTATTTATTCTTGTTGTTTAAATGGATTCATCTACTTCTCTTCCTTTTCGCGGTAATAAATGTTTAATTATATTAGATGTTTGCGGTTTTATGCTTACTAGTAAGTGATTTATCACCATTGGGTGAGTTAACTCCTTCTTGATAATTTTGTTAGCTACTTATATGAGACATGTGGGACATACTTTTATATCACCCTGTAATGTATGCATATATTTATGTACACATATATTGAGAATAGATAATGCTATTGTCATAAAATGAAGCTAACTGGTGTGCCGGTGTTTTATCCAACTAAGGTAATAATAATAATACTAGTAGAGTATCCACGTTCTCTCTGTACGTGTGTGTGTATGTATGTATGCGGACCAATTCGACTTATGTCTGTAATCCAAAGTGATACTCAGGGATGATTAATAATGCATATTCACATTGTTGGTGGGTTGTGAGTTATGTTGAATCTTCCCAACATACCTAATAAAATATTCATCATCACAACAGGATAAACAGAAACATGTTTCTTGAATGGGTTTTAAGGGTTAAATGGCATGAAACGTAATGCGTTAGATAGTCAAGTGGTTACTTGATTTGGGAAATAAATTGGAGAGAAGTAATCATAGAGTTAAACGTGTTTCTTCAGAAGATGTAACTGAAGACGAATTTGAATTGAAAACAGCTAACTTAGGAAGTTCGACGTTACATTAACGTAGTTACATAAAACTCTTATTTTGTGGAATATCTTGCCAAAAGTTGCGAAAAAACTATTGCAATTATTTGCCTTTGAAACACTGAATCTTTGGGTATAAACTTTGTTGTTGGATAATACCTAAAACTATCTGTTTGCCACTCTGTGCTTGTTCAACACTAACTAATATCTATAATTGTATATATATTGATGGATTTACATGTTCAGGTTGGCTCAAGTCAGTGAGTGTATGACCTTTTGGTATCATTTTGGTTAACTGTACTTGACTGTGATATTATTATTATTATTGTTGTCGCTTGTTACCCTTCTTGTTGTGAATTATTTTCCTGTGCTGGTGTTTACCTACCTGGGAAGCATCGTTTCAACTACAGGTGGACGGAACTGACGAGGATATCAAAGCAAAGATCGGGAAAGCAAGACAAGCTTTCACTACTCTCAAGGCTGTGTGGAGGTCAACAGCACTCAGCATCAAAAATAAGATCCGAATTTTCAACTCCAATGTGAAGTCAGTGCTACTATACATACGGATCAGAGACTTGGCCAGCGCGTCATAAAGACCATCTCAAACAAACTACAGACCTTCATTAATAGCTGTCTTCGCTCAACACCACTCAAGATCAGATGGCCAGAAAAGATCAGCAACAGGGATCTCTGGGAGCGAACCAACTCAGCAGGAACCGATTGTGAAACAAATAGGCAGAAAGAAATGGAGATGGATTGGCTGGCCATACTCTGAGGAAACCATCAAGTGACATCACACGCCACACCACTGCTCGAGTGGAACCCGAAAGGGAAGCGGCGAGTTGGTCGTCAATGCAAGGGTGACTTGGAGGAGGTCATGTGAAGAGGAGATGAAAGTATATGGTCAGACTTGGAGCCAGGTGAAGACTCTAGCAGAGAACCGAATGCAATCGAGACACACGGCTGAAGCCCTATGTTCCTTTAGCAATTGTAGGAAACAATTATAATAATCTTAGGAAGTTCAGCTCTAACTACATGTCCAAGAGAGTGGAAGAGAATTTTTCTGTATCTACTGACAAGAAGCTTCTACAAATATATACAATTACAATTCAAATGTGATATCCTCGGCTTTAATACAATAACTAACAAGTAAAGGAAGTCGATTGGAAAAACATTCAATGCTGACTAGCTGCACTTGATATTTTCCAATTGACTTGCTCGTGCGGAGCAAAGTATATCGGCCGTACGTAAAATCAAGTCCACAAACGTATTCTGGAACACTGTACAGCTTGGCTGGCTAGGCAGAGGAGAAAAGAAGAACAGCAGCAGCTCTATCCTCGAACACCTTATCATCTCCAGAAATCGAGCACCCCCACTTGCATGAATGCTTCACAGTGCTACACAGAGTCCCTCAATATCGTACAAAAAGGGACTTCGCATACGCCATCTGTACATAGCTGAATCACTGGCTATTCCGGATCTGAAAACGGACCTCCGCATTCAAAAGCGATTAATACATTCACTCACCGCCCTACCGTGGCCAGAATAACGCTCTTACTATTATTTTGCTTCTTTTTATTGTGTAAGTTTACTATTATCTTGTTATTATTATTATTTTATTATCATTGGTATTCTCATCATCCATATTTTATTACCACTCTATGACTGTTTATTAATAACATTGAGTTTTCAAACAGATTTTATATAAAAACACTTTATCGCCTTTACACTAGTTCCTGTACATTCGACACTAGCTTATGGATTAGTCATTATCTCACACTTATTACGTCAAGCCAAGTTCTGCTTGTTTTCTAACTTACAATTAGTCATCCCCTTCAGATTACACCTTACATTATGTAATACAATTTTCGAGGACAAAGTTTACTAGTATCTGATTGGTCTAATGAATTCTTTGTTCAGTATAATTATGATTGTACAGCTCATGTAAATGAATCGTCGAAAAGAAAATTTTCTTTGCTGTTCACGCCTTTTTTTATGACTCAATATAAGACTATTTTCATATGAACTGTGATCAAGATTTGGCCGAATAGTTGCAAAATAATTGAGCGAGAAGTAGACATTTATAAAATTATATTTGTAAAATCTCAGCGAGATTGAAATGAGTAATTCCAACGTTTCGTTCGGCAATCTGGTCCGAACTTCTTCAGGGAAATTAATCGAAATTAACATAACAGAGGTTTATATATAAAAGGAACAACTCTTGTTTTTAAACTTTGTCCAATCATGAGCCATGCAACAGGCATCAACATGTATAATAAATAAATAAAATAGTATGTTTATATATAAAAGTACATCTCTTGTTTTAAATTGTTTGTCCTGTCGTGTGAATCAAGAAACAGCTATCCATAGGTATAATAAACAAATTTTCTTTTTCCTTCACGTCCCCCATTGGAACATAGGGCTTCAAGCTTGTGGCTTGAAGTTTCTATAGCAGTGTTTATTTTACAGGATGGGGTTGCTAGTCTCATACCCAACCTCTCATCTTCACTAGCATTATTTGTGGCTTAGCGAGGTAAAGGTGTGCGTCGGCCGGGGATCGAACCTTGGACCATGTGCATGGTCGGCGAGCATCCTAATCGCTATGCCACCGACGCACATCATGAACAAAACAAAACAATTTTTATATGAACTGTGATCAAAATTTGACGTCAGACTTTCAAAATTAGTCTACTTTTGTTAAAATATATGTGTATATGCAGTATACAATGGTGTGTGTGTATATGTGGGTGGGTGAAGTCATAAACCATTTGTTATTCTCATATGAGCTGTGATCAAGATTTACAAAATAATTGGGATTTTTTACAAATATAATATAATTTTATAAATTTGTTATTCTCTCCATAAGAAGACGTAGATAATCGGGAATTTGACCAAGTGTGACTAGTTGTTGATACATATCCAATTTTTATTTATTAGTCAGGATTTGCCATGCATCAGCTAACATCACACCTTCACGTCTGTTCAAACTGTTGGGATTCACCCATATATGTAGGGCTTCTGCAGTCAGTTTTTCTTTATATGAACCAAAACCTTTCTGTAAAACCTTAGTCTTATCGAAGTCGATTTTGTGTCCTGTTTCTATCGAGTGTAGTGCAATCGCTGAGTTGTTTTCTAGCTTCTTCAAATCTGCAGAGGTCTTTGGAACCACCTTTAGACATTGTTTATGCTCTTTCACTCTTATATTTTTGTTCATTTTCTAAATGGCCGGCTGTGACACCAGAACTGAAAGACTAAGCATTTAAGCTAATCACTTCTAATTGTATCTATCAGTCCAACTGCTCCTAGGGAGTCAGCTCTACTGGCTGTTGCTCTAGAAACACCTACCAATCAGGTCGGATAAAGGTGCTGTTAAAAGCAACAACACCTCGTCCAAACAGGCCTTAAAGTTACCATTGAAAACTCTTTCTCTATCATCTAGAGGGTATAGAAAAAACTCTTGGAAGCTTCTAAATACCAAACACTGTAAATAGAAGAGGCCATTGTTAGTCATTTAAAAAAAAACAACTAGAAATTTCTGTGACAAACAAACAGGTCCAGTCAGCTACTACTGCTGCCCTGGTCTCTTGTTGAATGTATAAATTCATAAATTCTGCGCTACTTTTCGTAATTTATCTGATATTCCCTTTAGTGTTATATATTATATATATTTAGAAAAAATTGAGTAAAGAATATCCCTTTCGACAAATTCCTCTTCTGGCTCTACAATTATATATATATGTTTATCTACATAAAATATTCTAGAATGGTCGTCATTACCAACATTTTGATGTTTTTTAAATACTGTCGATTTGTTAATTAAGATCACAGTGCGTAAGTTATTATAATAAGCATAAAAATTCAGTAGCAAATAGGTTATCAAATAAAATTACGAATGTTTTCTCACTGGATTGATGGTCATTAAAACCTTGATGACCTAGGTAGGCACAGTGTCTGAACGAACTTCTTCTTTTGGGGACACATGTAATTAGAATTCCTAATGTAGATTTCAACGGCTTCAGAAATATGTAGTAGACAAACTTTTCAGGTTAAGTTAAGATTAGTTTGTATTAGATGGTTGGAGGAAATCGGCAGGAAGCCTTGGACCTAGGTTTCGTGCTAGTTGGCACTCATCAGCAAGGCGTATCTGCAACCTTGAAGGAACTGATGTCCCCTCTGAGATTCGAACCCGCGTCACCCAGTGCTGCAGTCAGTAACTAGTGTAATGTGTCTAGTCCTATCTTCGGTGCGGACTGAATTCTATCAGTCATGTTTGCAATGTGGCCACCATGCTAGGTGGCTCGCCATTACGGTGCACTGTGAATTGTTGGTATTAGATATTGGTATTACCATCTAATACCTACCTACCTAACTACCTTGGAAGCATCGTTTCAATTACAGAACTGATGAGGATATCGAAGCGAGGACTGTGAAAGCCGGGAAAGCTTTCAGTACTCTCAAGTCTGTGTGAAGATCAACTGCACTACTCATCATGAAGAATAAGATCCGGATTTTCAACTCCAAAGTGAAGTCAGTGCTACCGTACAGATCAGAGACTTGATACCGCGTCACGAGGTGCACTTCGACCAAACTACACACCCTCATCAACAGTTGTCTTCGCTTAATACTACCAAAGATCAGATGGCCGGTCAGAAAATATCAACAACACGGATGGATCTCTGGGAACAAAACAAAGCAGCCGGAACCAATTGTGCAAGAAATAAGTCTCTACTGAAGACTGGCCAGGGCATTAGTAGTAGTAGCTGGCTGAACTTGTTTCTGCTGCACCCAAAGCACCGGTATCTTCAGGTGAATTGCGGTATCTCAGTGTTTTTCGCAATTTACTTGGGGACCCAATAGCTGGTGATAGAAGAGGATTCTTCAACGCTGGCTTTGTGGCCGGTTTGGATCAGGGGATCTAATGTCGAACTCTTGATGGTTTTTACTACGTCTTTACTTAGCCATACTGAGAGATGCTCTCGAGCACGGCTAATGTAACTTGCTCCATCACAAGCGCATTTGAAATGGTAGATACAACTGGAAGTGGCTAGTCTAGTTACTTCATCTTTCTATTGAGGAATCACCATCGGTCGTGTAGAAAATATTAATTAATTAGTATTTTAGATTTTTACTCGGCATCTTCAATCTATTATGAAATTGAAATTTTAAAATAGACATTATTAATGAATCATTTTGTTGCATACTCATGATTATGTCTCATCTTGAAATCAGCTAAAACTGGTTGAAACTGGCTTAACCAGTTATAAAAAATTTTAACTATCACGCCAAAGTAGTACATTTATTATTATGCTCTTGAACAAACCTGAAAGAGAAATTTCTGCAGATGATTTATTGGTTTGACTTCCCAAAGTTGGTAATAGAACGACCTAATTACAATATTCATGCTTATTTGCATGTTTCAGTTACATTCGCAATTATTTTCCGTTTTTCCTCCTAGACTATGTGTCATTGTTCTGACATTTGCGTATTACACACTGACTTGATAGGGATTCTCTGTCTTTGTCGCTGTTTAATCGCTAATTTTAGTGCTTCTCATTGTGGTCACGCAAAAATTTGATAATGCGTTGTTTCCCAAAGTGATTCTGTTTGAGTGAAACACGCCTATTCTGATCTTGGACTGTCTGCAAGAATTGTTATTGAATGATTGTTGCTGACAGCACATTTGCTCCCACCTTGTTAGGGATATTCTACCTGATTCTGAAACACTTCTTACAGTTGAATTCTGGTTAACCAGTTTTGTTCCACAGTACGTGTTCTGTACTGGAACGTTCTCTGGCCTGCATAGCTGCCTAACGGCACTGTTGAGGTATTTCTGAATTTTTAATGTTATTAGTGTTTGAAAGAACCACATAGACCTTAAGACGACTAACCGTCATTTCGCTGTCTGTGAAGCGTTTTGGGACTATGTGTGTCTCAGAGAGGCTATGGTCAGATATACATTAGGAGACAGAGAACTTTTTCCTGCGTTCAAATCGTAACCTTTATGTTTTGATCATTGCAGTACCTTTATATAATAAAAATCGATTGTTCTCATCGTCTGAACCAGTCTTTTCACTGTGTTCATTTTAGCATACACTCTGAGGTTGAGTCAGTTTGGTCTTCAGATGAGTAATTATTGCCTTCCTGTATCGAGCACTAGTCACAACATTATCAGTAATGCCATACATATCAACTGAAATCTAATGTAGTGACTTTATGGAACCAGAAGAATAGCACTATTATCGTTTTTATCGATTTGTCAACGGATTAACGTCTATGTCGGTCTTCTTTCCTATTTTTATTCCTTTACTTTCCCAGTGGAACACAGAAGGCTTCAAGCCAGAGCTTTGATGTTTTGGTGGCAGTGGTATTTATTTTTACAGGATGCGGCTGCTAGCCTCATGCTCAACCTCCCCCTTTACCAGTCTTATTACTGGCTTAGGGAGGTAAAGGAGTGCGTCGGCCGGGGATCGAACCTCGGACCATGTGCATGGTCGGCGAGCGTCCTAACCGCTATGCCACCGACGTGGTCTATTGGCCTAAGCACCTGGCTTTCCATTTATGGGTTCCAGGTATGAGTATCACTGCACCTGCCACAATAGTATCACGAACACTTACACAATGCGTATGGGTTATGTACTCGTAAAGTGAAAGTTATTTCTAATAGCTGATTTACGGCGCTTTATTTTTGCAGAGCAAATAGTCATTCTTTGATAAAGCAATGAAGAGAGCATTACTCAGCAGAAATATGAGTGGCACAATACATGGATGTTGTGCGGTAGGGAAAACAATTTCGAATAATGACAGCGTAATCTGTCACCACTAAAACACCAAGCCCTTAAAAGGAAAAGTATAAAAGCTGAACGTTTGACAAGAAGATGAATTTAGCTGTTAAACTACTGGTTTGATTGATTATCTTTCTTTTAATTAAAATTATACAATAATCATGTCTGTTTTACAAGTGAAATCGAGGGTCATACACATAACCGAGCTCAATAAAAGAACATCTGGTAAAGGGATAAAACTTGGGCACTGTGGCGGTAGAGTATAACTCCATTATGGGTACAATTTTATTTTGACAGAATCACACAGTGTAGAGTTATGCAGTAATATTTACTGATGATGACGTTTCGAGCACAAATTATTACTGCTTATTATCATATCGAGGCACTACTCACACAACTTTCTTGCTTCATTTGTATGCATAAATATACATGAGTAACGACCAGAAGAAGGTAAACTGCACTCTAGTGCTTATAAAAAGCCAACGCATTCTGATAGATATTTAGACATTCATTTCTTTCGTCCATTATCTGTGAAGGCAGACTTAGTTAAGTATCTAACAAACCGAGCAGTAGCACTAAGTAGTACAAGAAAAAACCTAAATGATGAAATAAAACAGATAGAAGAGGAGTTGGCGTTAAATAACTATCCTATAAGGTTCATTGGGAAGATCAAAAAAATTCAAAAGCAAAATAGAAATAATGGCAAAACTAATAATGATAACATAAATAAGAAAGAATACAAGACATCTACAGTTTCATCATATAAAGAAAGAACATCTGAGACCCTATGTAGGACTCCTAATGAAGCAGGAATTAGGGTGGCATTTAAACCCTCCTACAAACTCACTCAGGTAGGACAAGCTGTGTAGGTTAAAGGACCCAGTGGACCCAATTGGACAAAGTAATATAATTTAAAAAATTCCTTGCAATGACTTTAAGCTAAGTCAACTACCAAGGTCAATAAGACCAGTAGGTCGGGGGTAGTCAAACTATCAAAACAAAAGAATTTAGCTGGGGTTAGAATGATTGATCCTACGAAGATGAGTAATTTAGAAAGAGGAACTCAGCAATCGCAGTGCATGCATTAACACACAACTACAGAATAGGGTAGGTGAGACAGAGCCAACACTGTCAAAGTGATATAGGTAGATAGAGAGAGAGAGAGATTACTGGATCCTGGTTCATTGAATAATATACAGCCAACAAAAGTGGATCAAAGCAAATACCAGAGATATGTATGGAAGATATTATTACAACCAGTCAAATCAGAGAAGGATAGTAAATATAGTTAAAATTCTATTTCAATTCACGTACATTCTAACATTCTAACAAGTTGTTTATTTATTTTGACTATAAAAACATCTTATTTCCCATCTGATTTTGCTTGATTGATATTACTAATATTTTTCCGAATGTACTTTTTCTTATATTGATTTTATTCTAATGTCTTATCATCAATTTTTACTCATGTATATAAATGAAACAAGAAAGTTGTGTGAGTAATGCCTTGATATGATGATGAGCAGTAATAAATCGTGCTCAAAACTTGATCATCAGTAAATATTACTGTATAACTCTACACTGTGTAATTTTATCAAAATAAAATTCTATCCATAAGATCTCGTGAACTCGGGACGTTCAGCTCCACCTGAAAAGTCCTTCAAATTCGTATACCATATCCAACCAGACCTGTAAAAGGGAATGACACCAAAATATTTGGGCATAGCTGAAGCTTTGGCTATCCGAAATTCCGAGCCAAAGTTATGCGTATCCAAAAGAAGTACATTTAACTTCTGTTTTTGTAATTATCAGTATAAACAGTCTATTTTCTCAGTTATTATTATTATCATTATCTAGTTATGCTTCTTACTGTAACTTCCTGTTTATGTTCCTTATTGTTGTTTTTAATCCATATTTATATAAACAGTCATTTTTCTAAATAATTATTATCAGTTTTCAAGAGTTGGTTTGTAAGGATTAGATTTGCTTTTATGAGTTTGGCCACGGACTGATATCAGTTAGACAACAGTTGAAAACCAGGGTGCAGTAGACAGCCAGCTGTTTCATCCTAGTTTAGGAATCATCGGCAGTAATCACCTACCATCCAGGACATTCCGGTTACAAGGCAAGCTCGTATAACATTCAGCCACTGGAATCTGGTTCCACAATGGCCAACCCATGAATTCTAACTTCTACCAATTCATGATTTAGCACAAAGCAAACTTTTGAAAATTAATCTGAGTTTCCTGGAGTTCTAGTGAGAAGTCGTGACCAGTGAGGTGTGAGGATAGATATCCCGCCAATGACATTGGTTGGTGGTCGCGCTAAATCACGAATTGGTAGAATTTAGAATTCATGGACTGGTCATTAAGGAATCGGGTCCCAGTGGCTGAATGGTACACGGGCTTGCCTTGTAATCGGAAGGTCTTGGGTTCGAACACCAATGGGTTTGTACCGCCGATGATTCCCAAACTAAGATGAAATAGCTATCTAGTACTCCTTGGTTTACAATGGTTCTCTAACTGATATCAACCCGTGGGAATACTCGTAAAAACAAATTATTATTATTAAACTATTCATATGAACTGCGATCAAGATTTGACTGAGTTGTTTCAAAATAATTGGGCGCCAGGTGAGAAGTAGACATTTGTAAAATCTCACCGAAACTGGAATGAATAATATCAACGTTTCATTCGGCAAACTAGTGCCCCAAACGTCTTCAGGGACACTAATCGAAATTAAAATAACAGAGATTTATTTATAAAAAGGACATCTCTTTTTCTTAAAAGCTTTGTCCAATCTTATGAGTCAAGAAATAGACATCAAAATATAATAAACAAACAAAATTTTATGAGCTGTGATCAAAATTTCACCTCAGACTTATAAAGACAGCTTCTGTACCAAACAAAGCTATGTTTATTAACCTACCATTCAAGAGTGACCAAATTATGCAGTTGACAGCTGAAAGACTTCGGTTAGCCATCAAACGCATATTCTACGCCGCACAGATTTTTCTCACTAGTCGAACATTTTCGATCCCTGTACCTACGATTAAAGGACGAAATTCTATGGACTCTACTTCAAACTGTATCTACAAGTTCACCTGCAGCTTCGGTGACACCCATATAGGTAGAACCAATGGAATGTTCAAATGTCGTCGAAAATAACATGTTCCTAAATGGTTACTAAAACATACAGAAAATCCAAATACAGTCAGTCAGAATAAAAATCTAGTATCATGCCTTGCAAAACACTTATTAATGTCAGGTCACAAAATCAATATTAATGACTGTTTCACAATTATTTCACATAACTCTAATTTAAGGTTATTGGAAGCACTTTGGATTAATCACATACAGCCTAAACTGTGTGTACAAAAAACAATAGACTTCAGTCTTCTCCTACCATGGACTACTTGACCTTTTAAAATATGATTGGTCATTAGCATGTACTTTCGTTGTTGTTTTTTATATAACTGAGTAATTGTCATGATCTTTATTTTATTATGGTTAACCATGTTAGTTGTAAAGTGGTTATGAAGAAACTACGAAATGATAACGTCTCGCAAAATTTGCTTTCTAAATGCCTTATTCAAATTTATGAAAGGGACTAATTGTTTTTATGTACAATAGAGTAAATGTGATGCAGTTATTCGGATGCACAGTCATTTAAGCAAGCTGCCGTGGGAAAAAGCATGTACTCTTCTAGGCAATTACATCTCAACTCTTTTCTATACTTTTGATTCGTCACTAGTGTAATGTGTCTAGTCCTTTATTCGGTGCAGACTGAATTCTGTCAGTGAAGTTGAGAAATGAAAGTACGCAATACAGGAGGTCAGTCGCGAGCCCGAATAGTCAGATCAGTGGTAACGTCTCTGACTGCAGGCAGCACTGGGTGACGCGGGTTCGAATCTCAGAAGGAACATGAATTCCTTCAAGTTTGCAGATAAGCCTCGCTGACTATTGAATGACAATTAGCACAAAACCTAGCTGGTAGACTTCCTGCCAATTCCCCCCAACCATCTAATAACACTTCTGTTTCACATATCGAATAACTGCTCAGATAACTTTTTATCTCTGTCTGCGAATAAAAACAAACTGAATTTACATCGTGAAATATACGTTTTCAATCATAGAAGAACACGAAGATGGGTTGCTGTGAAGAATTTTCCTGTCGGTGAAACCTGTGATGATGTATACTATCGTCGATATCTGAGAAATTGGTCTTACTATAAGCCTTTTTATTTCAATAGCAGAACATCCTGTTAACCTAATATACTCAACTCGGTTTGCGAAACCAATCAAAGTCTTGTAAAATATCACATCAAGTCACTGAAATGCGGTCAGATAAAGACATATGTTGTACGCAATAAAACATGATTTGTTTTTGAGAAGTCCAAGGGAGAATAAGGAAGAATAATAAAGAAGAATAGGTAGAACAAATGGATTAATAAATAGCAAAAGAACAGGTTGAATCATGCAAGAGAATCTGGACTTCCACAAGCTTACAGTAATTCCAAACTTATTCTAACCTATGCGCCAATAATGCCTTCTTATGGTAAATGAATATTTTATCTACCTAAAATGAACTCACTATGTACTTAAATAACGCCGGTCGTTTTTAAAAAGATCACAGAACGCCTAATTAACGAAACCTTAAAAATAGGATGAAATAAAGGTGAAAAAATTGCCACTACACACTGAATTAAGTCGTTTTGTTGTTAAGTAATCCTAATAAGCGCTGAATCTGGCCTGAAAGAGCCGAAATAACACCGACAAGCAAACCCAGTAGGTTGTGATCTACTTGTGAAAATGCCTAGGAAAAGCCCAGGGTACTGAACGAGTGCCTGTCATACTGGAAACCAGCACTGAGTGGGTTCTAGTCTGTGCACATAATCAAATCATTTCAGAACACCTTCAGAATTTACTCACTATAGAATGTTAGAGTTAGTTTGTATTTAGTTAAACGGAAGACATTCTTATAAATCAACAAAGTACGAGACGAACTACAAAGACTGGAAGATAAGCTGATAACAAGATGAGTAGTATTCAGTTTATTTCCTACTACAGAACTGTCCATATTGCAAGAATAATGCAACTGAATCAGTCAGCGCAAGTATTATCCATGCCTGAACTTGAAATTGTCAGTCTCACATTTACAGGCTTTCAGTATAAGGCCATCTGAATAAAATATGAAACTGTCCATACCACAACAATCCAACGCAGATCATCAGCACATTCACTTAAATTGTCTTTAAAAGAAAGAAAAACCATTTGAGGAAAAGACAGCAGCTTGAAGCAAACCAACTTCAGTAAATGAAGAGGTGGAGCATTTCTGACAGACTACGTGGAAAAGGTAATACTTTCACTGCAATACTTTTCCCCCAGTTATCTACCAGTGACCACTGGTCAAAACACTGTTTTACAGAAACAGAAGAATGGTCTATATTAAGAAATTGTGCGTCGGTAGCACAGCGGTTAGGACTCTCGCCGACCATACATATGGTCCGGGGTTCGATCCGCGGCGGACGCACATCTGATATCAGTGGCCGGCCTGCAGAATTTGGGTTACCGATATCACTCCATAGTTGTACCAAAAGTGTTGTGTGGAATCAAGCTATAATCTAAATTTTAAAAAATTTACTTGGTCTTGAGAAAATCATGGAAATTAGATTTACCCTGAGGAATCAATTAACAGGTACTGAAGCCTTGAAGATTTAAACCCCTAAAGCAAATCACATTAATCAAGGAGCTTGTATTCAAACTCCGTGGTTTTGAAGATGATAATATTACAGGGATAGTCAAAAAAGGTTGGATACTTCACCAGCTGAAACCTGTTTCACAGTCTAGTTAGTTTCTACTTATCGAACAGCACATTTTTTCCCATTTTAAGTCTACTTGTGTATGGGGTAGCAGTAATACTGAGGAGATTGGAAAAAGGACACAACTTAGACTTTCTGAACATATCTACTCAATAGCCAAAACCTCATGGAGAAAAACTATTTTAACTGTACTATTGTCCAGTAATCTTCAGAGAAATCAGAGGTGATGAAGATTCCTGGACAAGAACAACAACAACAGTCAACAATCAGCATAAATGGGAGAGACCTGAAAGAAACAGCCTCAAACAAACCACAGACCTTCATCAACAGTGGTCTTAACTCAATACTCAAGATCAGATGGCCGGTCAGAAAAGATCAGCAACAGGGATCTCTGGCAATGAACGGACCAACCAGGAACCGATTGTGCTACACATAAGCAGAAAGAAATGGAGATGGATTGGCCATACTCTGAGGAAACCATCAAGTGACATCACTAGACAAGCCATTGCTCGAGTGGAACCCGAAAGGGAAGCGGCGAGTTGGTCGTCAGTGCGAAGGTAAGGTGACTTGGAGGAGGTGATGTGAAGAGGAGATGAAAGTGTGTGGGCAGACTTGGAGCCAGGTGAAGACTCTAGCAGAGAACCGAATGCAATGGAGACGAACGGCTGAAGCCCTATGTTCCCCTTGGAATTAAAGGAAACAATAATAATAACTGTGCAGCATCTTGTTGGTACTGGTCATAAGGTGGACATCTTGAAATCCTTTGAGATTACCAATGAACAGCATAGTTCGATTCTTCTCAGGTTTGAGAAGTAATAGGCATCAAGAGCAGTTAATCAATCCTTTCTTAACCATTCTTTTCATTTGGTAATATAATCTTGAACTGAAACCTATTGTCTTCTATTTTAATTGAATTTTAGATTTTCCCGTCGATTGAATGGACCGAAGTGCTCGGTCTCAGGTTGAAATGTTGGCTTCTTGTGCAGATGCTTCGACGATGCGCATCCTGGATTCCATTGATAGTCACCATCCACCAATTCAATTCTAATTACATTCCCAGACGTCGTCAAAGCAGCTGCACAAGAAGCCGACATATCAACCTGGGACCGAGTACTACGGTCCAGTGAGTCGACGGAAAAATCTGAAATTCAATTCACTTAATATGACCCGTTGCACAAGAAATGTCTGTCGTGGCCCAAGTGGTCTATTGGATAACGCTTTGGCGTTTGAAACTATGGGCACTGAGTTCGAGCCTCGGTGGGTAATACAGGCACATCCAATGACGAGTCTCAAATAGGACGAAATGCGTATCCTGGATTCCACTGCTAGTCACCATCCACTAATTAAACTCTTGTCTTTTAGTTTATTCAAATTTGTTATTTATTTATGTTTCTCTCTTATTAATTGAGTTGAACTCAGCGCATATTTTTAGCAACTTACTAGTTACATATTACCGAGTTATCCATCTTTTTCTCTCTTTTTTACTCTTCTCTCTCCCCAAAGTATCCACAATTTCTAAAAAAAAGTAAATAAATAAACTTGATCCTTCTGTGTATATGCTATATAAGTGTGAAACTTCAGAAGCCTCCTGTTAATTGACACCTTGTCACCGTTTCAAATTCATCAAAATTTCCAATCGTACAGTAATACTTGATAAAAAACGACTATTTTGTGAGGCGCTGAAAAGAAATCGACGAAAAATTGTGATCATTTGCTTTCTCCTCCTGTCATCCGTTGTTTTGCATCGTTTTTATTCAAATTTATTAAGAGAGAATAAGTGTATGAAGGCTATTTTTAGAAAAAGGCAACACCAGTGCTGTCAATATTAATTACTGCCTAACTAATGTGAATGTATACGTGCGCTGTCTGATGAAGAAGAAGTTATAGTAACGAATATTTTTCGTTCACTAACTAATGTTTGATATATATCTGAAAAAAGGGTTGCAGAGAAGAAATATTCTTTTCGACGAAACCATAAATTGATCTACACAACTGTGGACGTATAACAATGAGGTGGAGGAATCTCTGAATTATTTCTCGTCGCGGTCTAAGTATATATAACAAATAAGCGTTGGCCCCCAGATTCAACTCAAAAGGAAGGAAATTGACAAATAAACGGTACTTTGCGCTCACAAACAACGCAGACCTAGGAAGGAAGGAAGAGTTCTACAGGCAACTGCAGGCAATAACGGACAATACTCCAGTCAGTGACATTAAAATCCTAATGGGACACATGAACGCCAAACTTGGACCAGGAAACACAGGAGGAGAACTCATTATGGATGGAGAAGCACTTGGAGAGATAAATGAAAATGGAGAACTCTTCACTGACTTCTGTACCTTCAATTATATAGTGATTGGTGACAGCGTATACAAGCACAAGGATATTCACAAGGCTACATGGAGACGTGCGGCTGAAGCCCTAATATAATATAATAATAATAAACGTTGACTTGAATGTTCGAGTCACTAATGATTCAGCTATGGTCGAATCTCTTCATCTCAGTCACTCTGAGAAATTTAATCGAATCTTTTATATGACTTTGGAGGATTTCCTGTCAAGGGGCAAATTAATAAAATTACAATTAGGAATTAAAATGCCATAATGAATAGGGGGACGTGGATAAAACTCAAACAGAGTAGCACCATTAATTATTGGGAAGATTTACATATTTTGCACTTAGGGGTTGAGTAGATCGGCCGTATCATGCGCCAACTTAAAAAATGCGCTCGTGAATACTATCCAGCCTGGCTAGTAAAAGGAGAACGGAAACGTGCATATAGCTCAGTGACAGAACATCTGGGCGATTCAGGACATTCGGCGCCATTCGAAAAATCTTTCAAAGTCATTTGCAAGATTCGATAAAACTTATCAAAGGGAGTGAAATTAAGACATCTGCGCATAGCGAGGCACTAGCCATCCAAAGGTTCAAACCTACGCTATGCATCCAAAAGAAATACATCCAACCCTTGTCCCTGCCATGGCCATCATAAACAGGTAATTCTTTCAATAGTGACCATCCCATTGCCTTTCTTACCCCAAAGTTCCTGTTTGTTCATGTTATTTTTTAAGAGTTTTTCTTAATCCCTATTTACACCACCATATTTTCATATCCGAACTTCCTGTTTATTTTGTCATTTTACTATTTCTACATGTTTAATCCCTGATTGCATAAACAATTATTCGTCACATTGGTTATGATCCCACTCGATCTTTTATCCAACCATCCTGTCTGTTGTTATTTCTAGATTACTAACCCGTAATTGCACATTATGTCAATCTTCTCAGTAATTATGATGCTACTTTGTCTGAGCTTTATTCGTCCCCCTGTTTATTATGGCATTTTAATTCCCAATTGTAATTTTATTGACTCGACCCTTTCTCCGGAAATTGTTCTGGAACTTTCCAGCCCATTTATTATAAATACACGAATGTACAGCCTGGTTGATGACTTCGTCAAAAAAAAAATTTTTCTTCGCTGCAATTGTCTTTTATTATTCCCTATGATCAAATGTGTATATTCCGTGATTTGAAGGATTTCTCAAAAATCCAGCTGAGTGTCTTAAGTTCAAGAGATATACACTTGTCAAACTATAAGCACACTTGTGTTCTCCCCGTCCTAGGTGGGCTGGACAGTGTTCCTAAGCAGGATTTATGGGCAGACGCAAGAAAATGTGATCCTTAGGATGTCAGTAAAATATACTTTACCGAGAGATCTTCGAAAAGTCGTTTTCAAGAAACTTCTGCCTGAGTGTCACTTTTAAATTCTAGAATCGATAGCAGAGTCCCTTCAGTGACAAACAAGACGTGTTCAGCAGCTTGCTATCGTCTCAAATTCTTTTCTTTGAATGTGCGTTCCTCAGAGTTTTTTGGCTGTCGTTCAGATCTATGAGAAAAGTGAATATCTATGCGATTTCTCCTTCCGTTTAGAGGGAAAGAAGGTTCAAAATCAATAAACCGTTGCTTTCACACGGGTTATTTTTGTAGATAAATATCCTCAATGAGTTGTCAACATTTCTTCACAGTGGCATATCCAATCAGATTCTACTCCTAGAGCAAAGTTGATGACCAGTTGGGCATTACTAACGGTTTGAAGCAAATTACTGCCATTCGAATTGTAATCACAAATAACAGAAGCATCATTGATAAATCTCTTACACAAATGAACTTCACTGATTTTCGTTGATAGGGTAGTGTTTTTGGGCTTTCCATAAAATAGTCAATTAAGAATGATCTTAGGGTAGAACCCAGTGCTCAATCCTTCTATCTATCATTAGATTCCGTCGTTAAATCTGAAGTAAACATTGAAACCGCATCGGAGTAATAGTTCTTTTAGATAATAAATCTGTCGGTACACAGGCAAGAAATACTATTCGACTAAATGGAATCGCACAAAAAAACAAGTTGTTACTGTCAGGGGAAAATTAGTACAGAGAGAAACGATATCTTAAGACACCATTCTTGTATCTGCCAGAATGATATTCTCACTTGAATCGACTAAATCAAATCTATGTATAAATGCGTATATATACATATATATATCATGGCTGGCTCTGGCTTTTCATTAGATTGCACGCAACCAGTTCAATAGTAGCGTGATTCCATAATAATAAAAGAATATACTATTCCGAGACAATACAGAGTCTTATTTTTAGAAAATGCGTATTAATTATGCGTAGACAAAACAAAAGGGAACATATATTCACAATGCTGCTTTTATTCGTCCCACTTAATTAGAAAGAGTGAGATATATATATATGTGTATACATTCAAGCATTTTGAAAAAGCCTGTTCCTCGTGGAATGGCAACTGATGATTCAAGAAGAAAGATCTATCGCCTTTTTACATCTTTTCTGTCTAACTATCATAAATGACATCGGCATATAAATATATATATATATACATATTTATATGTATATCAAGTAGCAAGGAATGAATAAGGCTCAGACAGAAAAACAACTGATGGTCATTATTTATTATTATATTTCTCTTTCGGATTTTTCCAACATTTTTGTGAGAGAGTGTGTGTATTCTTCTCCGTCTTACTATTCTTTTCATTATTACAGGATACTTATTTCTTCCTATTTAGCGCTCGTCAGCTAGATGTACCTGCATTTGCGTCCAGACTTTAACCAAGCACCTGTGGTTTAACCATCACTCCCTGGGAGTGCAGGTATACTTCTAGCTAACAAGTTCCAAATAGGTCGATATGTGTATCTTGGATTCGGCTCCGAGTCGTCGTCAAACAAAACAACATTATGTTAATCCACAGATATACTCCAAGTTTCCCCACTTGGAGCCAAAATGTTAACATAAGTTGAACATCCCAGAGCAGCATATAATGAGGAAATCTTTTTTGATATCATAGAAGTGTTGCTTAGTGTCTAGCCTTCAGTTAGATTCCATGAAAAGTCGTGCCGAATTATTATCAAGGTTGTTACTTATATGAAAAAAGTAGTAAGAGGCAAGCAGAAAGAAGCGCTAGACCTAGATTTTGTCGGCAAGGCTAGTCTACAGTCTCAGAGAAGCCGATATCGTTTCCATGATTAAAACTTGTGCCACGCAGTTATCAATTCAGAGACTTTGACGCTGAACGAATCAGTATCACAAAAAAATTTCCTGTGAAGCTGTAACACCTGCTCAAAGTCCATTGCAATAAAGGGGCACTTTATTGTGGGTAGAGTTTATTTTGATAAACTCACACAGTGTAGTGTCATACAGTAATATTTACCGATGACCAAGTTTTGAACACACTTTATTGCGGATCATTATCATATCACACAACTTTCTTCCTTAATTTACATACATGAGTAAAAATTGATGATTAGACATTTGAATGAAATCAATAAAAGATAATGTACCTTAGGAAATAACATTAGTGTTATCAATAGAATACAATAAGATGGGAAATAAGATTTTGTTTTATAGTAAAAGTAAATAACTTGCTAGTATCTTATAATGTGAGTTATTATCTTCCTCTGATTTGACTGGTGGTAATAATATCTTCCATATCTCTGGCATTTGCATTGAGTTACTTCTACTGCATTTGTTGGGTGTAGAATATTCGATAAGCCAGGATTCAGTAATCAATCTCTCTCTCCACCTACTAATAATAATACTTTGTAGAATTTTGACTCCATCTCTCCCACCCTACTGTGTGGTTGTGTGTTGATGCATGCAGTGTGATTGCTGAGTCCCTCTTTCTAAATTACTTATCTTCATGGGATCAATCATTCTGCCCTTAGCTAAATTCTTATGTTCTGATAATCTCACTACTCCTGATCTACTAGTCTGAACTATGTAGTTGACCTAAGTCACAGTCATTGCAATGTATTTTGTAAATTATATTATTTTGTGTAAATGGGACAACCTACAGGGTTTTTCAACCTACAGAGCTTGTCTCTGAGTGAGTCTGTAGGGCCACTCTAAATCCTGCTTTATTGAGATTCCCAAGTAGGGTCTCCCCTCCTTATATGGTAAAACTGTAGATGCGTTATATCCTCTCTTATTTTGTTTTGCATTTTTAGTTTCACCATTATTTTTTTGCTGTTAACCTTTTCTGATCTTCCTAATGAATTTTATCGAATAGTTAGTTATTTAACACCAACGCCTCTTCTATCTATTTCATTTCATCATTTAGGATTTTTGTTGTACTACTTAGTGTTATCATTACAGCAGCGAAAACAGGAATTCCAGTGACCATAAGGAAGACGGTGATGATGATGATGAAAATAACCAATCAAACGACGAAGCGAATCAATCGCTAGAGCGAGAGAAATTCGAATGAGGTTACTACTTCCACTTATCTAAACAGATGCATTTCAATTACAGGCAGCCAGCACGGACGAGGACATCAAAACCAAATTAGAAAGGCAGGGTAGGATAAGGTACGTTCACATTTTGAGGAGACCTCATATCTAACACCAAAATAAGTCCAGATCACTACATACCCAAAACAATCTCATGCTCATTAGTACAATGTCCTAGAATTCTAATGAGAAGTGGTGAGTGGCTAAATCCATTCAATTTGTGAACAGATACTTGTTAATGATTTTGTCTGGTGGTGAGGATATATATATATAGAGAGAGAGAGAATAAGCTGAAAGTGGAGTCCATAGGACACCGAATTCCAACTTGCTGAGGTGACAACCTAAAGATCCTGAAAGGAGACTCTGGTTAGGTCGTAACTGACTGACTGACTGGATTTAACGTAGAACTTTGCACGGATGTTCAGCAGTTCGAGTGGCCATACTCCTTTCATGTAGCACACAAAGCAATAGAAAAGACAAATTCAAAAGAGAGATAATAAACAGAAGTGTGAGTGAGGCAAAAATAATAGTATTATGGGAAAACCGCAAAGATCTATTGGACATTATGGATCACAAAGGGTAGTGAATGCATCTGTGCCAGCCACTGAGAATAATTTTCGGCCATATCACCAATTGTCTCCAGCCATCGGCTTTTACCATCCCTAAGACCCCAACCTGCTGGCAGTCTACACCTCCCTACGTGGCTGCCAGCTTAAACTAATTGGCTGATTCCATATTCTGTTTTCAACACTACAAGCTCTTTTTCAGCCTGATCCTATGTCTGCTAGCATTGAACGTCGAGTAAGGCGACGGCTATGGATGTATGCGTTACACATGTCCCAACCATCTCAGTTGGTGTAACTTCAAAACCTTGCCGATTGATTTTCCTTTCTTATCTAACACTCGACGCCTAACCTCAAAATTACTCACTCTATTATACCACTTAACACGGGAGATAGAACGCGGACACGTATGATCAAAGATAGCTAGCCAGCCGTTTCATGTCTTCTACTTTCAATGGCCGTATCTCACAACTATAAAGCAGGATGGAGCGAAATGTTGAGCAGGGCACACATCCTTTGATCGACAGCCGGATATCACATCTACGCCAGAGATGGCGTAAGTTAGCAGGCACATACCGGACGAGCCTTCTCTATCTTGCTAAGATTTCGTAAACACCCAACCCACTGGAGTTGGCTGATGCAAATTCCCAAATAAGTCAAGTGGTCAACTCACTCTACTACTTAACTCCCTGTTTTTCTTTAATTTAAGAATGAGTCAGTGTAATCCAGTCGTGCAACAAACATCATCTTACTGAATCGAATCGCACGCCAAACATTCAAATTTCGCTGCTGCTCAAAGAGTTCAGAAGACTCTGAATTATGTCAACGTCTTCACCTAAAAGAACTATGTCATCTTCATATTCTAAGTCTAAGAATTTGTGGATTACAAGCTAGGCCAAAAAAACTGTCAAGTGTTTTAAAATTTTCAATGATTCCCTAAGTGATATCGGTCTGTGACACAATCTAAGGTAAAATTTTGAACCAAAACACAGTCTGAAAACTGCGGAATGCGGGTAAATCCAGGCGACGAGCCCCGAATAGGACGAAACGTGCATCCTGGATTCCACTGCTAGTCACCATCCACCAATTTGGCCTGAGAGCCGTTTTGATTTTATATGAACGAGAATACTACCGAAATATAAGCAGGATTAAGGTGAATTTCTGTGAAGCTACTGATCAATAGAGAGGTTGTCGAGAACTGCTGAAAAAATAATCAGAAAACTCAGATCTGAACAATCGTTCAGATTTAAAAGTTTAACATTTTATTTATAGGGAAGCTAAACACTGATTTTTAACAAGAGATGAAAAATGTTAGCTGTAGTTTTTATTTCATTATGCTGCCACTGTCGCATACTCTACTATGTAGATGACAACAGTAAAAGGAGGGATAAATACGGATTTTAGTTCGCTGAGAAAAAAGTCTTCAGATAAACCGTGGTGGTGTATCTCAATGATTACTTCATTGACATTGAATACTAGAAGTTAGTAGCGTAAGAGGCTCTGTGTTTTAAAATATTAGGAATGGCTTTAATTAAGCTGTACTCTTTGAACTTTGATGATTTAATTCTGAAGCTTCCATTGTAGCTCTAGATTATATCTTCCTCATTTATTGAATGAATTGTGTTCTTTTAGCTGACTGAGAAAACTAACACTGGAAATTTAGAAACACAAGTATAAAGAAAAGCAACGCACACAGACCAAACACTCAACTATAGTAGTAATAACCCAATTACCCACAAAAGAAACTGTGTGCAGACACTGTTTAAAAGAGTTCAAACACACTGTAACACAACTCGGGTGTTGAAGAGAATGGAAGAAAAATGCCTAATAACAACCGTCTTCGAAAAGAATGGATGTCCTCACAATTTTATCAGAAAGTGTTTTAACTGAAGTCATAACACCAAAAATAAGCCAACATCGAAGACCGCAAGGAAGTTCATCCAAACTCATATGAAAGTATATCTCTAAAATAACAGCTCGAATATTAAGACCGTTTGAAATGGAGAGATATAACACACAAACAAGTCAGTCAGCACAATCCCTTCACTCGATTTTTTGCGAACCAAAAGATCAAACAGAAAAAGAAGATAAAATTATTACCATTTCCAAAATAAATTCTGTGAACTGAAGCAAACATTGCATTGGTTAAAATGGGCACCTCCGTCCAACCCTAATCCATGAATATAAATAAACTGTGTAGATAATTATGGACACCCATTTGACGACTGGGATAATGTAGAAATTTTAAATAGAGGAAACACCAAAACTCCATTCAGGGAATTTTGAAGAAGCCTGGTACTCAAATGGATCAGTGTTTAACACATACATTAGTAGACACCGAATTTATTAGCTAATAAAAAGCATATCACATGACAAGAAATTTCAAATTCCAAGTCGGTAGAAATATGATCAACAGGAGCGTAAATTACCATCCAGTCACCACAGTCGTTGTCAGGAGATGCAATTATACCATTCATGGAGTATTTAAATTAGTCCATTTTATACTAAACGTGCTCTGAAGATGTCTAAAATCCAAAATAACACAATTTTTTCAATATCATACACCTGAGCTACAAATCCTCTCCATGATTTCCTTCTCACTTACTTCATTGTGAAGTCAGTTTGACAGGATTCTGCATGAATGATGTAACTGTATCTTTCCTGGTCCCCTTGCCTCTGATTGGTTGTCACCAGAATTTTGCTTATCCTTACTGAATTGGGTAGTAGTAGAGAAGCTTGTTAAGTGATGTTTAGACTATCTAAAGTAGCCTTGTATTAATAGACTGTTATTGTTATTATTAGTGGTGACTGAATGTGAAACGATTATACGGGTGGAGGTAGGATTCTCAATAAATTGTCAGGTGAAGTGTTCCTGATTCTGTGTAGTTTGGTCATCTAGCTAACAACGTTGTATGAAGCCAACGATTTTTCACCGTTTAAGTTAATAGTTCATAAAATGTTTTTTTTACCATATTCCAATAGCTGAGCAGTTGTGCAAACTTCATCACGAACTATCACAGTTCCTTTCATGTTAGAATTCATCATGAATTGATATTAAATATGGAACCATTAAAACAGCGGAACATTAAGTAGTACTACCTCATACTAAATCGAAACTTTTGGCAATATTTTATTGTAATTTCCTATTCCCTTGGGTTCTGAGTGAAATACAGGGCTACAGCAGCAGACTCCACGACTCCTCACAGTCTTTTATCTCCTCTTAACACGATCTTCTCCATGTCACCTTTGAACTCACGTTTAACCCGTTGTTCCCTATTCCGTCTCCTGTCAAGAGCCTGATACACTATGCCATTCAATGGTCTCCTCAGTGTGTACCCAATCCAACTACATTTTCTCCAATATATTTATTGGGTAGTAGGTTCTTGGTTGATTTTTTCACAGAGTTTCATGTCACACATCATTTCTGGCCGGTCTTCTGATCTTCAGTAGGCAGGAAAGGCAGATATTGTTTAAAGTCGGCAGCTTGTTGAAAGGGCTTTTCATGACGCGTGAGCTAGTTTTCTGACCAAATTAGAAGCAGTGGCTTACTTAACATTTATGTTGAAAATCCGAATGTTTTACTTCTTCTCGAGTACTGCAGATTTCTAATCTGATTTCTGTCAGGGAACACCACTGAGGAGTAGTAAAGTAGGACAAAACGACTATCTAATGCCCTATGGTTACGCTAGTTGATTTAAATTCCGTAATGGAATCTGCACTGAATAATTCTTAGTTATCAACACACTAAAATATCAATTTCACTGTCTTGATTAAGATAAAGAATTTTCATCTTGTCAGTGTGAGCGATATCTCTTCCATGATGACGTCAAAAGTAAAAACTGAAACACGGTTGAGCATAGGACTGTTCAGTTTGGCGATGATTTCCACTTTTTATCTTATATTTAACGACTTTAACATTTGTAAATTTCCATTCTCCTGCTAACTAATTAGCGTTTAATCAGTAAAAAGTCAAAATAACACTTAAAATTTGTTCTTGTGGTCCAACGTTTAGTTATATCTGATCCTTATCTTGCTTCATCTGCAAGCAGAATTTAAGCTGTTTATCTTAAGAGCATTTATTCCTTGTAACATTATGTAAAAATAGGCCAGACTTTCTAGTCCTGATGTTTCTTCTAAGATGCCTTGCCTCTTTCAGGAGAAATCAACTTCGTTAAATACACCAAAAACCTGACTGTCTCATTGTCAGTGACGTCTCGACCTGAGTGTTTCAAACTTAGTGAATGGCTTTTCATCAGATATCAGTCAATGAAAGAAGCAAAATGGTCTTACCTCTCTCTAAACGTCAGACAGTTGACTGCACCTTTAGGCATAAACGTGTTCTACACGGACTGGCCCTTTCACAAGATGCTTGTAGAATAGGCGACATTGAAATAGAAACTGAGTTAGGCATAAAATGTCTTAGAATAGTTCTATCCTCTGATCTTTCTTCGTCATCCAATATCATGTCGATGTCTAAGAAAATGTTCTGTTCAACCCTATTACGTTAAGAAGTTAAGACAATCAAGTCTCACTCAGTCTCTGCTTTTACAAGTATTGGTTTTTATAGGAATTTTGTTTGATTGGTTGGAGGATTTCATCATGAGCTGATATGAGTTAGAGAACCATTGGAAAACCAGCTGGGAGTAATGGACAGTTGTTTCGTTGGTCCCAGTGGCTTAATGGTCTGCGAGCTCGCTAGCCTTGTAACCAGAAGGTCGTGGGTTCGAAACCCGGTTGGTGCGTGCCGATGAAGAGTCCCAAACTAGGTTGATGAAACAGCTGCCTACAAAGTACTCTCTCTAGGTTTTCCAATGTTTCTTTAACCGATGTCAGCTCATGATGAAATCCTCTGACCAATTTGTTGACTTTTGCATCCTATATATTGTTCTTAACTGCTCTCCCTTAGTCTTTCCTGGGCTGCTCAAAAAGGACTGTGTCATATTTCGAACGGTTTTATAAGCTTTTAGTGAGGCAATCAGAGTGCCACTACCTCAGCTCGTCACTATCAAAGACACTTGAGAAATGGTGTAAACCCATATCGTCTGACTTCCGACACCATGCATATTCTCAGTGCTCCTCACCTAGCATCTTATTTAGCAGGACAAGAAGTCAGTATAAAAGATTAGGTTCTTGCACTACCAAGTATGGAAACTCAACGACATTCTATTTGGAACACCCGCCCACCTGCCCGCTTTCTGTGTGATGAAGATAGTGTTAAACGTGAGGATTACGACCCACTGTGTAATTTGCATAAATCATAGCCCAGTCTATTCTCCCATATATGCAATTTCATAGTGACACTACCCCCATTATCTTATAATTTTATGCTATTGATACTAATATTATTGTTGTTCTTATCATTTTACATATGTACATTTTGACCCTACTACTGTTTCTGGTATGAAATTCATGTGCGAATCCCAAAACAAAATTGCCTTCCTGAATGTCTTCCTTATGAGGTAACGATATGGTAGGATAAAAAGAAACTTGCTTAGAAAAAGCACTTGGACAGGACAATATACACATTTTCACAGCTTCGTTTCTCTCAAGTACAAAAGAAATTTAGTGAAGACCGATTACCACAGAGTGGGAGCTATATGCTCAGAAGAAGTAATTGAAGATGAATTAAGCATTGTATATGATACTTTGATCGAAAATAGCTATCCCGACAAATTTATCAAGAAACATATGACAAAGAAAGCGGAAAAGGACTACTCACTATCTGTAAACACGAAGCCACTTTATATACGACTACAATACAAGGGCTATATACCAAGTGAGATAATTACGAAGAAATTAAAAAAAAATCAGTTCAAAGAACTTTTATGTTGGCAAATTACATGCCTTATTTTCTACAAGACCGATAGTGATTCCTAGATTGAAAGATAAAGTACCTAGCCTAGCCACTTGAAATTGTATCTGCCAATTCAACTGCGCTTTTGCTGGAGCGAGTTATATTGGCCGTTGCTCTAGGAACTTGATTTTTCGTGCTCACGAACATCTTCCACTATGGCTAAGTAAAGGTGTAGTGGAAACCATCAACAGTTGGATATTATGCTACCTGGTCCAAACCGACCACTAAGCATTGAAGAAACGTTCTCCATCAGCTACCGGGTCCCAAATAAATTGCCAAAAGCATTGAAGTAGTGCATACTCCAAACAGTCCAGGCTATCACAATTTGCCTCAAACAACTAATGCTCTGTGTTCAAAAGAAGCACGTCCAGCTCCTACTACTGCCCTGGCCTTCAGTGGAGACTAGAACTTCATGAATTCGTAATATTATCTTCCCTAATTTTTCTGACATTCAGTTTATTGTTATATTGATGCTATCGAACTGAAATCTATTCATATTTGTTGATTGATTCGATGTTATTTAAACAGCCACATTATTACTGTTGATAACACTAATTTATTCGCTACTATGTATGCATAACTGTAGAACTTGATGATGAAGAGGTTATCGAAAAGAGTATTCTTTGTTCAGTAACCATTCTTTTGAAAACATTTTAATGAGCAATTTTAATCACTTCCTGCTAACGCCAAACTTCAGTTAAGTGTATCCTGCAATTTGTTTGTTGTTGTTGTTCTTTTTCTTGTTGAGTAAATTGGATGCAGTATTATACCAAATGCGGAAAATCCCACACTGTCTCATAAGCGTTGTTTCAGAAGAAAGCAAATTCCTGTTACCATTATTATCACTATCCTCTTTTCTAAACCGCGCATGGTTACGTTGTCAGTTTGTAGTTAAGTGCCTTATCATAGTCGCACAGCCGTGGTGAGATATACTGTTCATCTCTGTATGGCGGCCATATTTATCAATACTTCTTCAACAGTTAGAGATGCTGCGTTGTCCTAAGATCTTCCCACTTGCCAGCCATTTAAATACTCTATTAATTCAACTGCAGGCAGAACTGACTCGAATATCAAAGCAAGAATCAGAAAAGCAAGACAAGCTTTTACTACTCTCAAGTCTGTGTGGAGGTCAACAACACTCAGCATCAAAAATAAGATCCGGATTTTCCACTCCAATGTGAAGTCATTACTACTATACGGAACAGAGACTTGCACTGCGTGTCATAAAGTGCATCTCAAACAAACTACAGACCTTCATTAACAGTTGTCTTCACTCAATACTCAAGATCAGATGGCCAGTCAGAAAGGATCAGCAACAGAGATCTCTGGCAATGAGCGAACCAACACAGCAGGAACCGATTGTGCAACAAATAAGTAGGAAAAATGGAGGTGGATTGGCCATACTCTGAGGAAACCATCAAGTGAGTGACATCACTAGACAAGCCATTGCTCGAGTGGAACTCGAAAGGGAAGCGGCGAGTTGGTCATCTAAGGGTGAGGTCATATGAAGAGGAGATGAAAACGAGCGGGCAGACTTGGAGCCAGGTGAAGACTCTAGCGGAGAACCGAACACAATGGAGACGCGCGGCGGAAGCTCTATGTTTCTCTAGGAATTAAAGGAAACAATAATAATAATAATTAATTGAAAACACATTCAGCTAATTACAGGTATGTTTTATTACGTGTTCAATTCACTCTTTTGAATAATGAGGTTACATAAGTTGAAACGTATTCACACTGAAAAGTAAGAAAAACGAAAATAGGTAGATAGATAGACAGATAGATAGATAGATACATTGAGCTTATTTTGTAATATGCAAATGTGTAGACCTAATGCGTCACTGTATTTACATCTGAACAGGCTTTCTCTGTGAATAACGTCTGTTCAGCTTGTTTCTGTGCATTTACAAATAGTGGACTAGGTGGCGTTCCATTAGTCAGGCTAAGTGAATCTGTTGCTGCTGTTGTCGTTGCCGTTGTCGATGTCGATGTCGTCGTCACCACTAATGATGAAATAGTTGGATTTACCGCCCTTGACAATGTACCAGCCTGAGCAGCGACTGCCGCTGCGGCAGCTGCCATAACAGCCGCTGTCGCTGTGCTCTGTCCTGTAGTCTGTCTAAGCTGTTGTAAAGAGAATATTTCATTGACAGTCTCCGGTTTCGTATTTTCTATCTGTGTTGGTGACGGTGAATGCCGATGCGATGGATCCGGTGTAGGCTTACCAATCAGCAGTGCATTAAAATCGGTCACTGTTGTCTGTTTAAAGCGTGGAACACTGCCAAAGTTACGATTACGCTTCACTGTTGAACTGGCCGACGGTTGTTCATACTGTTGTTCCAATAAACGTTGATGATGTTGACAGAGTTGTGGATAAGCATCTTTCATATTTCGATATGTTGTAGGTGTATGCGCCTGACTGTAGTCGATCTCTGGTGTTAATGATGTGTCCGACAGGGATGTAAAATTGCCTATAAGTTGTGTATCTCTAAGAGGAGATGAACTGTGATGACCTATTGATATTTCAGGGCCACCTGAGTAGAGATTATGCAATGTGTTAGCTATCATATTACTCGAAGCATCTATATTATTGTTATTACCACTAACAGGTAACAGAAATCCACTTGAATTCATTTCAGTGTGTAGCTTAGCATCACTGAATGGTGTTGAATTCGACACAGAATTCATCGCCGGTACAATAAATCCTGAGGCGGGAAGACATGGCATAACAAGTGGTTGTATATTCTCTATAGTATTCGTCGTTCGATTATGCGAAAATGAGTAAGGGTTTACAGGGAAACAACTGAACAATCGAATTGGTGAAGCCAGTGACTTACTCTGTAGTAGAGTATCTTTATTTTCGATAACTTTCATTTCTCTATCATCAGTAAAGTCTAGAGGGTCTCTTCTGGGTAGTTGATCATTACTGTTTGAATAGGATCGTACATTGACTAATGATTCACAGGTGAGTGGTTCATCTTTGCTGGCAGCGTACTCATGTATATTGTCCTCTTTCATATACTTTTCAACTAAACAAATCATGAGTAAGGGGTCGGCTAACAGATGGAGCATAATCACTCGAGAGACGAGAATTAGCTTTAATCTCTCTTCTGGATATACAGAAATTAACATGTTATATAAGATTGGTGTACATAGACTGATAATCTCAATGAGTAGTATAGTTAAAATGATTAGCATTATTTTACTTGATGCTTTGAATTGATGTCTACCAATAGAGTTTTTATGCCGACAAATAAATACAAGCATAATAAAGGAGAGAATGATTAAAGTTTGTAGAATTAAAGGCAGAATAATCAGGAGAAATGATGGAATCCAAATGTAGGGAATTTTGACTACTTTTGATTGAGATATATGTGGATACATTGTATTGAGTGTTGACTCACGAGCTGATCTTACTGAACAGGTGAACAATGAATCGAGTCCATCGAAGAGAATGTTGACAGACGACTTTACACTGTACATCAGTATCTGAGTTGTATTTGCCATCGGCTCAAATACGTCGGAATTATGATTACTTGGATAGAAGGAGAAGGCGATAAGTAGGGCTGTACCAGCGGCCAACGCCCATGGCAGTGAATGCATCAAAGCGATATAAGCAAAGCCCTGATGATGTCTATGACTCGGCGGACGACGTTGATGATGACCACTGTCAGGGAATGATGTAATTTTCCTACTACAGTCCGGTATAATATGCTTAAACAAATAAAATTTGTGCGACTGAATATCTTTCAACCGTGTTATCTTGAGTAAAAACTTGAAAATCGTTTTTATATACAGAACAGTTAGCGAGCTAATTGTAAAAGCAACCAGTAGGTAAAGTCGTGCACATAAAATAGCATCTGAGGCTAATGAACTGGTGATAAGGCAAATGAATTCACTTGTCGATGAAATATGGTATAATTCTTGTGTTGTTTTGTTCAACATTGTACTTCGACTGACCAGTGCAATACAGATGGCTGTCAGCTGGAGGAGTGACAACAGGGCGCCAAGTATGCCTAAATGTATTCCCAATGTATGACATACATAAACATTACGATTATAGTTGATGAGTGAATCGCGTAGAATTCTTAATTTATAATCAGACGGAATATGCGTTGTATGAGGAGGGTTTGAACATGTGAACTGGTCATTTATGCTGGGTGTTTTATTAACCATTGATATTTTATTTTGTTTATTTGCGTATGTATCATGTGGATGAATAGAATGAAGATTATTCATACTGGATTCACTCAATGTTTCGTCTAAATATCGTCTTTTTAATTTTTTCCTCTTTTTATTCTTATTCTTCCTGTTCTTCTTGCTATTCTTACGCAATAGTTTGCTTCGTTGTTTCTTAAGCTTGATGGTTGGTGAAAACAGTATATCAGAGTTGCTTTTTGAATCCAATGAACCGTCTCTATTCTCTTCACTTGTATCATCAGTAATAACACCATCGCTGGCAACCATTTGCCAGCTACCATCATTCACTGAACTTACATCTAAGTGTTCATGAGCTTTACAAAACACTGGTTCATGGGGATGCTGATGGTTATGATGATGGTGATGTTGAAATGCCCACGATGTCTTGGCAAAATTATTAGGGACATGAAGATGTTGATTGTTGATCATCACTTTATCGTTATTTTGTAAATTTACATGTTTCATATATCGTCCATTGTTATGGTATATTTGAGGCTGGAATTCCAACGCCGGATTTGTACTGTTATACCAAAAATGTGACAGTCTACGTGGTTTCGGCTTCACCGGTTCACTACTGTCCATGTTCAGATGTTTATGTGTACAGGGGTAATCACCTGCCTCAGTTGAATTCAACTTACACTTGAAATCTGTTGTATGGTTCAAGGATAAATGACTATACTTATCACCTTTATATTTACATGACGACTGTTCACATTTGCAAACATTTTGACTACTACCTTCTTCACTATTATAACTCACAATATCTGAGTATTTCTCACGTCTTCTCCATCTGTTATGGCGACTTAATCTCCAGGATAGAAATACAATAAGGATTGTATTCAACACTAGAGAGATAGAACTGATGATTAATGTCAGTAGGATAACATTCCAATCGAGAGAGTGCAGGATATCTGAACGAAAACCGTTTGGATTGATTGAGTTCAGCAGTGAGGAACCATTGGATAGAGTTGTTCGTGTACTCGATGCAGCTTTTATGAATTCGCTATCTGTTGATAGAAATGGAACATAAAGGCTTACATTCTCTCTGTTGTTCATAAAAGCATTACTCAGACCATTTAGTTTGTTTGTATCCTGTAATTCAATATGTGCAGTTTGATGAGATTTGTTGAATGGTAGCGTTGAATAATTCAGATTGACTTTTGACAATTGTTGAGGTTTGTCAAGGCGTAAAGGTTTACGACCTTCCGGTGGACCTGATGGTATACGATAACGTGTACCATTTGGGGCTACAAGAAACCCTAGTTCATCGATAAAGTATTTTCCTGAAGCAAGTAATGCTGGTAAATCGAACTTTTGGTTTTTATTCTGATGATTGAAATACTGAGCTACATTCGTTTGATCTGTTGCCTTTTTATTCATGGTTGACTGTTCGGTTTTCTAGATATTAAGGAGAAAAAAATAACATAGAAAAGGCTGTTAGACATTTTTACAGTGAGTAATCATGTGAGATTGTATCGTACCGATGAAGACATATCCAGATGGTAGCATAAAAAAAATCTGCATAGAAAAAAGTACATGGACAGGACAATATACACATTTTCATAGCTTCGTTCCTATCAAAAAGAAATTTAGCGAAGACCCTCAGCCACAGGGTTAAATCTATATCCTCAGAAGAAGTAACTGAAGATGAATTAAGCATTGTATATGATACCTTGGTTGAAAATAGCTATCCCGACAAATTTACTCAGAAACGCATGACAAAGAAAGCGGAAAAGGACTACTCACTATCTGTAAACAAGAAGCCACTTTATATACGACAGCAATTCAAGGGCGATATACCAAGTGAGATAATTACGAAGAAATTAAGAAAATCTGTTCAAAGAACTTTTAATGCAAGTGAACTACACGTCTTTTTCTCTACACAACCGATGTTGCTATCTTGACTGAAAGATGAAGTACCTGGAGCTTGATTTTTTGTGTTCGAGAACATTTCCCACTATGGCTTAGAAAAGGTGTAGTGAAAACCATCAACAGTTCGACACTGGAACATCTGGTGCAAACCGGCCACAAAGCCAGCGTGGGAAAATCCTTCTCTATAATCTACCGGGTGCCTAATAAATCGCCAAAATCATCGAAGTACCGCATGCTCCTATTGCAATTCACCTCAAACAACCAGTGCTCTGTGTTCAAAAGAAGCAAGTCCAGCTTCTACTACTGCCCTGGCTGGCCTTCAGTAGAGACTGGAAATTCATGAATTTGTAATATTATCTTCCCTAATTTTTGAGACATTCGGCTTATTTTATGTTGATGCTGTTGAGCTGTAATCTATCAATAGTATTGATTCGATGTTATTTAAACATTAATGTTGTTCATAACACTTATTCATTCGTTCACTATAATGTATATATAACTGTGGAGCCTGATGATTGGTGGCTAACACCTTATAGGAACTCTTGTTTTTCATCGACCACAAAGAAACCTTAAAAGCATCATCTTCACCGCCTCACTCATTTGTTATTCACCGTGTCTATCAAAGTCTTTGCAGTGAACAGAGGAGTAAGGATAGTCTGCCTAATATCGCCAAATTATATTCTTGATCGTGGTGAACTGTAGAGGACTGTCGGGAGGCAGAGGGCGCATACATAATTTGGAGTGACAGCAAGACTCCAGAAGGCCCGTATTATTCACAGATGGTTTGTGTTAAGTGTTACCTAAACTAATAAGTTAGCAGAAGAAACAGTGAAGACAGGAATTCAAGTGAATATAGATGAAACAGAAGTGATGGAAGTACCTGTATAACAAAAAACTAGTACCAATCAACATCAAAAGGGAAAACTCTAAAAGACGTGGCCCCTTTCACCTTTATATGGAACATCTTCTGAACTATTTGTGACACAGGTGAGATCGTTAGAGGTGTACAGCGTCATTAGTCTGAAGTCAGTGTTGTTGTCGTCTGTACTTGGCATGCGAAACAAGATTTGGGTTCTTAACAGTGACGTCAAGTCAGTGCTTCTGTATATTCAGAGACTTGGTGAGTAACGTAAAGCATTTCCGAAGTTCTCAGAACTCATCAACACCTGCCACCTCTAAATACTCAAGATCAGATGACCAGAAAGGAGGAGCGGCATAGAACTTCAGTAACAAATCAATGAAGAACTCATTGGTCGACAAATATTCCGAAAGTTACTTCGTTCACTTATCTGGCTAAGAGGCATGGTTATAACCATAGGCAGACGGATTCTAAGGATGAAGATTTCAAAGCACGCCAGCCAGAATCGGAAAGGTAGAATACGTCTTCATCAACCTGAAACCAGTCAGTTTGGAAATCTTCTGCACTGACTCAGCCAGCATATACAACAAGATTCGGACTTTGTTCAGCACAAACGTGATGTCGGTCAGAAATTTGAACTGCGCGCGTGTCACGAAAAGCACTTCTAACAAAGCATTTCCAGACTTTTATAGACAGCCTACCTTCACTGGTTCCACGCTGAAGATCAAATGGCCAGCCATCTGAACAGAAAGAATTAGCAACAAGAAACCTTGGCTGGCAACAAACCAACCAAGAACCGACTGCTCAAAAAATATATAGGATAAACTGGAGATGGATTGGCCATGCGTTAACCCTCAAATGACATCGCGCAATGCATGGCATTGTTCGAGTGGAATTCAAATGGGGGGCGACGGGTGGGTCGTCAGAGAGAGGGTGAAATGGAGGAGATAGTATTATGGGGAGGAGGAACTAAGAGATTGTGGACAGTCGTGGAGCTAGCCAGCTGAACAGGACATCAACAAATAGAATAAAGTGGAGATGTGTTGTTTAAGCTCTATGTTCCACTTGGAATTGCAGGGAATAATAGTAATAATAAATAATGGCTTGTTACTGAAGGTGATGTTTTAGCTAATGCCTTGTAAATCAAGTTTAAAAATGCAATGCTTTAATAGAGACAAAGTTAATAAAGTCTTCCACTTATCTGTCAAATCCAAATGAGTATAGGCAACACTATAAAACTGAATTATTCACAATTTAACAAGCTCTGATTATGTTATGTATGTGAATATGAGGACCTTGTAGACTACGAGCGAATCTAACTAATGCGCTGGCTAATCTGTCTTAATCGCACGTCGACAACAACAACAATAATACCGCCGGGCACGCAAGACAAATAAAAGAGAAGACTGGACGTTGATATGAGAGCTTTTACTGTCTCAAACAACAGTCGAAAATGTTAAACAACAACTCCGTATTTATACAATTAGAAAAATCAATGTCACATTTTAAAAATATTAACGACCTTGGGAATTCAGTAATTTAAATCAATAATCACGCAGATGCGTGAAATCAATGATAATGCTAGTGTGTGAAATAAATAATGAATATTAATGCGTATATATTAGATTAATTATGCAAAGTGTTGATCTCTAAGAGTTTGATAGAATCCAAGACGGATTGCGTCACAAACTAAAATTATTGAGTGAACCATTAGAAACCACAAAGCACTGGACAATTCCAGTTTTGGACCCTACACCACCACTCATACATGAATGCACCAGGGACCGAGTAGAAGACCTAAACGTTGTGGGATGAGGTGAATCACTAGGTCAAAACCCAATAACTTTTGAATTATAACTTCTTTAGGGAGTACATGTCTTCACGGACAACCTTAAGGACCATCCCAGTCTCGACTTCCCATCTGAACTTATGGAAGTCATAGATATGCAGTTACACCAACTACCTTTTTTCTTGTTATCTGCTCTCAGTGGAATACAATAGTTTGCATTTCAGTAGCCGTGGTGTTAGTTCTGTTCACTGGGGACACTGGCTCAAACTTCCTTCTTTTTCTCAGTTTACTATTGGTCCTGGTGTCGAATCCAAACCTTCTGTGTGACAGACGGGTATTCCATAATTGAACTAAGGACATGTAGGTCCTGGTTTCTACCGCAGATGACGTCATGCATGTGTACAGATAAAGAATTGTTAACTAATTAAAGAATGGATACTGAACAAAGAATACTCTTTTCGATAACCTCTTCATCATCGGGTTCTACAGTTATATATGCATAATAGTGAATGAATGAATTAGTGTTATTAACAACATTAATGTGGTTGTTTAAATAACATCGAATCAATCAACAAATATGAATAGATTTCAGTCCAATAGCATCAACATAACAATAAACTGAATATCAGAAAGATTGGGAAAGGTAATGGTACAAATTCATGAATTTATAGTCTCTACTGAAGACTGGCCAGGGCAGCAGTAGTAGCTGGCTGGACTTGTTTCTTCTGCGCAGAAAGCACCGTTATCTTCAGGTGAATTGCTATATCCTCTGCTGTTTGGAGCATACGGTACCTAGATGTTTTTGGCGATTTATTTGGTACCCGATAGCTGATGATAGAGAAGGATTCTTCAATGCTGGTTGGCTTTGTGGCCAGCCAGTTTGGACCAGGTCGACTAATATCGAACTGGTGATGTTTTTAACTACACCTTTACTTAGCCATACTGTGAGATGACTAGGGAATTAATTCTAACTTGTTCCTATTCTTATCCTGTGAATTTAACTCAATCTCACATAGAACTCATGCTTGTTATTATTCTTGTTTGCATTATTTTCTCTCAATGACTAATTACCCTTTTTTAATTTACACTGACATCCTCCATTAAACATTATAAATAACTGGCAATAATAATTTATCCTCTAGGTATAATCTATTATATCTAATAATGACTTATGACTCCATATCTTCCCAAATTTTTGTTGTTGTTTATCCTGATGTCTAAAAGTGGCTTTTACTCAACCAATTCTTTACTTCACACTGCTGATCTGATTCCCTACTGAAAATGTTTACTTAAAGCCTGAGTTATCAAGGCTTTTACTGAGACATTAACAGTCGACATAAACAAAGGGAGGGGGAGGAGGTTCTATTTTCAATTTAGGTACAGTAATACTGTCTTAATCATTAAGTGGATCTCTGGCCTGGGTTTGTTATTCACACACACACACACTACCATCTACTTAATAGTTATCGTAGTATTCAGCTGCTCTAAGTGTTATTTTATCCTTATTTAGAAATCTAATAATAACATTGAATATTGAATGTAAATTCGCATTAGTTCTTTTTCCTGTTGATATAAACAAGAGAACGCTGATAAAAATCAACAGTGTCTTTGGAAAGTGTCATTGAATATGTATACATGCACTAAAACACTTCATTAAGTTAAACAGCTCTATGGTGTAGCCCTGGATGAAAAACTTCGACCGTAACAGGCTGGATTCAGGAGAAACAAGTCATGCATTGATCAGATAGCCACACTACGGATCATCATTGAACAAAGCCTGGAATGGCAGTCACCTCTCTATCTCAACTTCATCGACTTTGAAAAGGCCTTTGACAGCGTCGATCGAGAGGTGATTTGGAAACTACTTCGCTACTACGGGGTGCCACCGACAATTATACACCTCATCCAACAGCTGTACGACAATGCTGCATGCCAAGTAATCCACAACGGGAAACTTACGGAACTCTTCGAAGTGAGGACAGGAGTAAGACAAGGCTGCCTACTATCGCCAATGATTTTCCTGATTGCAGTAGACTGGATAATGCGACAAACAGCGGGCAATCAGGAAACAGGCATAAAATGGACACACACAAAAAACTTGGAGGATCTGGACTTCGCCGATGATATATGTCTGATTTCCCACAATCTGGAAGATATGCAAGTGAAAAGCAACAAGTTGGCAGAAGAAGCATCAAAGATAGGACTTCAGGTGAACATAGAGAAAACAGAGGTGATGAAGATTCCTGGGCAACACCACCACCAGCAACAACAACAACAGACAATAATCAGCATAAATGGGAGGAACCTGAAAGAAACAACCTCTTCTACCTACCTGGGAGGCATCGTTTCAACTACAGGCGGAACTGACGAGGATATCAAAGCAAGATTCGGAAAAGCAAGACAAGCTTTCACTATTCTCAAGTCTGTGTGGAGATCAACAGCACTCAGCATCAAAAATAAGATCCGGATTTTCAACTCCAATGTGAAGTCAGCGCTACTTGCTGTACAGATGAGAGACTTGGCCAGCGCGTCATAAAGAGCACCTCAAACAAACTACAGACCTTCATCAACAGCTGCCTTCGCTCGATACTGCTCAAGATCAGATGGCCAGAGAAGATCAGCAACAGAGACCTCTGGGAGCGAACCTACCAGGAACCGATTGTGAAACAAATAAGCAGGGGGAAATGAAGGTGAATTGGCCATATTCTGAGGAAACCAGCAAGTGACATCACTAGACAAGCCATTGCTCGAGTGGAACCCGAAAGGGAAGCGGTGAGTTGGTCGTCAATGCAAGGGTGACCTGGAGGAGATCATGTGAAGAGGGGATGAAAGCATGTGGGCAGACCTGGAGCCAGGTGAAGACTCTAGCAGAGAACAGAACGCAATGGAGACGCACGGCTGAAGTCATATGTTCCTCTAGGAATTAAAGGATATAATAATGATAATAATCATGGTGTAGTTAGAACAAGATGATTTTTGAGTGAAGAGCTGTTTTTGATAAATTTGTCTTCAGGCTCTGCAATCATAATTTTCTATAGTTTGGTTTGTAAGGGTTAGTTATGTTTTAACGAGTTGATCAGGGATTGATATCACAGTAAGAGAACCATTGAAAACCAGCACTGAAGTACTGGACAGCTACTGCTTCATCCTAGTTTGGGAAGGCAAGATCGTATACCATTCAGCCACTCGTACCCAATTCATCAGTGGTCAGCTCATGAACTCTAACTTCTACCAATTCGTGATTTAGGGCAACTCCAACCATTGTCGTTGGTGAGACATACATCCTCATAAGTGACATCTAATTGGACCTCACTGGTCAACTTGTAAAAACATAACTAACCCTTACAAACCAAACTATAGAAAATTAAACTGATGCTCGCTAGTGACTTGCTACAGGATGGAGCTTCCTGGAGTTTTAGTGAGAAGTCGTGACCAGTGAGGTGTGTGGATGGATGTCCCACAAACGACAATGGTTGGGGTCGCGCTAAATCAAGAATTGGTAGAAGTTAGAATTCATGAGCCATTGAATCGGGTCCACAATTATAAATTCATTATTATTATTCCCTTGGTTTCGAGTGGAATATAGGGCCTCAACAGCACATCTCCACTTTCTTCTATTGTCCTGTGTTCTCTTCAGCTGGCCACCTCCATGATTGCCCATAATCTCTCATCTCCTCCTCCCCATCACACGATCTCCTCTATGTCACTCTCTCACTTACGACCCACCTGTTGCTTCCCATTTGGAATCCAGTCGAGAAATGGCCTGCATTGCGTGCGATGTCATTCGATGGTCTTTGCAGCGGCGTATGGCTAATGAATCCATCTCCACTCTTTCTTACATATTTGATGAGCAGTAGGCTCCTGCTTTTTAGTTTGTTCCACTGAAGAGTTTCTTGTCACTAATTCTTTCTGGCCGACCGGCTGGCGATTTGATTCAATGACCGATGTGTATCAATTCCAGTCTAACCCTAAGGACAGGATACCGCTTTTGGCCACTTCAATGTGTATTGATCAATTTACTTGCTCGTGTAGAGCAAAGTATATCGACCGTACGCAACGTCAAGTCCACAAACGTATTCTGGAACACTGCCCCGCTTGGTTGGCCAGAGGAGAAAAGAAGAATAGCAACAGCTCGATCCTCGAACACATTGTCATCTCCGCACATGAATGCTTCACAGTGATACACAGAGTCCCTCAATATCGTTCAAAGGGACTTCGGATACGCCATCTGTACATAGCTGAAGCATTAGCTATTCGAGATCTGAAACCGGACCTCTGCATCCAAAAGCGATACATACATTCTCTTGCCCTATCATGGCCAGAGTAAAGTTCTTACCACAATTTTGCTTCTTTCCATTATTACCTCATGAAAATGAATCGTCGAAAAGAAAATTTTCTTCGGTGTTTGTGCTTTTCCTTAGTTCCAGAGCTCCCTAGTTTTCAGGGATTCTTGGAACGATGGTAGTTCGTGACAAAGTTATACGCCACTTCTCTATTATACTAACAATAGCTTTATTCTGGACAGTGTTTAAATAATGTAGAGACTTTTAAGAGGAGTTTGTCGCATAACTTTTCCCTTTGTATAGGATCTTCAAATAAAAATATTTTAATTGACAATAGATCCTGTGACACAGTGCTGTCTAACCTGAAGCACAAACCAATCCATCGTGATATCTCTTCTTTCTCTTCTCCGATGAGTGCACGACATTTCATTGAAAGCCAGTTTTAAAAAGTTCAAGGGTAAATTTTAAGACCCAAGGATATAACTGAGGAACAGTTATCTCATGTCTTCGGATACGTCAACCTCCTCTCCCACCATATGACTACTGTTTGTCTCAGGTTTAAGGGAAAGAGGCGAATTAGCGAGTTGTACACACATTTTAAATATGTTTCACACTAGAACCCCAGGTTAACTGCCTGAATAGAGCCAGTCTTTAGTGAGCATCAGATTAATGTTTAAGTATTGGTTTTGTAGGGATTTTGTTTGACTGCATGGAGGATTTCATCGTGAGCTGACATCATTTAGAGAACCATTGGAAAACCTGGGAGTACTGCACAGCTGTTTCGTCAGACTAGTTTGGGACTCTTCATCGGTACGCGCTATATCGTGAATCGGCAGAAGTTAGAATTCAAGGACCATTGGATCGGGTCCCAGTGGCTCAATGGTCTACGAGCTCGCCTTGTAACTATTAGGTCTTGGGTTCGAATCCCGGTGAGTGCGTACATTATAAATACTTGCGAGAGTAAATAATACCATTATAGATCATGTACGATAATTTGATGGAGGTTTTCGGTAGCTCAAGTTATAAGTAGGCCTTCATGTCTGTGTTAACATTTCCCATGGAGGGGAAACCTACTGAAATGAATCTACGCATTGGCCTAGATGGTTATGCTTCACATACTGATTAAAAATGTTTTAAAAATAAGTCAAGGAAAAGGTCATTAGACATACGCAAGTAAAAAAATAGATGATAGGAAGATCAGATACATTCAGAAATGTCAATATGTGAATTTGTCACGTTCAAATGTCATAAGATGGAATGATTAGATAAATGAACTTATTCTTAATAAAAAAAACACAAAATGTCAAAATGTGATGTTGTTAAGAGAAATAACATGAGATATGGAAGGCAAATTTTTACAAGTCACATGATAAAATTGGTTGCAAGGTAACCAGAATGAGGTAATACAAACTATTTTTGTATACAGAATTTTGACTTCCTGATATTCATTGCCATGTCTTCGGCTTTGCAACACAGGTATCCCGAGACCCAAAGTCATACACTGCTGATTGAGTGAGATGCGTTGTTGCATGCCATTCACATAGACTAGTAATGATTGCTGGCCAGCCAGCCAGACCGAGGTGATTTAAACACAGGACGTCTGTTTCTCTTGCTTGGCGACCAGTTCATCAGCATTCTCCCCGGTTTGATTCAGTCGAGACAAATATCGTCAAAGTCTGTAGACGATGTTAAAGTAACGCATCAGAAGCCGCTTGCCACTACATTACTACTACATTACGTAACAAGGATGAACTGATGGCTGTGTGTTCTCTCTCGCTAAACTACTCACCTGATCTTCCCATCTTGCTACATATCTAATTTCACTTATTAGACTTCGTCACGAAATAATATCAGTTAGAGAGATCATTGAAATCTAGGGAGCACTGGGCCTAACCTTTTCGACCTAGTCTGGGAGTCTTCAGCAACCCGTACCCACGTCTCCACCGGGGATCAAACCTAGGATTTTCAAGTTACCAAACAAACCTCGCTTACCACGTAACCAACTTTTGACTAGACACTAATTAGTAACTAGTGTCCAACCGAAAATATCCGACAGAGTTCTACAGGAGCTCATTTGCAAGCCTGAATAGCTCAGTGGTAACGTCTCTGACTGCAACACTGAGTGACGTGGTTTAAAACGTCAGAAGGGACATGAGTTCCCTTGCTGACTGGTGAGTGCCAGCTAGCACGAAACCTAGGTCAAGGCATCCTGCAGATTTCCTCAAACCCTCTGATACCAATAATTCTGCCACCTTGGCTAGATTCCATTGACTTGTGAATTCTAACTACAGTCAATTCGTGATATAGCACTGTCTTCACCAATGCCTTGAATAAGCATCCAGTTTACCGTGAAATGACTGACCTCACTGGTCACGACTTCTCAATGTGGATTCAGGATATTCATCCAGTTACCACCAATGTGCCAGAGACTGAATTCAGTTCCTTTTTGGAGTGGTGTGTGCTCATTTCTGAAGAGTTCCGAAATACGGCGAAACAACTGTTATCTATTTACGAATGTCTACTTCATTTCTCCATTCATACCTGTTTATAAATTAATCTGTGCGACAAAAACTTCACACACAAAGGGTCAAAGTTCAAGTCAAAGAAACAATCAGTTCCAATACAAGTAACCTGGAAGGTGTGAAAACACACAAAAACAACCAATCACGTCCAAGGTCACCGGGAGAGATGATTAATAAACTCGTGGAGAAATCTGAAAGCTCACTTCAAATTGAAGTATGCGCTGAAGATGTCACATAGTAGGGTGATGAGAGCTTCGCAAATTAACTATGCAGCTCAGAGAACACAACCACATCAAAATCATCCACCCGAGCTACAAATCTCCATCATATCTAAGTCAGTTATTATTATTCTTTCCTTAAATTCCTAGAGGAAAATAGGGCTTCAGCCACACCTCACCATTGCGTTTGGTTCCCCACCGACGTTTTCTCCTGGCTTCATCTCTGCCCACATGCTTTCACCCCCTCTTCCCATGACCTCCTCCGTGTCAACCTTCCGCTGACAAACAACTTACTCGCCGCTTCCCATTCAGGTCGCATGCGAGTGATGGCCTGGCATGTGATATCACTCACCTAATGGTTTATTTTCTCAGAGCCTGGTCAATCCTCCTCCATTTCTTCTTGCATATTTGTTGCACAGTTGGTTCCTGGTTTGTTCGCTTCCAGAGATTCCTGTTGTTGATCTTTTCTGACCGGCCATCTGATCTTGAGTAGTACTGAGCAAAGACATGTGCTGATGAAGGCACACACCTAAGTGCTCTCTATGACGCGGCGCCAAGTCTATGACCCCTAAAGTAGCACTGACTTTATATTTGACTTGAAACTCCGGGCCTTATTTTTCATGCTGAGTGCAGCTGACCTCCACACAGAGTTGATGTAAGTAATGAAAGCTCGCCTTGCTCTCGCGATCCTCACTAACAAGTCAGTTAAGTGGATAGTTACTCCCCACTGATGACATTCACTGGCGGTTGTGCTGTTTACACTGCTAAATGGCAGAAGTTAGAATTCATCGACCCTGTCCCAGTAGATAGGTGGATGGTTTACGAGCTCGCCATGAAACCGAAAACTTCTGGGTTTAAACCCTGGTGGTTGCATACTGACGAAGAGGTTTTCCATTGATTCTCCAACTGATACCAGCTCCTGTTCAAAACCCTGCTAAACACACCTCGGAAGAGGATCTTTCATTTGTCTGCTTCGCCACTTAATTCACCCTTCCACTATTCACCTTTCATGTAGAATACCTCACTCACATATAACACACTATATACAAAGATCTCGTCAGTAGCATCCATCACAGTAGGTGAGGTAATAGTACTAATAATAGTAGTAGCAGTGGTATAGTATATATATATATATATCAAGTCTTTAGTAAAGTCATATATGTGAGTGCTACTCCTCTTCTATATACACTTGAAAGCTTTTGAATACTGTCAATTCACTTAAAATCACTTGAGAAGGAAATTGAAAAAAAAGTATTATCTCTGAAATAATTTTTAAAATTAAATTATTTCTCTTAAATTATAGACAGTTTCCATTAGTAACTGCAGGTATTCTTTTTTTCACAAATACACATGCCTGCACACTAATGTGAAATCCTTTCAGATATGCAATTAAGCGACTATCGGATTATTTTTTTGAACGTTTAGTGACTATTAACTCCAGTTGATACTACTTTTAGATATCAGTGTGAATACCATTCAGCTAACTAGCTTATATTTCTCCTTTCTTTCGATAATTAATCCTGTAGTTTTAATAGTTCGTATTCTTCAGCAAAGCATATTTTGTAGTCGATGGTTGGCTTGCCAACTTCATAATCACATTGCGGACTTGGCTAGTACCTTGCACCAAACCAGGGACTAGACGCATGACAATGGCTATTACCTTATGTCCAATCAAAGTATTTTGATGTGGTTGTGTTCTCTGAGCTGGATAGTTAATTGAAGTATGCGCTGAAGATGTCACCTAGTAGGGTGATGGAAGCTTCACAAATTAACTATCCAGCTCAGAGAACACAACCACATCAAAATCATCCACCTGAGCTACAAATCTTCTCCATCATATCTAAATCAAAGTATCCATTACAGCCCTACAGAAGGTCAGTTGATAGCCGGAATAGTTCAGTGGTAACATCCCTAACCGCAGTAGTGGGTAACACTATTTCTAATTTCACGTTACGTTGAAAGTGTGTGTATGTGCCTGAAAAATGATCACAATGAAATGAAAGCATGTGTAAAACTTAGACACTGTGGAAGAAAGTAATCCCATATTACTTACAGGATTTCATCATGAGCTGACATTAATTAGACAACCATTGGAAAACCTAAGAGTACTGGACAACTGTTTCGTCCTAGTTTGAGACTCCTCATCAGTACACACCAACCGCCAGGTCTCGAATCCAGGACTTTCTGGTTACCAGGCGAGCTTGCATACCACTAAGCCACCGGGTCCCGATCCACTGGCCCATGAATTCTAACTTCTGCCACGATGTAGCGCGACCCCTAGCCAATGTCTTCGGCGAGTATTTGTCCTCACACTCAACCTGCTGCACCCTACTGGTCACGACTTCTCACTGGAACCCCAGGTAACTGCCTACCTGAATAGGGCAAGTCGCCAGTGAACATCTCATTGATATTCAAGTATTGGTTTGTAGGGATTTGGTTGATTGCTTACAGGATTTCATCATGAGCTGACATTGGTTAGAGAACAATTGGACAGATCACAAACAGTGGAACAGTACTATTTAGTGGGTGACAAAGTTTCGAAGACATCATTCGTTGTTCATACCAATCTAACCAGTTTTAACTATACAGCCTGATCCCTTACATTCTTTCCATGTGTTGCAAGAGCAGCGCCACTTTCTAGATGCTCAGGACATGTGTCGAATCAATCCTACTACAAGTACGATCAGTTATCGATTTCTGCCTGCATCACATTACATTAGATTTGAAGATTGCCACCCTATCCCATCCTATTTCATAGTTGCGTGCAACTGCATATAGCTAAACTATTTCTTATATCTTTTAACTTATAAGGTTTCTGTGGTTCATCCTTCAACTTTAGCGTGTTTACGTGATTTCAAAATTATTGCAGGGTATAAGATAAACTAAATTATTTTGTTTAATAGACTCTATGAGATCCTCTAACAGTCACAATTAGTTTCTGCGTAAGTTTGTGGGTTCGAATTTCACTTTTACTCCTGCTTTGTTAAGATTTCTACGGGAGTTTTCAGAGGTATTCGCTTTATATGGTAGCACTAGTGATGTCTTTGATTCCCTTTTGCTGGTGTTTTTATCTTTTCACGTATGTTTGTCATACATGTCATTCTTATTACTATTATTTTCAATTTTATTCTTATGATGTCATTTTTAATTCTTAATTAATTTATCTGAAAAGACCTTCCGTAAATGGGAAGCAAACTCACTTCTAAATTATGGTTAAGATATGTAGATGATACTTTTGTGGTGCTAAAAGGATATCAACATAGTTCATTCTTGGAGAAGATAAACAATCTATCCCCCAGCATCCAGTTTACTTCGGAAGCAGGCAGAATCAGACGTCGGTGGACTATCATTTCCAGACTGCCAGGCTTGTTAGAAGAAGAGAAAACGGACATTTTAGTATATCTATATTCAGGAAGAAAACCCACTCAAATAAATATTTAGACTTCAAATCATCACACCCCATCAGCTCAAAGGTTTCAGTTGTTTCAAGTCTTCTTAGACGAGCACATTGTTTGATGTTAAGGGATGAGAAACAAAAAGAAGAAATATTACACATTACTGAAACTCTCAAGCAAAACAACTACCCATGGAACTTCACCAACAAAATCAACACTGACATTGAATATGGTCGGAGAAGTATTCCGAAAACATGGACGTTAACAGTTATCATTCCATATACAGCAGAGACATCAGACGATATCAGAAGAGTACTCAATAAGCTCGACATTAGAGTTTTCTTCAAAACATCAGACACACTACGAAACAACTTTGTCCATATAAAAGACCAGATCCCTAAAGATTCTCTGTCTAATTGTGTCTACAAAATAAAATGCTTGGAATGTGTGATGCGATATACATCCGACGAACATCTGGAGAAATGAAAATCAAAAGAAATGAACACCGTAGAGCCACGTATGTCCGACCACTGAGAAATCTGGTTGAACTAGAAGAGCCTGAAAAATCATCAGCCATAGGTCTACGCGCTATAGAATCAGGTCAAAAAACCAATTTTGTCAATATTGAAATAATCCAGGAAAGCACTTCAGAAATCACAAAGAACGTCTGATATCAGAAGCACTTCATATTAAATGGAAACCAAATTGTCTGATGAATAGGAAAGATGGACTTAAACAGAATTTGACCAGGCCATAACACCTGCTTCTCTCCCTCATGAAATGACAAAATCAATACAAATGTGATAAGCAATTTCATTGCGCAAACACATGCTGCTTTTATAATTTTACACACTTATCAAATCCAAAAATCTACACCTGGATTTTGTAAATTCTGGTTTAATAATACTTTGATAAGGCTATTAACAGCAGCATTAAATAGTGAAACGTCAGTAAAAAAGACAATATCGTTCACTGTTTTTCATTCACTGGGAAAAACAGATACCCAATGCCCAAATTTTTTTAAACTTTTAAAAGTTAACTTGGTTTGGAAATATACAGGAAGAAAAAGAACTTTCAAAACCGAGTTTTGAAGTTATGCAGCAACAAATGATATAATTATGAACAATAATAAATTGTAATTTGATACGTCATCCAGTGAAAAATAATATATTTTGACTCTGTGTGTGGACGCCTGTTTTGCCCTAATTTCAGCATTGCCAACCCAGAACCTCCAAGCAGATCAAACTTACACTAGCAACGAGAAAAAAGTGAGTATTGTTCAGAGAAAAACACTTACGACTGAGACAGAATACAAGATTCAGAAATACAAATGACGTTGTAAGATTGTACAATTTTCAAGAATTGGTCTGTAGGGATTTGACTGATTGGTTACAGGATTTCATCATGAGCTGACATCAGTAAGTCTTCTATCCTTTTACATTATATCTTATTATTTTTATTCATGTTTAGGCCAGATTTCGGACTTAGCTAGCTTCATGCTTACTATGCTAGGGCACTTAGGGCCGAGACTTGCAATTTTCCTTAGGGAGGCCAGGACCTAGAGAAGCTATATACCAATGGATAGCCCTGGATGAGATCTATCCACTACCACCAGTCTCATGGACACATAGCTTCTCCTCGGCCGACTAGGGATTTTCAAAGACTAGGGAAGATACTCTGTCTCTTGGCCTGTAGGTCATGCTACAGGCGTAGCTCCTGACACTTTTAGCTCCGCAACATTAGGTTGTATGCTATGGCATAGGTCTGTAATAGGCAGCATCAACCTCAGGGACACCAGAGAGGCGGGAACGGCTACGCAGGGAAACCCCGATATTTTCCTTAGGAAGAGTGCTGATTTATATACCATTGGATTTTGCTCGACGAGAGGAATCTATTGGTACTAGTCTCGTCTCTGTAGGGCTTACGGTTGCGGAGACATGGCAAGGTAAGTAAGATAAGGTAAGTAATATAAGTCCACCTTAGGGAGACAACCCTTAGGGAACATCGCTCTAGGAGAGGAGATAGTTCCCACCAGGAACTATCAAACACAATACTGGGTAGATGGAGCTCATAAGTCCAGAAAGACAGTCCATCTTCGGGAGACAACGCTGAGGAAAAATCGGTCTTGGATAGGAGATGGGTGCCACCAAGACCTATCAAACCCAATACTGGGCAGATGGAGCTCATGAGTCCTGAAAGACAGTCCATCTTCGGGAGACAACCCTGAGGAAAAATCGGTCTTGGAGAGGAGATGGGTGCCGTCAAGACCTATCAAACCCAGTGTAATGCTATGATGAGAACAATATCAGTAAACGCCATGCCGGATCGGTCGGGGCCCGGTTTAACAACGACCGCGCTTTCTGCTGCCGTGTCACAGGGCAGAAGTGATAAGTTAGCTACTGAGACACACCGACTAATAAAACTCCCCAATGCTGACACAGTCATAGGAACATGGAGTGTTCGAACGCTTTATGCCTGTGGGAAAGTAAAAGAACTGACCCATGAACTCAGTAAATACCGATGGGACATCCTAGGCTTATCAGAAGTTAGGTGGACAGGCTCGGGAGTAACAACTACAGAAGAGGGTCATAAGATATGGTACAGTGGGGACGAAGAGAAACACCAACATGGTGTGGGTTTCATCGTAAACAAAAAACAAGTTAACTCTGTAATAAGCTGTAGACCCGTAAACAATAGAATCATTTCTCTACGAGTTAGGGCTCAACCACTTAACATAACGATAATACAAGTTTATGCGCCTACATGTGAATACCAGGACGAGGAAGTAGAATGCTTCTATGATGAACTAGAGGAGTGTATTAATGAGGCTCCGAAAAAAGACATTCTTATTGTCATGGGTGACTGGAATGCTAAGGTAGGTGAAGATGCATATGACCAATGGGCAGGCACAGCTGGACGTTTTGGATTAGGTGAAACCAATGAGAGAGGAATAAGACTGCTGGAATTTGCAAGCAGCCACAAGCTCACACTGGCCAACACTCTATTCCCTCATAAGACATCAAGGACAACAACATGGCACTGACCTGACAACAAAACACATAGCCAGATAGACTACATTCTGTTCCCAGCAAGATTCAAGTCAAGCATTAACAAGGCTAAAACCAGAACTTTTCCTGGAGCAGACATAGGCAGCGATCATGACATGGTTTTAATGACTATAAAATTAAAACTAAAACAGAACCGCAGACAAATAAGCCCTCGAATCAGATATGACCTAGAGAAACTTAGGGACCCAAACATAGCAGAAATGTTTAAGGCAAATGTAGGGGGCAAGTTCGCTGCACTTACCTTGATTCACGACAATATCGATTCACTCACTGAAACCATTAAAACAGTGCTGCATGAATCAGCAACAGAAGTTCTGGGTAACAAAAGAAAGAAAATCAAACCATGGGTCACAGACGATATTTTAAACCTGTGTGATACAAGAAGAGAACTAAAAAAGAAGAAAGGACTTAATTCCCAGTACAGAGAAGAGTATAGAACAGTAGACAAAGAAATACGCTCCAAAATGAAGAGAGCAAAAGAGGGCTGGAGTACTGAACAATGTAATATCATCGATAACAGCTTAAGGGGAGGCAACAATAAAAAAGCATTCGAAACACTGAGTAAGCTGACCAATACGAAACTGAATAGAGAAACCGTAATTGAGGATGGTAAAGGCACCCTCTTAACAGAAGAAGCAGATATCCTTAGAAGGTGGACAGAATACTGTAAGGGACTCTACAATCATAAAATAAGCCCTAATTATAGCCTAATAAACAATTTATGCTGGGACAGTAGGGAGATCGGTGATTCACCCATACTAGAGTCAGAAGTAGAGGAAGCAATAAAATCACTTAAGGGAGATAAATCACCAGGAATTGACAACATACCGGCAGAACTAATTGAACATGGTGGACCACAAACAGTTAAATGGCTGAAAGCAGCCTGTCAAAAAATCTGGCAAGAAAAAGAATGGCCTAAAGAATGGACTCAGTCACTAATCATTCCAATATTTAAGAAAGGGGACGCAAAGCAGTGCGAGAACTACAGAACAATAAGTTTAATCAGCCACCCAAGTAAAGTCATGCTGAAAGTAATATTGAACAGACTCAAAAAGAAAGTAGAGGAAATACTCTCAGAAGAACAGGCCAGATTCAGGCCGGGCAGAAGCACTGCTGAACAAATTTTTAACATAAGGGTACTAAACGAAAAATATCTACAACACCAAAAAATGCTAGTACACAACTTTATCGATTTTAAGAAGGCCTTTGACCGTGTGTGGCACGAAGGCTTATGGCAAGTCATGAATAACTACAATATAGATAAAAACATAATTGAGGTTATTAAGTCTTTATATAACAAATCTAGTAGTGCAGTATCTCTAAATAATCAAACTGGCGAGTTCTTCAGAACAACTATAGGAGTACGCCAAGGGTGCATTCTCTCACCAGTCCTCTTTAATTTATTCCTCGAACATATTATGACACAAACCCTACATGACTTTACACCGACACTTAGCATAAACGGAAGACCAATTTCCAACCTCAGATTTGCTGATGATATAGCCCTCATTGGGGAAAACATTGATCAAGTTCAGGACCTCACCTCAAGACTTGATGTTGCAACCAAATCTGTGGGCATGGAAATCAGCACAGAAAAAAGCAAAATACTCATTAACGGAGGAAATAACTCAGATAGATGTATCAGACTTGATGGACATGTATTAGAAGAGGTTGAAACTTTCAAATACCTTGGGTCTACCCTAACAAAAGATGGAAGGTCCACTAAGGAAATAAAAATTCGACTAAACCTAGCCTCTGCCACCATGTCCAAGTTAGGGAAAATATGGAAGAGCAACATCAGCGTCTCAGCAAAAATGAAACTCTACTCGTCACTGGTCCTCTCTGTATTCCTATATGGATGTGAGAGCTGGACCCTGAATGCAGAGACAGAAAGAAGAATACAAGCCTTCGAAAACAAAAGCTATAGAAGGATCCTAGGAATAAGTTACTTTGAAAGGAAAACTAATGAATATGTCTTACACCAGGTCCATAGACTGGCAGGAAAACAGGAACCACTCCTTTCAATCGTAAAGAAACGGAAACTACAATGGTTCGGCCACACGGTAAGACATGACACATTGTCCAAAACGATTCTACAAGGCACAGTAGGAGGAGCACGAAAGAGAGGTCGACCGAATAAGGGCTGGCTTGACAACATAAAAGAGTGGACTGAAATGCCCTTGGATACGCTACAGAAAATAGCATTAAACCGAGAGGAATGGCGAAGACTGATAGCGCGAACTGTCATAGCACCCCCACGACGAAAGTCAAGGGACTGATGATGATGATGATGACATCAGTTAGGAAAACTTTGGGAAAACAGCTGGGATCACTGCCAGACAGCTGTTTCGTCAGGTTAGTTCAGGACTCTTTATCAGTACGCACACACCACCAGGGTTCGAAACCCAGGACCTCCTGGTTACAAGTTGAGCTCGTAGACCATTAAGCCATTGGGACCCGATCCAATGGCGAGCCGATGAATTCCAACTTCTGCTAATTCATGACATAGCACCACCACTAGCCAATGTCTTCGGCGAGTATTTGTCCCGACCTGTTGCACCACCCCTGCTGGTCACGACGTCCCACTAGAACCCCAGGTAACTATTACCTGAATAGGACCAGTCGCTAGTGAGCATCTCATGGATTTCCAGGTATTTGCTGAAGAGTCTCAAACTAGGACGAAAAAGCTGTTTAGTACTCGCAGACTTTCCAGTGATTCTCTAACCTATGTCAGCTCATGACGAAATCCTGTAACCAGTCAGTGAAATCCCTACAAACCAATACTACTAAACCTAGGCATGTTTAGGAGCACATCAAGGAAGGGGAATCTAGCTAAGGACTATATGAGTAACCATCAATACCATGCAGATGAGCTCTAGAGGACACATTTAGTGTGTACTAAATGTAACAGAATAGTTATTTGTAAAATCCCTACTGAACCATCTAATTACAATATTCATACTGATTCGGATGTTTCTGACGATTGTATATTATCTGTGGACTTGATCCTTATGATTTGTTTCCGGTGTTGCTTTACAGTGTCATTCTGTTTAAGTGAAACGGATTTATTCTACCCCTGGATCGTCTGTCAGGATTGTTGGTGGGTGATTTTTGAGGGCAGGGATTTTGATCTCAACTATTTGGGATTCTAGGGTAACTTTTAGAAACTTATCTTGCCTGTGTAACGTGCTCCGTGACAGCACTGTTGAGATAATTTTGGGTTTTCCATGTCATTATTTAAAACAATTAGTTCCCTTTATGAATTTAGATAAAGCAATAAGAAGACATAATTTGTCTGAATCGTGTATTGTATGTATTTGCGCAACACATTTCGAACAATCTGATCACACACGGACTTGTCATAGGAATATATATATGAATTAATAAAGAGTAAAGAGGTGAGAAAATAGACTTAGGTCAAGTTAAAAGGACATATTCAAGGTCAAAGTAACAATGAAGACCACTAAACCAAATAGCAGAGGAAATAGTACATCTACCCTGGCTAGTATCAAAACAAAGTTTACTAAGGAAGGATTAGTGTGATGACGAATTGTTTTTGGCTTAAACTTTCCAATAGCTAGGGCTTCCAGAAACTGTAGGATACGCCCCAAAACGTTTTATATATGTATATATATATATATTGACTTGACAAGTAAATGTGTGATCAGATTATTCGAAATGTATAGCGCAAATACATCACATTTTTCAGATAATCTCCGTCTTTTAATAATGCTATCAAAATTTTATAGATAGGTTTAAAAGATCTGTTAACGTCAATTTTATGTCCTGTCTCTATAATATGTTTCGCAATAGAAGAGCTAGGTCTCCTGTTCTCACCATTAATAGGTTCTGAAGATTCTATTTGTTTCTGGCGACATTTAGGAATATGCTCTGAAGCCAGACCTTACTTACAGAGATCGATGAGTCCTCCTCCCCATGTATGTGTGTCCGCACGTACATTCAAATTGGTAAATACAGTGGGATGTGATGTCATTTTTCGCATGTTCGAAGGGCTTAGATAGATATATTGGCTTTACATTCTCTATCATTATGATATTGGCTGCATAGAAAGTCTTTTCAACAGCAGCTTTCAATATTTGTCTAGTTATCAAGCTGCTATGATGCCCCATATAGGGTAGCTTGATGTACACGTCTTTCTTAGGGGCGAGTTAGAGAGTGGGTGTTCTGACTACTTTATATCTCCTGATGAACTTGTCTGGATAATTGTTATCTATTTTCTCACCTCTTAACTCTTTATTAATTTCATATATATTCCTATGACAAGTCCGTGTGTGCTGGATCAGATTGTTTGAAATGTGTTGCGCAAATACATTACACGATTCAGACAAATAACGTCTTCTTATTGCTTTACAGGATTGGACTTGTTACAGGATTCGACTACACTGACTCCTAGATAAGAAATAGGAAGTGAAGTGGTAGAGCACGTTGACCGCTTCACTTACTTGGGAAGTACCATCAGCCACAACAGGTTGATCTCCGACGAAATCTCAGCACGAATATAGAGGGCTAGTTTCGAATATGCCAGTTTACGCCGTCTATGGCGTAGACGCGATATCCGACTATTGACCAAAGGGTGTGTGTACTGCTCATCAGTCCGCTCCGTCCTCGTTTATGGCTGTGAGACCTGGCCATTGAGAGTGAAAGACATGAAAAGATTAGCTGTCTTTGATCATAGGTGTCTGAGTTCTATCTCCCGTGTGAAGTGATGCAATAAGGCGAGCAATATTGAGGTTAGGCGTCGAGTGCTAGGTAAAGAGGGGAAATCAGTCCACGAGATTATGAAATTACGTCGACTGAGATAGTTAGGATATGTGCTACGTATGCCTGGTCATCGCCTTCCTCGATGACGGGCAATGTTAGCTGATATAGGGTCAGGCTGGAAAAGAGCTAGCGGTGGTCAAACCAAAACATGGCACCAATCAATGAAATCCATAACAGTTAGTCTAGGCCACGTAGGAAGAGGCAGACTTCCTGGTTGGGATCCTCGGGATGGTAAAAACCAATGTTTGGAAACAATTGGTGACATGGCTCAAAATCGTTCTCAATGGCTGGTGGAGATGCATCCACTCCTTGTGATTTATGATTTCCAATTAAACTGTTTTGTTCTCCGTTATTACTATTCCTTTGTCTCACACCTCTGTTTACTGTCTCTAATATGCATTTCTCCTCTTGCTTTGTGTGCTACATGGAGTGTGGCGACTTGAACTGCCACACATATGTGCAAATTTCTATGTCGAAAACAGACAGACAGACTTATTGCTTTATCTAGATGTCATTATTGTGGAAAAAACCTTAGATCTAACCACGAATAACTGTATTTTCTCAATCTTTGGAATATTTTGTGACTCTGTGTTTCTCAAGGGAGTTTCGAGCAACAATGCTGTAGTACGTGAAGATTGGCTTCCTCCGTTCACACCACATCTAGTCGCTAGGGAAACTGGTGAAATGTGGAGAAAATAACCGATGTAACTCGGATGATTCACAGTGTTTAAATCAAAGCATTATGTAATCCATTCCGGAGATTATCCAGAGTTGATTTTGAATACCTGCCTTGAAACCTAAAATTATTTTTGGAACCAACTAATTAGAAATTTTGTTACTTCGGAAAATTGCGACATTAGTCTAAAAATTGCTCCGGATAAAACATTTCGAATGTCTACATTGTATTAACTGTTCGATTTATATTGAACAATTAAGGCTATTCATATGAACTGTGATCAAGATTTGACCGGATAGTTGCAAAATAATTGAGCGCCGAGTAAGAAGTAGACATTCATAGAACTATATGTGTAAAATCTCAGCGAAATTTCGTGCAACTAACACCTTACACTCATAACTGGTGAAGGTTAAGGATAAAATAGAACAAGAAAATCAGCAGAATTGTTTATACCAAATCAGTTGTGGGGATTGTAACGCCGTATATGTAGGAGAAACTTCCAGACAGGTAAATGTAAGGGTGAAAGAGCATAAACAATGTCTAAAGGTGGTTCCAAAGACCTCTGCAGACTTGAAGAAGCTAGAAAACAACTCAGCGATTGCACTGCATTCGATAGAAACGGGAAATAAAATCGACTTTGATAAGACTAAGGTTTTACAGAAAAGTTTCGGTTCATATAAAGAAAGACTAACTGCAGAAGCCCTACATATATGGGTGAATCACAACAGTTTGAACAGACGTGAAGGTGTGATCTTAGCTGATGCATGGCAAATCCTGACTAATAAACAAAATTGGATATGTATCAACAACTAGTCACACTTCGTCAAATTCCCGATTATCTACGTCTTCTTATGGGGAAACTAACAAATGTTTTATGACTGTTCACCCACACACATACACACACACACACACCATTGATACTGCATATACACATATATTTTAACAAAAGTAGACTAAATTTGAAAGTCTGAGGTCAAATTTTGATCACAGTTCATACAATTTTGTTTATTATACATGTTGATGCCTATTGCATGACTCATGATTGGATAAAGATTTCAAAAACAAGAGATGTTCCTTTTATATGTAAACCACTGTTATGTTAATTTCGATTAATTTCTCTGAAGAAGTTCAGACCAGATTGCCGAACGAAACGTTGGAATTAATTATTTCAATTTCGCTGAGATTTTACAAATATGATTACATCAAAGTAAGGCTACTGTCACCTAAAATAATCAATATTTATTCCTATAACATAAGAGAGAGAGACATTTTCATATAAAACAAACTTTACCGGAAGTGATAGTCAATCTCGATAATTTATAGTTTAATTAAATTTATGTCACAGATCTTGTTATACATAGGAAGAGGAATTTAAACGGTTTAATCGATCGATTCATATGAATCAATGTAACGCATAATTTTTCTGACAGTACATTCATACAAGGTTAAAACTTGGGCTCTGTGGTGGCAGAGTATGGATAGAATTTGTTTTGATAAAGTCTCACACACAGTGGTGTTATACAGTAAGTAATATTTACTGATGATGACCACGTTTCGAGCACAACTTAGTACTGCTCATTATCATATCAAGGCACTACTCACACAAATTTCTCGCTTCATTTATATACATGAGTAAAAAGTGATGACTAGACATTTGATTAAAATCAAGATAAGATAAAGTACATTGGTAAATAATATTAGTGTTATCAATAAAATACAATCAGATGGGAAATAAGATGTTTTTATAGTAAAATAAGTAAATTGTAACATTATTTATTATCCTCCTCTCAATTGACTGGTAATAATACCCTACATAACTCTTGTATTTGGGTTGAGTAAGGTGTAGACTCGATGAACCAGGATTCAGTAGTCAATCTGTTGCTTTCTCTCTCCACCTACCCATATTACTTTCTAGAATTTTAATCCTCTCCCACCCTATTTTGTGGTTGCATGTTAATACATGCAGTGCTATTGCTGCGTTTTATTTCTGAATTACTTATCTTCGCGGGTCTTCGATTTAGCGTGCTTATATGGCACATTCATACACACAGTTCCTTTCATAAATAATTTTGATAAAAAGAGTGAAGAGTTGATTTAAAGGGTGAAATGATGTCACAACAATAATTTCACAGGTTCTCATCAGCTGAAGACTGTCTACCTGACATTCCTATGGTTATCAAAGGAAACAGAAGACAATTCAGCACCATTGGAATTATTAACTGCTTAGAAGAAGAGCTCTTATTTCTCAACAATAACCTAGCTCAAAATGGATGCCCGGTACGTTTTGTGGAGAAGAACTTCGAAAAAAAGTCAAAAAAGCAGAGTGCATCTCATTATCAAGGAAAATACTGCAAATAAATTTGGACTTCAGGGAAGACTTGGTGGTAGATGTTCTAAAGAGAAGAATCCCTAGTTGTTTAAAGAAAACCTTTGCTGCGACAGTATTAAGAGTGATATTCTCTGACCACCCACTGCTTCTAAGCAGTGTGAAGCACAAACCTCTGCATATAATCACTCCTGTATTTATACATCAGTTCATCTGCTGCTTTGGAGACAGGAACAGAGGCCGTTCTATGCGTGTCCTATCAAAATTTTTAAGAGAACATTACACAGCTTGGCTGCAAAGGTAAGACGCTGGTTCAATCGGAAGTGTCACAAATAAACACCTCATCAACACTTCTCAAAGTATCTCGATTGACTCATCAATCAGAGTCATTTGCAAAGTAAACAAAGTCTATCTTATGTAGTGTGTTTCCGAATTCTTTCTACCGCAGGAGCATTTGCCAGGTGCATCAAAAATCTGATGTTCAAGAGAAATTAGTCCAACCTCTACATTTATCATGGGATCTAGTACGGTTTAACTCCTTAGGTTTTCAAAGTATTGGTTTCTTGTAGGGATTAGTGTTTGATTAGTTGGAAGATTTCATCACTAGTGACTGGCCCTATTCAGGCAGTTAACATGGGGATCTAGTGGGATGCCGTGACCACTAGGTTGCAACAGTTTGAAGGTGAGGCATAAACTCATCGAAGTAGACATTGGAAATTGGTTGCGCTATGATACGAATCTGTAGAAGTTAGAATTCATGGGCTGGTCACTGGATCAGGCCCCAGAGGCTTAAGGGTCAACGAGCTCGCTAGCCTTGTGACCGAAAGGTCCTGGGTTTGAATCCTGGTGTGCGCGTACTGCCAGTACTCTTAGCTGGTCTTCCAATGTTTCTCTAACTGATATCAGCTCATGATGAAATATTTAGTTTTTGTTTTTCATTCCCTTTTTTAAGTTATAAAATTTATCATCTGAAATATGATTGTATAACCTCCGAAGAAGATTTCGTCGATAAAGATTTTCTTCTCTGAAATGTTTTTTTTTGTTTCTTCATGATTCAATTGTTATGAGGGGACAAGTGAAATTACTAAACACCTTGTGAGTGCTCCTTCGATAGGATTGACAGTCAAGTAAAAACTGGAAACGTTTTCAACACTACAAATTGCCCTAGACCTTCACCGACCTCATTCAAAAGCTGAATAATAATGTAAGGTGTCACGAAATTCTCAGCAGAGAGGCTTTATTGTGAAGACAGGAGTAAGACATGACTGCCTGCTATCACCAATGATAATCATGACTGTATTAGGCTAGTTGAACCATGCAGAAGACCGTGGGGAGTGAGGACCTAGGCATGCACTGGATTGATAGCATGACTCCGGAAGGACTGTACATCTCCAATGATTTATTTTCACTGTCGTACAAACATGATAACGCAAATAGTTTGTTTTTGAGTTCCGTAATCACAACCGGTCGTGCGCTTTATTACCTCCTCGTCAGAATACACAAACGAATTCTTTTCTGCTCTCTTGGACAAGTAATAGTATGACTGAAAAACTCGATGATTGTTCGTGGACACCTGCAGTCAATTGTAGTAATAGTGGGGAAATCTTCTGCTCTCAGTGTTAAGTCAGTCACTGCTTCTGTATGCGTCGTAAACTTCACATTTCGCCAGAAGCATTTCAAACAGGCCATTTCAGACATTCATCAATAGCCACCTTGGCTGGCTCCATAGTGAAGAATAGATAGAATAGATAGCCAGCCAGAAAGAAATAGCAATAATAAACCGTGAGAATGAAAGGACTAAGAACCTGTTGCTCAATGAATATGCCGAAGTGAGGTGGAGGTGGATGATGGTAATAACATTAGTATTATTCCAAACAGTACTTTCGATATAAATATGGAATTTTCAGCATGTAGTACGGCACAGTATTGCATCTAACGTTCTCATTACAGGGGTAATAATTAAAATGGGGAAATAACCTTAGTAATATTGTTCGGTAAGTATACGAATATAAAATTAAATTAGGTGGAAATATTTAACAACAATGAAAATAATGAGCTCCTTTATTTAGAGTTCCGCAGTAAGTGGTAATATCCTGTCTTACACCTTTCTCATCACATAAAATGTGTGCTAAGTAAGGTATTGTGGAGTTTTTTATTTAGTCATCCGAGTTTATAGTCTTCTATATTTGCTTCTGGTTCTACCTACTTGATGAAATGCAAAGAGAGAGTTGAGTATAGAGAGGATGTTCAGAGTCCAACAAAGTAATATTTGCCAATTTCTTGTAGGAATTCAAATGTCTATCTACAACAGTAATAACGAGTTAATTTAGAAACAACCCACTCGCCCTACTAAAGGCTTTTAGTACCTTTCTCAATATAACAAGTAGCCCAGGGAGGATTAGGATGTGGGGAGCAGTAAAGAAGTATAGGCAGAATACAAGAATTAACAAACTGTAACAGTAAAGATGGAATTATACCAGATCGTTTTAATTTCATCACGTAGAACATCAAACGAAATATCTTTCTGGGAACTAACATGGTTTGGGAAGACCAGGAAAGATGATCAGAGGAAATACGCAATCCAAAGCATATTTAACATTTGATTTAGTTTCAACTTCTGGGGTATCTACGATAGTAGAACCATGCGAAATAACCAGTTGATGTAAGTCGAGCGCGCTTGCTCCTGAAAGTGAAATTAACCATCTGACTGATATTCAAAGAGATTAAGCTTAAGACCATTTGACGAGGATCACTGACTAATTTCTGACAAAAAGTTATTCATTTTGTAACAATCTGACTGTAAAGTAACCATCGGTATAGGAACAGTCAAATCATCGGCATATTTAATTACATGAGCTTCGTCAGAATGTAACAAGTCATGTAGGGAGAATGGAAACAGAAAAAGAGAAAGAACAACTGCTTCAGTGACGAACACCAGCTTGAGTAAGTGAAGTAGCCACAAGGAGGACTTCTCACTGTAAGTCGGACATACGCTGGGACCACTGGATGACATCACATACCAGGCCAGCGCTCGAGTATAACCCGAATGGGTAACCACTAGTTGGATGTCTCAGACTGACATGCAGGAGATCATGTGATTAGGAGATAGAAACTTGCAGGCGATCGTGGAGTCTTCTAAATAGGACTGTTCTAAAGCTCTATAGTCCACTCTGAACCCAATGGAATGATATAGAATAATAATAAAATAATAATGGCAGTCATAGTAACAGTAAGTAAATATGATCACAATTCAGTGTGACACTATTCAGTCAATTGCTTATCGAAAGAATCACTTTTCTCAGGTATTCCAAAAGGCTTCTCCTTTCCATAAAATCCAGTTATGTGAAATAATATAAACAAATGCAAAGGTGAGAAAAATATATAATCACTTATTGTAAGTAACATTAAATGCATTCATTTTGTTTATCTTGTGTTTTGTTTATTTATATTTTGTTTTACAACTCTTAATGTGTTTGTTTTGTTTGTTTTTTCTTCAAAAATCTTCATGATAAGATTGTTTATTTAAGTCACTTTGCTTATTCAATCTTCCTTCTGTTTGGAATTTTGTTTTAATGTATTCAAGAATTCAGTGATCAAAACTGGCGCGATTATTGACTGAGAAATACAACGTTTTAAATGAAATAAATGATTTTGTTGGAATTCTGAAGATGAATGGATTAATCTATTGCATATCAGTAGACTTTAGTACAAATTTACATCACCTAGAGATGTAGTAGGGTGGTTAGAGAGGCATAGAAAAGAGATATATATTCCCTCTTAATGGTCGACTGTTCGACAACACTTGTCGTGCCCAAGATTCAGCGAAGGTGTAATAAGAGTGGCATTTAAACCTACAAACTTACTCAGGAATAAGTTATGTAGACTAAACGACCCATATTGATTCAGTTAGGCGAAGCACTTTTAAAATGATTGTGGGATCCGCTTCATAGGTCATTAAGACCAGTAGACTGGAGGTAGTACGATTATCGGAAGATACAAATTTAGCCAAACCTAGAGTATAGCAAAAATGTTCATTCAGACATCTATAAAAAACAAAATAAATGAGCAACGAATATCCCTTTCGATAAATTCCTCTTCTGGCCCTACAATTATATACATATATTTATTTTAGATACATAGAATATTCTGGAATAGTAGTCAGTAACATTATCGAAAATTTTGAATAATATCGATTTGTAAAGTAAGATCACAATAGAATTATCACAGTTCATTAAAGATGGTTAAATAATAATAATAAAGATATGGTAGCAAATAGAATATCAACTAAAATTAGGCAAATTTCTACAAAAATTGAGGATCATTCGGACCTAGATGCTCAAGATAAGGAAAATGGCTGAAATAACTTCTTTTTGACGCACAAATTAGACTTCTTAATATGGATCCCAACGGCCTCAGCAATATTTAGTAATCGAACTCTTAAGGCAAAATTAAGATCAGTCGACATCCTGTAAATGATTCGGAAAGCCTGGTTAACATCAATCTTGTGTTCTGTATGCACAATATGAGATAGAACAGCGCTAAGAATAGATTTTGTTTGTCCTTTACTTAACCAGACAGGGTGATAATCGGAAATGTAACGAGAAACACGCCTAATTGTGTGGCCTAGGTAACTGGCTCCACAGTTGCAGTTAAATTGTTAGATACACATGGAAGAGGCGAAATTAGGCAGTTCGTCTTTTACTCCCTAGAATAACTTACCCCATGAAGATGAATAGTTTAGAGGAGAACTCAACAATCTCAATGCATGTATTAACATACAGCTGCACAGTTGGATGTGACAGAACTATTGCTTATCGAATTTACACTTAACACTTACAGTAGGAAGGAGTCAACACCAATATCATTAATACGGGAAATATTACTCCTACCAATAAAATCAAAGGATGAGAAGTAATGGAATTACATAAAAACGAAGTTTGAAAGTTATGTGAGTGGGAGCTTGACATCATTATGAATATCAGTAAATTGTGCTCAAAATGTCATCAGTGATAAATACTGTATCATCACGTGCCTTTATCAGATAAATTTACACTATAGTGGAATTATACTCTACTACAGTCCCATGGTCCTATTTTTATATCAGTGTGCTCAAGATTGCCATATCTTCGACAAACTTTATAAGCGCGTAATAATGACAGACTGATATTCAGGGTCAGTATAGATTGTGGAATATCGTGCACTCGGAATCAATTCGGTAGCTACCTGTTGGAGTGTTGGACAGTTCTTGAGCCAATACAGAATCGTAAAGTTCGCTTTGAGTTAGAGAAACACAACTGCAACTTACTCTTGATTTCCGAACAACTGTGTGAAATTTCTCTGATATTATATGATGACTAAAATCTATGAAAGAGAGTACGGTATCTACGCCATATACTACTGAAATCATTTATCAGTACTACTATGGTGTATGCTTAAATTAAACAGCATCTGTTCAAGGAGTTGATATACCAAAAGAGACATATAACTTTGCTAAATAACGAGCAAATTCTGAGTTTTCAATACTAAGGTCAAAGACTTGGCACCGGTGACGCCGTAAGCAGCTGCCTAAGTTCAATGATTCTGGAATCCGGATAGCTAAATTTAAAGAATCAGCATAAACGAACTGTGGAAGGCGTCAAAGCAACCAAGAACCTATTATTCAAAAAATACACAGCAGGAAGTGGAGATAAATTGGAAGTACGCTTAAGAGATATTCCGGCGACATTATACTACAGTCCCTCGACTGGAACCACAATTAGAAGTAAAGCTGAGCGTCAAAATCAACTATAAAGAAGATTATGTGATGAGGACATTCTGGAGCAGGCCCTAAAAACCAGTACAAAACACAGTAAAATGGAGAAGGGCTGTTGAAGCTTTATGTTCGGCTTGAAATCAAAAGGAAAGATGAAAACATGGCTCTCATGACTTGATAGTCTGTTGGATTTAGTGGGCTATGACGTCTCATACAACGGCTACTGAATACTAGTGTCAATCAGAAAACGCATTACTCACTGAGATGGAAATTCATCTAGCTGAAGATTGTCAAATAACAAGAAATAAACCTCCTAGATTCTATAATTAGCTATCCAGCTTATCTGAGAGTGACTTGTCTTATTTAGTCTACAATGTATGAACCATTAAACTGCTCTTTTTTCTACTTTCTCAATATTTCATTTCTGACATTACCTGTAGTCAGTCGAACACCGAGAATTGAGTTGAAAAACTTTTAAACTCGCCAGTTTGTCTACTTCCTAACAGTAATAAAGTAAATTCTATTGATTACTGAGTATCTAGGTCGAAAGGCAATCTTGTACCACTATTGTTATTTAATTAGTCCAAAAAGCTAAGTGATTCACCTTAAAACAATAAGGAAAAGAGATAAAATATGTGGATAAGTGTTAGTTCGCTTTGAAAACAGGTGAATAAAATGGCTGTTTTGAGGTGAAAAGTACTTTTTTTCAAGTTTGATCACAGACCAATATCAGTTAGAGAACCACTGAAAATTATGGAGTACTGGAAAGTCCCAGTTTGGGAATCATCGGTAGAAGTAGGAATTCAACGAGCTAACCTTGTGAACGAAAGATCTTGAGTTCGAAACCCTGCAGGTGTGCGCTACCGATGAATCCGAAACTAGGACGAAATAGCTGTCCAGTACTGCGTGGTTTTTAATGAATCTCTAACTGATATCAATACGTCATTGAACTTATTACAAACATAGTTGTAAATGTCAGTCAGTGAACAAAAGGGGTTGAATAGGTGTGTTAGAGTTACGTTATAAGATGAGTGATTCAGTGAATAATTTGTGATCAGGACCTACATAGAAATGAAAGAGAATATGGAGATACGAAAGAATTCGAAAGAATTACGTGAATTATAAGGAGTTAGAAAAACAAGCGTACACAAATTGAGCCAGTGGAAATCAACAAGTGTGATGCCGGTTCCTCTATCTAACTGACTATAGCTTCAGCAATGCAAAGGAGACAAAAAGCGTATTACTTTTGACAGGTTATTCCTCACTTCGTAGACTACTCTGAAGAAGGTAATTGTTGAGATGGAATGACCAGTGTTGGTTGACAAGGTGGTAGATTATCAAACTCTTTATTGAGTTACTATCTTTCCCTGATCATGCGGGATAGTGTTCTTGAACCTTTTTATACTGGATACGCATTGGACCACCAATGTACCTAGCTCCACAGCAACAGGTGAATTGATATACACACATATACACATACACATATTAACAACTGTGTTTGTGACAACTCCTCACTTTTGTACAGCCTCTGTTCTAGTAAATGCACCCGTTGCCTTAAGGGTGAGAGCATAGTTGCATGTATTAGCTCTGGAATTACTACAGTTATCCACGAACCACAGCTGATGTAATGAGCCATTCGCGGTTTCACCGTTTTAAGGTATGTACTTAGACATGCACGGCTTAAGCTCTGAGACAAGCATATGACTACTGGCAGGATCAATCGTATATTGACATGATGGCATAACCATTCACTAGGTATTGGTTTTCAGGAGAACCAAACACACCTATCCCTGCCTCTTGAGAGACGAGACCGGCATGCAGTATCCTCCTTTGGCCCAACCACTCGAGAGCTCTCTCCCTGGATGGACCATTACCACCGTTAGTATACACACGAATGCATAGGTAGGCATTGTAACGCAAACCACTGATCGCGTCAGTCAATTATGCACTGCATAGACGAGCCCAATAGAACTCATTTTGCATACAAGGGCAGCCAAATGCTTTATTATAGGTAAGATTAGCACGCGTAGCGACGCTATAGTGACTATAGGTCCCCTTCGGACTAATTTTCTGGTATTTTACAAAATTAACAAGTTTAACTCAGCTGAATTAAGTCGGTGGTCTAAGGTTTCTCTTTGAGTAGACAGTAAGAGTAAGTTAAATCACGATAAACGATGTGTCTGTCACAATATCATCAAATTTAACAGTCCCTCTCTTATTTGAAATTGATCTCACTTCAATGTAGTATCTTTGTCTCTATTGCCATGTCAAATAGGACTTAGTTCGTACGTTTCGTCGGTGTCTTAAGGTTAGTTGACTGTTGAGAGTTATCCGTGGTATCCCAGGGTTGGGTTACCGTCACTCCCTGGGGTTGGAACTCGACTGAGAAAACCAACACTCACAGAGACTTGGATGTGGTCAGCCATAAGTGTGAACTAAGTGTCCCAAACTTTATCATTGTTTTCCAGGATTGATCACAAACTGAATTCAAGCCAGAGAACCACTGAAAACAAGAGAGATATTTCTGTGTTAATAAGCAATATTTTCTGGGGGTGCGAATTTCCTAAAATTTTAGATAAAGGCCGTTATCATTTTTTCAGGTGAAAGGATTTCAGTGATTCTACCTCATATTGAACTGAAGACCTTCAGTTTACACGTTCGCCTTGTGACCTCAAGCTATTCGGCTCAATCTTCTTTATGACGTCATGATTGTGTACTACTGGAGAGTTCCAAGTTAGGAAGAAGCATACGTCTAGTACTCTCTGGTTTTTAGTGGTCCCCTCATTGATGTCAGCTATTCATTTTACCCGGAATCAATAATGCATCTGAGAAAGCTTTTCAAGTTGATTAACAACTCAATACCTTAATCGTAACTAGTTTTAGTCTAGTGGTTATGATATTAGTGAGTAGCGAAAATATTACGGCGTGCAAATGAGTAATTCAAAAAAGAAATCCAACTGCTTTCATACTAATGAACCAAATATTTGAGTAGGTAAGATACAGTCTCACTCATTAATAATGTTCATGTGATTGTCATCGAAAGGGTCGGTCGTTTTGGGTTCAACCTTAGCGAACAGATGCCCTTCGTAGAAGAGGTTTCCGAGTGTGGAGATGCTCATTGCTTCGGCCTTTAAAGCTTCCTTACCTTATAACCATTAAAAAAGGTGAGGTTGTCTAATGAACACGTAAAATGCTGATATTTCCGAAATTCCTCATATATATATGGTTGGAGATAATCAACCGGAAACCTTCGACCAGGATTTTGTACTAGCTGGCACTCATAAGTCAGCAAGGGGTATCTACAAATTTTGAAGGAACTCATATCCCTTCTGAGATTCGGACCCGCGTCACCCAGTGAGTAGTGCAGTCAGAGACGTTACCACTGAGCTGGCTATTAGGGTTCGCGATTGACCTCCTGTAGGACTGTAGTGGGTACTTTGATTGAACACGAGTAATTAGTGTGGTGTGTCAAGTCCTTTCTTCGGTGCAGACGGAATTCTATCAGTCAGGTTTGCAATGTGGCCACCATGCCACTAGGTAGCTCGCCATCACGGTGTACTATCTAATATCATCAAATCAATGTGCACTGTGATGGTGGACTACCTAGAATGGTGACCACATTGCAAAGCTGACTGATAGAATTCAGTCTGCACCAAAGAAAGGACTAGGGGCATCACACTAGTTACTAGTGCCTCATCAAAGTATATATATATATATTTATTTGAACAAAGAATACTCGGAGTCGTCTTTCTGGAATCCCAGGATGTTCAAGGGTAAATATAATCTTTTTAGTAATAATTTCAGTTAAGTGTTACCCGTCTGGACATAAGTCTATATACATTTTGAAGGCATTTCTCCTATTATACAGTGTCAGATTTATTTCTGAAGATACACTATTTCTCCGTTTCTCCTGTGATTTGCTTAAACTTTACATATAGCATCACTATACTACTTAAATTAAGCTGATGACACTAATTGTTCAGGGAATAAAATATTCCCTCAAGCTGGATATCACTACTGTACAGCGCTGAAACAAATAAATTTACGGGACTAATGTTGTCAAAATATCAAGATATCGTACAGTATTATGTGGAAGGTCAGGGTTGGATTTCCCCGACCCCATTCCTGAAACACCCTCAAACCTCGTCAATTTTACCAACCGGTAGTAAAGGCAGAAAACAGAGGAAGGATGTGCATGAGTCTAGGAATCGTAGACAACTCGCTGCAAACACACAACACTACATCTACTGAAACCACTGGAAACGAGAGGAAGCATGGGAAAAAGTGTTTTCAATACCTGATGATCAACCTAGAAGTATGGAGTTTTCATTGCATTTAATCGATTTCAGAGCAAATCGATTTCCATGACGGACCAAATCGATATCAGTTAGGAAACTAATGAAAACTACAAGGCACTTGACTTAGGTATTTCTCTCTAGCTCCAAAAACTTCAGCAGTCGCATTCAAGACCATCTGATTACGAGGTGAAAACGCTGAGCATTTAGTCACTGGCTGAGTTTGAATCCAGTATGCTCCACGAATTATCACTTCTGTCAATTCGTGATTAATTTTTTAAATTTTTTATTTAATTTTTGATTATTGCTTGATTCCATACAGTACTGTTGGTACAAGTATGGAATTTACAGCATGTGATATTGGTAACCCTAATTTCGCAGGCCTACCGTTGATATCAGGTATGCGTTGGCAGGGGATCGAACCCCAAACCATATGCATGATCAGCGAGAGTCCTAATCGCTGTGCCACCGACACCACCGAATAATGATTTACCGATAATAATAATTTGCTTTATTCCAAGACTGTACTTGTGGAATGGAATTCTCAGCATTTCTCCTACAGTATTGTATCCAGTTAGTACATTATTAATAAATAGAATACTACATAGATTAAGGAAATCTCAGTTCATTGTGACAACAACACATTGGCATGTCGGTAGTAAAGGTAAAGCTGAAACAGTGTTTGAAGGTGTTAGAAAAGTGGGAGCTGTCATATTTACTGGCGTAAGCGAGAGAAAGAAGCAAAGCAGCACATAACGGAAAGAGAGAGAGAGAGAAGGAAAAGAAAGAAAGAAAATGTTGTACCCATAAATGATATGAGTTGGAAAGACGAGGTCCAGTTGTTCTACTGACTATTTGATGAATTATAGGTACCACGCCTGATGCTTTCTTTATCGCACAGAACACGAGCTAAGTACGGTATGGATGAGGTTTTGTACTTGTTGGTGCGAGCATATATTTTTCTATATAGGCTTCTGGTTTTACCTGATGAGATGCAAGGGGAGAGTTGTGAGTGAAGAGGGTGGTGTGAGTTAGATAAAATGGATTTAGCCCATTTTTCACATGATTCTATGTGCGTATCAACCAGAATATTAACAATCTGGTTAAGTGGCACGTTGCTTACTCTGCTGACAACCTTTAACATCCTGCGTAATAAGGTATAGTCTTTCTTCAGTAGCCCGGGAAAAACTAAGTGGGAACAATAGAGAATAATAGGCAGAATGCGAGAGTTAACGAATTGTAGGAGTAAGGGTTGGGTTATACCAGAATGTCTTAACTTCTTGATGTAGAAGGTAAGACGGAATATTTTCTTAGAAATCGTCAAGATATGAGACTACTAGGAAAGATCAGCAGATAGAATGACGCCTAGGTATTTAATTTCCGACTTGGTTTCGATTTCAGTGCCATTTATGTTTCACACCTCGTGAGAGTCAACCAGTTTTTTTAGGTCGGATTTATGCCTAAAGGTGGTGAAATTGACTGTTTGGCATTTGGAGGGGTTTAAGGTAAGACCGTTTTCTTTGGATCACTGGCTGATTTCTGACAGAATTGCTTAGTGAATGTACATTGATTGGGGAGGAAATCTTTTTTTGGAATTAAGGGAGTATGTGTGTAAACCCCCGGCTAAGACACCGGATATCAGCACAGGGAATTTATTTTTGAAGCCTGAAGAGTGTTTTTTTTAACAAAAAGTGTCAACCCTATTTGTAGTAAACTGCGTACACTTAAGAAATACAGTTAGAGTGAAGCAAGCATATAGACAGAGACAGGAAGAGAGAGAGCGAGTGAGAGAGAGAGTGGGATTTTTGTCGAATACTGAAGATTCTTCAATAGCCAATACGACGTCATTTGACATATATTTGTACGGAAAGACAGAAGAAAAAAGAAAGTAACAACAAAAGTTTTATGTGATAAGATCTTACATTACCTCGTAGTGAAAACAGCCATCACCAAACACGTACGCACACCCACACACACACACACAAATACAGACACAAAATATCAGAGAGTATTTTAAAATCGTTGATGATAATAGTGATGATGACTATAGTGGTGACTGAACTTCAAATTGACTAGTGTAGCCAGAAGTTGATTATTGATTATTGAAGTGTAAAGTGGTTGTATGTGTGTTGGTGTTTGATCATAAGTGATAATGACTACAAGTCAGTCTCTAATGTTGTTGTTGTTGTTGTATTTTTCCGTGTAACATCCATGTGTGTTCTTGTAGAGGTGCATACGTGGTAATAGTAATAGTGGTCATGTTGACATTTCAATGCTTATATTGCATATATAAATATAAATGGGCTTTTAAAAGCAGTTAGTTAGTCTTTTTAACAGGGCATTCTTCACTCTACCCAAGATGTTTTTTATTCAATGTGCTAAAGAAAACTTGTACACATGTCCCTGCCTACCTGCCTGTGTGTGTAAATGAGAGACGGTGTGGTTTTGCATGTACGTACGTACAAGTTTCAAAATTCTACTAAAGATCATTTGGGACGTATTTGTGTGTGCAATGTGCATAACTCACGGTTTACGAACAATCATAGTAGTATGTAAAAAAATAAGAGGGAAAAAGAAATTGGTTTTTCAGGTAAATATGTATATGAATAACTGTTTAAAAGATTACATAACAGTGGAGAATCACACACACACATGCACACACGCACACAAAAACGAGTGAATACACACTTTTTATCAGCGTGTGTGTATGTGTGACAAGTTATCAGTGTTTAAAAAGCAATCCTTTTCAGTAAAATACACAAATCACTGAAAAGAAAAGAAAATTTTACTGTGATTTAGTTTACATTTCTTCTCGTTTTTCTTCTACTGCTGGTTAAAACATCAACTCCTTGAAGGTGACAACAGCACAAAACGCAAAGGAATACAGTGAAAAAAATCAGCAGCATTCAACACTGCTGATGTTCACTGTCTCTTAACAACCATGCCAATTTGAAGTTTCGGGAGTTAAGATTAAACTATATAGAGCAGAGTACTCAATAAGCACGACACCAGAGTTTTCTTCAAAACATCAGACACGCACACTACAAAGCAACCTTGTCCATATAAAAGACCCAATCCCTAAAGATTCTCTATCTAATTGTGTCTATAAAATAAAGTGCTTGGAATGCTTGATGCGGTAAACATCGAACAAACATAGCCGGAGAGAAATCAACGTAATCATAAGAAATGAACAACGTAGAGCATCTTTTCGACCAAGGAAAAATCCATCTGAACTAGAGAAGTTTGAAAAATCATCAGCCATAGTTGGTCTACGTGCTATAGAATCAGCCCACAAAATTGATTGTGCAATATGGAAATAATTCAGAAAAATTTCAGAAATCACAAAGAACGTCTAATATCAGAAGCAAGTCATATCAAATGGAATCCAAATTGTCTGATGAACAGGAACGATGGACTAAAACAGAGTTTGATCTGGCTATAACATCCGCTCCCCTCCTTCATGAAATGACAAAATCCACACGAATGTGATAAGCGATTTCATTATGTAAACACACGCTGCCTTTACAATTTTGTACACCTGGTTTTGTTATCTTTACCAATTGGCCAATTTGATAACGAAAAGTGACCCCATACTGAGGAACGAAGACTATGTTGTTATATATAAGCTGAGTGGATTTTGTAAATTCTGGTTTAATAATACTTAGATAACGCTATTAGCAGCATTAAATGGCGAAACGTCAGGAAAAACAAAAATTTCGTTCATAGTTTCTCATTCATTGGGAAATACAGAAACCCAATGCCCAAATTTTTTTAAACTTTTAAAAGTTAACTTGGTTTGGACATATATAGGAAGGATAAAATACCTAATTTCGCCACCGCTTCTATGTGTATTGCTTATTGGTTTGACTGCTCCTGTGTGAAGCCAATTAGTTACACTGGGTTTGTTTGTAGAAATAGGCAAGTTTATCGTCGGAATTCTGAGTGTCACCCTGCGTGATTAAACAAGGGATAAATAAGGATTATTTGTAGCTCTGTTTTAATTTTGCTTTAAGAGTGCATCTTTTTCCATATAGTCAGCTGAAGTCAAACTAGTGTGTTCAGAGAAAGTTCATTCAGATACTTTCCCTAACTATCTTCAGGTATCACAAAACGTTTCCTAATTTCACTTGGTATTCAATTCAGTATTATATATTTTATACTCATGATCACTTACACATGTTTTTTCGGAACTGTAACTCCACTGATCTCGATATCATTTACAAAACCATCAGTATTTTGAGTTTGACCTCAGGATGAAATCATTTTGGAAACCACTGAAACCCAGGCAGTGCTAGACAGTTGTTTCGGCCGGGTAGATTGGGACTCATCATCAGTACGCATCCACCGCAGGGGTGTGAACCGAGGACCCTCCAGTTATAAGGCAATCATGTTGACCACTCAGCCACTGAGATCCGACTCAAAAGCCACGAATTACAACATCTACTAATTCGTGATTTTAGCATGGCTACTAGCCAATGTCATCTGTGGAGAGTATTTGTCACCACTCCAGACCGGGTGGACTCCACTAGTCACGACTACTCACTATAACTCCAGGCATTTTCGTCCTGTGGTTAGTCACTAGCGAGAATGAGATTATTTTCCAAAAGTTAACTTATAGAGTTCCATTAAGGGTAAGATTTATTTTGATAAAATCTCACAGTGTTTGTTATACAGTAATATTTACTGATGACCACGTTTCGAGCACAATTTATTACTGCTCATAATCATATCAAGGCATTACTCACACAACTTTCTAACTTCGTTCATATAATTCCATTATTTCCACTCATCGCTTGATTTGATTGATAGTAGTATTTTCCATATTTCCGGCAAGAGTGATGAGTTATTCCTATTGCACGTGTTAGGTGTAGACACGGTGAACAAGGATTCAGTAATCAACCTCTCTCTCCACCTACCTATATAACGTTAACCCTGTCCCTCCCACCCTATTGTGTGGTTGTGTTAATGCATCTAGTGCAATTGCTGAGCTTTTTTCTAAATTGCTTATCTTCTCGGGGTCAGTCATTCGTACCTTAGCCAAACTCTTATGTTCTGACAATCTGACTACTCACTATCTACTTGTTTGGTTGGCCTATGTAGTTGACTTAACTCAGTCATTGGAAGGTATTTTGTACAGGGTTCTTTAACCTACAGAGCTTGTCCTACCTGAGTGAGTTTGTAGGTTTGAATGCCGCCCTAATTCCTGCTTTATTAAGAATCCTACGTAGGGAGAGTTTCAGATGTCCCCTCCTTATATGGCATAACAGTAGATGCCTTATATTCTCTCTTATTTATGTCATCATTACTAGTTTCACAATTATTTTTATTTTGCTTTTGACCTTTCTTGCATTCCTGATGAATTTTATGGTGCTACTGCTCCTTTTGTTAGATACTTAACGAAACCTGCTTTAACAGTTAACGGATGAGAAATCTATCAGCAGAATGCGTTGGTTTTTTATAAACGGCAGTGTGCAGTTTATCTTCTTCTATTCGCTTTATTTTTTAGTTTGTATAGATTTGACTTGTTTCATGTTTCACCACAAATTGTCAGTGGTGACTACTCTTCGAATAGTGTGTGATTATATATATATAACCGTAGAGCTGGATGAGTAATTTATTGGAAAGAATATTTTCCTACTGACAAGTCTATTTTTGTCTTCAAATTATTTGAATGGCAAAATATCGATTACTCTGGTGAGTCATGAAAAATTCACAATACTGTAGACATTGGGAACTGGAACTGACAACTGACACAGCTAATCATCAGCCTTATATACGTGTGCAAAACAAGTTCATATTTAATAGTTTGAAAAACTTTGAGCATTCGGTATATGATATTCGTTATCATAAAAGTTTTTGTATTTCCCAAAGAATGAAAAAGAGCAAAATGATATTGTTGTTTTTACTGACGTTTCTAATATTTATGTCACTAATATCCTTATCAAAGTAATACCACAACTTACTCAAAGTTCTTCAGCATGTTGTAATTTTTGCATTGTCAGGTTGGTAAACCGGATAAGATAACAAATCATTTGGAGACTGCTTGATTTGCGATGTGTATGAATCATAAAATCAGCTTTCACCTGCATACTGAATAATAATTAGGACATATCTGTCGACTTCGCCTCTTCTTAGGAGGTGGTGAAACCTTGAATTCAGGTTCTATTCTGTCTTAATATAGTGCGTCGATGGCACAGCGGCAGAGTGCTCGCCAGCCACGCATGTGGTCCAGGGTGCAACCCCCAGCCGACGCACTCTTGAACCTCACTAAGCAAGTAATATGACTAGTAAAGAGGGGAGAGTGGACATGAGGTTACCAGCCCCATCCCGTAAAAATAAACATCACTACTACCGAAACTTCAGGCCTCCAGCTTGAAGCCCTAATGTTCCACTGGGAACGTGAAGGAGTAATAATAAGGAAAAGGAATATTCAGAAAATTTTAGTTCCATTTAATTTCAGTGAACAATGGTCATTCTTCGTAGGTAAAACACGTTGGACGAAACCCAAAAATGTACCTCACAAATGCAACGACAAATTGTTCTTTGAAACATTACACATACTGAAAAGCGATTTTGTTCGTATGAAAGAGTGAATTCCAAAGAATTTACAGTCTAATGGCGTCTATGAGATAAAATGTTTAGAATGTGATGTGATATACGTTGAACAAACTTCGCAAGAAAGCAAAACCAGAGGAAACAAACACCGTATAGCCCTTATTCAACCAAAGAGAAATCCAGGCTAACTAAAAGAGCTTAGGAAATCGTCAACCATAAGTCTACACGCTATAGAATAGGCTCGACAAATTGATTTTTACAAAACTGAAATCATTCAGAAAAATGTCGAAAATCACAAAGAGTGTCTAATATAATTAGAAGCACTTCATATTAAAATGGAATCCAAATCATCCAGATACAAATGAAAAACATGAGACAGAATTTGACCTGGCTCCAACAACCCCCGGTCTCTTCGTGAAGTGACGAGAACGGTACAAATATGATAAGCAATTTCATTACGTAAACACATGCTGTTTTTTTAATATATGCGCATATCAAAACCAACAATCTGTTGATAATTTGTTATCTTTAGCAGTCTAACCACTTGTTAACTAAAAGAATCGTGGTCAAGGTAATGTACATAAGCTGAGATTTTGTGAATTCTGGATCAATGCTGATTTGCTAAAGCTATTAGTAGCACTAAAAGCCGATACTGTGGTAGAAACCCGAATATCTTTTTGTTTTTTCATTCCTTGGAAACTACAAAACCTTGTCTATTGATGAGCGTTATATTTGCCAGTTAGTCAAATCCAAGCGGCTTAATGCTGTACCAGCTCGCTTTACAAATGGTAGGTCCTGGATTAAAATCGCGGTGGGTGCTTGCTGATAAAGAGTCCTGAAATAGGATGAAACTGCTGTCTAGTACTCCCAGGTTTTCCAATGGTTCCATAACCTATGTCAGTTCATGATGACAATCTGTACCTAATCTAATCCCTGAAAACTGACATTTGCATAATAAATATCACTAGCCTCACGAGGTTTCCACTCCAGCTGGTGGATCATGTTAGCAGCAGAAAAAAGTTAACTGACGCACTCAGAATAAAGAACAAAATTCGGATTTTCAACAGCAGTATCAAGTCGATCCTTCTAAACGGGTCAGAAACTTGCACTGCGTGTCACGAAAAGGATTTCCAGTAGGCTGCAGAATTTTATCAACAGCTGCACACTTCGCCACCTCCATGCTGAAGATCAAATGGCCGGCCAGCCGACCACAAAGAATTGGCTACAAGAAACTCTCCAGTGGAATGAACTAACAAGCGAGAACCGATTGCTGAACAAATATGTAAGAGATAATGGAGATGGATTGATCGAGCATACACCATTGAGGAGGCTGTCGAATGACATCACGCACAATGCTGGCCATCACTCGAGTGGAATCCGGATGGAAAGCGGTGAGTGGGTCGTACGTGCAACGATGAAATGGAGGAGATCATGTCGGAAGGAAGAGATGAGAGATTATGGGCAACCGTGAACCCGGATGAAGAGGACAGCAGAGGATAGAAGAAAGTGGAGATGTGTTTGTTGTTAAAGCCCTTTGTTCCACTCAGAACACAAAATAATAAACTAATAATAGTCGTAAAATATTTACATAGTATAAAGGTGATATTTAATTTACAAGATAAGGTGAATTTTAGGACAATATTCCATTTTCTTAAACGTCTTAGTCGATCAAAATGCCAGGCTACAAGCGTCATGGATGAGGATGTCAACACTATAATCCAACAGAGAACGCAGAGAATGAAGTCACTGAGGAGATTTAAAACACTCTGCAAAGCAACAGTATCAGAATTCCGTTTAACACTACTATCACGTAAACGTCTGTGTATTACTCATCAACACTTACACCCTTCACTCGACACTGAAGATCAGATAGCGCACCAGAAAGAACAGGTAAGAGACAAGGAACTCTGACAGACACAAATCAGAAAACAACCGGTTACTATTGTTCCCCTGGGTTCTTAGTGGAACATAAGTGGACCTCAACAGCTTGTCTCTACTTTGTCGTAATCTCTGAGGTCCTCTTTAGCTGTGTCTACTATTGCCCGAAATCACTCATTTCTTCCTCTCACGATCTTCCCAATGTCACCTTCGCACAAACGACCCATTCGTCGCTTCCCGTTCGGGTTCCACTGGAGCGATGTCACCCAATGGTCTCCTCAGCGTGTGTCGAATCTACTTCAGCAATCGGTTCTTGATTGGTTTATCCCCAGAGTTTCTGGTTGCAGATTATTTCTGGCCAGGCGGCGATTTGATCCTCATTACGGAGCCAGTGAGGATTTTTTTGATTACAGCTTGATGCCACACCGTATTTTCAGTACAAGTATGGCATTTTCAGCATGGATATCGGTAGCCCAAATTTCGCAGGCCGACCATAGATATCGGGTGTGCGTCGGCAGGAGATCGAACCTCGGACCATGTGCATGGTCGGCGAGAGTCCTAACCACTGTGCCACCGACGCACAAGTTTGTAACTTGTTGGAAATCCTTTTCGTGACGTGAGCGCCAGGTTCTGACCCATAAGGAAACAGTCAATTACTTCACATTATTGTTGAACAGAATCCGAATCTTATTATTTATACTGGCTGAGTGGAGGAGATTTCGGAGTGATGAAGGTTTGTCTAGCATGTAGTTGAGACAGTGCTTCCTAGATAAGTGAAGGAAGTAAACTGTTTCTAATCTCTTCTGTTGATAGTGATTGGTACTGGATGTTGTTGCTGTTGCTGTTGGTTTGTTATCTTCATCATCTCCGTCTTCTCTATGTTCACGGGGAGTTCCGTCCTCTCTACTTTTTCAGCCAGTTTGTAAGTTTTCTTCTGTAAGACTTCAAGTTGATTTGAGATTAAACATAAATCATCCACGCGCGAAATCCAGATTTTCCAGAGTCTTCCAATCAGTCTGTTCTGCTTATTCCTGTTAACTTGAGCCCCACAGTGTCATGCAGAATCCAGTCCACGACAATTAAGAATATCATCGGTGATAATAGACAGTCAGCCTTGTCTTACTCCTACTGTCTTTACTTCAAATGCTTGGCTGAATTTTCCATTGTGGATCACTTGACATGTGCCTTTGTCATATAGCTGTTGAATGAGGTTGATGAAGACTTGGACACTGCACTCCACAGACTTGTGAATGAATCAGAAATGGACTGCAAATACGCTTAGGAGAGACATTAGAATGACACCAGACGTAAGGACGTTGAATAGCGAGAGAGCAATTAGGCGGAAATGACAGCTATTGCATATTCATTATGCCAGATGTAAATGATAGCAAAGAATAAAGCACAATAGAGATGTGTAGCACTGAATCTCTCTGCTGCACTCGTAGACTGAGGAACAGATAATATTAATCATATCAATAAATTCCCAGGCATTTCAACACTGCCTGCGCATACTTATATACGCATAAATATGTTTGTTTTTAGAATACCGATAAAAAGTTTTAAGTGGATAGCGGTTGTCGTAAAAAGAAGCTCCCTTTTCTTCAGTTTTGTTTCTCTTTGCTGCTTTTTTGACATCCCCCCTCCTCCTTTTCTTCTTATTGAAAATAGTTTTGTTTACACAAGAAATATTATCACAGACTTGTTTAGTTTTTTTCGTTTTAACATGAATGACATTATGTGTGAAGTTCTTTTGTGCCTTTGAAAAACAATCTTCATCTTCTTCTTCTTCTTCTTCGGACACTATTTTCTTCAATCGTCTATGTCCAGTTTACAAATGTACGGAGGAGATAAATATGACGAGCGCACACCAGACTGTACACATCGTAAACAGCTGTTGTGCACGTGTGTAGGCTTAAACGTGGATTATTTAAAGATTGAATATGAAAGAAGACAGGAATGTGTAAGTCTGTATGGGTGTGTGCTGCGTCCAGTTGGTTGGTTAATGTTTACAGAAACGAGACTATTTATTATCACTATCAGTATTATCGTTCAGCGCGTGAACTGCCCGATATTTCACGATTCAGTAAAACTTGTGTAAGTTTTTGGAAACACAATGAAACTAAGACCGATGGATGACGTCTTTTCTTTAGTGTCTTCGGTTTCCACGTGTTTTATTTTTTCACCGAAATGTTGATGTTAAGCATGAGAAAGGAGAAACAGAGAGAGAAGAAAACTAACGACGATGTGACTCTCTGCAGTTGTAGTATTAGCATCAGTATTAGAAGTAAAAACTAAGAATTATTTATGTTTGCGTTCTGCGGTGGACGTTATCATATGACATAATTCCATCAAAATGAAGGACAGACGTTCACGTACATATCGACAAGCCGACGTTTAAAATAACTACTGATCAAAAAGTGTGCGTAAATTCATTAAATGGATTAAACGTTTCTTTTAGAAGATAAAATAGACAAAATATGGTAGGCTATTTGATTAGTCCTAATGAAGGGAATGATTCCACCCAGTGAGGAACATACATATCCAGTTGACAAGTCCCAAGTGGGACGAAATGGGAATTTTGAATTCCACAAAACATTTAACTTTCATATTGTGTATCATATTATATACTACTTTAATTCAATTTTAGATTTTCCCATCGATTGACTGGACCGAAACGCTCGGTCTAAGGTTGACATGTCTTCGGCTTCTTGTTCGGAAGCTTCGACGATGTTCGGGCATGTAATCAGAAGTTATTTGTTGGATGGTGACTAGAAGTGGAATCCACCAGGATGCACATTTCGTCCCGGTTGGGACTCGTCACTGGATGTACCTGCATTTCCCAATGAGTGATGATGTTCACCGCACCGAGGCTTGAGCCCCGTGCCTTTAGTTTCAAAAGCCAAGGCGTTATCCACTAGAAAATTCGGGCCACGAGAGCCACCTCTTATCCAATAGGAACATCATCACTCACTGCAGAATGCAGGTACATCCGGATGAAGAGTCCCTAATCAGACGAAGTGTGCATCCTGGATTCCACTGGTAGTCACCATCCACCAATTAACTATATACTACTTACCGATTGATTGTGGTGAGTAGTTCGATACCACTCAAACCAACCAATAATGTTTGTTAGCCAGATCAAGGAGATGTAAGCGGTATACAACTACTTATTTCAATTTATCAGTAGCACATAATGTCATGCCTTTATGATGAAACTGTGTAAACTGAGGTTTGATCGGCAGTAGGTACCCACTGGGTTTGGAAACCTGGACCTTCCAGTTAAATAGCAAGCTCGTATACCATTCAGCCACTGAATTCCAAAGTAATGGCCCATGAATTATAACCTCTACCAATTCGTGATTGATATCAGTTAGAGAACCATATCAACCCTTGGTCTAACATGTAACATATAGAATCCCTGTAAAATAATCCTTTAAAATTAATCTGATGCTTGCTAGTGATTGCCTACAAGGCGAAGTTCCCTGGAGTTCTAGTGAGAACCAGTGGGCTTCACCCGGTCAGGAGTGTGAACAAATACTCCCCAATAACACTGGCAGTAGGTCGCGCTAAAATTAGGCATTAATAAGAGTTAGAATTCATGACGTTTGAATTGGGTCCCAGTGGCTGAATGATGTACGAGCTTGCCTTTTAACTGGCAGGTTCTCAGTTCCAACTTCTGTGGTGAATTCGCAAAGTCGATGAGTCCCAAACTTGGATGAAACGGCTATCAAGTACTCCCGGATGGATTTCAATGATCAGGTAACTTATATCAGTCCGTGGTTTAACGTAAAACAAATAGAATCCCCACAAAAACCAATCCCTAAAAATTGAGAATTAATCCGCAAATTTGCGAGCTAATTCGCCATTTTTCGGTTTCCCTTTCATTCGTCCTCAGACAATCATCTGACAGTATGGTTAATAAATTGAGAAATAACGAAAGAACCGATAAACATCAGACCACTAAAAGACAATTTAGTTCTCTTTTACTTTTTTTTCATAAACTTGAATCTACCACAGTAATAAAGCTACTTAACCGAGGAACTTCATATCATTTACTGCCGTAAACTCGCATAACCTCTTTTGGATACTCACCTTGTATTCACATGTTAGACACTGAAGGCAACATAATCATAGCCGCTTGAAATAACACACTGCCCTAAAATCTCCTCCTCATATTTCAGTCAGTCAGTCGGGTGTATATGCTGTTATCTAACTGGAGTTTGCTGGCAGGCTAGTCCAAGCATTCCGTTTCTTCCATTTTGTAACCTAGTCACTAGTGAGTGATGGTGTTTACACTGAGACAGAAACCCCCAGAGACTGTCATCTAACATGCAAAAATCTTATGGCATAAGCCAGTATGTGGAATAGTTATTTTAGACAAAAGACCTTTTACAATAGTCGTGGATTACACGAAAAGATAAAAACTTCACTTAATGATATGCCTTTTAGTCGTGATTACAATTCAGAATGGGAAAAGACGCTTGGGTTTGTTTCCCAGGTAGTCAGTATTTGGAGATATTTTCGAGTTTATAAAACACAAAATAATTGATGGAAGAATATCTTTTTCAATAATTTCCTCTTCTGGCTCTACAATTATATATATTTATATACGTAGAATATTCTAGAATAGTAATCAATAACAATATTAGCGTCTTTTAAATAATATCGATTTGTAAAGTAAGATCACAGTGGAATTACAGTTCATTAAAGATGCGTAAACTATAATAATAACAATAATAATAATAAAGTAGCAAATAGAATATCAACTAAAATTAGGAAAATTCCACAAAAATTGAGGATCACTCAAACCTAGATGGCCACAGGGGTAAGGATAATGTCTGATCTAACTTCTTTTGGACTCATAAATTAGGCTTCTTAATATGGATCTCAACAGCCAGCCTCAGCAATATTTAGTAATCGAACTCTTAAGGTGGAATAAGGGTTTGTTGGTAAATGACTATGAAAGCCTGGTTAACATCAATCTTGTGTTCGGTCTCCACAAGATGAGATAGAATGGCGCTGTGAATAGATTTTGTTTATTTATTGATTGCACATAAGATAGTCATAATACTATGACTTTCCGAGTGATTGCAATAGCGTTTCAATGAGAAAAGATGCATATATATATACATTAGATTAAACCAGTTCTATATGGTTCATTGTAATTTGTTGTAGAGTGTAATACCAACAATATGACTGAAGATACAGAGAGACTGGTTACAGAGTAACAGTGTGAAGTGTTGGAGAGGAAGCGAATAGACAGTTCAACGTACAACGAGCTAAGACTACAAGGTTCCATCCTTCTGTATATGTAAAGTCCAATGAGACCCATGAACTCAACAATCCAGAAACTCATCCATTAGTTTCCTAAACAACTGGAACCATCTGAAAGATGCCTTTAAATAAGACCGATAGTCTGAAAATCTAAACATTTCGAATACAGTCATAGTGTCACCCGACGTACTGTCGCAATTTATACATCTCACACCAGAACAAATTTATAGAGATTATGTGCAAACAGTCTAATTTATTGCATTTGCTTTAGAACAAGGTAAAATACCTTTTATTCTTGTTCATCAAGAATGTTTAGTTCAAGTGTGGTCATTATATGACATAGTTCTATCGAGGGAAGAGCAAGTTGTAAATTGGCGGCCTGCTTAACACTTGGGCTACCAAAAACTTTCATCTCTTCCTCTGTTGGACATATTTTTTCTCGTTCGCTTTGTTTCAATCGATTCACATATGACTACTAATGGTATTACCTACTCTTGTGAGAATTTAAAATGTTTAAAAGCTTCCAATTCTCAGGTTCATAATAAACTTGAGGAAAGGCCTGATTGTAGGTGGCAACGTGTTTCAATACATGAGATAACTGTTCTTCAGCTATGTTACTGCGTCTCAAAATGTACTTCTGAACATCTTGCAATTGGCTTTCAACTAGACATCGTGGATTTCTTGAAGGAGACAAAGCAGGTATATATCATATTGGAATGGTTTATGCTTTATCAGTTGAGAAACCGGTGCGTCATAGGATAAACTGACGATTAATATTTCACTTGAAGATATCGATTGCACGAAGGGAAAATATCATGCAATAAACTCCGACTAAAATTCCCTGCATTATGTAAGTACTGTTCAGAATAAAGATGTTATTTAGATATGATAGAGAAGATTTGTAGCTCAGGTGGACGATTTCGATGTGGTTGTGTTCTCTGAGCTGGATGGTTAATTTGCGTAGCTTTCGTCTCCCTACTAGGTGATATCTTCAGCGCATACTTCAATTTGAAGTGAGCTTCTAGATTTCTCCACGAGTTTATTAATCATCTCTCCTGGTAACCTTGGACGTGATTGGTTGTTTTTATGCGTTTTCACACCCTCTAGGCTACTTGTATTGGAACTGATTGTTTCTTTGACTTGAACTGTGACCCTTTGTGTGTGACGTTTCTTTCTTATCGATTGGTAAATTTTGTCAATCTCGATGTGTCTATTGATTGATGATTCACTGGAATACCAGGCAGGCTTCTAAAAATTCTCTAGCACTCTTGTTGTTTCCTCTGTCTAATATTTGAACACTGTCTCAATCGAATTGATGCCCGTGGTTGTCTGTATGTAGTGATATGAGGGAGTGGATGTCATGTCTTTTGACGGCTAGCTTATGTTCGTGGATACGAAGACGAAGAGGATGTTCACTTTGGCCAATGTAGTGTTTTTCGCAGTTGTTACAATTTGTTTTGTAAACGATGTTGGTTTTATCGTCTTTCTCTGTTGAGTCTTTTTTTATTGACATAGAACTGAGTGAAGTGATTTTGTTGGTTAGTGTGTAACATTAATTCCTAAAGGTTTGACGAGTCTTGCAGTGACTTCTGATATATCTTTTATATATGGCGGGGCGACTTTCTTTGTGCTTTCTTTGGGGAATTTTGGTTTGATAGGTTAGCTTAGGGGTATATGTCTTTTGATGAAATTACGTGGATATGCACTTTTTTGGAAGACGTCCATGAGATATCTTTCTTCAGTTTTCCTAAAGGTAGGAAGGAGTACTGCAATGAGTCCTGGCCCTCTTTAATAGTGTTCGAATCCAATTCCTGTTGTGTGTTATTGGATTGTTGCTGTTGTAATTCATTATTTGATCTATGTGAGTTGATTTTCTATAACCTTGGGTTTCTAATTCCCCTGTGGTTGTTCGCTTGACTGAAACGTCCAAAAATGGGATTTTGTTCTCGGATTCCTCTTCTCTTGTGAATTTGATGTTGTTGAAGACGTTGTTTATTACGTTGTGAGTTTTATCTACTTCGTTTCTTTTGATTATTACAATTGTGTCGCCCACGTAACGTGTCCAAACCTTAGGTTTGATCTTTGGTAGAGTTGTGCTTTCATAACAGAGAGCACAACCACATCCAAAAGATGTTATTACTATAATCAAGTTGAAGGAGGAGTATACGTTTAGGATGTCATGGACGCACAAATGTAAATGTTTAGAGTATGTTGCGCAAAAGTATTTAAATTTGAATAAAATATACTTTTCTTTTAAAAAGCGTTGACCGCGAAGTAATTTGGAAACTACTCGAGTACTACGGCGTGCCCCAAATATTCATCAAGCCTATTCAACAGCTGTACAACAACGGTACATGTCAAGTGATCCACAACGGAAAACTCACCGAGGCGTTTGGAGTAAACACAGGAGTCAGACAAGGGTGCTTATTATCACCAATGATATTCCTAATTGTGGTGGACTGGATTATGCGTTAGACAGTAGGAAACGAGAAGACAGGGATATCCTAGACCGACATGAAGAACCTAGAAGACCTGGATTTTGAGGATGATTTATGTTTGATGTCACACAAAATCGAAGACTTACAGGCGAAAACCGACAAACTGGTCGAAGAAGCAGCAAAGGCAGGACTCCAGGTGAACATAGACAAGATGGAGGTTATGAAAATAACCAACCAACCAACAACGACAACAGAGGAAAAATCCAGCGCCAATCACCATCAACGGGAGGGATTTGAAAGAGGTTACTTCATTCATTCACTTTTCTAAGGAGCATTGTCTCAACTACAGGAGGAACGGACGAAGATGTCAAATCCAGAATCGGGAAGCCGAGAAACACATTTATCAACCTGAAACCAATCTGGAAATCTTCGTCACTCAGCCTGCATCAACAACAAAATTCGGATTTTCAATACAAACGTCAAGTCAGTCAGTTCTTCTATACGTACGGATCAGAAACTTGGCGGGTCACAAAGAATATTTCCAACAGCATGTTGCAGACCCTTATCAAGAGCTGTCTTCGTTCTATACTGAAGATCAGATGGCCGGAAAGAATCACAAACAAGAAACTATGGGAACAAACAAAACAGGAACCAATCGCTCGACAAATATGCAGGAGAAAGTGGAGATGGATTGGACACTCGCTGAGGAGGCCGCTGGGTGACATCGTGCGTCAGGCCAATGCTCGAGTGGAACCCGAAAGGGAAGTGGCGAGTGGGACGTCCAAGGGTGACATGAAGGAGATCGTGTGACTAACATGGCTGCAGGTGAAAAGTACAGCAGAAGACAGAAGCAAGTGGAGACGTGCATTTGAAGCCCTATGTTCTACTAGGAACCCAAGGGAACAATAATAATAATACCTACGCAAAATCCATTTAACTACTCAGCAAGTATTTACCTTTGCTAACATGGATAGTGAACTGATATACGACAGTCTTCGTCAAAAGACAGAAGGCAACAAGCCTCCCGTTATTCAATTAATGGATTTAGACATTTGGAGGGCAAAAGGATTGCAAGGAAGAACACAGTTTCTTTGTTCAGCGAAGAATTACCTCTTTTCAGGGATTTCATTTTCAAGCTGTACAAGTGTATTTATATTACGGAAAAAGGAACTAAGTGACACCAGAAATGGTTCAGTTAATAAAAATATGATAAGAATAAAGATAATTGAAATGATGTACTAAGAAGTAGAGCTGAATTGGATAAATTACAAAACCTTTAAAGACTATTAAATAAGTGAATTGGTATAAAGATTTTAAAATTGTAGGTCAAGCGTTGTTTAAAAAGTTTATCAGCGTGATGATGATAACAGTAAAGACGGCGAAAGTGAAGTGAAGTGGAATGAATTCAAGTGGTAAAATAAAAATAAAAGAAAATGACCTAACTGTGACCAAGGTAAAGAAAAAAAAGAGTCTAACAAAGCTTTTTTGAACACATAATTTAGGCTTCTGTTCATGTATACCTAGAGCTTCGGTTATGCATAAATGGATTTGGTCCTGCAGATAACTTTGAAGCATAAATCACGTGTGGAGTGTTGAATGACCTAACTCAAGAAGGTGTTCACAAATTGAAGACTTTCTCGTTCTGTGCACACCTTTCGTTAACTAAACTGGGTAGTGTTCAGCTATGCATTTACGGAGAACACGCCTACAACGTCCAATGTAATCAGCTCCCCACGAGTAAGTAAATGAGAATTGATGGATATAGAGTTGGACATAAGTGAAAGTTTATCCTTAAGGCAATGTCGAATCATATTTCGGCTTATAAGCATTCAGTGTAATTCAGTTGCGTCTAATACATTTAGATAAACCACATTTAATGACTTCAGCAACAGTGTCACCTTTGACCTCATCCTTGGCCTTATGATTTGTCTGGGAACATTTTGTTTCTGGATGCTTTTGTCAATAAAGCTTCTAGGATATCGATTATTTAAGAGAGTTGTACGAAGGTTTTCTAGCTCCATGTCGACCATATCTATAGAGAAAATTTTCTGAATTCTGGACATTAGGGAATGGATAAGATTTCTCTTCCAGCCTAGAGATACCCAACTGTTGAGGTTAATGTACTGCCCTGTAAATATTGGCTTTCGATTGAGACAATAAATATTTACATTTCAGTCAGATCCTCACCTATGGCTCCACTTTAATACATATATGTATATTGATTGGACACTAGTAACTATTGTGATGTGTCTAGTCCTTTCTTCGGTGCAGACCGAATTCTATCAGTCAAGTTTGCAATGTGGCCGTCATGTCATTAGGTGGCTCGCCATCACGGTGCACATTGATTTCATGAAATTAGATGATGCACCGTGATGGCAAGCTTCCTAGTGGCATGGTGGCCACATTGCAAACTTGACTGATAGAATTCTGTCTGCACCGAAGAAAGGACTAGACACATCACACGAATTACTAGTGTCCAGTCAATGTACCCACTATGGTCCTACAGAAGGTCAATCGTGAGACCGAATAGCCAGCTCAGTGGTAACGTCTCTGACTGCAGGCAGCACTGGTTTGAAATCTCAAAAGTGACATGAATTCCTTCAAGGTTGTAGATACGCCTTGCTTACTGGTGAGTGTTGACTAGTACGAAACCTGGGTCGAAAGCTTCCTGCCGATTGCATCCAACAATCAAACATCATATATATAAATATCATTTTTAGTACAACATAAAAAATTTACCAACCTAGTGATAGTAGTGTTAAGTTTGTTAACAATAATTAACCAATGCCAACTTGCCAAGCTAGAGTAATTATTAACCAAGAAAATTAATGCAACAGTTGAAGGGTGGGAATAATTTGAACAATTACACAAGTGAACTACAAAATGCATCATTTATGAAGAATAAGAAGAGTAGTCAATCATTAAATGAGTCTTCAAACTGATTACGTAATAAACAATTCAAGGTGAAATAGTAAGAATAATAAAATTAGTTATTTAGGACAATGATAACTTGTAAGATGCTTTGAGTAATGGTCATGAAGAGATGGTATGCATCTGCTGTATTGAATGCTGTTTTCATTAAATTCTTTAGACAGTGTGTTACTATTCTGTTTGAGAAATTAGGAATAACTACATAATTTCCCCTCATACTCTGTGTGTACTTACCACTTTGATTGCTCTTGTGAAGCCATTTACTCACACTTGGAGTGTACTTGGACATTTGACCATTGGACTTCCAAACGTCATCCTGCATTGTTGCGCAAGAGACAGATACGGTTTTTTAGTGTCTCTATTTCAACACACCCTGTAGATACGGAGCATAAACGTGATTTCAATACACCGCTTAAAATTATTCATCACATTTTGACCAGTATTATACTTTGCTTTACGCATTTTAGTCTTCGACATACAGCTGAGCCAATCGGAATCGACCAGAAGAAGGCGGACATGTGTGTTCAGAAGAAATTCCAACAGTCACTATCCTTCTTTACCTTATGCATCATTGCAAAAATGTAAAAAACTGACAATTTCTCACTTTCCCTAAACATTTTATCAGTTATCATTGTCCTGACCAGTCTTATTATTACCCTAACCACTTCATCTTTTTGATTGCTTGTTGCGTAATGAGTTCGAACACTCATTTATCTCCCTAATTACTCTTTATTTTTTCCAAAATTATGCATTATGTAATCCACTAGTTGTAGTCACTTTTATCCTTTAAGTGTTTGTATTAGCTTTCTTGGTTAATTACCACTCCCACTTCTTGACATGTTGATTTTTTTTTCCTTCACATTCCCCAGTAGAACATAGGGCTCCAAGCTAGTGGCTCGAAGTGTCTGTAGCAGTGTTTATTTTACGGGACGGGGTTGCTAGCCTCATGCCTAACCTTTCCTCTTCACCAGTATTATTTCTGGCCTATCAAGGTAAAGGAGTGCGTCGGTGGCCGGGGATCGAACCCCGGACCATATGCGTGGTCGGCGACTGCCCTAACGGCTATGCCACCGACGCACTGACATGTTGATTATGACTAATTATGGTTAACAAAATTTTTTACTCCCACTGGACTGGTAGAAAGTCTTGTATTGTATTAAAAATGTCTAAAAACATCTTACAATACAGTCATAGAAGAGGATCTAATTGGATTATAAATATTTCTTTGCCTAATCATTTTTTCTTCCAGACTGAATTATTACTAATATTTCCCTCGGGTTCCCAGTGGGACATAGGGCTTCAACAACACGCCTCAACTTTGTTCTATTCGCCGCTATTCTCTTCAGCTTGTCAGCTCCACGAATCATCATAATCACTCATCTACAGCTCCCCACATAATCTCCTCCATGTCACCCACTCACTGACGACACACTCACTGTTTCCCATTGGGATTCCACTCGAGCGATGGCCTGCATCGCGCGCAATATCATTCAACCGCCTTCTCAGTCACGTATGGAGGATCAACCCATCTCCATTTTCTCCTACATATTTGTTGAGCAATCGCCTCTTGGCTGGTTTTTTCAACCAAAGTCTTTCTTGTTGGTGATTCTTTCTGGCTGACCATCTTATCTTCAGTATAGAGCCAGTAAAGTGGGTACCTGTTGATAAAAGTCTGTAACAGGCTGTTGGAAATCCTTTTCTTGACTCGCGATGCAAGTCTCTGACCTGTTTAGAAGCACTGAATGACTGACTTCCAAATTGTGGTGAAAATCCGAATTTTTTTGTTTATGCCGACTGAGTGCAGGAAATTTCCGAACTGGTTTCAGGTTGATGCATGGTCTGCCTCACCTTTTCGATTCTAGGTTTGAAATCCTCCTCCACGACGAACACATGTGGTTGAAACAATACTCTCTAGCCAGATAAGTGAGGTAAGTGACCCCTGTCGAATGTCTCCCCTTGACGGTGACTTGTTCTGGTTGTTGTGGCTGTGGCTGTTGTTGTTTCGTCTTCTGCATTTTAACGTGGAGTTCTGTCTTCGTTGCATGCCTCTTATAACAGTTTGTTGGTTTTCACCTGCAAATCTTAGAGTGTGTATGACATTAGACATAAATCATCTACTCACGAAATCCAGATCTTTCAGAGTCTTCTTATGGATCTATCCAGCGTATTCCTGTCTTCTCACTCCATACGTGCAGTTATCCGCATAATCCAGTCCACCACAATTAAGAATATCATCGGTGATAATAGGCAGATAGCCTTGTCTTACTCCTGTCTGCACTTCTAACGCCTCGCTGAGTTTTCCGTTATGGATCACATGACACGTGTCACTGTCATATAGCCAACCGTTTAATGAGGTTGATAAAGATTCAGGGTACTGAACGCAACAGTGTTGAAGTAGTTTCCAAATTATTTTGTGGTCAATTCTGTAGAAGGCTTTTTCGAAGTCTCTGAATTTGAGGTGGATTGTGGTCTAACTGCAATTCTATACTTTGTTCGGCGACGATGCGTAGAGCTGCAATTTGATCAGCACATAATTTGCCTCTCCTGAATCCAGCTTGTTCTGTGGGGCATCCAGAGCATGTTTTATTCTCGGTGTGAACGAGGGCATTATTCTACGCCAGTTCTTGCAATGGCCTGGACTAGAATTTGTCAATAAAACGAACAGCGATTCGTGTCTAGCTGGCAAGCCCTATTCTACTGCAAACACTACTCATACCGGTCAACCAGTAGTATATACCGTTCTCCTACTATATTGAACTTGTATTCATTCGTTTCTCAGTATATTTTATGGCAGAAAAGAGCAATTTTGCCCAAATTTTAACTACTTCACGGCTATTTCATACACGGTGACACTGTCCAAAAGCGTTCAAATTTAGAGTAAGTATTAAGCAGAGAATGAATGCAAAAAAATATATAAGAAAAACAGGAAACTAATGACAATCTTACAGGCTTAAAATAATTTACAGTCTATGAAGCAGACAGTAATATATATTTGTATAAATCTTTCATTTTTCTAGGCAATTTAACTTTCAAACTTCCGAAATGTCAAATTGGATAACTGAAGTTTATTAAGGAAATTTTATAGGAGGGAGAGGATTTTGGGGGAAACGAAAAAAAGCCCTTGACTAAATACTTCTGTCTTTTGTGTTTTTGCTTGTTGGCAAAGATTTCTTTACAACTGACTCTGTGATATTAAAATCTTATGAGTCTCTTTGCTAGGTAGTCGATACACTGTGATAATTAATTGATGGTAGTAAGTAGAAAGTAGAGAGATAGATAGAGAGAAAGGTGAATGAAATGCGTTTACCTGTTTATGGACTATTTGAATTTACTATACTCATTGTATCTTGACCCTCAATTGCCTGATGCGTTATGCTTATCTAGTGACTGGGTTCCTGTCTTAGTGAGAACAGCATTATCAGCTAAGGGTGTAGGTAAATCTAAGTAGCAAGTCCCCAGTGCATCTTGAATTCTCCTGCTGGGCATCATCAACTGACAATATATTAAAAGCATTTCTTTTCAGCATTTCTAGGAGCATTATGTAATCTCATCCCGTGTACTGACGATAAACACAGAAGACCACTGGGCTGTTGAGACCATACTTTAAGTTTGCCACAGTTTCATAAGATATTTCAGTGAATACATTCAGCAAAAACAGTATTTCAAGTGAACATAGGGAAGACAAAAGTAGATGAAGAATCCGAGCAAAAGTAACAAACGGAAGAAATTCGAAAGAAGTCACGCCTTTCACTTGTCTAGGCAACTTAGTTTCACATACAAGTGTCAGACATGAGGATTTCAAACCAGCCAGGGTTGAAAGTGTAAAACAGACCTTGATTATTATGTAATCAGTGCGGGAATCTACTATATTAGGCATAAGGACCAAGATTCGGACCTCTGACACTAGTACCACATAAGTACTTCTGTATGCTAAAGAGGCTTGGTGTGTTAACAGTAACATTATAAACAGGTTTCAGACTATTATCAACAACTGCTTTCTCTGCTTCGATACTGAGGTCCGCTTGGCAGGCCATAAAGGAGAAGCAATGAGGAACCCTAGCCAAGAAATAACCAAAAACCTATCACCTGACAAATATACAGAAAGAAATGGAGATAGATGGGAGACATGCGGAGGAGACCGTTGTGTGGCATCACGCGCCAGACAAACCTTCTAGTGGAAACCTAATGGAAGAGACAACGACTTGAGAGTGTGTGTCAGAAAGTGACATGGACGAGGTCGTGTGAGGAGGAGAAGGTGAAGGCTTGTAGGCGACCTCAGAGAAGTGCAGAGAAACGAGTGAAATGAAGATGTACTGATGAAGTCCTATGTCCCACTCGGAACCCGGGGAAATAATAATAATTTATGTATTATTATTATTCCTTTACGTTCCCAGTGGAACCTAGGGCTTTAGACTGGAAGCTTGAGGTTTCGGTAGCAGTGGTGTTTATTTTTACGGGATAGGGTCACTAGCCTCATACGACACCTAACCTTCCTTCTTTACTAAACTTATTAGCACGGTTTAACAAGGTTTATAAGTGCGTCGGCCGGGGATCGAACCCCAGACCATATGCGTGGTTGGTGATCATTCGGAGCTGTGCAACCGACACATGATAATAATAATTGGCATGTGGGCTGAAAATGATGTCTAGAATGAATAGTAGAACGTTGGTAGTTTATGCCAGCCAGTGCAGTGAAAACAAGACAATACCGAAAGGACATGTCTGGTTCATTACGTTTCTACATTATTTCGAAATGTGTAAGAATGTTATAAGGAGTTCCACTGGTAAGGAATATGCCTAATTTAGATTTTTATGCTGTTCTCGGTTGACTTCTTTTTACTGTATAGGAGATTTCAAACCTTCGACAACCATCAGAATCTGTTACAATACCGTAAGGGGAGTTCATCGTTATAAGTGACTGAATAATAAGCCAATGAATAGTATCTTAAGAAATCAGTTGGAAATTCTTGAAAAGCTGTCATGAGTTAAACATGAAGTGAAGTTTTTTTCAAGTAGGTCATTCAATATGGCAGTAATAATATCCATATTTTTCAAGTAATACTAAGAAACGGAAATATGGATAGATGCAGTCTGAAGACAAAGATCAAGTATTAAGCCTAGTAAGTCTGTAGAACAATGTTTAATTGGCTTCCGAACTGCCAAAGCAATAACACCAGAACAAAGTTGCCGAATTGGTAGAATCGGCAATAAGCAGAATCAAATTCACTACGAATAAATTACCTGGTTCCAAGTAAGCAAACATCACTGTTTAAACGGCTTCGATATGGTCAACAAGCACCACAGTGTGACGCGGGTGATTTCCAACTACTTAAATTAGGTAATCAGTAGTATGCAATATTGAGGTCTTTAGTTCACTTTCTTCATTATCATATAAGATATCAGACAGAAGATATTTTGTGATCCGAAAATATTTTCTATCTGTGAAAGAAACTACAGTGATTTCCCGCTGCAGATGACTTAACATAGATACAAAATAAAACAAAATCTGGACTTCACTCAGACTTTAACTAGTACTTTTAAAATATTTTTTGTCTCGAGGCCAACAAGTAAAATGTTTATTTTACTTATTTTTCTTCCACTTTAGTCTTTCATTCACCCACCCATACAATTTTATCTTACTTTTACGACAGATGAAATACATCGACAAGTTGGTTATGGCTTGTTACTAAATTTAGTAGAGTGTATGAGAGAGATTAACCAAATCGAAAGGGCGAAAACTGTCAATTATCTCTTTGTCGATTGAACCAAATCCACGATTAGCGCTTTACACAGTGTGTGGTGAAATTTCACCAAGGTTTCCAATCAATCAGAAACAGAAGTAATTCAGCAGCCAACCAGAATTTAGGTGGTTGAGTTTGATTAGTTGGAAGGTCCTGGGTTTGAACCCTTGTGGTGGGTGCGTACTGTTGAAGAGTCTCAAAATGGGTTGTCCAGTACTCCCAGGTTTTCCAATGGTTCTCTAACTGATGTTAGCTCATGATGAAGTCCTCCAACCAGTCAAACAATATCTCTTCGAAAAAACTAATACTTGCAAATTGATCGGATGCTTACTAGCTACTGGTCCTGTTCAGGCAGTTACATGGAATTCTAGTGTAAAGCCGTGACCAGTAGGGTGCAGCAGGTTGAAGGTGAGGCAATAACTCATCTAAGAAGACATTGCGAAGCAGTCACGCTATGTCATGAATTGGTAGAAGTTAGAATTCATGGATTTACCATTGGATTGGGCGAAACGTAGTAGCTTAATGGTCTACGAGCTCACAGTCCTTGTAACCGGAAGGTCTTGATTTCGAACCCCGGTGGATGCATACTGCTGAAGAGTCCCAAACTAGGCTGATGAAACAGCTGTCTGGCAGTACTACAAGCTGGTTTTCCAGTGGTTCTCCAACAGATGTCAACTCATGATGAAATCCTGAAAGCAATCAAATCCCTGCAAACCGATACTTGTAAAAAATTATCTGTTTCAATGTATATGTCTGAGAAAGATAACATATCAAACAAGAAAATTTAACATGCATATTCACAAGAGGGAATGAAAACGCCACTTAAGTAAAAAAGATACACATAGTGTAAGCCACTTACATACTTACTTACATCATATCGGTGTTCAATATTTGACGACACAAAATAGAAAGATGAGGAGTCATATAGTTGAATTCCTCTATTTGTTTCACCGCATATGAAACCTGTAAAAGAAGAAATATGAATAAGGTGTAAAAAGGACAGGAAATCGATATCAGGAAAAGTGAAATATTACATATATATATATAATTCCTTTACGTTCCCATTGGTGTTCCTCTAGGTGCTGTTCTTTCTCCTTTTCTGTTTTCTTTTTCTTACATGACTTGCCCCATTCTGATGTGGCCTTTTTCGTCAAGTATGCTGATGACCTCTCTGTCTCCATGCCTGTCAACTCTCAGTCAGACTGTTCCATATTAAATAACTTTCTCTCAGAAATTAGTCAGTGGTCCTCTTCAAACGGTCTTAAGCTGAATCCGTCTAAATGTCAGGTAGTCAATTTCACTTTCAGACGAAAACGTGACCTACAACAACTAGCTAGCTCACATGGTCTCACTATCATTGACGGCATACAGGTTGAAACTACATCTAATGTCAAGTACCTCAGACTGAGTATTTCCTCCGATCTTTCCTGGTCTTCTCACATCTTGCCAGTTCCTAGAAACATGTTTCGCTTAACGTTCTACGTTAGGAAGTTAAGGCAGTCTGGTATAAAGTAGTCTTTGCCTTCTCAGTTTGTCAATTCTTGTATTCTAACCATCCTTCGTTACTGCTCCCCATTAATCTTTCCTGGAATACTTAAGAAAGATTTTGCTTTGCTGAGAAGGGCACTAAAAGTCGTTAAACCAACTAGTTAATACTATTGTGGATAGACATATAATGTCATGTAAGAAACTAGCAAATTCTATATTGTCCGACTCCGAACACCCTCTCTATACGCATCTCTCTCCTTGCATTTCATCTGCTAGAACCAGAAGCAACTACAGGAGGCTATATGCCAGGATTACCCAGAACAAAACTCCACAATACCTTATCTGGCACAGCTGTTATGTGATGAGAAATCCGTTAGGTATGACACGATCAACTTACTGCGGCACTCTAACAATCAGTCCCATTAGTTTTTGTTCTCCTTTCTTCGTTACTATTATATTGTTGTTCACATCTTCTATTGCACACTAATTTTATATTTCATATTCCTGTGGTGCATTGTTCAAAAATGTGTATGCAATGCTGTTCTTTTCTATTTCTTTTACATTTCTTTTTTTCTTTTTGTTGTTGTTGCTTTTTGTTTTTAAAATATTGTAATGCACGCTGAAAATTCCATACCTGTACCACAAATACTGTTTGGAATAAAGCTATTACTATTATAGGGCTTCAAGTTATAGCTTTGAATTTTCGGTATCACAGGTGTTTATTTTTATGGGATGGGGTTGTTAACCTTCCATCTCTACCAGCCATAATACTGGCTTAGTGAAGTAAAGGAGTACGTCGGCCAGGGATCGAACCCCGGACCACATGTGTAGTGAGCGAGCACCCTACCGCTGTGCCACCGACGCTCAAAGATGAAATACTTAGAAGAAAAAGATCGAAGCTCTCATAAGCTCGTTATCTATGGGTTTCCACTCAGATGCCTTTAAGTAAAATATTCGTAGGCTTGCACATTGTTATCCGAACAGTGATTTAGAATTCATCAGACCACAGTTTTACTAATCTGCGAGAAGCTTAAAGGCACACATGTAATCTAGTAATCCAATGAGTATGCATTTATCTCTAAGCCTGACTGCACTGAATTTGACCGGTTTTGCAATGGGGCATTCTATAGTGAAACAAAACATCTCTTAAGTGTTACACAATTTTCAATGATTCACGAGTTGATTGCATCACTTTGAGACAAAAGTTAAAGATGGGTAAATTCAACGATTGCCGGTAATAAGATTGGTTTCTGAACTATGAACTCCAGTATGTGTTTTATGAATGGACGAATCACATTGCAATGAACTTCATTTTGAAATGAGCAATAAATATGTTACTAATAACCGGGATTCAATATATTCATGAAATTTCCGTAGAATCCCTCAAATGAACAGCAATACAAACTGTATTAACTTCACGTATACGGTGAAGAACACAAAGAGAGAGATTTATGAGCGGAATAAACCGTCAATGTATATGTATAACTTGGGCATTGTAGTGAATGTAATTCCATATTAGATACATTTATTTCAAATATCACATAGTGATGCAGTATTAACAACTTTTCTTGATTGAACACTAGTCAGTAACTAGTGTGATGTGTCTAGTCCTTTGTTTAGTGCAGACTGAATTCTATCAGTCAAGTTTGTAATATGGCCACCATGCTAGATGGTTCATCCATCACTGTGCACTTTGAATTGTTGGTATTAGATGATTGCAGGAAATCGACAGGAAGCCTTGGACCTATGTTTCTTGCTAGTTGGCGGTCACTAGTCAGAAAGGCGTATCTACAACCTTGAAGGCACTCATATCTCTTCTGAGATTCGAAAGCGCATCACCCAGTGCTGCCTGCAATCAGAGACGTTACCACTGAGCTGGATATTCGAGCTCGCGACTCACTTCTTGTAGGACTGTACTGAAAATTTTTCATTGAACACTAGTTACTGACTAATGTCAATCTCGAGCCCGAATATCCAGCTCAGTGGTAACGTCTCTGACTACAGGCAGCATTGGGTGACGCGGTTTCGAATCTCAGAAGAGATATGAGTGCCTTCAAGGTTGTAGATACGCCTTTCTGACTAGTGACCGCCAACTAGCAAGAAACATAGGTCCAAGGCTTTCTGCCGATTGCCTCTAACCACCGATTACCAAGTATTAACAACTGGATGACTTTTTCATTGTTTATGATCATTTTCTATAGTTTGGTTTGTAAGGGTTAGTTATGTTTTGCGAGTTGATCACGGATTGATATCAGTTAGAGAACCATTGAAACCAGGGATTACTGGACAGCTGTTTCATCCTAGTATGGGAATCAACGGCAGTGCGTACCCACTGGGATTCGAACCCAGGACCTTCCGGTTACAAGGCTGACGAGCTCGTATATCATTCAGCCACTGGGACCCGATTCAATGGACATCCCATGAATTCTAACTTCTACCAATTCGTGATTTAGCGCGACCCCAACCATTGTCGTTGGTGGGACATCCATCCTCACACGTGACATCTAACTGGACCTCACTGGTCACGACTTCTCACTAGAACTCCAGGAAGCTCCAACCTGTAACAAGTCACTAGCGAGCATCAGAATAATTTTCTATCGTTTGGTTTGTAAGAGTTAGTTCATATCAATTTATTCAAATGGCTCCATAATTTGCCTCATATGTGTGTGTGTTTTTCTTCCCCTTTATTATTTGTCGCAATCCACATTTTCGGCTGTATTGGTGTTGCGTCATGTCAGCTGCGCGTGTTCGGTGTTGATTCAATACACAAAGCTTCACTGACTAATCTCTCTGTCTTTTTAATAATTTCATCCTGTCCCATCCTATTGTGTGTGTGCGTGTGTGATTACACAGGAATGAATGCAGTGCAGTAATCGGGCTACTTTCTACGTTATTTAACTTTATTGGGTCAGTTATTCTAGGCCGAGATAAATTTTTCCATATTCCCATCATCTAACTGATCCCAATCTACTGCATGTTTAACCCACATAACTGACTTCACTGTCAGCATTACATGGTATTTAGGAATTCATATATATATTTTTCATAATATCTCTCTTTTGCCTCCTTAATCTAACAAAGTTTATGTCTGAGACAGTAAACCAGTTTGTTTAAATGTCACCCTTATCCCAGCCTCATTGAGAATCCTACGGAAGGCGTTTGACGTTCCGTGTTTATACGGAAGTACTGTAAAAGGCTTTGAATTCTACATTATTCTCGACATTTTTACTGCTAATCTTAGTTTTCTATGGTTCTTCATGTATTTTTGAATAAATTCTGGTGGGTAATTCGTTATTCACTAGTAATATTTCCCTTATTTGTGTGATTTCATTATTTAAATCTTCTGGCTTACTAGTTAGGCTCTAGGTCCAATTATACTGACATTTAACTAAACGTATCTTCACCGTCTACCCTGGCTGACTCACCTTATTCATTTTTTAACTCAAAAGTGAACTTCAACAAACGACAACGGAGGTGAGGGAGAGAAAAACGTGTATATGAGGCAAATTATGAAGCCGTGTGAATAAATTGATTTGAATATGAGCAATAAATTGGGCTCAAATTGATATCCGGTTATTAACACGGTGTGTTATATCAAACAAACTTATCTTATTCGAAACGAAATATCATTGTGAAGTTCTGTGCATCTCTACCGTTCAGTGAACCACCAATAGGAAGACTCTAGAAGATCTGGATTTCGCAGATGATATATGTCTGTTGCCACACAAACTCGAAGAATTGCAGATGAAAAGCAACAAACTGGCTGAAGAGGTGAGGCATTCTGCGAAGACAGGACTGAAGGTGAATATAGAGATTACGGAGGTGATGAAGATAACCCACAGCAACAGTAACAGCAACAACCAACACCAATCACCATCAATAGGAGAGATTTAACAGTAGTGACCGCCTTAACTAATCTGGGAAGTAATAATTCAACCATAGGCAGTCGGAACAGATGAAGATGTCAAAGCCAGTCAGAATAAGAAAGGCCAGATACGACTTCATAAACCTGAAACCAGTTTGGAAGTAATATTCTACACTCCGCCACAGCAAAAGCAACAAGATTCGGATTTTCAACATCAATGTTAAGTGGGTCCTTCTACACGGGTCAGAAACTTGAACTGCATGTCACCTTCGCTGGATGCATACTGAAGATCGAAGGGTCAGTGGGCCAGAAAGAATTAGCAACAAGAAACTCTGGTTAGCAGCAAACCAACAGGCTAGAGCCGATTGCTCAACAATTATGTGGGAGAAAGTGGAAATTGATGGACTGATCCAGCCTACGCCACTGAGTAGACCTTCGAATGACATCGTGCGCAATGTAGGCTATTGTCTGAGTGGAATCCCAATAGGAAGTGACAAGTGGGTCTTTAGTGCAACGGGAGATGTTAGCCAGCTAAAGAAGAGAGGAGAAAATTGAACAAAGTGGAGATATGTTGTTGAAGCCATGTGTTCCACCTGGAACCCAGAGGAATAATAATGACAATGGTTCAGTGATAGAATGTTCTGGCAAACCACATAAGTGGTCAGGAGTTCTAAACGCCTAACTAATGCACTCTTACACTTCACTATTTTACTAGTTTTCAGAACGCCCAGAGAAGAGAGAAAGGTTGAGTATGAGACTAGAAACCCCACCATGTAAACCTCAGCACCATAGTTACCGAGAATTCCGTAGCAAGAAGCACTCAGAATGCATAGAAAATGTTAACACACAACATACAGATTCAGTTCAGATGAACAGAGTGCACAAGAGTTATAAGAGACTGAAATTCAAGATTGCATTGGAGTATAATTCAGTTCTGTCAAAAGAATAAATAATTAGTTTTCAAGTAGTGGTGTGCAAAACTTTGCATGATTTCAAGACTGATTACGAACTGACTTCACTTAAATAATCGTAGAAAACTGAGGAGTATTGGAAGTCAGTTTCGTCCTAGTTTGAGACACTTCACAGCACACACACCCATGACCCCGTCAGGGATCGAACCTAGGACCTTTGGCTTTGTTGTTAATAACATAATTTTAGGCTCTTTTATTTCTCTCTTATTTTGTATTCTTTAGTGAACTCCTTCTCAAACATACTTAGCTACCTAAATTATTAACATTGGCTTACTTTTTGAACTTCACTCCATTCCTTCTTTTGTGTATCTACTGGTTCCGACTATATCAGCACTATGAGTAGTATAAAATTTTCCAGTAATTATTAGATTTTGTGGTTTTTTCTTATTTTTTTTTCGGCAATGTTAACTGACAATCATTGGTTGTGAACGCCACTGTCACCCTTAAAGTTTTGTATTATGAAGGATTACTCACACTACCACTACAAAAATTTCATTAGTGCTGACAATAAAAAACAAAACAAAAACCCTGAAATATTATTTTATGATTGTTTAGAGTTGTTTCAACCAAATTAACTGATCCTCTTGGCGATAAACATTCTTAAATATCATTTCATAACTTCTTGTATGAATATAGCTTTACTTTCATCATGCATAATCATGTCACAGCTTCCACTACCCAGTACTGAGATATTATTATATGCTGTTTATTTTCCTTTCTACTTCTTGGTATTTTTTCGTATTTTTTTAAAAATTATTTTGTGTTCTTCCTGTTTTTTTGCTGTTGGTGTCTTTATATTTATTTTTTTGAAAATACTCCTTTTAAACGTTGGATAAAATTAGATGCAAATATTGAAGATATGTGCTGAAGATTCCACACTGTACGACTAGTACTGTTTCTTGAATAAAGTAAATTATATATATATACATATAAATATATATATATATAAGGCGAGCGAGCTCTCAGAGCGATCAGTCACCAGGAAATGATCCAATGCTCAATCAGTTCTAATCTTCTAGTAATCAGCATTATGGAAAATACCATCACGGTAGCCTCCCTCTTTTTTTAACAGGGAGATCTGGTGCATAGAACTTAATCTCACGAAACACTGCAAGCATCTTTCTGTTTGCTTGTCTACTGATAATGGTAAATGACTTGACCATATCACTACTATGGCCGTAGCTTAGAATGTGTTTTATTGTCAAAATATTAGGTAACTCGGCATTATTCTAGTAGACAGGTGTCGTTTCATACGACCCATGTTTTCGACAAACACACTCAAACTGATGTTGAGGTTAAGCGGCCGATCTTTTACAGAATATTAGAGCGTCCAGTAAAGATATTGAAGAATGCGAACTTTGCGACATGATAAGTTTTTCTGATAGTTAATTCAAGTCTTCGTTTGACTACCTCTTGTAAATCATCTTTTAATGACAGACTGATATGTACAGGATTTTGTTTGCGGGGCTGTAATCTATCACAGTATTAATTTTCAAAACTCCATACACCTCTCAACCTTTACCTGTCTGAGTTTGAATTGTAAGACATTTCCCCTATAACTGAATCAATTCATTTCGCTAGTTATCTATATTGCCATATATGGTATACAATAACACGGCATGTTGAATATTCAACTGATTTCTACAGAAATCCAATGAATTCATGAAATTCTGTTTTAATAACACATTTTTCCATCTCTTTGCGTTCCTAATGGAACATAGGGTTTAAGTCTCAGGGTTTACAGTTTTAATAGCGGTGGTATTGTTTTACGGGAAGTCATTGCCAGCCTCGTGTAAAGGCAGGGAGTGGAGTTGTTGATCTCACGGTCATAAAGGAAGACGGAGCGGACTGATGAGCAGTACGCACATCCTTTGATCGATAGCAAGTCGGATATATTGTCTACACCAGAAACGGCGTAAACTGGCATATGCGAAACTAGCCCTCTGTATCGGTACTGAGATTTCGTCAGAGATTAACCCGTTGAGGCTGACGGTACTTCTCAAGTCAGTGAAGCGGTCAACGTGCTCTACCACTTCACTTGCTATTTCTAATCTAGGAGTCGGTGTAGTCCAATCCTGTAACATCATCTTACATTTTGCGAGAGCGAATCGCATGCCAAACATTCGAAGATTGCAGCTCAAGGTGTTCAGAACACTCTGCATTTTGTCAGCGTCCTCGCCTAGAAGGATTATTTCGTCCCCATATTCTGAGTCAACGAGATTATTCCCTGGTAGCAAGTCAATCCCTGAGTCGCTGAAGAGAGTTAGGGTTAAATCCATTAGTACATCTATGATGAAGCTGAACAGAAATGCGGATAATTGGCGTTGATTTAGATGGTTAGGATGCATGTCGCGCACGCCAACTCACCTACTTTCTTAACAAGCAATGTTTGTTGGCATGGTATTGTACTGGGAAAGGTTTAGAGGTGATCAGACAACAATAACGTCGTTTGAGCCAGCCATGTAAGGCAGTATGAACAGTCTAGCTGACGTCCTCGAGACTCCGGGAACCAATAGCTTAGTGACTGTTGATGATATGGCTCAAAATCGTTCACAGTGTTGTAGATGAATTCACTGCAGGATAATTCTTTTCATTTTCTCTATTCCTTTTCTTAGTCTTTGTGCAGGCCTATGTGGAGTGTGGAACTTTAATCACTGAACACGTATGCTAAGTGTCACGTTGAAGCTCAATCACAGTCATGCTTATATGCTTATCAGTTTAAATGGTTTAAGGATAGTTCAGTCGCATATTAGACTTAAGACACATTACAAAGGTTAGCAATCAAAAAATACTTGGTATCCACCTTTTGTTGTTGACAGAGAGTGGCCAACGAGGACACAGGCATAAAATGGACTCACACAAAAACTTGGAGGATCTGGATCTCACCGATGATATCTGTCTGATTTCTCAAAAACTGGAAGATATGCAAGTGAAAAGCAACAAGTTGGCAGAAGAAGCATCCAGAGAAGATAGGACTTCAGGTGAACATAGAGAAAACAGAGGTGATGATGAAGATTCCTGGCCTACAGAAGCATGAACAACAACAGACAACGATCAGCATAAATGCAAGAAATCTGAAAGAAGTAACCTCCCACCTACCCACCAAGCAAAATCGTTTCAACTACAGGAGGAGGGAACCGATGAAAACATCAAGGCATGATGATCGGGAAAGCAGGGCAAGCCTCCACTACTCACATCAAGTCTGTGTGTAGATCAACAGCACTGCTCAACATGAAAAATAGGATTCGGATTTTCAACTCCAATGTGAAGTCAGTGCTATTATACGGATCAGAGAGTTGGTGCCGCGTCATGAAGGGCACGTGGGACAAAATACACACCATCAACAAGTGCCTTCGCTCAGTACCACTCATGATCAGATGGCCGACCAAAATAGATCAGCAGCAGGCATCTCTGACAATGACCGACCCAATAGGAACCAATTGTGCAAGAAATAAGCAGGAAAAATGGAGGTGGATTGGCCATACTCTGAGAAAACAAACCATCAAGTGTTATCATAAGACAGACCATTGCTTGAGTGGAACCGGAATGGGAAGTGGCGAGTCAGTTGGTCGTCAGTGAGACGGTGACATGGAGGAGGAGGAGGACATACGAAGAGAAGATGGAAGTACGTGTGCAGACGTGGAGCCGGGTGGAAGCACAGGCGGAGAACTGAACGCTTAATGGAGATGTGCGACTGAAGCCCTACTTTCCTCTAGGAACCAAAGGAAACAATAATGCTACTTTTTGTTGTAACGCTTATGTACTCCCACAATACTATTTAATTTCTGTATGGATAAATGGACGAAGCCTAATTCTGTAATATAAATAAAGCCTATTTTCTTTTATTTGATAAACGTTTATTTATAAATTAGTAATGTGAATGACACTGAATGTATTTTAATTCTCAGTCATAAAGCCTTAGTTTTGTTTATTCCCAGATGTTTCTTATATTTTTTTGTACTGGTGGTGGAGGAAGGGGGCAGGGTGTTTTGCAGTGATTCTTCTAAATGACTAATGAACCGTGTAGCAGTAAAGTTGACGAAATCTTCACCATCATAAAAAGGGGCATAAACTGCAGAAAGATAAACATACTAAAACTAAATAATAATAATAACAAAGTTTAACTTGAACAAACTCTCTATTGTCAGTTTAATGTATGCAATGTTTATTTAACTAACTCTACAAGATTTGACCCCTATAAATGGTCTGGTAAAACAGAGAGTTGATAGACTGTGTCTGGGCTTTCTACCTCTTGAAAAGCTGTCATATGACCAGGCGTAAATAGCCTCATCTAGGTGAATCGTATTAGTTGGCTTCAAGCGCAAGGATGTCCCTCACAAAAATTAAAATGTGAGTGAGAATGTCTAGATCCTTGTGGACTTGTGGATATGTTCAAATACTTTACGGAGTTGGAAAATGCTGGTTCAAAACCAATGGTGTACACGGGCTTCAGCGTAGTAACAAATCGAATGCCGTACGAACCGGTTTTGGTCATCGGGAACTAGGGGAAAGTAGCTCCTGACAGCAATCCACTGCTTTGTAGACCAGACTTCAAGGCAAAGGTTCGAAGGTTGGGGTAGACCTGTAAGACAGCCACTTGCTTCAGTTTGGGAGCCCTGACACTTTTCCCGCCCACATATAAACTATCAGGTGTTGTGTGATGCATATCTTGGTGCCCACATTATACTAAATTTGTTTTTTAACAATAGTCATCATTATAATGATAAAATTTGTGCATATCAAATATTCCCATAACTATGAACTAAAAGCCAGTCTGAACACCGGAGAATATGTTCTTTTCAATAAATTCTTCTCTTCAGGTTTTTGAAGTTTTAAAATATAATATTTCTTATCATTACTCCCCATTACGCGGGATACTTTAGGCGGAAACGCATATATCCAGAGAAGTTTTTAAATGGTCAACACATATTAATACAATCAACAACATGTGACTACAATCCAATGGGAGAATCTCCCATGGAGATGCTGCCTAAATGCCTAAGCAGAGCAATAAAGAAAACTTTCTTTGCTGGACATCTGTTCCTATCCTTCAGTCACCATCAAATTGTCACCTCAAAATTAAAAGGTATCCTACCTAATCTTAGCTCCGCCTTAAGCATATACATCAATTTAACTGTTCATGTGGTCCAGATTATATGATAGTATGATTAGGTAGATAGCTTCGAATATGCATTCGACAACATTTACTAGCTCAGTTCAGAAAGGCGTGAAGTCAGTGCACACATAGTTTCATTTTGATGTGGTTGTGTTCTCTGCGCTAGATAGTTACTTCGCGAAGCTTTCGTCGCCCTATTAGGTAACATCTTCTGCGCATAGTTCAATTTGAAGTGAGCTTTTAGATTTCTCCACGAGTTTATTAGTCATTTCTCCTGATGGGTGACCTTGAACATGATTGTTTGGTTTTGTTTGTTTTCAGACCTTCTAGGCTACTTGTACTGGAGCTGATTGTTTTGATTTGAAAACACTTCATTGGCCAAAGTGGACCCGCCCTTCGTCTTCGCATCCGTGAACATCAACTAGCCGTCAAAAGACATGATATCCGCTCCGCTGCTCATTTCGCTGCATACAGACAACCACGGATATCAATTCAACTGAGATAACGTTCAAGTATTAGACAGAGGAAACACCAAGAATGTCAGGGAGTCGTTAGAAGCCTGGTACTCCAGTGAATCGTCAGTCAATAAATGCATTGACATAAACAAAATTTACCAATCGATAAGAAGGAAATCTCACCCACAAAGCGTCAAAGTTCAAGTCAAGAAAAAAATCAGCACCAATACAAGTAGCCTAGAGGGTGTGAAAACAAACAAAACCAAACAATCACGTTCAAGGTCACCCATCAGGAGAGATGACTAATAAACTCGTGGAGAAATCTAGAAGCTCACTTCAAATTGGAGTGTGCACAGAAGATTTGCCTGGTAGGGCAACAAAAGCTTCGCAAATTAACTATCCAGATCAAAGAACACGACCACATCAAAATCATCCACCTGAGCTTCAGATCTTCTCTATCATATCTAAATCTTACGAGCGGAACATAGTTTAATTCTGTCGTGCGTCGTAGATATACAAGACATCACATTGATGCTAACATTGCCTTCAAGTTTATAAACAACACTACGAAGTTATTATGACGGAAAGTCCGCCTACGTCTTGTACATAGAACTGAAGTCATTGAAACAAAGCTGACTAAACTAGAGCTTTGCATTTGAATAGAATACATTCAAACTCCGTTTCAAGCGTGACTTACTTTTGATTAAAAGTTTTTCTCCACTTCAAGAATGCCTTTCCTCTTATCACTCTTTTGCTAGCATAATATCTTTCCTTTTCCCTTCATCCTAAAAGTTCTAGTGGCAATGTTTACCCTACTTTCTAGTATTCTTTCAATTGAATCAAGTTTCCTGTTCATACGGTTGTGATTTATCTTTTTTCTGAATATACGGCTCCATCTCTTTCATGATGGACTACTCACCACTATCCTACTACCTCTCCTGTTTAATGAATTCTACTCTTTAAGAGCCATTCATCCTAGACAACTTTTACATTCTTGAACACACCAAAGTCATAGCTCAAATAATTTGGATTATGACTGGTTGTATAGAATCAGATCTTCAAGAAGTATACAGTTTAAGGCGAGAAGTTGACGTGGATTCCTATTGAAACTAAAACTTTTTTGGTTACAATATGTGATCTGCCAGATACTAGAAATAGTAATTTAGAATGCCAGCGAAACAGCATGAATTATATGCTACTGGTTGATGGATGTGAGTGGCTGAGAATTACTGATGTCAAACAGAAGTGCCTGCTATCCAGACTGAGGTAATGTTTAAATAAAAAGGCCTATCACTTATCAGCAGTGATTGGTCTTAGAAAACCGCTTGAGGTATAGCAGGGTATGCTATTTGCAGTATCAAGCGAATAACAGTAATAGAAACTGTTGTGTATTCTCGCCTCACGCTGTATCGTTGCAGGGGCGAATTCGATCACCACTGGCGTGTCACAGAAAGCATTTCCAACAGCCTGTTGCAGACTTTCATGGCGAAGTTAAACTTTAAACAGCACTAACAAACAATGGAGTGTATCCACACCGTTGACCTCGAATGGTTCAATCTGATTTATTCACTTAAGTTGAAGGTTCTAATCTACTCTACTGATTCTAGTCAAATGGCTGCTCGAAAGCAGTCACATTTGCAGTTTCGTGAGGATCAAGTTCGCCAGTATTGCTTAGGTGTGGGGTTAATTACGAAAAACAGGATTTATTCACGTGGAGGTGTGATGGCCATAAAAAGCTTCAGCAGGTCTCTTGATCGACATGTGCATCGTTGTGCAATTTGTTTGAGAAGAGTTAGTGTCAGGGAGGGTAAGCTGATGGTTCTAATATTTCGTAGAAACATTTTTTGCCAGGTCCCATCTGTCCTTAACCCAAATTTTTTATATTTCTTATTAGTGGGTCTTAAAACAGACTGTGAGAGGTGCAGCTGCTAAAACAGAAAATAACCTCTTATCAACAGTTCACTGGTACCAGCAGTGCAAGGATATCGCATCCTGAAAAATGGAAAGGTGTCGTCGTACATGTGGACGAGACTGTCTTATTAAAGAAAAATATACAACAGTGGTCGAGAACGAGCGAATAATGTTTGGGTGATTGGTTTGCACGATAACTCACCGCAGAGAGGATTCGTCGAGAGGATAGCAGGTAGAGCGTCAAGTAGTTTAATACCTATTATTGCTCAACTGGTGAAACAAAGATCCGCGATACACACAAATGAGTGGAAAGGTTATAGCTCCTTGTCAACTCTTGGGTGAATTCAACACAGAGTCAACCATTCTAATGATTTTGTGGACCCCATTACAGAGACACACATCACTTCTATCGAAGGCTTTTAGAGAAGATAAAAAACCTGATTAAAGCCATTAATGGATCTAAACAGGATGTCATTTATAGTCGTTTAGATGAATATATTAATCGGATTAGTGCGTCGGTAGCACAGCGGTTAGGACACTCGCCAACCATGCACATGGTCTGGGGTTCGATTCCCGGCCACCAACTGACTCCTTTACCTCGCTAAGCCAGTATTAGGACTGGTAAAGAGGGAAAGTGGGCATGAGGCCAGCAACCCCATCCCGTAAAAATAAACACCACTGCTACAGAAACTTCAAGCCTCTAGCCTGAAGCCCTATGTTCCACTGGGAACGTAAAGGAATAAAAAAATTAATCGGATGTGCTGTTACTTTTCAACTGATACTCATGTGCTAAACGTGGAGATGTTTTTATCACATGCGAGAGAAAAGTATCCTCTGTAAAACTTGTATGCAGTTTTTATACATTTTTTCATAAATATATGTATTTCATATCACAAAAGTGCTTCCTTCGTGTGATTGGTGCGCCCAAGTTGATTCGCTAACTGGTAATTAGTGTTGCTTTAGGTTTAACTTTGTTACTTTCAGATGGCTGATCAAAAAGGATAAAGGACTTGGAACTGTTGCATGGAACCAATCAAGAACCTATTGCCCAAAAGATATAGAGAAAGAAATGGAAGTCTATTGGACATACACACTGAAGAGAACTCTGAGTGATATAAAGCACTAGGTAGACCCTCTGGCGGAACCCTAATGAGAATCACTGACGTGAGCATGCGTCCTTGGGTGACATGGCAGAGATCATGTAAGGAAGAAGTGAAAGTCTATGAGGAATTGCGTAGCCAACCTAAAGAGGACTTCAGACAACGAGATGAAATGCAGATGGGCTGTTGAAATCCTATGTTCCACTTGGAGCCCAGGAAAATAATAACAACCAAATGTCATCTGATCATGTAAAGATGATAGCAAGCATGGGCTAAACAAAAATGATCAACCCAGCTTTCCACCAATTATCGAATCAATTCCCAGAAGTTTATTTAATCTTTCCTTTAGTACTGTAATGTATCTATATGTATATATGTGCAATTTCCAACCTCCACCCTCGACTTTTTTCAATATTATTCATCATCGTGATGAGAAAGAGTGTTATCAACTTTCTGGAAATGTCTAACCTTTGATGAATGTCAAACGGATAAAAGTGAACGACGATGATAGTGATGATGATGATGAAGATGATGGGGATACATGCACATAAAGATGCACGTGCGCGCACACCAACACACACACAGGCAGATATATACGTGTATATATCCTAATCGACGAGATATTTAAATGTATCATTATCGATCGCCTAGTGTATATCCACTGGATCATTGATTGCATCATATTAATTCAAGTTTGTTATAAATATCTACGCATATACTTATTTATATGTGCGAACACAGTTAGGCGAATAAAAGAAACGGTCAGTGCTTCATTAATCGGCTAAAGAAAGTAGCCTGCTTTTGAAAAGTCTATTCAACCTATAATAGTTTAATTAAATCCGACTTGAATAAAGAAGACAGTTAGAGAAGTTCTAAAGAGAGTGAGGGAAAGGCAAAGATGCAGTCGACTTTTAATGTACAAATTATGAGTGAGAAATGCAGAGAGAAAAAAAAGAATTAAACAATAAGACATAATCAAGAATAAAGGAGAAGAAGTCAGTGTTATTGTCCTGTTGTTTCTCTCTTTTTTTATTGCGCTAACTCCGTCTTATTGTATTTTTCAAACGTTTACTGTATTGTGTATTTTTGCATTATCACTTATGATTAGTATTAGTGAGAGTATTTTCGCCATTTAATTTTCAGTCTTTTCTTGAATTGTTGTTATTTGTTTTTTTAATTTCTCGGATTTGAAGAGAGACTTTTAGGACATTCTCTGTATTCTTTTTCTTCTCTTTTACGTTATTCTAATGTCTGAATACTAATCAGCAATTGTAGGAAATTTTGTTTGAATGGTCGGAGGATTTCATTATGAGCTGACATCAGTTAGAAAACTATTGAAAAACTAGCTGGGAATACTGGAAAGCCGTGACTAGTGGGATACAGAAGGTTGGAAGTCAGGTAGTAACTTATAAAAGAAGACATGGCGAAGTGGTCGCGCTATTTCATGAATTGGCAGAAGTTAGAATTCATGAACTGGCCATTGGATCGGGCGCGTCCCAGTGGCTTGATGGTCTACAAACTCACTAGCCTTGTAACCAGAAGGTCCTGGGTTTGAACCCTGGTGATGAGTGCGTACTGTTGAAGGGTACCCAAACGGGACGAAACGACCGACTGCTCAGTACAATGGTTCTCTAACTGATGTCAGCTCATGATGAAATCCTCCAACTAATCATCGATTAATTAATAATAACTGATAATTAATCTTTTGGGTCTCGAGTGTAACACACCGCATCAACAGCAAACATATATTTTGATTCCATTTGATACAGTCCTGTTTAGCTGCCACCATGATGGCTAACAAGCTCTGATCTCCTCCTTACACAGTCTCCTCCATGTCCCTGTCGATCAGCGCTCAACTCGTCGTCCGCCAATCAGCCTCCATTCAAGGATATGCTTGGTTCATGATTTCATTCAACGATCTCCTCTATGTGTATCCTATTCATATTCAATTTATTCTACATTTTTATTCAATACTTTCTTTCCTTGCTAGCCGTCCGATCTTTAATGTCGAGTAAAGGAGTTAGGTATTGGTGAAAATTTGCAGCAGTCTTGCGGTAACGCTTTCCATAACGTTTGTGTCAAATCTTCGGAACATATAGAAGCACTAACTGAGTTGAAATTACTGTTGAAAGCTCAAATCTAGCTCTTTATGCGGACTGAAGCATTTCCACACATTAATTTTAGGTTATTGAAGGCCTTTCCTGGTTTTCTGACTTTTATTGGTTATGAAATCTTCATCCATGCTGCTTGTAGGTGAATTGGTGCTATCTAGATGAATGAAAGAGGTGATCTTGTTTAGATGTCTCATACTGATAATAATGGGTGCTTCTTGATGTTAGTTGGCTTTGTTTAGCACCTCTGTCTTGTCTGTGTTCACTGGAATTTCCACCTTTTCTGTTTCTCCAGCCAACTTGCTTGTTTTCGCCTGTAATTCTTCCACTTTATGTGTGTGACATTGGAAATAAGTAGTCCGCAAAGTCTAGATCTTCTGAAGTTTTTGTATTGGCTTGGTGTATTTCTGCGCTCACGCTTTTCTCAGTACTGTCCCGACTGGTCTTCAATTCCGTTGAGAAAATCACTACTGACTGAAATGTTAACACGGTACTTGGGTGATCATAAACAAGGGGAAGTCATAGTCTCTGATTTCATCATTACAATTACCACATAGTAACATTCTCTTATTTAGCGTATTGTCTGAGAATATGCCAATATAAAGTCAAGTGCTCAAGAAAGGTAGTTGTACATAAACTTTACTACTTGTATTTGCCGCTTTTCATATAAAGTTTTGCGGTAGATGAATTTCAGATTTCTTTCACTTCTAGTGAAGTAGAACAAATCAGTGTTAATCGTGTTAATTCTTGATAAAATTATTATTTTTGAATGTACGGTGGATTGAGTACGGACACTTCAACGATGGTACATTTAAGTTAAGGTTGTGTTATTCGGTGGCATTCAGGATGTGCAGCTCATCTATCTCATCAATTGTCACACGGATGAACTAAGAGATGATGTTACCAACGAGACAAGAGCCCGAGACCCACCGTTACAAACGCCAGCGCTTTATCAAACAGATTGTTGGGCCACGAGATCCACCTCTCACTCAACGAGTATGAGTTGTTATTTGTTGAAATTATTATCTCAATTTATTACTGAATTTCTTGAATCCAGACAAGGAGTCCTTAATAGAATGAAACGCACTTACTTGCTTCTATACCCTATCATTACCAACCACATTAGATAGAAGTATAATTTTTCATCCACGGCAGTGTAGGTGGTGCATTTTTAGGTTGGTTCCGTACCCATTAGGCTTTGTCATCAAATAAGAAGTCAAAAGACACAAGTTTAGGATTATTTTTTTGTAAAGAGGCCGGTTTCTCAGTGGTGAAGTTAAATACACTACAACAATGACCGACAGTCCAAACGAAGCTTTATTCCGTGAATCCTTTGAAGGAATGTAGACACAAGTTGGACATGTACATTGATAACATGTTATAACTTATGTAAGTATGCTGCTATGTAGTACTGGTTGGTTGATGCGAGTGGTTGGAAACCACTTAAATCAACTAATAGTACTTGACAACCAGTTAGATCGAAGTCACCTAAGCAGCGGATGGCCGTTTCTCTTTTATGTGGAACCAAACTCATCAGATCCATACGCGGTTGGACTCAGCTCGTACAGTCGAATCAGTATGCATACCGTATGAGATTTATGGTTAGCTAAAACAGAGAGAAAATTTATTGCTGTATAGGAAATCATTAAGCCGAGTGATTTAAACACATCGCCATCTTATTCACCCCTGACTTCATTTAACAAAGACGACGTATATTTTGTGTGTAAGGGTATCACAAAGCAGCTGAGTCGTTATTGAAAATAGTTCAGTATTCCACACTTTCCACGATCAGTGTTAAATATCATTAACGAAGATAAAATATCCATCAGCTGCTTCTGTTTCTTCGATATTATATCATGGATACCATCAGTTCTGGGATGGATATGTCCCAGTCATCAGTGTACAGCGTGTCTCTGTTGAATGGTCAGTGAGCAAATCAATAACACAGAGAACCATCAAGGTGACTAATTATCAATCAAACGTTCCAGGATGATTTATGTCTGATGCCACGTGAACTCAAATAATTAGAAGCGAGAACTAGCATGTTAGCAGAAGACGTAGAAAGCAACCGTAGAACTTCAAATGAATATAGGAAATACAGAGGTGATGGAGATTTCTATTTAACAGCAACAAGCACCAATCACTAAGAGTGGAAGAAATTTGAACCAGGGCGCTTGATTTCACTTATCTTAACAGTATCGTTGCAACCACAGGCGGCTCAGATGATGATATCAAAGCTGGCAAAGATTGAAAAGCAAGATAAACCTCCTATAATTTGAAATCATTGTGGAAATCCCCTGAAATCAGCTTCACAGGCATGAGGCATGCGTCGTGAGCTGCTTTCAGAAATGCCAATGCAAACTTCTTTCAACAGTCGCCATCACCCCATGCTGAAGACTAGGTGGTAAGAAGTGATAAACAACACGAATTTCAGGCAACGAACCAACCAAGAACCTACTGCTCAACAAATATGCAGCATTGCCAAATGTTTATTCGCAGTGAATAAACCGATTACAGGTTTGGTCACAAGCTGACATCAGTTAGAGAACGACTAGAAAACCTGGAAGAACTGGGAAGCTGTTTCGTTCTTGTTTGGGACTCTTCAGTAGTACGCGCTCCCTAGGGTTCGAACCCCGGACCGTTCAACCATTGGAACTTGACTCAATGACCAGCCTATAGATTCTAACCTCTGCCAATTCACGATGTATACAGAGCAACCACCAGCCAATGTCAGAGACGAGCAACTGACCTTTCACCAGACTTGGTGGACCTCGCCTACCACCAATTCCTATATACAGCCAGTTACTAATCAGCACCAGATCAATTACCAATTGTCGGTTTGTAGTGATTTTATTGGTTATACAGGTTGGATCACGAAATGATATCATATGCAGAAGAAAATGAAAATGGTTCAGAAATACGCTGAGTAGACTATCAAGTGACCTTACAGGATAAGGATACTCTCCAGTGGAATCCAAATTGAGCTCACATGAGTTTATAGTGAGTCCGAAGAAGCAGGAGATGAAATGCCTATGAATAATCGTGCCGTCAGCTAAAGAAGGCTGAAGAGATCAGAGTACAATGGAGATCTGCTTCTGAAATCCATTGTTCCAATGGGAACCCACGGGAATAATAATACTTATAATGATGACCTATCAATCTGTTGATTAGGTCAGTTTCTATACAAGACGAAACAACAACTGTCTTTTACTCTTATTCAACAGCAGAACAAAGAAACAAACAAAAACAGATGAGAAGGGGAATTTTGGATGCTTCTCTTCAGCCTTAAATATAAGTTCATTGCATACATATTTTCTTAAAGAAGTATATTATCCTATTCTATCTTATCCTAATAATTATAATAACGATAATAATAATAAGGCTAAGAACAGATTATCCTATATTTTTTAAAAGAATAGATATAAAAAAGGAGAGGGAACGAAATAGGGGAAGGATAAGGGACCTACCGCAGATTAAGCATGGTCACCCATTCATCTTCCTTTTATGTCTTTTGTGAAGAAGGATGATAAATCGTTAAATCATTCATCCCACCTTGAGAATTTTATTCCCATTTAAAAAAATAATTCCCAATTGGATGTCATCACTACTGCTATTAATAATAATATTATTATTATTAATGTTACGCTTATGTTTTATACCGACTAAACTGACCTTATAGAAAGCAGATTCACCATTTCCCCATGGTTAGAAAAATTCTGTAGAGCGAATCAATGAGTATTACATCTCATTTTAACTGGAATTTAAAAACAGATATTTTTTGTGATTATGTGTTTATTATAAATAATTATTATCGCTACTAGTGATTCCTTGATTGTCTTGTACACTTGAGTGTTTTCCTTTGATAAGTGTACTAAAGTGACACACTTCAGTTTACTTTCTCATATCCTCTGTATTGTCGGTGTCTGCCTGTTTATCTCTCCATAGGTCTATCTATCCCTATTTCCTATCGTTTGAACTCCGGAACTCCTCCTGTGTAATCTACGATATTTCCGCCGTGTTTTTTTACCTCGCAGTCTTATCAACACAAAAGTATGGTATATGAGTGTGTGGGATGTAAAATAACAAGCCTCTTCTATTTTCGACCCAAAAAATAAAAGCACCAACAACTAATGAAACAAATAAACAGCGGAGGATAAGTGGAGGAGATCGGTGGTAGGTAGGTAGGCAGGTAGTTAGGTACAATAACTATAAGTCTAGGAGAGTGCTTTAACCGTCTACACACACTTAAAGGCCCACCAAAGTACTCACTGACAAGGAAACAAACAAACCAAGAGAGAAAAACAAGATTTTGCCCACTTTAACATCTCTTCTCTTTTCTCGCATCTATTACTTGTAATGTAGGTAAAAACAGAATGTTTAAATTGAGTGTAAACGCGCGCGCGCGCTCTTATTTATTTTATTTATTTATCTTTTTTTTGTTGGAGTGTAAAAGTGACTTCCGATCTGTTGAATATTGAAGGCCTGAAAACGAAGTGAAAAATTCTACTGACTAACTGAATTCTTTGTCTAGCTTCGATATGATTATTATTGTTATACTATTATTATTACTAATATTTTATTACATTTTCTAATTTTGATAAATAAGCACGTGCGTAAAATAGTTTAAATTCAATTGTTCAATTATATATATATATTGTACATTGAACAGAATAAAAGCAATATTTGCTTGTATTGAGGTGGACATTAATTTAAATTCCCTTTTTTAATTGACTTTTATTTGAATGTGGAAGGCATGACTTCTAGTTTGGACGATATCACTTCTCTGCGATCTCACTGTGACATAGGACATCAAACTTTGGGTTGTGAAGTTTGATTGACACGGTGTAATATGGTGTCTCAACAGAGTGGGCTGTTAGTCTCACAAACAATCATCCTTCTTTACCAGATACACTACTGGCTAAACAAGGTTTCGGAGTTTTTCAGGGTGGAATCGTACCCTGACGACGTGAATGGTTGCTGAGTATCCTTCCACTGAGCTACCTACTCAATCTAGGATGGATGCTGCTGTGATGAGTAGAATCAATTATTAGGGAGACTGAAAACAATTTCAGTAACTAATAACTGTTTTGTCCGTAGCACAAAAACTAAGCCTCGAGCGCTGGGCTCGAGTCCCAGCTATCCACCTGATGACTTCTAATCAGAACGAAGGGTGAGTCGTGAATTCCAATGTTAGTGAACATTAACTAATTAATAGCATGCTTAAGTCAGCATAATGTAATCATTCTGAGAAACGCGTTTGTGGTCTCTTTTCTGGACAAAACTACATTACATGTTATCTGTCTGATACTAAGCTGATAAATTACAAACTTCTGGGTATCTTGAACCATCCCTATGAAAGATATTTGCATATCGATTCTGCACCACACGCCTATTTAAGCCTTTTCTCTCTGGTGTTTTTTAGTTGACCCTTCAGTCGCCCGTAAGTGTTCATTTCTTCACGTCCACGCAATCTCCTGCATCTCACCTTCAGATACACGTTGAACTCATCATTTCCCATAAAGGTTACAGTCGATGACCTGCTTTCAGTATGATGTCATCCAACAGTATCCTAAGAGTGTCAGCAGTCCATCACCATTTCCTTGTCAGGTAGCTGGTGATGAAAGTCTGAAGCCTGTAGGTAATGCTGATGGTTACGCGCCGAATCACTGACTGACTTGACATTCTGATTGCAGTAGGTTTCAACATTGTACAGGTTAATAAGGGTCTATGCTGCTTCCACGATCTAACTGGTTTTGACATCCTTATCTATGCTGCCTGTTGTTAAAATGATGTTACTTAGGTCAGTATAAGAGATGATTGCTTTTAGACTTATCCTATTGATAGTGACTGGCGCTTGTCATTGTTGATTAGATGACTTCGTTACCTCTGTCTCCACTATGTTGACTTGGAGTACTGTCCTCGCTTCCTCTTCTGCCAACTAGTTCGTGTTTGTTATTGGCGTTATACATGAATCATCTGCAAAGTCGGGATCTTTTAGAGTCTTCTTGTCGGTCCAATGTATGCTCGTCTCCTTTCTCACCACAGTTCGTTCTGTGCTTCACAACACCATAATTAGTAATATCATAGGTGACAGTAGTTAGCCCTGTCTTGCCCCTGTTCTTACTCCAGAGGTGTCTTTGAGTTTTCCGTTGTGAATCACTTAGCATGTGACGTCATCATATAGCTGTTGAATGAGGTTGATAAAGATTATAGACACCCCTTCGTATTAAAGCATTTTCCAAATTAATTAACGGTAGACGCTATCGAGTGCCTTTTCATAGTCGATGAAGTTGAGCTAAAGATTTAGTTACTATTCTTTGTCGTGTTTTATGCTTATACCTTCGAAATCATAACAAAACGAAACTTTTCATTATCCAATGACTCCCAGTATCTATTCACTTGATGTTGGTTCACGGTTTTGATCTTCAAAACTCCTTTAGTTAATTCCTGTTGCTGTGATATGATCAGTCCAACGCCTTTGTGATATCTTCACTAGAAAATGATGGTTTTAAGGCAAATTTATCAAGGTGCCCGAGTGAAGTTTTAGAATGTTAGTATGTGGATCTTATATAAACAACAATTTGTTTAATTCGTTGAAGGAATTTATCATGAGATGACACCAATTAGAGAATCATTGGAAAGCCAGCTGAAAGTATTGGTCAGACAGCTGTTTTGTTAGCCCAGTTTGGGACATTTCATTACTACGCACCCACATTGCAGGGTTCGAACCCGGGAAAAACTGGTTATAAGGTATGCGAGCTCATAGACCATTTATCCACTGGGTCCCGCCCGATCCAATGACCAGTCCATACATTCTAACTTCTGCCGATTCATAACATAGGGCGACCACTTCGCCATGTCTTCTTCGATAAGTTACTCTCTCATCTTCAACCTCCTGCACCTTACTGGTCCAAGCTTTCCACTAGAACTCCAGGCAACTGACTAAAAAGAAGCAGTAGCTAGTGGGCATTAGATTAATTTTCAAGTAATGGTTTTGTAGGGATTATTGTTTGATTGGCTGGAGGATTTCATCACTAGCGACTGGCTTTATTCAGGCAGTTAACGTGATGTTCTAGTGAGAAGCCTTGACCAGTACGGTGCAGTAGGTCGAAGGTAAATCAGTAAATCATCGAAGATTTTGCGAAGTGGTCGCGCTATGTTATGAATTGGCAGAAGTCAAAATTTATTTACTGGCCACTAGATAGGGTTCCAGTGGCTGATGAATGGTCTACGAGCTCGCTAGCCTTGTAACCAGAAGGTCATGTGTTTGAACCACGCAGTGTGTGCGCGTACTGCTTAATGGTCCTAAACTAGAATGAAACAGCTGTCTGGCTGTACTCCCTGTTAGTTTTCCAATGGTTCTCTAACTGATGTCAATTCATGATGAAATCTTTCAACCAATTAAACACAATCTCTACAATACTAATACCTGAAAAAAAAGATTTGTTTATTTTAAACAGAATACATGCGTTTGTATAAATGCTAAGCAAATGCTCATGTAGTCATCAATGTAACTATGCGACATCTTTTTTCCGTAGTAAGACGTTAGTGGAGGAGAAGACAGAAGTCGCTTGGGTTAGATGACCAACATTTCAGTAGTTGCACTGATAATGTCTCTTCACGACAAACCTCTAATGTTAATATACAAAAAATCTCGCAACGTTTATGAAATGTGAAGCAAACAGAAAAAAGAACACTATCATTCTGATAGTCGAAAGCACTACTGACAAGAAATTCTAAGTCGTATATTGTGCCTGTTGTCTTCTGCAAAATTCTTAAATGGTTGATGAGGTGGACTGACTTACAATAAGAGGATAATCAAGATGCTTTGTGAAACAAACAGGTATAGGAGGCGTGGAATGAAGATAAAAGAGGCGAGAATCCAAGTAATATTTCTAAAATGAAATTGCAATGTATTATTATTATTCCCTTGCATTCCGAATGGAACATACGGCTTCAACAACACACCTTCACTTTGTTCTGTTTCCTGTCGTCCTCTTCAGCTGGGCCCACGATTGACCAAACTCTCTCATCTCTTCTTCACACAGTCTCCTCCGTGTCACCCTCGCACTGACGACACACTCGTCGCTCTCCATAGGGATTCCACTCGAAGACCTGGCGTGTGATATCATTCGACGGCCTTCTCAGTGTATGCCCTATCCATCTCAACTTTCTTATACATATTAGTTGAGCGATCGGCTCTTGCTTGTTGGTTTGTTCCCACAGTTTCTACTTGCTTATTCTTTCTGGCCATTTGATCTTCATTATGGAGCAAGCGAAGTGAGTAGCAGTTGATGAAAGTCTGCAACCTTCTGGAAATGCTTTTCGTGACACGCAGTGCAAGTTTCTGACCCGTATAAAAAACTGACTAACTCAACAATGGTGCTGAAAAACTGAATCTTGTTCTTCATGCTGAGCCCAATAGATTTCCAGACTGATTTCAGGTCGATGGAGGAGTATCTTGCCTTTCCAGTTCTGGCCTACTTTGAGATTTTCATCCATTCTGACTGCCTGTAGTTGAAACGATACTTCCTAGCCAGATAAGCGAAGGAAGTAACCTCTGTCATAAATCTTCCGTTGATGGTAATTGGTGCTGGGGGTTGTTGTTGTTGGTTGGTTATTTTCATCACCTCCGTCTTTACAATATTCCCCCGGAGTCCTGTCTTCTCTATCTGCTTCTTGCTCCGGTTTTTTTGGTTTTCGCCTGCAAGTCTTTGAGTTTGTGTGACATTAAACATGTATCATGTGCCAAATCCATATCTTCCAGAGTATTCTTATCAGTCGTCTAGCGTACTTCTGACTCCTCGCCTCCAACAGTCTGACGCTTAATCCAGTCAACCACAATTAAGAATATCATCGGTGATATTAGGCAGGCAGCCTTCTCTTACTCCTGTAAGCACTTCGAATGCCTCGTTGAGTTTTCCTTTGTGGATCCCTTGACATGTGTCGTTGTCATATAGCTGTAAATTGACAAAGGCTTGAGGTAAGCCACAGTTCTGAAGTAGTTTCCAAATTACTTCCCAGTTAACCCTGTCTGTCGAAGGCCCTTTCGAAGTCGATGAAGTTGAGATAGAGGTTTGGCTGCCATTCTACGCTTTGTCCTGTGATGATGATTCATAGAGTTGCAATTTGATCAGTACATGATCTACCTTTCCTGAATCCAGCTTGTTCCGGCTGGTGGAGTTCTGTATCCAGTGCATCCTTTATTCTCTCGAAGATGAGGCGACTTAGTATTTTACTTGGTGTGGATAAGAGCATTATTCCATGCTAGTCAGTTCTTGCAGAAGCTTAAATCACCCTTTTCCTAATCAGTAGGCACGTTTTCTTCCTTCCAAATGTTTTGCAGAAATGGAGTGAGAACATCTACTGTAACCTCTGGGAAATTGAAATGTAGCGTTTATTAAATTTCGCCATAATTGTACATCATTTCGCGAAATAAACAATTCTTTTGCCTAATACTTCAGTGTTCCTAGTTACACAATCACTCTGAAACTCTAGATGAAGAATTCTTCAGACTGCTGGGAAACTTTAATATTTTCCAGATATTCGTCCGAAACAGAGACAGTTTTAGAACGTCTGATTTCAAATATGATCACTGCAAAAAACAAGAACATTTATTCTCCTGGCGATAAATCCATATCAGACAAGTGTACCTATATACATATAGATATGCATATTTTCTGAAAGTATGCAGCGTAGAACTGACTTTGTGTTACACAGTGTGATCAATATCACTAAATCTGGATTGTAGGCTGAATATATATGTTGACTACGGATAATCATGTCAACCGATCGATGCGTATTTGATACTATTACATAACTGTTTAAGGCAAAATATTAGTTCAGTTGAAGTGTAAATATATATCTAAGGGGATAATAAAATAGGAAGCAAAGACAGAAGTGAGGGGGCTTATAAAAAAACAAACTAGTATTTCTCATTATTATAAATGTACTTGGAATATCAATGTTAGCTATAAATTTCGCAAATAAACGATATAGCCTTCATCGCATAGTGTTGTGTGGGAGAAAAATATTAATTATTGTTCACATGTAAGTGACAGTAACGATCTAACTAAAGGCCACAAGTCCGGGGATCTACAATATATTGTACTAGGAATTAGACACGAACGTTTGACACTAATAAGTCAGCTAGTGTTTCTATTTAGTTCACAGACTTGGTGCGCGTGCGTCACAAAAAGAACCAGCAACAGGCTGCTGTACACCTCCATCAGTATCTGTCGTCGCTTAGTCATGAAGTTCCAATGACCAGCCGGAAAAGATAAGCACCAAAGAAGAAGTGAGGAAACCACTGAGTGTTACCACATGATAAATTGTCGAGTGAAAACCAGATGAGACACAATGAATTCGGAATCCTGCGGTGACAAAGAAAGATCCTATTGAAGCGGAAATGAAGACCTGTAGGCTGTTATGGAGCTAGCTGGAAGCGATGCTGGAGAATCAAATGCAATGCATATGTGCTGGTGAAGCTGCATGTTTCACTTCAAACTCAGAGCTTAGAAATGACAGTCAGCTCTCTACCTCACTCAACTTCATCGACTTTGAAAAGGTCTACGACAGCGCAGCGTCCATCAAGAGGTACTTTCGAAACTACTTCTCTACTACCAAGGGGTGCCGCCAACAATTATACATCTTATCCAACATTTGAACGATAATGCTGCATGCCAAATAATCCAAAACGCAAACTCACGGAATCCTTCGAAGTGAAGACGGGAGTAAGACAAGATTGCCTATTATCTTCAGTGATTTTCCTAATTACAGGTGATGGACTGGATAATGCGACAGACAGACAGCAAGCAACGAGGAAACTCGCAGAAAATGGACCCACGCAAAAAACTTTAAGGATCTAGACTTCGCCAGTGATATATATCTGATTAACCACAAACTGGAAGATATGCAAGTGAAAAGCAACAAGTTGGCATAAAAAGTATCAAAGATAAGACTTTAGGTGGACATATAAAAGACAGGGGTGACTGAGATTCCGGGCCAACAGACAACAATCAGCATAAATGGGAGGAACCTGAAAGAAACAATCTCCTCTACCCACAAACCTAGGAACAATCGTTTCAACTACAGGCGGATGGAACCGATGAGAATAACAAAGCGCGAGGACCGAGAAAGCAAGGCAAGCATTCATTACTCTCAAGCCTGTGTGCAGATCGACAGCACTACTCAGCATGAAAAATAAGATGCGGTTTTTCAACTCAAATATGAAGTCAATGCTACTATACATACGGATCAGAGACTTGGCGCGTTACAAAGGGCACTTCGAACAAACTACACACTTTCATCAACAGTTGTCTTCGCTCAATACTATTCAAGATCAAATGGCCGACCAGAAAAGATCAGCAAAAGGGATCTCTGGGAACGAATCAACCAATCCATCAGGAACCAACTGTGCAACAAATATGCAGGAAGAAATGAAGGTGGATAGGCCATACTCTGAGAAAACAAACCGACAAGTGAGTGACATCATATGCCAGGCCATTGCTCGAATGGAACCCGAATGGGAAGCGGCGATTTAGTTAGTCACCAGTGCGAGGATTACATGGAGGAGGTCATGTGAAGTGGATGTGTAGGGACGTGGAGGCAGATGAAAACATTAGCGGAGAACCGAACGCAATGGAGACGTGTGGCTGAAGCCCTATTTTCCACTAGGAAGCAAAGAAGACAATGATAATAGTTAAACTCAAGGAACGAGTGTTGAACGTAATAAATGTGAGTAGAAATCAGACTGACTCATTCTGATGAGAAAACGGTATCATGCATTCGCTCAGTTGAAACGTATTTAGCATACAAAAAGAATCGCATACCTGACGTACCTAGACAGAAACCTACGCAGGCATTTAACATGAATACTTATGTTTAGTGTTCCACTGTCGTCCATCCGCCTATTTCATGTCACCAGATGTAGGTATTGTGGACAAAACATCCCCCGACTAATGATAGACAACAACTGCAAGATCCAGTTGTTTTTCGCTCACTACAGTGACAGGCTTATAATCAAAGCAGTACCACATTTTTCTAAATCTGTCCTATAGATTTCGATGAGCAGATGTTTAACAAGACGGCTAACCATTCCGAAATCAGTCTCTGTTGGTCAGTTTTATTCCTAGTAGTTTCAAATTCTCCTGTTCACTTTGTAAACCAAAGAAATGCTATAACAGAAAGGTTAATCTACAAAACTTCCCATGTTCATTTGAGAAGTGCAAAACTAATGACAGACAGTCTTTAATATTAAATTCTCGTTGACAAAATTACTGCTTTCAGCTTTGCAAATTATTCCCTCAATATACGTACTTTGAGGTGAAATTTCACCACAATTTTCATTGAAAAACCGAGGTTTTTCACAGTATGTGATCTGCTGCTCGATACCATAAATGCTATTGAAGAAAGCAGGCATAGGTGGATGATACTACATGGTATTCATTAAATGAGATAGATTAGTAGTTGAATACCACTCAAGTTAACCAGTATTTCCTGCTAGCCATCCAGTTTTTAGATCATTTCATCAGAGATACTTAGCAAGCAAGCACTACTGGTCGGTGACAGTTATATGCAACTACTCATTTCAAATAATCAGTAGTATTTAGTGTTTTGCCTTAAAATATGGAGATTCTTACTGACAGATAACCTGAAATCACTTAGCCACGTTTATTAACCTGACTAAGTGTACATCTATTTTAACTTATATGCAACTGACGATCGTCTAATGGTAGGCTCTGAATAGCTATTCAGTTCATGAATAATCCCCTTCGAGACATTTACAAGAAAAACATACACAAAGATCAGAGAGAAGTTTCTTTTCAGCGGATTAAAGAAAGCCAACCACTTCTGCTTGAGTATATCAGTTCACCTGTTTCTGCGGAGTCAGGTATATTGGTCGTTAGAAGAAGGGTTCAACAACACTATCCCCGCAAGGATGTGAGAAGACAGTAGTGGCTCTTTAAGAAGTGCCATAACTGAACACCTTGTCAACCAGCACTGATCATTCCATCTCAACAAACGCCTATTCCTTCAAAGTAATCTACAAAGTGAAGAACAGCCTGCCGAAAAATAAAACGCCTACGACTGCATTACACTCCTCAAGCCTTAGCCACTCGGATAGAGAAACCGGAGTTATGTACACACCAAAGAAAATCATTCAACCTTGTCTTACTATCCATGCTAACAACAGTATTGATTTCTACTGACTTCATTCTTGTTTGCTTGTTTTTCTAACTTCTTATAACTCTTGTATGTCTTTAGAACACTTACACAATCTTATATTTTCCCTAATTTCTATATGTGTCCTGATAAAAAATCCCTCATTAAACTATTCATCTTATTACGTAACTATAGTACACTTAATCAACTCCTCTTATGCACTGACTAATATTAACAAATCATAACTTTTGTTTCTGCCACCTTTATTCGAAAGAAACTGTACATAAATGCAACTGTACAGCAACAACAACCAATAAATCCCTACAAACCAACACTTGAATATCAATGAGATGCTCACTATAGACTTGCCCAATTTAGGTGGGTAGTTACCTGGGGTTCTAGTGAGAAGTCGTGACCAGTAGGGTGCAGCAGGTCAGGTGTGAGGACAAATACTCTCCGAAGACATTGGCTAGGGGTCGCGCTATGTCGTGAATTGGCAGAAGTTAGAATTCATGGGGTGGTCATTGGATTGGGTCCCAGTGGCTTATTGCTATACGAGCTCACTAGCCTTGTAACCAGAAGGTCCTGGGTTCGAATTCCGGTGGGTGCGTGCTGCAGAGTCCCAAACCAGGACGAAACAGCTGTCCAGTACTCCCTGGTGGTTTTCTAATGGTTCTCTAACTAATGTCAGCTCATGATGAAAATCCTGTAACCAATCAAATCCCTACAAACAAACACTTGAATAAAAATGAATTTGCCAGAAAAACAGCCTCTTCGTCAAAATGCATGGAATTGTTGAAAGGATAAAAGATTTAAATGTTGAAAATAAATTCACGATATCATTTGACGTATCTTCCTCACTCACGAATGTACCACTTATGGAACCAGTAGACTTTGTAGGCGAAGAACTCATTTAGACAAAACATCGGTTCTCTTGAAATGCACAGTGAATGAATATCCACTTTTTATTTAATAAGGAACTAAACACGCAAATTGATGGTGTGGCTATAGAGTCACCACTACGACTCATTAAAACCGACATTTTCTTTGTAAAACTAGAGAATGGGCCTTTGAAAGATGTAATCAACGAACTAGACTCCTACTTTCAGTACCTGGATGTTACGCCTTGATGATGAAAAATGAGGATGAAGCAAAGAACATCCTTGTTGAAAAATTTAACAATGTTCATCCTGCAATAAATTTTACAATTGAGAAGGAGACATACTTTAGTACTTCATTTCTAGACGTCCTTATGACTAGAAAAGAGGACGGTAGAATAAAAAGAAGTGTATATGGAAAACCTGGACCAACTGGTCAGTATACTCATTTTTTCAGCCTTGTGCCTGTGAAATACAAACGCAGTCTGATAAAGTGCTTAGTCCATAGAGCAAGAGCAATCTGCTCTGGTGAATGTCTTAATGAAGAACTTAATACTATTAAACGCTTGCCGATAGAGAACGGCCACCCACAAAAGTTTATTGATAAGAATATGAATCTTAAATCAAAGCAGCCCAAGATACCGACTGTTCCGAAAAAGGAAGGCCTTGTTCAAACAACTTCTAAGAGAAGTTAACAGAATACCTAAGGAAAAAAGTGGTAAAAGTAGCATTGAGTGCTGCTGTTCAGGAGTAAAAGATAAACTGCGGAATTTCGCCTCTTCTATGTGCATTTACCAACTTGACTGCTCCTGTGGAACCAGTTAGTTACATAGGCTGTACAATTCGACGTGTTTCCCGTCGGATTTCCGAACGTCATCCTGCATGGTTAAGTAAGTGGCAAACAAAATCCATTCATAGTTCTATTCTATCTCATCTCATGGATACAAACCACAAGACTGATGTTAACGAGGCTTTCAATGTCATTTGCCGCATACCAACAAATCCTAACTTCGGTTTAAGAGTTCGTCTACTACATATTAGTGATGCTGTTGGGATCTACATTAAGAAACCTAATTTATGTATCCAAAAGAAGCTGGTTCAGACACTATGCTTATCTTGGCCATCAAGATTTCATTGATCCACAGTTTGAGGTGGAAATATCCTTAATTTTATTTGATTTTCTATTTGCTATTATATTTGCATTCTTATTATAATTTATGTATATTTAGTGAACTGTAATTCCATTGTAATCTTACTTAACACATCGATATTAGTTAGGAGATTCCATCATCAGCTGACATCAGTTAGAGTACCACTGGAAAACCACCTAGAAGTACTGGAAAGCCAACTGTTTCTTCGGCCTAATTTGGAACTCTTCATCAGTACGCAACCGCCCCCAGGATTCAAACCTACGACATTCTGGTTACAAGGCTAGTGAGCTCGCAGACCATTAAGCCACTGGCCAGTTCATGAATTCTAACTTCTGCCGATTCACAATGCTCACTAGCGACTGGCCTTATTCAGGCAGTTACCTGTGGTTTCAGCGGAAAGCTGTTACCAGTAGTGTACAACAGGTTGAAGGTGAGGCAGTAACTCCTCGAGGAAGACACTGTGAAGTGGTCCCGCAATGTCATGAATTGGCAGAAGTTAGAATCCATGGGGTGCCACTGGATTGGGTACCGGTGGCCTAATGGTTTCCGAGCTCGCCTTGTAACTAGAAGCTCATGGATTCGAACGCTGGTGGTGAATGCGTATTGATAAAGAGTCTTAAACTAGGCCGACGAAACATCTGGATGTCAAGTACTCTCAGTTAATTTCCCAATGGTTCTGTAACTGATGTCAGCTGATGATGCAATCCCCCAAACAATCAAACGAGATCCCTAAAAACCAGAAGTCGAAAATCGATATTATTTAGGAAACACCAATATTTGATGATAGTAGATAGTTGGAGGCGATCGGCAGGTAGCCTTTGACCTATGTTTCGTAATATTTGACGCTGCAAGGCGTATCTGCAACCCCCCTGAAGGAACTCATGTCCCTTCTAATATCATCAAATCAATGTGTGCACCGTGATGGTGAGCTACCTAGAATGGTGGCCACATTGCAAATACCTGAATGATAGAATTCAATCTGCACCAAAGAAAGTATTAGACACATCACCTTAGTTACTAGTGTCCAATCAAAACACCAATATTGTTAGTGACGACTGTACTAGAATATTCTATGTATTTATCAATGTAGAGAGCCAGAAGAGGAAATTATCGAAAAGGATATTCTTCCTTCACTCAACTATTTTGTTTTGTTTATATTCACCAGCTTTCTGTCTTCTCAAAAATAACGAAACTGAAAGTGGGAAAATTACGATCCAAAGATAATATCCTCCCAGCTGTGCAAGGTATCACAGTGACTCCTTCCTTCTATTATAAGGATTTCACTGTCATCAAAATTCAAAGCCCTCTTCATCAACAAACAGTCGATATAGCAATATAAACAAGATAAACAAACCTGTCAGTAGGCAACAATTCACGCATCTACACGCATCTTTATGAGTACTGTTCAATTAAGCCAAAAAGAAAAGAAACCAAGTTATATTATTTTTTCTGTCATACATATCTATAAATGACTTCATTAAGAATGAAATAATAAATGGCATGTCAAACTATTAATGTCTGTTAGATATTCCTCTCCTACCTCCCACTACCTGTAGTATTGTGTGCACTACTCATCTTCTGAATAATTTATGAGGATGATACTTTCTTTCTTTTCTCTCTCTCCCTTTCTCTGTCTCTCTAATTTATCTACGTGATTTTCGTTCAGCTACTCACACGCTCGTTCCCTCGCTCGCTCGCTTGCTCACTTGCTCACTCGTTAGCTAACTAGCTAGCTAGCTTGCTTGCTTGTTCGCCCTCACTTATTACCACTTTTGTTGTTTTTCTCTCTTACGTTGGCTGTCTTCTTTTCTTATCCAGACTACCTATGAATATCTTTCATTCATTCATCCATTCATTCACTCATTGAGTTTATTCATTTAATGAATGAATTATTTATTTATTAATTAATTAATTTATTTATTATTCTTAGTCTCATCAATGATTAGTCTTGATGTTAAAAAAAGCGACTAAAGGCGAAATAAACTGATATGAATAAAGTAGGCGATCAACTGGTAAAATGTGGGGATAAAGATGTGCATATGTGAGTGTGAGTGTGTGTGTGTGTTTGTGTATGCGTGAATAGAGTAAACAGCAAACTAATAAAGACTGAGACATAGAGACAGAGAGGGACAAAGAGATGCGAAAATAGAACTGAAATCATAAACCACTTTGCAAGAAAGTACAATCGAAATATATATAAAAAAAGTGGATACAATAGTTAAGAAAATATTGCGTAGAAAGGCAAAACGAATTATTATTATTATTAGTAGTAGTAGTAGTATTATATCAGTGGTCGTCAAGTAGTAGAATGCTCTCTTTTTCCAACTACGCAACTAGTCTGGTTGGCGGTTTGTTTTCTTCTCCATCCGATGCGCAGTCTTTAATCTTACACAGTAAGCCCACAGAAAGGAGCGGAAAGGTTGGGCGTGAGGCTAGCAATCTCATACAGTGCCAGAACTGAGACGTTAAAACCCATAACATTGATACTCTTTGATCCACTCAAAACGCATAGAGATGAAACAATAAATATGAACACTAAGATGAATATTATTCAAGCTTGTTCAAGTTTTCGTCTTTCTTATTATTATTATTGTTCCCTTGGGTTCCTAGTGCAACATAGGGCTCCAGCTGCACGTCTGCAATTGCTTCTGTCTTCTGCTGTACTTTTCACCTGCATCCATCTTAGTCCATACTGTTTCAACTCCTCTTCACACGATCTCCTCCATGTCACCGTTGGACGTCCCATTCACATCTTCCCTTTCAGGTTCCACTAGAGCGATGGCCTGACAAGCGATGTCACCCAACGGCCTCCTCAGCAAGTGTCCGATCCATCTCCACTTTCTCCTGCATATTTGTTGATTGGCGATTGGTTCTTGCTTTGTTTGTTCCTATAGTTTCTTGTTGGTGATTCTTTCCAGCCATCTGATCGTGAGTATAGAACGAAGACAGTTGCTGATAAAGGTCTGCAACAGGCTGTTGGAAATATTCTTTGTGACCCGCCAAGTTTCTGATCCGTATAGAAGAACTGATTGACTTGAGGTTTGTATTGAAAATCCGAATCATCTTGTTGTTGATGCTGAGTGACGAAGATTTCCATATTGGTTTCAGGTTGATGAATGTGTTTCTCGCCTTTCCAATTCTCGATTTGACATCCTCGTCCGTTCCTCCTGTAGTTGAGACAATGCGTCGGTGGCATAGCGATTAGGACGCTTGCTGACCATGCACATGGTTCAGGGTTCGATCCCCAGCCAACGCACTACTTTACCTCGCTAAGCCAGCAACAAAGACTGGTAAAGAGGGAAGGTTGGGCATAAGGCTAGCAACCCCATCCTGTAAAAATAAACACTGCTACAGAAACTTCAAGCCACTAGCTTGAAGCCCTATGTTCCACTGCGGAACGTGAAGGAAAAATATGCCCAAGTTTTCTTCCTACTCTATCCATATTACATAAAAAGGTAGAAGGGCAAAGTATGATAGTTTTGATCTATTTGTGTTCTCTGAGCTGAATGGTTTATTTGTGAAGCTTTCATTTCCCTACTAGGCAACGTATTCAGCAAATAAACCATTCAGCTCAGCGAACACAACTGCATAAAAATCATCCACCTGAGCTACAAATCTTCCCCATGATATCAAAGTTAAATTTTAGATACTCAACGGGAGCGAGTACACCAATGACTTCAGAAGGCTCAGTCAGAGAAAGGCGGTGAAATCAGATAAGTAATACTGAATTCTTGACAAAAAATGTTAAAAGAAGCGTTGTGATATCAAAAAATGATGCCTGGTTAGTTTTAAGGTAGTCTAGGAACAAGGTTTTGGCACTGTTGGCTAGAGGTAGATTAGATTTACGAGTTGGTCACAGATTGATTTCAGTTAGAGAACCATCGAAAACCAGGGAATACTGGACAGCTGCTATTTCATCCTTATTTGAGAATCACCGGCAGTACGCATCCACTGGGATTCGAACCCAGGACCTTCCGGTTACAAGGCAAGCTCGTATACCATTCAGCTACTGGGACTCACACACGTGTGGATGGATGTTCCACCAAAGACAATGGTTGGGGTCGCGCTAAATCACGAATTGGCAGAAGTAAGAATTCATGAGCCATTGAATCGACTGAACACAAGTTGGTTACTAGTTTCGTCCACCTATTCCTCTGTTTGGCACGGACTGAATTCTATCAGTCAGGTTTGCAATGTGGCCACCATGACACCAGGTGGCTTGTCATCATGGTGCACTCTGAATTGTCCTTATTGGGGGATTCGGGGAAATTGGCAGGGAGCCATCAGCCTAGGTTTCGTGCTCGTTCGCAATCACCAGTCAGCAAGGCGTGTATCTGCAGTCTTCAAGTAACTCATGTCCCTTGTGAGATGCGAATCCGTGTCACTCAGTCCTGCTGTTAGAGACGTTAACACTGAGCAATTCAAGCTCGTGATTGACCTCCTTTAGGACTGTATTGGATACCTTGATTGGACACTACTTAGTAACTACTGTCGTAATAACGTCTCTGACTGCAACAGTGGGTGGCCGGAATTCGAGTCTCATGAAGATAGGTCCCTTCAAGAATGCAGATACGCCTTGCAGACTAGTGAGTGCCAGCAAGCCCGAAATCTAAGCTTAAGTCTTTCTGCCGATTGTCTCCAGCTGTCAAACTGATTAGGATTATGTTAGGCATAGATTAGAGTTATGGTTAAGTCAGAGACATATTGGAGGTAGGTTAAGCATAGATTAGAGTTAGAGTTAAGCGGTCATATCTTTGCATTTCAGCACTATAGATATTTCCAAGGATTTTCTATAGTTTGGTTTGTAAGGGTTTGTTATGTTTTTACGAGTTGATCACGGACTGATATCAGTTAGAGAACCATTGAAAACCAAGGCTGGAGTACTGGACAGTTGCTGTTTCATCCTAGTTTGGGAATCATCGTCAGTACGCACCCACTGGGATTCGAACCCAGGACCTTCCGGTTACAAGGCAAGCTCGTATACCATTCAGCCACTGGGACCCGATTCAATGGCTCATGAATTCTAACTTCTACCAATTCGTGATTTAGCGTGACCCCAATCAATGTCATTGGTGGGACATCCATCCACACACGTGACATCTAATTGGACCTCACTGGTCACGACTTCTCACTAGAACTCCAGGAAGCTCCATCCTGTAGCAAGTCACTAGCGAGCATCAGATTTATTTTCTAAATCATGAATTGGTAGAAGTTAGAATTCATGAGCCATTGAATCGGGTCTCAGTGGTTGAATGGCATACGAGCTTGCCTTGTAACTGGAAGGTCCTGGGTTCGAATCCCAGTGGGTGCGTACTGACGATGATTCCCAAACTAGGATGAAACAGCAACTGTCCAGTACTCCAGCCTTGGTTTTCAATGGTTCTCTAACTGATAGTAGTCCGTGATCAACTCGTGAAAACATTTCCAAGGATTATTTGGTGCGTTCATGACACCTGGGTTCTAAAACTTTAACTATGCCTGTGAAAAAAATGAGAGACAATGATATGGTGTAATATAAATACCCCTAATTTGAAGAACTCCTGTTGTACAATAGGCAGCGTAGAGTAGCATAAAGCCAATAAAAATGCAATTTCGTATGTCTCACTTTTAGATCTGAAAGCGAAAATACGAAGTCACTTTTACTATCACAGAGCAGCAAGAACTCTGAACTTGTTTGAATAAACGCTTCATGAAAAAATTATACCAGTTAGTGATTTAATGTCGAAAATCTAAATTAAGGATTACTAGTTCCGTTACATGAATTCGCTACAATAAGCGTCTTTGTCAGGGTATGGCGTTAAACCGCACGAAATTGTAACTATTTGCCTCTCATATATACACACACACAGTTTCAAATGAACAGTTATTGATGAACGCATACACACACGCGCACGCGTATTTGCGCATATTTAAATAGTATTCAATGTCAAAATTTAAACAACCGCCTTTTATTCATACCAGTTGCTTTTATTTAGTCAAACAAATGACAAGCTACATTAAAAATGCTTTTTTTAATTATATATATACTATTACACAACTGAATGAATAAATTTCTTAAAAAATACTGATTTTTAAATAATTATCGATCTGCAAGATAGTTTAGAAGTAGTGATTTCAGGATAGCTGAATTTAGATAGTCAGTGATTTTATTAATGTATATATTCATACCTTTCATACCTCTTTCAATGGGAGGGATTTGAAAGAGGTTACTTCATTCACTTATCTAGAGAGCATTGTCTCAACTACAGGAGGAACAAACGAAGATGTCAAATCGAGAATCGGGAAGGCGAGAAACATATTCATCAACCTGAAACCAATCTGGAAATCTTCGTCACTCAGCCTGCATCAACAACAAAATTCGGATTTTCAATACAAACGTCAAGTCAGTTGTTCTATACGGATCAGAAACTTGACGGGTCACAAAGAATATTTCCAACAGCTGTCCTCGTTCTATACTGAAGATTAGATGGCCGGAAATAATCACCAACAAAAAACTATGGGAACATACAAAACAAGAACCAATCGCCAACCAACAAATATGCAGGAGAAAGTGGAGATGGATTGGACACTCGCTGAGGAGACCGCTGGGTGATATCGCGCTTCAGGCCATCGCTCGAGTGGAACCCAAAAGGGAAGCGGCGAGTAGGACGTCAGTCCAAGGGTGATATGGAGGAGATCGTGTGAAGAGGAGTTGAAACAGTATGGACTAACATGGATGCAGGTGAAAAGTACAGCAGAAGACAGAAGCAAGTGGAGACGTGCAGTTGAAGTCCTATGTTCCACTAGGAACCCAAGGGAACAATATTAATATAATAATAATAATTATTCATACCTTTCCCTGATCATTGAGATACTCATAGTTCAATGTACAATATATTCTCATATACCAATTGATTAATACATATGTATACGGACAGATTTGAAATTCTATAATTTCAAACTGAGATGATGTGCTGACTAGTTTGACATTTATGCTTCCTTATATCTTGGAGCTGCTTACTCCATCCTTCTTTACAACTATGAGACATGACTGTTGAGGGTATGAAGAGACTAACCACCTTTCAGGTTACCTAGTTACTCAGCGGGGTATTCTAGTCAGTGAGTTTAGATGAAATGCTATGAATAGACACAAAGTCAAGCGATGTGGTTATGAATTTGCATCGACTGAGCTGGCTAGGGTATGTGTTACACATACCGAGTCAGAAATAATCCAGAAGATTCGACACTCATGTGAATGATTTTGGTGCAGTCGCGTTCTATGGGTTGAATGTTTAAGTCGCGAAAGTTTCATTGTCTTACTAGGCAATATCCTCAAGTGTTAGCTTGTAGGGATTCGATCACTTTCAGAATAGACCAGTGGAGTCCATCAGATCAGGTGTTAGGACAATAATGACCAGAGGTGGGTTTAAATTCTGCACAATGTCAGAAATCACAATGCATGAACCACTGAATTCTGTCGCAGTGACAGCATAATCAACTAGCTCCCTTCGTAACCTGTAAGTCCTGGGTTCTATGCCTCGTGGAGTTATAGATGAAGAGTCTCAAAATAGGACGAAACAAGTGCCCAATACTTCCTGGTTAACAATGGTTCTCTAACTGACGTCAGTGAGTTATCAAACTTAAAGGTATTAAGTTGATTAGAGGTCGGATATTCAAATCGGTGGTACTGATAGAGAGAGCGAATCAAATCAAGACATTGGAAAGACACTGTCAATGCAAACTGGGGTTAAAACAACAAAACATTCTCACAGTGGCAGGGAAAGATTAATAATCGCTTTCCATTTGAATGCTGAGGTTAGTTTTGAACTGTTCAGATGCTGACAGTCTTTTTGTTAAATGACAGAATTTTCAGCTAAAGGACCGTTTTCCACAAGTTCATTATGGAAATGTACATCTTTATATATACATATATTTATATATAGTATCAAGGATGAAACTATGATATCCTCGCACATAGCATCTGTGTTCACAAATGTTACTCCAGTAGAAACGGTTGATTATTTATGTTAACAAGTGTATAACCAGTCAATAAATTTTGGTATCCCAACGGAAATCCTAAAAGAATTGATATTAAGATGTACCATGAATGTAAATTTCAAATTTGATGGAAAACTTTACAGACAAATGGATGGGGTGGTGATGAAACCCCCATCGGATCCCATTACATCAGATTTCCAAGTAAACTAAAATATGCATCTTTAAACAACCTTATCAGGAAATTCTCACTTTATTATTGGTATAAGGATGAGGTACATTGCGCTATCTATTAAACGTGTGAAGAGGAATCTCAAAATAGAATCGCCTTCCTGGATGTCTTCCTTACAAGCAAATCAGATGGCAGTATAAAGAGAAATTTGCCTGGGAAAAGCATATGGACAAGACAATATACTCACTTCATAGACTGCTTCCTGTCCAGTACAAAAGGAATTTAATAAGGACCCTCAGCCACAGGATTAGAGCTATATGCTCAGAAGAGGTAACTGAAGATGAACTAAGGATTGTATATGACACCTTGATTGAAAATGGCTATCCAGACAAACTCACCAGGAAACACATGATAAAGAAAGTGGAAAAGTAGTACTCCCTATCCGTAAACAAGAAGTCTTTATACATACAACTGCAATTCAAGGGCGATACACCTAGCGAAGTAATTGCAAAGAAATTAAGAAGATCACTTTAAAGAACTTTTAATGCTGGCAAACTACACGTCTTATTCTCTACTAGACCGATGGCGATTCCTCGATTGAAAGGGGAAGTACCTAGACTAGCCACTTCCAACTGTATCTACCAACTCAACTGCACTTGTGATTGAGCGTGTGTTATTGGCCGCTACTCTAGGAACTTGGTTTTTCGTGTTCACTCGGGAACATCTACCAGTGTGGTTAAGTAAAGGTGCAGTTAGAATCATCATTAGTTCGATATCAGACCATTTGGTACAAACCGGCCAAAAAGCCAGCATTGAAGAATCCTCTATCATCTACTGGTTACTAAATAGATTGCCAAAAACATGAGGTACCGCATGCTCCAAACAGCACAGTCTATTGAAATTCGCATGAAATAACCAGTACTTTGTGTGCAAAAGAGTCAAGTCAAACCAGCCATTACTACTGCCCTGCCTGACCTTAAGTGGAGACTATAAATTCATGAATTCGCACTATTATCTTTCCTAATTTTTCTGATATTTGGTGTGTATTGTTGTGTTGATGCTATTGAGTTGTCATCTATTGATATTATTATTCATTCACTATTATGGATGCATATAATTGTAGAACCTGATGAAGAGTAGGTCATCGAAAAGAATATTCTATGTTCATTAATCACTCTTTTGAATATATATATTTATAAAATGTTTTTCTGAAATCTCTATGCAGCAAGGAAATTGAAGCGGTAAGTGCCGTTAACAATAAACTTGATGTTGAGTATGGCAATGAATATTTGTAACTTTAGTCTTAATCAGCCACCACGCATAAACAAATCTGGAAGCGTAAAGAAAATATACTGCAAAAGGTTTGTATTAATCCAGTAAAACATTGCCAGGATTACATGAATGCATTAACGTCAATCAGACCCACCCATGCACGGTGCGTCGGTGGCACAGCGATCAGGATGCTCGCCGACCATGCACATGGTCCGGGGTTCGGTCCCCGGTCGACGCACTTCTTTACCTCGCTAAGCCAGGAATAAGACTGGTAAAGAGGAAAGGTAGGGCATGAGGTTAGCAACCCCATCCTATAAAAATAAACACTGCTGCCGCTGAAACTTCAAGCCTCTAGCTTGAAGGCCTATATTCCACTGCGAACGTGAAGGTACAAAATAAATAAATAGATACACGCACACATACATATTTGCCAAGATCCTAAAAGTTTTAAAAAGAAAGAATGAAAATGGGTTTATAGTGAGTGAATGTTAGTCCTCAAACCCAGGCTAATAAACAGTACATTCTTATGCAGAGGTGAATGTGTTCCGCACAAAAGTGGAAGGTAGAATATAAATTTCTGGCGCTTATGTCTGGACTGCTGGACATACAGGTGAACCTAGAGGAGCTGGTAAACCCAGATTCAAATCTACGGCTCCATGCATGAGCCACAGAATTCAAACGGATGGAATGGCATTAGAACTTGCTTTGGTCACTTAAAACCATCACAAAACTACTCCTGACTCTGTTCCACTGCTTTGTGGATCAGACTTCAAGTCAAAATCTCCAGGAGTGGGCATCTCCGTCAGTCTGCAAGGTAGTATCCCAGCGTTTGTAGAAACTATGAGTTTAGTGTAGCTCATCTCCCGATGCTCATAATGCAGCGGGTCGGGTGTGAGGACAAATACTCGCCGAAGACATAGGCTAGGGGTCGCGCTATGTCGTGAATTGGCGGCAGTTTGAATTCATGGGCCATTGGATTGGGTCCCAGTGGCTTAATGGTATATGAGCTCGCCCTTCAACCAGAAGGTCCTGGGTTCGAATCCCGGTGGGTGCGTACCGATGAAGAGTCCCAAACTAGGACGAAACAGCTGTCCAGTACTCTCAGGTTTTCCAATGGTTCTTTAACTAATGTCAGCTCATGATAAAAATCCTGTTATCCATGTACTTTCTTATGCAGATGGGTGACAGAGATTATTAACTAACTACTTGAGATATAACTGTGGCCTGCTTAAATTACTGGGCTACCAGAGTTTTCATCTACCAGAATCCCTAATCTTTTCTCCGTTTAAAGCAATTAGCTCCCTTTATGAATTTCGACAACACAACAAGGAAAGGTGGTTTATATGAAACGTGAAATGTGTTTGCTAAACTCATTTCGGACATTCTGAACACTCACGAGTACTTGTCATACACAGTTAAGTAGAAAACAACAAGGCATGAATTATTGCAATACAGGTCAGATTGTGTACAGGCCGAGGTCACAAATAATGGGTAGAGAGATGACGCAAAGGTGTAGGCAAGAAAGAAAACAAAAACAAAGAAAGCGTTGAACATATTATGAAGTAAATTGAATCTTGATTCTCATTTGGATTACCAAAGTAGATTCCAAGCCATAACGAATAACTTTTGGACATATAAGATAGGTTTAGGCCTTTTCATCGCCAAGGCGTCATCAAATTTAAGTGTGTGACCCAACCCCGTATTATACATGGGTTTAAAGGCATTGCTGAAATCAACCTTGTGACTAGTCTCTATAATATGCTTAGCTACAGATGATGTTGGACATCTATTACCAGGATCAGTTGTATTCAAAAATTATATCAAACGATCACTACATAAGCTTTCACACAGATTTAATTAGCTTTCAAAGAAATGCTGAGCGATTGGATAATGCGACAGACACACAGTGGGCAGCGAGGAAACAGGCATAAAATGGACCCTCACCAAAACTTGGAGGATCTGGGCTTCGCCGATGATATATATCTGATTGACCACAAACTGGAAAATATGCAAGCGAAAAGCAACAAGTTGGCAGAAGAAGCATCAAAGATAGGTATTCAGGTGAACATAGAGAAAACAGAGGTGATGAAGATTCCTGGCAACACCACCAACAGCAACAACAACAACAGACAACGATCAGCATAAATGGGAGGAACCTGAAAGAAACAACCTCCTTCACCTGCCTACCTGGGAAGCATCATTCCAACTACAGGCCAGTAGAACTCAAGAGGATTTCAAAGCAAGAGGATCGGGAAAGTAAGACAAGCTTTCACTACTCTCAAGTCTGTGTGGAGGTCAACAGCCCTTCTCAGCATCAAAAATAAGATGCGGATTTTCAACTCCAATGTGAAGTCAGTGCTACTCACTATACGGATCAGAGACTTGGCGCGTCATAAAGAGCATCTCAAACAAACTACAGACCTTCATTAACAGCTGCCTTCGCTCAATACTCAAGATAAGATGGCCGGCCAGAAAAGATCAGCAACAGAGATCTCTGGCAATGAGCGAACCAACCAGGAACCGATTGTGAAAGAAATAGGCAGGAAGAAATGGAGATGGATTGACCATACTCTGAGGAAACCATCAAGTGAGTGACATCACTAGACAAGCCATTGCTCGAGTGGAACCCGAAAGGGAAGCGGCGAGTTGGTCGTCCAAGGGTGAGGGTGACTTGGAGGAGATCGTGTGAAGAGGAGATGAAAACGTGTGGGCAGACTTGTAGCCAGGTGAAAACTTTAGCAGAGAACCGAACGCAATGCAGACGCATGGCTGAAGCCCTATGTTCCTCTAGGAATTAAAGGAAACAATAATAATTATAATAATTGTTATAATTATAAACGCTAGACATTTATGCATCAACTGATTGTTTCGCCTTCCCCAGAAGGACATTTTTCACAGACAGAATAATTTAAGTGATGAATCTCGAACAAACTTTATTTAAGTAGTATATTCTAAAGCTTAAAATAAACGCTTAGTAAGTTTTTGAATAGGGTGTCAAAGCATTATGAATCTGTGATTATTATTTAAAATAAACCCTGAACACATTTATTGTATAAAGACATCAAAACCGTAATCGGAAAGGCAAGGCAAATCTCCATCATTCTGAGATCAGTTTGGAGATCTGCTACAATCAGTATGAAACACGAAATTCTGATTTTCAACACTACTGTTAAGTTAGTTTTATCTAAATGAGTCAGAAAATTGGCACGTGCATTGTCAAAAGCATTTCCAACAGGCTGCTACAGGCTTGCAACAACCAGAGCCTTTGGTAGTTCCAAACTAAAGATCAAATAGCAAATTGTATAGAATTCTTTCGATTGGACACTAGTCAGTAACTAGTTTGATATGTCTAGCCTTTGTTTGGTGCAGACCGAATTCAATCAGTCATGTTTGCACTGTGGCCACCATTCTATGTAGCTCACCATCACGGTGCACTTTGGCCAGATTAAAAACCTGACTGCTAGGATTCAGGCTGCACCAAACAAGGGATTAGATACATTACACTAGTTACTAACCAGTGTCCAATCGAAAGTATCCAATACTTTCCTACATGAGGTACGTCGTGAGCCCAAGTAGCTTAGTGATAATGCCTGTGACTGCAGCAATGGGTGATGCATGCTTGAATCTCATAAGGGACATTAGATCCTTCAATGTCCTGTGAGCAGCCGTTACCCCGTCCACACCGTCAGACAGATCTGTTGATCAGCCGGCTAGTAATACTCGAGTTTACTCCAATCTCACGACGAAATACACACTAAGTTGAATCATGGTAATGCGATCATTTCAAAAAACACCACAATTTTGTATCGCAGTCGTTTGCCTAACCGCAATATGGGTGAGGGTCAGAAATTCAACAACTAATGTGACTAGCTCCACATGAGCATTGAATACGCGAAGTTAGACAGTTTAGTGTTTTTAGTAACTGTAGGTAATATGGACCTTTTACAGAATAAACCCACGTGTTTATACAAAAATTTCAACGGGTATTTGTGTCTACTTAGTAAATCACATTTATTTTCTTGTTCTTCGTTGAGTATTTTTCTTGCAGATTGGACTATACGAACAACTAGATATTTTTAAATTTATTAATCACATACCATTTAACAGTTTCGTACTCAGAATGTGATTTGTGCCTGAAGGTTTATTCACACATGGTTGTGATCCTGTTAGGTTGTATTCAGCCCGTGCATTTTTGACAGTGAGCTAAATTTTAATGACATTTTATTGATTTTTAAGGTGTTGATTTGCAAGGATTTGACCGACCTCAAGATTGATCACGAGATGTCATCAGTTAAAGAACCCCTGGAAACCACCAGGGAGTACCGCGTATCTGTCATCGCCTTAGTCTGGGACTCTTCAGAAGTACTCACCAACTGGGGTTCAAACACAGGACCTTCCAGTTACAAGACGAGCTCGTAGAACAATCAGTCACCGGGACCCATTCACGATATGCAGTGCTATCGCCAGTCAGTTGCTTCGGCTAGTAACTGTCCTCTTACCTAGCTTGGTGGACCTTGCTTGCGACGACTTCTCGCTAGAACTACACGTTACTCTCCATTTAGAGTTAGTCGCTAGTGAGCGTCGGTGAAGAGTCCCAATTTAGGACGAAACGTCCATTCAGTACTCCCAGAGTCTCCAAATGGTTCCCTTACTGATGTCATCTCGTGATTGAACCCATATTTTATCGAAATGACGTAATAATTTAGTATCAGAAATGAATTATATTAAGCAGAAGTCACAAACAGACATCAGTAATACTCTTAAAATAAGGCAGTAGGCTTCTGTAATCCACCATACTGTCCTATAATTTGAAATCGGCTTTGAATTTTTAGAAACCATGATCATCAGAAGAGCCATTCCAACCGAATATATCTTTGTCCGTCATATACGTGTCGAATATATGATAATAAACAGTTGCAGGCAATGAAAAGTTAACCATAGTTAACTTTGATTTCACTTTAGTGGGTATTTGCCATCAAAGTAATATGTTTAGGTAAAATGACTCAAGTGGCATCTTGTTAGTCCTAAGATATTATCAAAATTTAGCTGCTAGGAGGTAAAATATTAACATGGGCCAAGCATTTCTATCCAATAGTGATCAGTAGACAAGAAATTTAAAATAAAATTTTCAGTGCATAAAAACTGATACCTATCGCATGGGTGATGGTTCTAATTATGCTGTGACGTTTGACTGATGAGTTTGAAACACACTGACGAAACCATTACTCAGTGACTTACTCAATCTTCGGTTGACAGTTACTGTGATATTTTTACCCTTAAAATCAAATTGAATGAAGGCTTCGTTCCCACTGTGATTTGTTTTTTGACATTTGAGCCTTCACATATTGTATACTTGTTATGAATCTTTGGGGATCAACAGTTGTTTTTCAAAATCTTTTCGAGAATCATAAATTCTTCCTCTAGTTTTCATGTAGAGAATATTCTCTTGACTCTACAGAACAGCTTTTTCTTACTGCTTGTTTAAAACTATTTGGACAAAAACCATTAAAGTGTAGGTATTATGCATTCCATGTAGGCTTGGACTTGAATTTTCAAGAGCTAATTTCTAACGATTAGAATTGTTTTTACGAGTATGACCACGGATTGATATAAGTTAGAGAACCATTGAAGGTCCTGGGTTTGAATCCCATTGCGTGCGTACTGCCGATGATTCCCAAACTTGTATGAAACAGCTGCCCAGTACTCCCTGGTTTTCAATGGTTCTCAAACTGATACTAATCCGTGGTTGAACTTGAACTCTCTGGATAAGTATGTTAAAATTGTTTCTGTAGATAAAATTAATGATATCTTTAGGCTGTAATTCGGTGATAAGAAGCCAGTGAAACAAATTATGGTAGCATTTTATTCTTCACAAACTACTCTTCTTGCTTTAGTCAAATTCATAATAATAATAAGGTATCAGCAGTAGACATTTGAATCAGTGTGAAGCAATCGAATCAAATACAGCCGAAAAGAATGTAAGTATACTACTACTAATAATAATAATATTAACCGGGATAACTATATTAAGTCTGGAATGAAAGCCATGAGAGGGTGAGGGTTTGAACACACTTCTTCTGAATACAAATCTTGGCTGAAAATTAATTATAACTGCCTCAGCTATGCTTAGTATTCGAAGACTTAGGGAATTCAGGTGGCACCTCGTAAAGGCGGGAATTTTCATCAGTCTTGTACTCCACATTTGCACGGTTGTACCGATACATAACTCCTGATTGACTTTACGGTTGCTCTACGTAACCACCTTGAACAATATTGAAGGAGGTGATGGTGGGCTTTCAGAGTTGTTCTACCTATGAAACTGTTGCCACAAGAACAGTTAAATGGATAGATGCTTACTGAGGTGGCCAAATTCGGTAGCTTATCCTTCATCTGCATTAGAATTGCATTGCGAGTGGAGGAATGTAAACATACTGCTGCGGCAAAAAACGATTTAGTTATCATTTTTCGGAGTTCCCACGATAGTTATTCAGTGGCCGCATCTACTTTGAAAGGTAAAGTCAATTCTACATAAAAGCATATTGTCTAAAAGAAGACCCTTGGGGGATGGGGGAACAAACTGCTATGCCCTCCACTTAACGGCAAATTTCGTTGTTAAACTAAAACTGCATACTCATCGTATAAAAGAATAGCCGTTCCCGTGATGTATTAGGTTTTATACCTACTCCATTATTCACAGACAAAGTCGATGGTCTCCAATACGATAACGTTGGTGAACAGGGAAGTGAAAAACATATCGATCACTGTTTCAATGTTGATTTTTTTATATCTCACTCTTTCTATGAATTTAAAGGTGTCTTTCAAGCTATATTTAGACAATTCTAGCTGCAGTGGTTTAAGTATGTCTGCCAGTCATCTAGCTGTTTCATGATAAAGTCACTTAAACGATATCTAATGTTGTCATATTTACTATTATTTTTTATTATTATTTGGGTTCCGGGTGAAACATAGGGCTTCAACACCACATCTTCACTTTGTCCTATTTTCTGCGGTCCTCTTAGGCTGGCCCTACGATCCCCATATTCTCTCATGTCCTTCTGACACAATCTCATCCATGTCATCCTCAGACCGATCCCCGACTAGTTTTTTCTCATTCGAGTTCCACTCCAGAGATGGTCTGACGCACGATGTCATCCCACGGTCTTCTCAGCGTGTGCCCAATCCACTTCCATCTCCTTCGACATATTTGCTGAGCGTCAGGTTCTCGGTTGGTTTGTTCACAAACAGAGTTTCCTGTTTCTAATTCTAACCTTCACTATGGAACAAGCTACGTCAGCTGTTGATAAAAGCCTGCAGTTGCCTGTTGGAAATCCTCTTGGCGACTCGCCGTGCAAGTTTCTCACCCATACAGATATTAGCGGTGACTAACTTAGCATTGGTGTTAAAAATCCGAACCCTTATTCTTTATGCTAACTGCGTGCAGAAGATTTCCAAACTGGTTTCAGACTGATGAAAGTCAGTCTTGCCTTCCCAATTCTAGCTTTTAAATCTTCATCTTTTCCACCTGTGGTTGAAGCCATGCTTCCTAGATAAGTGGAGGAAGCAACCACCTTTAAATTTATCTCGCTGGTGGCGGTGACTTGTGCCGGTTTTCAAGAAGTGACTGACTTAACAGTAGGTGAGATTGGCCATTCTCTACTTTTCCATTTAGCCTTCTTCTGCCTGCCTTTATTTCTTTGAACTCTTACCGCATATTTTGAAATTAAATTCACAATTTTTTGAATATAGGAGTGGTCCTGTATGAAATAGGATATCTACATATATACGTTTCTTGGTATTATTCGTCAAAACTGATATTTCATCTTATCTCAATGTGGGGGGGGGAAAGGGAATTCTTCTGTTTGACGTTTCTTTTCCAGTTTAATGGCAAAAAAATATTATTTTCCTTCATTGTTTTTCCATTGAAACATTGAAAGAAAAAATCCTTCATGCCTTTTTTGCCTTTATCTTCGCCTTTATTGCCTTGCATTTCCTATTGTCATACAACAAGATTAATAAAGGATTGAAGTATATATACACTTAGAAAATTGATGCTTTCAACATTTTTATGACTGTCGAAATGCTGAGAATCCTGGAAACCTTTGGACCATAGTGTATGTAAATATTAATCCTCAACACAATGATGACAATAACAATAATAATCATAATGGTAACATCAATCATAAAATAATTGAACAATACTCAGATATATGATGTACTTCCGTTGTCAGATATAAAGACTTCATACAGTTATCGACCGGAATCATCATTTTCCTGAAAATTTTGTTGTTTTTCTGATGTTTTATTATGCTTATTATTATTGTTGTTGTACAGTTTATGCGATGATGAGAACGCAGTAGACTGGACCACAAGAACTAAAAAAGTGAGCAGAGTTAACTTACTGACTGTACTGACTGGTGGAGATGAGAAGTCATATACTACTCATATCGACCAGTAGTGTTTCCTGGCTAGTCATCGACTGAGGTTACCTAAACACCGGACAGCAGTTTCGCATGTTTGGGGCTAAGCTTTATTGGTTGTCATTTATGGTATCAAGCAGATTATGTATTCTATGTATCCTCAATAATTTGGTTTTGAAAACAATCTATAGTGATGGAGTTTTACCCCTTCGAACCACGTACACTGTACAAATCGCCATAACTAATTTGCGAATTTCGAACTCTATCTATGGTGTTACCAGTTCATTCAAGGCTTATACCTTTAGGTTTCCAGTGGAACATAGGGCTGCAAGCTAGGGGTTTGAAGTTTCTGTAGCAATGGTCTTTATTTTAGTCAGTGGTCCTCTTCAGACGGTCATAAGCTGAATCCGTCTAAATGTCAGGTAGTAAATTTCACTTTCAAACGAAAACGTGACCTACAACAACTAGCTAGCTCACATGGTCCCACTATCATTGACGGCATAGAGGTTGAAATTACATCTAATGTCAAGTACCTTGGACTGAGTATTTCCTCCGATCTTTCCTGGTCCTCTCACATCTTGCTAGTTACTAGAAAGATGTTTCGCTTAACGTTCTACGTTAGAAAGTTAAGGCAGTTTGGTATAAAGCAGTCTGTGCTTTCTCAGTTTGTCAATTCTTGTATTCTACCCATCCCTCTTTACTGCTCCCCATTAATCTTTCTTGAAATACTTAAGAAAGACTTTGCTTTGCTATGTAAGACACTAAAAGCTGTTAGTAGGGGAAGTGGGATTTAGTTAAACCAACTGGTTAACACCATTGTGGATAGACATATAATGTCATGTAAGAAACTAGCGAATACTATATTGTCAGACCCCGAACACCCTCTCTATACGCAGCTCTTTCCTTGCATTTCATCTGGTAGAACTAGAAGCAACTATAGGAGGCTGTATGCCAGGACTATCAAGTACAAAACTCCACAATACCTTATCTGGCACAGCTGTTATGTGATGAGAAATCCGTTAGGTATGACACGATCAACTTACTGCGGCACTCTAACAAATAGTTCCCATTAGCTTTTGTTCTTCCTTTCTTTGTAACTATTATATTGTTGTTCACATCTTCTATTACACACTAATTTTATATTTCATATCCTGTGGTGCATTGTTTAGATATGTGAATACAATGCTTTTCTTTTTTATTTCTTTTATTTCTCTTTTTTCTTTTTCTTGTTGTTGCATTTTATTTTACTTTTAAAATCTTACAAAAACTTATGAGGTAATTAGATGCAATATTGTAATGCAAGCTGAAAATTCTATACCTGTACCACAAATACTGTTTGGAATAAAGCTGTTATTATTATTTTACGGAATGTGGTTGCAAGCCAGCCTCATGCTCCACCTTCCTTTTTTTACTAGTTTTATCACTGGCTTAATGAGGTAAAGAACTGAGTCGGTAGCCAGGAATCGAACCTTTGGCTGCATAGGGCGTGGTTGGCGAAAATTCTACCACCATGCCACCGACGCACATCCAAGTAACCGGCCGGAAATTGTGTGGTTATAAATGATTAGGCTCTGTGTGCTGAGCCAAACGAGCTCGGCCTCAAACGAGTGAAACGGCTGCCTGGTTTTTAAATCACCCCAGTATAGCGCTGGCTAGCAAGCCCTACTGGTTGATAGGAGTGGTATACAACTACTGAAGTCAATCTAACAGTAGTATTTGGTTATATACAAAAATATGCTTCCTGATTACATAGCTCGATGTTCGTAATATCCGTTTCCTAAGAAAACTGTGGCGAAAATTTCAACTCCTCAAACTGCGTACATTAAAAGTTCCTTACTAATTTGAAAATTATTTATTTATTTTATTTTGATTACAGCTTGATTCCACACCGTTTTTTCAGCATGGATATCGGTAGCCCAAATTTACAGGCCGACCATAGATATCGGGTGTGCGCCGGCAGGGGATCGAACCCCGGACCATGTGCATGGTCGACGGGAGTCCTAACCACTGTGCTACCGACGCACCATGAGTCGGCGAAACAGCGGTTGAGACGCTCGCCGACCATGCACATGGTCCGAGGTTCGATCCCCGGCCGACACACTCCTTTGCCTCGTTAAACCAGAAATGAAACTGGTAAACAGGAAAGGTTGGGCATGAGACTAGCAAACCCCATCCTGTAAAAATAAACACTGCTACAGAAACCTCAAGCCTCCAGCTTGAAGCCCTATGTTCCACTGGGAACGAGAAGGAATAAAAAACGTTTAAAAATTCCGAATTTGATTTAACTAACTTATTTATTAACTAGCTAACATTACTGTCGATATCACCAACGCCATCATAATACAGAATGAAACTATTTGGATGACTATTGAACTTTATCACCAACAGACAGAATTCAGAATTTCTAAGTGATTGAATTTCCAGCCAGTGTGTAAACAGTCAGAGTGCCAGCCTCGTAGTGTATAATTCCTCGTATGACCGATCATATGTGGGTAGTAGGTTTACCAAGAGATGGTTGATAATTATATAAGGGTGTGGTTCCTGAAGACTGGGGTAACGCAAGTAATTCGGAGTGTAGGGAAGAAGAAGAAGACTGTTGCAGCGAAGAGAATTTTCTTTCCGATGAAGTCATCAACTAGGCTTTACCTTCGTGTATTTTGCAGTAAATGGGTGAGAAAGTTCCCCAACTATTTCCGGTCAGAGATCAGATTAATAAAATTACAAAGTGTAAGAAACAAGAAGATAGGATACAGAATATAGTAAGGTAGATAAGTTGTAGTGTTATCCTAAAATCCTTCCACTAATACGATTGTTGAAGTTGTCTTAGTAGACAAAAGACAAGTAGTTCAGCAAAGAGTCTCTTACTAAAATGTATTCCTTCTGACGCAAAACTGTGTCTCATTGAGTAGTGGCCATTGTATTACAACTTTCTATCAGAAATTAGCAAATGGTCTTCGTCTAACGGCCTTAAACTTAATCCTGCCAAATGTCAGACTGTTAATTTCAGTTTCCGATGTAAACGAAAGTTAAATGATGAAGCCTTTGGTTCCTATGACCCTTGCAAAATTGATGATACTGATAGAGAAACCAAGTCTGAAGTTAAGTATCTTCGACTAATTCTTTCTTCTGACCTATCCTGGTCCTCCCATGTCTTAGTGATTTCTAAAAGAATATTTCGTTTGACTTTTTACATTAAGAAGTTGAGGCACTCAGGCATAACCCAACCACTTCCCTTACAGTTTGTCAACTAGTGTATTTTACCTATTCTTCTTTACTGTTCACCTTTATTCTTTCCTGGATTGCTAAAAAAGGACTATGTCATACTTCGTAGAACTCTGAAGACTGTCAGTAGGACGAGTGGTATCTCATTGGGCCATATCGTTGGCATTGTCACTGATATGCATTTGATGTCATGCAACAGATTCGCTAAAGGAATTTTGTCAGACTCTGAGCACACACTGTACCCGCAGCTCCAACCTTGTGTCTCCTCAGGTAAAACAAGAAGTCTTTTCAGAAGGCTTTATGCACGTACGTCTAAGTATAAAAATTCCACTATACCATATTTGGCGGCACGTACTTTATGTGATGAAAATAGCGTCAGAAATGAACTAACTAACCTTCTTAGCATCACTAAATAGACCATTTCCTTCAACCTTAAAGCATCATACTGTATTGTTATTGTATTTCTCATATTTATAATCCTCTCAATTTTTTTTTCATAAGTGTGGATATAATTTAAGCTGTATTATTACTGTTAATTTTTGTATTTCCCCTCACTATAGTATATCAAGAGAACATTAGATCCAATAATCTATAACATGCTAAAGTTTCCAAGCTGAATCGGCAATACCGTTTGAAACAAACTCACTGTTATTATTATTTTTATCATCATTATTATATCTAATAATTATGTCGTAAATGTGGACAAATTCCTCCGATTAATTTTGTCTTAATTTTTAATTTTATATATATTTTGTGTAAATCAGATGCAATATTTTGACAAATACTGAGAATTCCATTCTGTATTATAAGTACTGTTTTTGGAATAAAGGAAATTATTATTATTATTATTACAATATATTGTCTGGAATAAGCACTGGTAAAGATAAACTGATTGCTCCTGAGCCCTAAGCATAAAAGGAATTTTGAGTGTAGGGATAACAACCTTAACTCAGGAAAAGAATCTTAATCCCTACGAGAGAACTTCAAAGCACAGAAAAAATACACAGACAAACTTGATCTGTCACTGGAAGTGGGTAGGACGAACGAGGCTAGAAGGAACATGAGAAATCCTGTGTAGAAATCTTAAGGAGGTTGCAATTAGGCTGACATTAGCACTAGTCAACTGATTCACAGACAAACTTTAGCAGTTTAAGGAACCAAAAAGATTTACTTGGTCAAAATATTATATATATATATCATGACGCTGGCTCCGTTTCCATAAGTCGAAACTTGTAGATCGGTGATGCGATGATCGGTATCAGTTAGAAATTATCCAAAGATGAAAGTTTTGATTATGGCTAGAATAACTAACCCTGCTAGATTAACAGACAGAGAAGAAAGATAATAATAATAGCTTTATTTCAAACAATATTTTGTGGTACAGGTATGGAATTTTCAGCGTGCATTACAATATTGCACCTAATTACCTCATAAATTTTATAAGATTTTAAAAATAAAAAGCAACAACAACAAAAAGAAAACAAGATAAATAAAAGAAATAAAAAAGAACAGCATTGCATTCACATTTGAAACAATGCACCACATGATATGAAATATAAAATTAGTGGGTAATAGAATATGTGAGCAACAATATAATAGTGACAAAGAAAGGAGGACAAAAGCTAATGGGAACTATTTTTTAGAGTGCCTCAGTAAGTTGATCGTGTCATACCTAACGGATTTCTCATCACATAACAGCTGTGCCAGATAAGGTATTGTGGAGTTTTTGTACTTGGTAGTCCTAGCATATAGTCTCCTATAGTTGCTTCTAGTTCTACCAGATGAAATGCAAGGAGAGAGCTGCGTATAGAGAGGATGCTTGGGGTGTGACAATATAGTATTCGCTAGTTTCTTACATGGCATTATATGTCTATCCACGATGGTGTTAACCAGTTGGTTTAACGAAATCCCACTTGCCCTACTAACACCTTTTGGTGCCCTACGCAGCAAAGCAAAATCTTTCTTAAGTAGTCCAGGAAAGATTGGTGACTGCAATGAATTCGCCTGCACATAATCACCCAAACACGATGCAGTGTGGCAAAAGTATGCAGTAATAACATAGTTAGTTGCGGAGAGAAAGAGAGGGGGAAGTTAATCACCGAATCTTTGCTCGTCGAGTCAACACCACTTATATGTGTTATGATATGATATGATACCTATCCCAAATATATGGAAAACAACATTGAGAGCTGTTTGCGTCGGTGCTTCAATAGTAGAATGCTTGCCGACCACCCTAGAGGTGTGGGATTCGAAAACCGGCCGACGCAATCCTCAACCTCATTTAACCAGAAGTAAACCAGATAAAAAGAGAAGATTGGACGTGAGGTTAACAACGTCACCCCATAAAAATAAACGCCACTCCCACTGAAACTTCAAAGCTGAAGCTTGAAGCTCTTCGTCCCACATAGAACGAAAAAGAATAAAATTTAATTTAAGCAGAGAAAGAGCAACAAACATAGGCGCAGAATAGCATGGATCGGTTTGATTTCGTTGGTTTTTATAAGCTGTATGTAACAAATAATCTGTAATAAATAAAACTGTCATAGTGGCGCTCTTATAATATGCTTGTCGATGACAAAAGTATGCTAAAATTGTACACTGACTTTTATTTAATAAAGATTATAGGTTGTATGCAGCTGATGAGAGCCAACGAAATAAAATAAATCCATTCCATAATAATTTGTTTATTAGATATATCACACAATGAAACAGTATGCAGATGACACATTCACTGTACTTAGAATACAGGATATTAACAGATTTTTCGAACAAATCAACTCAAAGGTGGAGGCAATTCAATTCACTTATGGATTGGAAAGTTAGAGAGGGAACCTTTTAATGTTAGACTGTAGAGTAAGCAGGAAGGAAGATGGGAAGTCAAGTACACTGGTGTGTGTTTACTGGAAACCTACAAATTCAGATAGATATTTGGATTTCTGATAACCCCACCCTATGTCAGTAAAAATAGGATTGGTGAAATTTTAAAGTGATGGAGCACAAAAGCTAAGAAGTACCTAGGAACATCTAAGACAGGAAGTGAGGAGGATAAGAGAAGCTTCGCAACCTAATAATTACCCTGATAAATTATTCAGGAAGTATGTAGGAAAATGTAAAAATAAAATAAATAATAATATTAGTGATTTTGATAATAATAGTAATGATAATATTAATGACGACATGCATGTCGAACATGCACAGGATAATGACAACACCGAAAATAGCATATTTATATCATGAATGGTACTTCTATATAAACCATGAACCTCGGAAACCTTACGGAGAACTCTTAACAATGCAAGAATATAAGTGGCATTCAAATGAACAAGCTTTGTTGGTTGAAGGATTCTGTGAAGCCAATAAAACAAAACAATTTAGCTGATATAATACCCTGTCGGAATGACTGTCCGATCAAATACATAGGTGAGAGTGGTAGAACAGGGTAAGTCAGTTAGACTACTGAAGAACACAAACCTAGCAAAATCTAGATAAGTTGACCCAAATAAGATAAGAAATCTGGAGAATAGTTCATCTATAGAACTATATTAAGTTACACATAACCATATAACATAGATGAGGGAATTAGATGACAGTTTTAAAACCTAATGTCACTGGGTGGAGGGAGAGATTGGTAACTGAAAACACGTGTAATAGAAATGATTCGACACCTATGCGGCCGAACATCTGGAAAATCCTACTGCCACTACGACGACAAATAAGAAAGAATAAAGAAAACTATAAAACTCAAGTTTGAGAGTTGTGTGATTAAATTTGACATGATTGTGAAAAGTAGTAAATTGTGTTCGAAACCTTGTCATCCAGTAAACAGTAATACTGTTTTACTGTCTGTATGATATATCTAATAAACAAAACTAATATGGAACTAGATTAGTTGACCTTAATAAGATAAGAAATCTGGAGAATAGCTCCGCCATAGTGCTAACTATATGCAATTACACCCAAGCACACAATAGGATGGGATAGGACGACAGTCTTAAAATCAAATATAACAGGCTGGAGGAAGAGAAGCTTTGTTTATGGAATCAACCGAGAGAGAAAAAACTTGTATGAGGAATGATTCAAAACCTGTCCACCCAGGCATCTGTAAAAATGTAGTACCCCTAAGATGACAAATAAGGAAGAATAAAGGAAACTATAAAACAAAAGTTTCGAAGTTCTGTGGTTATAACTGACATGGTTATGAACAATAAATAAATTTTGTTCGTAACTCCGTCATCCGTCTCACTGTGCGAGATGTCTAACAAACAAATTATAACGGAATTAGGTACTATTACAGTGCCCAAGTTTTACACACGTAAAAACACGGTTTTTTGTTCAGCGAAGAAATTTCTTTTTAACGACATTTTTAAGCTGTACAGTCGTATTTATATTACAGAAAAGGTTATTAAGTGGCACTAAATAATTGCTCAGTCAATATACATATATGAGTGATAAGAATAACGATAATTAAAATATTATAAGGGGTAGAGTTGAAGTGGATGAATTACAAAATTATTAAAAATTGTTTTTTAAGTGAATTGATATCAAATATTTTTTTTTAAATGCCAAGTTTGGTCTAAAAATTTTAAAAAATTAGGAGTACGACTATGATAAGAATGAAGATGTGAAGTGAAGTGGAAAGAATTCAAGTAGTAAAATAAAATAAAGTATAAACTAGAAAGAACATTACTGTGACCAAGGTAAAGAAAGGGGTTTGACAAAACGTTTTTGAACCCCAAAATTTAGGTTTCCGTTCATGTATAGCTAAAGCTTAATAATAACCTTTTCTGTAATATAAATACGACTGTACAGTTGGCTTGAAAATGAAGTCGTTGAAAAGAAATTTCTTCGCTGAACAAAAAACTGTTTTTACTTATGAATAAATGGGTATTTTTCGTGGTTTTACACATACGTTAAAATGGATCCATGTTATTCTGCACCAATGTTCCTTCTTTCTCTACTCAAATTTATAAAAGGGAATTCTTGTATAAAAATAAATTCATTGAATGCTACGTAAAAAATAAGTAAGTCTTATGCATACACTGACATGACTATCAGCAATAGATTACGCTTGGACAGAATCTCCCGGTTATTAACACTGTACTATCGTGTATTATATCAAATAAATAAATATGTGATCAACTGGTAAAAGCATAACTAACCCTTACAAACCAAACTATGGAAAATAATTCTGATGCTTGCTAGTGACTTGCTACAGGTTAGAGTTTCCCTGGAGTTAGTTCTAGTGAGAAGTCGTGACCAGTGAGGTTCAACCAGTTGTCACGTGTGAGGATGGATGTCCCACCAACGACATTGGTTGGGGTTGAGCTAAATCACGAATTGGTAGAAGTTAGAATTCATGGACTGGCCATTGGATCGGGTCCCAGTGGTTCAGTGGTCTAGGAGCTTGCCTTGTAACCGGAAGGTCCTGGGTTCGAATTCCAGTAGGTGCGCACTGCCGATGATTCCCAAACTACGATGAAACAGCTGGTTTCAGTGGTTCTCAATCTGATATCAATCCGTGGTCAACTCGTAAAAACATAACTAACCCTTACAAACCAAACTATAGAAAGTTATCTAATACGAAATTTTATTCGATCACAGTGCCTAACTTTTAGTTTTATAATAATCCTATGAGAATATGCTGAGACTAAATGTAACTGATGATTTTGTGACTGATACTGGTTTGCGGTGAGTTCGATGTGGAAATTAGCCCACATTTCTACAGAACCCTCTCACTGATGGCTAATAGATGAATGTCTTAATGTTGTGATGAAAAGTTGTGGCAAGTGGGACCTGCCACGTTAAGTGGAAGCCCATCAGTAATATTCTTTTGGTGGTTGAGCCAAAGCAAAACCGACAGAAATCAGAATTCAGACATTAAGGAGCTGACCCTATAACCTGAAGGTACCAGGTTAGATCATCGATGAAGGTGGATCTCAAACCAGGAGGAAATAAGTGTCCATTATGCCTTAGTTTTCGATGATTCTCCAATTGGTGTTGGTAGGTCACTAAATCTAAACTGAAATATGCGTTGTGTTCAATAAAAGGGAAGAAATTTTCTGGGCGAAAACGTTTTAAAGTCAATGTGATTATACCTTTAAGAATATTTTCGTCAGGTCTATGACGATATGGTAATACTTCGTACATAATCAGGTACTGACCTTTTGGAGACGACAAGGAATACATTTAGAATACAAAATCTTAGAAATATTACTCAGAATACTCTATTACCCTTAAGATAATATGAACTTATGTCACAAGACTCACTAACGCATTTTAACCATATTAGAAAACTGTATTGTTCGCCGATGATAAATGTCTGATTTCCCACAAACTGGAAGATATGCAAGCGAAAAGCAACAAGTTGGCAGAAGAAGCATCCAGAGAAGATAGGACTTCACGTGAACATTGAAAAAACAGAGGTGGTGAAGATTCCTGGGCAACACCACCAACAGCAACAACAACAGACAACGATCAGCATATATGGGAGGAACCTGAAAGAAACAACCTCTTTTACCTACCTGGGAAGCATCGTTTCAACTACAGGAGGAACTGATGAGGATATCAAAGCAAGAATCAAGAAAGCAAGACAAGCTTTCACTACTCTCAAGTCTGTGTGGAGGTCAACAGCACTCAGCATCAAAAATAAGATCCGGATTTTCAACTCCAATATGAAGTCAGTGCTACTAACTATACGGATCAGAGACTTGCACTGCGCGTCATAAAGAGCATCTCAAACAAACTACAGACCTTCATCAACAGCTGCCTTCACTCAATACTCAAGATCAGATGGCCGGCCAGAAAAGATAAGCAACAGAGATCTCTGGGAGCGAACCAACCAGGAACCGATTGTGAAACAAACAGGTAGGAAGAAATGGAGATGGATCGACCATACTCTGAGAAAACAAACCATCAAGTGAGTGACACCACACGCCAGGCCATCGCTCGAGTGGAACCCAAAAATGAAGCGGCGAGTTGGTCGTCAGTGCAAGGGGTGACTTGTAGGAGGTCATGTGAAGAGGAGATGACGGCGTGTAGGCAGACTTGGAGCCAGGTGAAGACTCTATCAGAGAACCGAACGCAATGGAGACGCACGGCTGAAGCCTATGTTCCTCTAGGAATTAAAAGAAACAATAATAATAAGCATCTATGTTCCCATTATATTGATTTCAATGTATGAATCAGCATTGCTTGCACATAGGATGCTCAGAAAATGTAGCCTCTTTATCATTTACATTGTAACAGAGACCTAAATAGAAAGGTGAATCAAAAATCAGTGGTATTCGCGTCATTTTTCGGATTCTTATTGATTAAATTGGAGAAGTTGATTGGTAGTCAAGTAGTTCTAAAGTTATGTCATTTCCGTTTAGCGTTAGAGTCATCAATTTTACACACTATGTTAGTTAGTTAGTTTTGCATCTAAAACGACGAAAAGTATAGGTACATGGAAGAAATTTACGAAGAATTATTTACAATAAAAGATTTCAGTGAAGACAATCGCTAGATTTTATCCTCAATATCCTGATGAATAGCATATCAAGGAACTCAGGACCGGTGTATAGCCTTGGAGGGCTAAATACTCAGTTTACTGAAACCATATAGGTAAGTACTCAATTTTATAGAAAAAAAGAGCTTTTAGCTTCATAATTAATGGGTTTGAAAATATTTCGTATGCAAACTTTGTGAATAATAAATCATGAACACACCAATGCTGCCCCTTTTCGGATGATAGCAGTTGTAAAATTTGAAGAATTTACTTTTTATAGAACTGTAAAGGTGTGTTTCATAACAGTCGACATGTAACTGACTAGAGGTAAGTTGAAAATTAGATTGTCATGTTTTCTGTCGTCATCAAATATTTATAAAAATAGAATACAATTCGGCATGGTTAGCAAAAGGACGATGCAACGCAGTTACTAGCTCAATTCCCAAGCACTTGGTGAACTCAAGCCACATAGTACCACTAGAGTCGCCTTTCAAGATCATCTACACAATGTTGAGGCCAAATAGTACAAAGGGTGTCAGGTTTCGGTATTTGTGTATGGCGGAGGAGTTGGAATTTCGTCAGTACAACTCCGATTTCCATATACAGAAAAAGTTTGTCCAGTCTCTTATTCTACTAGCGTCTTAACCTCTTCGCTGTTCATTCCCTGGAAAAATATTTGTTTTATATTTTTTTAATTTTCAATTTTACTTTTAGTTTGCTTTTACGTCGCTATTATCACTCGCATATGTTCCTTTCTCACCGTCTTCACACTTGTTAAATTGCCACTCAAAGGCCACCTTTCTTCTCACTCAATACCAATTTTAACCTTATCAAATTTCTAACACTTTCTTCCTTTGTGCCATTGAGTACCACGTAATTTAAACTTTTATTTTCACTTATAAAGCCATTTCTGAATAATTATATCAGTTATATCACCCCCCTATTACCTTTTAATAGACTTCTATACATTTTTGGTAAATATAAATACGACTGTACAGCCTGTGAATAAGATTCTGTCGATAAAGAAAATTTTCTTTGCTGAGTTGTCTTTTATTTTATTCATGACTCAATGGGTATTTTTTGGTGATTTATGAAAATTTGATAGTGTGGAAAATTCTCATATTATGAATTAAAAGTCAATCTGAAAGAAGAATATTCTTTTCAATAATTTCTCTTCAGGTTCTTACAATTATAAAATAATTATAATATTTGTTGTCGTTACAATAATGATAGCCAGTTATGCGGCAGATACATTTTTTTTACGTATAATAACAGATTAGTTATCATGGGGTGTCAAAATAAATAGTCATATTTGTGTGACAAACGTGCTAGGCTGAATTCGATTACAAATTATTGTAAAACGGGAGACAATGGTGATAATAATGGTGATAATATCACTAGTAATAAGTCCGGATAGTATAAACGAAAAATTCGATAGTATTGAAAGAATGTTTGCATGAAGGGCATAAATTATGAATGGCCTTTATTGTAACGACAACAAATATTATATTTTATAATTGTAAGAACCTGAAGAGGAGAAATTATTGAAGAGAATATTCTTCATTCAGATTGACTTTTGATTTATGAAAATATGGAGTTTATAAATTTCAAGTTCAATCACGAATTGACATCGTTCCGGGCTGTTTTGTACTAGTTAGTAAGACTTCAGCACTCAGAAATTAAATTCACTGCCTTTTAGCTACTAGGTGGGTCTACAGATCAATTAGCTGCTGGGTGGGAATCTAATGGCCTGTAAAGTCTAGATTGTGGCATATCGTCAGACGATATAAGTTGAAAATTACTAATTATTGAGTCTAAAGTGTACATTTCAAGTCTGGCACAATCGTCCCTCACCAAAATAATAAAACCTGACAATTCGGTCTCTATCCATTTTGTTAGGAGGATGAAACAACTAGGGAATGCTGCCTAATTTTCTAATAGTTTCCTCAGGTCGTATCACTTCGAAATTGACCTTATCTTTACGTAAAAAAAGGAAATAATCACATAGTGTTTTTTTAATTAAGATATTGTTTTTATTCCTTTGCGTTCCCAATGAAACATACAGCTTCAAGCTAGAGGCTTGAAGTTTCAACGGCAATGATGTTTACTTTTAAGACATGCGGTTGCTAGCCGGCCTCATGTCTAACCTTCTGTCTGCACCAGTCTTATTACTGACTTAGTGAGGTAAAGAAGTGAGTCCAGTGGCCAGGTGGTTGGCAAGCATTCTACCTCTGTGCCACCAACACCTCAGTAAGACATAATATGCATTACTATGATAATAAACTGACTGAATATCAGATAAATTAAGGAAATTAGCACAGAATTTATGAATTGATGGGCACCACAGGAGACTGGGGTAGTACAATAGTGACTGAACCTGTTGCTTAGGCATATATATCTCCAGTGGATTTGCGTGATACCCGATAGAATAAATTATCAAAGGCCTCTAGGTACCGAAAACTTCAAACGGCAAAGGCCATCACTATTCGCCTAAATCAACTGGGACTCTAAGTGAGAAAGAAGAAGGCCCAGCCTTCCAGCCTCCTGTGGGGCCTATAAATTCATAAATTCTGTGTTACTTCCCTTAATTAATTTGATATTCAGTTCAGTGTTATATTAATGCACATTATCTCACCCTTAATGATGCTTTTGAGATGTAATCACCTATTGATTCTACTGATTCAATGTAACCTAAAACAGTACCAATGTAGTTATTGACAATATTTCTTTAATTATTATCATTGGTCATATAAAAAGTAGATTGGCGGCCTGCTTAAATCTCTGAGTTACTTGAATTTCCAACCGAGATAATGCATTTTCTTTTCTTCAGTTCTTGATGTTATAATCATTCAGTTATATCCATGGGCCTCTACATGTACTCGTGCACGCTTTTAATTGGTTTACAGCCTATCGTTGAGTATTTCTGTGAGAGCAAAGAAAAACACCGTGGGGGATTATTTCATTCTTCAGATCTAACATCACTGCGTTACATGATTTACTAGGCATGGCTGTTTCACTTGGGACTCCTGGATAAAAAGTAAACATTATTGCAATAAACAACGCTAAAAAAGTGCATATTTTGGAAATTAATTGTGCATAATAAAGCGATTGCTATTTGAGTGTGACCACGGATTGATATTAGTTAGAGAACCACTGAAAACAAGGGAGCACTGGACAGCTGTTTCACCCTAGTTTGGAAATCATTGGCAGTACGCACCCACTGGGGATCAAACTCAGGACCTTCCGGTTACAAGACAAGGAGAGCCCTCAGACCATTTAGCCGCTCAGGCCCGATTCAATGGCCACTGCATGAATTTCCAACTTCTACCAATTCATGATTTAGCTTAACCACCAACCAATGTAATCGGTTGGGAAATCCATCCTCACACTTGACTGAATGGACGTCACTGGTCACGACTTCCCACTAGAATTAAATCCAGGAAATTCCGTCCTGTAGCAAGTCACTAGCGAGCATCAGATTAATTTTCACGGGCTAATATGAATCCGTGATCAAACTCAAAAGTAAATCATATCCTTACATATCAACCTGTGGAAAGCGACTGTTATTATTATTATTATTATTATTATTATTATTATCAGAATCTGATGACGAATTTATCAATAATCTGAATATCCATCGTTCATTATTCAATCTTTTAGACTGTTAATGGGCATCTTCAATGAATTTACTATTATCGATTTAAAATTATCATAATATTGTTATTGAGAAACTCCATTAAATTCTTAAACAAAACGAATACAAGGATAAATGCAGTAAGATGATAATGTGAGTTTATTTTAAATTATTATTTTATATTTCGTGGATTTCTTTCAAATGTTTACAGACGAAACAATTATAAAATACTCAAGTATTTGATTTGGTATTGATTTTGTTAGATTGGTTCGAGGATTTCATCATGAGCTGACGTCGGTTAGAGAACCACTGAAAAAATCGACAAGGAGTATTGGACAATCGTTTCGGTCTAGTTTGTGACGCTTCAACAGTACCCACCTACCAGCAGGGTTCGGACCCAGGACCTTCTGGTCACAAGGCTAGCGAGCTCGTAGACCATTAAGCTACTGGCCCCCACTCGAATGGCCATTCCATGAATTCTCACTTTTACCAATTCATGACATAGCGCGTTCACTTCGCAACGTCTTCTTCGGTGAGTAACTGTCCTCACCTGCAACCTCCTGAACCATACTGGTCATTGCTTCCCCCTAGAACCTCACGTAACTGCTTAAATAGGGTTAGTCACTAGTGAGCATCAGATCAGTTTTCAGGTACTGGTTTTGTGGGGATTTTGTTTGACTGGTTTGAGGATTTCATCATGAGTACGTGGGTGAGTACTAATGAGGAGTCCGAAACTAGGATGCAACATCTGTCCAGTACTCCATTACTGGTTTTCCAATGGTCCTCTAACTGATATCAGCTCATGATGAAATTATTTATTTAATATTTGGTTTGCACGGATATAATTGATTTCAAGACTGATGACAAACTGACTTCAGTTTAAGAGTTCTTACTCTAACTGATTGCATCCCGGTGACTCAGTTGTAGGTAGACGAGATCTTCATGTAACCTCAAGGTCTTTATTTCGCTTTCTAAGGAGGTTATGAGTTTGTACTGTCAAAGAGTCGTGGATTTGGAGGGCGAAAAACAGGTGTCCAGTACTCCCAACTAGTTTTCGGTGGTTCTCTAAGTAAAGACACTCCCTGATCAATCTTGGCACAAATAACAACTCTCAAAAAGATTTTAACAAACTTTTATATTGTTAATAATGAGTTATTAATAACAACGATGAAAGTAACAGAAGTTCAGAATGATAGAGGTAGTGAAGTCATATTAAGTAGTGAAAGGATTGACTGTTTTTGTGGGAAAATTTATAAATATTTTTGGAAGAAGACAAACTTAAGAATTTAGGATAGAAATATAGTTTACCCGGAATGACTATATCAGCGAGACTAGGTTATGTGTCGTCATATAGTGGATGGTTACTAGAAGTGAACTCCAGGATGTACATTTCTTCCACTTCTAGGCACTTCAACTGAATGTATTGGCATTTTCACTGAGATTCGACACCAGCAGCCATCGTTTCAAAAGCTAAAGTGTCACTAAATGGTCCAAGTGGCTTAGTGAATAGCATTTTGATGTTTGCAAAGATGGGTGCGGTTTATGAGTCTCAGTGGGGAACACCATCACCCACAGGGATTAAAGGTACATTCAGATGATGAAGCGCACGCCCTGGATTCCACTGCTAGTCACCATCCACCAACAGACAGTCATCCGTACTGAAAGGTAACACATCCAAAGAGACTGAACATTTTTTCTAATATGATTACTCAGCGAAAAATACAAAATTAGATTAAAATAAATAATGGGTAATGTACCTACAGAAATTATTTTATAAAACAGCTAAAAGTGAGTAAAATGACTGATGTTTAGGTAAAATTTTGAGACAGAATAAAAGATATAAAACATCGTATAGTGTGTTGTAAAAATCATAAATATAATCACCAGAGTATTGCCAGTTTGACCGTTATCTCCTTTGTATACGTCAGTTTTTTCTACCTTTTTAGTCAACGTTTAAAAAAATGTTTAAGTTAATTTGTGTATTTCCCGATGATTGATTTTTAGTGCAGAGGAATTCCTGGTCAGTGCTGATAGGCCGACACTTCGACCATTTCTGAAGAATAATACGATGTTGTTCGGTTGATCGAACTCATCAGCTGGATGTAATGAAACATCATATAGTTGATGAGTCCTAAATAGGATGAAATGCGCTACAATCAATTAGATAATGTCATAAGAGCACATATGAACCCACATTCTATAATTTTTTATTGTTCAGGTCGTAAGCAGCTCAGAAAGATGGTAGTAAAAATAATGAGCTCATATTGTCATCCTACTATACTAGTTATTGTTCCTCTTGAATTCTTCAAATATTTTTGTGTTATTAAAGTCGTATACAAGCAGTACCCACATATCTCGACAGCAAAGTTTCAATTATAAGCAGCACAAATCAGATTTTTAAAGCCAGTCAGTATCATTTAGAGAAGATGGCCCTTCGTTAATCTGAAATCAGTCTGGAAATTAAGAGTCGGATCCTCGCCACTAATATCATCTCAGTTAGTATTTCCATATCCGGAAAGCAAGGCGAGCTTTCATTACTCTGATGTCTGTGTCTAGAGATGAGTAGCACTCAGCATGAAAAATAAGATCCAGATTTTCAACTTTAGTGTGAAGTCAGTGCTACTACACATACGGATCAGGGACTTGGCACCGCCTCACGAAGGGCACTTTGAAGAAACTAGACAACTTCATCAACAGCTGTCTTCGCTCAAGACTCAAGATCAGATGGCCTGGGGCGAACCAACCCAGCAGGAACCAATCGTGCAACAAATATGCAGGAAGAAATGGAGGTGAATCGGCCATACACTAAGAAAACAAACCATCAGGTGACATCACACGCCGAAGTGGAAGTGGCGAGTTAGTTGGTCGTTAGTGCGAACGTGACATGGAGGAGGTCATGTGAAGAGAAGATGAAAGCATGTGAGCTTACGTGGAGGCAGGTGATAACACTGATGAAGAATCGAACGCAACGGAGATGTGCGGCTGAAGCCCTATGTTCCTCTAAGAAATAAAGTAGAAAATAATGATAATAACAGTACTCCCTATATTGTTCGGAAACTTTATATATGCTTCATCAAAAACATTTCCAGAAAGGGTAACTAACATGGAATTCTGGGAATAAACCAACCAAGAATCCACACCCCAACAAATATGCAGAGGTGAAAGGGGAAGATAAACTGGACACAAGCTAAGGAGACACTTGATTGATACTAGGTGACAGGTAGACTCTCAAGTGGAACCAGAGTGATAAAGGAAAACATTCCTGTTAGTTTGAGGATAACATGAAGGAGACTGTGTGTGGAGGCTGATGACAGCTTATAGGAAATCATGGAGTCAGCCAGCCAGCCATCTAGAGAGAACTGCAGAGAACCGATTGGAATGGCGATGTTCTTTCGAAGCCCTATGTTCCACTCGGCACACAAGGGGATAATAATAGTGATAACAAATATAATAGAATAGACAATAGAAACATAACAGCGGCAAATACAAGTGTAATTAGTAATTATCGTGAAGATAACAACTTACCGTGGTTTTATTTATTTGTTTTTATGTTCGTAGAAGGAGACATCAACAACAATAAAGTTTCCATCGTTAATTAACGGATAAATGCAACTCTTTATTATAAAAGTTAGTCAGACATTATCTATTCTGGTGTATTTATTATTTGATATATTTTGCCATTCATTATGTTGAATAAATTTCATTTACACATAATTAATCTCTTTTGAATTTTTTGTATTGTAAACTCCTGTCCCTCTCTGTGTGTTTATCAGAATAAATTCCAACTGGATTGTCGTATAATCTGAAGACGTTAGGAAAAAGCTCAAGTTTTACAATGCCAACATTTGATTACTATGTTTCCATGATTAGCTTTTGGTGCTGATGACACAATGTGAAGAGGATTAGTGACATTAGAAAGGATATTTTTAATCACTGTCTACATGTCTGTTCCTCTATCTCTATCTACCCACCTACCTGTCTGTCTATCTATCTATCTATGTGCGTATCTTATCGTGTGCTTGCATGCGTGTGTGTGTATGTCACGCTCACTAATTGAATGTCCTTACGGTCTAAAAATAGAAGTTTCGTGTGTCGTCGTTATTATATTAGACGGTAAATAAGGCATCTTACGATTATTATTATTATAATATTTATCAGTTTCCCACCTATGCAGGATGTATAGGAGCAGGACAATTAAACACCCAGTAGAAGAGTTTATTCCTGTTATTATTATTATTATTTTTATTATTATTACTAATATCACTACTATTGAAGGGGGTGAAAGATTTCTCCATGGAGGTATCTATTTGTGTGTCTGTGCAGTACCTAGATGTGTGTGTGTGTGTGTGTGTGGATGCGTAAGTACATGCGTGCACATGTAGGCGGTCGTTTGCTGGCTTTTTCTCTAGCCAGTTTGTGAAATAATGACAAGTGACAGAGTGTAGAAAGTGTCAGCACGTCAAGGTTAATTTTTTTTTAGTTTTTACAACAGCAACAAAGAAAAATAATTGTCAAGTTTTGGTTTGTAACGATTTTGTTTGACTGGTTGGAGGATTTCATCATGAGATGACATCAGTTAGAGAACCATTGGAAAACCAGCCACAAGGGGTACTGGATAGACGTTTCGTAAGATTAGTTTGGAACTGTTCAACGGTACGTACCCACCACAGGGGGTCGAACCTAGGATCTTCTGGTTACAAGCTGAGCTAGCTCGTAGGCCATTAAGCCACTATGATCCTATCCAATGGACATCCCATGGATTCTAACTTCTGCCGATTCATGACATAGAGCGATCACTTAGCAGTGTCATCTTCGATAATTGATCTGATGCTCACTAGCGACTGGCTCTATTCAGGCAGTTACCTGGGGTTCTAGTGGGAAACTGTGACCAGTAGGGTACAGCACGTCGAAGATGAGAACAGTTACTCATCCAAGAGCGCGTACTGCTGAAGAGTCCCAAACTGCAACAAACGAAACAGCTGTCCAATACTCGCTGAGGATGGTTTTCCAATGGTTCTCTCACGGATGTCAGCTCATAATGAGAAATAATTGTAATGATAATAATATCACCATCTCAGAATAGTGACAGACTAAGAGAAATAATATACTCTATAAAAATAAACACAACAGACCGAAAGATGAATGGTTAGAGAACTGTGCTCAATTTTCTACTCAAAAAGGCATACAAACCAAAAAATTAATTTTCAAGAGTCAGTTTGCAGGTATTTGATTTGTTTTTGAGCTGTCAATACCCACAGCATCAGGTTTCGAGCCATTATTGCTGAAGAGGCTCAAACTGGGACGAAACATCTGTCCAGTACACACTGGTTTTCAGTGGTTCTAAAAAAACTGAAACATTTCAAATCCCCACAAACTAAATCTTGAAAATTGATCTGATACACGCGAGTGACCGATTAGTGACGATACGATGAAGTTCTCAGCAGTTCTTGTGAGAAGTCCTGATTGGTTGGGTCTACCTTGCCAGGAGTGAGGTTGAGTACTCACTCATAACAGTGGCTGACAGTCAAACTAAAATCCTTAAATGGTAAATGCTAGAATTCGTGGGTCACTGAATTAGGGTCCCAGTGGGTGAAAGGACTGAGAGCTCACCTTTTAACTGGAAGGTCCTCAGTTCGAACCCCTGTGGTGGGTGTCAACGAGTCCCAAACTGGGATGAAATAGCTGTCCAATACTCACTGGTTTTCTAATGGTTCTCTAACTGATATCAAACCATGTTCAAACCTGAAAAAATTAAAATGAAGTCCCAGTGGCTGAATGGTATACGAGCTTGCCTTGTAACAGGAAGGTCCTGGGTTGTAATCCCAGTGGGTGCGTACTTCCGATGATTCCCAAACTGTGATGAAACAGCTGTCCAGTATTTCCTGGTTTTTCGGTCGGTAAAGTGCGTAGGTGGCACAGCGGTTAGGACGCTCGCAGACCACACACATGTTCCGGAGTTCAATCCCCTGCCGACGCACTCGTTTACCTCGCTAAGCCAGTAGTAAGACTGGTAAAGAGGGGAGGTTGAGAACGAGGCTAGTAACCCCATCCTGTAAAAATAATCACCACTGCTACAGAAACTTCAAGCCTCTAGCTTGAAGCCCTATGTTCCACTGGGAATGTGAATGAATAAAATATATATATATACCACATCACATCTCTTCCTATCCACTCCAAATATCTTAGATGAAATGTGTGTTTTTAAGGACCCGTTAAATTTGCACATATGTAATACATTATTGGATTAGCTACGGTGCATATACATTCAGTTTTGCTAGCTAATACATATCCTTTAAACTTCAGTAAAGCGAGACTGTACTTTGAATGAAAAGATGGCTTCTGTACTAGAAAAAATTATATTTCAATGTAGCGAAAATATTCATTCAGACATCTATAAAAAACAAAATAATTGAGCGAAGAATATCCTTTTCGATAATTTGCTCTTCTGGCTCTACAATTGTACATACATATTTATATGTGCAGAATATTCTAGAATAGCCGTCATTAACAATGTTTCGGTGTTTTTTAAATACTATCGATTTGTTAAGTAATATCACAATGGAATTACAGTTCACTAAAGATACAGAAATTATAATAAGAATAAAACTGTAATTGCAAATAGAATATGAAATAAGAAAATTAAGGAAATTTCCACAACCAATTAAGGATTATTATAACCTTGATGGGCAGAGTAAGGACAGTGTCTGAACCAGCTTCTTTTGGATATATAAGTTAGGTTTTATAATGTGGATCCCAACAGCCAGCCTCAGTAATATGTAGTAGACGAGCTTTTAAGGTAAAGTAAAAAGATTAGTTCGTATGCGGTAGATGACTGTGAAAGCTGCCTCGTTAACATTAATCTTGTGTTGTGTATCCACAAGATGAGATAGAATAATGCTAGCTGTGAATGGATTTTGTTTGTCCCTTACTTAATCACTTTTCAGGATGGTGTTCAGAAATCCGAAAATAAACACATCTAACTGTACGGCCTATGAAACTAACTGGCTCCACAGGAGCAGTCAACGTGGCAGATACGTATAGAAGAGGCAAAATTCGGCAGTTTATCTTTCACTCCTGAACGCAAAATAGAGGTCGTTTTGAAGACACAGCGTAATTCAGCGGCACTGAATGCTCTTTTCACCACCTTATTCCTTAGATGTTGTGTATATATCTCGCTGGTGTTATCCCCGAGGAACTGAAGTTGTGAGAACAAGGCCTTCCTTTTCGGAAATGTGGGTGCTTTGACCTGCCTTGACTTTTGAATCATATTCTTATCGATGAGTTTTTCTGGATAACCATTCTCACTCACAAAGTGTTTAATGATAACAACCTCTTGATTAAGACATTCATCAGAACAGATTGCTCTTGAAACTTTGTCGGACCAAGCACTATATCAGACTGCGTTTGTACTTCACAAGTACGAGTTTGAAAAAATGAGTATACTGACCCGATGATGTAGGTTTTCCATATACACTTCTTCTTATTGTGCCATCCTCTTTTCTGGTCATAAGGACGACTAAAAATGAAATACCAGAGTCTCTTTCTTTCTCGCTGCTCAAATTTATTGCAATGATGAACGTCATTGAATTTGTCCAGGATGTTCTTTGCTTCCCCCTCATTTTTCACAATCAAAAGTGTATCATCCATGTATCGACAATGGGATTCAAGTTCATCAATAACATCTTTCAACGGCCTGTTCTCTAGTTTCGCAATGAAAACGTCGGCTGGAATAGGTCCTAACGGTGACCCTATTCCCATAACATTGGTGCATCTGTATAGTTCCTTACTATATGAAAAGTCAACATTCATTGTGCATTTGAAGAGAAGCTCTATTATAAAAGATATAAGAATGACAACATCGATATGTCGTCTAATGAATTCTTCGCCTACAAAGTCCACTGTTTCTATAAGTGGTACACTGGTGAATAAGGAAGATACGTCAAATGACATCATGAATTTATTGTCAACATTTAGATATTTTATCCTTTCAACAAACCACCATTAAACCACTTTTTAAGGGTGAATAAATCATCCAACTGACAGTTCACAGGCTACCTTCCGTCAGATGTCAAGAGGACCTTCCATGGCGTATCCATTTTTCTTACATCTCGAACATATTCGATGCTTGTATCAACGATTAACGGAGGAAATTCTACACACTCTAATTCAAAATGTGCTTCTCTACAAGTTCACCTGGAGTTGTGATGACACATATATAAAGGTAGAACCAACTGAATATCCCATTGTCGTCGAAAAGAATATATTCCAGAGTAATTATTAAGTTACATTAGTTTATTTCTGGTCACAAAATCAATATTATTGACTGTTTGTCAGTTATTATTAATTCACTTAAAAAATTAATTCAAGATTATTAAAGGTGACGGAATAAGCACTTTTAAAATTAACCTCATACATCTCAAACTATGTGTGTGGACAGAGAACACAACAGACTTCAAACTTTGCCCACCTTAAACTGACTAAGTGACCCCAAAAAATATTTCGATTACTTATTAGTATGCATGTACTTTTATTTTATATAACTGAGTAGTTGTCAAACGTTTTCTCTTATTATCGTGAAGCATGCTAGTTGTTAAGCAATCGTAAGTACAGAATCTATGAAATGATGATATCATCTCACTAAATTTGTCTTCTTAATGCCTGGATGACGCCACTACTGGAGAAGGTGTGGAATGAGGGCAAGGTACCCAAGGATTGGAAGAAAGGATACTTATTCAAACTACCAAAGAAATGAGACATAAGTCAATGCAAGAACTGGTGCGGAATTATGCTCCTGTCCATCCCAAGCAAAATACTAAGCCACATTATCCTGGAGAGAATCAAACAAGCCCTGGATGAAAAACTTCGACTGGAACAGGCTGGATTCAGGAGAAACAAGTCATGCATTGATCAGATCGCCACATTACGGATCAGCATTGAACAGAGCTTGGAATGGCAGTCACCTCTCTATCTCAACTTCATCGACTTTGAAAAGGCCTTCAACAGCGTCGATCGAGAGGTGATTTGGAAACTAATTCGCCACTACCAAAGGGTGTCGCCAACAATTATACATCTCATCCAACAGCTGTACGACAATGCTGCATGCCAAGTAATCCACAACGGGAAACTTACGGAATACTTCGAATTGAGGACAGGAGTAAGACAAGGCTGCCTACTATCGCCAATGATTTTCCTGATTGCAGTAGATTGGATAATGTGACAAACAGCGGTTAATGAGGAAACAGGCATAAAATGGACTCACACAAAAAACTTGGGGGATCTGGACTTCGCCGATAATATTTGATTGATTTCCTACAAACTGGAAGATATGCAAGCGAAAAGCAACAAGTTAACAGAAGAAGCATCCAGGGAAGATAGGATACCAAGTAAACATAGAGAAAACAGAAAAAAGCACTCAGTATGAAAAACAAGATCCGGATTTTCAAATCCAACGTGAAGTCAGTGCTACTATACGGATCAGAGACTTGGCGCGTCATAAAGAGCACCTCAAACAAACTACACACTTTCACCAACAGCTGCCTTCACTCAATACTCAAGATCAGATGGCCGGCCAGAAAAGACCAGCAACAGGGATCTATGGCAATGAACGAAACAACCCGGCAGGAACCGATTGTGAAACAAATAAGCATGAAGTAATGGAGATGGATTGGATTGGCCATGTCATGACATCACCAGACAAGCCACCACTCAAGTGGAACCCGAAAGGGAAGCGGTGAGTTGGTCGTCAGTGCAAGGGTGACTTGGAGGAGGTCATGTTATGAGGAGATGAAAACGTGTGGGCAGACTTGGAGTCAGGTGAAGACTCTGGCAGAGAAGCGAACGCAATGGAGACGCACGGCTGAAGCCCTATGTTCCTCTAGGAATTAAAGGAAACAATACTAATCTCAAACTATGTGTGTACAGTAAACACCACTGACCTCAAACTTTGTCCACCATGGACTGACTACTTGACCCACTAAAATATTCGAATTATTAATTAGTATGCATGTACTTTTATTTTATATAACTGAGTAGTTGTCAAACGTTTTCTCTTATTATTGTGAAGCATGATAGTTGTTAGGCAATCGTAAGTAAAGAAACTATGAAATGATGATATCATCTCACTAAATTTGTCTTCTTAATGCCTTATTTAAAGAAACAATGTCTAGGTGAAGGAGAAATGGAGATCCGTGTGAAATATGAGTGATAACTGCAGAAAAAAATCCTCACACATATAATGTAACTTTGACTTGTCTAACTGCTGTTATTACATCATATGTCTACACATGCCTAGTGTCTCCGTGTCTATGTTTGTGTATGTGCGCAGACAAGCACACACTCTCTCTCACTCTCGTTTCTACCTCTAAAATAAAAAACGGTACTTCTCTTCACTACTGCAAATTTTACGCCAAAAGAAACATACCAACCTTCCCTGACTGACTAAGTAAAGGATATATATATCCTTTCAAGCAGTAATGAACAATACACAAGTTTCTAGTTCAGTTCAGTTGGAATCATAAAAAACGCCGAAAGAAGCAGTGAAATTTTTGTTTCTTTAAAAAAAAATACAAAAACTTCGAGAAGAAAAGAAACAAACAGAATGGAAATGTGAAATTATCTACAGGTGACAGTTGTTACAGTTTTTGTGCTTGTCGTTGGTGTAGTCAGTTTTACGTATTCCCCTCACCACGCCAATCGTGTCCATTTGATTTTCTTCGACTGTGAAATTTCATTTTTATCTGATTGTCTGTTTTTGTAGATGTACGTGTGCGCGTACGTGTATCCGTCTGTCTGTCTGTCTATCTGACGGCGTGTGTGTGCGTTTCTGTGGGTGGGGGTAGATGAGTGAGTGTTGCTGGCTGATGAAATGTATTCACAGTTGTAAATTTCAATCTTTCTAAATGTTAGAAGTAAAATAAAAATAAAAAGAAGAAGCAGAAGAAATAAAACACCAAAAACATGATTAAATCATAACTAACTTTATGTATCTGTCAAATTTGATGGATTATATAACGCCGTTGCTCGTTTTTTCTGTTTGGTTTTTAAGGAGTACCAGCCATGTCTTAGCTAATAATATTGTTAAAATCTAGATATGATAGAGAAGATTTGTAGCTCCAGTGGATGATTTTGATGTGATTGTGTTCTCTGAGATGGATAGTTAATTTGCGAAGCTTTCATCGCCCTACTAGGCGACATCTTCAGCGCATACTTCAATTTGATGAAGTGAGCTTTTAGATTTCTCCACGAGTTTATTAATCATCTCTCCTAGTGACCTCGAAGGTGATTGGTTGTTTTTGTGTTTTCACAACTTCTAGGTTATTTGTATTAGCATTAGTGTTGATTGTTTCCTTGGATTGAACTTTGACCCTTTGTGTGTGAGGTTTCTTTCTTATCGGTTGAAAAAATTTTGTCAATCTCGATGTGTCTATCGATTGATGATTCACTGGAATACCAGACAGGCTTCTAAAAATTCTCTAGCATTCTTGTTGTTTCCTCTGTCTAATATTTGAACGTTGTCCCAGTCGAACTGATGTCCGTGGTTGTCTGTATGCAGTGATATGAGGGAGTGAATGTCAAGTCTTTTGACGGCTAGCTTATGTTCGTGGAAACCTTTAGTAATTGACGTCGTACACAAACTAGCAAAGTCACTTCACTCAATTCTATGTCAACCAAAAGACTCAACAGCGAAAGAAGATAAAACCAACATCATCTACAAAATAAATTGTATCAACTGCGAAAAACACTACATTGGCCAAAGTGGACACCCCGTCTCTTCGTCTTCGTATCCACGAACATAAGCTAGCCGTCAAAAGACATGACATCCACTCCCTCATATTACTACATACAGACAACCACGGGCATCAATTCTATTGAGACAGTGTTCAAATATTAGAGAGACAGAGGAAACAACAAGAATGCTAGAGAATTTTTAGAAGCCTGTCTGGTATTCCAGTGAATCATCAATCGATAGACACATCGAGATTGACAAAATTTTTTCAACCGATAAGAAAGAAACCTCACACACAAAGGGTCAAAGTTCAATCCAAGGAAACAATCAACACTAATGCTAATACAAATAACCTAGAAGTTGTGAAAACACAAAAACAACCAATCACCTTCGAGGTCACTAGGAGAGATGATTAATAAACTCGTGGAGAAATCTAAAAGCTCACTTCATCAAATTGAAGTATGAGCTGAAGATGGCGATGAAAGCTTCGCAAATTAACTATCCAGCTCAGAGAACACAACCACATCAAATTTGTTAAAATCATATTACTTTTTAGAAATGGCAACAGCAGTTAGGATCAAAAATCCCGTTTATCGAGTTAATGCTTATTGATTTTTGAAAGGTAATGAATATTACTCACCTAATTTAAATATTTCCATTATGATAGATTAAAGAACACGAATCAAGAAAACAGACACGTACTTTCGGTAAATTCTCAAGAGGCTTTACAATTACGTAATGAAAATATTACTCATAGACATTTGAAACAGTAGGGATCAACCGAATCAAATATAATCAGGTATAATGTAGTCGTTACTACGCTCTTGTTTAGCTGGACCCACAACCCCTCGTAGTTTCTCGTCGTCTCCTCTTCACTCGATCTCCTTGATGTCACCTTCACACTAAACCACATCTCATCGTTTCATAGTTGGGTTCCACTCGAACGATGGCCTACACCGCGTTCGATGTCATTCGACGGTCTCCTCAGCGTGTGCCCAGTTCACCTCCATAGTTTCTTCTTGCTCATTCTTTCTGGCAGGCTGGCCATTTGATCTTCATTATGAAGCCTACAAAGGTGGCAGCTGTTGACAAGAGACAGTAATTTGTCGGAAATGCTTTCTGTGACGTGCAGTGCAAGTCTATGACCTCAGATTCCTATAAACTAACCCTTGGAAATAAATCTGGTGACTCAATGACGAGAGGACGAAGTTGCAGTTGAAGTTCTAGTGAAAAGTCGTGACTTTCGGGGTCCTACAGGTCTGAGGTCAGGACCAGTACTCACCTATGGCATTGGCTGGTGATCACACTTAACCTGTGAATTGACAGAAGCTAGAAGTCAGGAGTTATTGTATTGCAGCCAAACTGATTGGATAGTTACCAATCTTGGCTGTGTTTTACTGGAGAGTCTCAAGCTAGGACGAAACAGCTATCTAGTACTCCCTGTTTTTCAATGGTTAATATCAATCCGTGTTCAGACTTAAAACCAATCAAATATTGAGAATTGTTATCCCGCTAAAGTAGCCAACCAGAATCATGTTGAGATTTGAACTGATCTGGCTTGCTGAGCTGAGTTACAGCTCGGCTCCAAACAAGTTAAACAGCCATCCGCTGTATACACCAATTCGATTTGTCTGACTAGCAAGCACTGCTGGTTGATGTGAGTGATATCCACCTACTCATCTGAATGAGTTAGTACGTCCTTCTGTATAGTTTGCTAAACTTCCATGGATTATGCACAGTGAAAAATTATATTGCAACAATATGACAACACGACACACTACAATAAGATTTGTGTTAGTCAACAATGCCATCGCATAGCTATACACTCCAAAAGTTCCTCAGGTATAGAATACATTCTGAGAATCCGCAGGAATACTTTTCCAACAATGAAACGGGACCAAAACTCTGTTTGCAAAGATCAAGTAGGAAAATCCATGTTTCCCTTAAACACTCGAAGAGTAACTGGTCACTCCACAGTTCAAACTTGAATATACTCAAATAAAATATCGACACTAGTAAAACAACACACTACTCAATAACAAACTGAGGCATCAATAATTAGAATCATTCAGAAATAAAAATAAGTAATAAGGATTAGTTCAAAATCACAGGAACCAGAGAAATCATAGATGCGTACTACTGAGGAGTCTCAGCTTAGGACGAAATATCTCTGCAATACTACCTATATAAGAACAAAATTTGAGCACTGTGGCAGATTATAATTTCTTCACAGAGTGAATTTATTTGACAAAAGCACTCAGTGGCACAATATTATTTACTGATAACGTCTCGAGCACAATTAGGTGTTGTTCATAATCATATTAAGCTGCCACTGACATAACTTTTAAACTTTGTTGAAATAATTCCATTACCTTTTATCTTTTGATTTTATTGGTAGGAGTAATCTTCGCCATCCCACAAACTGGAAGATATGCACGTGAAAAGCAACAAGTTGGCGTAAGAAGCATCAGAGATATAAATCCAGGTGAACATAGAGAAAACAGAGGTAGGTGATGAAGATTCCTGGCCAACAGAAACAACAACAGACAACATTCAGCATAAATGGAAGAAATGTGGATGAAGCAACCTCCTTTATCCACCTACCTATTTACTTGGGAAGCATCGTTTCAACTACAGGCGGACGGAACTCATGAGGATATCAAAGCACGAGGATAGGGAAATCAAGGCAAGCCTTTGTTTCTAACATCAAGTCTGTGTGGAGAGCAACAGCACAACTCAGCATGCAAAATAAGATCTGGATTTTCAACTCTAATATGAAGTCAGTGCTACTATACATACGGATCAGAGACTTGGCGCGACACGAAGGGCACTTCAAACAAACTACAGACTTTCATCAACAGCTGTCTTCGCCCGACGCTACTCAAGATCAGATGGCCTACCAGAAAAGATCAGCAGCAAAGACCTCTGGGAGCAAACCAACACAGCAGGAACCGATTTTGCAACAAATATTCAAGAAGAAATGGAGGTGGATTGGCCATACTGTAAGAAAACAAACCATCAAGTGAGTGACATCACACGCTAGGCCATAGCTCGAGTGGAACCCAAACAGGAAGCGGCGATTTGGACGACAGTGTGAGGATGACATGGAGGAGTAGGTGATGCGGAGAGGAGATGAAAGCATGTGGGTATGCGTGAAGCCAGGTGAAAATGTTGGTGGAGAACCGAACGCAGTGGAGACGTGCGGCTGAAGCCTTATGTTCCTCTAAGAACTAAAGGAAATAATAATAATGGTGTTGACTCCTTCCTACTGTAAGTGTTAGGTGTAGATTCGATGAACAGTGACCCAGTGATCATCATCTCCCTCTATCTGTGTAAACGACTCTTTTAGAACTGTAGCTCAAACACACCTTATTATGTGTCACTGTGTGTCAATGCATGCAATGCAACTGAGGAGTATTTCTCTAAACCACTCATCCTCATGTCATTTGGTGGATGGTGACTAGCAGTGGAATCCATGAGGATGCGCATTTCGTCCTATTTTGGACTTGTCATCTGGGTGTACTTGCATTCCGCAGTGAACGGTGGTGTTCCCCCCGAGGTTCGAACCCGGTGACCATAGTTTCAAACGTAATAGCGTTATCCACTAGACCACTTAGGCCACGAGAGCCACCTCTTGTGCAACGGGTCTTAATAATTATTGATATCAATCGTAGATTTCCCCGTCAATTGATTGGATTGAAGTATCCGGTCTCAAGTTGATATGTCGGCTTCTTGTGCAGCTGCTTCGATGATATCTGGTCATGTAACTCGAAGTTAATTGGTGGGTGGTGACTAGCAGTGGAATCCAGACTGCGCTCTAGTGGCCCAAGTTGTCTAGTGGATAACGATTTGGTGTTTGAAATTATGGGTACTGGGTTCTAGTCTTAGTGGGAACACCCTCACTCACTTAGCGAATGCAGGTGCATCCAGATGACGATTCTCACATAGGAGGAAATGCACATTCTTGATTCCACTACTAGTCACCTTCCATCAAATGACTTCGAGCTGCATGAATAGATATCATCGAAGCATCTGCACAAGGAGTTGACATGTCAACTTGAGACCAGGCACTCCAATCCCGTCAGTCGACAGGAAAATCTAAAATTGAATTAAATATTCATTTTCATGGAGTCAATCATTCTAAACTCCTCTATATTCGTATACTGATATAATCTGACCACTCCCGACCTACTAGTCTGACTGACTGATATAGTTGACCTCACACTCACTGTAAGATATTTTGTAGATAACATTATTTTATGTAATAGGGTTAATAGGGTCCCACAGAGTTTATCCCACCCTAATTTTGTGAAGAAGCTCACACCAGTTTACCAAACGCTGGAAATGTTAGAATTACTTATTTCAACTTCTCTAAGACTTTCAAATATTGGTTTTGTGGGGATGTTTTGTTTGATTGGTTGGAGGATTTCATCATGAGCTGACATCGTAGTACCAACAAGGAGTACTGGACTGCTGTTTCATCCCAGTTTGGAACTCTTCATCAGTACACACCCACCTTCAGGGTTCGAACCCCCGACCTCCTGTTTACAAGGCTAGAGAGCTCGTAGACCATTCAGCCACTGGGTCCCGCCCGATCCAATGGCCAACCCATGAATTCTAACTTCTCTGAGATTTTACAAATTAAACTTTTTTTTGCACAGATGCCTTCTTTTCAAATTCTTGTCTCTTCCAATGTAACTATTTTCCAAGTCAAGTTATCTTGACTTAACTAGCTAGCATAAAAATAAGATTCACATTTTTTTAACATAACAATAAGTGTACAAAAAGAAACAAAACAAAACCAACTGTCTTTTTTTAATGTCTAGTTTAATTTTATTTATACTTTTGTTGTATTATTATACAAGCTTTCCAGTGTACATTCCTCCTCCTAATCAAGAAGGATCTATAATACTGGTTGGTATAGAGGCCTGTTAGGAACATTGACAATTTACTTAGAAATAGCATGTATATGATTAAAACCATGGTTATATGTAAACAACATCTACGGAGAGAAGAATGTTGTTTTTCGGTAGAATAAGGTGTTGACACGCACATGCACACACACACTCAAACACACGAAGAAACAAGGAAACATGGTACATACATCTCATGTACATCTCTAATGTTTCCATGTTTAAATTTGCACACTAGGCAGGCAGGCGCTCACTCACAGACACCAGTAGAAATATCTTATTGAATAAATAATGAACATGCAGTTTTTTTAACATTGGAGGTAGATGGGAGGGTGGGTGGTTTGTTAGTTGGTTGGATGGCTGAATAGTTGGCCAGCAAACATTTATTTGTCTTTGACAATGCTAACTCATTTTAAGACACCATTGGGAACTTAGTAGAGGGGCAAAAAATAGTGATTGTAGTTTTTAGGATAGGAACACAGACTAAAATGTGATGGTATCAAAAGTAAATATAAGAGACGAAAAACATTAGGAAAGAAAAATAGAATAAAAGTGAAAAATTTAACTGGAAGCCAGTCTGAGATTTTCCCATAATTTTATAACTGCTAACACTGATTACTGTTCATAACAGAACTCTCAGACTGAATTGAAATGTTAGTTAACCTGAGTGGAAACTAGAGGTAAAACAGCGCGTCTTCATTTTTCACCTAGTCCTCTTCACCTGACTCCAAGATTGGGCACTGTGGTATTAAGTGATTTGTAGGGATTGGATTGATTGGGTACAGGATTGAATTATGACCTGACATCACTTAGAGAATCATTGAAAAACCAGCTTGGAATACTGCACAGTCAGTCGTTTCGTCCTAGTTTCGGACTCTTCACAGTACGCACCCACCACTAGAGTTCGAACCCAGGACCACCTGGTCACAAGACGAGCTCATAGACCTTTAAGCTTGTAACCAATTGATCAAATCCCTACAACCCAATACTTGAAAATCAATGAGATGATCACTAGCGACTGGCCCTATTCAGGTAGGTAGTTGATTGGAGTTCTAGTGGGAAGTCGTGACCATTAATAATAATAATATATATTCTCATTTTTTACATGAGGGACGCCAGTTTACAGGCATCATCAATATGATAAATTACATATACGATTAGTAAGCATATTTAATAATAGTAATTTGATAAAATACATTTTTTCCTACCTGTGTAGGACACACCAATTGTACAGGCATGGATAAGTATTATTTAAAATACATAAATTTGGTTCATGGTAAAATTATAAGGTTGCAGTCATTTTGTCTATGGGAACAATATGATAACTAGTCATTCAATGGAGCATATCAAGAAATATAGAGATATTGTCTTCGCATTAACAGAAAAAACCCAAGTATGTTTTGGATGGATTACAAATACTTGGGAAAAAAATAAAGCTTGAAGTAATTCCTCCATATAACTTTGGTGTGTACGGCATCGAGTCTTATTCTTGATTTATATCCAAATTTGATAATAATTTAAAATAAGTAATACACTTGTATACTTTTGTCAGCATTTTCTTCGTAACATCACAAGTTAATGGTACTCAATGTAGACTAATAATAATGACAGTTTATATTTTCTTATAAACGGGTGTTTTCAAGAGATGCAAGGTATTTTTGCAGACAAGATAAGTTATGTTTTAAGTTACAATCATGAAGTATTATAAATCAATACTTTTTTATTGGTATAAAGGTATATTTCACAACTGTAATCCAGGTTGCGTAATGCGTAATTCACGAGGGAACTGTAAGATATGGGACCAATAATGTTTACAGATCATTTGTCATTGTAAATGGTCGAAAATGTACATTCTTTGTTCTCTTTCAAAAAGTTAAGTGGAAGCTGAAATGGTGAGAGACAAAAGAAGACAAACAACAACAACAACACAAAAGAAAGCAAGTGGAGTACTTAGGGAGTGATTAATATGTATATATACATTTATATTCTGTTTAGTAATTATAGTTATTTTGGTGCACTAACTAACTAGTCCCGTGATGCTAACTTTTATATTGTGTGAGCTAATATTATTGTCCTGTGTAAAAATGTCTATCATGTACTTCCAATAATATAAAAATTTATAATTGTAGTTTGTTGTAACTACACGTTTAATGAACTTAAAACATCTATGTTGGACGAAAAAGTGGGTGTAGGATTCAGACGCAGAAGTGCACTGTCATCTTTGAGCAGTCTGGTGACTGAGGAGATGAACACTGCGAGTGTGTTTGCATCGCGCACATCAGCTGGTAGTCTATTCCAAATGACTGAAAACTTATTTAAGAAGAAATTATACCGCATGTTAGTCAAACAATGCTCTAAAGCAGCTAGGTTGTGATGATTTCTAAGATTGTAACTGATGACAGCGGTAGGTTTAATTATTGGCTCGGAGGAGTGCACGAGCAGATTAGTTAGCTTGTAGTAAAAAATTAGGTTCAGCTTAAGACGTCTTTTCCAGAGTGGTTCTAAACTTAGTCTGTCGCAACGTTCATAGTATTGGATACCACTTTCTAAACCAAGAATTCTTAAGGTGAATTGCCGTTGCACTCCTTCTAACTTAAGCTTGTCATTTTGTCTGAGTCCGCTAAGAATAAACGGGCAGTATTCTAAAATAGGTCGGACACATACTCTATATAATAAAACCCTAGTTTCACAACAAAAGAAATTGCGAGTTATGCATCCTAGGAGCCTTCGTGTTTTACGTCTGGCATAATCAGTTTGTTCAGAGAACGTTAAGTTACTAGAGTATCTGATACCGAGATCTACGACTGAGTTGAGCTTGGCTAGTTTACGCCCATTTATTTCAAGATTCAGGTCAAGGTTACTGTTTCCGATACAAATCCAGCCGCATTTATCAATGTTGAACTTTAGACAGGATTCAGTACACCATGTTGCGAGACCACTTAGTTCAAGATGTATTTTATTTACCATATCGCTTAGTTCATGAGCGTAGCAGGAGTAAACGACTTTGAGGTCGTCAGCATATAGGAATGATTTACCTGAGGTGAAGCAGTTGCAAATGCTGTTAATGTATACTGTAAATAAAAGTGGACCTAGGACACTACCTTGCACAACCCCACTTGTGATCTGCCTAGGATGAGACAATACAGATCCAACCTTGGTTATTTGTACCCTATTGCTTAGAAACGATTTTAACCAGCTCAGTAATGGATTGCGAATCCCACATGAATACAGCTTCTCAAAGAGAATACTGTGAGATACCATGTCAAATGCCCTAGATATATCGAAGTAGAGAACAACAACTAGCTTACGTGCTTCGCGACTACTAGTGATGCAGTTGAAAAAGTCGAAGTGGCAAGTAACGCAAGACCTATTTTTGATAAATCCGTGTTGAGACCTTGTAACAAGATCTTCCCTAAGTAGATAGTTTGACAATTGATCCTTGACAACTTTCTCCATGACTCGCGAGACAACTGGGGTTATATTTATAGGTCTGTAATTGCGGACGTTTGCCTTATCACCGGATTTATAGTGTGGAATTATGAAGCTAGTTTTCCACTCATTAGGGTAAGTGCCAGTGTCCATAGATATTGAGAAGAATTTAAGAAGTAGTAGGGGTATATCACACCCACTGTTTTTGAAAATTATAGGAGCAAGGCCATCTGGTCCCGTGCTAGTGGAAGGTTTCAGGCTTTTAACTGCTTGTTCTATTAATTGGTTGGTGAACACTGTGCTTCTGAGGAAAGAGCTAGTAAGGGGGCCGGTTCCACTAGGAATGCGCGTTTCTAAACTGAAGTTTGCAAACCACTCACTGAATATTTCACAGATGGTGGCAGGCTCATTGTAGATAATGTTGTCGTGAAGTAAATAGGGGATGTCCCTCGTCGACTGTATTCGTTTTTTAAGAAGTTTTGTTAAGTTATAAACTTTGGAGGTGCTTTCAAGTGCCCCTAATTCTTCGTCGATGTCCTTTTGAGAGCGTTGGCGCTTGATAGATTCAAGAGACTGATGGATTGAGTGCAGTAGTGATATATCCTTAGTGGAATAGTACTGTTTCTTCAACTTCCTTAACTTATTGCGGCATGCCCTCGGAATGTAATCAGCTTGGTGTCTACTTAATTTCACTACCTTCTTAGGAGCAACAGTATCTAGACGAAGGATAACATTCCTGTAAAATAGGAACACTACAGTCTCCAGGGAGTCAGTGGTAAAATATTCATCCCAGTGACAGAGTCGAATGAGTTCTTGGACTAATCCCCAGTCTGTATGTTTGTAACTACGACAAATCAAGCTCCCTGAATCCTGTTTGTTTCCTGTATTTAGTGGTGAGAAAGGCAGAGAGCAGAGCACCATTCTATGGTCACTACTGGAAAATCTGTTACCAACATAAGTGGAGACTGGGATTGTGTCATGACAAAACACAAGGTCCAACATGTTTTCACCACGAGTAGGTGTCTGGACGTGTTGCTGCCATCCATAACAATCGATAGTGGCAAGTAATTCGTCGAAGCGTTCGGGGCCGGAACTACTTAACCAATTGACTTCTGGAAGATTGAAGTCCCCTGCAATTATTTTGTAATTAGTACTAAACGATGAGGCGTGTGCGAATGATTTAGCTAATAACGCATCAGTTTCTTTGGTTGAGCTTGGTGCTCGATAAACACAGCCTATGAGAAGCTTGTACTTATCTCCTTGTAAGACGACCCAGAGTGAATCAGGTACCTCGTTCAGTATTTCATCTTCCACCTTACGGGCTACGAATGAGTTATGTATATATATGAGAAATCCTCCACCACGCTTGCAGTCTCTATTTGCATGGTATACAGTGTAATCATCTATGTCTATATGCACATCAAGTACAGAGTATGAGCACCATGATTCAGTAATCAGAGCTACAGTAGGTTTGGCGATAAATGATAATGCCCTTAGTTCAGATATCTTATTGATTAAGGAACGTGCATTAATTAGCAATATCGTGAATAAGTCACGGGATACTACAAACTGCCTTAAGATATCACCATAACCTAACTCTGTTTGTGCGTCAACAACGCAAGAGTTTATGAATGATACGGGGGTCGGACTGGGTGTCTGTACATCGGGGTTAGAGTGCAGTGAGGTGGTCCTAGGTGCCATGGGTCGTACCAGTGATTCGGGACACTTGGAAAATTTACCATGTGTTCCTGGATATAAGGATAGTAGAGGTTGGGCCTGGGTTGACGGTTAAAAAGCATAGCATCAAATGGTCTACCCATCCATGTGCTATTCGTCATACCGGTACACACTTTCGTGTTGGTTTTATAACTTAAAGGAAATTGAGAGGGAAGGTGCTTTGGTTGCAAGACTTTGGGGGTTTTGGGGCCTGACTTTCTATAAGGTGGAGCATACTGAAAACCTCCAGATATACTTGTGTTTCGAGAGGAGCTTTTCGTAAGAGGTGTGGGTTTTTTGGCAGTCTTACTCTCAGCAAGCTTATTGAATACAAAGTATTCTTCCCCATCATTAGACTCAACCCGGCGAAATTTGTTCATTGTGGTGAGGTCACCACGTTTGGGTAAGAATTTCTTAGAACAGCTTGCAGCAGTTCTACCTATTTTAATATCGTTCGGTGAGACGTTATTCACAGGGGTACTGGTATCTAAATCAGTTCCTAGTTCCATTGCCATGCGTGGTTGTTGTGTGGTTTGCTGAATGCTAATGTCAGCATTAGGTGACTGTTGCTGTGCACGATCGTTTTTGGGTAATTCTAAGCTAGAGGAGGTGACCAGGTTATTACTCCGCATTATTCTGCGCTGACACGGTGTTTTATCCTGAGCTATGGTTATAGACTTATAACTGCTGTTCAGTCTTAGGTGATCCTGACATTTAGTAAACTTACTAGAATAAAGGGAATTACTGAACTTAGAAATAATGGGACAGTTAGCCTGGTTAGACTTTTTACGAAGTCTTTTGCATTCACATGGAACACTAGCCATGCCGCAACAAATCAGGATTTTGTGTTTTACAGTCTTCAGAGGAAGAGAATTTGGGACATTGTAAACTATAGCCTGGTGAGAAGAGGTTATACGCTTCATCACCTCCGCAGCCAAGCAGTCAATCAGATTTTCAGCCTTATTTAGGGTGTCTGGAGACATTTTAAGATGCTTTCTTAACAGACAGGCTATTGGGTCTAAATCCGAAAGCTTGTTTTGAGTTGCATCCAGTAAAGACTTAACCTGGCCAATATCAGAACTGCTCTCCGTGATATTTGAGATTGGCAGTGACATTCTATCAAACTGACCTAATTTTTCCTGAAGTTCATTTACTTGCCTTTGGATATCTTTCACAAGGAGATCTAATTTACAGATCTCAGAGTTCTCTAACAGAACATCTTTCATCTGTATCACAGGAGTGAGAATTTCACTCAAGCCATTTTGTGAGCTAGTAGTTAATGCTGTATTACAGGGTGGTAATGCAGTCATAACCGAGGTTGAGCCACTATCTAAAACAACTGTGTTTCTACGAACACGTTTTTTAGAGATTTGGACTATAATTTCAAGTATTATATGACTATAAGCAGTAAATGAATATCAGAGCAAACACGTGCAAAAATGTGCAGCAGGTCGAGTGTGAGGACAAATATTTACCGAAGATATTGGTTAGCGGTCGCTCTGTTTCAAGAATTGGCAGAAGTTGGAATTCATGGACCGGCCATTGGATTGGGTTCCAGTGACTTGATGGTCTACGAGCTCGCTAGCCTTGTAACCAGAAGTTCCTGAGTTAGCATCCTAGTCAGAGCCTTTGCGACTGTCTCGCCGACTGCTGTACACACTGGGTGACGCGGGTTTGAATCTCAGAAGTGACATGAGTTCCTTCACGGTTGCAGATAAGCTTTGTTGACGAGTGCCAACTAGCAGCAAACCTAGGTCAGATAAGGCTTCCTGTCAATTGTCTCCAAACATCTTACGTCAACAGTTATAATGTTCCTCAGAATTGAGCTGTTAACTGTTTTACGTTCCCTTTTCGACAACCATGCTGGTAAATGTTCATGAGCGTGTCTAGACAATGTCGCGCTTGTACGACCTATGTACTTAGCTAAGAAAGAACAAGTGAATTAGTAAATGCACGTTGTTCTAGTCACGCAGCATCAGCAGACATCACTTCAGTGTCATACGTAAAGTGCGATTAAGCTGTTTTAAAGGATTTCGTCTACATTTTTTTCATGAATCCAACAGTTTCGCAATCCATGAGAAGAAGGTAATATCTCAAATGAGCTTCCGGAAAACCGCTTAACCAGATCACTGAGAAATGTTTTCTTTCCGGCTAAGCTATAGATCAGTTTCTACAGAGGCAAAATATCAATGAAAAAGTGAATAACAAACTGGCACTTTTGGCCACTCCAGTGTGTGTTTATACATGCAATCGCTCCTGCAGAGCTGGTTATGTTAATCGCACAAAGTGCACACTTTCCAAATACATCTTGAAACATTACCTGCCATAGTCATTCATCATAGGGACAATGTATGCTCGCTTCTTCAGCTTCTGACGAACTCAGGCCATGCAGCTCCACCAGAGTCATACTTTAAAATTATCTAGAAAGTGTGACAGATTTGGACACTTGTATATGGCAGAGGCTGTGGTGATTAGCGAATATAACCTTGAACTTTGTGCTCAGAAAAAAGGTTTGTTTAGTGTCTTTTTCCACTGTGGTCTTAATCTCTCTCCTAATGCTTTGCTTCTATTCCTAAAAAGTAATCTGCTATTATCACCCCTACGTGTTTCCTTTTTGTACATTTCAGTGTTCAGTTGTGTGCCTTCATCCTCCTCACACTTATTAAGTGGGCAGTCAGCCAAAATGCCATTCATATAATGACACTTTTCACGCTGTCGAATTTCAAACACTCACTTTGATTGTTGTCGGTTATCTACATAAACTTTCTTTGTCTTTAGAAACCACTTCTGAGTGACTGCATCGATCATGTCATCCCCCTATCACTCAGTAATAGATAACCATACGATTTTGTTAAATTTAAGTAAGTTTGTACAGCCTCTGAAAATAATGCCGCCGATAAAGAAAGTTTTCAAGACTTTTTCAATAAGGACTTTGATTTGTTTCAAGCTTGATTATGGATTGATATCATTTCAGGAACCATTGAAAACCAGAAAGTACTGGATGCTTGCTAGTGACTTACCACATGACAAAATTCCCTGGAGTTCTAGTGAGAATTCGTGACTGGCTTGGTCCACCCGGTTAACAGTGAGGACAAATACTCGCCAGCAGTAACACTAGCTGGTGCCAGTCGCCCTAAAATCACGAATAGGTAGAAGTTGCCATTCGTGAGCTTGACACTGAAGCGGGTCTCAGTGACTGAATGGTCTACGAGTTCGCTAGCCTTGTAACCGGAAGGTCCTGGGTTTGAAACCGTGTAGTGAGTGCGTACTTTCAACGAGTCCCCAACTAGGACGAAGTAGCTGGTTGGTTTTCCAATGGTTCTCTAACTGATATCAGTCAGTGATCAAACTTGATAAAAAATTTCCCCAATTCTGCTTCTTCCATAAATATCTACAATCCTTGAAGAATCTCGATGATAAAACCCGCAAAACGTAATGCATTATTTTGTACACACCTTGTTTTAGGCGTAGATTTTGTAACTAAATGTCACTGACTTATGAAGTATTAGAAACCCAAAGTACACTGGACATCTTTTTCCTTCCTAGAATGAGACGTTTAATCAGTTCATACCCACAACCATGCTTTACCAACATATGGACCACATAGCTCTTCCCCTCTCTGACTACTGGCTTACGCTGTAACAACAGAAGACAAGGGCCAGGCAACAGATCGTTTATTAAGGAAAATCAACACATATTTATAGATTTTATTGTACATTATTGTAGATTATTGTTAGTAGAAAAAAACAGTCTTTTGATTGGTTGTTTCTGACAGAAAGTTAACCTTGCATCTCTTTGTGGCTGTGTCAGATCATCCATATGCTAACTGTATCCGCCTACGCAAAGCCTTTGTTCTCATTTTCTCACCACCACCAATATTGGGGATATAAACACTGACGTCAATTACTGTGTACCAACTTTGGCTAGCAGCCAGCTCTCACCACAACGCAATACTATCCATTCCGTAAAAATGATAATCACAACTTATCTTTGTAGATGAGGAAGAAATCTGAAAGTAACCGAATGAGAAAGCAGCACTGGACAGATGCAAAGGCATCATCCCGCTTACTGCCTGTAAGATCTTCAGTCTCAGTCTCATTACATCATATCTTACCGCATTTGTTGTCGCCATTTTTTTCAAAGGTTCAATCTGAATTTAACAGTACAAACTAAGTTTAAATATCGATTTAGATAGTTGGCTTTAACATATCAGTAAGTGGCCATTTGTTTTTAGGCATGTTTTTCGTCTTTAATGATGTTCACTGGTCTTAAAAGGTAAGTGGTACACATTACCTATTTTTGCGTCATATGTTTGTATATATACATACTGAGGTATTAAAACTAACCACTGTGTAGTACAAATATTTTCATATTTTATACAGAAATCTTCATGTAATCTAAAAATTAGGCATGTACATGAAGAAAATTCTTCGATGAACAGTTGCTGTATTCTGAGAATTGCGATAGTATATATATATGGCTTTCGATAGGTAGAAATATGTCACACGTAGCATAGTCCTACTTTTCTAATGCACAATTTTAACGTAAGAATTTCTAACCCACCTGAAGATTTTTGTTCACATGAACATATTTTCAGATTAACTAGATGAACCGAAAAATAAGGAAGTAATGCTTACGTAAGGTGTAGTATTTTTTTCAAATATTTTAGTGTGCTGTGAAGTTTTCGCCATGCAACAAATCGTGGGAAGCGAGGAGACGAGGATACATTAGACTGAGAGAAGATTCTAGAAAATCTAGGATTCGTTGATGACTTATGTCTAATATTGTGGAGAGAGCTGGCTGCTAGCCAAAGTTGGTAGACAGTAATTGACGTCAATGTTTATTTTTACGAGTTGATCACGGACTGATATCAGTTAGAGAACCATTGAGAACCAAGGAGTCCTGGACAGCTGCTGTTTCATCCTAGTTTGGGAATCATCGGCAGTACGCACACACTGGGATTCGAACTTAGGACCTTCCGGTTACAGGGCAAGCTCGTATACCATTCAGACACTGGGACCCGATTCAATGGCCAGCCCATGAATTCAAACTTCTACCAATTCGTGACTTAGCGCAACCCCAACCATTGTCGTTCGTGGGACATCCATCCACACACGTGACATCTAATTGGACCTCACTGGTCACGACTTCTCACTAGAACTGCAGGAAGCTCCATCCTGTAGCAAGTCACTAGCGAGCATCAGATTAATTTTTTCTATAGGTTGGTTTGTAAGGGTTTGTGGGTGCGTACTGCCGAAGATTCCCAAACTAGGATGAAACAGAAGCTGTCCAGTACTCCCTGGTTTTCAATGGTTCTCTAACTGATATCAGTCCGTGATCAACTCGTAAAAACATAACAAACCCTTACAAACCAAACTATAGAAAGAAAAGTCAATGTTTATGTCACCAGTATTGGTGGTGAGAAAATGAGAACAAAGGCTTTGCACAGGCGGATACAGTTAGCATATGGATGATCTGACACAGCCACAAAGAGATGCAAGGTTAACTTTCTGTCAGAAACAACCAATCAAAAGACTGTTTTTTTCTACTAACAATAATCTACAATAATGTACAATAAAATCTATAAATATGTGTTGATTTTCCTTAATAAACGATCTGTTGCCTGGCCCTTGTCTTCCGTTGTTACAATATTACACAAACGTGTAGCGTCGGTGGCACAACGGTAGAATACTTGCCCATCACTGAGGTGGTCCGGGGTTCGATCACCTGCTGACTCACTAGGGCAGTAATAAGACTTTTAAAGAGGGAAGGCTTGGAATGAGGCTGGCTAGCAACCCCATCCCGTAAAAATAAACACTACTGCAACCGAAATTTCAAAGGTTTATCTTGGAGTCCTATGTTCCACTGGGAAAGCAAAGGAATAAAAAGAATCACACAAACTTGAAGATCCATGTGAGAAAACACAGCAATTTGCATAGATGAGCCGTGCAGGTCTGCAGACAGGTCTTCAGGTGAACATGGAGAAGACAGCTGTGATGAAGATACCTAATCAACTCCAGAGAACACTTATCACGACCTGAAGTAATCCATTACTATGACTTATTAATTAAAGGAGGCAACAATGAGGAAGTCAAGTGAAGGCAAACACAAGAATATCTGGCAGGTAAAGAGCTAACCAGGAACCCTATTGCCCAACGAATATTCAGAAGGAAAAGGAGATGAAGTGAATACACGATATTCAGACTGCTTAGTGATATCGCAATCATGGTCCTGGTGAACAATGTACATAGGAAACCATGATCTGAGCATGAGTTCAAGGGTGACATAATAGAGATCTCGTAACAAGGAGATAAAATCTTTTGTATAATCCTGAACCCTGCTAAACATGACCACGAAGAACGGAATGAAATTCTGAAGCAATAACAATGATATGTAATTTTCGGTATATGAAAAATCCCCGTATTGAAATTAAAACAAGATTTTGAGCGAACAATTGTTTTCGATAACTTCTTCTTCTTCAGGCTCTACAGTTATAAATCCATGAATAATAGAGTACATATAGCCAATAAAGGCAAATGGAAATAATATCAGAAACTGTATTTGGGTGCATGTGTAAGTTGAGATGATAGTCCATTAGTTAACATAGTCAATCAAATGTGTATAGGGTGTATAGTCAGAAAAACGTGATGAAGTCAACAGAATACAAGTGTCATTGGGGTGAGAGAAATGCGATAACCACAAAATACACACAAACACACACTAACAAAGGGGACACTGAATGTGAGGGCTGACCGATAATGTCTAGTGATCAACTCGTAAAACATAACTAATCCTCACAAACCAAACTATAGAAAATTATTCTGATGCTCGCTAGTGACTTGCTACAGCATGGAGTTTCCTGGAGTTCTAGTGAGAAGTCCTGACCAGTGAGGTCCAATTGGAATTCACGTGTGTGGATGGATGTCCCACCAACGACAATAGTTGGGGTCGCGCTAAATCACGAGTTGGTAGAAGTTAGAATTCATGAACTGGCCAATGAATCGGGTCCCAGTGGCTGAATGGTATACGAGCCAGCTTGTCTTGTAACCGGAAGGTCCTGGGTTGGAATCCCAGTGGGTGCGTACAGCCGATGATTCCCAAACTAGGATGAAACAACAGCTGTCCAGTACTCCCTGGTTTTCAATGGTTCTCTAACTGATATCAGTCCGTGATCAACTCGTAAATAAAGACGCTTAATTGTAAATTGTATTAAGATGTTACAGAATTGGTAGGCTTAGTTTAAAATCACACAAAGGTTGACAAAACTTAAGGGTAACGATGGGGTGAAATAAACTGGGTGGAGAAATAGATAATAAAGACATGATATCACAAAATGATAATAATAATAATACGAGAAATTATGATCTTGGTGATCTTATAGTGGGCCAGGGTAGACAGAGAGAGTGAATAAGTTTCTTCTGTACACCTAGGTCTGGTCTCTCTCTATTAATCACTATAGCCTCAGTTATGGCTAGGAGGCGTAATCGTGTGCCTTTGGGGGGATTGTTCGGTACTCGATACACAACCGTAAATGACTCATTTACTTTGATGCAGTAGTCGCTATCCACTAGATGAGACAGAATAGCACTATTTAATGATTTGGTTGCTCTTTCCCCAAGCCAAACAGAAATATGTTCACGAGTGCTAAAAGATAAATTTCTTTGGGTATAACCTATATAACTAGCTCCACAGGAGCAGTTGAATTTATATACATACACTGATGTCGCCGTTTCGGGTAATCTGTCTTTAAATGCACAGTGTCAATATCGGTTTGGTTGAGAAACTGACATGCAGTTTTGCGGCATTAAAAGTTCTTTCAATTGCTATCGTTAATCTACGGTTTAATATATCGCTGGAAATATGGCCTTTGAATTGTACATTTAAGTAAAGGATTTTCTTACTTACTGTGTCCCGCTTAGTTTTATGCGTAGTTTCATAGATATACTTCTTTACAAAGTTGGTGGGATAGTCGTTTTGTAGCTAGGCGTTTGTAAGATTTCTTATTTCATCCTCAATACAATCGTCGGTACATATGCGTCTAATTCTGTGACTAAGACAACGAATTAGGTTTCGCTTATATTGTACAGGTATGAAGTTATGGAAGTGGATGTATTTTCCATTCCACGTCGCCTTCCTGTAGATGTTTCTCTTTAAGGTACCGTCTGTTCTTTTTGTAAGAAGGAAATCCAGAAATGGAATGTTAACCAGTGGACTATCATCTCAACTTACACATGCACCACAATACAGTTTCTCATATCACTTCCATTTGCCTTTATTGGCTGTATGTACTCTATTATTCATGGATTTATAACTGTAGAGCCTGAAGAAGAAGAAGTTATCGAAAACAACTGTTCGCTCAAAATCTTGTTTTCATATGTAATTTTGTAGAGGCTAGTCTAAATGTAATCAGATATCTTGTTGCTTTAACAGTAATTGCTCGGAAGTCCTAAATATATGCCACTATACCACAAGAAAGGTTTAAAATAATGTTGCGAAAATTGTCTTTAGCCGTGTTATTGGTATATTAAAAAATAATTGAAGGTAAAATGAAAATTTCGACAGCAGAAGACTTCAAACCGGTCACCAGTGATTTCCTGGTTGTCCCCTTTACCAAATGATTCGGATTAACAAAAGAAACTGTAAATCAGCAGTTAATATAATGCTAAACTGGGGGTGAGATCCACTTACTTATATGATATGCTGACAGAACGCTTGATCATTAGAGTGAAAAGCTGCCCTCACTCAGCTAGACTTCTGGTACACTACATGTACATAGGCAAGTCGCTGGCTATTCGGAACGGCTACGCCCAAATGAATGGCATGCGCTCCATCAACTTACCGTGGCTTGAGTAACATTTTTCCCAGAATTTTGTTTCATTTTGTTGTTTTAGTTTATTGTAATTTCGCTTAGATTCACTATTATTGTTTATGAATAACATTTATAACATTCTCTTACAGATTTTATAGAAACACCTTGCCGTATTTCCTGTAGCTGTTGTCCATTATGTCTGTTTGGGTCAATTAGTCGATTTTTATATTCACTGGGTAATTACTAATTCCAATTAATTTACCTAATCACCGCTTGGTCATTCTATTCTAGTTTAAATCGCACGTAAAGTAGTATGTCTTCTAGAACATTTCTGATATTCCCTTGGGTTCCGAGTGGAAATTAGGGCTTTTGTCTAGTTTTTGCTATCATCTTCAGCTGGTTAACTCCACGATTGTCCATAATCTCTCATCTCCTCCTCCCTACACGATCTCCTCAATGTCATCATCACAATGACTACATGCTTGTCACTTTCCAGTGGGATTCCACGAGAATGAAGCGAAGGCATCTGTTGATAGAAGTCTATAACCTGTTGGAAACGCTTCTCATGACAGGCAGTGCAAGTTTCTGACTCGTATAGAAGCAGTGATTGACTTCATATTTGTGCTGAAAAAAAGTCCCAATCTTGTTGTTTATGTTGGCTGAGTGAGTAAAGCAGAAGATTTACAAACTGGTTTCAGATTTGAACAAAGCAAGAACTACAGTTTTAGCGAGTAGAATGCTGAGTACACCACTAGCCATAGCCTATCATGTGGCTAAGCGTGTTCCCATCTATCGAACAACTTGCTCTTCGATGCAATCAAAAGTCGATAGATATCCTTCTCATGTTAACTCCAACTGTATATAAAAATTTACATGTATCTGCGGGAACAGTTACATTGGAAGGACAGAAGAAAGAAGAGGGGCATATCTGCGATTTTCTGAACATGTATCAAAAAGCTTATGTCTACAGCTGGGAACAAATGCTTTAAACAGTGCCATCGCCAGGCATCTCCTCGACATGGGTAATGAGGTGGACGTCGAAAAGTCGTTCAAAATTATCAATAGGCAAATGACCTCGATTATCCTTAAGTTTGCGGAAGCAATCTACATCAAGCGCCTGAAACCTGATTTATGCGTTCAGAAAGAAACAGTTATCAGTCTTTCTTTGCCCTGGTAACTGAATACTTTTTCATCTGAATGCGAGATGCTGAAAAGTTTCCATTGTGTATGATTATTATTGTTCAGAATAGTGTTTAATATTGTATATGTATATATTATTACTGTATGCATATAGTGATCGATTGTTTTTTGTTTAAAATGAACTCTGTGCAAGTATGTTAAAATTGTTTTTGTAGATATATTTAATAATGTCTTTGCCCTGTAAGCAGCTGACGAGAAGGCAACGAAATAAAAGATGGTAGCACTTCATACTGTTCAAATTCATAAGGGGGAATAAATGGTTTCAGATTGATGGAGGCGTATCTTGCCTCTCCAATTCCTACTAGTCTGCTTTGACATCTTCATGCGTGCTATCCGCCTGTGACTGAAACCGTGCTCCCTGGCTAGATAAGCGAAGGAAGTGAGTGACCTCAGTCAAATTTCTCCATTTGATGTTGATTGGTGCTGGTTGTTGTTGCTGTTGCCGTTGCTGTTGTTGGTGTTGGTGTTGGTGGTAATTTGTCTTCATCATATCCATCTCCACCTTCTCTGTGTTCACATGGAGTCCTGTCTTCACTGTCTGTCTGACTCGCCTCACCATTTCTGCCAGTTTTTTGGTTTTCGCGCGTAGGTAAGTCTTCGAGTTGGTGTGTGTGATGTCACAGCAGACATAAAGTATCCACGCGCGAAATCCAGATCTTCTAGAATCTTCTTATCGATCAGTCCAATGTATACCTGTCTTCTCACTCCCCACGTACAATTTGACGCATAATCCAGTCCACCACAATTAAGAATATCATCGGTAATAATAAACAGCAGGCTTGTCTTACTTCTGCATTCACTTAAAACACCTCGTTGAGTTTCTCGTTCTGGATCAAATTACAAGTGCCATTGTCATTTAGCTGTCGAAACAGGTTGAAAAAGATTTGGGGTACAGCAATCCATAGTGTTGAATTAGTTTCCAAATTACTTCTATGTCAATGCTATTGAAGGTCAAAATCTATGAAAGTGAGTCAGAGGTTTGACTGCCATTCTATGCTTTGTTCTATGATGATTCGTAGGGTTACAAATTGATCAGCACATGATTTGCCTTTCGTGAATCTAGCTTATTTCCAGGGGGCGAACGGAGTTCTGCATCTAGTGCATCTTTTATTGTCTTTAGGATGACGAGATTTATTTTTTAATTCTGCGTGGACAAGAGCATTATTCCACGCTATTCAGTTCTTGCAGAGGCCTAAATCGCCCTTTTTAGTAGCTTGATAAAGTACCCAGACTTTCTTCCAATTGGTGGACATCCGTTTTTCCTTCCAAACCTTTTCCAATGATGGCGTGAGCATATCTGCGGCAGTCTCTGGATCCATTTTCATTACCCAAAAACTGGGGAGAATTCCGTCTGTTCCTGCTGTCTTCCTGGACTTTCTAAAATATAGTTACCAGTATTCGATTGGTTTTATGTATTCTCTGTCAGGTTTTTGAAAATCATACGTCGAAAAAGAGACTATTGTCACTGATTGTGTCTTCATTCTTACTGGAATAGTTTGATGGTTTTGTCTTATAAATGAGTCGAAATATATCCAGCCAATTTGAAAGATATTCCGTCATTGATGTAAGCCCTTTAAAACTGTACATAATATTAGATTAGTGGGTCATAGAAGTGTTATGCAATCACATGAGAGAATGTAACTAATTTTCGCATGTTTATGTATGTTCTTTAAAGGTTTGGAATTCTACAAAAGGTTTTTCTTCGAGCCAACTTCAGAGACATATGACAGAAAAGCAACATGAATACTTTATCTATTGTCTTTAAACTTTACCAGGAATTTTACAGATGAAAAATCGATTAAAATTAGTTTATAACTGTCTATTAACATTGTTTACTGTTATATACAAGGAAGTGTATACGTTCAGGCAAAAAGTGTTTGATCTTTTATAGAGAGATACATTCAGTTGAATTTCAAAGAAGGTATCCCTTGTGAAGCTTATTTAATGAGTCAACAGTAGAGTGTATTTTTTCTCTATTCCTTCACGTTTCCAGTGGAACACAGGGCTTCAAGCTAGAGGCTTGAAGTTACTGTAGCAGGATGGGGTTGTTAGCCTCATGCCAAACCTTTCCTCTTTACCAGCTTTATTTCTGACTTGGCGAGGTAAAGGAGTGCGTCAGCCGGGGATCGAACCTCGGATCATGTGCATAGTCGGCGAGCATCTTTACCACTGTGCCACTGACGCACAATCCCTTGCCACCCTCGGAAGTCAAACCCGGATCGACTGCTTGGAAGGTAGCCAAGATAGCCACTACACAGAAGAGAGTGTAATAAAAAATCTAAAAGAAGATCTATTAAAGTGTTTGGTTTGCAGGAATATGATCATTTTCGAGCTGGATTGTTAGCTGGTATCAGTTAGAGAACCGCCGAAAACTAGGAGACACTTGACAGCTGACCCATGAAAGATCATCTGGGATTAATAACAGAGTTACTTTCCAACACTGGAAATTGTCAGGGAATACTTTCAATTAAGTTGTAACGTTCCATTCAGACTCCCTGAACATAGACAGGTTATTTATGCACCCCTATGAGAGTCGTAATTTTTGTGTGAGCTCTAGTGATACTACCTACGTGCTCAAAGGGGAGTGGGTGGAATGAGAATTGGACTTGAGGTACACTAGCGGAAATCTGGGGAAGCTTAAACCGATAAGCTATGCCTCCAGTGGACTGCAATCTTTATGATTTTGTTAAACAAAAACGTAGCTGTTTCACATTCTCGGAGACTGTATTTTATTTCTTAGCTTTATATAATGCAGACTAGATTCGATTATATAAAATAGTTGGAGGCAATCTGCAGGAAGCCTCCCACCTAGGTTTCGTGCTAGTCGGCATACACCAGTCAGCAGGGCATGCTTATCTGCAATTTCGAAGCAACTCATGTCCCTTCTGAGATTCAAACCCGCGTCACCCAGTGCTGCAGTCAGAGACGTTGCCATTGAGCTATTTGGGCTCGCGACTGACCTCCGGTAGGACTGTTTTTGATACTTTCATTGAACACTAGTAACTAGTGTGATGTGTCTAGTTCTTTCTATAGTGCAGACTGAATTCTATCAGTCAAGTTTGCAATATGGCCACCATTTTGGGTAGCTCGCCATCGCAGTGCACACTGATTTGATGATATTAGATAGTTGGAGGCAATCGGCAGGAAGCCTTGGACCTAGGTTCCGCGCTATTTGGCAGACTAGATTCATTTCTTTACGGTATGATATTACTCAGAAGCATTTCGAAATCGAGGATAGCATGACTCTTCCTTTCATAAAGACATAAATATAGGTAAATTTATTTTAGTTTGTATTCCCTTGGGTTCCGAGTGGAACATAGAACTTCAACAACACATCGCCACTTTATACCATTTTTCAATGTCCTCTTCAGCTAGTCAGCTCTACAATTGCCCATAATCTCTCATCTCCTCCTCCTCTCCGAACGATCTCCTCCATGTCACCCTTGCACCAACGACCCACTTGTCGCTACCCGTTGGGAGTGATGGCCTTCATTGCGCGCAATGTCACTCGACGACCTCCTCAATGTAGGCCTGATCCATCTCCATTATATATATATATATATATATATATATATATATAGACGAAATTATCCGAAGTATACAAGAAACATTGCCTCCTGACCAATTAATAAAGTAGATATGCTGTTATTTTTTAACAGGTAGATTGTTAACTTTTAAATTTAAAAATTAAATATATCCCCAAAATCTGAATAGCAGTTCACTACTTTTCAGCATCAAACTGTATATTGGGATTTCTCCAAGCCCTACATAGAACCTGTTACCTGCGAAGCCTACCAATATGAAACATAAAGATTAAATTGCACCGTGGTTTGACAAATATTTGAGAATAAAATAGCATCCAACTTTCACTTGTTGGATAAACAGTAGCGTAGTTGATCCATCTCCCCTTATCTTCAGTTGTAAACAGTGATGGAAGAGATTCTTACAGTTATTCTGAATTTCTAGAATATTCAGTCTCTGTTGACATGAAGGTTGTTGCTATGGATGCTTCGAAAATAATTGGAGATACAAAATGATGTCATTTCATCGGTGATAATTAGCAGTGAAATCCTATCCCTAGTGATTGATGGCATGCCCTCTGATATTCGAATTCATTTGTTACTTCCTCAAATTAATTCGCATTTCCGTTAGTTGATGGTGCTTGACCGTGTTCCGAAAAGATGAATTCTGAGTTCACGTTTCAGCGAGAACACTTTCACTCATTTTGGGGAGTGGGAGGAAGGTATATCGAGCTGGAGATTCCCAAACAGGACGAAATGCTTGTCGTGGATTCCATTTCTACCTATCAACCATCAAGCTGTAACTGAAATTACTTTATCAAAACATGAATTGAGATGTCAGCTATTCAAAAAAGGTTTTCATTTACAAAAATAATAATCTTAATTTCATTAACCTTGCCTTTCAAGTTTGACCACAGACTGATATCAGTTAGAGAACCACTGAAAACCAACAGGAAGTACTGAATAGTTGGCTGTTTCATCCTTGTCTGTCACTCACAATCAGCACTCATCCACCACAGGGCTTTGAAACCAGGACCTTCCGATTACGAGTCAAGCCTGTAGACTATTTGGCCACTTGGACCCAATCCAATTACCGATGAATTCCAGCTTCTTCAAGTATTGGTTGGTAGGGATTTGACTGATTGGTTACAGGATTTCGTCATAAACTGACATTGGTTAGAGAAACATTGGAAAACCAGCTGAGAGTACTAAACAGCTAGTCGTTTCGTGCTAGTTTGGGACTCTTCATCAGTACTCCTCCACCGGGGTTCGAACTCGGGACCTCCTGGTTACAAGGCGAGCTCGTTGGAGCAATAAGCCACTGGGTCCCGGTGGGTGAGTACTGTTGAAGAGGCACAAGCTAGGACGAAACAGCTGTCCAGTATTCCCAGCTGGTTTTCCAATGGTTCTCTAACCAGTGTCACCTAATGATGAAATCCTGTACCCAATTCCAGCTTCTACTATTTCATGATTGCAGCGTGACTAGTACCATCCAATGTCATTTCCGGAGAGTATATTTATGCTCACTCCCGACCGGATAGACTCTGCTGGTTTTGACTTCTAACTTTAATGTTTTCAACTATGAGATTATTCAACTGTTTACTTTGATGCTTTATAAATTATTTATCATTCAAAATAAGCGCCAATATTTTGTTTATCAAAATATATACAATTAACTTTATGCAGTAAAACAACAAAAACAACAACAACAACGAAACTGAACAAAATGTGAATGATTAATGAAGTTTTTAGTCTAATATGAGATAAATGTCTATATATAATATTACCTTGACGTGAAAAGCAGCAGATAATTGTCATAGTTAATCAGATTGATTTCTGAATGTATGCTTACATTTGTGCGTTTGTGTGTGTGTGTGTGCGGATGACAAATGTATTTGTTTTAATAGCTATAATATTGTTAGGTAGCGCGCCATTCAGTTTCTAATGTCATCAAGAGTTTTATTCTTTTGTAATGCAATACCCTCAAGTTAAAAAGAGGGAAAGATACTATTTGAAAATGAATAACAATGTACTGCATTGTTATTATTATTATTATTATTTTTGACATTTTGTCCTTGAAGGATTTTTAAATCAGGCGTCCATTGATGATATTGAAAGTGGATTGCGAATACATTGAAACATTGAATATGTGTTTGTTTTTTCGAATCAAATCAGAATAAATGAATAATAATACCCTGTCAGAAGATAAGCTTGAATCAAATTAGAATCGTTTATCATTATCATTTATCGATACGCTGAACTATTCCGCAAAGGTTGGATAGCGTATACGATTTCCAGAAACTGGGTATTTTCCGAGGAGAATTGAACTACCAACTAAAATTTGAAATCCAAGTATTGCTTTGTAGGGATTTGGTTGATTGGTTACAGGATTTCATCATGAGCTGACATTGGTTAGAGAACCATTGGAAAACCATGTGGGAGTACTGAATAACTAGTTGTTCCGTCTTAGTTTAGGACTCTTCATCAGTAAGCACCCATCGGGGTTCGAACCCAGGACCTTCTGGTTACAAGGCTAGCGAGCTCGTATACCATTAAGCCACTGGAACCCAATTCAATGCCCCATGAACTCTAACTTCTGCCAGTTCACGATATAGCGCAACCGCTAGCCAATGTCTTCGGCGAGTATTTGTCCTCACGCCCGACCTGCTGCACCCTACTGGTCATGGCTTCCAACTGGAACCCCAGGTCCTAGGTTCGAACCCCGGTGGGTGTGCACTGATGAAGAGTCCCAAACTAGGGCGAAACAGCAGTCCAGTACTCCTAGGTTTTCGAATGGTACTTCAACCAATGTTAGCTCATGATGAAATCCTTTAACCAAAATTTGAAATGTTGGTAAGCATATAGAGAGTGGGAAAAGTAAAATTATACTCCTGACGGCGAGCTTCCTCCTGAATTCTTCGCGTTTTGAGTGAAATACAGCGATAGAGAAAGTTCCAAGATTCTATAATAGATTATTTTATTTTAAATATCACACAGTGATGATGCAGATGCAGTATTAACAACTGGATGACAACGTTTCGAGCATAAATTATTACCACACGTAATCATTTTAGTTTTAGTCACACGGTTTCACAAATTCTCCTATATATATACTTCCTCTCTTTCTCTCCTTCTCTTCAACTTCCTTTTGTTGTTTGTTGCCACTTTCCATATCGCCCGTATAGGTGTTGCGTCATTTCGACTGCAAATGTGAGGTGCTGAATCGATAAACAAGGGTTCAGTGAATAATCTCTCTGTCTCTCCACCTAACTATGTTACTTTTTAATACTCTCACTCTGTCCCACCCACCCCAGTGTATTTGATTACATCCAAGTGAATGCACTGCAATGGCTGAGCTCTGTTTTTTCCAAGTTATAAAGCTTAGTAGGGTCAATCATTCTAGGTCGAGCTAAATTTTTTCGTTCCAGTAATCTAGTTGACTCCGACCTATTAGTTTATCACACTAACAATCATTACAACGTATTTGGTCAGTTATGTTATTTTTCTTAATTGAATCTATAGGGGGGGGGCCTTAGGCCTACGAAGTTTATCTCTGAGTGAATCGGTTGGTCGGTTGTTTTAAAAGCCACCCTAATTCCTGCATCACTGAGAATCCTACGTAAGGCCTCTGATATTCCTTCTTTATGCGGCAGTACTACACAGGATTTGAATTCTATATTATTTTCGTTATTTTCGTCACTTTTATTGTTAGTTTTAGTTTTTCTATAGTTCTTCATATATTTTCGAATATATTCTGGTGTGTAATTATTCACTAGTAGTATCTCCTTTACTTGTTCGATTTTATTATATAAATCTGGCTTACTAGTTAGGCTTCCAGCCCGATTAAGCAGACAATTAACTAAAACTATACTCCTTCACCGATTCTGGAAGGGATGAATTAAAGTCTAGACATTTATTAGTGTGTGTCGGTTTCCTGAGAATGTGAGTATCTAACCTCCCACCATCTTGTTTTCGTTTTAGTCTACAGTCTAGCATACCCAACATACCTTACTCTTTTTATAACTCAGAAGTCAATTGGTGATTCCATCTATTATTGAGTTTAAATGTGTGTGTATTAGATGATTGGAAGCAATCGGCAGGAAGCCTTGGACCTGGGTTTCGTGCTAGTTGGCACTCATCAGCAAGGCGTATCTGCAACCTTGAAGGAACTGATGTCTCTTCTGAGATTCGAACCCGCATCACCCAGTGCTGCAGTCAGAGACGTTACCATTGAGCTATTCAGGCTCGCGACTGACCTCCTGTAGGACTGTATTGGATATTTTTGATTGCACACTAGTCAGTAACTAGTGTAATGTGTCTAGTCCTATCTTCGGTGCAGACTGAATTCTATCAGTCATGTAACGTCTCTGACTGCAGCATTGGGTGATGCTGGTTCAAATCTCAGAAGGGACATCAGTTCCTTCAAGGTTGCAGATACGCCTTGGTGATGAGTGCCAACTAGCACGAAACCTAGGTCCAAGGCTTCCTGCTGATTGCCTCCAACCATCTAATACCAACAATTCACAGTGCACCGTAATGGTGAGCCACCTAGCACGGTGGCCACACTGCAAACATGACTGATAGAATTCAGTCTGCACCGAAGATAGGACTAGACATACTACACTAGTTACTGACTAGTGTTCAATCAAAAATAAGTGTGTGTGTGGAAAACTGGGGGATTTGTTCAGATTTCAACACAGTGATGGCATGTGTCATCCACATATCTTCACCCTAACCTAGGAGCAGGATTACACGTTCTAAGAGCCTTATGTTCCCAACTATCCATTAATACGTCTGCTACCAGGACTTCAAAATTTTCGAAGTTTCCACAGCAGTGATGTCAACTAGTTGAGTCGGGTCGCTAGTTATCCAGTCAATTTTCCCTCCTTTCCCAGCTTATTAACCGCAAGACTGGGTAAAGGAGTGCGTTGTCCAGTGCAACTATTCAAATGAAATTCAAATCAATATTTCCATTGAGGTTTTTGTCTGGGATAGCGTATCCATTCCAACTTAGACTGGCTAACCTGTACCGTTTGGATGGATATGAAGATATTGAGGGCGTTGGGAATCTTATTGGTCTATGCTTCGCCGTGATTTGTATGAGGTGCTTTCATTATTTGTTATTTCAGCCGTTTACAGTTACACTTCCCACCAAATTCAAGTCTACAATATGAAAGCTGCAACTTATGTGGCACAATGTGTTTAAGTATATCTTGAGGTAAAAGATTTGTCTCTGTAATTATCTCATAGTGAATCTGTTGATTCCTGATTTAAATTTTTCTTCAAAATAAGACTGTTGTACTCAGAAGTGAGAACATTTCTAGGGGAATGATTATGGTGGAACTGAATTACTTTTTCCCTGTTGACGAATCGACTCCTAGAGTGCACGATTCAATGATATCTGATAGCGGAATTCCAGATGAGCAGTTCGTCTTAAATGAAACCCCTCAGTTGGATAGGCAATAGTACCTGATACCTGTTGCATAAGAGGGGAGTCTAGTGGCCAGGTGGATGACACATTGTTATTCCAAAACAATGAACACAACTTTTCAAGTCTCATTTGGAGAACCATCTCTCATTGGATAATGCAAATACATCCGGCTGACAAGTCCTAAATACGACGAAGCATACATCCTGGATTCTGCTGCCACTAATCATAGATTTCTAGTGAAGCTGTTTTCAACCAGAAGTGAAAATTAGTAATGAAAGGAGAATTTTCCTTCCGTCTAAATGAAGTTCTGTTTAGTCTTTTTTCTCTCAAACTGGCTATCATCTTTTCTCTTTACTAAAATGCAAAGTATGATTCTGAATTGTAGTCGGCTTTTTGAAGAGGAATTATGAAGCCTGTAATGCTGATGAAGCACACCACTCGTATACCTTTCAATGTTATTTATCATTACACCGCTGGGTTAGTGACAATTTATGGGGCTTCAACAACACATCTCCACTTCCTTCTATTTTTATCCTGTCCTCTTTAGCTAGCTACCTGCATGGTTGCCCATAATTTCTCATCTTCTCCTCCTCGTCCGCACACAATCTCCTTCATGTCATTCGCACATCAACGAACCAATCGTCGCTTCCCATTCGGATTCCACTTGAGAAATAGCCTGCACTGCATGCGATGAAATTCGACGACCACATCAACGTATGTTCAATCAATCCATATCCATTTCCTCCTACATATTAGTTGAGCAGTCGGCTTTCCCTTGTTGGCTTATTGCCAGGCAGAGTTTCTTGTTGCCGATTCTTTGCGGCCGGCCGGCCAGTATGAAGTCAGAGAAGGCAGCTGTTGGCAAACGTCTGTAGCTTGTTGGAAATCATGAGTGTGACTCCCGGTGCACGTTTTTGACCCGTAAAGAATCACATTCGTGTTGAACAGAATCTCAATCCTTTTGTTAGTGCTAGTTGAGTGAGTGAAGCAGATGATTTCTAAACTGGCCGGTCCTGACATCTCCGATCGTGATATCCGCCTGTGGTTGAACCGCGATGGGTGTGTACTGCTTAAGATTCCCAAACTAGAACGAAACAGCTATCCAGTACTCAGACGTGGCTTTCCAATGCTTCTCTAGCCGATGTCAGTTCTTGATGAAATCCTCCAACCACTAAAAAAACTGTACACACCAGCCAAAAATGTTTGTGCCTCATTATCAACATGTTATGAGAAGTTCAGAAAGCGAGTGTTCCTTACACGTCTCACACAATTATTGGCCTTATTGAGATAACCATTTCGAGAGTTATACACAAATAGAATTCGTCATCATTATAAACATTGTAAGGGTCATGGTAACTAATTGTTTTAGGGAAATCATTTCAGACACGTTAAAACAACTCAAGTACTCAGCTGGCAGAATCTAAAGGGACTTGTAGTCCGGTGACTACTGATTCGACTTCCACCTCGACTCAGATGTTCATTCCACCTTCGTAATCATCATCCACTCACTAAATAGACAACTGTCTATCAACTCAAAACTATCTTGAGACAGTCTTACTATCAATTACTATTTCCTCCTTCTGTATACGTTTCTGCGTGTCTGTTCATGAACCTCCAGACATCATTGAGGACGTCAAACTAAATAGCTACGCTACTGAGAATCTGATTTTCAAGGCGATTCTCGTTTTATTCGACATTTCTCCCGCATTCTTCAATATTTTTAGCCTTGAAACACTGCAAAATATAATCTATTATAATAAGTATTATTAGTATTATTCTCGTCTATAATAATTAGCCCAATAATTTCCTCCTTAGTCACCCAACTAACTAACTACTGACCTAATTAGATGGAAGGAATAATTAGAAATGACTTCATTTTTTTATTGTCAACTTTATTTCTTTCATTATTTTTATACCGATTTGGACATAGATAAGTGAATTAAATTATAAATCTATTCAACAAATTAGTAAATAAAGTCAAAATGGATCTTTTGAGTTCATCAAAGATCAGTCGACTCTTTATTGCTAGTAGCTCATTTGTTCACTCACTCATTCACCCAAAGGATAATGAAATTCACTCATAGATATTTTTCTAAAAAAAAGACTGAACTCCGTTTACTTTTTTTAAATGGGATTGTTCTTTTTTATCTTGAAATATAAATAGCCTTAGTATTTTCAGGTATTAGTCTCGGCGCCTGAAGAGTCATAAATTGGGACGAAAAGAATGTACTGTATCTTTTGTTATCATTATTATGATTATTATTCTCTGAGGTTTCAAGTAGAATATATGGCAACAATAGCACATCTTCATTTCATCTTGCAGGTGGCTACACGACTGCTGCATAGCTTGATTTTTGATCAGAGCTTGATTCCACACAGTATTTTTTGGTCCAGGTATGGAATTTTCAGCGTGTGATATCAGTAGCCCAAATTTTGCAGGCCGACCATAGATATCAAGTGTGCGCCGGTAGGGGATCAAATCCCAGGACCATGTGCATGATCGGCGAGAGTCATAACCGCTGTGTCACCGACGCTCTCATCTCTTCCTCACACAATCTCCTGCATGTCACCCGGGGACTAACGCTCAGCTTGTTGTTTCCCACTGAGTTTCTAATCGAGGACCATCCTAACGTGTGATGCCACATCTTAGAGTGTGACTAGTCCATCTCCATTTCCTTCTGCCCATATCCGCTGGGTAATAAGTTCTTAGTTAGTTTATTTCCAGAGTTTTGTGTTACTTTTTCTTTCTGGCGCACCATTTGAACTTCAGTATGGAGCAGAGACAGCTGTTGGTAGAAGTCTGTAGCTTGTTAGGAGTGATTTCAGTGACGAGAACATCAGATTTCTGAACCAGATTATAGTTGAATATCTGAACATGGGAAGCATTGTTTCAACTACATGCGGACGGAACTGACGAGGATATCAAAGCAAGAATCGGAAAAGCAAGACAAGCTTTCACTACTCTCAAGTCTGTGTGAAGGTCAACAGCATTCAGCATCAATAATAAGATCCAGATTTTCAACTCCAATATGAAGTCAGTGCTACTATACGGATCAGAGACTTGCACTGCGCGTCATAAAGAGCATCCCAAACAAACCACAGACCTTCATTAACAGCTGTCTTCGCCCAATACTCAAGATCAGATGGCCGACCAGAAAAATTTAGCAACAGGGATCTCTGGGAGCAAGCCAACCGAGAGTCGATTGTGCAACAAATATGCAGGAAGAAATGGAGGTGTAATTTTATGACGGGTAAATTTTGTTTTGATAAAGTCTCACAGTGTTATACAGTAATGTTCACTGATGACGTTTCGACCACAATTTATTGCTCATTGATATGATTATGAGCAATAAATTGTGCTCGAAACGTCATCAGTGAACATCACTGTATAACACTGTGAGACTTTATCAAAACAAAATTTACCCATAACGGAATTACACTCTACCACAGTGCACAAGTTTTATTCTTATAGAAATGGAGGTGAATTGGCCATACTCTGAGGAAACCATCAAGTGACATCACTAGACAAGCCATTGCTCGAGTGGAACCCGAAAGGGAAGTGACGAGTTGGTCGTCATTGCAAGGGTGACTTGGAGGAGGTCATGTGAAGAGGAGATGAAAACGTGTGGGCAGACTTGGAGCCAGGTGATGACTCTAGCAGAGAATCGAACGCAATGGAGACGCACGTCTGAAGGCCTATGTTCCTCTACGAATTAAAGGAAACAATAATAATAATAATCTGAATCTAATTTCTTATTCTGGGTGCGACAGATCTCCACATTAATTTCAGGTTGATGAAGGTCTGTCTTAATTATAGAACCCTGTGTTTAACATCCTTCTCAATCCTTATCCATGGCGCCGCTGGCAGTTAAAACGATGCTGAGTAGATAAGTGGAAGAGGTGGTCTTCTTTGAATTATCTTCGTTCATGGTGATTAGTGACTGTAGCTTTTGTTATACTCTACGCCCATTTGAAATCCTGCCCTTGCTGCTACTTCTGATAACTTGTTGATTTTCGCTTGTAGGGAAAGTTTAACTTTGAGCACCACTGACTATCAGTCAGCGAATGACCTCGAACACATCAATCACGTGAAGGAGGCATTTCTCAATTTGGAATACATATATTTAAGAAATAATGCATAAAAGCTGTAGAAAAGTGTTACAGAGGATACCTTTCCTCTCACATGTGATAAAAATAGCTCTCAGTTTTAGGTTGGATTATCAACAGAGTATAATTCCATTGTGGGTAAAATTTATTTTGATAAAGTCTTATAGTGTCATACAGTAATATTAACTGAGCAATAAATTGCGCCTGAAACATGGTCATCAGTAAATATTACTGTATAACAACACTGTGTGACTTTATCAAAATAAATTTTACACACAATGGAATTATACTCTACCACAGTGCACAACTTCTATTCTGATTTCAACAGAGTAACTTAGCCACATTATATGCATGTAATTATTTCGGTCTTCTAACCCTTATCTTTCCTGAACCTAACTCCAACGTGAAAATATTCCTAAACTATCTGTAATCTAACTCGAACCAACCCTAATGTCGTCTTTATTAGGTTAACCTAACCCTAAATTGTCCTTGGCTTAAAGCTGAAACTTCCCAGATATCCCATTCAATAGCATAACACTTCGATGAGCATATTTTATTGATGATGACAACATTATTTGCTAGGTTTCACTGACTTGCTCAGTGGGCGTTTCAAGGTCACTGATGCGGTCGCACGTCACTGATATTTAGTGCTGCTTAAACTTTAACTAGGCCGCTTGTAGATATCCGAGTTTATTTGACGCTAGAGATAAATCCTCAATGATATCCAAATCCTACAGAGTCTTCTTGTGGCTTTCAGGTAGGAGTGTCTGAATAAGGAGTGCGTTAATCGAACATCTCGTCAACCGTAGTCATTCCATCTCAACAAACGCCTGGTGCTCCAAAGTGATCTACAATGTGAGGAATAACCTATCAAAGGCAATATGCTTTCGTCTCCTTTGTATTCCCGAAGCCTTAGCCATTCACTTGGAGAAACCGGAGTTATAAATACAAAAGAAAACCATCCAACCCACTTCTACTATCATGGTAACAACCGTATTGACTTCTATTGACTTGAAGTTTGTGTGCTTGTTTTTGTTTTCTAACTCCTTATAACGTTTGTAATCTTGAGAACTCATACATAATTCCATATTTTCCTTTCTTTCTATGTGCATCCTGATCCCAACTCACTCATCAATAACTATTCATCTCATTACGTAACTGTACTACGCTTATTTGACTCCTTCTATTTGTTAATAAATATGTTTTTTAATAACTCATCATCACTACCCTTTTATTAATCTTCACCCGCCCCCTCTAGTTGCGATTTGACTATTCATCACATTTTCTGAAATGTCTTGACAACAATAACCGCAAACTTATTTTGTTCTTATCGGACAAACCTTATGTCCATAAACATACGAAAATATGTATATATAATTGCGATTGTACAGCTAAGTGTGAATAAATTCACCGGCGAGAAGAGACTCTTTGCTGAAATACGTGTTTTGCTTTCAGCGTTTCACTACTTGATATCAGTCTTGGAAGCCTTAGCGATAAGTGCGACTATTTTGGCACGATTTGTCTTGGCAGGCTATTCATCACTCATACAATCAGGGGATGACTGAAGGTGAAATGAAAATCTCAAGTGGGGTAAGATTTGAACTTATTATTATAATTATTATTGTTCCCTTGGGTTCCTAGTGGAACATAGGGCTTCGACTGCACGCCTCCACTTGCTTCTGTCTTGTGCTGTACTTTTCACTTGCGTCCATGTTAATCCATACTGTTTCAGCTCCTCTTCACACGATCTCCTCCATGTCACCCTTGGACGTCCCACTCGCCGCTTCCCTTTCGGGTTTCACTCAAGGGCATGACGTGCGATTTCACCCAGTGGCCTACTCAGCGAGTGTCCAATCCATCTCCATTTTCTCCTGCATATTTGTTGAGCAATTGGTTCTTGTTTTGTTTGTTCCCATAGTTTCTTATTGGTGATTCTTCCCGGCCATCTGATCTTCAATATAGAGCACAGACAGCTGTTGATGAAGGTCTGCAACAGGCTGTTGGAAATATTCTTTGTGACCCACCAAGTTTCTGATCCGTATAGAAGAACTGACTGGCTTGATGTTTGTATTGAAAATCCGAATTTTGTTGTTGATGCTGAGTGACGAAGATTTCCAGATTGGTTTCAGGTTGATGAATGTGTTTCTCGCCTTCCCGATTCTCGATTTGACATCCTCGTCCGTCCGTTCCTCCTGTAGTTGAGACAATGCTCTCTAGATAAGTGAATGAAGTAACCTCTTTCAAATCCCTCCCGTTGATGGTGATTGGCGCTGGATGTCGCTGCTGCTGTTGTTGTTGTTGGTTGGTTATTTTCATAACCTCCGTCTTGTCTATGTTCACCTGGAGTCCTGTCTTTGCTGCCAGCCTCTTCGACCAGTTTGTCGGTTTTCGCTCGTAAGTCTTCTACTTTGTGTGACATCAAACATAAATCATCCACGCGCGAAATCCAGGTCTTCTAGGTTCTTCACGTCGGTCCAGGATATCGCTGTCTTCTCGTTTCCCACTGTCTGACGCATAATCCAGTCCACCACAATTAGGAATATCATTGGTGATAATAAGCACTCTTGTCTGACTCCTGTGTTTACTGGAAACGCCTCGCTGAGTTTTCCGTTGTGGATCACTTGACATGTGCCGTTGTCGTACAGCTGTTGAACAAGGTTGATGAATATTTGGGGCACGCCGTAGTACTTGAGTAGTTTCCAAATTACTTCGCGGTCAACGCTGCCTGTCGAAGGCCTTCTCAAATTCTATAAAGTTGAGGTAGAGGTTTGATTGTCATTCCATGCTTTGTTCGATGATAATGCGTAGAGTTGCAATTTAGTCAGAACATAATTTGCCTTTCCTGAATCCAGCTTGTTCTGGTCAGCGGAATTCTGTATCCAGTGCGTCCTTTATTCTCTCCAGAATGATGTGACTCAGAATTTTACTTGGCGTCGACAGGAGCATGATTCCTCGCCAGTTCTTGCAGAGTCCTGAGTCGTCTTTAGATATGAACTTGCCTCTTCTCAATTAGTAGACCTATGTGCTGTTGCGCTTGAGCTGAGAGAACCCACTATCCAATCATTTATCATCACAACAGGTGCTGTCCAACTAGATGGTGATCACAGTGAGAAAAGATCATCTGGTTACCACCGGCTGACAGGTCATTGGTCTAATAATCTGGAGGTCAGTGGTTTGAATACTGAACCTCCAGTTATCACTCTTTGAGGAATACATTTTACCACGTATACTGCATAACTTTACAGGACTCAACATCGTGTTTTGTCTAGTCTATTGAAAACAGCCCTTTAGTTTAATGTTTTAGCCAAGCTTTTTGTAGAATCTGGCAATTAACTGAAACAAGAAAGCCCATTAAAATGTTTTGAAAAGAATGGTTCCGGAAAGAAGAACATTTTTTTCGATAACCTACTCTTCATTAGGTTCTACAATTATATATACATAATAATGAATGAATGAATTATTATTATTAACAACATTAATGTGGTTGTTTAAATAACATCGAATCAATAATAATAATAATATCAATGGATTAAAGTTCAATAGCATCAACATAACAATAAACTGAATGTCAGAAAAATTAGGAAAGATAATAGTACAAATACATGAATTTATAGTCTCCACTGAAAGCCAGCCAGGGCAGTAGTAGTGACTGGCTGAACTTGCTTCTTCAACACACAGAGTACTGGTTGTTTCATGCGAGCATGCGGTACCTGGATGTTTGTGACAATTTATTTGTTACCCGATAGATGATAGAAAAGAATTCTTCAATGCTGGTTGGCTTTGCGGCCAGTTTGGACCAGGTGGTCTAATGTCGAATTGTTGGTGGTCCAAGCCGGCCATAAATGCAGCAGTGAAGAATCCTTCTCTATCACCTATTGGGTAACAAATAAATTGACAACAAACATCCAGGTACTGCATACTCCAACTGATATGATGTTATTTAAACAACCACATTAATTTAAAACAGTTAGTTCCCTTAATCAATTTAGACAAAGCAATAAGAAGACGTAATTTGACTGAATCGTGTAATGTGTATTTGCACAACACATTTCGAACAATCTGATCACACACGGACTTGTCATAGGAGCGTGTATAAATGAAACTAATAAAGAGTTAAGAGGTGAGAAAATAGACTACTTAGGTCAAGTTAAATTACTATTATTATTGTTCCCTTGGGTTCCTAGTGGAACATAGGGCTTCAACTGCACGTCTCCACTTGCTTCTGTCTTGTGCTGTGCTTTTCACTTGCGTCCATGTTATTCCATACTGTTTCATCTCCTCCTCACACGATCTCCTCCATGTCACCCTTGGACGTCCCACTCGCCGCTTCCCTTTCGGGTTCCACTCGAGGGCCTGACGCGCGATGTCACTCAACGGCCTCCTCATTGAGTGTCCAATCCATCTCCACTTCCTCAAGTTAAAAGGACATACCAAAGGTCAAAATAACAATGAAGACCACTAAACCAATAGATGTACTATTCTAGCTTGGCCACTATCAAATCAAAATTTACCAATGAAGGTTTAGTGTGATGACGTATTGTTTTCGAAAGCATTAAGGTGGTTTAAGCTTTCTAATTGCCAGCTAGGCCTTCCACAAACTTTAGGATACGCCCCAAACACGTTTTACAGATAGGTTTAAAAGATCTGTTAACGTCAATTCTATGTCCTGTCTCTATTTTATAGAAACGTCAACAGATCTTTTAAACCTATCTGTAAAACGTGTTTGGGGCGTATCCTAAAGTTTGTGGAAGGCCTAGCTGGCAATTAGAAAGCTTAAACCACCTTAATGCTTTCGATTTGATAGTGGCCAAGCTAGAATAGTACATCTATTGGTTTAGTGGTCTTCATTGTTATTTTGACCTTTGGTATGTCCTTTTAACTTGACCTAAGTAGTCTATTTTCTCACCTCTTAACTCTTTATTAGTTTCATTTATACACGCTCCTATGACAAGTCCGTGTGTGATCAGATTGTTCGAAATGTAAACAAAACACGTAGATCAGCGAAGAGTCTCTTTTCGGCGAATTCATTTTCTTAGCTGTACAATCGTAAATATATATGTGTACATTAAGTTTGTCAAGCAAAAATACAATTGGTTATAGTTATTTTAACTAAACAGGTGAAGATTGGTAATTTTTTCCCTTCACGTTCCCCAGGGGAACATAGGGCTTCAAGCTATTGGCTTGAAGTTTGTGTAGCAGTGTTTATTTTACAGGATAGGGTTGCTAGCCTTATACCCAACCTTTCCTCTTCACCAGCATTATATCTAGCTTAGCAAGATAAAGGAGTGCGTCGGCCGGGGATCGAACCTCGGACCATGTGCATGGTCGGCGAGCGTCCTAACCGCTATGCCACGGACGCCCGAAGACTGGTAATTGGAGTTACGTAATACATAATTAGTCAAGAAAATTAGGTGTTAATGAAATTAGGGTAGTAACAAAGGTGATGAGTTGTCACAAACAGTTGTTAAAAGAAGTTACTTATTAATATGAGTAGTTTGAGGAGTGACTTTTACTCAGTAAACACTTAGGAGCAAAATAGATAATACAAAATTACGTAAGAGTTCTAAATGAATACAAGAATTATAAGCAATTAGAGAACAGGCAAAGAATCAAAAAAGTCATCAAAATCAAAAAATCAAATCAAAAAAGTTGTTAACAAGACAATAGAAGTGATTGAGTAATCCTCTTTTGTATGCGCAGCTCCGGTTTTTCTATGTGAATGGCCGGAGCTTCAGCGATGCAAAGAAGACGAAACCGTATTGCCTTTGGTAGGTTATTCTTGACTGTGTAGGTTACTTTGAAGGAGGCGTTTGTTCAAATGGAATGATCAGTGTTAAACAAGTGTTCAGTTATCACACACGCAAATACATTACACCATTCAGACAAATTACGTCTTCTTGTTGCTTTATCTAACCATATTAATGTTGTTAATTACACTGATTCATTCATTCTTTCATTCACCTTAATGTATACATAACTGTGGGACCTGAGGATGAGGAAGTTATCGAAAATGTGAATATTCTTTGTTCAGTAACCATTCTTTTAAAACAAGAACTCCGCATTTTCAGTCACATACGCATGCACACAAGTAGCTACGACAGCAACGAATATATAAATGGAATTTTGTAAGTAAAATAACATTCTATAAATGTAGAGACAAAGGATTTCGAAACGAAATTCAAGTATTTTTTACTGTATTCTTATTGTTGTTGTGAGGACATTCAATCTGTTATGTGTGATGAATAGTTCTAAATTGCCTACAATCAGTTTGTCATCCCCCCACTCGCAAAACCTTAATGCCAATCGGTATCCAGCCGAAATATGTCTACAAAAATCGCAAAAAGAACCAGAAAACTGTTCCCGCTTGGAATCATGAAGACATTGAAAATCTGATAACTGCAAGATAGATGAAACTATGAAATAGCAATGATGAAAAGCGAAGGGATTTAAAATTCTCGACTTTTCCACTGAAATATCTGTCTATATGTCTATCCTACCAGCTACCCAGATAAGTTCCATAATGAGCTGTAAATATAACTCATGCTTATTTCTTACCATACTTAAGGATGTCATTGACTATTTCATGTATTCTCGGGCATACATACAGATGAGGAATTATGTTTTGTCTGCTAGAAAGTCAGTCGGCCGGAAAGTTTGTATAGCCTAAAGTTATGTCGTTCTGGTAGTCACTAGTAAGTAAAGACGCAAGTGTTCTGTGTTGATTTGCTTTTGATTCACTTCCTTATCCATACTCATTTGAACTGGATGTTGCCTACACATATGTTTGATAAAAATTATAATAATAATAACATCATTCTGAACAGTGTTCATATATTGTGTGGAATTTCTGGCGGAAATTACTGCTTAATAATTTCTCTTTGTGCAGAATATTCAAGTAAAATGGCAACTGACAGTAAATTGCTAGACACATCACTGTCTGACCTAAAGCCAAAACCAATTCGGCTTATGATATTTCTCCTTTGACTCCTTCGTGAAATGTATAACATTTAATTGAAAGCCAATTGTAAAAAAGGTGTATGAGTACATTTTGTCTTACCCAATAACAGGCATTTAGCTTTATTTCTGAGACAGTAGTAGACAGTACTAAAAATCTCAGGAAAGTTCATCTCACGTATTGAGATACGTTGACACCCATGGCTTTGCTTTTAATCAAGTTTTGTAGAAACTCGGGAATCAGAGTGTTATATTATTATTATTGTTTCCTTTAATTCCTAGAGGAACATAGGGCTTTAGACGCACGTCAGCATTGCGTTCAGATCTTTGCCAACATTTTCACTTGGCTCCACGTCTGCCCACATGCTTTCATCTCCTCTTTGCATGACCTCTATGTCACCCTCTCACTGATGACCGCTTCCCATTTGACAGGATTCGACTCGAGTGATGTCACTCACTTCATGGTTTGTTTTTTCAGAGTATGGCCAATCCACCTTCATTTCTTCTTGTATATTAGTTGCACAATTGGTTCCCAATGGGTTGGTTCGCTCCCAGAGATCTCTCCCCGTTGATGATCTTTTCTGGCCGGCCATCTTATCTTGAGTATTGAGTGAAGACATATGCTGATGAAGGTATGTAATTTGTTCGAATTGACCTTCATGACACGGCGCCAAGTCTCTGATCCATAGAGAAGCACTGACTTCACATTGGAGTTAAGAATCCGGATCGTATTTTTCATGCTGAGTGCTGTTGCTTTCCCGTTCCTTGCTTTGATATCCTCGTCATTTCGTGCGCCTGTAGTTGAAAGGATCCCCACGAGGTAGGTGGGTAGGTAAAGTAGGTTGCTCCTTTCAGATTTCTCCCATCAGAGTGTTATAGACGTTTTAAACACTCACGAGAGTGTAAGACAGCATTAGAAGTCATACTTTGATTTATTAAAATAAATTGAACAAGAGAAATTATAAACAACATAGTGAAGGAGTATGTGCGTCGGTAGTACATTAGTAGAATGCTCGCCAACCACGCCTGTGGTTCGGGGTTCGATCCCTGGCCACTAATGTACTCCCTTATCTCGCTAGGCCGGTAATAAGACTGGTAAAGAGGGGAGGTTGGGCATTAGACTAGCAATTCAATCTTATTAAAAATAGACACCACTGCTACTGAAACTTCAAGCCTCTAGCTTGAAGCCCCATGCTCCACTGAGGACGTAAAGGAATAAAAAGCATAATTATGGAGTACTTCGGTTGCTCAAATTTTGAACATGCCCTCTGTACTGCCTAGCATTTGGGTTATTCAATCCTCCTGCCTACCAAATTGTATTCTTTATTAGTTTATGTGTAATAGTCAATGTTAGGAACATCTAGGTTATCTAGCATATCCTTGCTTCATCTCAATCTCTGCTTTCCTCTTTTAGCTGGCTCCACAACTGACAATCAGCCTTCATTTCCTCCTGCTAACATGATCTCCCTCATGTTACCCCAGGACAGAGGCTGAACATGTCGTTTCCTATTGGAGTTACAGTCGACTTTGGGGTCTGAACGATGTGTGATTTAACTCAATGCTTCACTCAGTGTTTGTCCAATCCACCTCCATTTCTTTTCGCATATTTGTAGGGCGACAGATTCTCAGTTAGTTCCTCGTTCCTTGCCCTTTCTGTATAACTATCTTATCTTCATGATGTAACAAAGGAGACAAGCGTCGATGAATGTAAACAGTAGCGAGTTGGATATGATTTCACCGAGGTTCACACAAAGCGTGCAAGCGATATGGAAGCATTAAATGATCTGACCCCTTGTGCTGAAAATCACGGTCTTCTTCCCTAATGCTTTAACAGCAATAAATTTCTACAAATTGATGCCAGACGAATGTTTGTTTTGCAATGACAATCTTTATTTGTAATAATTGACTGAAATAACCATGAACATCAGAATCATTAGATATTAATTGGTGGATGGTGACTAGCAGTGGAATCCTGGATGCGCATTTAGTCCAGTTTGGGACTCGTCAGCCAGTGGATGTACCTGCATTCCGCAGTGAGTGATGATGTTCCCGCCGAGGCTCAAACTTATTGCGGAATACAGGTACATCCGGCTTGCTGTAAAGTACCAAATAGGACGAAATGCGCATCCTGGATTCCACTTCTAGTCGCCATCTGCCAATCAACTTACAATTACATGCCCGGACATTGTCGGAGCATTTGCACAAGAAGCCGACATGTCCAATCAATAGACGGGAAAATCTAAAATTGAATCAAATAAATCATAATCATTGTTTACTGTTGACACTGAAAAATTTATCAATATATTTAAAAATTCGGCACACAAAAAGCACTTGACAAACGATGCATATGATTATTATTTTCGGATAGAGGTAGCTATTTTATTTTTCATTTCCCGCCATTTTTTTGATTTCAACAGTTTTAATCTACAAAATTTCAACAGCATATTTTATTCAGTAATTGACAGACAATTTGATCTATAAATGGTACTTCTTTCTTTCGCTGTTTTTTTTCTTATTGTCGTTGTTGCTGCGACGGCTGTTGCTGCTGCCGAGACACACTAGAGATAAGAACATGCCGGAGGGGATGTTAGGAATTACAAATGTAGAGGGGTGTTTCCCTTTTTGAAAATATTTTTCCTTATTTAGATGTTAGACATGGACAGTGACAGTGTGTATATGCCTGTGTCTACGTGTAAAACTGGTGAAGGTTTAATCTAAGTACACATCTATTGTGTGCGCGATAAAAAAGTGCTGTTTCACAGAACTGTTTATTTCGGAAAAGCACACAGACACCCATACACAGATCAATTAGATATACAATGGGTATTATTCATACCTCCAATTTTGAAATTTATTATGATGACAGACGTGCATTACTGAAGCCTAGACATATTTATAGCCGGCCTTAAATTATCCAATGTAGCCATTTTAGTAGTAGTGTGACCTGTACTACTGATAACATTCGTGAGTAGTATATAAGAGACGTTTATCAGCACAAAAAAATATCAAATAAAGGAGTGATGGACTTTTCCGTCTTTTTAGGCAGTATTTCATTTAGTATCTCATTTTGCCACATTCAAAGCACTTGATGTTCATTCTTAGCTCCGCGACCTCTTGCTGCAAATCTGCGATTTCTTTTTCCCACTGGTTCGTTTTTGGTGTCTCTCTTGCTGCTACCGTTGTGTTCAACAGCTATTTGATCACCTTTTCTCTGGCTCATCAACGTTTATGGGTATTTCAGAATTAACCAGCTGTAGTTGCTGAGGAATGGGATCTGGAACACTCTCGATGAACCGGAAAGTCTGCAGTCGCAACTCGGACTCTTAATACAATGTAAGGAGTGCACGACAAAGTAGATTCATCAGCTTCAGCTCTGACTCTAACGGGTTTCCGTCAGATCCCAGCTTTGTGTTACGGAACAGCTGCATTACCTTCTAGGTCTCCCTCCTTGGCCTGTCCTTCCCTCCTTAGGCGACCTGGACAACACACTCTTCGACAAGCGATTTACAATGGGGGCGTGCTTGGTGTGGATACTCGAAGAAAATAAGTACCCGTATGCCAGAACCTCCGGTCAACAGAATTCCACACCCTGGTCTCCAGTTAACTAGAATAGAAGCATACACTATCACGCCCATCCGCAACCAGTAGTAGTAACAGTCTGTGGGCCTGAAAACTGCACAAATTATTTTCCAGTCCTAATGCGTCTTTTTATTTATGAACAAAACATAAAAATGTATATATGTCAGTGTCGTCTTTTTTCGCCTCTTAACATGAAAAGACGGAAGAAGAAAACAAAGTTGCCACGTCAACGTTTTTATGTCGAATTTTTAAAATACATCTTCACGTATTGTGAATTTATTACCTAAGAATACTATAGAAATAATTATAATGTTTATACTTATTTCAATCGCATAAAAAAAGACAAAGATTATGATCTTAAGGAGTCGGATTTTGAGAACCAATTTCAAGCCAGTTCCTCTACATATTTCAGGGACTTGGTCGGCACGTCAGGGAAAGCACTTCCAATAGGCTGTTGAAGACTTTCATCAGCATTTGTCTCTTCGCAGTCGCCATACTGGAGATTAGATGTCTGACTAGGAAGCAACTGGGCACTGTGTTAACGAGTCAACCAAGAATCTGTCGCTAAACAAATAAACAAAAGGATATGGAGATTGATTAGGCACAAGCTATGGTGAACGTTAAGTGACATGACGCACAAGGCAAACCATTGAGAGGAACATCAACTGGAAACGATGAGTTAGGCGAGAATCTGATGCTGATGTGCAGAAGATCATGTGAGATGGAGATGAGAGCTTACTGACAACCACTCAGCCAGCGAAAGAAGCATGTAAAGAAGAGGACGAAATGGCAATGTGCTTTTGAAGCCCTACGTTACACTAAGAATTCAGGGGAATGATAACAATTTAATTTTTTACTTAGTATGAAAATGTAATATCCTTAGGCTGAGATTTCGGAAGTCTACAGAAAACATCACCAACTCATCAGCTACCGTTTAATGACACTGTTGTGAAAGTTTTTCTCATTAGACAAAGATGTATTCTGCATTGCTTATATGTTCACTTTAACAACTATTATGAGTTGGCTAATGAAGACTGCAATTTGAATGGCTGGGAAAATAAATCTCCCTAATGCTATACAGTAGGAGAACCATTGGTACAATTGTTTGGCGTATCTCTTCATGTGTTTCCTCCTTTAAGTTTGATGATTTGAGTAATGATTCAAGGGCAGCAAAGAAATCAGTTTTCGAGGCATCTCCGGTGTTGTAGTTTAATCCTTTTTGTAGTTGTCGTTGTTCCATTTTTGATAGTGGTTGTTTTGATAGGTTGACTACGCAGTCTATAGGTGTATTGTCTGGTTGTTGTTTTCTAATCTTGGCTAGCTTGGTTTTGAGGACTCTTCGTCTTTTTTCTCTGTGTTTTCTACTTGACAATGTAACTGCGGTGATCACCGTTGACAGGTGTTCCTGATTGAGGGTTTTCTCTAGTTTTTCTTTTTGGATATCTATTATTTGTTGATATTTCTTGATCCGATAATGTGCGTTTGTAATCATTAATTTGACCATTCGCCTTCCACATTTTTCGGCCAATTTCCACCCCATTGGGCAGTTGACTGGTGGTTTGTTTGATACCATTGGGAAACCAAGTGGGGGTACTGAAAAGCGGATTCGTCCTAGTTTGGGACTCTTCAGAAGTACTCACTCACTACCAGGGTTCGAACTCAGAACCTGCTGCGCTTTTATCGGAATTCATGACCATTAGGGTACAGCAGGACTAATACATATCAGTGGTAACAATGCCTAGTGCCAGTTGCGCTATAACATGAATTGGTACAAGTTGGAATGCATGGGCTGAACATTTGCTCAGGTTCCAGTGTCTTAATGGTCTGTGGGCTGGCCTTGTAACTAGAAGGTTCTGGGTTCGAGCCTCAGTGTGTGCGTACTGATGAAAAGTCTCAAACTAGGAGGAAACAACTGTCTGTTCAGTACTCTTTGTTGGTTTTCAATGGTTCTCAAACTGATGTCAGCTCATGATGAAATCCTGTAACCAATCAAATTCCTGTCATCTAAACTTGAATATATATATTTATATATGCATAACATCCAGTTGTATAGATTTGTGATCTGAGAATACATAAATCCTGAAATTCACAGCTCCTTATAGAACCTAATCGGCTAGCTGGCGGTAGGATAACCCGATAGACAATTAAGCAAGAAAATGTCGCTCATTCAAAATCGCCTTACTTTTCACAATGACTTCACTATTTCGATATTGCGCAAATGTGACAGATTTCTGGACGTTTCCTGTCATTTTTAGAGAGAGACAAAATTCAGCTGTATGCCAACCAACATCAGGTATTTTTAGGGCGCGCGGTGGGAGGGGGCGAAATAAATTATATGCAGGGAATGTAGCCGTGTTCATCATACGCAACAGACTAAAATGTCATCGCAATGATATATACATATATATATATATTCGTATATCCCTTTAACAAATAGAGATGTAATACGATTTTAGATCCCTAAAGACATACAAGTTGATGCAATTTGACGTTTCACGTGAGGTTTTCAATTTGAAGACGTTTAAAATGGTCAATCTTTTTTAATCCTTCGTAAACTTGCCTTTCATTAGAAAACATGCTAATTGTTATAAAATCTTTCTGTCATGATTGCATCTATCAGTTTGGTAGTAGTAGTAGTAATATCTTCCTGTCCATTTTTGACAGGATTTTTGAAATGTGTTTTATTTTCTCTTTCTATCTCTCCTTCTTTTATTTCATTTTGTAAAACTTGTCAAGTAAAAGAATGAATGCGACACGAATAAGGTAAAATATATAATACATAGAGATTTCACTTAAGCGATGGACTGAATAGGCAGAATAAACTTTAATCAGTGATTACTTGTCGTAATTTCGTCGCAATTTCAACATTATATATATATATATGGAATGGCAGTCACCTCTCTATTTCAACTTCATCGACTTTGAAAAGGCCTTCGACAGCGTCGATCGAGAGGTGATTTGGAAACTACTTCGCTACTACGGGGTGCCACCGACAAATATACATCTCATCCAACAGCTGTACGACAATGCTGCATGCCAAGTAATCCACAACGACAAACTTACGGAACCCTTTGAAGTGAGGACAGGAGTAAAACAAGGCTGCCTACTATCGCCAATGATTTTCTTGATTGCAGTAGATTGGATAATTCGACAAACAGTGGCCAATGAGGAAACAGACATAAAATAGACACACACAAAAACTTGGAGGATCTGGACTTCGCTGATGATATATGTCTGATTTCCCACAAACTGGAAGATATGCAAGCGAAAAGCAACAAGTTAGCAGAAGCATCAAAGATAGGACTTCAGGTGAACATTGAGAAAACAGAGGTGATGGAGATTTCTGGACAACACCACCAACAGCAATAACAACAACAGACAACAATCAGCATAAATGGTAGGAACCTCAAAGAAACAACCTCCTTTACCTACCTACCGACCTGGGAAGCATCGTTTCAACTACAGGCGCACGGAACTGACGAGCATATCAAAGCAAGAATCGGAAAAGCAAGACAAGCTTTCACCACTCTCAAGTCTGTGTGGAAGTTAACAGCACTCAGCATCAAAAATAAGATCCGGATTTTCAACTGTAATGTGAAATCAATAGCACTTGCTATACGGATCAGAGACTTGCACTGCGCGTCATGAAGAGCATCTCAAACAAACTACAGACCTTCATTAACAGTTGTCTTCGCTCAATACTACTCAAGATCAGATGGCCGACCAGAAAAGATCAGCAACAGAGATCTCTAGCAATGAGCGAACCAACAAGGAACCGATTGTGAAACAAATAGGCAGGAAGAAATGGAGATGGATTGGCCATACTCTGAGGAAACCATCAAGTGACATCACTAGACAAGCCATCGCTCGAGTGGAACCCGAAAGGGAAGCGGCGAGTTGGTCGTCAGTGCAAGGGTGACTTGGAGGAGGTCATGTGAAGAGGAGATGAAAACGTGTGGGCAGATTTGCAGCCAGGTGAATACTGTAGCAGAGAACCGAACGCAATGGAGACGCACGGCTGAAGCCCTATGTTCCTGTAGGAATTAAAGGATACAATAATAATAATAATTATTATATATATAGATGGACGGCTACAGTGAGGGAAATTCTCTTTTCGAAAAAGTCATCAACCAGGCTACACATTCGCTTAAACGTTTAGCAAATGGGTGTGAAAGTTCCCCGAACTAGGAATTAGAATTTATTAATAATAATACAATGTGAAATGATACCATCATTCTATCTCAAAGATTCTCATCAGCTAACTGCAAACTACCTGAAATTGCAATGGTTATGAATAATGACATTTCATACTTCAATGTTTGAAAGGTGATAGAGAAAACATTAAACGATGAACGCATCTGGAATATAAGTATTACAATTGGCTTTAGCTTAAATCACCATCAATTTATATGCTATCAAACTATGAAAAACAAATGGGGGGTGAGAGAAGACAGAAAACAGAAAAATCTAATAAACATTTTTAGCTTGTACGTCAATACGGCAACTCAAGAAAGTTGAAGTTCATCTTATTGAAAACTTGCTTACTAAGCTGAGCTCACTTGTGTGTATGACTTATCAGTGTAATGAAAGTAATATGATTACCAAGAGAGTGAGACTTTGACCATACTCTATTTCTGTGTGCATAAGTTTCGTCTGAAACGTTTGATTGCAACTGCTTCAGCAAACCGTAGTAGATTTTCTGTCCTTTGTATGCTTAATATTTTGAAGGACTTAGAAATCTCGACAAAATGACCCGTATCCGCAAGGTGTCTGGTAACAGCACTTTGTAAATATCTGCTTCCATTTAAGCATAAGTTCCTCGGAATATGCTCTGAAAACCGGATAGAAGCTCTTCTTTCTGTCCTTCCAATGTAATTGCTGTCTCAGGTACATGTTAATTTATAAATGCAGTTGGAGATAACATTAGCAGGGTATTTATCCAGTTTAGATTGGCTTATCGAGCCTGTAGTGCTATACAGTATCACCAGTTTATCTGCAGAGAAGCATCTCTTTATTGCTCCTTTCATCCTCTTTTCAATCTTTTGTGATACTGCCTCTCAGTTTTTATGGGAGGCAAATCAATACTTTCTTCTTTTCAACAGTTGGATACTTCCCTTTCTCATCTGTTTATTAGATTGTTCTGTTTTCTGTCTTCTCTCACCCCCCTCCCTATTTCTCTTCATAGTTTGATAATATACAAATTGACGGCAACTTAAACTAAAAATTGTAATACTTTTATTCCGGATCCTTTTATCTCATAATGTTTTTTCTATTACCTTTCAAACATTGAAGGAGGAAGTGTTAGTATTTATAACCATTGCAATTTCAGGTAGTTTGCGGCAGCTGATGAGAACTTGTGAAATAGAATGATGGTATCATTTTACACTGCAAATCTGGTCTTTCTTCCTCTATCGAAATTTATCAAGGGAATCAAGTGTATGAAATTGTACAATAAACAGGAAGTTGGAATAAACGCAAAGTAGTGCAAACGGGTGTGCTCGCATATCCAGACTCGGTTTGTGTCAGACTGTGCGTGGGGAGCCAGAATACAGGAATACGCTGGATTGATAAGAATACTCCAAAAGGTTTTCAATTCACGGATGATTTATGTATAATGTCGTATAAGTTAGAAGACTTGCAGGCAAAAAACCAACAAAGTTGCCAAAGAATCAGGGAGCAAAAAAACAGAATTTCAAGTTAACTTAGGGAAGAGGGAATTGATGGAGATACCCAAGCATCACCATAAACAACAACCTAGCACCCATCACTATAAATGGAAGGAATTAGAAAGAGGTTATAAGCCTTCACTTATCCGGCCAGGCAGCATCGATTCAACTACGGGTGGAATGAGTGAAGATGTCAAAACCATGCAGAATGGCAAAGGCAAGACAAGCATTCATCAATCGGGAATCGGTTCAGAAATCTTTCGCACTCCACAGCATAAGGAACAGAATTCAGATTTTCAACACGAATGTGAAGTCTGTCACTTCTTTTCATTTTTAATAGGCTAGCGAATTTTAAAAACAGCTGCCTTCACTAGCCCTATTCTGTAGATGGGACGACCAGCCGGAAAGTATCAGTAACAAGAAACCCTATCAGTGAACCAACGAAGAACCTGTCCCTCAACAGATATGTAGAAGAAAATTAAGATGCATTGATCGGGCATACTCTGAGGAGACTACCGAATGATATCGCTCACCAGGTCATCTTCCTAGTAGAAACAGAATTGAAAATGAAAGTGGGTCGTCAGTGCGAGGGTGAAATGGAGGAGATTGTGTTCGGAGGAGATCACAGACTATGAGTAAACCTCAGGTCCAGCTAAAGAGGACCACGTTGAATAGCAAAAAATGCAGACATGCTGTTGGAACTCTATATTCCACTTGAACCCCATGGGAACAATAATAATAAGTGCTAATCGGGAAATGAAATTCGTAGGAGTAACAGAAATAAACATAAAGCTTGATTCAGGGACACAATAGGAGAATCATTATTGATAGAATTGACCTTTTCTGATGGCCACGCTTGAGACAAAAGTTGGACGGGTGGACTTTTATTTTTGATTCGCTAGTGACTCGGCTTTGCCCAGATGCTATGATCTGACTCCCCTTGGCAGGTTTGATGACATCTTGGATATGATTTTAAGGGACTTTGTAAATGGAGATGAATACCCTGAGTTCATTAAATGCTCTCTGTAGCCAAGCTGTGTGCATATATCTAGCTTCTCCCTTTGTTAGCTGGGCTGGATAGTGTTCCTAAGCTCGTTTTACAAGCGGATGCATAGTACAGCCAATATATTCGACTCCAAAAGGACAAGTGAACTGATATATGCATGCTGAAGTGTACCAGAGCTACAAATTGTATTTAGCATGCTGGTTGAATAGTATCTCGCAAGGAAATGTTAATCTTAGGCAGACGGTGAAATATATTTTACTGAGAGATTTCGGAAGCCGTTTCCGGAGAATTTCTGCCTTGCTGTCTCACTTTTAAATTGGGGATTAGGCAGCAACATTGTTTCGCGGACCTTTTCAAAAGTTTTCTTTGGGTTTAGATTCATGTCTAAGGAATCTACGATTTGAAACCATCCTCCATTAGGTTTTCTTGGAGAGAAGGTCAGATCGAGGCAAATGAGCATAGCTGAGGCACTAAAGTTCAAGCCCACGATATATATTTATATGTTCTGCTAGTTATGTGTTTTTAGTCCCTATTTGTAATCTTGTCAACTTTACCCACCCCCCCCAAGCGGAAATAATTCAGGAACTTTCTCAACCAAATAGTACATTTGTACATATATCTATACATGAATTTACAGCCTAGTTGATGACTTCATCGAAAAGAACATTTTCTTCTCTGCAGCCGCCTTTTGCCTAAGATCTATTATGCATATTCCTTGATATATATTGATTTCTGGGAGTTGAAATAATATCAAGGCGAGACATTTACCAGTAAACTTTTGTTTTAAAGATTCAATGAATCTGAATATTTAGCTACTTTCAAGTTGATCAGCTGTGTTGATTAGCTAAGACGAGAACCTTCAGATTACATGATGGATCTCTCAAGTTTTATGCCAATGGATTTGAACTTCAGGGTCTGTGGATTTTAATTTCTGTCAGCTGCCGCAACATAGGCGCATATATTTTAAAATTTTTTAAAATTTTATTTTATTATACCTTGACTCCACTCCGTATTTTTGATACAAGTATGGAATTTTCAGCATGTGATATCGGTAGCCCAAATTTAGCAGGACGACCACTGATATCGCGTGTGTGTTGGCTGGGGATCGGACCACGGAGCATACGCATGGTCAGCGAGAGTCCTGACGGCTGTGCCGCCGACTCACTCCAACTAGTTAGACTCATTGATCTGTTAGACTAGTCACTGAAACGGAAATCAAGTAACAGTATTTAGAATTCACTACCAGCGGCTGAATGTTCAGTGTGATGGAGCCTTAACTTGAGTATACCTGCTTCAATCTAAGACTGCGTCATGACAGCGTATTCCGGGGAAACGCCTAAACTAAGACGAAATAATCATCCCGTACTCCTCGGTTTCCACTGATTCTGTAACTGGTACAAGAGTAGAATTTGATTACCATGGGAGAATATAATTCCATATTCGATTAATTTATATAACTTACCACACACTGATACAGTATTAACTTCTCTCTCGTACATGTTGTCTGTTGCAATTTTCCCGATATTCGGTATAGGCGTTGAATCATTTCTGTCCTACGAATTTGTTACCCAGTTGGTGAGCAAAGATTCATTTATTAACCTGTCTCCCCACTTAACTATATTAATTTTTAATGCCTTCCCTCCACCTCACACTATGACGTTGCTACATCCAAATGGTTTCATTGCAACGGTCGAGTTATTTTCTAGGCTTCTGAACTTAGTAGTGTCAATCATTCGAGATCTAGCTAAATTCCAATGTTCTGTTAATCTGATTGATCCTTATCTACTAGTCTGACCTATTTGATTGACCCCACAGTCGTTACAATATTATTATTATTATTGTTTCCTTTAATTCCTAGAGGAACATAAGGCTTCAGCCGCGCGTCTCCATTGCGTTCGGTTCTCTGCTAGAGTCTTCACCTGGATCCATTTCGGGTTCCACTCGAGCGATGGCTTGCCTAGTGATGTCACTTGATGGTTTCCTTAGAGTATGGCCAATCCATCTTCACAATCGGTTCCTGGTTGGTTCGCTCATTACCAGAGATCCCCGTTGCTGATCTATTCTGGTAGGCCATCTGATCTTGAGTGGTTTTGAGCGAAGACAACTGTTAATGAAGGTCTGTAGTTTGTCTGAGATGCTCTTTATGACGCGCTGGCCAAGTCTCTGATCCGTATAGTAGCACTAACTAACTTCACATTGGAGTTGAAAATCCGGATCTTAATTTTGATGCTGAGTAGTGTTGTTGACGTCCACACAGACTTGAGAGTAGAGAAAGCTTATCTTGCTTTTCCGATTCTTGCTTTGATATGCTCGTCAGTTCCGTGCGCCTGTAGTTGAAACGATGCTTCCCAGGTCGGTAGGTAGGTAAAGGAGGTTGTTTCTTTGAGGTTCCTACCATTTATGCTGATTGTTGTCTGTTGTTGTTATTGCTGTTGGTGGTGTTGTCCAGAAATCTCCATCACCTCTGTTTTCTCAATGTTCACCTGAAGTCCTATCTTTGATGCTTCTGCTAACTTGTTGCTTTTCGCTTGCATATCTTCCAGTCGTTACATGGTATTTGGTAAATTATATTACTTTTCTTAATTGGAACTATCATGTCCTTAATCCAACAAAATTTGTTTCTGAGTGTTTTAGTTGCCTGATTCAAATGTCCTACTAATTCCAGACTGATAAAGAATCCCAGGTAGGGCTTCTTATATTACTCCTTTATACGGCAGTAGTCTACAGGGGCTTGAAATTCTACACTATGTGTGTGACTGTCATCATTTTACCACCACTGTTATTTTTACTATGGGTCTTCATAGATTTTATTGAATAAATTCTGGTGGGTAGTCATTCATCAATAATATTTTTTCAGTATTTAAATCTCCCGACTCTTCATGGCCCGATTTTATTGACATTTAATAAAGCCTAACTTTACAGATTCTGGGTGGGATAAATTATAGTCTAAGTATTTATTACTTTTTATTTACTTAGAGTACTATAAGTGCTTGTATCCAACTCACAGCCGTGCTGGCGTTTTATTTTACAGTCTGGCATAGCTTATCCACCTTCGTCATTTTGATTTATAAAAGAAACTTCCCTATTTTCCGTCCCTACTGTCGGCTTGTAAAGTAGATGTCATTTAATAGTGAGTCGGCCGCAAATCGATCTCAGACCACCTAAGTTGTCGGTGGAAAGCATTCTGTCATTAAACTATGCATAAATCACTACTGACAGGAGAATAAATGGAAAGTAAAAGGCGGAGAATAGCTGTTCTTTTTGTAGTTTATCGATTTTAAGCATTGGCTTCAATGATAAGTAGCTCATAGAAGAAGAACGTTTACCTACTGACGTCATTCAAGTCGAGAAATATATACTCATATTTGATGGCCGCCTCTCATGAAACACTTAGCAGACCTTTCCAGTCAGCAGACAAGTGATAAAGTGATGGTTTTAAGAAATGAAACCTTTGCTTTCTTCAATAAAGCAAGAACAACAGTATGTGCGGGAGACTAAAGAGTGCCGAAATACATATTTCCTTCCCAACTGGTTTCAATGCCTCTCTAATTTCTGACCTTGAAGTTAATTAAGAACTTCAAATTAACATGGATGGTCTCCACCAGCAATAAACTTTCACCCTGCCTCAATGGAATGGAGACTAATGTCCAGATTTTCAGTTGTAATGAATGCCCATCCATGGCATTGATTTGCGGTAGAGCACTATCGCGAATTTTAAAAAATGAGAATTTTCGGGTCATCGGCCTAATGATCAACAGACTCAGCTTGTAACATGAAGGTCCCGGATTCAATCTCTAATGGGTTCATGGCTACGCACTGATGAAGAGCTCCCAAGTAGGACCAAAAATCTGTCCAGTGCCCCATGATTTTTAGTAATATTCTCACGAAACCCTAAATTTAAGATTTCGAGATATTAAAAATCCCCATTGAGTCATATGAAAAAGAGAAGACGTTCAGCGAAGAGACTCTTTTCAACGGTGAATTCATTCACATAGCTGTACAATCGCATTTATATTTAATTATTTTCGCATATGTGTGTGGGTACATGAGGTTGGTCAAGTTTAGATAATTAATCATGTAATAAAAGAATGATCTAACATAGAAACAAGGTTAATTAGACAGCAACTAAAGTAAGATTGAGTTCATAAGTTAGATGACGTAATTTCATTGAGTAAAATGTTTCAACTTAGATTGGGATAGCGATAGAGGTAATTGCAGGTAGAGACTGAGTAGAGGTGTTAATATATGTGTAAAACTTGGGCACTGTGGTAGTAAGTAATTCGATATTAGCTTGTTTATTAGATGGACATATCACACAGTGAAACAGTATTATTTACTGGATGACATTTCGAACAAAATTTATTGTTCATAATCATATCAATTGTGATCACACGACTTTGATACTTGAGTTTTATAGTTTTCTTTGTTCTCTCCCATTTGTCGTCGTAGGCGTGTTAGTAGAATATTCCAGATATCTGGGTGGACAGATGTTGAATCACTCCTATTACACATATTCTCTTTCAGTTGATTCGATAAACAAAGCTTCTGTTATCAATCTCTCCCTATACCCTGTGACATTAGATTTGAAAACTGTCATCCTATCCTATCCTATTGTATGGTTGTGTGTAATTGCATGTAGTGAGGGGTATAGCTGAACTATTCTCTAGATTTCTTATTTTATTCGGGTCAACCAATCTAGATTTTGCTAAGTTTTTATAATCAGCTAGTCTGACTGCCCCTGTTCTACTAGTTTGACCTATGTATTTGACCTGAAAATCATTGCAGGGTATTAGATAAACTAAATTGTTTTGTTTTAAAGGCTCTACAGGATCCTTTAGCCAACAAAGCTTGTTTCTAATTGAGTTTGTGGGTTTGAATGCCGTTTTCATTCCTGCCTTGTTAAGAATTCTGCGTAAGGCTTCCGAGGTTCCTTCCTTGTATGGAATTACTACTGATGATTTAGATTCTCTATTGTTGGCGTCGTCATTAATATTATTATTACTGTCACTATTATCATTATTATTGTTATTATCACTATCGCTACTATCATTATTTATTTTATTTTTACTTTTCGTTACATATTTCCTGACTAATTTATCCGGGTAATTATTAAGTTTTAAGGCCTCTTTTGTGTGTATTATGTGTGTATAATACTGTTTCACTGTGTGATATACCTAATAAACAAACTAATACGAGTAGAGGTGTGTCTACCAATTCACCTGCTCGTTTGGAGCCAGATGCGTCGGCCATACCCAGCGTTCACTATCCAAAAGTATCACCGAACACTTACCAGCATGGCTTTACAATGGAGAAAATCAATGCTCCCGCAGCTCTGCCTTAGAACATATGGTAGATTCCGGACACCAAGCTACACCCCAAACAAACTTCAAATTCTTCTACAGAATACGAAGCAGTCTGCCTAAAAGTGTACGAATCAAACTTCTTCAAACTGCAGAAGCAATGGCAATTCACTTGTTAAGCCCTGAACTCTGCATACACAAGAAGTTCGTTGAATCACTACACTTGCAATGGATGTAATCTGGTTTAATACCTGACAGGTAAATTCTATTTCTTTCTGTCTCTTTATTCGTATTATTTTGTCTTTTTAACTGTAATATTTTACATTTTCAACTTTCCTGTAATCTACCCCCATCCGATTTAATTTCTACATCTCATTACCGCTCAATTTCTAGTCATTTATGTTACGTCAAACAATTTATCTGCTCACTTTTTGTCCTAATTTAAATGGCACTATTCCCTACCTGTAATTACCTCTGTCACTATCCCGATCTAAGTTTCAAACATTTTAGTCGATTAAATTACGTCATCTAACTTATGAACTCAATCTTACTTTAGTTGCTGTCTAATTAACCTTGTTTCTATATTAGATGATTCTCGTATTCCCTGAATAATTATCTAAACCTGACAAACCTCATGTACACACACATACGAAAATAATTATATATAAATGTGATTGTACAGCTATGTGAATGAATTCGCCGGAAAGAGTCTCTTCACTGAGCGTCTTCTCTTTTTCTATTTCAAGATATGTCTAGAAGAAGATCTGACCATCTGACCAGCCTATATGAAAAAGTGAAAGACTACAAATCGCATCTAATAACCTGGAAAAATGAATTATTTTGAATGACTTTAGATTACACTGATTAAGAACGAAGAACTTTAAATGCTTCCGATATTTGGAAAAAAGTTATCCTATGTGTAACTCAACAGATTGCTGGTCTGAACTATACTGAAACAACTAAAAGTCTCCTTCTGTCAAAGAATTGAGTAGTCAAACATTCACATATAGTAGTCTTTGACACTTCACATTACTTTTAACCGGAAGAGAACACGATGTGTCTGTCTGAAAAGACGTGTCGTGGAAATATCTTTGTAAAAGGAAAAATCCCTGATAAGCGTCTTATGCTATTAAACGTCCTATATTCTAAATAAGTCACTAATACAGGAGTTTAAGATAAGCAGTTTTATGAATTAGTACACTACCCTATGTGTCGGTGGCAGAGTGGTTAGGACGCCCGCCGACCATGCACATGGTCACGGGTTCGATCCCCGGCCGGCGCACTCCTTTACCTCACTAAGCCAGAAATAAAGCTAGTGAAGAGGAAAGGTTTGGCATGAGGCTAGCAACCCCATCCTGTAAAAATCACTGCTACAGAAACTTCAAGACTCTAGCTTGAAGCCCTATGTTCCACTGGGAACGTGAAGGAATAAAAAAACACTACCCTATAAATATACAAGCATGCCGTTTAGTCTCACTATGGTGCAAAGTGTGTTTGGTGGAGGCACCAGCGATTGGTCAACTCCTTCTCTGACTCTGTTAATTTTTTTACTGCCTCATCCGTACATAATCCTAAGCTCCATCCTTGTTGTTGGTTTCAGTTTATAGTAAGTAATTCACTGTTATCACTCTTAGACGTTTGTACATTTTACTAATCAGTTGATTGTGCTCACCCTCATCACACTTGTCAAGTGGAAACTTAACTAGGGTACCTCTCATCCTATCAGATTTCAAATATTCACTTTGACTGTTGTCTGTTATTACATAATTTCTCTCTGTTTTCGGAAACTATATCTAAGTAATTGCACCTCTAACGTCACAACCATATTACTCGACAACAAACTGTTATACGTTTTAGTAAATAGAAATATGGTTGCACAGCTTTTGAAGTTGACTTTCTTGGAGATGGGGATCCAACTAGCTAGCATTATTACCGTCCCACAGGAATTAGATTATGATACCAATGATAGCTCAATGGTCATGCCTCTAGCTGCAGGACACTGGATGACACGGGTTCTATTCCTAAAAAAGGACACGATTTCCTTTAAGGTACCAGATTCATCTTACTGAAGAACGCCAACAGACAAGTAATTTAGGCCCAGGTTTTAAAAATGACGGCCTGTGATCATCTAATACAGACAATTCTTTATTCCCATAGGTATTTTAGCATCGAATTAATCAGGAACATTTTGGTATATGGATCCCTTGGACAGATTCCAAACAGTCAGTTTCACCTTTAGGCATAAATCCGACCTAAACAAACTGGTTAGCTCTCACGAGATATGCAACATAGATGGCACTGAAATAGAAATCAAGTCGGAAATTAAATACCTAGGCGTCATTCTATCTGCTGATCTCTCCTGGTTGTCTTATATCTTGACGATTTCTAAGAAAATATTCCGTCTTACATTCTACATCAAAAAGTTAAAACATTCTGGTATAACCCACCCCTTACGCCTACAATTCGTTAACTCTCGCTTCTGCCTATTATTCTCTATTGTTCCCACTTAGTTTTTCCAGCGCTACTGAAGAAAGACTATAACATATAACGCAGGATGTTAAAGGTTGTCAGCAGAGTAAGCAACGCGTCACTTAACCAGCTTGTTAATATTCTGGTCGATAGGCACATGGACTCATGTGAAAAATTGGCTAAATCCATTCTATCTTACTCACACCACCCTCTTCACTCACAACTCTCCCCTTGCATCTCATCAGGCAGGAGACCAGAAGCCTATATAGAAAACTATATGCTCGCACCAACAAGTACAAAAACTCAACCATATCCCTACTTAGCTCGTGTTCTGTGCGATAAAGAAAGCATTAGGTGTGACACCTATAATTCATTAAATAGTCAGTAGAACAACTGGATCTCTTCTTTCCAACTCATATCATTTATAGGTACAACATTTTCTTTCTTTCTTTTCCTTTTCTCTCTCTCCCCCTTTTTGCGTTATGTGCTGCTTTGTTTCTATTCTCGCTTACATCAGTAAATATGACAGCACCTACTTTTCTAAAATCTTCAACTGTGGCTTTTCTACCGACATGCCAATATGTTGTTGTCATAATGAACTGAGATTTCCTTAGTCTTTGTAGAATTTCATTTATTGATAATGTACTAACTGGATGTAGTACTGTAGTAAAAATACTGAGAATTCCATTCTGTATCACAAGTACTGTTTTGGAATAAAGCAAATTATTATTATCTTATCATTTTTAGTTACTCGGAGTTTTTTGTTCGGTGATGACTGGTGGCAGAATTCAGAAAGTGCGCATGTGCCACTTATTTGGAGCATGTCAGCTGAATAAACTGCACATCCTGGATTCTACTGTCAGCCACCACCAACTGGATAATATCACGCTAATCTCCAGAGGTCGTCTAAGCATGCGTGCTACGGAGGTCTGACATTCATGTCCAATGAATCAGTGGGGAAAAACAAAACTGACTCCAACACACAAGATGTACATGATTACTATACGTGATTTCTAATAGAAGCAAGAAATGAAACACTCTGCATTATTGATTAACTTTATTATTTTGAAAGAAAAATAAACAGGACATTTTATGATGGCGTGAACGCAACAAATAAAAAACAGCCAAGTCTAGTCTAACTTTTAGTGCATTATAAATCTGACAATTTTTTCTTGCCCTGTTTCTGTGCAAAAAACTCCCTATGTATACGTTTTAGTGATGAACACATTTCAGGCCATAAAATGTGTAACAGAAAATTAGATTGACGTGATTTAATTTTTGTCTATCACGTTTTATAGTGTAAAACAAGAACAAAACAAAACAAAAAAACAGTCCTACTTCTGCTTCACTAAATGTGTGGTCCAAAAATGTGTTTAGCTGTAATATTTTAAAGGAACAATGTCTCGGTATAAGGAATTAGACAAAAGTGGATTTATGCAACTATATCTTTTGCTCAATTCTGTTCCAAACAGGAATACTCTGGCGATTGGTAAGAAGACTGTTGAAGATATAGGTTTAGCGAGTGAACTTAAGGACTTGCAAGCGAAAACCAACAAACTGGCAAAAGAGATGAGACAGTCAGCGAAGACAGGACTGCAGGTGAACATAGAGAAGGTACAAAAACAAGCAACAACAACTATCAACGGAGCAGATTTAACAAAGGTTACCTCCTTCACTTATCTTCGTAGTGAGCGTCGTTTCAACTACCGGCGAAGGTCACGGATGAAAGTGTCAATGTCAAAATCGGAAAGGCACCATCAAACTGAAACCATTTTGGAAATCTTCTGCGCTCATCATAAGGAACAAGATTCGAATTTTCAACACCAATGATAAGTCAGTCCTTCTATACGAGCCAGAAACTTGCACTGCTTGTCACGAAAAGGATTGTGAAGAGGCTGCAGACATTCATCAACAGCTGCCCCTTTCGCTGGCTCCATACTGAACATCAGATGGCCAGCATGCCAGAAAGAATTAGTAACAAGAAACAAACCAACCAGGAGCTAATCAGGCATACGCCACTGATGAGGCCGCCAAATGACATCGCGTTCAATGCAGACTAGTGCTCGAGTGGAATCCGGATGGGAATTGACGAGTGTGTCGACAGTGCGAGGGTGACACGGAGGAGATGAGAGATTATCGGCAATAATGGGGCTAGCCAACTGAAGAGGATAGGAGGGAATAGAGGAAAGTGGAGATGTTCCACTCGGAACCTAAGGGAATGATAATAATAATATATAATAATAATGAATTCATCAAATTTCGATGGAACTCTTCAGCTGAATCACCTACATACAGCGATATATATATGTGTATATATGTTATTAGAATAATATGGGTAGATATATGATTTATAGGAAAGTGCGAAACGACAGGTGTGAATGTCTTTCAAATCATGTTAAAGAAAGTGGAAGCTTGTATAACAGATTACAATCAAGGTAATAAGGCACCACAGTTCAACTGAATCACTTGAATAGGCTATCAGTTAATCAGAGAACGAACTTGAATGTATCAGGAATTGCAAGCTGAATAACATTTACTGTAATAATAGTGATCATAACAATAATAATAATAATAAAATGAGGTAGGGTAATGGTACTGACAAAAATAAAAGTAAAAAAAATAATTATTATTCCTTTGCGTTCTAAGTGAAACATAGAGCTTCAGCAACATACCTCCACTTTGTTCTGTTTCCTGCCGTCCTCTTCAGCTGATTCTACGCTTGATCCAACACTCCCATCTCTTCCCCACACGATCTCTGCCATGTCACCCTCTCACTGACGACCCACTCGTCGATTCCCAATGGGATTTCACTCGAGGGCCTGGGATGCGATTTCATTCGGCGGCCTCCTCAATGAATGCTATATCAATCCATCTACATTTTCTCTTACACATTTGTTGAGCGATTGGGTCTTGCTGGGTTTGTTCCCATAATTTCTGGCTATTTGAGTTTCAGTAAAAAGCGAAGGCAGCTGTTTGTGAAAGTCTGCTTTTCGTGACATACTGGCCAAGTTTCTGACCGGTATAGAAGAACCGACTTCACATTAGTGTCGAAAATGCAAATCATGTTCCTAATGCTGAGTGTCGAAGATTTCCAAACTGGTTTCAGATGAATGAAAGCATATCTCACTTTTCCGATTCTGACGTCTTCATCTGTGCCGTCCGCCTGTAGTTGAAACGATGCTTTCCAGATGGGTGAAGGAGGCAATCTCTGTCAAATCTCTCCTGCTGATACTGATTGGTGCTGGTTTTTTTGCTGTTGATTGGTTATTTCCATCACCCCTGTCTTCTCTGTGTTCACATGGAATCCTGTTGTCGCTGCCTCTTCAGACAGTTTATTGGTTTTTGCTTCCAAGTCTTTGAGTTTGTGTGACATTCGACATATATCATCTACGAAATCCAGATCTTCTAGAGTCTTCTTATCGGTCGTCCAGCGTATTGCTGACTCCTCGCCCCCAACAGTCTGACGCATTATCCATCAACCAAGTCTCTTTCCAGGAAGAGATCAACTCAGATGATGAAACCAATAAAAGATGCTCGAGGAAAAGTGACCACCAAGGAGGATAAACAAAGAAAAACTTGGCTGATCACTTTAAAGGACTCTTGAATCAACCACCACCGGCAACTCACTCAGAAATATCACTAACAGCGTACACGGAAATGCCTGCCAGTGGACACCAGTCCTTCACTGATAGAAGAAATCCTGAATGCTATCAAGCTAGTGAAGTCCGGGAAGGCCAAAAGATGGTTTTAAATGAATCAAAAATAATAAAAATAAGAGACAGAATAAAAATATTGATAATAATAACAGTCAGTAGGTACGACATTTTACGGTGATAGATTGAGAGTGACTACCATTTTCTTTTGTTCACAGAAACCGGGTGTATAAACCCTAAGGGCACAAGCCTCCACAACGGCAAACATCTTTCTGTCTGTTTGTCTGCTGACAGCAGTGAATGACTTGACAGAGTCAATATCGTGTCGGTAGTCTATAAGACACTTCATTATTGAACATTCTAGTACCTACCTTGACTCCAGCAAATGCTCCATCGTCTCTCAGTTCAACCTTTGTGTACTTGCTTCCCAAAAATACACTCAAACTGATGTACGCAGTTTTTGAAGTGTCGAGGATTGTTGACCGGCCTTTCTCATATTATTGAAGCATCAATTAATTGATTGATGTTAAGAACGACGAGATTTACAGCATAATAAGTTCTGCTGATAGCTTCATCAAGTTGTCTTCGTTTGATTACTTGCGAAATGACATACGCAGCTTTCTTTCAAACTGCTTCTATAGTTTTACGGTGGCTTATTTCTTTAGAATGTTTATTGATAAACCTCTTACGATATCCATTCTCAGGAGAAATATCCTTCAGAGTCTTCGTTTCGTATTCAGTTCTGCTGTCAGAACAAATTTTACGTCTTCTAGGGAATAATGTTCTGCCTATATATGTCCAAACCAAGTTTACTTTTAATGGTTTCAAAAAATGTGGGCATTGGGTATATGACATTCACTAAAATAAAAGTTTTTTTGTATTTCCCAATGAAAGAAAAACAAGACGATATTGTTTTTATCGACTTTTCGCTATTTAATGCTAATAGATTTATCAAATTATTATTAAACCAGAATTAAGTATGGTCGAAAACTTCTTCCAAAAACATAGACCTCAACGATTGTCATTCCATATAGATCAGAAACCTCAGACGATATCAGAAGAGTAGTCAATAATCTCGACATCAGAGTTTTCTTCAAAGCATCAGACACAATGCGAAACAACTTAGTCCATATAAAAGACCAAATCCCTAAAGATTTTCTATCTAATTGTCTCTACGAAATACAATGCTTGGAATGTGATGTGATACGCATCGGACAAACATCGCGAGAAATCAAGATAATCAGAAGAAATGAACACCGTAGAGCATCTGTTTGACCACTGAGACATTCAGATGAACGAAAAAAGCTTGAAAAATCATCAGCCATAACTCGTCTACACGCCTTAGTATCAGGCCACAAAATTGATTTTGACAATATTGAAAAAATCCAGAAAAATTTCAGAAATCACAAAGATCTTCTAACATCAAAAGCATTTGATTCCATTATGGGTAAATTTTATTTTGATAGAGTCTCACAGTGTTATACAGTAATGTTTATTGATGACCACGTTTCGAGCACAATTTATTCCTCATAACCATATCAAGGTAATCACACGACTTCCTAAATTCATTTATGTAGTTCCATTGTTTTTCACTTGATTTTCACTTGATTTGATTGGTAGTATTATTTTCCATATTTCAGGGATGAGTGATGATTCATTCCTATTGCATGTGTTGGGTGTAGATTCGATGAACAAGGATTCAGTAATCAACCTCTCTCTATCTCCACCTACCTTTATTACTTTTTAGAGTTTTTACCCTTTCCCATCCACTCTATTGTGTGGTTGTGTGTTAATGCATGCATTGCAATTGCCGAGCTTTTTTCTAAATTACTTATCTTCTCTGGGTCAACCATTCTTACCTTAGCTAAATTCTTATGTTCTGACAATCTGACTACCCCTGACCTACTAGTTTGACCTATGTAGTTGACCTCACAGTCATTGCAGGGTATTTTGTAAATTATATTATTTTGTCTAATTGGGTCCACTGGGTCCTTTAACCTACAGAGCTTGTCCCTGAGTGAGTTTGTAGGTTTGAATGCCACCCTAATTCCTGCTTTATTTAGAATCCTACGTAGGGTCTCAGATGTCCCCTCTTCATATGGTATAACTAGATGACTTATAGTCTCTCTTATTTATGTTATTATTACTAGTTTCACAATTATTTTTCTTTTTCTTTTGGCCTTTACTGATCTTCCTAATGAATTTTATAGGATAATTATTTAACACCAGAGCCTCTTCTATCTGTTTTATTTCATCATTTAGGTCTTCTTTTGTGCTACTTAGTGCCATTGCTCGGTTTGTTAAACACTTAACTAAGCCTGCCTTAACAGTTAAAGGATGAGATGAATTAAAGTCTAAATATCTATTAGAGCACTTGATACCAAATGGAATCCAAATTGTCTGAATAGGAATGATGGACTAAAACAGAATTTGACCTAGTTACTGCACATCCCTCCCCCATGAAGTGACAAAATCAACACGAATGTGATAAGCGATTTCATTAAGCAAACACATGCTGCTTTTATAATTTTACACGCTTATCAAATCCAAAAATCTAGACCTTGTTTTGTTATCTTTAACAACTGGCTAATTTGACAACGAAAAATGACCCCAAACTGAAGAACGATGATCAAGTTAGTAAACTTTGTTATTTGGTTAAGTGATCTTTGTTGTTATTTTGACTTTCATTATGTCCCTTTAACTTGACCTAAGTCTATTTTCTCACCCATTTAATCTTTGTTTTATATATATATATATATGCTGAGATTTTGTAAATTCCAGTTTAATAATACTTTGATAAAGCTATCAGCATTAAATAGCGAAATGTCAGTAAAAACAACAATATCGTTTTGTTTTTCTTTCATTGTCAAATACAAAAAACTTTTATTATAATGTTCTGGCTAATTTATTTTTATACTGGATAGGAACAAAGCTGTTAAAATAGCTATACTATCTTGTCCATGACTACTGTGTAAATATAGATCTTTATATTGTGCCACCAACACTTTTCACCAGAGAAACGGAAGTAAATCTTTCCGATCCAGACTAGATTTCAACAGCTCTTGTCATCCAGTTAATCATAAACGATCGTCGGTCATTCGTAAGATTATAAAAGTATGGAAGAGATTCATAGCTCATATGGACACTTTTTGTAATGTTGTGTTCTTTGGGCCGGATAGTTTTATGGCTAAGCTTTCATTGTCATTCTCGATAAGACATTCAGGGCCAACTTGAATGTGAAGATTTCACATGATGCATTATGGGAAGACCTGCACATTACCAAGACAATGACACCAAAGACAGAACAGTGTGATAATAGGCGTTAATAATTTGGTCTGCTTCTGTGGGTCTCTAGAAACATCCTGCTCAGTCCTTGAAGTTCCAGTAGCCACAGTGTTGCTTTTACTGGGTAAAATAGTCTCACACCCAACCCTCTCTCCTACCTGGGATCATCATAAACCAGTTAACCAGACTAGATTTAGGAGTGCGTCGGCCATAAAAATCGTACCGTGGACATTATGCATTTTTCGTGAAGTATCCTGCCACTATACCATCGTTACAAATGCAGAAGATTTGAGCAGATTAAACTTCTTATTTTATTATTTCTACCAATCTAAAGTTCACTAGATTGTGGCTTTACGGGATTAATTGACAGAGATTATATGTCCACTGAAAATCCTGTCAGAATTATTTAGATTCTGACTGATTGACTGACCAACCTTGACATTTTGAACTTTACTCATTGATTGATTTGAATATATTTTTGGGAGATTTTTGTCAGGTTTTCTATTTGAAATTGTTGTCTTACGTTTATAAACTAATATTTTGTCTTGTATGACTGTTTTTTTCCCTCAGGTAACTTAATTTGTTTATTCTTACTTTAGGTAGGACTGCGGAGGATGTGAGAGCAGATCTAACTCAGTTTAACAGATGTTATGCAAGAATCGTGTTTTTTATTCATATACAAAAACACAGAGAAATATAAATAGTTAGTTCAAGTTAATCATTGCAACGCAGTTTGTATTCAGCCGGTGGTTATCATTTAATTGAATGAAGCTGAGATCAAGGAAGATTATTATCACCGTTCATAGTGTGAATAGTTTCAAAAAACCATTCCCACCAATAGATAAGGGCATTCATATCAATTTACACTTTTACCTGGACAGTAATGATTACCAGTGGAATCAAGGATGCATGTCTCATCCCTTTTAGGACTCATTAGCTAGGCATAGCAGGACCAGATGGAATCCCAACAGAAGCATTGAAAGTGGACCCAGAGACAACAGCAGACTTGATGACGCCACTACTGGAGAAGGTGTGGAAAGAAGGCAAAGTACCCGAGGATTGGAAGAAAGGATACCTATTCAAACTACCAAAGAAAGGAGACCTAAGTCAATGCAAGAACTGGCGCGGAATTATACTCCTGTCCATCCCAAGCAAAATACTAAGCCGCATCATCCTGGAGAGAATCAAACATGCCCTGGATGAAAAACTTCGACCGGAACAAGCTGGATTCAGGAGTAACAAGTCATGTATTGATCAAATCGCCACACTACGGATCATCATTGAACAAAGTTTGGAATGGCAGTCACCTCTCTATCTCTACTTCATCGACTTTGAAAAGGCCTTCGACAGCGTCGATCGAGAGGTGATTTGGAAACTACTTCGCTACTATGGGGTGCCGCCGACAATTATACATCTCATCCAACAGCTATACGACAATGCTGCATGCCAAGTAATCCACAACGGGAAACTCACGGAATCCTTCGAAGTGAGGACAGGAGTAAGACAAGGCTGCCTACTATCACCAATGATTTTCTTGATTGCAGTAGACTGGATAATGCGACAAACAGCGGGCAATGAGGAAACAGGCATAAAATGGACTCACACAAAGAACTTGGAGGATCTGGACTTCGCCGATGATATATGTCTGATTTCCCACAAACTAGAAGAGATGAAAGTGAAAAGTAACAAGTTGGCAGAAGAAGCATCAAAGATAGGACTTCAGGTGAACACAGAGAAAACGGAGGTGATGAAGATCCCTGGCCAACACTAACAGCCACAGCAACAACAACAGAGAGCAATCAGCATAAATGGAAGGAACCTGAAAGAAACTACCTCCTTTACCTACTTGGGAAGCATTGTTTCAACTACAGGCGGAACTGACGAGGATATCAAGGCAAGAATCGGAAAAGCAAGACAAGCTTTCACTACTCTCAAGTCTGTGTGGAGGTCAACAACACTCAGAATCAAAAATAAGATCGGGATTTTCAATTCCAATGTGAAGTCAGTGCAACTTACTATACGGATCAGAGACTTGGCGTGTCACGAAGAGCACCTCAAACAAGCTACAGACCTTCATTAACAGTTGTCTTCGCTCAATACTCAAGACCAGATGGCCCGAAAGGATCAGCAACAAAGATCTCTGGGAGCGAACCATCCAGGAACCGATTGTGAAACAAATAGGCAGGAAGAAATGGAGATGGATCGGCCACTCTCTGAGGAAACCATCAAATGACATCACTAGACAAGCCATTGCTCGAGTGGAACCCGAAAGGGAAGCGACGAGTTGGTCGTCCAAGGGTGACCTGGAGGAGATCATGTGAAGAGGAGATGAAAGCATGTGGGCAGACCTGGAGCCAGGTGAAGACTCTAACAGAGAACCGAACGCAATGGAGACGCATGGCTGAAGCCCTATGTTCCTCTAGGAACTAAAGGAAATAATAATATAATAATAATAATAGCTAGGCATACATGGATCCCCAATGAGTGACAGTTTTCTCATTGAGATTCTAAATTAAGCATCCATTATTCTACGTGTCAAACCGTCTAACACAAACCTATTAGGTTAAAACAGTCCTCTCTTGTGAAACTAGATCAGGTGCCATTAACAGGAATCATTATTTGGGATCACCACCTTGACTGATTTTTACAGAACCGAAATGCTTTTTCAGATGAGAAAAATCACCAGATGAACCACTTTATTACTTTAGAACCACATGCAATTTTTGAGGTGCCAACTTCGTGTAAAATTCATTTCAGTACAAAACAACAGTTTTAGAAACATTTATCAGTGAATTCTCCACTTTCTTCCCAGGGCATAAAAACGTGCACACTAACTCCTGAAAATCTGCCCGGTGCTCGCTAGCAACTGGCCACAGGACGAAGTTCCCTTGAGTTCTAGTTAGAATTCGTAACCCGTGGAGTCCACCCAGTCGACTGTGAGGACGAGTGCTTGCTCATGATCGCGCCAAAATCAAGAATTGGGAAAAGTTGGAATTCATGCGCTGGTCATTGAATCGGGTCTCAGTGGCTTAACGATCCACTAACTTGCCTTGTAACCAGGTGCCCCTTTTTCAATAACACCTTGGGTGAAAGCGCACTGACGATGAGTGCCAAACTAAAACAGAACAGGTCTCCAGTAACCACTGCTGGTTATCAATGGTTCTCTTACCAAAATCGGCACGTGATAATGTTTGAAATGAGAACTTGGATTCCGAGTGGAATATACAACGTCACCATTACATCTTCACTACACCAGTTTTTCTGTGGTCTTTTTTGTCAGGTTCCACGACAACCAATCAGATTTCATTTTCTCTTCACAAGGTCTCCTCCATGTCACCTTTGGAAGCACGCTGAGTTAGCTGTTTCCTATCCGGCTTCTAACTGAGGATCTTGTCTGGAAGTTAATGTTACCTGATGGTCGCCTTACCGTGTGTCTGCTCCATCTCCATTCCCTTCTGCATAATTTTTATGCGGTAAATCTTGTTCATTGATATAAGAACAGAAATGTGCACTGTGTTCGAGTATAATTCTATTGTGAGTAAAATTTTGATAAAGTCTCACTCATAGTGTTATACAGTAATATTTACTGATGACCATGTTTTTAGCACAATTTATTACTGCTGATAATCATATCAAGGTACTCACACACAAACTCACCCGTTAACTGTTAGGCCAGGCTTAGTTAAGTGTCTAACAAACAGAGCAGTAGCACTAAGTAATACGACAAAACAACTAAAGGATGAAATGGAGAAGATAGAAGAGGCGTTGGCGTTAAATGACTATCCTATAAAATTCATTTTTTCTCCTTCACGTTCCACAGTGGAACATAAGGCTTCAAGCTAGTGGCTTGAAGTTTCTGTAGCAGTGTTTATTTTACAGGATGGGGTTGCTAGCCTCATACCCAACCTTTCCTCTTCACCAGCATTATTTCTGGCTTAGCGAGGTAAGGGAGTGCGTCGGCCGGGAATCGAACCCTGGACCATGTGTATGGTCGGCGAGCATCCTAACCGCAATGCCACCGACGCTAAAACCTGGAAGTACTGGGCGGCTGTTTCGTCCTAGTTTGGAACTCTTCGGCAGTACGCACCCACCGGGATATAAAATTCATTGGGAAGATCAAAAAAGGTCAAAAGCAAAATAAAAATAATGGTGAAACTAATAGTAATAATAGCATAAATAAGAGAGAATATAAGGCATCTACAGCTTTAACATGGAAGGGACATCTGGAACCCTCCCTACATGGAATTCTTAATAAAGCAGGAATAAGAGTGACATTTAAACCTACAAATTCACTCAGCAACAAACTATGTAGGCTAAATGACCCGGTGGAGCCAATTAAACAAAATAGTACAAATTACAAACTACCTTACAACTACTGTGAGTTAGGTAAGCTACATAGGCCAAACCAGTAGATTGGCGGGTAGTCAGATTATCAGAATATACGAATTTAGCAAAGGTTAGAATGATTGATCTCACGAAGATATGTTATCTAGAAAAAACTCAACAGTAGCACTACATGCATTAACACGAAACCACTCAATAGGGTGGAGAGAGAGACTGATTACTGATTCTTTGGTCATAGAATCTACACCCAACACATTCAGTAGGAATGACTCATCACTCATTCCAGAAATACGGAATATACTGCTACCAATCAAATCAAGCGATGAAAAATAATTGGATTATATAAACGGAGATGGAAAGCTGTGTGTGTAATGCCTTGATATGACTATAAGCATTAGTGAATTGTGCTCAAAACCTGGTCATCATTATATAATACTGTATAACAACACTGTGAGACTTTATCAAAATAAATTTTACCCACAATGGAAGGATAGATTGCAGTTTAGCTCACTGCCAGAGTTTTGAGCTGCTTATTCTTTCTAACCATCTTGCAGATCTTGGGAATGGACCAAATGCAGGAATATGTGGAAGTCTGCAACCTGAATTCAATCATGCAATATATAATAATATATATGTATATAATAAGCTGATCATTTTAAGATTTGATAGTGTGGAAAATTCCCATATCACATGAAATAAAACTCAATCTGAACGAAGAATATTCTTTTCAATAATTTCTCCTCTTTAGGTTCTTACAATCATAAAATACAATATTTGTTGTCGTTACATTTCACCTACGAAGGGGAATGCAACGACTCTCTACACTTCCTCGACGTCCTACTAACGAGAAGAGAGGATGGTTCCGTCAAAAGAACCATATTTAGAAAGCTAGAGATCAAAGCTCAGTATACACACTTCCTTAGCTTTGTACCGATGAAACACAAACGTAACCTGATCAGATGCTTAGCATTTAGAGCAAGGTCGATTTGTTCCGAAGACTGTGTAGAGAAAGAACTCCAGGTCATCCGAGACATTCTAAGCGAGAACGGATATCCAGAGAAGTTCATTAAAGCAAACATAGGTTACAATAGCCGTAAACATGAACTGGCAACGGTGGAGAAAAAGCCTCTGTTTTTACGTCTCCAATTCAAGGGAGATACTCCTGAGGAGATTCTATCGCAACGTTTAACCAGGGCGATCAAGAAAAATTTCTACTCTGCACGTCTGTGTCTATCCTTCAGTAGCCGTCCAATGTTCACCCAGCAACTCAAAGATGTCTTACCTAAGCTTAGCTCTTCTTCATGCATATACCATTTCAACTGTTCCTGTGGTTCAAGTTATATAGGGCGCACGATTAGGCAGGTTCGTGTACGGGTTCGAGAACATTTACCAGCTTGGGGAAATTAAGTGCATAAAAAGCTCGATCCTGTCACACTTGGTCGATACTGAACATAGAATCGAAGTCAACAAAGCTTTCAGGGTTATCTACCGCATTCCGAAGTCGTTATCACGTACAGTTCGCTTACGTCTTCTACACATAGCTGAAGCTGTTGCAATAAGATCGAATAAACCGGAACTTTGTATCCAAAAAGAACACGTCCAGATGCTGTTCCTACCGTGGCCAAACTTGGATTGATGATTCTTCTTCTCACCAAGAGTGCTCCTTACCCTTAACCCTCTTGGCTTTTTTTTCCTTTGCTTATTATTACAATTATTATTATTATTATTATTCGTCATTATTTATGCCCTTCATGCAAATATTCTCTCGATACTATCGAATTTTTCGTTCATACTAGCCGGACTTATTATTAGTGATATTATCTCTTTTCTCAATATATGCCTCCACCTGTTTCATTTCACATATTCGTTATCTCATTATGAACCTCTCATTGCAGTCTTATTATCTCCTGTTTAACACAGACCACTCTGTACTAGCCACTCACCTGACACCTTTTATAACCTTGAACTGACTTGTCAATTTTCCAACCCCACACTCTACAAATCTATTATGATTAATCACCATTGTCACCCATTCTAAAATATTTTGTAATCGAATTCAGCCTAGCACGTTTGTCACACAAATACGACTATTTATTTTGACACCCCATAACTAATCTGTTATTCTACGTTAAAAATGTATCCGCCACATGACTGGCCTTTATTGTGCCGACAACAAATGTTATATTTTATAATTGTAAGAACCTGAAGAGGAGAAATTATTGAAAAGAATATTCTTCGTTCAGATCGACTTTTAATTTTAAGATCTTTACATTTTTTCCAGACTTAATGATATCCTGTACTTGTCCACACGTACTGATATAAAGAGAAGTAGGTCATGTCTTTTGAATTTTCGTTTATATTCATAAATACAAAGATGAACATGTCACCCTCATGTGGCTTATTTATCACAGCTGATGTAGTCGCTTTTGTAGATGACGCTTTGGTTTGGTTTTCATATGAACACTAAGTTCACTGCAGTTGTTATTACTTGCTAATTTGCTTTTTATACATACAATACTCCCACAGGAATAGCATTACCTAGAGTATTTAAAAAGTCAAATTTCCGTATTTATAGTATAATTATTTATTTTAAATTAGATTTGTTTGTCTGATTATACTACTTATCTACGATAAAATTGATTAAAAATACCCATTAAAATGTTTTCAAAAGAATGGTTACCGAACAAAGAATATTTTTTCGATAACTTCCTCATCGTCAAGTTCTATATTTATATATACATAACAGTGAATGAATGAATTATTATTATTAACAACATTAATATGGTTGTTTAAATAACATCGAATCAATAATTATAACAGTATCAATGGATTACAGTTCAATAGCATCAACATAACAACACACACTGAATGTCAGAAAAATTGGGAAAGATAATAATACCAATTCATGAATTTATAGTCTCCACTGAAAACCAGCCAGGGAAGTAGTAGTGACTGGCTGAACTTGTTTCTTTTGCGCACAAAGCACTGGTTGTTTCACGCGAATTGTGATATCCTCTGCTGTTTGGAGCTTGCAGTGCCTGGATATTTTCCGCAATTTATTTGGTACCTGGTAGATGATAGAGAAGGATTCTTTAATGCTGGTTGGCTTTGTGGCCAGTTTGAACTAGATGGACTAATTAATAGTGAACGGTTGATGGTTTTCACTGCACCTTTATTTAGTCACACTGATAGATGTTCCCGAGTGAACACTTAAAATCAAGTTCCTAGAGCAACGGCCAATATCACTCAGCTCATCACAAGAGCAGTTGAATTGGAATATACAAGTAGAAATAGCTAGTCTAGGTACTCCATCTTTCAATCGAGGAGTCACCATCGGTCCAGCGGTAAACGTGATTTGCAGTTAGCCAATATTAAAAGTTCTTCGAAGTGATTTTCTTTACTTTATCGTAATTTTTTCGCCAGGTGTATCGCCCTTGAATTGCAGTCGTATGTATGAAGGCTTCTTGTTTACGGATAGTGATTAGTCTTTTTCCGCTTTCCTGGTCAAGTGTTTCTTGATAAAGTTAATAATTACTGGACATCATTTTAACTCACAAATTGTTGCATATGTTATCATGCCAAGATAGACAAATATTCTTCCTTCATTAACACCACAGTGATAAGTTTACGTTCAGAATGCTATCCACGTGTGGAAAACGTCATCAGTTGGAGGATTTCATCATGACCTGACATCAGTTAGCTGCTGGCTGGCTGGATTCAACATAGAACTTGGCACCGAAGTGCAGCAGTTCGAGTTGCCACGTTCCAAATAGCACACAAAGGTAGACAGGAAAATGAGAGAAGAGAATCAATAGAATTTAGATAAGTATAAGAGTGAAACAGAATGAGTAATGGTAGAAAGGAATATGAAGGTTAAAGAGACTGAATATATCTGCGCCATTGACAACGATTTTGAGCCATGTCCCGACCGAAAGCTGCTACCTTGACGTGGTGGCCGGGCCTGAACACCGCAATGACCCAACAAGCTATACTGGCTGGAACTTATGTTCCCGCAGGTCCTAGCATGCCAGAAAGGTTGTTTGGATAGCGGTTAGACTAAAAGCAGTTACCCAATCCAATCCTATGATTTCAAATAAATCACAAAATATCATGCCGGATCGGTCGGGGCCCGGATTAACAACGACCGCGCTTTCTGCTGCCGTGTCACAGGGCAGAAGTGATAAATACGCTACTGAGACACACCAAATGAAAAACAACAAACAAAAACAGGCCGTGTGTGACCGGCCTCAAGCAGTTGTCCCCTGGGCTCTGCGGTCACGCAACCAACTTCCACGGTGTGGGCAGCCGGGAAGTAACAATCGCCCTCACAATCCGAAGTGCACGCGAAACCTCTCTAATCCTCACTCACCTTTGTCTTCATCTTCATCTCTATTATCTTGCCTTCCTTCTACCAATGCAACTCCTCTACTTGTTGACATCAGTTAGAGGACCCTAGGAAAAGCAGCTGGGAGTACTGGACATCCAGCTGTTTCGTCAACCTAGTTTGGGACTCTTCATCAGCCACTGGATCGGGTTCCAGTGGCGTAATGGTCTACGAGCTCACTAGCATTGTAATCAGAAGTCCTGGGTTCGAACCCTGGTGGTGGGTGAGTAATGTTGAAGAGTTCAAAAATATTACTACCCCCCGTTGGTTTTACAATGGTTCTTTAACTGATGTCAGTTCATGATGAAATCGTCCAACCAATCGAACAAAATCCCTACAAAAAATCAATAATTTAAAGAGGTATTACTTCGATCAAAATGATCTTATGATTGAAAAGTTTTGACGGAATATCCTCCAAGAAATTAGTGCTTGTTATCAATTAATTTGTTATTCACTTGCAGTTTCAACAAAGATTGATACCGTTACATCCACACAGCTACTTGTTCATTACATGTTACTTCTGGCAACATTCGTTGAGGTTTTCCGTTTCTCACCCTTTCTAAAAGTTGGGCTCAGGGAACTAGGCATTTTTCAACGTCACTTAAAACATATGTATAGTACCACTCCCAATTGTTCTAAACTGTTTTTGGAGACAGTAAAATATCTATGTCAAATCTCTTTCTACTCATTCAACTTTTGCATGTCAGCAATATTCTTCTGGTTGGTCTGGCCATGATCGACGTTTCGATCACCAACTGAAGTAGTTTTCGTTAGTACAGTTGATTCATATGCCTTAGTAGTCGTTCAGGTCACATTTGTGTTCATATCAGTTATACTAGTCAGTTAATATCCATTTTTATCGTCAGCTTATTATCGTTACTATTATTTCATTGGATTTTGATGGAAACACAAGGCTTTAACAGCACATCTCCATTTCATCTTCCTTTCAGTAGTCCTACTTAACTAGTTTTATGACGCCCATAAGCTCTAATCTCGTTCTCACACGTTCTTCCTCAGAGTCCCAAATTGTCGCCTACCATTTAAGTTCCCCTTTAGGGTGTGCCTGGTGCTTTCGATGTCACTCAACGCTCTTCTGAGAGTTTATCCAACCCATCTTAATTTCCCTCCGCTTATTTGTTAAGCAAGTGGTTCTAGGTTGCTCCATTAACATGTTACCCAGTTTTTTTATCTTCATGCTCATCGTTGCTTTCATCCAAAAGAAAGCTTTCACCAGCACGCATCTTTCCGTCTCTCTGATTCCGAGGAAGAATAAGTCGTAGAGTCCTGAGATAGGAAGAAATAGCTGGTCATCAAGTGCTCCGTGGTTATCAGTGACCTTTCTAAGGGATGTTGGACCGCGATGAAAATCCAAAGAAAAAAGTAAATCCAGAATCCATAGAAATTCTATAATTTGGATTATGAGGTGTTTATTTGGATGTCTTCAGAGGTCTTACTGATTATTAACAGTATATGTTGCATGACAATCATATCTAGGCCTTAGGCTTCCAAGGTTAGCACATAAAATTACATGAGTTTATTTGGTAGGGATTTTATCAAGGATGGACATCAGTTAAATAAGCACTGAAAACCATCAGGGAGTATTGAACAGCCCTTTCGTCTAAGTTTGAGACTCTCGAATAGTACGCACCTGTGACCCCACCAGGGATCCAACCAAAAATCTTCAGGTTAAGAGGCCAAGCTGGTTAAACGTTCGGTCGCTTGGCGTGAATCCAGCGGTGCGTGGATTCTGACTTATTTCAATCCGCGACTTTTCAGTCGTTCTCTAATTGATTTCAATGTCAAAATATGTTATACTTCAATTTTCCATGATTTCACGCCAGTATATATGTCGCTCATTGCATCAGAATTGCTTCATTTTTAGTCTTATTCTGGTAGTGCTTATTCAAAATGATGTATTTAAGGGTATGCTACGTCACTGCTCCATACAGAAGACGGAGGTGAGGAAGATAACCAACCAATAAACAACAATAATCAGTAATCATCATCGTCGGGGTAACTTCCTGCACTTATCTAGGCAGCATCATCTCAACCGCCGGCACTCAGAACACATAAGGCTGACAAAGCCAACCAGGATAAGAAAGTCAAGACACACATCCATCACTATGAAATCAATCAGTTTGGAAATTGGCTACAATCTGCAGCATAAAGTATAAAATTTGGATTTTCAGCACAAATGTTCAATCACTTACTGCTTCTGTATGGGTCAGGAAATTGGCGCGTCACCAGGAGCACTTCAAACAGACTGGAAACTTTTACCAACGGCTGCCTCCACTGGCAATAAAAAACTCAGTGAACGAACCAACCAAGAACCCATTGTTCAATAATTATAATAATAATAGTTTGCTTCATTCCAGAAACAGTACTAGTGGTACAGCGTGGAATTTTCAGCACATATCTACAATATTTGCGTCTAATTTTACCCAACTTTTAAAAGGAGTATTTCAAAAAAAATAAATATAAAGACAACAACAGCAAAAAAACACAAAAATAATTTTAAAAACTGCGAAAAAACACTAAGAAGTAGAAAGGAAAATAAACATCATATAATAATAACTCAGTATTGGGTAGTAGAAGCTATGATATGATTATGAATGCTGACAGTAAAGCTATAGTCATACAAGAAGTTATGAAGTGATATTTAAGAATGTTTATCGCCAAGATGATCAGTTAATTTGGTTGAAACAACACTGAACAATCATAAAATAACATTTCAGGGTTGTTGTTTTGTTTTTTATTGTCAGGTCGTAGTGGTAGTGTGAGTAATCCTGCATAATACAAAATTTTTTAAGGTGGTGACAATAGCGTTCACAACCAGTGATTGTCAGTTTAATATTGCCGAAAAGTATAGAAAATCAGAAAAAACAACCACAAAACTAATAATTACATGATGGTTAATGACAGGACAATTTTGTAATACTCATAGTGCTAATAGAGTCGGAACCAGTGGATACATAATAGAAGGAAAATAGTAAAGTACAAAAAAGGAAGCCAATGTTAATATTTTACGTAGCTAAGTATGTTTGAGAATACAAAATAAGAGAGAAATAAAAGAGCCTAAAATTATGTTGTTAATAACAAAGCAAGTCATAGGTTTCGCTCTTAACATCGTCTCTGTCGCTTAGAACACGGGCCAAGTATGGTATCGTTGAGTTCCTGCACTTGGTTGTACGAGCATAGATTATTTTATACCGATTTCTGTTTCTACTTGACGAGATACAAGGTGAGAGTTGGGAACAGAGGGGGTGTGTGGAGGGTCAAAGAGTATGGTTTTTGACCATTTTTCACCTGTTTTCAGGTGCCTTTCAACTAATATAGTGACGAGCTGACCGAGTTTTACACCACTAGTCCTACTAACTACCTTCAACATCCTTCTCAGAATGGTATAGTCCTTTTTCAGTAGCCCAGGAAAGACTAACGGGGAGCAGTAAAGTAGAATAGGTAAGATACGAGAGTTGACAAATTGTGAAAGTAGAGGTTGAGTGATTCCAGATTGTCTAAGTTTCTTAATGTAGTAGGCTAGACAGAACACTTTCTTAGAAATCGTTAGGATATGAGATGTCCAAGTAAGGTCGGAAGATAGGACTAGACCGAGGTATTTTGCATTAGACTTAGTTTTAATTTTAGTCCCCTCAATGCAACAGGCTTCATGAGGACTTACTAGTGTTTGTAGATCTCGTTTATGCCTAAGGGAGAAGTCAATAGTCTGGCATTTTGAGGGATTCAGCATGAAGCTATTTAGTTTAAACCACTGACTGATGTCCGACAGGAAGCTATTTAATTTGAAACAGTCTGACTGAGACTTAACGGGAAGCGAAACAGTCAGGTCATCTGCATATTTGACGAAGTTGATTTCGTCTGAAAGAGGAAAGTCATGTAAGAAGAAGGAAAAGAGAAACGGAGAGAGAACAGCACCCTGAGGAACTCCAGCTTCAGTAAGCAAAGGAGAGAAAGATACACCATTATATACCGTGTACTGCATCCTATTAGAGAAGTAAGAGTGCAGCCAGTTGATGGCACAGGGCTCAGTTTGTGTAAGGCTTAGCTTGTTTAACAAAAGGCCTCTAGGTACAGAGTCAAAAGCAGATGTATAATCAAGGAACGTACAATGGACGTACTGGGCAGAATACTTATGCAGAGTTATGGGATGAAAATGGATTGGGCACACGCCGTGGAGACCGTTGGATGAAACCACACGCCAGGTCATCACCCAAGTGGAACCTGAATGGGAAACGAAGCGGTGGGCATCAATCCGACAGTGATATGAAGAAGATCGTGTGAGCAGGAGGAGATGAAAGCTTACGGGCAATCATGAAGCCAGTTGATGAAATGTAAATGTGCTTTACAGCCTTGTGTTCCACTCAAAATCCAGGGGAATAATAAACAAATAATATATCACTGCTCCAGCAAATTAAGCGTATTCTTCTGTTCGTGAATAGTTCACTCTTTCAACACATAAACAAATAAATTTTATGGTTTAAATCACAAAGGGCATATATAAATGAAGCGGTATTTTTAAACCACTTCGATTCATCACCTGCCGCTGGCGTCTTCTATACTCTACACATTGATTTCAAGTAAATATCCGGTTCATACAATGCCGTATAAATGAATAAAGGAGTTGGTTTTTTCAATAAACTGCCGTTTCACATACAGGAAGTGAAAAACGGTTTTTTTTGAATTATTACTATTAGTATACCGATCGCAACCATTGTTAAGAAGCATCCCCTTTGAGTGTACAAGAGATAAGCAAAACTTGGAGAAGTAACAGTCCGCCTGAATTCAATTAAATACTGTCTTTCTCTACAGGTTTACATTGTTCTTTGTTAACAGTTATTGAGCTTTTTGGCTGGACAATTTCTATGTTTGCCTTATTAACACAAATTTTAAAATGGCTCCAAATAGAAGTAAATAAAAGGCATTTTATCGGTAAAATGTAACACGCCTTTATAAAACACCTTTATATTAAATACATTTATCAAACATACGTATATATATACATATATATGTATATCTGCTAAGGAAGTGACAGAAAAATTGAATAGTTGAGAAGATATCGTCGGCTTCATTTCGGGTTGGAAAAAATTGACGCCGCTTAATGTGGTAGGTGATGTTAGGGAAGCAAAGAACATCCTGAATAAATTTAACCATGTTCATCTTGCAATAAATTTTACCATCGAGAAAGAAAGCGGCTCTAGTATTTCTTTTTTCCTAGACGTCCTTACTACTAGAAAAGATGATGGTAGATTAAGAAGAAGTGTATATAGAAAACCTGCACCAACTGACTGTTAGTATACTCATTTCTCCAGCTTCGTGCCTTTAAAATACAAATAGAATCTGATTAAGTCCTCCATAGAGCAAGAGCAATCTACTCTAACGAATGTCTTAATGAAGAGCTTAATATCATCAAACACTTGCTGAGTAAGAATGATTGCCCAGAAAAATTCACCGATAAGAATATGATTCAAAAGTCAAGGCAGACCAAAGTACCCACAGTTGTGAAAAAGGAATGCTTTGTTCTCACAACCTCAGTTCCTTAGGGATATCATCAGTGAGAAATTAACACAACACCTAAAGAATTCGGTGATAAGGGCATTCACTGCTTCTGAATTATGCTACGTCTTCAAAACCACCTTTATTTTGCTTTTGGGAGTTAAAGATAAACTACCGAGTTTCGCCTCTTCTATGCTGCAGCTACCAAATTGACTGTTCCTGTGGAGTAAGCCAGTTAGTTACATATGCCGTACAATTAGGCGTGTTTCTCGTGGGATTTCCGAACACCATCTTGCATAGTGGTTCACTAAGTGACAAAAAAGTTCATTCAAAGCTATATTCTATCTCATCTCGTAGATACTGGACACAGGATTGATGTTAACGAGGCAGCTTTCAAAGGCATCTACCGTATACCAACTAACTCTAACTTTACATTAAGAGTTCGTCTACTACATATTGCTGAGGCTGGCTGTTGGGATCTACATTATGAACCTAACTTAAGTATGTATCCAAAAGAAGCTGGTTCAGACACTGTCTTCACCTTGATCATCAAGGTTTTAATGACCCTTATCTGGCTAATTAACTGTGTAATTTATGAAACTAATTGTTCTAATCAAGAGACAAGCTTCAGCAGAGCAAATTGGTTAGCCAGAAATCGCTTTCCCAGCGAAACTTCAGCATAATTAAGTAAGAACACGTGGTTAAAGTTCATCAGCAGTAGAAAGGCTAGCGCATACCGTCAGTGTAGAGATTCCTATCTGAGACACGTGACAAGTGACTTAAAATTGTGTTGATAACATCATATCCTACTGTTATCTAGTGTTTTCCCCAATCCTAATGTTTCGTATTAAGAAATCACATGTTTCAAGATAGATTCAATCGCCAGCCGACATCATGAAGAGGGTGGTTTTATTTCATCTCCCCGCCAACTGTAGCGCCGTATTCCGTTGCTATGGTGATTTAATAACATTTTATATTTTTTATGTGCTTTTCAAGTGGAATTTTGTATTAAAATAGTTTTTTCTGACGTACGCCTTATCATCGCCACTACATTCTTGAACTGCGTTACATCTGCTTCACTTTTATCAGAAAATGTCACTTGATAATGATGTTTGTTCAGTGTTATGGAAGTAAGGGATGAAGGGAATTCAAAAGTTAAACGTACAATTTTGGATTTTCATGAAATCATATAAATTTTCTATGATTGGTTTGTAAGGATTAGTTATGTTTTTACGAGTTGATCACGGATTGATATCAGTTAGAGAACCATTGAAAACCAGCACTGGAGTACTGGACAGCTGTTTCATCCTAGTTTGAGAATCATTGGCAGTACGCACCCACCTCGAACCCAGGAACTTCCGGTTACAAGGCAAGCTCGTATACCATCCAGCCACTAGAACCCGATTTAATGACCAGTCCATGAATTCTGACTTCTCCCGAATCATGATTTAGCGCGACCCCAACCAATGTCATCTGTGGGACATCCAACCTCACAAGTGACATTTTGATGGACCTCCTTGGTCACGACTTCTAACTTGAACTCCAGGACGCTCCATACTGTAGTAAGTAACTAACTGGTATCAGTCCGTGATCAACTCGTAAAAATAAATCTAGTCCTTACAAACTAATCATAGAAAATTAATCTGATACTCGCTAGTAACTTGCTACAGTATGGAGCGTCCTGGAGTTCAAGTTAGAAGTCGTGACCAAGGAGGTCCATCAAAATGTCACTTGTGAGGTTGGATGTCCCACAGATGACATTGGTTGGGGTCGCGCTAAATCATGATTCGGGAGAAGTCAGAATTCATGGACTGGTCATTAAATCGGGTTCTAGTGGCTGGATGGTATACGAGCTTTCCTTGTAACCGGCAGTTCCTGGGTTCGAACTCTGGAGGTGGATGCGTACTGCCGATGATTCTCAAACTAGGATGAAACAGCTGTCCAGTACTCCAGTGCTGGTTTTCAATGGTTCTCTAAACGATATCAATCCGCAATCATATCAGTTTATTTAGCCTGTTTATTGAAAATACCTACAGGACAGACCAGATGGTGCTACTTTAGAAAACAGATAAGACATAGAATCGCCTTCATGAAGACTAAGGAGTGATAGATAGATGTTTCACTGCAGTTTAGAACTTCACAGCAGTTCTTCAAGAGAAGACTGGAATCGAATATCTCAGTAACAAAACGAGCTACATGGTCTGAAAAACGAATGTTCCTGTAAGGTGTAAGATGGTAGAAAAGTGATCTGGCTAGACGTCAGGGTAAAAGCAATTACTATCATAATGCAAGCTATTAGGGATCTGATGATGGATCAGTACTGCATATCACTAGGAGAACATTAATAGAAGGTCAGCTGCGTTGCTTCCTCGCTTTGAGGAGGTTATAGGGCTAGAAAAAGTAAACCCAGAAAACTGCACACTTCGACTTACCTTGTTACAGTCTTTAAAGGTGGTAAGTTCTTCAGACGGACATTAAGCTATGAACTACTCCAAAAAGGATGTGTGTCACTCGCCTCATGCATTCGTCTCATGAAGTTTCTGCTTTCGAAAGACTAATATTTCTTTCTGATTCAGATATCACGAGAAGAAATAAAAATCCATGGGTTTGGGCAGCCAAGAAATAATCAACACTGACACACTGCAATCAGCAGAAAAGTAACTGTCCTCCTGATCCTACCAAGGAGTGAGTTAAGATCTTCGAGTTTCCAGGCTCAAACTATGCCATTCAGTTCAATGTTTTTGGTTTTTTAAACCCTTGGGTTCCGAGTGAAATATTGGACTCCAACAATCCATCTCCACTTTCTTCTATTTTCTTCTACCCTCTTTAGTTGCTTAACTCCACGATTGCCCATAATCTCTCATCTCCTCCTCCTCCCCCCCAAACGATCTCCACCATATCACCTTCGCACCAACGACACACTCATCGCTTCTCATTCAGATTCCACTCAAGCAGTGGCCTGCATTAAGTGCAACGTCATTTGATGGTCTCCTCAATGGCGTATGCCCGATCAGTTTGTCTCCATTTCCTTCCACATATTTGTCGACTAATCGGCTTCTGGTTGGTTTATCGCCTTCCAGATTTGTTTGTTGCTTATTCATTATGGAGCCAGTGAAGGAGGCAGATTTTGATAAAAGTCTGCAGTAACCTATCAGAAGTCTTCTTCATGACTCGCGGAGCAAGTTTCAGACCCGTATAGAAGCAGTGACTGACTGAATTATGTCACATTTGTGTTGAACACAATCCGAAACTTGTTGTTTATGCAGGCTGAATGAGTGAGTGAGTGAAGCAGGAGATTTTAAAACTGAATGGTTTCATGTTGATGAAGGTGTATCTGGCCTTTCCAATCCCCACTGGCTTTGACATCTTCCTCTGTTCTGTCTACCTGTGATTAAAACAGTGTTTTCTAACCAGACATGTGAAGGTAGTGATCTCTGTCCAATCTCTCTCGTTGATGAGGATTGAACCTGGTCGTTGCTATTGCTGTTGGTTCGTGGTTATCTTCATCACCTTCATCTTCTTTATATTTTTGGTTCACACAGTTTAGGCTGTATGTGATTAATCCAAAGTGCTTCCATCACCTTCAATAACCAACCTTGAATTAGAGTTATGTGGTGAAATAATTGTGAAACAGACATTAATATTGATTTTGTGACCTGACATTAATAAGTGTTTTGCAATGGATGATGCTGGATTTCTATTCAGACTAATCACGTTGGGATTTTCTATATGATTTAGTAGCCATTTTGGAACATTTTCTTTCCGACGACGACATTGGAACATTCTGTTGGTTCTAACTATACAGGTGTCACCACAGCTGCAGGTGAACTTGTAGATAGAGTTTGAATTATAGTCCATAGAATTTCGTCCTTTAATCGTAGGTAGGTACAGGGATCGAAAATGTTCGGTAAGTGAGAAAAAGAGATGCGGCGTAGAATGGGCGTTTGATGGCTGACTAAAGTCTTTGAGCTAGCTGTCAACTGCATAATCTGGTCACCCTTGAATGTTAGGTTAATAAAGATAGCTTTATTTGGTAAGGAAGCTGTCTTTTCGAGGTGCGGTTTTTCTTTATTGTGAAAAGTGATAAAGTTTTCCGGATAACCATTAGCTAGTAAAACTGAATGTATATTTCGAAAATTATCCATCACTGTGTCACTCGTGCATATTTTTCAGGCCCTTGAGAACAAACATTTCACTCACTAGGGAATGTTTACACTGAAAAGGAACAAAACTGGTAAAATGAAGATATTGTCCACTCCATCTCTGTTTACGAAAAACAGATCGCTGAATCGTTCCATCACCTCTCCTGGTCATTGTGATATCGAGTT